>CM039093.1:43334450-44613825 GCA_022113865.1 Chimonanthus praecox
TTGCAAATAAAACAAATGACATAATATAAAAATGTATAATTTAAAGGTGGTTATGGAATTATTCTCTCAACGCCCAAAATAAATAAATAAACAAGAAATCTAGATCTGAAATTCAACATATAGAATCCAAAAATCAGTTTACACCATTTAGCATAAAAGATATATTGAATAATAGAACAATTATAAAAAATGGACATCTCTTATTTATTTAATGGAAGAATTAAATATAAGAATTGGAAAAACAATGAAGAAGACAACTAAAAATTGAATTTAAAATGATAGCTCACTTGTGAAGTTCGCATGAAACACAATGTCTCTTGTTCTTCAGGGTGTGTTCTCCAATCTCAGGTCCTCTTGAGCTCTAGGTCTAATTCTATTTTCACCATGGACAAAACACTTCATGCATTTAGACAAAATTCCATCCAAATACACCCCTAAAATCATGTGTACCTATGTTTGGATTGAATTGGAATACAAGATAGGATCTAGGTGAGGTGGATGGATTGGAGAGAAAGAATAGGGATTTTCCATTGTGTGTTGGGCGCATGAGGTGTGTGTGTTGTGTGAAGCAATGTGAAATGTGGATGAATGCTAAAATATAGGGTTTGTTCATTAGATCTAGGGCTTATGAATGGATGGCAATGATTGATTGGCCTAGATCTAGTGGCTTTGATTGGTAATGGGTGATCAAAATGGATGGATGGTTAGGTAATGCATCGACGATCTTAATCCTAAGGTTCATCTATATGATGGATGGTTTGGCTGACCTAGATCTAATCATGATGAATAAATGGGTTGGATTGGAAGGGAGGCTCTAAGGTTTACCTATGTTTAATGAATGTAAATGGATGGTATGAATGAGATATATGCAATGAATGGTTTGATTGATGCATGATTAAATGGATGGTGGATATTAATGCATGATGAAATGAATAGTTAAGATTGAATGGGTAGGATGGTTTGGATATGGCTTTATGGGTTTGGACTTAGAATGGATTTGGGCTTAGGGTTAGTGAATTTGAATATGGACCTAGTGCATTGGATCTTGAATTGGGCTTGGATTTTGACTGGAGGATGGATTTGGGCTTGCTGGACTTGAATTCACTTAGGCCTAGCCCACATTGGAGAATGCGCATAGAGTACTTAGCCTGGCCTAGTGTTCGGCAATTAGAGCAAAGCTTGCCCCAATTGCAGTGGATCTCTGGCCCATGGATCTTGATTTCAAACTCTTCCGGCAATTATCCATTTTTTTTATAAAGATTTCTTGTTTTACCCTGAATTTTCGTATAAGGCTAAAATAAACCATTAAATGCATCTTATATACTCAAAATCAAGGCTAACTAACCTAAATATCAGGGGTAAAAATGTAATATTTTCAATCTCAACATCATGTGCAAAGAAAAAAACTTGGTACTCAATTGGGAAAAATGTCACTTTGTGGTGAAATCATGCATAGTACTAGGGCACATCATCTTCGAAAAAGGAATTGAAGTAGATAAAGCCAAAGTTAACCTAATCTCTAATTTGCCAAGACCCCGAAACTGTTAAAGAGATTAGGTTATTCATAGGTCATGCTGGATTTTACAAAAGGTTTACAAAGATTTTAGTGACATATTGCGACTTCTCGGTAGACTCCTGACTAAGGATATCATTTTCAATTTTGATAAAAATGTGTCATAGCCTTTGAAAATTTGAAAACAACTTTGACTTCTGCTCCGATCATACAGTCACCTGATTGGTATGTACCTTTTGAAATCATGTACGATGCCTTTGTCGTATTTGCGGTAGACAAATTTTGATTTTACCTAGTAGGTTCTGTAACACCCCGCCTTTTTTCACTCGCCGAAAATCAGAGTTTATTTTTATTTTTTTGAAATAAAGAGTGAGAGAGAGAGGGACTTCACGACGCGAACTAAGTCTGAGCTTCTAAAGCCCGGCCCTTAACTGGCCAACCATACGTGTGCGTGGATTAAGTCCACTAAAAACGGTTCATTTTTATAATAATAGAGTTACTATTCCTATCCATTTTTAAGCAAGGAAGTCCATTACACTAAATAACTTAAGTTCCAATGTCCAAAATAAAATAAACCATAGCAAGATAGTTCTAAGTTATTACAGTCCCAAAATGCGAATAAATTAAATTACATTGTCCGAAATAAAAACGTAAATAAAGCAAGTCTATCCAAGCTCCTAAGCTTGGCTCCTTTTCCGTCCTTCGTTATGTCCATTCCCTGTGTCATCATCTAGGGTAGAAGTAGGGCGTTAGTCAACGCTCCCAGTAGGTATTCTATGTAGGGTCAAACAAATGGATTAGTATAAAAATCACATAGATATATAATGTCAAAATCATGCAAGTCAATGCCATGCCATGGGTGTCATATGCCATGATTCCCACCCATCAACCATATCACAATCACATAAGTAATCCTCTTGATGTACAAGCCACATCAAGGTATTCATTGTCATGACTCTCCAAGTATGCCTTATCGGTCCCACCGAACGGAGCGTGGACTACTCATTCATTTCAAACATCATAATCGAAATCAGTGCGGATCCCTCCCCATGTTTGTTTCTCAGATACCCAAATGGAGCGTGGACTCCTCTCATAAGTTCCCTCCCATGCCATGCATGAGATGTGAGTGCATCATGCCATTTCATATTAAATATATAGCATGGAAATCCATCCTAAAAACATTGCATTTTGATACCAAAAATAGATCATCACACATAGAAATAAAAACCATCACATATACATAGTCCAAGGTTTTCAACAAGGTAGGAATCCTACCAACTTCCAAATATTGTATCATTGCGTTTCCGTCCAAAACCGATCACCGATCACGTCAAGCCGATCGTACACTCGTTTGTAAAATCCCGTTACCTTATTACATTTAACACATAAATAAAATCAAATCGATGACCCATTTGATTCCCATCATCCCATGTTCATTTCCATTTACGATTATAGTCCTTAACCCGGTTAAGACCCTCAAGGGGGTTCGGCTATACATCATGGCTAAAAAGTGTTCAAGTCCACAACAAAAGCCCACCAATGGGGTTCAGCCATACAACATGGCCGAACCTCATTTTTTTGTCTTCTTGACCCTCTTTTTAGTCCTTGTTTATTTTAACCAATCCGAGTCATATGTTATTCATTCTTTTATTTCTTAATCTAATAAACCCTAGCTAGCCATTTATCTTCTTAAACACACCTAGGTCCATAAAAGTCATTCATGGGGTTCGGCCATGTTGGTTCTTCATTTTTTTCATCATCTTCCCATCTTAGCTATCCTTTAAACCATATTTGGATCCATAAAAATTCCTCCTTGGGGTTCGGCCCTACAACATGGCCGAACCCATGGTTCATCATTTTTCATCCTCTTTCCATTTTAATCATCATTTCCTTTCCTTTTATTCCTTAACTAGGTAATCCATAGTTAATCATTTAATCATTTAAATATACCTAGATTCATAAAATTTCCTCCATGGGGTTCAGCCATACAACATGGCCGAACCCATGGTTCATCATTTTTTCTCTTCTTCCCATTGTATATCACCTTGAGGATGGGTTCTCTTAAAAATTACATACAACATGTTTAGATCATTTGATTGTATGGCCGAACCTCATCTTGTCTTTCCTTGAGTCCTCAATTGATCCATATATAAAAAAAATTAGGGTTCGGCCATGCAAGGGCCGAACCATGTTCTTTGATCATTCTCTTATGAACTTCATTCCTCATATTTAATCATGCATGTTGTCATCCATTTAATCATGTAATACCATTATCATAACTTCATTTGTACAACCTATTTTACCCACCAACATGGTTAAGGTTTTGTCCATTTTTTTTTAATCTCTAAAACCACATTTCGGATTTGAACAATACCTTGCTTTATGTTCATCTTATTGCTATTCCTTGGATGGATTTCAAATCCATGGCCAATCTTTCCAATCCGAAATGGAACCCCATGGTTTCGGCCATTCCATAGCCAAAACCAAGGTTCCCTTATTTTCTTCTTAATCATTAAACCCTTGTTGAATATTACATACCTTTCCCGCGACTCCTGCGTTTCTTTAGATCTGATTTTGCTCCTTTTTTAGTGGTTCCTTCCTCCTCCTTCGTTCTTTGGTTTCTCCAAGTTTAGAGCCGAAAATATGTGAGGGAGAGAGATGAGAAGAGATGAAGATCTCTAGGTTTCTTAGAGGTGTATTCGGCCAAGGAGTGTAGAGAGGGAGAGGGATTGAGGTGAAACCCTAAGGGAGGGTTCGGCTAAGGAGGTGAAGGTTTGAGAGAGGGAGAGAGAGAGAGAATGAGATGGGAATTTTTTCTATCTTTTCTCCAAAGAGTGGATCGGCCAAAGGGTTTTGGTGTGTCTTGTGTAACTCTAATCTCCCAACCACCCACATTAAGTTGTGGTCTTTCCCATGTGTCCCTTGGTTAACCAAGGAGACACGTGGCTTACATTTGTCCATCTCCCCCTTCCCAACGGTTTTTGGTCTAGGGTTTCCATGAGATGGAAACCCTCCACCTCCCCTTTGACTCACTTAAAGCCCCTTTCACTTCCATTTCAATTCACTTGTTTACTTTGGACTCACTTCCCATTTAACTCACTTCACTTAAATGAAACTCATTCCCAACTCAAGATTTAGAATTTATTTCTTAATGAATTCCTTAATTCAACTCTCTTCACTTGACCCTCTTGAGCTCACCAATGAACTCACCCATGGTTGACCAAGTCGACCAAGGTGGCCGGCCCTACAAGTGACCTTAGACCACATGCCACCTCACTTGATAAGGTAGATTTAGGTCCCACTTGGCTATGCCACTTCCATGTCACCTCATACAATTGCCACCTCACTTGATGAGGTGGATCCCATGCCTTAGATCTTAATTGGGTACATGACCCGATTAAATCAATTCCTTACCCATTTATCCTAAACATCAATTCATCTTGACCCATTGGGTCCCAATTGGGCATTTGACCCAATTGACCACATTTACCCAATTAATTATAATCAACACTATCCATGATCCATCGGATCATAATTGGGCCATTGCCCCAGTTCTTACCCATCAAACATCCATTCCATCTATAAATCTTAAATTTACCAATTAAAATAAATAATATCCAATATAATAATTACGTTGAAAATCTGGGAAGTTACAATATTACCCTCTTTTGAAATTTTCGTCCCGAAAATTGAGCTAAGTAGGGTTTCAAACAACTCATACAAAAAGCTCAGGATGAGCTGCTCTCATTTCTGATTCAAGTTCCCAGGTGGCTTCCTCATTACCATGTCGATCCCATACCACCTTGACGAACTGAATCGCTCTATTCCGTATCACCCTCTGTTCTTTCCCGATTACTCAGATAGATCTTTCAACACAAGTCACGTCGCTTTGTACATCAACTTCTTGCACGTTCAGCACGTGTGAAGGATCAGGATTGTATTTCCTCAACATACAAATATGGAACACATTGTGCAAAGATGATAACTGTGGAGGTAGTGCCAATTGATAAGCCACCTCGTCCACCCTCTTTTGGATTGGAAACGGCCCCACAAATCTAGGCTACAGCTTCCCTTTCTTCCCAAATCGTATGTGTCCTTTTCGTGGTGAGACTTTCAAGAACACTAAGTCTCCACTTCAAACTCAAGGAACCTCCTTCTCTTGTCAGCATAGCTCTTCTGACGACTCTGTGTAGTAAGTAGGTGTTATCGTATAAACTTAAACTGCTCCGTGGTCTCTACAACTAGCTCGAGTCCAATAAGTGCAGGTTCATCGGCCTCTGTCCAACACACTGGTGATCTACAGGGCTACCATACAACGCTTCAAATGGAGCCATCTAGAGGCTTGCCTAGTAGCTGTTATTGTAAGAGAACTCAACCAGCGATAAGTGATCCTCCCATCCACCCTTGAAGTCTAACATGAATGCTCTCAGCATATCCTTCAATGTTTCTATTGTCCTCTCTGACTGTCCATCAGTCTGTGGATGGAACGTTGTGCTAATCAATAAGTCTGTCCCCATAACCAACTGCATGCTCTGCCGCACCCTGCCGGTGAATCAACCATCTCTATCGGACACAATAGTCATGGGGATACCATGTAGTCTGATGATATCCTTGATGTACCGTCGACCCATAGTCTCAGATGAATCTGTCATCTTGATGGGAAGAAAGTGTGCAGACTTGGTCAATCGATCTACCACAACCCATATTGCATCGTTACCCTCTGATGACCTTGGCAACCCTGTTACAAAATCCATGGAAATATGTTCCCATTTCCACTCCAACACTGGTAAGGGTTTGAGTAATCCTGGTGGTTTCTGATGTTCAGTCTTAACTTGCTGACAAGTCAGGCAGTGAGCAACAAACGATGTTCAGTCTTAAGTTGCTGACAAGTCAGGCAGTGAGCAACAAACTCTGTCACATATCTTTTGAGTCTATGCCACCAATAGTGCCTCTTCAGATCATAATACATCTTGGTGCTGCCAGGATGAATAGAGAGTTTGGTTTGGTGTGCCTCGATCAATAACTCTCTTCTGCAGCTCTGAGGCACATATGTCCTGCCTTGGAATAAAAGACCATGTCTCAGTCGTAACTCCCATTCTAGTATAACCTCACCACTAGACATTTTCTCCCATATCTCTTCCACTTCTGGATCTGTTCGTTGTTCTTGTTCAATCTTGGAAACGATGTTGGACTGTATGATCAGGTTATACATACTCCCATGGTTCTTGATGAGCAAATTGAACTCTCGAATGGTATTAAGTATTTCCCATTCCTTCCTAATCAAACTGGCCACTGTAGCATGTGACATGTTGCTTAGGGCATCTCTGCCACTTTGTTCGCCTTGCCAGGATGATATTGAAGTGCAAACTCATAATCTTTCAGATATTCCATCCATCTGTGTTGCCTCATGTTGAGTTCCTTCTGATCAAACAAATATTTCAGGCTTTTGTGATCTGAAAATACCTCAAACTTCTCGCCATAAAGATAGTGTCTCCAACTTTTGAGAGCGAAAATCACTGCGTCTAATTCCAGATCATGAGTGGGATAGTGGCGTTTATGGATTTTCAACTATCTTGAACCATAAGCCACCACGTGTTGACTTTGAGTGTGAGAACACCCAAGTCCCTCTCCTTAAGCATCACAATATACTTCATAACCCTTGTCTCTTTCAGGAAAAATCAGAATAGGAGCAGTCGTAAGCCTCTCCTTCAGTTCTTCGAATCTTCGGTTGTATACACATCAGACTATTCAAATTTGACTCCTTTCTGAGTGAGTCGGGTAAGTGGGGATGCAATCTTGGAGAAGTCCATAATAAACTTCCTATAATACCCTGCCAATCCCAGAAAGCTGCGGATTTCGGTCACATTCTTTGGAGCTTTCCATTCTCTAACTGCCGCCACTTTAGCTGGGTCCACGACTATACCTTCTGCTGATATAGCATGCCCCAAGAAATTAACCTCAGATAGCCAGAATTCACACTTGCTTGCTTTGGCATACAACTGATTCTTCTTCAGGGTGTCCAAGACTATCCGCAAATGCTCAGCATGCTCCTCCGGACTATGTAGTGTGGATTTTACTGGCCTTCCACGTTTCGTGATACCCATACCTTTTGTGTTTAATGTGATAGATGTCAAAAATTAGGAAGTTGTTGATGTTTTAAATTTGTAAATCTCGCAAGCGCACGAACCATGTATAGTAGTGATTGAGTGCGAGGTCAAACCTAAAGGAAAATCTCAAAATATATGAATTAAAATTAAATTTGTGTTCGTTTAAAAATAATTATTTTCAAAAAGTAGAACCTTTATATGAGTCATGTATCTAACTTGAAAAATTAGCAAATAAGATGTGTGAATTAATTGTCCTTGAATTAAAATGGTGAATTAAATGATAATCTTAATCATGATCAAAATTACAAGTTATAAGATTAAAATACTACATCTCCAATCTTTAATTAAATGAATTTTGAGAGAGAGAGAGAGAGAAAAAGAGAGAGAGTATAATTACAAAGAATTAAAAGAATAAAAGAAGAACATGAATTAAAGAATTTAAAAAGAATAAAACATCAAAAACTTAGGTTAGAACAAAAATCATACAACAATCATTGAATCTAACATGAGTAAAAGACAGAAAATTAAATTGCAAGAACATAAATGACTGAAAATAAAAGTGCAATAACGTAAAGGGTGGGTTTTGGGAATAGACCGTTCATCGTACAAAATGTGTAAACAAATAAAAAACCTAGATCTGAAATTCGCGTAAAGATCTAAAATGCAATTCATGCTCACTAATAAAGATAAGATTTACAATTTTTAATTTAATTAATCAAACCTTAATAATCATGATTCAACATTTACAATCCAGATCCTAACTATTGCATGTGCTCATGTTCAATTAAATAAAATTTATAACTCTCACTTTGTAAATTCGGATGGTGCTTCTGTCTTCTTGTCTTTTGCTCCATCCTTGGTCCTCCCAAGCTCCAGGTCACATTCGAATTCGATGGTGTGCTTAGTGTTTTATTTATAGGCTCCAGAAATGAATGGATGGTTAGGATTAAATCTGGGTTTAAGTTATAGATTGATGGCTTGGATTAGATCTCATGAAATTTGGATCGATGGGATTTAAGATTGAAAACTAGGGTTTACAATAGGGTATACACGAAATTTGGGTGCCTTGGCTTGGTGGCTAAGAAATGGTGGAGAAAAAATTGGGATTTAGGATTAGTTTGGAAAATGGAGTGCAAATCCCATTTTTCTGCAGATGTACCATCTTTGAGCTAAATGTTGACCTAGTAAACGTCCGAATCATGAAATTTTGTAAACTAGAAAGTTTTAGCCCTTGAAGTCTTCTTTCCAAATCAAGAAAAAGGAATGCAATCAGATATCGAAATGAAAAGTAATGGTCAAAATACCAAAGTTCTATCAAAACTTGTCTTCTAAATCCCATTTTTTTTTCTCCATTTCTTCCTAGCTTCACACGAAATTGACAAGTGTCTCATTGCCTTGGGTGAATTTGGATTGCTGGGGGGTGATGAGGTGTAGGTGATGTGGCATGAAACTAGATGGAATTTTGGGTCCAGTGCCTAGAGAGATTTTAGTTGCTTGGTTCCAAGTTGTTCTATATCTAAAGTTTTTATGAATGAATGGATATGTTGAATGGGATCTAGATCTAATGGCTCTAAGGTAAGTTGATTAAAATAAATTATATAAATGGTAGGTTTCCTAATGGAGGGTTGAGATTCAAAGGTTCATCAAGATGGATGATAATATGTATGGCTTAAATCTAAGATGATGAATGTATGCATTGGATAAGTAAGGTGGCTCTAGGGTTTTCCTAGGTTTATGAACGATGTGAGTGGATGTGATGAAATTTCCTAAGATATAATGATTTAGATGGTTGATGGATGATCTAATTGAATGGATGCAGAGGTGATATATGAATGTATGTGATCCTAAGGTAAATCTAGATAATGGATGGGTTGGATGGTCTAGATCTAATGTTAATGCATGTATGGGTTAGATTTGATAGGTGGATCTAGAATTTTATCTAATTTTGGTATGAGATGAAGGGTTAGGTTTTAAGATGAAGATTGGATGGTGTGGATGACATGGAAATGGACAAGGCTTGGGCATGTGAATGGGTTATGGACTTGGGTTTTGGACCTATAACTGAGCAGATGAGCCTCTAGTGGATCTTTGACTTGAGCTTGAGGACTTGGGACTTTGTTGGATTTTGGAGTGCACATTGGCCTGGTCCATCTTGTAATATGCACATGGACTGCCTGTGGCCTGTCCCAATGTTGGCCTGTGGAGCTTAGCTTGGCCCAATTGAAGTGGATCTCTGGCCCATTTGATCTTGATTTTCAGTTTTTGGCACTTGAATTGCATCTTCTCTCTCCCAGAATTAAATAATTAACTCCACCACTTAAAAATCTAAAATATTGATTAAATCTTGACTCTCATAATCGAATCTAGACTAACCAAAATACATAAGAAAACCTAAAAGTTGTAACACCCCGGATTTTCCTTAGCTTATAAAATTATTGGATTGGCCCACTTGGATTACAATTTAATTGAACTTTAGATTAAAAAATGGAAATTGACATTAGATGGGCAAGAAATGGGTCAATTACCCAACTAAGACCCAATGGGTCATGGGTGAGCTTGATTTTAAAGTAATTGGGCAAATTTAGTTAAATTTGTCGAATTGGATAAATTATTGCATTTAATGCATTAAAGTTCACCTCATCAAGTGAAGTGGCATGTGAGTGATGTAGCATTGCCATGTGGCATACATGTCATCACATGGAAGCCAGTGGGACCCAAGTGCCATGTGGTGACCAAGTCACCACATGCATGGTCGACCATGACATGGTTAACTTGGTCAACCACGTGTGAGTTCAAGTTTTGAGTTAAGGTTTTGTTTGAGTTGGGAAGATGAATGGATGAGATGGAGCAGATTGTCTACGTACATTGTACTTAGACATTAGGGAAGCCAAGGGACTCGTTGGGAAGCCAAGGGGTCCCTTTGGTTTAACCAAGGGTCTCCTAGGTTGGACTAAGGCATTATGAGAGGGAGTGAAGAGATTAAGTGTTAATACAAAAGACACCAACCAAGGGGCACTCCAAACCCCTTGGCCGACTCCTCCTCCTTGAGCAAGGAATTTCTCTATACTCCTCTCCTCTTTCTCTCTCACCTCTACCTCCATACATTGGAGACTTTAAAGAACAAATAAAGGGAAGAAGAATTAAGGAAGAGGAGACAGACCAAAAGAAAAGAAGAAGATTGAAGGAACTTATGTCTAAGACTTAGTAATATGGGAATAAATCTAAGGAAACCATGGGTTTGGCCATGGTGTGGTCGAACCCATGGGTTCCATGATTGGTTGGAATGAATGACAAAAATTGTTATAAGGCCATGGAGTTGGAAATCCATCCAAAGGATGGTTATGGGTTGAAACAAAACAACTATAAGATTAAATTAGAACCCATGCTATGATACTATGATTGGATGGATTATGAAAACCCTAACCTTGGCTTGTGGGTAGCGTAAATTTACTAACTGAAGTATGGAAGATGAAATCCATGTTTAAAAATGATAAGGATGGATTTCAAGGAGAAGGGCCTTACCATCCATGCAAACAAAAGGATCTGACACAAAGTCAGTCGATTGAATCTTATGATTCATTTTACTGAATGTGTGCTAGCAAAGCAAACAAAGGATCTGTTGGTGTGATTCAGTCGATTGAAAGTATACTGGCCACACACGTAAGTAATCTGGTTGTGTTTCAGCCGACTGAATCTTATGATTCAGTCGACTGAAAGTATACTGGCTAAACACATATGGGGTCTATTGGTATTTCAGCCGACTGAATATTATGATTCAATCGACTTAAAGTATACTTGCTAAACACGTAAATGATCTGTTGGTATTTCAACCGACTGAATTTTATGATTCGGTCGACTGAACATATACTAGCCGAACACACAAAGGATCTGACCCAAAGTCAACCGACAGAATCTGTGATTCAGTCGACTGAAAGTGTATTGGCCGAGAACACAATATCTGAGCCAAAGTCAGCTGAATGAATCTGCGATTCAGTCGAATGAAACTATACTGGCCAAACACGTATGATATCTGGTTGTATTTCAGTCGACTGAATCTATGATTCATTCTACTGAAAGTGCACTGACTAAGAACGTATGATATCTGGTTGTATTTTCGCCGACCAAATCTTATGATGCAGTCGACTGACAATTTACGGGTCAAATACAGATGGTATCTGGTTGTGTTTCAGTCGACTGAATTAGAAGGTTATATTTTTGGATTATCTTCCAAAGCCTTTCGTAGGGTGTAAGGGGCAATGAAATTAAAATGAAAGATCAAACTAAAATGTATGTTTAAATTTGATGAGGTAAAGAGGTTCGCAAAGGGATTACGATTCATTTCACGCAACCGTTAGTGATATCCTTGTGAAACAAGAAAGGATAGTATATTCGACATTGGTAGAATTCCTACTTCATTGAGAACATTATGGAGTATAATATGACACTGGTTTATATTCAAAATATGATGATTATTTTGGTTAAATAAATGTTATATGATTATGATCTGATTTTCACATGATATGATGTATTTTAAATGATATGATATTTTTGCATACATTATCTCATGCATGGCATGGGACGGAACGCATATGACCAGCAAGCCAAGTTCTGAGCGATCAGGACATAACTTTGGCTTGAGATTAGCTTATATGAAGCTATAAGAACTGTTGAAATTTGACTGCGTCTAGTTGATAGAAAGGTACGGCGTAATTTGGCCAAAGAGCTCCTGGGAAGGTCCCAAAACCCTGGGCAGAGGGAGGAGTCCACACTCCATCGGTAATCCCAATTAATTTGTGGATGGGTATACAGTGCCCTGGTGGTTGCCGCCTCAAACACTGTGGATATAATTGGCCAAGGAAACCATTGATATGATTTATGATGTGATTGGAAATGGACATTGGGTGGGATCTCGTTTGGCATTGACACCCATGACATGACACTTATGTTATATGATTATGATATGGACATCATGCATTATTTTATTATTTACAAGATGTTTTATTAATATGACATTAATGATGTATATACCCTTGATTGATGTTATTCTAATATTATTCCCATGTGTATCATAACCCTAATTGGAATAACTACTGGGCATGTTGACTAATGCCCTACTTTTACCCTATAGATGATGGAACAGAGAATGATAAGGAAAAGGACGTTGGATCGGAAGGGAGCCAAGCATTGGAGCATGGGAAGATTTAATGTTTAAATTACTGAGTTTGAATTTCAATGATGCATTGGGAGTACTTACATTTTGGATTGTAATAGCTTAGAACTTATTTGCTATGGTTTGATAATCTTTAAGTTTTTATTGGAATTGTGTGGTGATTGGCTTTCCTTGTCTAATGATGACAAGAATATGAATAGCATCTTATTCATATGAATTATTCCGCAAATATTAAGAAAAACATGTGAAAATGTTTTAGTGGACTTAGTCCATGCACACGTAGTAGTGGCCAGTTAAGGGTTGGGTTTTGGAAACTCGGACTTGACTCGCGTCATGACGACCCGTCCTCTCTCACTTATTTATAAAAAAAAAAATATACTCTGATTTGTGGCAAGTGAAAAAGGGCGGGGCGTTACACTTGGTATCAGAGCAAAACCGGAAGTGTTGAATCTCGCAAAGTAAGATTAATACGTTATCATGTCTCACTGACAGATAAGGATCCCAACTGACCGAATCTTTGGAGTCTGCTACACGGGGGCCGGATTAATTTACTTTGATGAGAATCAGACTGTAAGCATTCAATCTGAGAACAACATTTGATGAGAAAAACAACAGTAAGGGAAGGACAATCACTATAAATTGTAGATTTATCAAACATAGAGAAATAGGTAGTCCCTCCCCCGAATAAGAAACATCATGTGATATCTAGAAAATCTTCCCAAAACAAGAAATACAAGATGTCACTTAGGCAATTTCCCCAAGTAAGGAACAAAAGTGATATATAGGAGGACTAAACAAAACTTTCCCCTCCATATGATTATGTGATCAAGTATAACTTCAAAGTATGTGAACACAAGTTCTTATTAGCAAACTAATTCAACCAATGTTTCAATGACTTAGGAAAATGCCTCAAAGAAGAAGAAATACCCGACAGAACCCACATCAGGAAGAGGGACAGGACATTGTGAACATTCCTGAGGTACCTCACGAGCTGCAGAGCCTAGTACAGGCAGTGGTCACCTCCGTTCTACAGTAACACCAAAACGGCAATGGAGGCACAACCTCCAATGAATCTCAGCACCGAAGAATGGTCAAACATTTCCAACAGCAGTGTACCCCTTATTTCAAAGGGAAGGAGGGACCCGCAGGAGCGGAGAACTGGATTGATAATATTAGAAAGATCTTGAAGCTGCTTAAGATCATCGATGACTAGGACTGAATACTACTGGCTACCTCACAACTGGTAGATGATGCCGACAAATGGTGGAAGGTCATAGAACATCAACAAGCGCAGATTCAAGCTGCGGATAGGACACAAATGAATCAGGACCAGTTCGTTGGGATGTTTCTGGGCTATTACTTTCCAGAAGAGGAGAATGAGCATCAGACACAGGCATTCATAGCTTTGGTCCAGGGCACCATGACCGTCGCAGAATACTACCAAGAATTCCTCTGTTTATCATGCAATGCTCTATACATGGTGGACACGGAATATAAGAAGTCCCGAAAGTTTGAGCGAGGCCTACGACCAAACATCAGATCCAAAGTTACTATTTTCAAATCAGTTACTTTGGTAGAAATGGTCAATCAAGCCAGCATAGCCGAACAAAAACTGATGGAGACAGTCAGATTTGTGGAGAACAGACGAAGCCAGAGCGAGGGAAATTCTTTCTGCCCTCACAAGAAATTCAGACCCAACTTTGGGAGACCCTCAGCCTCCACTGCTTCCACTGGTGGTTTTCATCCTAGTCAGCCCTCCACATCAGGACCAGTCTCTCAATCTCCTCGAGGTGTTATCACCTGTTATCAGTGTGGCCAGCAAGGCCATATCAAGAGGGAATGTCCACAGAACAACAAACCTTCTTACTCCAGGGGTTCTTTCTGTCCTCCAGCCCGGCCAGCTCAGTCGCAAGGGTCCAGGGCACACAACCAGACAGGACAATCACTCATTCCGACAAGATCTGAACAGCTATATACTTTAGTTCCTCCTCCAGAGATTGTGGATCACTCAGTGATTCAAGGTATGGCAGTAGTTGGTAGTTCTTATGCTTTTACATTATTTGATTCAGGAGCATCCCACACCTTTATATCTGCTACCTTCATATCTGCTACTGGTATCTTAGTACAACAACTATCCACTTCACTTACTATTGCATCCCCTATTAGAGACACATCACTGGGTCTAATCTGCACCTCCGTAGATACTGAACTTGCTGAGTTCAGATTTAAATTCAACTATCTGGTACTCGAGATGACAGAATAGGATATCATATTTGGCATGGACTAGTTGGCTACCTTTCAAGCCGGCATTGACTGTCACCTTCGCAGAGTGATATTCTGGTCACCCGAGGGAAAACGATTTATAGTACATGCTAACAGATATAACATTCCTATGACCAGCAAATTATATGAAGAAATGAACCATCTTGTGTTGAACAGTATTAGACTAGACAAGGAGCCGGTGACTGAACTACCTGTTGTAGTGAAAGACTACGCAAGGGTATTTCCGATAGAACTCCTTGGTTTGCCTCCAAAAAAGGAGATTGACTTCGAGATTAAACTCTATCCTGTCACTACTCCTGTATCATTGCCTCATTACCCGATGGTCCCTACAGAAATGTCTGAGATGAAGAAACAAATTGAGAGTTGCTCAGATTAGGATGAATCAATGAATAAGATGTTATTCATTCTCTTGTCATCATTAGGCAAGGAAAGCCAATCACCATAAAATTCCAATAAAACTTAAAGATTATCAAACCATAGCAAATAAATTCTAAGTTATTACAATCCAAAATGTAAGTCCTCTGAATACATCATTGAAATCAAAACTAAATGATTTAAACTTAAATCTTCCCAAGTTCTTACGCTTGGCTCCCTTCCGGTCCCATGTCCTTTTCCTTATCATTTCATGTTCCATCATCTCTAGGGTAGAAGTAGGGCATTACTCAACATGCCCAGTAGGTATTCCAAATAGGGTTAGGGTACACATATGAGTAGTATTAGAGTATCATAAATCAAAGGTTTATACATAATTATGGCATATTTGTAAAATTATCTTGTAAGTAATAAAACAATGCATGATGTCCATATCATAATCATGCTAACATAAGTGTCATAACATGGGTGTCAATGCCAAATGAAATCCCACCCAATGTCCATATCCAATCACATCATAAATCAATCAATGGTTTCCTTGGCCAATTATGTCCACAGTGTTTGAGGCAGCAACCATCAGGGCACTATATATCCATCCACAACTTAATCGGTATTACTGATGGAGAGTGGTCTCCTCCCTTTGAGTAGGATTTCGGGACTGACTACGCAGGAGCTCTTTGGCCCAAATACGCCCTACTTTTTTATCAACCGAACGCAGCCAAATCTCAACAGTTCATATAGCTTCATATAAGTTAATCTCAAGCCCAAGTTATGTTCGGACCGCTCAGAACTTGGCTTGTTGGTCATATGTGTTCCCTCCCATGCCATGCATGAGGCAATGTATGCAAGAATGCCATTTCATTTAAAATACATAATATCATTGAAAATCAACTAATAATCATATACAATTTATTTAGCCAATTCATTCATCATATTTTGAATAAAACAAGTGTCATAATATACTCCATAGTTTTCTCAATGAGGTAGGAATCCTACCAATATCTGATATACTATCCTTTCTTGTCTTGCAAGGATAACGCTAACGGTCACGTGATATGAATCGCAATCCCTTTGTGAACCTCTTTACCTTATCAAATTCAAGCATGCATATTAGTTTGATTTTCTATTTTAATTTCATCATCCTTATTTCCATCTAAGTTCCATTTTCATTTCTCAACGCATTTAAGCATCATAGCCCGTTATCCGTTTAAGTCCCTCAATAGGGTTTGACCATACACATGACCGACCCCTATTGTTCTTCCTTTTTATCTCACTTCCATCCTACAAAGTAGGCAGAAGCTCTAGAGGATAATACAGAATAAAACCTTCTAATTCAGTCGACTGAATCATGGAATTCAGTCGACTGAAACACAACCAGATCTCATATGTACTTGGCCAGTACACTTTCAGTTGACTGAATCATAAGATTCAGTCGGCTGAAATACAACCAAATCCCTTACGTGCTTGGCCAGTATACTTTCAGTCGACTGAATCATAAGATTCAGTCGGTTGAAATACAACCAGATACTATACATGCTTGGCCAGTATACTTTCAGTAGACTGAATCATAAGATTCAGTCGGCTAAAATACAATCAGATCTCATACATGCTTGGCCAATATACTTCAGTCGAATGAATCATAAGATTCAATCGGCTGAAATACAACCAGATCCCTTACGTGCTTAGCTAGTATACGTTCAGTCTAAGATTCAGTCGGCTGAAATAAAACCAGATACTATACATGCTTGGCTAGTATATTTTCAGTCGACTGAATCATAAGATTCAGTCGGTTGAAATACAATCAAATCTCATACATACTTGGCCAGTATACTTTTACTCGATTGAATCACTGATTCAGTCTGCTGACTTTGGGTCAGATCCTTTGTGTGCTTGGATTTCCAAGTCCATGACCTTATCACAATTTTGGCCATTCATTCCAACCAATCATGGAACCCATGGGTTCGGCCACACCATGGCCTAACCTATGGTTTCTTTAGATATATTCCCATATTATTAAGTCTTAGTCATACCTTCCTTCAATCTCTTTATTTTCTTTTAATCTTTCTCTTCTTTCTTAATTCTTCTTCTCCTTTCTTTGTTCTTCAAAGTCTCCAAGTGTATGAAGGTAGAGATGGGAGAGGAGAGGAGAGGAGAGGAGAGGAGAGGAGAGGAAACTCTTGCTCAAAGGAGGAGGAGGAGGAGTCGGCCAAGGGGTTTGAAGTGCCCTTTGGTTTGTGTTTTTGTATTAAAACGAAAACTCTTCCTTCCCTCTCATTATGGCTTGGTCTAACCAAGTAGGCCCTTGGTTTAACCAAAGAGACCCTTGGCTTCTCAAGGGTGGCTTCATGGCTTTTGAGGTGAAGACCCTTGGTTCCTAAGTGTCTAAGTACAATGTACTAAGCCGAGACATCCATCATTTAATCTCCACCCTTGATCTTCCCTTAGATGAGATCCTAGCCTCCCATCTCATCCCTTCATCTTCTCAACTTAAGCAAAACCCTTAATTCAAGACTTAAACTCAAAAGTGGTTGAGCAAGTCAACCCATGCCATGGTGGACCATGCATGTGACCACATGGCACTTGGGTCCCACTTTGGCCATGTCACTTGATGACATGGCATCCTTGCTTAGTTGGCTTCCATGTGATGACATGTATGCCACATGGTAATGCCACATCACTCACATGCCACCTCACTTGATGAGGTGGACTTTAATGAATTAATTTCACTAATTTATCCAATTTAACTAACTTAACTAAATTTACCCAATTATTTTTAAATCAAGGTCACCCATGACCCATTGGGTCTTAATTGGGTAATTGACCCATTTTCTTGCCCATCTAATGTCCATTTCAACTTTTTAAATTCAAATTCAATTAAATTGCAATCCAATAAATTTATAAACTAAGGAAAATCAGGGTGTTACAATAGGTGTTTTTGGTCGATACATGTCTTGAGTGGGTTTGTACACACATCGACCTCTGTCGATGTCTACATCTGGGATCTCCTTTCTCCTCTTCAGTCAACACACAATACACGTGGAGAGCATGCATGGCCTTCAAGGACAGTGGTAGGTGGGGCATTTAATGCATAAGAGGACGTGTACAGAGGGTGGTTGTGCGAATCAGATTCAAAATATCTGGACCCGCTCGATATATATTAAAAGTCGATATGTATCATTCTAGGCGACTCTATTACTTCCCATTGAACTTTGTCTTTTCTATGGGGACTTTGTATACATCAACGGAAGTCGATACATTCATCTGGAATTCTTAGTTTCGGGTGGATTTTCCAACACTTACACAAAAATCGACACATTCTGAATTCATGGATTTCTGGACATATTGACCAGGTCAATATGTCCTCATGGAAACTCTCAATTTTCCTCTTCAGTCAATACACAACCCACGTGGGGGCCATGCATTGGTCCTCCATGACCGTGGTAGGTGTGGTAGGTGCGTGATGGGACAACCACAGCTGTTAGATCTCAACCTAAGCTGTTGGGTATTCCTGATATATAAAATTGGTCGATATGTACATGAATAATCATTAGTACACATCGACCAACCTCGATATGTATATTTGGAAATCTTGGCTTCGGGTTGGTTCACCATCACATATACCAAAGTCGACACATACTACCTATGGACACATCGACCAAGTTGATATGTCCTTTTGTAAATCTTCAGTTTCTTCTATCTCTTTCTTTTCATTTCTTTTCTCACTTAGTTCAATACCGAATCTTATTTTCAGTCCATTCTTTTCAAGAGGTAATTACCTTAATCCACTGGTTTAAGATTTCGGGGTGTAACATTCAACCACCACATGATTCTTGATTCTTAAGCTTCTATCTTCAAGGCAATGCTTCACTAGAGTCATGGATTTGAGAAACAAGGGACTCGACAAGCCGGGGTAGTAACTAACTCCAACTGGGTGTCCACGATAAAAATATCTCCATATAAGCCATAGCAATTTCCTCTATCGGAACAAGGCTACCTAAGGAAGAGTCTGACTATGGAAAAATATCTCCATATAAGCCATGAGTCATCAAGTACATCCATCTTCAAAGACACATTTTTTGGATAGCGGAAAATAAGAGAGAAATTTATATTCTTCTCCATATTAATTCTTGTCACAACTTGCCTTTTATCTCCTTTGTCAATGATCATGCAAGAGTCGTCTTCAAAGTGAACAAAATATCAATGCTCCACAAGTTGTCCAACACTCAACAAATTTTTCTCCAAGTTTGGAACCAACAACACATCATGAATATACTTTGTCCCCTTCTTTGTTTCTATAGTAATAGTACCCTTTCCCTTTGCTCGGACCAAGGCACCATTTCCCATTCTCACATGGGAACTTGAGGAAGAGTCATTTCTACAAAAATATTTTTATCTCCCGTCATGTGATTACTACAACCACTATCAATGTACCACACATTGTTTCTTTGCTCCAATGTCACTTGACAAGCATAAAACGTATTTCAATCCCCTTCTTGGTCTTAAAAAAAATTGGCTTATTGATTATTCTTGAATCGACAATCTTTTTGAACATGTCCAAATTTCTTGCAACTGTGACATTGGAGTTTTCCGCAAAACCAACAATATTTATCAACATAACTACCTTCTTTTACAAATCTTACATTTTTGTTGAGTGGTCTCCACATTTCCTCTCATTTCCAAAATAGTCTGCCTCTTCCTCTTGTATTTCTTTCTCTTCCATGTCTTCCACCTCTTGAAGACTCACTTTTGGATTGATCAAAATCTGATGGTTCCTTTGCTTGACTTTTTGAACTAACATTGAGCTTGGATTGAAAGGCACTTTCAATTGACTTTTCGGAGTGCCTACTCAACATTTTCTCAAATGTTTTAATGGAACCCATCAATTCTTCAACACCCAATGAAGAAGTATCTTTAGTCTTCTCAATAATGCCAACAATGGAGTCATATTTTTTCGGCAAACTAATGAGTATTTTCTCCACTATTCTTTGATCGACAATTTTCTTTCCATAAATTTTCATTTGATTCACATCTCCACAACTCTAGAAAAGAAATCTTGCAAAGCCTTACTTTCTTTCATTTTAATTTTTTCAAAATCCCTTCTAAGAGATTGAAGTTTAATGGCTCTTACCTTCAAAGCGCTCCTATACTCCTTTTGTAGAATGTCCCAAGCCTCCTTAGCTTATGTGGTATTAGTGATTCTTAGGAAGATTTTGTCGGAAACTCCTTGTTAAATCATATAGACGGCTTTTGCATCATTCTTCCGGTTATCTTTTAGCCGTTGCTTTTGGATATTTGTCAAGTCCTCCATTTTTTTTGAGTTCTTCATACCCATCTTCTACCAAATCCTATAAATCATAAGAAACAAAAAGAATTTTCATCTTCACACACCAATAATCATAGCTTTCTCCATAAAAAATTAGGAATAGAGGGTTTTGAGTTCCACTATTGCTTGTACTTGCCATCCTTTCTTCTTCTTAGGATTTTGTTTCTCCTTGGCAAATCAACAAACACTTGGTGTGCAGAATTTTTTCTTTCTTTCTTTCTTTTTCTTCCTTTTCCAAGTGTTGAAACCCGATGATGCCTTTTCTTATGTGCTACAAGAACCTCTTCAGATCTGATTGAAGAAGATGACTTTGGATCTGCGACTCTTTGAAGAACCACGACAAGATTCCATTCACCGTCTTCAAATAGCTTGATGGAAAGCCCCAAAAGCTCACTACCAAGCTCTGATACCAGATGTTGGCTGTAGTTTCAGCCTTTTTTTTTTATCTAAGAAGAAGACAATGTAAAATGGAGATGGAGAAGATGAATGAAGAATAATGGGTGGAGTTTAGAAGCAAAAAAGAGGAACTTTTTTTTTTTCATCCTTCTAATTCCATCACCTTGAAGGATTTCTTTTCTACAAACCATCATAGTCATACAATTGTCAAATATCTAACATCTAAAATATAACAATAAAATGACTAAAATAG
This sequence comes from Chimonanthus praecox, assembly GCA_022113865.1. Taxonomy (NCBI): domain Eukaryota; kingdom Viridiplantae; phylum Streptophyta; class Magnoliopsida; order Laurales; family Calycanthaceae; genus Chimonanthus; species Chimonanthus praecox. Next base: position 43,355,868 of record CM039093.1, read on the forward strand.
ACATCAACTAAAAACATAATAACAAAACTAATAAGGCATTAATTTTAACGCATCTTTGTAAGATAAGAAAACGAATTTGTTGATTCAATATTCCTTGAGTGTACAATCACCGTACAGAATTTAAGGATCTCATTTGCATATAATGTGTTTTTTTCTCACATAAATAGAATATCAAACAAATAGCTCATGGGACACAAGATGAAATTGAGGTAGATATGAACACAGAAATATAGTCCTGCGCCTGCAAGGACCATGTCAATGGGAGCAATGAATGTTGGGAAGCTCCAGTCTGTCGCTATAATAAAGCCTTGGCTAAATGCCAAAATAGTGTACACCCCTGAGTTGAATAACATTGTAGCGGCTACAATGCCCTTCACAGCCAATTGCACGTAGAAATCATTTTCATCAAAGCGACATGAATGGATTGCTAGGAACATACCAAGTGACAGCAACGCCGAAAACAATGAGATTGCAACATATTGCATAAAAGGCAGGAAGCCCTCCCTGTGCAAGAGGACTGGGAGGCCCGTCTGGCTGTCGTTGCCTCCAGGTACAGTGAAGACTGTAGCGAACATGACAGTGGCGGTAAGAGAAGACATGATTATGCCTACATTGCACACTTCCTTGGCCCACTTCTCTCCTTCTTTCAGCAGATCACTGTGGCTTTCTGTAAAAACTAAACTAGCCGCCTTCTTATTTTTGTCTCGGAGAGAATGTACATGTTTCGGGCATAACTTTTTTACACGCTGCATGATAAAATTGAATTGAATATCTTGAAACTTCATCTTATCTGTACTAAAAAAAAATTAAATTGACTGGATTTAAACAAAAATAGTCCAAAACGGGTTGGGTAGAGATATCTCTAATCCAATTCATCCTGACGTGATTTAAACCGGATGGTGTCAAAATCCTTTCTCAATTCATGTCGGAATTCCGGTTCCAATAATCTTAATGCGAATGAACGCCTAAACCAATTAAGTATCTATATTGGTTTCTGCCAAACATCTCTTTAGCAACCGTATATGGCGAGCAAGTCTCCCAAAGAGCTCTTTGTTCCTATGTTTGAATTAAAAAGTAGAAAATGCAATTTTCAAGTGGGAAATAGAAATCCAAGAAAGGAGATGTAATTAGAAAATGCAGTTAAAACTTAATTCAAACACGCATATGAAAGCATTAAAGAATTTAAATGGAGCACTTGAAAAATTGGAATTTTATTCCAAACTTGAGGACTTTTCCTCCCTTAATTCTTGAGTACACAGCTTGACTTTGACCCATGGTGGTGGCAAAATTCCTTCACCAAGCACCTCTATTAAAACATGAAAATTCCAACCTAAACTAGGCCCAAACCATGGTTTGGTCGAGCCAACATAGACAAAGGCATGTGGACCAAGCAACATGCAAATTCAAATTCGACCAATGAAAAATAACCTAATCTAAATACAACCATTGAAAAAGTACTAAAAACAAATTGAGATTGGCTTGGACGATCATGGAGAGCTTGGGTTGGGTTTGAATGGGATTCAAAATTCAAATTACGAAATTTGAATTTTAAAATTCAAAATAGAGAGTCCTTTGTCTTTCGGATTTGGCCATGGAGGGGATTTTTAGGGTTGGTGGCATCTTTGGGAGATAATGTAGGAGTTTGGGCGTGTGGAAGGGATGGACTAGGGTTTAGAGGGTTTTGGATGCATGCTGGGTCATGTGGAGTCCATGGTGAGTCCAAATGGGATTGGAGTCCATTGGTATAGTCCATATGAATCAAACCAATCATTGGAGACCTCTTACTTGCCGGTTTCCAATGTGCATTATCTATGTCAAAATGTTTCAATGAAAGCTGGGGAAATTTCCTCAATCTTGTCCACCACAATACTATTGACTTTTGACTGGATGTCCCCATCATCTCCTCCCTCCTAAGAGAACTCGACCTCGAGTGGCCAACATTCTCACTATGGTCTAGCATATAAAATTCGGCCATTGATGTGCAACAACAGTTGCACTGCAACTATGCGTAGCGACCACGGTAGTTTCTCTTCTCCAATTTTTTTTTTCAAAAAATTCTAAACATTTTACAGAAGATGTAGAAAATTCTAAGCTTCAAGAATATGTAATTGGATCATTAGGAAATGGTCATTTAGATATTGAAACAATTTTTTGAATCTAACAAAATCGATAGTTTCAAATGTTTGTGAAAAATTAATGAAAAATCACATTTTATCACTATATTAATAATTTTTACATTAAATAAACATTAAGCAGAAAATAAAACTATTCTAATAAATATAAAACATATATTTCATAAAAATGAAATGATAATAGGAATAGAAAAATATATGTTCATGAAAAATTACTTTTTTTTACTACATTAAAAACAAAAAATTACCTTAGAGTTTTAATTTCGGATTTAAAATAAAAAAATTATAAATGCATTAAAACCTATTTTAAAAAACTACAGTAACTTAAAAAAACAACAAATTAACCTTTCCCATTAAAATAAAACTCATTTCAACAATTAAAAACCAAATTTTACATTACACTTCAAATTCGGTTTAAAAATAAAAAAATAAGAAATGCATGGAAACTTATTTTTAAACACCATTAACTTAAAAAACAACACATAAACGTTTCCCAAAAAAAAAGTTCATTTCAACAATTAAAAACCAAAGTTTTCCTTACGGTTTAAATTCCATTTAAAAATTAAAAAGTAAGACATGCATGAAAAATTATTTTTACCAAAGATTACTGCAAGAAATGAAGGAGCTTAAAAGGTTCAAGAAAAAGTTTGAAGAATGGAGAAGAGAGATGGAAAACACTCCTAAAAATTGGAAAGAATGCTAGTGATATGACCGGGCTAGGCGTTAACTCGGCAAATGTTAAGTTGCCCACATCACCTACAGTGTTCGTAAAACCTAAAGCTAAATTACACGAACACATTACATGCTTCTATTGTAATAAAACAGGCCACTACAAATACGAAAGCAAACTGCATAAAACGCACCAACGTACTAACAAAGCCACAAAAACTACTAATGGTGCAAAGAGGAATGCAGTGGGAAAAACTCACATGAGCCATTGGTTCATAAACAACAAAATGTCTAAAATTACCAAGATGCACATTCCTCACGGCCACGCACATCATCATCCCTTCCATGGTACATTCTATAGGGATGCAAGAATGAACACTGCAAATGTAAATTGGTAAATACTAATGAGTGTTCTCTCGAAGTTCATTAGTTTAGGACCAAATGTTATAAATGTTATCATAAAATGCCCAATCTTTGGAATGAGAAGAGGAACCAACCAGATCAAATTTTAAATATGTTCTTAAACGTTGAGATGATCTGGTAATCCCATCCAAATTTGTGCCATTGTGGAAATATTGTATGATTTAGATGCACAATTTAGTATTGCATTGAATGCTTGAGAGGTGTACTTTATTTCTAAAATTTTCCCTGTTTTTCTACTCTCGGGTTGGTCTTCTGGGTCTGAACCGCGGAGCACCAAATGGGATCGAAACTCTGAAACTTAAGTTTGGAAGTCCGGACAGTTCAGAATACGAACATTGGGGTTTTTAATCCCCTTTCCCGCGCAACACCCTTTCAATCTCCCTTTTCAGTCTTCTGAGAGCAGCAACAACTTGGAATTTCTTCCTCCATCCTTTGCTTCCATTAAAGATTCCTTGCAAATTTAATCCGGTAAATCTGATCCTCATCTCTTCCTATTTCATCAGTTTTCAAGGTTTTTGAGAAAACCCCTGTTCAAATTTGGGGATTTTTCGTTCTTTTACCCCAATCCTCGATTTCTTACCATATTTCCCTTTCTTTAGCTTCAATCATGCCTAGATACAAGAATATGTCAAAAAGTCCTCATAATGGAGCATCCTTTTTTAATGTTCCTAGTGTGTTAGAACACAGTGCTAGATTGACCCGAGAGAGGAGAGGGGGGGGGGGGGGGGGGGGGTTGGTGTTTTGAATAGGGCAATTATCAATTTTTATGGTCTTCCCTAATTTATTGATTAATTAAGATGATATGTAGCGGATTAACAAATTAATCAAGAGATTGCGTTGCCAGATAAGAGATTGTGCCAATAAGAGAAAAATCACATAAGAACAAGAATAACACCCACAACACAAGATATATAGTGTTTTTTTTTAAACAAACCTACATCCACTGTTGGACTCACCCAACCTTGGCTATCCCAAATACACTATGTGGAGATTACGCCCTCACGAATAGAATAGAACTTCCACCTATCCAATTGATTAGGAATTTCTCCCAATCGCCTAGGGTTTTAATAGGTTCGACCAAACCCCGGTCTGCGTCCTTATCATTCTATTTTTTAAAGTGGTTTGATCACCTTGATCTACTCCACTGTACAATTAAGCTGATTTAAAAATAAATCAAACCTAAGAAGCACTTGCCTTGTGTAAGCTCACTTGTAAATGATATGCTTCTTGAAATCTCCTTCCCAATGTGACATCGACGATGTCAAGGATGTTGAAGATGTGTCTTGTGTATGCTCAATCACAATCTTTGGGGGGTTCTAGGATTTAAGATATGCCTATTGTTATCTTAGATAGTTTCTCTCTCTCTCTCTCTCTCTCTCTCTTTCTCTTAATCACAATCAAGAAGATTGGATCGTAAATGATTCACCTAGTGTAGTGCTTAGAGAGGAGTGGGGAGCTCTGGTTTTACCTTGTCATTTTCCAAATGGGAGGTCCAGCCAAACTCATAAGAGTTTGAAGTATATATAGGCAGACAAGTGAATCCCGAGCTGATACGGGCGATCGTTCGTGTACCGGCGATTGATCACATATCAAAAAAGAGCCTTTGGAATGTTACCGTTGCACATTGATGGTTTTCCAACGGATAGAAAACTGACATGGACGATTGATCGTGAGAATTCATAGGCGATTAATTGTGGGGTGGCGATCATATTGGCCTGAGGCTATCCTGTTTTGACAGTGTTTTGTCAAGACAAACCTTATCCAGACCCAGCGCGATTAGTCGTGCGCCCGATGTGTCGGCCCTGTCTACTCGATTGATTGTGCAACCGATTGATCGTATATGATCAAGATTCAGCCCATGTTTTAAGTCCAGCCTTGTCCTGTTTCAGCGATAGACCGCCCACACGAATGTATCGTCACTGTACCAGACGATCGATCGTGGCCACGAAAGTATCGTCCTGAGACCACTTATGTTTGACAAACCATTCTAACCAGAACCTTGGATTTCTGGGATGATGCATCGCTGAACCACGATTGATTGTCCTCTGTTAATGGTGATGGATCAGCGACACGATGTGTCGTCCTGACAGTTCATCATATTCATAATTCCAAGTTCGGTTCCATTTAGTTTTGTTGGTTTGTCAAGCAACCACTAGGCTTCCTTTAGATTATCCAGATAAGCATCATATGGTGTTGGGTTCCACCTAAAGTCATCTATGACAAATATACTTGTGTGATTGTCATACACTTGGGTGATGATGACACTTGATTCAATCTTCATCACTCCTTTAGTCTTGTATTCTTGCTTCAATCTTCCGAGACAATACTTCACCTAAGTCATAGAATTGTCGGATGTCTGACTCCCAACTATTCAGAGATGCCATTGATATTGTGAGCAAAAATGGGCTGGTATAGTATTTATTTTTTGGGGAGGTGATGAATAACCATCACTTGTTAAGGGTTTGTATTTATGAAACCCTAACCCTGGATTAAGATTAATGTGTGTGTATTGAACCGTTAAACCTGCTTTGTGAATGGTTAATTGTGTAGAATACTGCGTAAGCTTGCTGGGAAGCTCAAGTTTGACCCAATCTAAGCCTATTAGCTCAATAATCTGACTCGCTGAAGTTGGAAGGGAAAAATAGCCATTTCCTAAATGTCTTTTGTCTCATATGAAAACTAGTGAATAATGTTTTTGAAACTAATCTAGTGTGTAAAACCACTCTTTTGAAAATATCAGACCTTGAAAGTCACACACACGCTTTGTTTTTTAGCATTGAACTCAGACGCTATATTTTAGATGTCAAGAAATGTCCCTTTTTCCAAAACCTCTATATTTAAATACCCCATGAACCAAAACTTTATAAAAGCCAGTCATGCGTTTAATCCATATTTATTTAACTTTGTGGTGTTTTCAAATTTTTAGTTCGACATTTTAGACGCCCAATCTTGGATGACAACTTCTCAAAATGTGGACCGTAGATTCTTAAAAACATCATTTTTTGTCAAATCAACGAGCTTTTCACGTCAAAACATTTTTGTGATTTTACAAACGTATGTATTTCATGTACTCTAAATCTATTTGTGGTGTCAGATTTTGTCAAAAGAATTTCTAAAATACCCGAGTGCGTGTTACTTGTGAATATAGTTTGTTTTGAATTAATGGAAAAAGAAAATAAGGAAGAAAAGAGGAGGAAGCAATCCATATCCACCATACACCTCTCACCCATGATACAACGGTTGGGGTGGATTTGAAAATACTATAAAAGAAGGTGTTGGGATGATTTTTAATCTTAAAAAAAATCCATTGCTTTCTTCTTCTGCTTTTAGTTTTTCTTCTGTTCTTCAATTTTCAATTTTTTTCTTATGTTTTGCAATTGCAAACAGTAAGCTTAGAAGTGTTGTTTTTGTGTTGATTTTCTGAAGGGCTTAGGTGTGTTCTCCTCTCCATTTATTTTTCTTGTTTTGTAGTATATATCATGGGGAAGCTCTGCTTAAAATTTTAAAGAAAAATACAGAGTAGAAGTCTCAGAAAAAATTAGAAAAATATTGGACGACTGGTCGAACACACTCGACTAGTTGAACAGCTACGGAAGGTGAATAGTGTTAGTTGAAACTGCTCAACCGGTCGAACTGATACATTTTTTGAGGATTTTTCGAAGTTATTTTCTTTGGGGATATAATTGGTATTTTGAAAATGTTTTCAAAAAGTCTGAAAATTGTTTTTTTTTTTTAGGAAAATTCATGTATTTGACTGCTTGGATGTTTACTTTAAAGTCTTGAGTGTTTACTTTACTGTCATTTAAATACAATATTTTTCCCTTTTCTTGCAATTTAGGCTAAATTCTAGCTCTCTCAAGAAACTTGGAGCACTCCAGTTTCCGTAGGTGCCGTGTACAATATGGGTCCACTCTCGGAATCGTTTCCAAGGGATAATCTCTAGAATTCCAAACACTCGTTCATAATATCTTAGAGGCCTATACACCTGGTACTTGCATAACATGTCCATCTGCATAGCTCCTAGTTCGTATGTCATCCGAGTGAAGAGTGAATTCTAGTGACAAACGTTCTGCTTGGAACTAGGCTAGAGCTACGGGTGGAATATCACCCATTTCACAAGTGTTTCGTGCATGACTCTACTTATTGGATGCTAAACGTGTACAAATGCCTGGGGACTACACCAAAACACCTGTCAAATGTTAGGGTCTTTACTACTTACTGTCATTTACTACTCTATGAAGCCTCTCAGTTGATCTCTCAATACTCTCCATTGGACAAATATGAGACCAAACACTGAGTAATTTATTTACTTTATGTTTTAAAGTGCCATGCCTTGGGCAATATTTTGGTTCTTTGTGTGTTTTGATTGTTGAATCTTTTTAGAACAACCCGCTTTAGGTGTTATTTTAAATTTCTTACTTTTGATTCAGTTTTACTTTCACTATTCTACATTTATTTAGCGTGTATTATCACACGCCTTACTTTCCGAGATCTGTCTTTTTAACATTGTACATGCACGTTTTTACTTTTTCACTAAATGACTAAAAAGGTTAAAATATAAATTTTATCTCTGCGTGTGTTGGCACATGCTAAGTTTTTGTACTCGTTATTTATTCAATTTTAACTTTTTACATTCTTCAAAACACTCGCTAGTTAACAGTGAGGAGATTCAACCACACAATCTGATTTTGAAATGCATCGCATATTGCATTTAAAATCTAAAGTTCATTACCATGATCCTATGACAATAATGGGGGCCCATGGTTGAAGTAGTGACGAAAAAGATGTGGACGGGACCAGAATGCAATACCTGACATTGCTCACACGTAAAGGGATAAATTGATATTTTTGTATGTGAAATGTGAGTAAATGATAGTGTTCGGGAGCTGAGGTCTAGCCATCTTGAAATGGAGTATATGACCCAGTTATGGGCCTAGAGGCTAATTGGTCAAAAGTTGGGTGATTGAGTAAAAGATCAGTCGCCAACTCGTGGTTCCAATGATAATTCATGTTATTTGTAGATTTGTGTATAACTGTGTATTCAATGGATTGTATAAATTGCACGGTAAAATACCCCATTCTTGAAACTGGTTCGCTATGATTGTACATGCGTACATTCATCTAGTTAAATGATAAGTACGGGGTAGGCGTATCCGATCTCTGGAATGGCAAAAGAGGTTGTTATTGTCTTTTTTTTAGTCTCATATGTGTTTTAAATTACATTTGTTACATAATGCAATTTACTTGCCCCGATTTGTGGGGATTTGAACTGAGTGTAATAAGTTTAATTCCGGTATAATATAGCTCAATACAACTGCTGATTTGGTGTGTTTATATTATAATTCCATGCGGGTGGGCTTAGGAATCAATACTAGATGAGTGAGAGTTTATCATGATCATGTGAGATGTGTTAACAGCTTAAACGGGAATTTAATCCATTCATTGATGTGCATTTGACTGGTGTAATGTGCATGTCAAGAGAAATTACCCTCAGGCATTGTGTGAAGCACTAGGTTGTGGATAGATCAGGGGTAGAGCATATATACGTACTGAGGTGAACCACTTGGACCGATAACAAAGTCGGATGTGTATAATGTATTCCTTGTCTCCTTGTAAATAGTCGATGTCAATTGACAGGGGTATTGTGTTTTTGAAAAGGAAAGAGCATGCATTTGAACTAGAACTATATTAGGGTGCCGAGCTCATAGAAAAAGTTGTATAATTTCTAAGTGTATAAATTGTTGGAGTGATAACATGTTTATGTGATAATATGCTTTATTATCTGTTGTTTTCTCTTCATTAGGTTGTTTAGCTCAAATCCCTTACGTTGCAGGAAACTTGGCCGAGGAGGGGATGGAAGACCCCCATTGCAGTAGGGATGGAGACTCTTTTCTTCCCCGTTGTTGGGAATTTTATTGTGTTTTTGTTTTTGTTTAAAAACTCTCAATTTGTAATAATTATCGTTCCTGGTTGAGATATGCTTAGATGTGAAATAAAATTGTTATGGTTTTGATGTGCAATTCTGATGTATGTATGAATATTTTGTGTATTCTTAATGGGAGTTATGGTATATGTTTGAGTCCACGTGATACATGTGTGGCATTTTATTTATAGACTTTCGCTGTATGTTATGGAAGGGTAAACGTAGAAACCCTTAGGTATCTCCTATGTGATTAGTTGGAAAAAAAAAATCTCGTGTCCTGGCCCTGGCGGGGTGGGGCATGTCAATATCGATCTATTGAAAATTCTAAATCATTTAATTTATACTCCAATGTTCGGTTTGCATCTAAGAATTAATGTACCCATCGTTGTTGATGGATTGACGTTTATTTCTTCTTCTCTTTTGAATCTGATAAGAGTCAAGTTTACTACTCACCTTTGTGGTCAGAATGAAAGGTGGTGAAGGAAACTAGGAAATATTTAATAAAATTCTTCTCCTAGTTGACTTTTTATATTTGTACAATTCTTTATTTGGTAGTATCCCTAATTACGAGATTGTATTGGGCATTGATTGATTCTTTCCTCCTAGTGAGGCCTTGTAATCTCTATATATTCTGGCCATAATGTGACGATGAATTGTGCCATTTTCCCAATATTCTACATTGTATGAGAGCCATCTAGGTTCCTCACAAATTATTTTCTAAAATTAGAATTTTTTGTCTCCCTTCTCGAATGTGCGCAGACTCTTTACAGCACTGCCTTTCATTTGGGTGTGTTACTGTTCCAACAGAGGTCTCCTTTTCTTCAAACAGCACCAAGGACGGAACCCTTCTGCAAATCTGTTTTCTTCTTCGGTCTCCAACCTCTCACATCAGAAGCCCATATCGTCTTCCTTCTACATCAATCGATTCAGAGGACGCAACTCTACCAGTTGTCTGTGCCCACTCTGCTCGTCTACTGCTGTAGCTTACACCGATTGTCGACAATGCCTGCAAACCATCCGTCTCCGCTAAGTGATCTATTTTTGTGCATCGCATCGGCAACCACGTCCTGAAGCTCGTTGTCTATAGCTCCGGACATCATCTTCTCCAGCGATCTAGGCCCTCTATTTTCTGTTCCGTTTACGACGAGATCTCTTGCATACCCTTCTCTTGGTTGGTCGCAGCGACAAAAATCGAATCTGTGTATCTGTCTTGTTCCATGATCTCTTTCCTCAATTCTGTTGAGGTTCTCATCGTAGTGCAGCCCCACCACACGTCCTCATTCATCATCGGTTCCTCCAAAATAGATCAGATCTGACTTCTTTGTTCAGACCTCCCTTCCAACAGCACCCACAACACCACTCCTTGTTACTGCCTGTTTTGCCTTTAAAGACGGATCTGAAAACCAGATCTGCTGCCCACAGTACCTGACGGTTACACAATACCCTATTTATTTTACAAAAACCCTCCATCTCTTGGGACCCCTTTCTTCCTCGAACAAGCAGCGGACCTTCATTTTGCAGATCTTCTTCCTGCAACAACCCACTCATCTCATCACCAGTACCTGAATTTACTACAATGGCTTTCTCCTCAGCCTCCTCTATGACCTCAATTTTCAAGCCTTGTCTCCACCAAATTAATAGAGACAAACTACCTTCTTTGGTATGCCTAGATCAAACCTTTCATGGTTAGCCAAAAACATTGGCCTTTCATTGATGGCACACACCCTTGCTCCCCTTCATACCTTTCCTCTGATAACCCATCCAAAACTACCCCAAACCTTGCATACACCACATGAGTTGAGATGGATCAGACTCTAGTTAGAATTCTCAACGCTATATTCGCAGAACTAGTACTCGCCCAATTAGTTTATCTCTCTACCTCTCATGAGATTTGGAAACCGTCTCAAGTGCAACTTTTCCCAGCACTCTCTTGCTAATGCTACTCATCTACGTATTCAGTTACTATCTATCTCCAATGGTGCAAAGACAATGTTCAAATATTTACATCATGCCAAATCTCTTGCTAATGCTTTAGCTGTTATTAATCAGCTCGTCTCTAATGACGATCTTGTTGCATCGGTGCTTTGAAGACTTGCCCCTTACTATTCTATGTTTGTCATCGTTATCATCAACTTCCATCCTCTTCCGATGTTCATAGGTCTTTGAGCTTGCCTTTTATCATCTGAATCCCAGATCACACATCCGGTTTAGAGTACACCCTCCAATAGTACTATAGGCATGCATTACACTGCCCTTCTATCTTCTCGTGGGCACAGGACTTCTCGTGGTGATTGCGGTCATCAGGGTCGTTCAGATTTCTTCCCCTCGTCCAACAATGGTAGAGGAGGTCGAGGCAATCATGGTCGTGTTCGTCAACCATCCTCTCCTAGTGTTCTTGGCAATCCCCCGTCCAGCACCATCCAATAATAGATTTCCTCCAAGTATAGACATGGTGCTGCCAATGCTGGCACCGCTACCGTCAAGAGTCTCAGTTTGAAAATGATCACCCATCTATCTTCTCTAGCATGAAGATTGCACATCTAGTTGATCGCAGCTGGTATCCTGATTCTGGTGCTAGACATCATATGACCTGTGACCCTTTGTGCTCAAAGATTGACTATGGTGATACAAATTAATTTCTTTTGGGTAACAGTGATTCTCTTCCGATTGCGCACACTGGTACAATGTCTCTCTTCAGGTTCCTCTACCATTCGTCCTTCTCGTGTTGTTCATGTTTCTCAAAAGCATAAAAAATTATTATCGTTCGCTAAATTTATCAAAGATAACTCTGTTACTTTTACTTTCTTTCCTTGGGGTTTTGTTATTCATTATTTACGTACTGGTGCTCCTTTGTTTCAGGGCCAATATGAAACAGGCCTCCACCCCATCAATCCCAACACTCTCTCTGCCCATGCCACAGCCTCATCCTGCTCCTCTTCGTCACTTTGGCACCAGCCCCTTGGACATCTATCTAATAAAATGCTTCACGTGTTAGCAAATAATAAATGTTTAAGATCTTCATTTCAGTTTTCTCGTTCTTATTTTTGTAGTCATTATGCGTTGAGAAAGTCTACACAAGTCCCGTTTATTCTGAAGTATGGATGCCTCCTGTTTTGTTAGTGTCTGGCTTTCGCTATTATGTCTTATTCATAAATGATTACACACTATTTTCTAGGATAATTCCTATGCGACATAAATCGAAAGTTTTCACTCATTTTCAAAACTTTATTACATTTGTTGAAAATCACTTTTTTACTACCATTACAAATTTTCAAAGTGATGGTGGTAAGGAGTATGGTAATAATTCATTTCATAACTTTTGTGCAGAAAAAAGGGATCCATCATTGTCTATCTTGTCGTATACGCCACAACAGAATGGTCTTGCTGAATGTAAACACCGCCATCTGTTAGAAATGGGACGCACCCTCTTCATTGCATCTCATCTCCCTCCTCACCTATGGGTTGAAACACACTTTACTATTGTGTACCTTGTCAATTGGCTACCGACACCGCTTCTACAATGGTCCTCACCCTATTAGAAATTTTATGGTACCACACTTGATTACTTTTCCCTTCGCACTTTCGGTTGTGCGTGCTACCCTCGATCGATTAAGTATGCTTTTCTTGGTTACATTGATCACCATAAGGGATACTGGTGCCTTCACCCTTCTACTGGAAGAGTCTACATCTCACGGCATATACAATTCAATGAAGATGTCTTTCCCTATGCATCAGCTACAATGCGCCACACAACGTCGTCTTCGTTAGGCATGGTCTTCATTCCTCTTGCAGAACATCTCCTCCTCCCACTTCTGTACAGGTTTCTCCACCTTCCAACCGGTGCTCTTTCTCCTCCTGATAATGTTCATCCTATGGTGACCCGTGCCAAGGACGGCATCTTCAAGCCCAACAAGCGAACAACCTTTGCCAGTCACCATCCTCTACCACAGGTCTTTACTTCTCTACTCTTTTCCTCTACCTTTGTGTCTACCTGCTACACTCGAGCTTCTTGGTCTGTAAAATGAAGACATGCTATGAACGACGAATTTAATGTGCTCCTTTGACGACATGCTTGGTCCTTTGTTCCACCTCCACCTCATAGTAGCATTGAGCAGCACAAAGCACTCCTTATTGCCGAAGGCCTTCATCAGCAACCCAATATTGATTATGATTAAGCATTCAACTTTATAGTCAAGCACACTGTTGAGCATTAGAATATTACATTGTTTTACCCCTGATTATTAGACCAGTTCGCTCTCAATTTTGTATACAATGATGCATTTAATATAGTTTGTCAGTTTTGTAGTAAAAAAATGGAAAGTTCAGGAAAATCAATCTAATTCAGTGGAAAATTGCAAGTTTAAAGCTTTAAAGTGAAGACCTAGGATTTTTATAATTATTTTATGTCACTTTCTAGGATTTTCATCTAAATTAGTTAATCTGGATCCAATCATGAGAGTCTAGATTAATTAATACTTTTTAGAATATAAAGTGACTGAATAATTATTTAGTTCTAGATGTTAGAAACTGCAAATCCAAGTGCCAAAGCTTGAATTTCATGTCATTGGGCCACAATTCGATTAAAATGGGCCAAGTGTTGGTCCACAAAGCTTCAATGGGCTAGGCCACATGCAAGTCCATGTGCATTCTGTCATTGGACCAGGCCAATGTTCAAGCTCAGTCTAACTAAGGCCCAATCTCTCAAATCCAATTCCAGTGGGCCTAAGTTGAGGTCTAAATCCAAATCCAAGTCCAATCCCCTGTCAACGCCATGGTCCATGTTTGAATTTCACGCAAGTCCAACCCAATTGTCCATGGCCAAAACCCATAACCTAACTTCACATACACACCATCCAATTCTTATCTTAAAATCTAACCTTCCATCTTACATACCAAATTAGGTCAAACCTTAGATCCACCACCAAATCTAACCCATTCATTCATTTATCATTAGATCTAGGCCATCCATCATCATCATGATCATTTTAGCCTTAGATTAGTATTCATCCCTGCATGACCTACTAATTCATGCATTCATTTCATCCATTGATCGTCTCAACCATTAGATATTAGGTCATCTAATCTCATTCACTCATTCATCTCTTAGAAACCCTAGAGCCTCCACATGCATACATCACATATAGACATTACCTTAGATTTAGGTCATGCATTTCATTAATTATCTAGGATCAACCTTTGAATCCAAACCCTCCATCAATCATCATTCCTTTCCTATAATTATTTTTACCCAAAATACCTTAGAGACATTAGATCTTAACCCCATCTAATCTAAGCCCTCCATTCATTAAACCCTAAGTGCGAAACAACTTGAGGTACAAGCTAGCCTCCATTTGACCATGCCACATCGTCCATTGCCACATCATTCAATCCAATCTCCATAGCTCATGCACGATTTTTGAACTAAAAATACTCCATGCATTTTAACCCATTTTCCATCTACATTCATTCATGACATATTACCTCCTCATCATCCACAAGCCCACACGATTTTTGCAATCTTTCACTCCATTCATGCGCAAACACATAGTCAACTCTCCACATCACTTCCTCCCATCTCCACCATTCAAACATCCCATCTTCAAATCTTAGCCATTCATTTTGCATCAACCCAAAACCTTAAACACACACCCCAAAATCGTGTAGCCCCCCTATCTTCTCTCCTAATTTCCTATTTTCTCTCCTCCATGACTTGGCCACCAAGCCAAGCCAACCACACAACTCCAAATTCGTGTACACCCTTGTAAACCCTAACCTTTTGCGACCTTTAATCCCATCCATCCAAATCCATTAAGATTTAATCCAAGCCACTCCTTTGTCACTTAAACCTTGATTTAATCCAAGTCATTCATCTATTCTTGAAGCCTATAAATACCCCATTAACCCCAAGGGTAAAATTCGAATATGACCTGGAGTTTAAAATGACTAAAGGCTGGAGAAAGACAAAGAAGACAGAGATCTACACGATTTTTGCAAGGGAGAAATTATTTTTGCAATTTTATTTTATATCTTCTATGTATTTTCTTCCAAGCTTTGTACTTTAATTCTTCCATTTAATAAAGTGAAGCATCCATTTAGAATCCTGAAACATCCAAGTTCTAGAATTCTTTTGTGATTATTTTACTCTTAAATTCAAGTTTACAACTTTATTTTATTTAATCGAACATGAGCACATGCAATAGTTAGGATCTTGATTGTAAATGTTGAATCTTGATCACTAAGGTTAGACTAATTATATTTAAAAAGTTGTGAATCTTGTTCCAATCAGCAAGTATGAATTGCATTCTAGATCTTTACGTAAATTTCAGATCTAGGCTTTCACTTTGTTTATACATTTTCGGTGATGAATGGTCTATTCCAAACAACCAACCTTTACGTCACTGCACTTTTATTTTCAGTTGTTTATTTTCTTGCAATTTAATTTTCTGTCTTTTAATCATGGTAGATTCTATGTTTGTTGTATAATTCTTGATCTAACTTAAGTCTTGTATGTTTTGTTCTTTTAAAATTATTTAAATTCATGTCATTATTTTATTCTTTTAATTCTTTATAATATACTCTATTTCTCTCTCAAAATTCATTCAATTAAAGATTGGAAATGTGTTATTTTAATCTTATAACTTGTAATTTTGATCATGATTAAGATTATCATTTAATTCACCATTTTAATTTAAAAGCGATTAATTCACACATCTTATTTGCTGATTTTCCAAGTTAGTACATGACTCATATAAATGTTCTATTTATTGGAAATAATTATTTTTTAGAGGAACATAAATTTAATTTTAGTTCATATATTTTGAGATTTTCCTTTCAGTTTTACCTCGCACTCAATTGCTATACTATTGAATGGTTCGTGCGTTTGCGATATTATAAATGTCAAATTTGCACATCAACACTCACCACTATCCACACTGTTCTCAGTCTCGTTGTCACTTCTATATGGCACGTTCACCAACTTGTTGTCAAGAATGATTTCCTTCATGGCACTCTTACTGAAGAAGTATTTATGACTCAGCCGCCTAGCTTTGCTTATCCTCGTCATCCTCATCACGTTTGAAAACTTCACAAAGCTATTTATTGTTTGAAAGAAGCTCCCAGGGTGTGGTTCCAATGGTTCAATTATTTTCTCATGTCATTTGGATTTGTTCAAAGTCAAGCTAACAGCTCGATGCTCATATATCACCGTAGATCAAGAGTTATGCTTCTTCTTTATGTTAACGACATTGTCTTGACCGACAACACACCATATCTCTTCTTCAGTCTTTCACTCATTGACTGGGTTAAGAATTTGAAATCAAGGATCTTGGCACTTTACATTATTTTTTTGGGCCTCGAGGTGATTCCTCTCCCTCACGGGTTATGAAAGTTCCCATTCTTCAATGTGCTAAAACATCATGATTGACCCTAGAGAGGGAGGAGGAGGAGGAGGAGGAGAGAGGGAGGGGGGGGGGGGGGGGGTGTAGGGGGGTGTGAATAGGTTAATCCCATTCTTAATGGTGTTTACAAATTTCTTGATTGTTTTAAGTGCGGCGAAATTTTTAATCAAGAGATTTGTTTAGTGTGATGGATTCTTTGTTTAATTATTTAAACATTCACAATAAGATTTTGACCCCTTTACATAAAACTTGATTATCGATCCTAATGCACAATGTATAGAATAAAATAATTAATATGCAAAGTGATGTGTGCTAAGAAGAGTACTTAAATACTTGTAACACCAAGGATTTTCAAGTTATTAATATATATGAAATTAGCCCACTTAATTTGTGAATTATTAGATATGGACCTTAGATGGGTAAAGTGTTGGGTCAATTGCCCAATTAAAACCCAACGGATTGTGGATATGGTTGCAATTGAAATAAATGGGTAAGATGTATTTAATTGGGTCAAAATTGTTAATTGGGTTAAAATGCCCAATTGGGACCCAATGGGTCGTGTTTGACTTGGTTGACTACCAAGTGAGTCCAAGCTTAATTAGGTTGGGGCTGATTTGAGTTGGAAATGGAATCAAATAATTGAGTTGATTCAAGTGAATTAAATGAGTTGAATTAAAGAGGTGAGTTGAGTTAAATGGATGAGTTGAGTTAAATGAGTTGAATGGGAAGTTATGGGATATTCATCTCAAGTGAGTAGAGTGTGAAGATGAAGGTGGTTTGTTGTTTCAAAATTCAAACAATGGCATATACGTTAGAGCCTTGGAGTTTCATCTCATGGATGAAACTCCCAAATGGAGAATTAAATGGAAAGGTGGCGGTTTTGTGTTGTTACACAAGCCAAGACAAGGCACACCGTTGGAGCCTTGAGTTTCATCTCATGGATGAAACTCCCAAATGGAGAATTAAATGGAAAGGTGGCGGTTTTGTGTTGTTACACAAGCCAAGACAAGGCACACCGTTGGAGCCTTGGAGTTTCATCTCATGGATAAAACTCCCAAATGGAGCATTAAGGAGAGAAGTTAACGAAAATGGGAGTTACACAAAGGGCTTCACCAAAGCCATCACCCTTGGCTGACCACATCATTGGAACAAAACAAATTTGATATTCATCTCACTCTGTCCCTCTCCCTCTTAGTTGTTTTTCTCTCATTCAAACCATCTCTTGGCCGACCACTCCCCAAGACAAAAAGACTTAGAGCTTCATCTCAAGGTTCTCTCCCTATCACTCAAGGCCGAACTCTTTCTCTCTCTCAAGTCGCACTCTCGGCCAAAGATCAAGAAGGAAGGAAGGAGAGGCTAAGGAAAGGAGCAAGAAGGAGTGAAAGAAACCGGAGGAGACGCAGAATCAGTAAGTGCTCGATAAATTGCAAAAATAAGAAGAAAGTGGCCAAGGACATGGTTTTCTGCCATTGCATGGCCGAACCCTAATTTTATTATGGATAAAAGACCCAATGATGAACCATAGGGTTCGGCCATGTTGTATGGCCGAACCCCATGGAAAAGTAATAAGGAATTTATATGGGTTTAAGTGGTTTAAGAGAATATGATGAATCATAGGGTTCGGCCATGATGTATGGCCGAACCCCATGGAAGAACATTGGTTATGTTTAATGGATAGTGTTGTTAAATTTAATTGATTTTGAAGATGTAAATGATGATTAAAAAAGATGAACCTAAATATATGGTTAAACCCCCATGGAGGGACTTTGAATATGGACCTAAGAGTATAAACCATTTTAAGGAGAAAATGGGAAAAATAAGACATCATGGGTTCGGCCATGGAGTATGGCCGAACCCCATGAACCAATTTTATGGGCTATTTATGGATCTAATATGTCTAAATGAATGAAAGATCAAGTTAAAGAATGGAGGGATCTATTAGGGTTTTTATGTTATGCATGATTAAATAAATGAATGGACTTATGTTTTGGAACCTAAACATAAGGTGATGGAGGAAATGGCAAAAAATGTAAATAGGTGAAAATGATGGACATGCTATGGCCGAACCCCATGAACTATTTGATGGATCATTTTAAAGGGTTATTTGGAGTGTTATGCATGTTTAAATAAATGGAGGATTAAGCTAAATAATTAGCCATGATAGGATAATGGCAAGGATGTAAATAAATGAAAATAATGGACCATGGGTTCGGCCATGGTGTATGGCCGAACCCCATGGGGAATATTTTTTTGGACTTAGGTTATTATCA
This sequence comes from Chimonanthus praecox, assembly GCA_022113865.1. NCBI lineage: Eukaryota > Viridiplantae > Streptophyta > Magnoliopsida > Laurales > Calycanthaceae > Chimonanthus > Chimonanthus praecox. The sequence goes on from CM039093.1 coordinate 43,374,682, forward strand.
ATGATAGATAATTGTTGAATAAGTGATGAGGTTAGTGAATCAAAGGACTTGAAGGAGGGACCAAAACCAAGATGGTGAGGTTCGGCCATGTTGTATGGCCGAACCCCACTAAGGAATTTTATGGACTTAGGGTTTGTGAAATTATTTACTTGGATGTAAGTGATTAAATCAAAAGATGGACAAATTCAAGTGGGTGAGGTTCGGCCATGTTGTATGGCCGAACCCCCCAAGGTTGTGTTTATGGACTTAGACCTAATGTTAAAGCAAATGAAACATGGGATTGAGTTGTTGATATGTAACAAGGTGACGGGCCTCACAAACGGTGCGCGATCGTGAGCGTTTGCCGTTTTAAGAAGCAAGAACACTTTAATGGTCTTTGGTAGGATTCTACCTCTTTGAAACCATAGGTTTGTGTATGACGGTTTTAATCTTATTTTGATGAAGTTATGTTGTAAAATGATATGTTTCAAATGTGAGTTTTAATGCTATGTTTATAATATAAAATAACATGTGTTTCATTAGCATCTCATGCATGGCATGGGGTGACGGATTGGTAATCGGAGGCCACACGTAGACGGGGCGTCTGTAAAACCATTGTGGGGGATACCTTGATGTGTATTATCCCATCAAGAGGTAACCGGAGGCCACACTCTGGTGAGGCGTCCGTAAGACCACTGTGGGGATACCTTGATGAGGAGAATTCCATCGAGAGGATACATTTGATTGTGATGGGTGGGACTCATTGCATAAGACATATGGCATCACATTGTTTTTACATGGTTTTATGAATATATTATATATATGGATTTTGTACTCACCATGTGTTAGCCTTATTTGGAATTCCTACTGAACGCGTTGTTCTAATGCAATACTTCTACCCTAGTGAATGTCACAGGAATGAAGGAAATGATGATCGTGAACGGAGCTAAGCATAGGAGCTTGGATATATTTAATGTTATTTTATTTAAGTTACTCATGTACTTGTAATTTGAGTAGCTAGAATTCGACATGTAATAACTTAGATAATTTTGTTATTGTTTGAATGGTTTATTTGGATAATTAATTTAAGGTAATTTGGTTAAGTGACGAAGTACTTTGTTATTTAAAATGGAATAGATTTAGGTTCTATCATAATCCACACTTTATGATTTAATCTGCATGTATATATTATTATGTGTGAACCGTATTCGTGGACTTAGTCCATGCACACATAGGGTTGGCCAGTTAAGGGTCGGAATTTAGAAGTTCGGACTTAGCTCGCGTCGTGACGTCCTGCTCTCTATCACTCTTTGTTTATTTATTTTTTTTAAAAAAATAGAATCTGATTTTCGGAAAGCGAGTGAAAAAGGACAGGGCGTTACAATACAAAATACAAATGCATAAAGATCAAACACCATAAGACCATTTTAAAGTAGTTCAGTTAGCCAACCTACATCCACTGTTAGGACTCGTTCCACTTTAGCTATCCCCAAAATCCACTAAGTGGGGACTTACATCCTCATAATTAGAGTAGGAATTTCACCTCACTCAATTGGCTGTAAATTTCACCCACCACTGTCGAATAGGAATTCCACTTAAACATTTGGCCGGGAGTTCCACCCACCTCTGTGCCAGAGAGAAGGCTCCAGAATTTTTTATAGTAGTTCCGAGGTACCTCCCCTTCATCCACTTTCAGAACAAAGATTTTTAAAAAAAGTTTAAAACTAAGAAGCACTTACCTTTAAAGCTCTTTCTCCAGATGTGTGCTTCTTCAAGATCCCACCCAATGTGTGTCGACGCTCCTCCTTGTAGCCGCCGTTAAGCAATCACAATCTAGAGTGTCAAGGAAACTGGTTCTACCAAAGGTTTCCTAGTTTAGGGTTCTTTTAATCTCACTTTTTAACTCAATCATCAGATTGGTTGTTTATGAATTTTCCTCCTTCCTCCCTCTCTCACAACTCAATCCATTTGATTGGATGTATTTGATTCCCCTAGTGTAATCACGAGAGAGAGAGAGAGTGATCCTTCTATTGGCCCTTTTTTAAGCTCACTGGTGAAGATGATGGTCTAATTGATCCGTCCGAAGGATAACAACTGGCTGCATAATGATTGGTTTATATATCTAAGCCAACCAGTTGAAGTAATGATAATGTACCGACAGGTTGGTCGCACAGAGGGAGGGATCGGTGACTAGAAATGTTATAGTTACAATTCCGACCGTTGTGCATTAAGTACACTCCCAACGGTAATATTCATTCCCGGTCGACATGTCGTCGTCGCTGATGGGTCGACACTTATAGTACTTAGAGGTCGGTCCATACGAGAGGCTCATTCTGGTGCAAACCATGCTTAACAGTAGTTTCCAATTTGGAAACCTATTACCCAGAACGACCTGTCGCCCAGAACCGAGGGGTCGGTCCTAGTACTCTCGATCGGTCTTTGATTGCCGATATGTCATGAGTTCAGAGTTTCAGAACTCAAGATCTTGATCGAGGAGGCGTTGACCACGAGGGGTCATTTTACACTTTCACCGAGGGGTCAGTGCATACTAGACTCTCGATTAGAAGCATACCCAGAATGACAGTTCAATGTTCCAAAACCTATGTCATTCGGGTCGACCAGTCCTTGACCATGATGGGTCGATCCTGACTGTACCGAGGGGTCGGTGAGATAAGACTAGTCGAGCTGACAGTGAATTTTAATTCATAATTCCAAATTTGCTTCCAATTCACTGTCAAGCTTCCTCACTAGGCTCCATATGATTTTAACCATTTCTTCTTCTAAGCCTAGGGATAGTCCTCTCTAAGGTGTGGGTACCACCTAAAGTCATTTATAGTCATTTTACTTGTTTTGTGATTGCCATAACGATCAACTTCAATCTAGTGGAGCATGATCTCTACTCTTGATCATTTTAGGTCTTCAAGCTTCCAGCAAGTGCTTCTTTCCAAGTCATGGAATTGACAAACATAGGAGCTTGGCCAAGGCTATGCACTAACAGGTCACATTTATCTCAAAACAAATATACCCTTGATTTTCTTCATCGAAGCCAGATGCTTGATTGTAATGTTCGTTCAACACTCGTTGCTGCTAAGACTCAATTATCTTCTGCCATGGGTGATTTGCTTTCGGAACCTCATAAGTGTTGTTGTCTTGTTGGTGTAATACCCATACTCGATTTAGCCTTAAATAATATGATTTAACATGTTGATCGCATAGATTACAGTGAGGGATTAGTGAAAATCCAGTTTTGGCCCAATCGGAGCTCGATAGCTCATTCATCTATTTCATTGAAGTTAGAGCGGCAAAATGGTAATTTACCATTAATAGTGTATTTATTGATTGAATAATTGTTTGGTTATTATTATTTGAGCGTTATTGACCTTTCTATTAGGGGTTTAAATTCTAAAATTTATAAGTATCTTTATTTTATTATTTCAGAAAATTATATTTAAATATTACTCGAAAAATATCCCGAAAGCTAAAAAAACACTTGTTTTAATAATTCTAGAGGCCTGAAAATTTAGAGAGAAATATGTATAGTTAGATTGTATTTTAATACACTGTTTTATTTTTCTAGATGTTGAAAATAGAGATTTTAAACTCTTAAAATAAATACAAATTGAGTTAAGTGAATAGTGTCAAAAACATGAATTTTGTCTAAATCAAGTAATTATGATGAAATATAAATATCCAATTTTTTATGGTACCTTCAGTTTTTAAAACCCAACATTTTGAGTGTGACGGATTAAATTAAATAACTAATTTAATAGCTAAATATTAAAAATAAAATAAACTAGATTAATATGCAAATAACTTTTGAAGGGCTAAAACGCAAATACCTTGAACTTTTGCAAACACCTGCGTAGCAGGTGATGCGATGAAGCAGCTGCATGAGTGTCGACTCATGCAAGCTATGATCATAGGTTGCAGAGGTGATGTGGTCACCTCTCAGCCTTGCATGATACCACCCTAGCCCTCCAATGCCTATAAATTCAGGCCATTTCCAGATGAATTTCCCACTGAATTCTCACTTGAAAACCAGTGTTCTTCTCTGTCAGTGTTTACGGTTAGCTTAAGTGGAGATTTTTTCAGTTGTTGATTTTCAACCCAGGAATGAAAGTGAAGGTAACCATTGTCTTTGTTTTTAAATTCTAGTCAGTTTAGAATCAAATAGAAGTCATTTTGGTTAAGTCAGTTTTGAAGTATAGTAAAAAACTTGGATTTTTTTGTGTCTTATTGGTTTTCCGTTTTAATCTAATGATTTAATCAGTTTAAGGACTTCAATTGGTTTCTGAAGTAAAGATGACTCATTCTAGAATCCATCCAACCCAGAGGATGTGAAAAACGAATCCAAGAAACCCATTGTTTCTGGATTTGTATTTCATACTGTCCCACCCGTTACTACTCTGTTGCAGGTGACTGAAGTAGAAGATGACTCTCGGAAGATCCGAGAATTAGTCTTCGGAAGTTCCGAAAGTGTACCTCAGAAGTTCCAAACCCTAGCTTAAAGTTCCGAAGGAACAGAGACTAAACCGTTGAGCTCTCTGTTCCTATCTTGTTGTTCCGAGACCTTCTTGGATGATTCGAACTGTTCGGAAGTTCCGAACAGTACTCAGCATGTTTTGAGACTAACAGACGAAGTGTTTTTCGTGTTTTTGTTCGGCAGCAAGCTCGGAAGTTCCGAATGACAGAACTTAAGTTCCGAATGATCAGTAAAGGCTCTGTTTTAGGCAGTGGCTCGGAAGGTCCGAAGCCACAATACTAGGTTCCGAGGCATATTCCAAAAAACCCAGATCAAATCTTGAAACTTAGTCTAAATTACGATTTTATGATTTAAATCATGGATTTTAATGTGATGTTTATACCCACTTAATTAAAAGTGATACTAGCCTCTTTTTGTTGGTATTATCAGGTAAACCTATATTATGTATTCACTTCTAGGTTGACACTCTCTATCTGTGGCTGACTTAGCCCGATAGCTATCAGTAGTTGAGCGATTAACTTCACCGTTCCGTACAAAAGAAGGGTTCGGGCACTGAGTGTACCTCTAGGCCTAACTCATTATATGAGAAGTGGCCTGAGCACCTAATATTTGTATCTCTAGGCCTAACTTGCTATACAAGTAGTGGCCTGAGCACCCTATCTTTGTATTTCTAGGCCTAACTTGTTATACGACTAGTGGCCTGAGTATTCTATTATATTGCTGATTATTGTAATCTAAAATGGATAGTAACTCATTTAGGAGACTCATATCCATTACCTTTGAAGTTTTTCGGAAAATAGGATAAAAGGATTTGCAATACTATGATTATGTGTATTATGTTTGATTGATGATTGTATAATTCGTTGTATTCTTATTTTCATGTTTTGACAGATATCTCTATACCTCACACATACAGTGAGGAGACTTAACATTGCAGTAAGAGTAAATCAGGCTAAGGGGATCTAGTACAATGAGTGGTTTCAAAGATCAGACTTAACGAACCCACTTATATGCCTAGAGATGATGTACTATTGTGAAAAGTGCTTGTTAATATTTATGATGTTAATCATATATTGTGATTATGATGATGAAATGCTTATGAGTTATATTGCTTCCACGTACCCTTAACTATTAAACTATTATCAACCTAGGTGTGTCGGTTTGCTTCTACTGGCCCAAGTGTATCAGTTGCTGGCCCAGTTGTGTCAGTACCGGCCCAAGTGTGTCGGAGATGTACTTGCAAGATTCTGCATTTTGACCGTGTCGGGACTTAATGCTTATAGTCAGTGTAGTGTCTAGGTGTTGCGTTGGATATTAGCAGTAATTTGATAAGGAATTGATATTTTGTTATGACAACTATATAATGATGAAATTGTTGATTTTGACTAACCTAATAATCATTACACTGTATTGTTATGTTCTTTTCACTGGGCTAGTTAGCTCACCTCACTCACATTTTAGGAGATGTACCTGAGGAGGAGGATCCTCCATTTCAAGCTTAAGGATGGATAAACTGATGCAGTTACTTGGAATCCCATGGATGAGAATTTCCTTTGTTTTGTTTATTGGTTCTTGGAACCGTGTTTGTAAAGTACCTCTTATGGTAATTGTTTTGTAATCTTGTATGAACCACCATGTTACTGCTAGTAACTCTGATATAAATGAGATTACTCCTTTTTATGATGAAAATATTTGTTTGTATGATGTATGCTTGGAGAATGGTAGACATATGGTATATATTTGAGTCCACATGTACAGAGCATATGTGACATTTATTTCTGGGCCTAACGTTTGTTCAAGCCCAGTTCGAGGTTGTAAAAATAAATAAATTTAGTAGCGTTCTGATCCCACCTTCGGGTCGGGGCGTTGCAGTTGGCGCCCTACAATATCTCACTCTCACAAGGCCCGATATTGCTTATGCGGTGCACATTGCTCTCAGTTCATGAGTTAGCCTCGTACCTCCCATTTGGATGCTGTCAAACGCATCCTCCGCTATCTCAAAAACTCCCTTGGTCGTGGTCTACCTACTATGCATGCAACAACACCTCTTTGATTGCTTGCTTACTCTAATGTTTATTGGGCTGGTTGTCCTAATAGTTGTCGCTCCACCACTGGTTATTGTATCTTTCTCGGTCTTAACCTAATTTCGTAGTATGCAAAGAAACAACAAACGGTCTCTCGATCTTGTGCCAAAGCTGAAAAGGGCCCTTGTCCATACTTGTGTAAACATTGTCTATATTCAGAATCTTCTGCAAGAGCTTGGTTTTCCTGTCACTTCACGTACACTTCTTCTTTGTGATAATCTTACTGCCACATACATGGCCGCCAACCTTGTGTTTCGTGCTGGATTATTATCTTATCCGAGAACATATCATTACAGGCTTTTATCAGATATAGTTCGTGCCTTCCTAGGATCAGCATATAGATATCTTCACCAAAGGTCTCCCGTAGCAACATTTCTCAACACTTAGTTCCAAACTCGTCACCTTGCCACCACCGAGTTTGCGGGGGCGTGTTGAAGGAAACTCTTCTCTTAGTTGATTTTTTATACTTTTACAATTCTTTATTTGGTAGTATCCCTAATTACGGGATTGTATTGGTAATTGATTTGTAATCTCTATATATTTTGGACATAACCTGAAAATGAAGTGTGCCATTTTTCCCAATATTCTACAAGTGGGATAAGGTTCTTTGCCTCTCTAAGAACTTCATCTAGGCTAAATGTATTCTGCATCAAATCTTCATTTCTAATGTTTTTCCAAGAAATGTTAGCAAAACAAAATTGTCTGCTAGGATGGTTCACTTGATGAATTTTGTTTCCAGTCGTGGCAAAGTTTGTCTTCCATCCCTTATTTGCTCCAGAATTTCTCATTACACTAATAACTAGTGTCACTCAGTTTCTCCTTTTGGTAATCTCATGTCTAAACTGGCATTGAGATGTGGTGTATTTCGTTCTCCGTTTGAGCAATCGAAAAAGGGTTTTCCTTTTGGTGGCTACACACTTGGACGAATGAATCTTTGACCTCTTCCACTTCAACGTGACGGAGCCCAAGCAACAACAAAAGTCGATCAACCATCTCCTGAAGATGATCGTATAGGAATGAAGTGCAGATCAAATGCTTCAAGGACAAGTTGAGATTAGTCAAGATCTTTCTAGATTGAAAAATATCATGAAGTATGTTCTTGAGTACATCAGTTGTAAGCAGTCAAATGCTATTCCTCTTACTCCACTCTCGAGCTCTAACTAGCTATATAAGAGTTGGACTACTGTTGGGTTATCTTTATTTGATTTTAGTTGATCTTATGTTTTCAAAACCTTTAAATATCGTGTTAAAACTTTGTGCTTCTATGGTGTATGTATGGTAGTTTTATACTTTACACTTGGTGTTTTCTATGATTTGTTCATTCTTTGCATTTATATTTGTTTTATTTTTCATGTGGAATGAATGAATGTATGAGTATGTATGTCCATATGAATATCTGAAATTTTCTACATACTTCATTTTTGTGCTTCGATTCGGTCCGTTGAAGTGTCTACTTGGAATGCCGAACATGTTCGGAAGTCTGAGTTGCAACTTCAGAATTCCAATCCGAATGAGTTGAATAATTTTTTTTCTTTCATTCCTGACTTAAGACTCCAGAACCACGAACCCTGCTCTGATACCTCATATTGAGCTCGAGAATGTTAACTTTGATTGTTCATCATATTCTTTGTATTTAAATAAGGATCTCATCTAGTTGAATCTGTTCGCGATAGATGTTCCCTCTATTCTCCCTTTGTTTTCCTTTATCCCCATTTATTGGTATATCGTTGTCAATTTTGTGACAAAAAAGGGAAAGAGTTGAACTACAAATGAGTTCTCCAGTATAAACGAGAGAGTTAACTGTTGTATAAGTAAGGGGAAGAAAACATGAAATGTCCATGAAACGTGAAAATAGGAGAATCACTACATAAAGGGAAAATGTGAGATCATAAGAATTAATTTTGAGTTTATTAATTCTTCAAAATGGGGGAGAAATAAAAAAGACTTAATGTTTGTTAAGCCTGACAATTTTGATTCTATTATTGCTTCTATTAGCTAAAGGGAGAATTGTACTCCACTCATAATGCATTAGTTGGCTTTCTATGTGATTTATATTGTAGGCATGTGTTAGTAGATGCAATCTTCACGCATTCTGAAAGATGTCAAGAGACACACGAGTTGTTGTTGTGTTGTTTTTATCTCTTATATATTGTAATTGGTTATATAATCTTTATTCTTTGAGATGTAAGTAGTCAGTCTTTTGTTGGCCGTGAGTTTTGTCATGTAGTTGACAAATGGGGTTATATAATCTTTACTCTTTGAGTTGAATATTGATTTGTTTTTTTTTTTTTGAGTAGTAACAAAGAGAAGTATATTAAAAAAAAATAATAATACAAAGATAAGAGAAGAGGGTCTAAGAGGATTAGACCCAAACAAAAGAGAAAAACAAAAACAAAAACAAAGAGAAGATGCAAAGATAACAAAAAGGACAAACTCCTCTAATCAGAAAAAAGGAAAACTACAGAAAAGATATCAGAGATACCAAGCTTGGCAGAATAATTTGCCACTCCATTTGCTGCTCTACCGATCTTGTTGAAAGAAACATCCATCCCTTCAGCAAGCAACCTAATCTTCCTAACCACAGTGATCAATCTCCAGGGTGGTCTTCTTTGACCCATAGCCCACTTAATTGCATTTACCGAATCTCCCTCAACAATGAGTTTTCCTTAACCATACGACTTCCTGATATGCAAAGCTCTCCTAATGCTAAGAATTTCCACCTCATTGGAATCTTTAGAACCCACAAACTCGTTGAACACAATAGACGTGAAACCTTCATGATTTCTGAGTACCCCACCAATCCCCGCCGGCCCAGGCTTCCCTCTTGCAGCTCCATCAACATTGAACTTCCAAACATTTTGTTGCTGAGGATTCTAGTTATCTTTGAGCTTCAACTTTCTATTAAAACCATCCATACATTCATCTCAGGAAGAGATGAGATCCGAGAGATTAAGGCCACTAAATTCTTTGTTCGAGAGAAGCCAAACACAAAGCCTCCACAAAACTGTTTATATGAGCTCGTCGATATCAACTTTTTTCCCTTCAAAGACTCTATAGTTTCTTTCTTTTCAAATGGTCCATAAGATGACAGCTGGGAGAGTGTTCCATGCAAGATTCCACCTTGGGGTAAGCCTAGAGATAAACCACGATTCCAAGGACCCAACACAAGAATGATCAAAAACCCAAGATACCTTAAAAAGCCTCATAAAGTGATACCAAAGTCGACGAGCAAGAGGGCAACCAAAAAATAGATGATGAATTTCTTCTTCCTCCATCTCACAAATTGGACAAATGGGATCCTCCTCCTGATAGAAAAAACCTCTCCTTTTGAGTTCCGATCTTGTTAAAATTCTCCTTTTAAGAACACACCAAACAAAAATTTGAATCCTAGGGTGGGCAGCACCTTTTAGGCAAAATTGGTATTTGATATCACTTTAGATTCCCGATTTAGAACCAAATTGACCAAGACTTTAACTGAGAAGTAGCCCGATGAATCCCTGTCCAAACCAGTTCATCTGCCTCCGTAGGTGAAACAGGAAACTCCGCAAGTTGACAAAGGAGATCTCTTATGTTGTCATCCTCAAAGGCCCTCAACTCCCTTCTAAGATCCAGCTGCCAGGAAGTTAAATGACCCTCCGTCACGTAACTGTCCTGAACAAGCACACTCTTAATCCTTGAAATCTTGTATAATCTAGGGAACACATCATTTAACGGCTTTTCTCCTAACCAAAGATCTTTCCAAAATAAGGTTTTGTCCCCTTTACCAACCATAATTCTAATATTATCCCTGAATAATCTCCCCGCCTCTTGGTTACCTTGATCAATTCTCCACCAAGGCTTAATCATCAAGGACCCTTTCTTCTCAATAATATCACTAAGAAACCATCCGATAGTCTCCGTCAAACCATACTTAGCCATCAAAACCCGAATCCAAAGAGCGTTGCATTCTCTCCTAAATCTCCAAACTCATTTGCACAACAGAGCCTGATTCCTCAGCCTTAAGGGAATTAAACCAAGACCACCTCCTTTCCACTCTTTCAATAATCGGAGACCAGAATGACTTTTTCCTTGGATTACCCCCCACCGGTAATCCCAAGTAAATGAAAGGTAGTTTACTAACACCACAACCCAAACCTTCTACAAGATCCTTAATAAAATCCTCCTCCAAATCAATCCCAATTATGGTGCTTTTACCCAGGTTAATTCTAAGACCCGAAGCTAATTCGAAGCATCTCAAAATGGCTTTGTACCCCAGCAATTCTTGACGATCCGGTTCACCGAAAAACAAAGTGTCATCTACAAACTGTAGGTGGGTAACAATGGGACCATCCGGGGTCACTTTGAAACCTTTAACAACTTCCATGTCTCTAGCTTTCTCCACCAATTTATTCAGGCTCTCCCCAACAAGAGTAAAGATGAATGGAGATAATGAATCTCCTTGCCTCAAACCTCTATTAGCATGAATATGTTGAATTGGAGAGCCATTGACCAAAATAGAGTAAGAGGTGTCCTCAATACAAACTTTCATCCATTTGCACCACTTACGCCCGAAATCCATCTTAAAGAAAAGAGAACCAACAAAGGACCAATCCACAAAATCATAGGCCTTCTCCATATCCACTTTAAAAAGGATGCCAGGTTTCTTTTCTTTGCGTCTCATATGGACAAGCTCGTTAGCAATTAAGATCCCATCCAAGATTTGTCTATCTTCAACAAACGCCCCTTGCGATTCACCAATGATTTCAAGCAACACTTTCTTAAGTCTTTCAGCTAACACCTTCGCCAAGAGTTTATACACACTCCCGAGGAGACTAATAGGCCTATAATGTGAGAGTTCCCCAGGACCTTCCTTTTTTGGATTAAGAGTAATGAAAGCATTCTTTAAGCCCCTATTGATAATACCATCTCGATGAAATTCCTTAAAAACTCTTAGGAAATCAGGACCCACTGTGTTCCAGCAAGCTTTAAAGAAATTAAAGTTAAATCCATCCGGTCCTGGACCCTTATCCCCACTGTTTCCCTAGATTGTCAATTTCGTTCCAAAAAAGTCTATTTTTGTCTCTGGAAAGATTGAAGACAAGAAACTGAAAATTGTCTAGGATAATGAGGACCATAGTAGACATTGATGTATTGAAGGGAAGTCAAGTTAGGTAATGAGGACCATAATAGACTTAGGATAACTCTAGACTGAACCCTGGTTAGGCTTAGAATCAAGACTCATATTTGTCTAATCTTATTTGATTCTAAGTGTTTTTAAGTCTAAACACTTGGATCTGTGAAAATCTCTATCAGAACCCAGAAGGATTTACTCAGACTTCTGAGCAGTTGACTGTTGTCCTGAATTTTGTTCAGAAAGTTCAAACTTCGGAGTTTGGAGTTCAAGAGTCAGAACAAAATGAGGATTTTTGACAAATCTGTGGACTTCATCTATCGAGTGAATTTAGAACTCAAAAGATCTGGTTCGGACTTCTGAATACAAATCGTTGGTAGGCTTTGACTTCTAACATATTTTTGGACATCTGGAAAATAGTTGTAGAAACTGCTTTGGAGGCATTGACCTTGTGTTGTCAGAAATGTTTGGTCTTCCGAACACAATATTCGGAATTCTGAAGTGTGTTCGGTCTTCCAAACTTAGTGTTTAGACTTCCGAGAACTGTACCGTTGGACAAAATATTATATAAGTCCTACCTCATTTTCTGTGCAAAAATACAGAAGAGATTAAGAATTGTTCATTGAAGAAAATCACTTTTAAGCACAATAATCTTTTGAGATACTTAAGAATTTTTATAGGTAAATCATTTAGCTTGTAATGCATCACTTGATTTTCATTGATTGATTAATGAGCATTCAAGGCTTTGCCATGGAATTATGATTGGATATTTGCCTTAGATCTAAAAACCTCTGAGAGAGAGTTAGATCTATACCATTCTTCTGATACTTGGTTGTGAAAAGTTATCTGGTGAATCATTTTTAAACAAGGATGAGTGAAAGAGGAAGATCAAGCAAAGATCACTAAAGAGCTATTGATTGGTGAATCTACAAAGTCAGTTAGTTTGTCTGTTTGTATTTATGTTTCTTTGTAAGAGTTATGTATTATTCTCTTAGTGAGATTGTATTGGGTTTGGATAGTGGGTTGATCGTGTGATCTACCATGCATCTAGTCCCAGTAGAGGACGATATGAGTTGAAAACTCTTAATGAGTCATTTGTTTCTCTTAGTGCGATTTTACCAAATATCCCGAGTTTGGGAGAGTCTGAAGAGTTTACGTAGGTCAATAAAACCGAACCACTATAAATCCCCTCTTGTGATGATTGCTTGGTGCATTCTATTATCTTGATTATCTTTTACACTCGGATTTTTTTTTAATTGATTATATCACTTCTATCATCAACCTACATTTAATTAATCAAAGGTTAAAAATGGTCTTGTTGTCTTTATGATTAAAGAACGATATTGGTTAAGAATTCTGAAATTTATTAGTCACTTCGACCAATGCAGTTAAAAAAGACTGATTAGTTTAACTTCCACACAATTAGATTGATTGCCCTATTCAGCCCCCCACTAGGACCTTTCTAGAGGACACTTGCCACTCTATCTTTTACCGAATAGGTCACTTTCAATCGTGTCGTGTATCCTGGACATATTGCCAAAGTCTGCCTAGCAGCAAATGACAGGTTGTCATAGACATACTATCCCACCACACATCATCGTAATACTTACCGATCGAAAATGGAACTAGGCACTTTTGCTCGACTGATACATCGTTACTCTTTTTTAACCAAGAAATCTAAAAGGGTTCAGAGTGTCTTTGTGGTTTAACCTTAAGCTTATCAACCACAACATGTGCTGCAACATTGCAACTACTTCCACTATCAATGATTAGATGGTATACCTTGCCGTCAATGGTGCGCTTTGAGTGGAAGATATTTCTCCGTATCCAGTCTTCCTTCAGTTGTTCCTCGGGGACTATGCTAGATCATAAGGTTGTCTCTAGAGTCCCCATAGATAATGTCCTCTCCATTGAAAGTGTCACTGAATTCTTCTGTTGCTTCTTCTTCTTTTTCGGTTGCCACTTGGCTATCATCATGCCCTAGGTTCACCTGATGAATCAAACATTCAAAAGCCAAATATCCTAGCCCGTTGCATCTAAAGAACTGCAACTTGGTCTTAGCAATGCGGTCTAAGGTTCAAGCTTGTCTAGCCGCTTTGGGTGCATTCCATTATAACCCCGTATTGAGAACGTAGAGTTCACAGGTCTGTAACTGCTTCATGGGTTGGTTCAACCTCTTTTACTTTCGATCTTCTCTAACAGGACCATCTTTCTGTAATCTTCAGACAGATCTTATAAATGGAATCCAATCACGTGATCACAATTGAAGGTCGTAGGCTTTCTATGAACCGCGAGACATTGAATTCATCATACTCAACCAGGTTGTTGCAAGATAGGAGTAGGTCTAACTCTTTAATATATTCATCAATTGTCATGTTTCCTTGTCTGATTCATTGTAATCTAAGGAAAAGCTCATGTGCATGTGATGGACGCCATGTGTGGGCGTGTGCATGTGGGCATGTGCGAGGCACTCGCAGCTTACCATCGTAGCTAATCATTAGTCCCACTAAAAGTCCCGGAGTGCTATAACCCGATTGTCTAGAGGGGGAATAAATAGAACAATCCCCAACTTTTGTTCCTTTTTAAATTTCTTGATTAATTAGAGTTAGTCAAATGTAATAATGAAATTAATCAGGATGTTCTAATATGTGTGAACAAGAGATGTGCCAATTAATAATTATACACATATAATCAAGCACATAGAAACTCGATGTATAGTGGTTCGGTTAAAAAACCTACATCTACTGTTAAGATTCACCCAACCTTATGTTATCTCCAAACCACTGAGTGGGGAGTTACCCCCTCACTAATAGAATAAGACTTCCACGTATCCAATTGATTGAGAATTTCACCCATTCACCTAAGATTTTGAAAGGTTCGACCAACCCCGGTCTATTTCCTTATCCCTCTATTTTTTTTAGTGGTTCAAGATTCCTTGCCTTAGTCCACTTCACAAGATGATGATTTAAAAATAAAATCAATACTAAGAAGCACTTGCCTTTTGATAGCTCAAACTTGTAGATGTGTGCTTCTTGAAGAGTCCTCCATTTGATCATGTTAATGATGAAGATGTACCTTCCTATGGAGCAATCACAAATAGAGAAATGATTTGTAAGACATGATTTGCCAATATAAATCCTAGACTAGTTTTTACTCTCACTCAATCTCAATCAAGGGTGTGATTGGATTCTCAGATGATTCACATATGTGACGTACATGGAAAGTGTTTGAAAGTGGTTGGGATCTCAGGGAATGCCTTAGGATTTTCCAAGTTAAAAGTTCCAACCTTTTTCCCCAAAATCCGGAGGTTATATAGACAACCAGAGAAACACCAACACCGAGTCATCGACATATCGACACTATCGCTGTGTCGAGCATCAAATATAGCCGATTTAATATGACTGTTGCGACTCCAATGGAAAAATCACAAACACGCTCGATACAACGACATCCTCGACGTATCGACGAGCCATCGCTCAATATGTCGACAGATACGATTGTATTGATCTGAGGCTTAAGGTATTTTATAGAGGATTTTCATTCAGGTCTTTGATCAGCCTCCTCGAAATATCAGCATCCACGATGTGTCCACCTCTCTCAATGCATTGACCAACTCTAGTGTATCGATCTGAGAGTAGCCTGAAAATACAGAGTACTGAATCAACCAGAACTATTCAACCCAGGTCGACATGTCGACCATAACGATGTGTCGATTGGATTCAGCTCGATGTATCGACAATCACGATACACTCGATCTTAGGTTGAGGCAGTTTTCCAGGGTTTTCATCCAGACTCTTTGCCAATCGATTTCAACACATCGAAGACCATGATGTGTCGACCCTGTGCATGTTGACATATCGACACTGCTGATGTGTTGACCTGGCAATTTTGGCAGTTTTATTAGTTTGAAACGTTTCGGTTCTTTCCACTGTCAATACTCACTTAGGCTTCATTAATTTTTACCAAAATGATATCTTAGCCTAGGCAAGGTCCACCTAAGGGTGTCGGTACCACCTAGAGTCACCTATGGCTAATTTTACCTTGAGTGATTGCCATACACATGATTATCTTGACGCTTGAACTTGATCTTCTTATCTTCAGTTCACTTGAGACTTGATCACTATCTTCAATCTTCTTAAGCACTGCTTGACACGAGTCATGGATTTGACAAACAAAGGACTCAGCAAGCCGAGGCACTAACAATCTCCACCTTTGTTAAATTCATGAAAAAACGTAGAAGCTAAGGATTAGAACCTCAATAACCCATCGCTTACACAATTGAAAATACATAATACAAAAATTATATCTCAATTTCACATGAAAACATAAACTCTGAACTTAATTCAATTCTTGCTTAGCTTGCTTCAATTTCAAAGTATACATGTATACAAACACCATGAAGCAAGCAAGATGGAAGCTAGAGTTTCCCATTAGTATGTTAGTCCAAAATAGAAAGTAATATATCTCCCCCACAATATATGGACTAAAACACATCATACTCCCCCACACTTCAATGTAGGTCTCCCCCATAGCTCAAGCTTAATACCAAACTTACCAAGCTACTAATTTTTCTCCTTCATAAGCACTTAGCTTCTCCAGATTTTCCCTCCATTTTCTCATAAATTGATAAAGGCTCTTTGAGTACAAAGTTTGTGCTCCCCAAACTTCATAAAGGTTTCCTTAGAATATAAGGAACCAAGAGCCAACACCAACAAGTCATGCCAACAAACAACCATTCATACATGCAAAAAAATATTCCAATATAGAGAAACAATTACATGAGGAACAAATTGGCACAAAAGAAGCAAAGCCATTCATGTAAACCAAACCATTTGTATTGATATTAACCATTAATGAACAAAACATAGTATGCCCCAAGAGTGCTCATGGTTTACATTACCAAAACAAAATAAAGTTTTTCAAAACACAGAAACACATGAAAACAAGAGAACATAGGTTGTTGTGCCAGCTGGAGGAGGAGGAGGTGGAGGTGGACGACGAGGGATGGAGTCATCTATCTTTCAGGAGGTGGCAATGGCTGAGAAGAAACTTTGAACTGAATCCTTCAAGAATTTTCCTACTTCATCAATTCTTTCTTCGATTGTAACAAGGCTCTTCATTCAGCTGATTTGTGTGAGCTTCAAGATGATCCTCTATGAACCTTTGACTGGCTGGGTCAAGTGTAGGTTCAGTGTCTTCTTCTTTTGCTTCTTCATCCTCGAACATAGGTGCTGAGGAGGTGTGGCGTCGAATGGAGGTAGCTGTTTGGCCTCCAAAAATGCTTGCAAAGTTTTTTTTTCCTAGGCATTTCTTCATGCCAGCTGAGTCAAGTATCCTTTTGTCGGCAAACACAACTTGCTTGGGTGGCTTGACACCAAAGTGTAGTTCAAGACGGTACATCAGATAGCAACATGGAGGATGACTGGACCTTACTGACTTACAGTATTTGATGGTCGTGGCACTGATCCAAGTAGGAAGACAAAACTTATTCCCCGTAGCCACATTAAACAGAAGATAAACCATGGGACTAATCAAGTCAACTCTGTTGCCATGTCTGGGATAGACATTGTGGTAGAAGAACAAATGGAGTACCCTGTACTCTGGGAGCATGTCACCACTCATTAGCCATATATGTCTTTTCCATTCAACTTCTCTTCCACACAACTTCTTTGCAAAAAAATTCTTCTCCTTGAGATCAACTGTTGGGGGGGGGGGGGGGGTGTATATGGGATGAATCCATTGACCATTGGAATTCC
This sequence comes from Chimonanthus praecox, assembly GCA_022113865.1. NCBI lineage: Eukaryota > Viridiplantae > Streptophyta > Magnoliopsida > Laurales > Calycanthaceae > Chimonanthus > Chimonanthus praecox. The sequence goes on from CM039093.1 coordinate 43,392,094, forward strand.
CATTATCTCTTACACAAGCTGAGGGGTAATCAACTCAGTCGACCTGTCTTGGAATTCAATCAGAATTTGGTTCTTTGCAGGAAACCTCTTGACTAAACAATACATTCTATTGGCCATTGATGGGATCATTTTTCCACCCCATTCTAATAGACTTAGCCACCCCAATCTTTCGAATGGCAAAGGGCATTGACGGTTTGAATATCCTCAAGCTTCCTTTTCCTTTCGATGTTTAATTTCTTAAAACCATCATAGTTCTAGAGGGGTTTGACATGAGGTCCTTCATCATCATCTACCTCTTCTTCTACATCACTACCTACTACTTCTTCTACATCACTACCTACTACTCTAATTTTAGGCTTAGGTTGAGGGATAGGTTGAGGTTGAGGTTGAGGTGGCATTTTCACTTGGAGTGGGAGTTCCTCCAAAATTTCCTCAGAGGGTTTCCTTTTCTTAGCCATTTTCTTCCCTGACTGAGTGGATTGAAACTAGCAGTTGATTTTGTTAGTGGCCCGGCTTGCCGAGTCATCTGTTTGTCAAGTTCGTGACTTAGGTGAAGCAATGCCTTTAAGGGAGAAGCTCAAGACTCAAGATCTCAAGCGTTGGCTGAAGTGTGAAGACTCCATGGATCAACGTGTATGGCAATCACTGATGGTAAGTGGCCATAGATGACATTAGGTGGTACCCAGACCTTAGGTGGACCATGCCTAACCTTAGAGGTCACATCTGGATAATTAATCAAGCTTAACATGTGTTGATAATGAATTGGAACCCAACTTGGAAATAAGAATCCACTGCCAGTACCACACATCATGTCGGGCGATCAGTCGCCAAGGACAACACACGACTAATCGTGGTCTTGCGATATGATGTGTGGAATGTTGGGGGTTCTTTTGAATAAGATTGTCAAACTCATGTGGTCTCAGGACGATACTATCGGGAGCGCACGATCGATCGTCTGAAACCTTAACAAATCAATTGTATGGGCAATGTATCGCTGAGATAAGACGTAGGCTGGACTTAAACAAAGCCTGGAAAACTTGGTATCACATGATCAATTGGGTATGCGATCGATCGTGAGTACTGGGCAGGAACAGATCGGCATCACGATTAATTAGACGAGACTTGACACTGGAAAATACAGTCAGTTTTCGGCTGATACATTTGCCAACCTATGATTACTCACTGGAAAAATGGACGATCAATCGTGTGGAACGATCCATCGTGAGGTTATCGTTTTAGAGCCGTTACTGTGCATTAAATGCTCAACGGTCAGGTTGGTGAAAACGAATTCAAACACGGACGATCGATCGCCTATACACGATTAATCGTGTGGTTTTGTGTTACGCTTTTTTTTTTGTCTTTGCCTATAAATACATCAATGTTTGGTGAGTTTTGGTGAGACATCAAGACCATTAAAGAACCTCATCTATCACTCCAAAACTCTCAAAGTCAAAGGCAAACTGATAGGCTTATTCTCTCTTGGCATTTCAAGTGCAAACCATTCAAGCATCCAATCGGTAAAGATTGTGATTAAGAGAGATGGATTAAGCGAAAGCTTCTAGGATAGAAATTGGAACCCAATTTTCTAGAAGGACCTCCCAAGGATTCTGGGTGCTCTACATGATGGGTCTTCATCAGACGTCGGGATTGTACGAGCTCACAATGGGTGGAGTGATTCAAGAAGCACAACTTAATTTGCAAAGGCTTCAAAGGAAAGTCCAACTTAGTTTAGATTTTACTTCAAAATCTATATCATTGTGAAGTGGATTAAAGAGAGAGTTTTTCTCTTGAACCACTGTAAAAAATAGTGGGATAAGAATTGGACGAAAGTCTCAATCAATTGGATAGGTATCGTGTTGTGTAATTCCAACGTCTAGTAAATTAGAGATAGCCCAAGGTTGGTTGAGTCTCAACAGTGGATGTAGGTTATTTAACCGAACCACTATAAATCGTGTGTATTGGTGCTTGGTTGTGTGATTGCTCTTAATCTTGCACAATTTGATTATCACACACACTTGATTAATTGATTATTAATTCTGCATTATTTGACATTAGTCAAGTAAAATTTAAAAAGGCCACATAATTTGTGATTACCCTATTCACCCCCCTCTAGGGTTAATCTGGTTCTAAGCACATAAGGAACTTTCAGATTTTCCCTTTTTAGGAGGTGGAGAGGAAGGAGAGACATCCTCTGGGTCTCTACTTCCCCTCAATCCTTGAGTACTAAGGATTGTATTTCTTTTAGGGGGTTGAGCTAAGGAGGTATTCTTAGTTTTCATCTTTAGACCTCTTCCCAAAACTAAGTTCCAAGAAATTCCAAGATTTCTACAACAAATTCCTCAAAATTTCAAGCTAAAATCAAGGAAAATTGAAAGAGGGAAAATGGGACTTGCCCGATGAAGATTTTTCGTCAAAGCCATGAGAGGAAGGGTCGGACGAGCAGGAGGAAGCCTTTCTTGGGATTGTTTCTCGCCGAAATCGGTCGGAAATGGTGATTTGAAGAGGGCAAGAGGAAGGAGAGGGTGAAACCAGTGCAAAATAAACCAAAATTGAAATTATGGCAAACAAATTTTCGAAAGAGGGGTTTTGTAACCTTTCCCGCACGATCGATGCATCGACAAGGTCGATGTGTCAAAAATAAACTAGATTTTGAAAGAGGATTTTTGAACTTATCCTCTACACACGCTCGATATATTGACTATATAGATATGTCGACAATGTCGATACATCGACTATGACGATGTGTCGACAGGACAGAGCAGATTTTCCCATTTTTAATCACTCCTCAATTTTGAAAATACTACACATTAGATTTTCAAAAACACATGGCTTACACAATTTATACAGATATTGATAAAGCATAGATAAGCCACATAATCATCTTGCAAGCATCAGGTTTCAAAATCACATACATATGCCAAGTATATTGAAATAAACATGCAAGATATGATCCATGATTTCAACAATCAATTCCAAATGTGTAAACCAACCAAGCATTTTTAACACATTGAAAAATACATGTATGCCTTGAAATACAAGAATGTACAGCTTTCCAAGCAAGACTAGTACTATAGCTAGGATGAGCATAGTCAAAGCTCGTAGCTAGCCAATGTGCCATGCCACAACACAAGGGTTGTTTGAACTCACTTTTACAAAGATTTGAGTTCAACTACTATGGTCTAGAGATACTCCAATGATGCACAAGGCTTAGACCAATGTATGGCATGAGCAAGGTCCTATCCCTTAGGGATCCATATGAATTTTTTATCCGGACCTTTCCTCTCAAATCCTTGGACCTTGGGCATTTTAATCCTCTCATTCGGAACACTTGGCCCAAGTCCACAAGATTGAGACAAGAACCTCATTCTCATATTCCTATCCAATGTATGAGGAGGTCTTGGACTATCCCTATAAGACTTTACAATGTAGGGATGATGATGCAAGTGGTGAGGTGCAAAGTGTTTTTCTAGGAACATTCACTTAATCAAATTGATATACCTTATTCTTCTTTGTATTGAGTGAATTTCTATTGAACCCTTTCTTTCTCTTCTTTGCCTTTTGAGAAAGACCATAAGCCACCTTTGATCTAACTTGTATTCTCCTTGTCTTTCACTCATGCCTGAAATGCCCGGTTAATCCACAATAAAAGCATAATATATTTGAAGTGTGTGTGGTGTATCTTTTACCTAACATGGACTGATTCATGGGTCTCCTTGGGTTAGATTGAGAATTTCCATGCCAATCACCATGAGGTTTACCCAAAATAGATTCTTCCAATCATAGATTTCCTTGGGTAACCATGTCTTGAGATTTCTTAAGACTTTTATCTCCAAGACATTTACCAACTTCCTTAACTTTCAAGATATCATTCTCATATGCTTTTAACTTTTCTTGAAGCAATTTTTGAAATTCTCTCAATTTTACAATTTCATTATTTGCATCTTTCAAATTTGAAGAGAGAGAATCTTTTTCAACATTTAAATTTTGAAGTTGGGTAGGGAGTTTGGCATTCTCAACTTTCACCTTATCAAGGTCCTTACCCAATCTCATACTCCCTAAATACAAGGCATTAAAGGACTCTTAGCAGTCATCTTCCTCTTCAAGATCCACATCATCATCCTCTTCCTCACTTGAGAATCCCTCCTGGTCATTAACAATAGAGGCAATAAAACATCTGAAATTTTCACCTCTCTCATGATTCTCCCATTTATTATGAGAGGCAGAGCCTTCCATTGAGTTACCCAAAGATGTGCAAAAATTTTCAATAAACGCATGTTGGATAGATGTCCAATCTTTTTCATCATGGGACGCAAGTATATTCTCTATTGTTGTTTTCAAATTTACCAAGGTAGAGTAAACAAACAATAGAAATCTATAAATAATTTTTCGGGCATCCATGATAAGAGTTCTAGCACTGATCGATTCGGATGGTTAGATCCTTGTGAAGAGCACAAGGCTCTGATACCAATTGAAAGTCCAGGAGTGGTAGAACCCGATTGTCTAGAGGGGGGTGAATAGAACAATCTCGTATTTTTGTCCTTTTTAATTTCATGATTAATTAGAGTTAGTCAAATATAATAATGAAATTAATCAGGATGTTCCAATGTGTGTAAACAAAAGATGTGCCAATTAATAATTACACACACATGTAATCAAGCACATAGACAATCGATGTATAGTGGATCGGTTAAAAAACCTACATACACTATTAAGATTCACCCAACCTTGAGTTGTCTCCAAATCACTAAGTGGGAAATTACACCCTTACTAATAGAATAGGACTTCCACATATCCAATTGATTGAAAATTTCACCCAATCGCCTAAGATTTTGAAAGGTTCGACAAACCCCGGTCTACTTCCTTATGCCTCTATTTTTTATACTGGTTCAAGCTTCCTTGCCTTAGTCCACTTCACAAGATGATGATTAAAAAATAAAATCAATACTAAGAAGCACTTACCTTTTGATAGCGCAAACTTGTAAATGTGTGCTTCTTGCATAATCCTCCCTATGATCTTGTTGATGATGAAGATGTACCTTTGTATGGAGCGATCACAAGATAGGGAAAAGATTTCTAGGTTATATGATTTGCCAATGTAAATCCTAGACTAGTTTTCACTCTCACTCAGTGTCAATCAAAGGTGTGATTGGATTCTCATATGATTCACCTATGTGAAGTGCATGAAAAGTGTTTGAAAGAGGTTGGGATCTCTGGGAATGTCTTAGGTTTTTTCAAGTTAAAAGTTCCAACCTTTTTCTCCAAAATTCGGAGGTTATAGAGGCAACCAGAGAGACACCAACACCGAGTCGGAGACATATCAGCACTGTCGATGTGTCGAGCATCAAATATAGCCATTTTAATATGACCGTTGTGACTCCAACGGAACAATCACAAACACACTCGATACATCGACATCCTCGATGTATCGACGAGCCATCGCTCTAAACGTCGATAGATACAATTTTATCGATCTGAGTCTTAAGGTATTTTACAAAAGATTTTCATCTAAGTCTTTGATCAGCCTCCTCGACATATCGACATTCACGATGTGTCCACCTCTCTCGATACATCGACCAACTCGAGTGTATCGATCTGAGAGCAGCCTGAAAATACAGAGTACTGAATCAACCAGAACAATTCAACCAAGGTCGACATGTCGACCACGACGATGTGTCGAGTGGGTTCAGCTTGATGTAAAGACAGTCACGATACACTCAATCTGAGGCTGAGGCAGTTTTACAAGGTTTCATCCATAACCTTTGCCAATCGATTACAACAAATCGAGGCCCACGATGTGTCGACCCTGTCCATGCCGACATATCGACACTGCCGATACGTCGACAAGGCAATTTTGATAGTTTTACTAGTTTGAAACGTTTCGGTTCTTTCTACTGTCAATGCTCACTTAGGATTCATTAATTTTACGAAAAGTGATATCTAAGCCTAGGCAAGACCCACCTATGGTTGTGCGTACCACCTATAGTCATCTATGGCCAATTATACCTTGAGTGATTGCCATACACATGATGATCTTAAGGCTTGAACTTGATCTTCCTATCTTTAGTTCACTTGAGTCTTGATCACTCTCTTCAATCTTCTTAAGCACTGATTCACACAAGTCATGGATTTGACAAACAAGGGACTTGGCAAGCCAGGGCACTAACACCCACATTGAAAATGGACTTTTCCAACAGTTAGGTTCATATGTAGGATGCTTACACTTCATTATATGGAGGCGTTTTTTCCAAGGGAAACTTGGGGAAAACAAAACCATACGCTTGTATGGGCTGACAAATCAAACTATATCCATACAAGTGAGGGGCTAGTCATTACAAATGGTATCAGAGCTGAGGACGACTCTAGTTTCTAGGTCGGAGGATTGTGATGGATGCCATGTGTGGGCGAGTGCATGTGGGTTGGTGCAAAGCACTGGCAGGCTACCATGGTAGGTGATCATTAGTCCCACATAAAAAATAGATTCGTCATACGTGAGGTTCATAAGTAGCATGCTTACACTTCATTTTACGGAGGCCTTTTCCCGATGGAAATTTGGGAATACAAAATTGTGTGCTAGTAGAGGCTGTCAAAGTGGACAATATCCTATCAAGTGAGGGGCAGGTCGTTACAGTGTATAGTTAGGAGGTATGAAGATTTTGTACATAAGCTTTTTCAGCTTTTCCCATGCTTGTATCATATCTTTGCCCCTGGTTTGTCTTTCTTTCTTTATTTTTTTTGTACTAGGTTAAAGCCCTACCCTTGAATTTCATAACTAAATTTACAAGCCTTTCATCATTTATTTTGCTACAGTTGATTATATTTTCTACTACGTCTACCCAATCAATACAATCATCACAATTCATACCTCTTGAAAACTCAGGAATTTCGAGTTTCATACCGAAAGAATCATCCTCTGTGGTGTGTTGACTTGTCAGCCGTTTGTCTCTGCATTTAGGTCACTGTCCATGTCGTCCTCTATCGAAGTCTAATGGAGTGAAACTTTGGATGATCTGGACTTGACAAAAGGTGAGGTGTGTCGTTCAGAAGGCCTTTCTTGCACATTAGCTTCTAATCGAGCCAGTTGTCTAGTTATGTTCTCAAGCATGCCTCTGAGCTCACGAGCCTCTGTTTTCCAAGATCCATTGCGTTCATCGCCAGATGCCTTATGGTCATGGGATCTGCCATCATCCCTACGTAATTGGTTGCGTCTACTGTATCCTCCCGCCATTGACATTTGAGGAAGAGTTCACCGCGCTTCCAATTGACGTGAGAAGGCTTGGAAAAAAAAAAAAACATTGTCTCCTAAACACACAACTGAAATAATTCACAATGGAAGCAAGTGTATGCCGTAAGATAAGTATTTTCAGGAAACAAGATATTGAAATGCCCCATCCCTCCAGTACAATATTGTCCGCTTTGAAACGGGACCCGCACAGCTTTGTATTGAGGACTCCACCGAGGAGGAGCCCCCAAAACGCGTTGTACTGAGAGGAAGAAGCCTCCAACTTATATACAAAGGAGTTTCCAACTGCAGGGGCGGTATGGGACCATTGTCCATACACGCCTAGCGCTCCACACTGGAGCCTGGCTGCTTTTTCATATTTGGGACGCTATTTGGCCTTAGGCACTGGGGCCCTTGAGACAGGTTACTACAACTTACCCCCTTAAGACAACAGTCGTCCCCAACTCTATCGGCCGGTATTGGTTCCATCCACCAAACCACACACTGCACCAGTCCACACCCTCAGTCTGAGAGTTGAACCTTACTCTGATACCAATTTGTGACGCTCCATCCCTCTAATACGATAATGTCCTCTTTGGACCGGCAGACGTGACCCGTACAACTTTGCATTGAGGACCCCACCGTAGAGGAACCACCAGTACTGAGGGGATAAAGCCTCCAACTTATATACAGAGGACTTTCCAACTGTAGGGACGATACAGGACCATTGCCCATACATGCCCAGTGCTCCACACCAGAGCCTGGATACTTTTTCACATGTGGGATGCTATCTAGCCTTAGACACTGGAGCCCTTGGGGCGGGGTACTACAACTTATCCCCCATAAGACCAAAGTCATCCCTAGCTCTATTCGCCGGTCCTAGTTCAATCCACCAGACCACACACTGCACTGGCCCACACCCTCAGTCCGAGAGTTGAACCTTGCTCTGATACCAATTTGTAATGCCCTGTCCCTCCAGTACAATATTGTCCGCTTTAGACCCGCAGACGGGACTGCACGGATTTACATTAAGGACCCCACCGTAGAGGAGCCCCCAAAACTCATTCTACTGAGGGGAGGAAGCGTCCAATTTATATACAAAGCGGTTTCCAACAGCAGGGGCAGTATGGGACCTTTGCCCATGGACGCCCAACGCTCCACACTGGATCCTGGCTACTTTTTCTCATGTGGGATGATATCTGCTATTAGGCACTAGGCCGCTTGGGGTGGGGTACTACAAATCTGATGACTAATTGAAGCAAACTGGGGTGGTGTAAAAAACCTTCCACGCTTCGCACAAGAATTTGGGTTCTAATAATCTTACGGTTAATAAACATGTAAACCAATTAAGAATCTATAATCAGTTTCTTGCCAAAGACCTCTTAGTAACTATCCATAGCGAGTAAGTCTCCTAAAGAACTATATGTTCTTATGGTTTAACTAAAACTAGAAAAAGCAATTCCCAAGTGGAAAATAGTTTTCCAAGAATGGTGATGCAATTGGAAAATATATATAAAACTTAATTCAAACACAATAAATAAAAGATAGAATAATTTTTAATGGAGAACTTATATGAAAAATCAGAATTTTATTCCACACTTAAAGACTTTGAAAGTTCCATTGGGAGCTAGAACGACTCAATTGACACTAGAGGGGGGTAGGGGGGTGAATAGGTCAATCTAAAATCGTTCGTCCTTTTTAAATTTACTCGATTGATTAGTTGAAGCGCAACAGATATATCAATTAAGTGATTGTGTGTTAGCAACTGTGATTAAACAATCAACACACGAAAATAGCTCTAACACCACAAATAGAAAGACACAAGATATAAAGTGGTTCAGTTCGCCAACCTACATCCACTGTTAGGACTCGCTCAACCTTGAGTTATCCCCAAATTCATTATGTGGGGAATTAGACCCTCACAATTAGAGTAGGAATTCCACCTCACTCAATCGGCTGGGAATTTCACCCACCACTGTAGAATAGGAATTTCACCTATCCAATCGGCTGAAAATTCCACCCACCACTGTACTAGAGACGACACTCTACAGTTTTTTATAGTGGTTCCGGAGCAAACCCCCCTTAAACCACTTTCGGGTCAAAGGTTTTAAAAACAAATTAAAACCAATAATCCCTTGCATTTGAAGCTCTTTCTTACTGATGTGTGCTCCTTGAAGATCCCACCCACTGAGTGCTGATGCTCCTCTGTGTAGCTATCGTAGAGTAATCACAATCTCAGGGTGACAAGGAAACTGGTTTCAGGTTTCCTAGTTTATATCACTCATTTCTTTCTCACTTTCAAACTCAATCTACAGATTGGTTGTTTATGTAACACCCTAGAATTTCAAAGTTATCAATTTATATGAATTTATTCATATTTACGGAATTGCCATTGTGATATATTTGAGTTGAATTTAAATGGGTCAATGGTTCAAACAAGACCCAATGGTTAGTAGTTTTAATTACAAAACAAATAAATGGATAAGGTGGACTCAAATGGTTCAAGAGTTGTAATTGGGTCAAATGGGTCAAAATGGCTAATTTGGACCCAATGGGTCGGGTTTGACTTTGTTGACCACTAAGTGAGTCCAAGATTGATTAAATTGGGGCTGGTTGGAGTTTGAAATAAAATTATAGTTAAGTTAAATAGTGAGCTGATTTGGAAATAAATTATAAGTGAGTGAATTGATTTGAATTAAGTTATGAGTAAGTGAGTTGTTTTAAATTATAAATGAGTTTGATGGAATATATTTATTCTAAGTGAGTGAGGTGTAGATAAAAGGTTTTTGGTTGTTTTGAAATTCAAACATGTTCCAACGTTGGTTGCATGGAAATTATGGCCTATGCATGAAACTCCAAAGATGGAGACAATTGGAGTTGCCGTTTCATGGAGTTACAAAAGGGGTCCTTGACTTTTCAAATTCAAAAAGGTTAGACTACACGTTGGAAAGGGCATGAGGGTTTATTCCATGCTTAGGTATTCAAAGAGACAACCAATGGAGGGAGGGTGAAGCACATGGGAGTTTCATTTACATGTGAAACTCTCACATGCAAAATTAATGCAAGATGGATAGTGTGAGGAATGCACACAGCAAAACCGTTGGGAACCCTTGGTGTTTCATTTCATAGATGAAACCCCAAGGAACTTAAAGGATTCTAATTATGGAGAGATGAGTTACACAAGGGCTGAATTAACCTTGGGCTGATTTTGGTTAAACAAAGGATTTTCATTGTACACTCTCTATCTCTCTATCTTCCTTGGACTGTTATCATCTCTCTAAGATCAAGAACAGCAGCTGGTTATTGATATGAAAATCAGTCCTTGATTGATTTATTTCACCAAGACAAAAGCATACTTTGAGCAAAAGAGTTGGCATCAAGGTGTTCCATCCAAAGTCAAAAATCCTATCTTTCTCTCTTTGCCGTTTTCTACCAAGAACAACAGCTGGTTGTTTAAATCAGTCCCTGATCATCAAGGAATCAAGAAGAAGGAGAGGCTAAGAAAGGACAAGGAACAAGCCGGAGGGAAGATCAATTGGAGGAGTCGCGGAAACGGTAGGTTTTTCGATGAACAATTTTTAAAATCATGATCCGGCCATTGGATGGCCGAATCTAACAAAGGTTAAATATTGGTTGGAAGTACATGAATGAGATAAAAAGATGCACCATAGGGTTCGGCCCCATTGGATGGCCAAACCCCATGGAAATAATTGATTTATTTAGATGGTTTTTGGAAATTAAAACCATACAAATATGGGACTGTTTTTAGATGGTTTTAAGTGTGTGTTTTAAAAAGGTTAAAACATAAATAAGGAAGTTTGTTTTGGACATAGATGAATGATTAAGAAATTCAAACCAAAGGTCATAGGGTTCGGCCACCATGGAGGGCCGAACCCCATGCAAATGATGGTTTGGTTTTGATGTATTTGAAACATATAAACCATGAAGTTGGTGGACTGTTTTGGGTTATTATTTTAAGATGTAAATACATGTTTTAGAATGGTTAAAAAACATGGACTTGGGTGCTGGTTTCAGACCTAAGATGAAGGACTAAATGTTCAAAATTAATCTCATGGTGTTCGGCCAATAAACATGGCCGAACCCTATGAAATTGGGCTAATTTTGGAGGGTTGTTTGAAGGTTAAAAACCTGATTTAGATATACAGTTATTACCTGGTTAATTGAGGTTTAAAAACAGTAAACGTAATCATTGGGTTCAGCCATGATAGAGGGCCAAACCCCATGTAAAATGATGTTGGTTTTCATGTTGAGAACCCCATGGAAACCATGGAAACCATGAAAACCCATGGACTGTTTTGTGGAATAATTGGGTTAAGTTTATGATGAACATTAGGTATTATTTATATGCTTTAATTTAAGAATAATATATGTTGTTTATGGAGTTAGTATGGGTAAGTAATCGGCTAATATGAATGATGGAAATTGAGCATAAAATCACATTGGTGAGGTTCGGCCATGTGTATGGCCGAACCCCACTAATGGTAATTGTGGGACATAATGGTTGGTTTATATGAAGATATGGAAGGTTTAAGAAGGATCAAATTAAGTGGAGAGGTTCAGCCGTGTGTATGGCCGAACCCCACTAAAGATGGTTTTATGTTTGGTGATGAAAGTTAGTTAATTTAAAGCAAAGGTTGGTCTCAATGGCACAATCGTAATTATGGCTGAAATGATTAAAAAATAAAATGATCATATGATTGGATAAATGATTAACTTGCTGCCATGTACATAGGGTATTCGGATTTTTAGAACGGTGAGCGAGCCGTGATCGGAAGACGGTCCAAAAGAAGGGTCGAACAAAGTAAACTATTGTAGGTTTCCTACCTTTATTGTAACCACTATTCCATATGCTGTTTTACGTTGATTTCGATAACTTATATGTTTGTAAAGTTATGTTTCTAAATGACATGTTTGCATAGACATCTCATGCATGGCATGGGATGATGGTGTTGTAACCGGAGGCCACACTCCGTCGGGGCGTCCGAAAGACCACTGTGGGGTACCCTGATGATGAGAATCCCATTAGGAGGAATCCGGAGGCCACACTCCGTCGGGGCGTCCGAAAGACCACTGTGGGTTACCTTGACGATGAGAATCCCGTCAAGTGATGGCTATGCTGAATGGTGATGGGTGAGACTCATTACATGTTCATTTCATACATAGCATATTTTTATAGAATTTTGTCACACATGTATTTCTATTATACTATTTGCATGTTTTTGACTAACCATGTGGTAGCCCTATTCGGAAACACTACTGGGCGCGTTGATCTAACCTATCTATATCCTTAGTGGATGATGCAGGGAAAGGAAAGAACGTGGTTGGAGAAGAGGACCAAGTACGAAAACTTGGGCGATTTGAATGATTGCAATGGACTATGAATGGATTATTTATGGACTTGTTAGTTGATTTATTTGGAACAATGTAATTTGTTAAATTAGATGTTGGCATGTAATAAGTAGTTAAGTAGATGCTATGGTTGGATTTATTTGAATGGTTTGGAATGAATAGTAGACTAAGGTTATATAATAATTTTGGAGAATAAATAAGGTACTTTGCTATCTAAAAATGGAAATTGGATTAATCATAGGTTCTATTATAACCTCAGTTAAATCTAGACTAAGTTGATTCCGCTAGATATATATGTACCATGTGCGGATCAGTTTTATGGACTTAGTTCATATGCACATGGGCTTGGCCAGTTAAGGGTCGGATTTAGAGATCCGAACTTAACTCGCGTCGTGACATTCCGCCCCGATCACTTATTGATTATTAGTATTTAAAAAAAAAAAAAAATAAATAAACTCTGAAAATTTAGAGTGAAAAGGGCGGGGTGTTATAGTTTATGATTTTCCTCCTTTCTTTCTCACTTCCAAACACAATCAATAGATTGGTTGTTTATGATTCTCAATACAAGAGTGTTGATCATTCCTTAGAGTATATAACTCTTCTCAGCTCAAGGAAGATAGTAAAACGATCACCCAACACTCATATTTATAGAGGAGTCTTTAACGTTTTTTCTGACTGTCCAGAATCAATAGGCTAGTGGCACTGATGGGTTGGTGTTCATATTTACTATCATTCAACCACCCGACCGTTGCACATTAAATGCATTCCTAACGACTTCATTTCTTCCCAGTCGACAGGTCGGTGTCGCCGATGGGTCGACAGTTGTGGCACCAAGTGAAACACCCCGCCCTTCTCGCATCGAAATCAACGTCTATTTTTTTTTTATCAGAGTCTGAGCAAGAGCGGGATGTCACGACGCGAGCTAAGTCCGAACTTCCAAAGTCCGACCCTTAACTGGCCAACCCTATGTGTGCATGGACCAAATCCAGGAAAACAGTTCACACATAGCAATACGATACACATGCGGAATAAATCATCATTGCGGAATCATGATAAAACTCATATCCAAACCATTTGATAGCAAAGTACTTAGTCATTGAATTAAATCATCATTATCCAAATAGCATCCAACCATAGCAAAATATCTACGTTATTACATTTCGAAAACCAGATACTCTAAACACAAGTCCATGAGTATCTTTATTCAAAACATGTAAAATAAATCATCCAAGCTCCTATGCCTGGCCTTCCTTTCGTTCCCCGTTGTCCTCATTTCCTGCATCATTCACTACAGGGTAGAAATAAGGCGTTAGAACAACGCACCCAGTAGGTATTCCAGTTAGGGCTAACACATGGGTTAGTACCAAAATCCAGATATAATATATATGAAAATCAGGGTTAATAAATCATAACATACTCATAAAACATTCTATCCAAAACAGGGTATGATAATAGAGATCCAATCATACCGATAAAACCAAAACCTTGCATGATAATAAAATTCATAATCATGCCGATTCAATGCCATGCCATGCTATCATATGTAATGAGTCCCACCCATCGCAAACACATGGTATCCACCTGATGGAATTCTCCTCATCAAGGTATGCCCCCCAGTTGCCTTACGGACATCCCGACGGAGTGTGGACTCCGGTTACACAGTATCCTCTTGATGGAATTCTCCTCATCAAGGTAATCCTCCTGGTGGGATTCTCATCACCAAGGGAGGCCCCACAGTTGCCTTACGGACTTTCCGACGGAGTGTGGGCTCCAATTATCTGTCATCCCTCCCATGCCATGCATGAGATGCAAATGCCAACATGCTATGTAAGAAAACAAATCATAGCATTTAAAATCACATATTTGAAACATATAATTTTGCACCATAAAACATCATAAATAAGATAAGAACAATGTACATAAGCCCATGGTTTCAAAGAGGTGGAATCCTACCAAAGACCGCTAAAGTGTGCTTGCGTCTTTCATCCAAGAATCGATCACCGATCGCACACCGCTTGCGAGATCCCGTTACCTTATAATATAATAATAAATCAATACCAAGACCCACTTGATTTTCAAAATCCCAAGTCCATAAATAAAACCCCATGGGGTTCAGCCATACACCATGGCCGAACCCATGGCTTACCATTTTCACACCTATTTACGAAAATGTCATCCATGGCTATTATTCCATAATCCCATATTTTCAATCATCAAAACAATTGCCTACGTTAATGGTTGATCCACAAACCATCATAAGTCCATAAAATAAGCCTCATGGGGTTCGGCCATACACCATGGCCAAACCCATGATTCTCCATTTTGGCATGTAATTACAACTTTGCCATCCATGACTTACATAACCAATAATCCAATCCTTTCAACATCAAAATCATAAATCATTAACATAAACCATAAATTTGATTCATGGGGTTCGGCCATACACATGGCCGAACCCATGATGCCTAAGTTTCCATAATTTATCTCCATTTTTCCACAATTGGAAGGTTCCCATAATTTAAACTCCACCTTCCATTATTAGAAGGTTTCCTTAAATCAACTCCTCCTTTCCATAATTGGAAGGTTCCCAATTTATTTTCCATGGTCTATAATTAGTTACTTTCTAATTCCAATGTCCACTTCCAAGAATAGAAACTTTCCCCTTTTAAACTCTTCCTTCTATATTTAGAAGGTTTACAAATTTAGAAAATTACTTAATAGACAACCTTCTATAAATAAAAAGGTTTCCAAAAATAAACCTTAGTGGGGTTCGACCATACACCATGGCCGAACCTCACTCATGGCAACCAATCCATTCATTTCTTTTTTTTTTAAAAAAAAAAAAAAAATCTAATCTTCCTTAATTAGAAAGTTTCCTAAGTTAGCATGTATTTCCTTCCATAATTAGATGTTTCCAAATTTAGAAACCATCTTTCCATACTTGGATGCTTTCCAAATTTAGCAACCCCTTCCATATATGGAAGCTTTCTAATTTTAGCAAACACCTTCCATAATTGGAAACTTTCTAAATTTAGCAAACACCTTCCACACTTGGATAGTTTCCAAATTTAATCTCCATTCCAAAACTACCCCATGGGATTCGGCCATAAACCATGGCCGAACCCTATGGTTCATGATCTTGGTTATTTAATCCCTTAATAACATTAACCTCTTATTAAATTTAACCGATTACCATCCATAAAATCAATTAAAAACATAAATATAATTGATGGGGTTCGGCCATTTACCATGGCCGAACCTCACCCCTTTCTTTCCCATTCTTTTGATCCAATCAACTTAGCCATAAAGCAATCATGGTTCGGCCATGCCATGGCCGACCCACATCCCTATCCATATCTCCATTAATCAATCATGGATCTTCCATTTAATCCCTTCAAAATCACATATCATTAACACCAAACACTTATTTAACAATCTCCATGGTTTTCATTCTTAAAAACCAACAAATAAATCAAATCTTTCCATGGGGTTCGGCCATGCACTATGGCCGAACCCTATGGTTCTTTCTTTTCCATTTAAATCATTAAACCCATCTCCAATCTTCCTCCATGGGGTTCGGCAAACACCATGGCCGAACCCTATGGTTCTTTTTGTTTCAAAAATAAAATTATCCCATTAAGATACTAACCTCTTTCCGATTGATTTCTTGTTCTCCCCTCGCTTGATCTTTCTCTTCCAATCTTCTTCCCCTTTCCCCTTGTTGGCCGAACAACCTTCTTCTTCTCCTCCTTGCTCTTTACCGTGAGAGATAATGAGAGATTGAGATAGAGAGAAAAATCAGCTAAGGTGGTAAAGCCGTGCGCCCCTCTCCATGTATCTTTTTATGAGTTCTCCTTAGTCCCATATTTAGAAGGTACTTAAAATAAACATTGCCCCCTTAGGTTGTGCGCCCCTTGTGTTTTTATCTTAAATTGGAGTGGCCGACCTTCCCACTTTGGTAGTCACCCACGGCCATGCAATGTTTTATTTAAACTTCGTCATTTTCTTTATATAATTTTAGACACTTCTTTTAATTCATTTTAGATTATATGCATACCCTTTTTAAAATATCACATGCGCATAATCTTGGATATGATAATCCCTACACACGGCCAATGCAATCTTTTATTTAATTCTTAGATATCTCATCTCATCCATGCGTGTAAACATAGATTTTAAAAAAATCTAAATTCGGCCATACAATCTTTTATTTTAAATTTGTCACTAATTTTATTCAACCCATTTAAATTTTTAATAAAATCAATTCCCCAATTAATTGGGTCTTGGCCCAATTCTTTATCCATATAAGATCCAATCTAAAATTCACAATTTAAAATGGATAATTTTCATATAAAATAATAATCTGAAAATCCGATGTATTACAATACAACCCTCTTTTTAAAATTTTTGTCCCGAAAATCGAGTGAAGTAGGGTTTTCGGACCTTTACCCAAATAACTCAGGATGAGCTTTTCTCATTTATGATTCGAGTTCCCATGTAGCTTCCTCAATGCCATGTCGATCCCATGCCACCTTGACAAATTGGATCGCTCAGTTCCGTAATACCCTTTGTTTTGTATCCACCACTCGGACAGGTTTGTCGACGTATATCACGTCGCTTTGTACCTCTATGTCTTGTACGTTCAGTACGTGAGAAGGATCAGGATTGTACTTCCTCAACATTGATACATGGAACACATCGTGTAAAGATGTCAACTGTGATGGGAGTGCCAATTGATAAGCCACGTCCTCCATCCTTCTTATGATTGAAAATGGTCCCACATATCTTGGCGACAATTTTCCTTTCTTTCCAAATCTCATGTGTCCCTTCCGTGGCGAGACTTTCAAGAACACCATGTCTCCCACTTCAAATTCAAGGAACCTCCTTCTCTTGTCAGCATAACTCTTCTCACGACTCTGCGCAGTTAATAAATGTTGTCGTATCAACTGTATCTGCGCTGTAGTCTCTGCAACCAACTCAGGTCCAATCATTGCAGGCTCACCGCCCTCTGTCCAAGACACAGGTGACCTACAAGGTCTACTATATAATGCCTCAAATGATGCCATCTGGAGGCTTGCCTGGTAACTGTTGTTGTACGAGAATTCCACCAACGGCAACTGATCCTCCCATCCACCCTTGAAATCCAACATACATGCTCTTAACATATCTTCCAGTGTCTGTATTGTCCTCTCAGACTGTACATCAGTCTGAGGATGGAATGTTGTACTAGTCAATAAATCTGTTCCCATGGCCGCCTGCATGCTTTGTCATACTCTGTCGGTGAATGACCATCTCTGTCAGACACAATAGTCCGAGGAATACCATGAAATCTGATGATATCCCTAATATACTGCTGACCCAATGTCTCAGATGAATCTGTCATCTTAATAGGAATGAAATGTGCAGACTTGGTCAGTCGGTCTATCACGACCCATATTGCATCGTTGCCCTTTGATGACCTTGGCAACCCTGTCACAAAATCCATGGAGATATGCTCCTATTTCCATTCCAGCACCGGTAAGGGTTTGAGTAACCCTGGTGGTTTCTGATGTTCTGTCTTAACCTGTTGACATGATAAACAATGAGCCACAAATTCTGCCACATCTCTTTTGAGTCCGTGCCACCAGTAATGTCTTTTCAAGTCATGATAAATCTTAGTGTTGCTCGGATGAATAGAGAGTTTGGTTTGATGTGCCTCAACCAATAACTCTTTTCTGCAGCTCTTTGGTACATAAGTCCTTCCTCGGAATAGAAGACCCTGTCCCGGTCGTAACTCCCATTCCGGTATGACTTCACCATTAGACATCTTGGCCCAAATTTCCTCCACTTCTGGGCCTGTCCGCTGTTCCTGTTCAATCTTGGTAACCATGTTGGACCATATGATCATATTGTAAATAGTCCCATGGTTATTGAGATAAAATATAAACTCTCGAATGGTATTCAACATCTCCCATTCTGTCCTGATCAAACATGCCACTGATGCATGTGAAAAACGGCTGAGGGCATCCGCCACCTTGCTCGCTTTGCCAGGGTGATATCGAAGTGCGAACTCATAATCCGCCAGATATTCCATCCATCTGCGCTGCCTCAAATTGAGTTCTTTCTGATCAAACAAATATTTCAAGCTCTTATGATCTGAAAACACTTCAAATTTCTCGCCATATAAATAATGTCTCCAGCTCTTGAGAGCAAAGACCACTGTGGCTAGTTCAAGATCGTGTGTAGGGTAGAGACGTTCATGTATTTTCAATTGTCTTGATCCGTATGCCACCACACGATTACTTTGACTGAGTGTACACCCCAGTCCCTCTCCTAAAGCATCACAATATACCTCGTAACACCTGCCTCTCTCCGGTAAAACTAAAACAAGAGCAGTGGTAAGTCTTGTCTTCAGCTCTTCAAATCTTTGGTCGCACAATTTTGACCATTCATATTTGACCCCTTTCTGAGTGAGTTGAGTAAGTGGAGATGCTATCTTAGAAAAGTCCATGATAAATCTCCTATAGTAACCAGCCAATCCCAAGAAGCTATGAATCTCGGTTACATACTTTGGCGCTTTCCATTCTTTCACTGCCGCCACTTTAGCCGGATCCACGACTATACCTCCTTCTGATATAACATGCCCCAAGAAATTAACCTTGGGTAACCAGAATTCACATTTGCTGGCTTTGGCATACAATTTATTCTTCCTCAGAGTGTCCAAAACTATCCTCAGGTGCTCAGCATGTTCTTCCTGACTCTTAGAATACACCAAAATATCATCAATAAATACAATCACAAACTGGTCCAAGTAAGGACGGAAGATCCTGTTCATTAAATCCATGAACACAACTGGTGCATTGGTGAGGCCAAATGGCATGACTACAAACTCATATAGTCCATACCGCGTTCGGAAGGCTGTCTTCTCTACATCTTCATCCTTAATCCGAATTTGATGATATCCAGACATCAGGTCAATCTTAGAGAAATGACTAGAACCTCTAAGTTGATCAAATAAATCATCGATCTTGGGTCGAGGATACTTGTTTCTGATCGTCAACTAGTTCAGTTTTCGGTAATCCACACACATACGAAGTGAACCATCTTTCTTTTTCACAAATAACACTGGAGCTCCCCAAGCTGATGTACTGCTCCGAATGAAACCCAATCTGAGTAATTCATCAATTTGCTTCTTTAACTCCGACATCTCCGCTGGTGCCATCTGGTAATGTGGTAATGATACTGGTGCTGTGCCAGGTTACAGCTTGATTTCAAAATTAATTTCCCTCATGGGAGGCAAGCCGGGGAGTTCTTTTGGAGATACATCCGCATAGTCCTTTACTATTGTCGGCAGTTCAGTCACCGGTGCCTCATTGATTTTGATACTATTCAATACTAGGTGGTTTACCCCTTCATGCAGTCTGATTTGTTTGTCAGTACGCACCACATGTTGTTTTCCTTCCGGTGACCAAAATGTCACCCTAAGGCGATAACAATCAATGTTGCCCTTAAAACTAGCCAACCAGTCCATGCCTAAAATAATATCGTACTCCATCATATCAAGTACCAAATAATTGAACTCAAATCTGAGTCCAGCAAGTTCAGTATTCATTGTTGTGTATATAAGCCTCAATGATGTGTCTCCAATGGGGGATACAATAGTGAGTGATGTGGACAGTTTTTGTACTAATATTCCAGTAGCAGTTATAAATGCAGCAGATATGAAAGAATGTGAAGCTCCAGAATCAAATAATACAAAGGCGTAGGAACTACTGACTACAGCCATACCTTGAATCACAGAATTTTCCACTACTACTGAAGGAGCTAAGGTAAACAACTGTCCAGATCCTGTAGGTGGTCGTCCCGCCTTGCTAAATGTCCTGCCACCTCGTGAGTTAGCTGGCCTAACTGGTGGACGAGATGATCCTCTGGAATAAGAGAGTTTACTAAGCTTTGGGCAATCCTTCTTAAAATGACCAGGTTGATCACAATGGAAACAAGTGCTCACCCCTCTGGTAACCTGGGTGACTGATGCAGATGGGGAGGGACGATGGGGACGAAAGCCCCCTGTTGACCCAATAGTTGGTGAGGGTCTGCTAGAGTTCGGTCGGAACCTCTTGTTGGGCTGAAAAGTACCTCTCCCACTCTGAGCTCGGCGATTGTCAAAAGGTGTTAACTCAGCCAACTCTTGCTTTGCTATTGTGGCCTTGCTGATCACTTCTGCCAGTGTAGCCTCCTTGAATATGGTGACCTTGGCCCTTATGTTTGGCCGTAGGTCCCTCTCAAACTTGCGTGCTCTTTGGTACTCTATGTCCACCATATAAAATGCATACACAGATAAACTGAGAAACTCCTGGTGGTACTCTGCCACTGTCATATTACCTTGTACCAAAGATAGGAAGGCCTGTGTCTGGCGGTCCTTCTCCTCCTCAGGGAAATAATGTGCCAGGAAGGTAGCTGAGAACTGCTCCCAAGTCATGGCAGTCCTCTCCCCTTCTGGAATAAGTGCTCGCTGCTTCTCTACAACCTCCCACCATTTGCCAGCATCATCAATCAACTGTGATGTGGCCAGTAAAATCTTATGAGCATGACTTGGGATATTCAGTAAAGTCAAGATCTGTGAAATCTTTTTAAGCCAATTTTCTGCTCCGAAAATCCCTTCTCTTCCCTTGAAGTAAGGAAGGCGCTGTTGCTAGAAGTCCCTAACCATGCTCCTGTCATTGTTTTCCTTGGTGGTTCCATTAACATTCATGTGTTGTTGAAGCACCGAAGTGACCACCGCTTGAACCAAATTTTGCAACTCAGGAGGTACCACCGGTATGTTCACACTGTTTTGTTGTTCCTCCTCATTGTGGGATTGTTGCTCTTCCTCTTTATGATGAGATTGGCTTTCCTCATCATGATGAGATTGTTGTTCCTCCTCATGGTGAGAGTGTTGTTCTTCCTCATGATGAGATTGTTGTTCCCTCTCATCTTCACTCCCACTTGAGTTTTGTCGGGTATTTCTCATTGGTCTTCCCCTTGGAGCCATTTTTCCTAAGCCATTGAAAAATATCAAGACTTAGTTTCCACAATAAAAATTTGTATTTCCTACCTGCGTGAAAATTTCCAAATAAACACTCTTGGTTTTTCTTTGTTTCTGGGGAATACATCATATTTTGCTATGTTGGATAATTCCGATTATTTTGACTGTACTTCCTTTGCTATCAACCATCAGAGTCTAACGAAGTAAATTAATGCACGAGAGCCGGATTAATTTACTCCGAATGATTCAATTTTCGGGTTCGCTCTGATACCAACTGTAACACCCCGCCCTTCTCACATCGAAATCAACGTCTATTTTTTTTTTATCAGAGTGTGAGCAAGAGCGGGATGTCACGACGCGAGCTAAGTCCGAACTTCCAAAGTCCTACCCTTAACTGGCCAACCCTATGTGTGCATGGACCAAGTCCAGGAAAACAGTTCACACATAGCAATACGATACACATGCGGAATAAATCATCATTGCGGAATCATGATAAAACTCATATCCAAACCATTTGATAGCAAAGTACTTAGTCATTGAATTAAATCATCATTATCCAAATAACAACCAACCATAGCAAAATATCTAAGTTATTTCATTCCGAAAATCAGATACTCTAAACACAAGTCCATGAGTATCTTTATTCAAAACATGTAAAATAAATCATCCAAGCTCCTATGTCTGGCCTTCCTTGCGTTCCCCGTTGTCCTCATTTCCTGCATCATTCACTACAGGGTAGAAGTAGGGCGTTAGAAAATAGCGCCCAGTAGGTATTCCAGTTAGGGCTAACAAATGGGTTAGTACCAAAATCCAGATATAATATATATCAAAATCGGGGTTAATAAATCATAATATACTCATATAACATTCTATCCAAAACAGGGTATGATAATAGAGATCCAATCATACCGATAAAACCAAAACCTTGCATGATAATAAAATTCATAATCAAGCTGATTCAATGCCATGCCATGCTATGATATGCAATGAGTCTCACTCATCGCAAACACATGATATCCACCTGATGGAATTCTCCTCATCAAGGTATGCCCCCCAGTTGCCTTACGGACATCCCGATGGAGTGTGGGCTCCGGTTACACAGTATCCTCTTGATGGAATTCTCCTCATCAAGGTAATCCTCCTAGTGGGATTCTCATCACCAACGGAGGCCCCACGGTTGCCTTACGGACTTTCCGACGTAGTGTGGGCTCCGGTTATCTGTCATCCCTCCCATGCCATGCATGAAATGCAAATGCCAACATGCTATGCAATAAAACAAATCACAGCATTTAAAATCACATATTTGAAACATATAATTTTGCACCATAAAACATCATAAATAAGATAAGAACAATGTACATAAGCCAATGGTTTCAAAGAGGTGGAATCCTACCAAAGACTGCTAAAGTGTGCTTGCCTCTTTCGTCCAAGAATCGATCATCGATCGCGCACCGCTTGCGAGATCCCGTTACCTTATAATAATAAATCAATACCAAGACCCACTTAATTTTCAAAATTCCAAGTCCATAAACAAAACCCCATGGGGTTCGGCCATACACCATGGCCGAACCCTATGATTCATGATCTTGGTTATTTAATCCCTTAATAACATTAACCTCTTATTAAATTTAACCGATTACCATCCATAAAATCAATTAAAAACATAAATATAATTGATGGGGTTCGGCCATTCACCATGGCCGAACCTCACCCCTTTCTTTCCCATTCTTTTGATCCAATCAACTTGGTCATAAAGCAATCATGGTTCTGCCATGCCATGGCCGACCCACATCCCTATCCATATCTCCATTAATCAATCATGGATCTTCCATTTAATCCCTTCAAAATCACATATCATTAACACCAAACACTTATTTAACAATCTCCATGGTTTTCATTCTTAAAAACCACCAAATAAATCAAATCTTTCCATGGGGTTCGGCCATGCACTATGGCCGAACCCTATGGTTCTTTCTTTTCCATTTAAATCATTAAACCCATCTCCAATCTTCCTCCATGGGGTTCGGCCAAACATCATGGCCGAACCCTATGGTTCGGCCAAACACCATGGCCGAACCCTATGGTTCTTTTTGTTTCAAAAATAAAATTATCCCATTAAGATACTAACCTCTTTCCGATTGATTTCTTGTTCTCCCCTCACTTGATCTTTCTCTTCCAATCTTCTTCTCCTTTCCCCTTGTTGGCCGAACAACCTTCTTCTTCTCCTCCTTGCTCTTTGCCGTGAGAGATAATGAGAGATTGAAATAGAGAGAAAAATCAGCTAAGGTGGTAAAGCCGTGCACCCCTCTCCATGTATCTCTTTATAAGTTCTCCTTAGTCCCATATTTAGAAGGTACTTAAAATAAACATTGCCCCCCTTAGGCCGTGCGCCCCTTGTGTTTTTATCTTAAATTGGAGTGGCCGACCTTCCCACTTTGGTATGTCACCCACAGCCATGCAATGTCTTATTTAAACTTCGTCATTTTCTTTATATAATTTTAGACACTTCTTTTAATTGATTTAAGATTATATGCATACCCTTTTTAAAATATCACATGTGCATAATCTTGGATATGATAATCCCTACACACGGCCAAAGCAATCTTTTATTTAATTCTTAGATATCTCATCTCATCCATACGTGTAAACATAGATTTTAAAAAAATCTAAATTCGGCCATACAATCTTTTATTTTAAATTTATCACTAATTTTATTCAACCCATTTAATTTTTTACTAAAATCAATTCCACAATTAATTGGATCCTAATTGGGTCATGGCCCAATTCTTTATCCATATAAGATCCAATCTAAAATTCACAATTTAAAATGGATAATTTTCATATAAAATAATAATTTGAAAATCCGAGGTATTACACCGAGAGGCCGGTCCATACGAGTGTCTCGATCTAGGGCAAACCATGCTGACAGTAGTTTCAAGTTAAAAACCTGTCTTACATAGAACGACCTGTCGCCCTTTACCGATATGTCTATTTTCTCGAGACCCATTTGAGTTCACAGTCCAAAATTCTTAAGACCTTTACCGATGAGTCGTCGACCACGAGGGGTCGTTTAAGTTCATCACCGATGGGTCGGTGCATACGAGACTCTCAGTCAGAGGCATTCCCAGAATGACAGTTCTAAGTTCAAGAACTTCTATCAAACTGGTCGACTAGTCTTTGACCACGATGGGTCGATCCTGTCTCCTCTCTAAGGTGTGGGTACAACCTAAAGTCATTTATGGCCACATACATGTTTTTGTGATTGCCATGACGATGAGCTTTGAACCTGGTGGAGCACGATCTTCATTCTTGATCATCTTGGGTCTTCAAGTTTCTTAGCAAGTGCTTCTTCCCGAATCATAAAATTGACAAACAGGGACTCGACAAAGCCAAGGCACTAACAGACTTTTCTTCCCTTTATTCTGTAGTACACTACTCTACTTTGACCCTTGGTGATGCCAAACTTCAGCCACCAAGAACCTCTATTTATACATGAAAGGTCAAACCTAACTTAGGCCCAAACCATAATTTGGTCGAGCAAACCATGGTTAGGCGTGTGGCCCAAGCAACATTCAAATTTGAATTTCAAATTGGATCAAATTTTAAAAAAAAAAAAGAAAAAAAACTAAGCTAATACAACCAATGAGAAAGAACTACACTTAACTTGGACTCTCACTCTCCCATTTGCCCATTCACTTGGGATTCGATCCTCATGGAGTTCAAAATTTGAATTTCGATTCAAAATTCAAATTGAGATTTTCTTGGACGACCATGGAGAGTTTGGATTGGGATTGAAAATTCGAATTATGAATGTAGAATTTTAAAATTCAAAATGGAGTCCTTTGGCTTCCAAATTTGGTCATGGAGAGGATTTCTAAGGATGGTTGCAGCTATTGGAGATAATGTAGGAGTTCCGGCATGTGGAAGGGATGGATTAGGGTTTCTTGGATTTTGGACCCATAGTGCGTCATGTGGGGTCCATGGTGGGTCTAAATTGGGGTGGGTCCATTGGAAGGGTCCACATGCATCAAACCAATCATTTGAGAGCTCTCTCTGGCTGATTTCCAATGTGCATTGCCTGCGTCAAAATGTTCCATGAAAGCTAGGACAATTTTCTCAATCATGTCCATCACAACACTTTCGACTTCATCTTGGATGTCCCCATCATGACCTAAATAAAAATACATATAAATCCTTTATTCCTCAAGTAAATAGTTTTAGCCCATGTAACAAACCCCCAAATTCAAAGATGCTTAGGCCTTTGCCTCCATTTCTTCTATCCCAATACCTTCAAATTACAGGAAAGCCTTCATTTATTTCATTTTGTAACTTTTCATTCATTTCAAATTTTTTTATTTTATATAAGTATTTTATTTGTCTTTAAGTAAAATAAAATCCAAATCAAGTTGAATTGGATAGAACTTCAAAAGATTCAGCTTGAAGTGAGGGGGGAAACCTAAATTTTTGGATCGAATTGACCTTGGACCTCAGTTATAACCTAAGTTGATTGGGTCTAAACATAAAAAGAGTTGAGACACAATTTATGTCAATCCCATACAGGTCTCATCCTAACTTGACCCGATTAAATCATCATTATTCACCGTGTATTTCGTTTCTGGTAATGGAAAGGGACATCGGTGTTTTTTATAACTAGGGAAACCGGTATATTTTTCAGTACTTAGTTGATGAAAAATGGACAAAATGACAAGTTTAATGTCTCTTATTAGAAAAAACACTACTATTCTTATCGATTTCCATTCTTTCTAGCATATGTTGGGGTTGAAGACTAATAAATCAACAATACCTGGAACCATATGGTCTTCCATTGCATTTGAAAAGCTGGCCCAAGGGCATGTAGTGGTCTATCTTTTCCCAAAATGGCTGCAAGATGCAATATTGTGTTACCATTGTCATCGACTCCCACAACCATCTTAGTCATCGCTGTCTTCGTTTTCTTAAGTAGCTCCAGTATACAGTCATGCCGATGTTCTACTGCCAAGTGCAATAAGGTCTTCCCGTCTTTGTCAACTGACTCTACGAACTCCGGGAAGGCTTCAATTATCTTCTCCACCAGCTCTAAAATACCAGATTTTATCGCAAGAATGAGAGGTTTCTCTGGACTATGGCCATCCCTCCTTCCTTCATCTTCATAATTCCTTTTAGTCTCTTCCAATATCAAGCGGTCGGCGAGTTGTATTGCTCTTGTGTGTTTCTCTTTTGCAATGTGAACATTCCTCAGTCCTGGACATCCTGCATTAACATTTTCATTTTACCCAAACAAAAGAAAAAATAAAATGTGAGTGCTTGAAGCCTAATATTAGCCAATTTGGTCTTGATAAATGCATGTTTATATCAATGATCTAAGCCGTTCATTAGGCGTCGTGTTTATATTTGTATGTTTTTCACTCTTAAATCTATAATATCAATTGTAGCGTTGTTTGAACCAACATTGGCTCATGCTACTTGGGTCTGGAGTATGACTAGGGCCGATATCTTTAGTGGAGGTAAGTTGTACTTGTGGATCAATATATATTTCTCCCTTGTCAAACTCTGTGACATCCACAACAAATGCATTTGACATACAATAACTTCGTTCATTGACCACTTTAAGGTTGTTAAGAGGCTAACAAATACACTAATTATTCTAGAGTTGATGAGACGGGGAAATCAACCACTTTAAACTTATTCTGCTAGATCTATACTCCAGATCTCTAGGCTAGACTTCACCAGACACATGATAAGTCATCGATAAATCTCAACAGAATGCACATATATTCACAAATATTTACTACTATCTTAAATAATTAAATAAGTATATATATATATATATATATATATATATATTAATTCTCATATGCTCCATGATGATGTATTAATATAATGACAACACTATTGAGTCAGGAGGTTCTCGTGACTTCATTTTTGTTATATATATATATTTATAATTATATTAATTCTCATATGCTCCATGATGATGTATTAATATAATGACAACACTATTGAGTCAAGAGGTTCTCGTGACTTCATTTTTGTAACATGACATTGAGCATTAGGTGAAGTTTAGTAAGCTTACAAAATTCGTAAAAGGCTATTGATGGAAGAAATTAGGTTCATTTAATATCTCTAACCATCACATTTTAATCTAAGTACAATAGATAGTTGACCTATCAATTATCATTTTATTTGTTACAATGAGATAGTTAAATATTTTTTAAATGAAACTTGTTTTACAGTTAATGTATCAATAATATGTTCCATTGGATGGCATTTTATGATTTAATAAATATTAAATGACGAATTGCATTTTTTTATTAGATAATTAACAATGTAATTTATTTCTTATAATATAATTATACTTTAATAATAAATTTATTAATGTTTATTTTGATTTGAAATTTTATTTCATTTATATATTTTTTATTATTCATTTTTTTATATATATTATATTTGACCAAAATTTTCCAAATATTATGATAAAAACCATAAAATTTAAAAATTCCAATATTACTAATAGTGGATAATAACCTCGATACCATTTTTTTTACTATCATATATACGGCAAGTGCATGCTCAAAGTTGATCCACCTAACAATTGCACATTTTTACCACATTTACATGCATTTGAGTTGCTTCCTAATCACACGACACATGATGAGAGTCTCGGTCACCAAATTCTCACCTAATAAAGCATGCTTGGTTCCTGCAATGAAGCACAAATTAAAAAAAGGGTTAATCCTGTAACAGACCAATGCTTATAAGTCTTAATCTGCACAATAATAGAATTTTCCAGTTCGAGTGTTACTTATCCATTTGTTTTAGATAAAAATTTATATAAATAATTTTAATTTATAATATTAATATAACTCCTTTTTTATTCCACTGCCTATACGACTTTTATATTCTTTTTGTTGTTGACAAAAAGCAGGAGAAGTGTGTATTGCTCAAAACATTTGATTCCACCCCCAATGATATGATACTCATATCATAGATCATTTGAATTGCTTGATATGGCATTGCTTAATTGATTACTACTCTATTGCCAACCTCATGACTTATTGTTAAGAGATGTATGTAGTTAGGGGAAACATATCCTAAATTGTTGTATTTTGGGCTCCTTCACTAATTCACTTATCTCCCATAATTTACTTTTATGAGATGCATGTAGTTACGGGGAGCATATACCAAACTGTCATATTATGGGTTCCTTCCTAGACTCACTTGTCTCATGAAGTAAGGGGGAGTTATAGTGAAATACAATGATGCATGAAGTAAGGGGGAGAAACAACAAATGATTACACATGATTACATTTATTAAGTTTCTTTCACTGTGAGCTTTATTATATATGCTTCGAAGTTGTTTTTCACAATATTTATTGTTAGTACCCCGGCTTACCGAGTCACCTAATTGTCAAATTCGTGACTTCAGTGAAGCATCGCCTTGTAAGTTTGAAGCCAATGAATCAAGCCGCAAGCATTGAAGATTCTAAGTTCACCAAGTGTATGGCAATCACATAAGTAAAATTGGATATAGATGACCTTAGATGGAACCCATACCTTTAGGTGGACGTTGCCTAGGCTTAGTGAATCATATTGGTAAATTCATAATCAAGCCTTAGTGCACCCTAGACAGCCACAGAACCAGATGAGATAAACATTGGAAATCTTATAAACTGTCAGGTCGATACCTCGAGTCCATCAACCCATCGATGAGACAGGACATACCCATCGTGGTCTTTGACACATTGACGGGATTAACAAAGGTTCAGGAATCAAAACATTGTCTGGAAAGGTTGTTCTCAGATCGAGTGTCTCGTGCACACCGACATATCGATGAGGACATGTCGACCCATTGATTGCAAGACATGTCGACCTGGGTGGTGTGTGAGTTTTGGAACTTAGAACTCTAGGTTACTCTTGGACATACTTATCGATGTTATCGACCCATCGAGAGTACTAGGACTGACCAATCGATGGACCGACATGTCGACTTGGGTTTGACAAGGTTCTGGAACCTTGACTGCATGGTTTTGCCTCAGGTTAATACGCTCGACAAGAACGACATATAGAATATAAGTTTGTCGACCCATCGATGAGATCGACCCATAGATTGTTACCATTACAGTGCCATTGGAGTGCATTTAATGCACAACGGTCAAGTTAGTGGAAGGTCCCTTTCGAGTTCATCGACCCATCGGTCTGGTCGACTCGTCAATGTGACACAGTTATGAAAAAATGGTTTGCCTCTCTATAAATATGACATTATTTGCAATTGGTTTGTGATCCTTGGAGAGAACATTTATCCGCCTCATCTACCACATCCAACTGTGAAATGAATAGGCTAAGGAAGGATCAAAACTCTGTTGCACATACTCTTGGTGAATCATTTAAAACAACCAATCTTGCATAGATTGAGATTGAGAGAGAGAGAGGGGGGAAAGGTAAACACTCTAGAATAGACATTGGTGACCGAATATCCTAGAGGCTTCCCAAAGCATGTGATTGTGCATACATTGGTATAGCATCTACATCAAGAAGATCAAAGCAAGGGAGAGACTCCGAAACACATCTCCTTGGAAGTTTTAAGCCAATGAATCAAGCCGCAAGCATTGAAGATTCCAAGTTCATCAAGTATATGGAAATCAGACATGTAAAGTTGGTCATAGATAACCTTAGGTGGAACCCACACCTTTAGGTGGACCTTACCTAAGCTTAGTGAATCATATTTGTAAATTTATAATCAATCCTTAGTGCACCCTAGATAGTCACAGAACCAGATGGAATAAATGTTTGAAATCTTGTAAACTGTCAGGTCGATACGTCGAGTCCATCGACCCATAAATGAGACAGAACAGACCCATCGTGCTCTTCGACACATCGACCGGATTGACAAATGTTCTAGAATCGAAACACTGTCTGGAAAGGTTGCTCTCAGATTGAGTGTCTCGTTCACAACGACATATCAATGAGGACAGGTCGACCCATCGATTACATGACACGTTGACCTGGGTGGTGTCTGAGTTCTGGAACTTAGAACTCTGGGTTACTCTCGGACAGACTTATCGATGTCCTCGACCCATCAAGAGTACTAGTATTGACCCATCGATGGACCAACATGTCGACCTAGGTTTGACAAGTTTCTGGAACCCTATCAGCATGGTTTTTCCTCAAGTCGATGCGATTGACAAGAACGACATATCGAATATAAGTTTGTCGACCCATCGATGATATTGACCTATCGGTCATTACCGTTACAGTTTCGTTGTGTGCATTTAATGCACAACAATCGAGTGGGTGGAAGGTCCCTTTCGATTTCATCGATCCATCGGTTTGGTCGACCCGTCGATGTTGAACAAGTACGATAATATGGTTTGCCTCTCTATAAATATGACACTATTTGCATCTGGTTTGTGATCCTTGGAGAGAACATTTATTAGCCTCATCGACCACATCCAACTGTGAAATGAATAGGCTAAGGAAGGATCAAAACTCTGTTGCACATACTCTTGGTGAATCATTCAAAACAACCAATCTTGCATAGATTGAGATTGAGAGAGAGAGGGAGGAAAGGCAAACACTCTAGGATATACATTGGTGACACAATTTCCTAGAGTCTTCCCAACGCTTGTGATTGTGAATACATTGGTATATCATCTACATCAAGAAGATCAAAGCAAGGGAGAGACTCCGAAGCACATCTACATTCAAATCATGGCGTATAGGGGAGGATGAATACAAATCTAGTTTAGTCTATGGATGCATATTTATATGTTGGACTAACCCCTCTAATGATTTTCTAGTGTTGTTTGCTTATGTCCTTGAACAGAAAAATGAAGCAAGCTTGACAAGAATATGCAAAGATCATAGTCTTGTTTTCCATTTGAATATGTACATGTAATCAATATAATATTTTTGTATTCAAATGTAATATAATAAGGGTGAGTTTGTAATTGGGTTAGCTTCTAGGTTTTGTCATGAAATTGACAAAGGAAGAGATTGTTAGTGTCCCGGCTTCGCCAATTCCCTAAGTTTGTCAATTCCATGACTCGGGAAGAAGCACTTGCTATAAGATTAAAGACTCAAGGTGATCAAGATTGAAGATTGAAGATTCCCATTTTGAATGTGCTAAAACATCATATTGACCCTAGAGGGGGGAAGAATAGGTCAACCCAGTTTTAATGGTGTTTACAAATTTATTGATTATTTAAAGTGCAGAGGATTGTTTAATCAAGAGATTTGTTTAGTGTGACAATTTCATTGATCGATCATACTAAGATAATGACCCTTTACATAAAGTTTGATTATTGATGATTGTACATAATGTTTAGAGTAAGATAATCAATATACAAAGAGATGTGTGTTAAGAAGAGTACTTAAAAACTAGAAATAAACACACATAAATCAAACACCATAAGACCATTTTAAAGTGGTTCGATTAGCCAACCTACATCCACTATTACGATTCGTTCAACCTTAAGCTATCCCTAAAATCCACTAAGTGGAGACTTACACCCTCACAATTAGAGTAGGAATTCTACCTCATTCAATCGGCTGGAAATTTCACCCAGCACTGTCGAATAGAAATTCCACCTATCCATTTGGCTGAGAGTTTCACCCACCTCTGTGCCAGGGTACCTCCCCTTAATCCACTTTGGAACAAAGGTTTTAAAAGAAAATTAAAACCAAGAAGCACTTGCCTTTGAAGTTCTCTCTTCTGATGTGTGCTTCTTCGATATCCCACCCATGTATGCTGACGCTCCACCCCTTAGCCGTCGTTTAGGGATCACAGTCTAGGGTGACAAGGAAACTGGTTCTACCAAAGGTTTCCTACTTTATGGTTCTCTTATTCTCACTTTCAAAATCAATCCTCAGATTGATTGTTTATGAGTTTTCATCATCCTTCCTCTCTCTCTCACAACTCAATCCATTTGATTGGTTGTATTTGATTCCCCTAGTGCAAGCACGAGAGACAGAGTGATCCTTTTGTTGGCCCTTGTTTAAGCTCACTGGTAAATATGAGGGTCCAACTGATCCGTCCGAGGGATACCAACTGGTTGTATAAAGGTTGGTTTATATAGCGAAGGCAAACAGTGGTAGTAACGGTAATGTACCGACAAGTAGGCCGACCGAGGGGTTGGTGACTAGAAACATTACCGTTATAATTTCGATTGTTGTGCATTAAGTGCACTCCCAACGATGATATTCTTTCTCGGTCGGCATGTCGTTATCGCCGATGGGTCGACTCTTATGGTACCGAGGAGTCGGTCCATACAAGAAGCTCGTTCTAGTGCAAAACATGCTTGACAATAGTTTTAACTTAGAAACCTACTACACAGAACGACATGTCGCCCCTTACCGAGGGGTCGGTCCTGGATACTCTCGATCGGTGTTGAACTACCGATATGTCTGTTTTCTCGAGAGCCCACGTGAGTTTTAAGTCCAGAACTCATAAATCTTGATCGAGGAGTCATCGACCATGAGGGGTCGTTTTAGCCTTTCACCGAGGAGTAGGTGCATACGAGACTCTCGATCAGAGGCATACCCAGAATGATAGTTCAACATTCCAGTACCTAAGTCATTCGGGCCGACCAGTCTTTGACCACGATGGGTCAATTCTGACTGCACCGAGGGGTCGGTGAGATAAGAGTGATCGAGCTGACGGTGAACATAATTCATATGTCCAAGTTTGCTTCCATTTCATTATCAAGCTATCTTACTAGACTTTTTATGATTTAACCATTTGTTCTTCTAAGCCAAGGGATAGTCCTCTCTAAGGTGTGAGTACCACCTAAGGTTATCTATAGCCAACATACATGTTTTGTAATTGCCATATCGATGAGCTTTTAATCCAGTGGAGCATGATCATTTACTCTTGATCATCTTGGGTCTTCAAGAATCCGGCAAGTGCTTCTTTCCGAGTCATGGAATTAAAAAACATAGGGTCTTGGTCAAACCGAGGCACTAACAATTTTCCCCCTTTGTCAATTTCATGACAAAACATAGAAGCTAACACATTTACAATCCCACCCTTATTACAACACATTTGAATACAAAAATATTACATTGATTACATGTACATATTCAAATGGAAAACAAGACTATGGTCTTCGCATATTCTTGTTCAACTTGCTTTATTTCATTTTCCTATTCAAATACATAAGCAAGCACTACTAGAAAATCATTAGAGGGGTTAGTCCCAAAACATAAATATTCATTCATGGACTAAATAAGATTTGTATTCAAGCTCCTCCATATTCCTTGATTTCCTAGTGACCAACACTACCCATAGCTTATCAAAGCTATCAGTGTTGAGAAGATTTCTCCCCCAATCTTCTTTGAGTTTGATCTCCCAAACTCAAAGCATAGACATTCTCCCTATGTCCATTGGCTTTGGTGTCTTTTAGCTTTTACTAATTTCTCCCCCATAGTCATCCAATTAACAAAGATTAGTAGGCAAAAATCAAGATTTAAGCACTCCCCCATGCTCATTCGCATTTAGTCTTGACTAGGTTTCGCTCTAACTCATGGTTTTCCCTTATGGTTCAATGTACACTTCTCGTGTATCAATATTAGCTTGTCTCTGCTCAAACTAGGTCTCAGCTTTGCTGATCTCTTCCATGAGTGGAGCAATTGTCCTAGCAATCATAGATTCTTCTCCCCCATTCCTCAAGTTGTCTCCCTTAGCTTGCACGACCCAGTTCCCATATAAGTTGTCATGACCAGCGACATATACTAATCAGCACATATTTTGTGCTCCCCCATTTTCCAATGTATGTGTAATTTTACAGCCAGATTTATATCTCCTCAACATGCCAATACAAAACCAACTCATCAAAACCTGCATGTTAGTTTATTTAACAAAATACCAAGTTAAATAAAGATATAAGATAGAAGGAAAAAATACATCAAATCAGTACACATACTAAAACAAACCATATCATCTCATTGATTATAGTGTTCATTACATACGGTTCAGAGGAGCATCAAAATATCAAAACTATAGTTTTTCATGGTGCATAAACACGGGACAAGAAAAACTATCCTAAGCAGATTCATCTGAGGAAGATGTTCAATAAAATTTACGAACAATCTCTTTTCCGTGGAGTTTCTCGACAACCACCTTGATCTCGTATATCCATTCTTCAAGGTCATCCATCCTTCTTTCAAACGAGGAGACCCTTTCATCAAGAGTGATATTCCTTTGTCGAGGGGATTGAAACTCTCTCAGATGTACCTCAGACATACGTTCTGTTTCCTCTTCAGGATCATCGTTTATTATCACTTTTACTTCAGCTCTTTAGACAGGTACAATATTTGAAGTAGGGGTCTTTCCACGAGTAGTACTCTTCTGAGCAGAGCCGACAGTGCTAGATTCGGGAACATCCCGTGTGAACCTAGGTGATCTCCTAAGGAACTGGGTTTGGACTCAGGGATTTTTTCGGTGGTTGTAGACCGAGATTAAGCTATCTCCTTTTTCGACATGGTTACTAGGGGAGAGCTAACACTGCTGATCCGAACACTAAATCTCACAACACCGTGACACCCTTGCTTCTGGAAGTAAGAGATGCAAAAATCCTATTGTCTTCCGGTGAGATTTCACTTTGGGAGGTCCTAACGGTAACCTATGGCACGGGAGGAGAGGAGGAAATCGTAAAGCATCAGCGGGAGAGAAAACGATGATTTTGAAATGTCTATCATTTTCGCAGAAAGAGTCCTTTTTAACTTACTCTTTCTTATTCACCGACCGGTCGCGACCAACGACCTGTCTCCCTTTGCGATTTTTCCCCCTTTCAGACAGTGTTCTGAAATCCAATAGTGCCGACTTGTATGTTCCTCGGACTAGCCTATCCTTCGACCTGGATTTTGAAGGAAGAATGGGTTTGTGTGTGTGTGCGCGCGCTTGTGATGTTTATAATTCTTCAAGCTTTGCTTATTCACCTTTTAATGCCAGTGATGATACATACATTCACACCGTATTTGTGTCATTTGAAGATTCGATTCACCCTTCTGAAAGTAGGCACAAACCATGGATTATGGATCTCTTTTCTGGATCCAAATCAATCCAAGATTCTTGGACACATTTAATTCACCAATTTAAGTATATTGTCCAAGTGTGTGATGTAATAAGATGCCACATATCCAGGCTTTAGCAAGACAAAGCATATATGAATATAATTCATTCCATATAATGTATAACAACAAATATTAGAATGAGACACTCAGCACACTAATCATACATTCATTTCATGTATTAGAATATGGTTACCGAACATATGGAAATGAAGTATAATGTTACACACAACTCTTATGCCTGTTATCATGTTATTACCCAAAACATGATAAACATTTTTACCATTCTTTCAAGAGAGCTTCAATTCCTTATAAAGGCTGGTACTTAAATGGATTATTGAATCATTACATTTGGTTGGTCACACCAAAACAAAATATCCACTTAATTGACATACAGCATGTTCCATTCCACATGGGATTCACAAGTTTTAGAGGGTTGGAATGAAACAACACTATTTATGTGTATTAAACCAGTTTTAATCATATAAATATCCTATACACGAGGTCATCCATACACTACATTCATTTCCTAAAGATGTACAAATCACATGGCATATGAAATGAAATGAGATAAGTATATTCCAATACAAGAGTGCATACCAACATGTATATACAAGTATCTTGTATAAAATTAATCCAACATTCAAACAAGAACATGGATTAAAAACAAGATACAAGATGATTCCAAAACATGTTTCAAATGTGGTACCAACAATGGTATCCCTTCACACATTTGAGCCTAACATTCTGAGACTTGGAATCTAAGTTTACAATTCCTTCACGATCTTTTGTCAAATCTGGTTTTAGCCATGGGTGCCTTCCCATTTGATTTTATGGTTCCAAATTCTAGATTTTGTACCATGATGTTGGTCTCTAAATATCTCGGTACATGGCCTTGTAGGACACTTGGAGGCTACTGTCTTCTTCAAATTTCTTTTTCTCCATCCTCTTTTTCTCTTAGAGGATATAGGTTAGACTTTTTCAATGGATGAATTTAATCAATCACCTGTATTTTCAGTGCACAAACTGATCGATAGGTGATGTTATCCATTAGGCTAAAAGAGGCGATTTTTCAGTGGATTCTTTCAGCCTCTGTTGTTGTTTCATATCTTTTAAATATTTTGACAGCATATCATGAAACGAGACTGATGAATACTACATATGTTTGGTTTACGTGCATAGCCAATTCATCACCACTCTAAGCAGTTTTAGCCTTTGGGATAAGTGGTCACTGAAGTTGAAGGTTTTATCCAATACATCTTCCATAGGCACAGACCATTTTTTATTCACCTATTTCCAACTATATTTTTATGATGAAAACATTTATAGTTCTTCATTCCATTTTTCATCAAAAACAGAGTCTTGGAAATATCATGGCTTTCTCATATAGCCATTGTTCTAGCACGGATCAACTAGGATGGTTAGATCCTTTCTGAAAAGTACCTTACTCTTATACCAATTGAAAGTTCCCATTTTCAATGTGCTATAACATCATATTGAACGTAGAGGGAGGGGTGAATAGGTCAATCCCATTTTTAATGGTGTTTATAAATTTATTGATTATTTGAAGTGCAGAGGATTGTTTAATCAAGAGATTTGTTTAGTGTGACAATTTCATTGATCGATCACACTAAGATAATGACCCTTTACATAAAGTTTGGTTATTGATGATTGTGCACAATGTGTAGAGTAAGATAATCAATATGCAAAGAGATGTGTGTTAAGAAGAGTACTTAAAAACTAGAAACAAACACACACAAATCAAACACCATAAGACCATTTTAAAGTGGTTCGGTTAGCCAACATATATCCACTGTTAGGACTCGCTCAACCTTGACCTATCCCTAAAATCCACTAAGTGCAGACTTTCAACCTCACAATTAAAGTAGGAATTCCACCTCACTCAAATCACATGGGAATTTCACCAACCACTGTCGAATAGGAATTCCACATATCCATTTGGTCGAGAGTTCCACCCACCTTTGTGCCTGAGACACCCCTCCAAAAATTTTTATACTGGTTCTGGGGTACCTCCCCTTAATCCACTTTGGAACAAAGGTTTTAAAATAAAATTAAAACCGAGTAACACTTGCCTTTAAAGCTCTCTCTTCTGATGTGTGCTTTTTCGAGATCCCACCCATGCATGCCGACGCTCCTCCCCTTAGCCGTTATTTAGCAATCATAGTCTAAGGTGACAAAGAAACTGGTTCTACGAAAGGTTTCCTATTTTATGGTTCTCTCCTTCTCACTTTTAAACTCAATCCTCAGATTGGTTGTTATGAGTTTTCAT
The DNA here is from genome assembly GCA_022113865.1 of Chimonanthus praecox. Taxonomy (NCBI): domain Eukaryota; kingdom Viridiplantae; phylum Streptophyta; class Magnoliopsida; order Laurales; family Calycanthaceae; genus Chimonanthus; species Chimonanthus praecox. The sequence continues at coordinate 43,430,044 of CM039093.1, forward strand.
CTCCTTCCTCTCTCTCTCACAACTCAATCCATTTTAATGGTTGCATTTGATTCCCCTAGTGCAAGCATGAGAGAGAGAGTGATCCTTCTGTTGGCCCTTGTTTAAGCTCATTGGTAAAGATGAGGGTCCAACTGATCCGTCTGAAGGATACCAACTGGTTGTATAAAGGTTGGTTTATATAGCGAAGGCAACCAGTGGTAGTAACGGTAATGTACCTACAGGTCGGTCGCACCGAGGGGTCGGTGACTAGAAATGTTACTCTTACAATTCCAACCGTTGTTTATTAAGTGCACTGCCAACGGTAATTCTTTCTCGGTCGACATGTCGTTGTCACCGATGGATCGACACTTATAGTACCGAGAAGTCGGTCCATTCAAGAGGCTCGTTCTAGTGCAAAACATGCTTGACAATAGTTTCAACTTAGAAACCTACTGCACAAAACGACATGTCACCCCTTACCGAGGGTCGGTCCTGCCTACTCTCAATCGGTCTTGAACTATCGATATGTCTATTTTCTCGAGAGCCCACCTGAGTTCTAAGTCCAGAACTCATAAATCTTGATCGAGGAGTCGTTGACCACGAGGGGTCGTTTTAGCCTTTCACCGAGGGGTCGGTGCATACGAGACTCTCGATCAAAGGCATACCTAGAATCACAGTTCAACGTTCCAGTACCTATGCCATTCGGGCCGACCAGTCTTTGACCACGATTGGTCGATTCTGACTGCACCAATGGGTCAGTGAGATAAGATTGGTCGAGCTCACAGTGAACATAATTCATATTTCCAAGTTTGTTTCCATTTCACTGTCAAGCTTTCTCACTAGGCGTTTTATGATTTAACCATTTGTTCTAAGCCTAGGGAATGTCCTCTCTAAGGTGGGAATACTGCCTAAGGTCATCTATGGCCAACATACCTGTTTTGTGATTGTTATAACGATGAGCTTTTAATCCGATGGAGCATGATCTTTTTCTCTTGGTCATCTTGGCTCTTCAAGCTTCTATCAAGTCCTTTTTTCGAGTAATGGAATCGATAAACATAGGGTCTTAGCCAAGCTGAGGCACAAACAAAGATCATACTCCACCGGATTAAAGCTCATCGTTATGGCAATCACAAATAGGTATTTGGCCATAGATGACTTTAGGTGGTATCCACACCTTTGGATGACTATTCCTACGCTTAGTTGAAGAAATGGTAAAATAATATTAAAAAAAAAAGAAAAACTTAGAGAGAAAGCTGGACAGTAAATTGGAAGTGAACTCAGAAATATGAATTAAGTTCATTGTTAGCTCGACCAGTCATTCCCACCGACCCCTCGGTGGAGACAGGATCGACCCATCGTGGTCATAGACTAGTCGGCCAGATTGACAAAGGTTCTGAAACATTGAACTGTCATTCTGGGTATGCCTCTAATCGAAAGTCTCGTATTCACCGAACCCTCGGTGATGAACTTAATAACCCCTCGTGGTGAACTCTGCTCGACTCTCGAGAAAACAAATATCTCGGTATTTCAAGACCGATCGAGAGTACCAGGACCGACCCCTAGGAAAAGGGCGACAGGTCGTTCTGGGCGGGACAAGTTTCGCGACATGAAACTCTATCTGCATGGTGGTGCCCTAGATAGAGACCGTCGTATGGGCCAACCTCTCTGTGCCATGACTGTTGACCCATCGACGACACATACATGTCGTCCGAGTATAAATTATGTCGTTAGGAATGCATTTAATGCGCAACGTTCGAGTGGTTGAAAAATAATATTTTTAGTCACCGACCCCTCGGTGCACCCGACCTGTTGGTACATGACAGTTTCTGAAACAGGTTGCCGTCTCTATAAATACCAATCCTTGTGCAACAGTATCATATCCTTTGGCAAATCCGTTGGACCCTCATCATTATCAATGAGTTTAAACAAGGGCCAACAAAAGGATCACTCTCTCTCTCTTGTGCTTACACTTGGGAAATCTAATACAACCAATCACAGTGATTGAGGTTGTGAAAAGAAAGAGAGGGGAAAGGATATACAACTAGGATAGATATTGGTAGAACCAATTTCCTAGTCACCCTGAGATTGTGATTGCTCAACGACGGCTACGAGGCAGAATGTCCGGATTTACTTGGGCACACATTGGGTGGATCGTTGAGAAGCACACATCATCAAGAAAGATCTATAAAGGCAAGTGCTTCTTGATTTTAATTTTGTTTAAAATCTTTATCCTGAGAAAGTGGATTAAGGAGGCTTGGCTTCGGAACCAATATAAAAAATCTAGAGTGTCGTCTCTGGCACATGTGGTGGGTGGAATTCTCAGCCAATTCGAATAGGTGGAATTATTATTCTACATGTGGTGGATGAAATTACCAACTAAATGAGTGAGGTGGAATTCATACTCTAATTGTGAGGGTGTAAGGCCCTACTTAGTGGATTTGGGGATACCTTAAGGTTCAACTAGTCCTAACAATGGATTTAGGTTGGCTAACCGAATCACTACAAATCTTGTGTCCTTGTTCTTATGGTGTTAGAGCTAATTTATTATGTTGATTGATAATCACTATTGCTAACACACAAACACTTGATTGCAATATCCGTTGCAATAAAATCTAATCAATCAAGTAATTTTAAAAGGACCAATGATTTTGGGATTGATCTATTCATCCTCCCCCCCCCCCCTCTTTCCTAAGGTCAATCGTGTTTTAGCACCAAAAGGGAGAACTTTCAGAAGTTGATCTATTCTAGGTTCTATTAAACAAAACAAGTCACAGATATTTTGATGTAAAATAAATAAGGGTTTTTCTAAACAGATCGTTTGGTGTAAAGTAATGAATGTCATTTTATATCATTAAATTGTTTCTAGCTATCTAAACACATGTAATAGATATTTTAAAGGTAATTTTATCACATTAAAAGTCGATCTAGATCTAGATAAACAAAATATCGGCCAAGTTTGGGAGACACCTGTGAAGAGAAGCTAGGTGTTCTAACGAGTCATTACAAATAGTAGGTATCACTTTACGATTAACAAAATTATATGAATGAATAGATTACTATGAGTACTATCATATTGTAAAAATGGGATTAATTGAATTTAACCCTAGACCTTTTCTATGATTAAAAACAAATCAATTGATAAATATTTGGACCTACAAAACTAAACGATAAGAAGGGGCCACAGATGGGATACCTGATATCAAGTGGTGCTTCAATCTCTGCTTGAAACCAAGAGGATGTGAGCTTTCTCTCTCTTGTGATGCAGTCACGAAAGCATCCATTGGAATACCTACAGTACATTGGAAGAAACGACTAAATTGGGATTCATGCATGGTGTCTATTGAGTGTTCCAAGATTCATATTTATAGTATTTTACATTAGTGTTATGAAAGTTAGATCGGTTCATAAATATGAGAAGTTTATTAAGCAACGAATTAACATCTTCTCTTTATAAATTTAATTTCATACTCTTTTTATTTTAAAATACTTGTCCTAAATGAATTTTGAAATTATCCTAATTACTTATCCTATTCGTTTATTTTTATATTAAATCAAAGCTATATTTACTTTATTCTTAAGAAATAAAAAATTATAAAATATAACAAGTATTTTAGAGCAGAGGAAGTAATAAATATCTCAATGGGGCAACGTTGCTCAGCCCCAAATGACCATCCATTGAGTGAACTTGCGATTCCCCAGCTTCCACATTTTATAAGCCTTACCTCACTCAAAACTTTTGGTCATTGTCGACGTGGGACTTTCCCCACTCTGCTTGCCGAGAGTAAACATTATAAGCCTTTTGTGAGGGCACCCTTCCTCTGAGTAAACACTCCCAGTTTAGTATTTGTAATTTTTTTACTAATGAATCATTAGTAATGATACTAATATACAATTATGCAGCATCTCTAGTCTCTACTTAATATTATATAATTTAATTATACTTATAGAAAAAGAAAAAATAAAAATTATTTAAAAAAAGAGAGTCGAATTTGTTAACTATTTTAATTAATGTGGAAAACAAAAATATTTAAAATAAAATAAGAAACTAAAAAGTGAAATTTGATAATTATATTTATGGATTTTGTTCTAAAATTATAAAACTTACAATAAAATGAAAATAATTTAAGTATAAAAATAAAAATAAATACATGTATAACCAAAAATAAATAAATGGACTATCAATTAACTAAAAAAGCAAAATAATATGAATAATACATATTTTAAAATTAACTTTAGTTTCCTATATCATTTAAAAGTAATAGGTGATGATAACTTCAATTGTTAAAATGAAATCGTGATTAGAGAGCTAATAAGATTTTTACAATTAGTAACAATGACTTACATATTAAATAGGTATTTGTAGTGCAAAAATAAAATAAATAGCATGTATTTTTTTAAAAAAATTATTTCAACTCATCAATTAAACTTTAATTAATAATTTAATATTATTTATAATATTTATATTAATGGCACAGCTTTGACCGATTTTGACCGCGGTCGAACCCGATTGAACCGTATTTAACGCAACCTTCCTCGGAAGCGGTTGGGTAGACAGTTCGGTTCTGATAACATTGTAAAACAACCAAAAAAAATACCGATCATCCATGGCTATTATGAGCCACTCTGACATCTCAAAAACTTATGTTACACTTTTATGCACTAGTAGAAATATTGATGACGGGTAAGGGGTGTTTTATATCTAATTAGACCATCATGTTAAGATAAGTTTTAGATTTAGGATTTTAGGCCAGATCAAGGATTTCAATAATAGGAACTCTAAGAAAATCAAGTCTCAATCCTCTCTCTCACTTCCAAGCTATGAAGCACCGATACGGGTACACGTATCCGATACGGGGACACGGCAAATTTTTCAACTCTGAAGCATGCACAATTCATAGTCCAAACATGTGACACCTACACGTGTTGCGAGATCCCTACAGATCTAAGAACTTAGTGGACCCTTGATTTGATAGAACTGAATTATCAACTGCCTACGTACTCCAATGGAGATCAAATCCTCTATAGTTCTCAATTCAAATATTTCATGGCATTAACTCCGTGCTATTCATGATATCACATCAAGACATTCTAATTACCCTATTGCGGGCCTCATCAATAGAATAGATCTCATCTATCACAGGTCTAGCCAATCACGGGTCTATACCAATCATAGGAACACAGTCAACCATGGGGTCAAGGTCACACATGGGATAAACCTCAACCATGGGACCTATACCCGAATATAAATACATCCCTCATCAGGGACAATACTCTAAATATGGGTCCAATCCTCTATGGAATCAATGCCCTCCGTGAGAATATCTATCTATGATATACAATACTAATCCATGGTCACAAAACCCTCCATGCGAATAACCATCCATGGGACACTAATGTCTATCCATAGAACTGTCACGTCCACCATGAGACCAATACGTCTACCATGGGACCACTATATTTGTCATGAGGTCAATATGCCCACCATATAATCAATATCTAAGCATGAATCCAATATGTCTACCATTGGAACAACATCCATGGGATTCATCATCCAACTCTGGTAACTCTCCATCAATGAGTATCATCTATCCATGGGTAATAATCATCCATGAATATAATCACGCCATGGGTATAATCCATCCATGAGCATAACTCATACATTCGTAGAACCAATATGTCTATCATAGGACCAACAAGTCTAAAATAAGACCAATACGTATACTATGAGACCAATAGGTCTACCATAATGCCAATATGTCTACCATGGGATCAATATGTCTAACATAAGACCAATACATATACTCTGAGACCAACAGATCTACCATAAAACCAACATCTAGGCAAGAATCCAAACCACAATGTGAACCATCATCCATGGGTATACACATCCATCCCTGGTAACACGCTATCAGTGAGCATCATCTATCCATGGGTAATAAACATCCATGAATATAATCCCTCCATGGGTATAATATATCCATGGGCATAACTAATCCAGGGGCACACCATCTACCATGAGATCTTCTATCTGGACGAACAACACTCGAATGAATCTCTACGTGACTGAGGCAACAATATCAAATCATCATATCATATCATAAATAAACCACGACTCCTAGTAAGGCTTAGGGCCCATGACTTAATAAGCGGGAGACCCACGACTAGCGTGATCAAGTCTACCTCGCCCTGCATCCCTTCACCTCATTGGTGATTCAGTCAAGCTCTAAGGCGGTCAGATCGTGTCTAATGAAGTTAGCACCACCCCCATGGGGTAAAATAGTATCTAGCTCTGCGCATCAACGCACATCAATAGTGCGAAATAGCAGTGAGAGTGCCCTCCAATGGATAGCATGTGAGGGACTTACTCTTCGACGGCAACCTTACGGGACCAAATCTCTGTAGCCGACCCCACCGTTCTGAATATCTCTTTGGAATGGTCAATCAACTATCATAATCGCGTGAAGGATGTACCCATACCACGTCTCAATATCAAGTGACCAAGTCACATGTACATCTCAATGCCACAGTCTCCGTATGTTCATATCGAGGCTCCCACGGTCTCACGGCTACTGTAGGCCTTACTCATGGAATCTATATACTTATCTCATCCTTTTAACTACACAAAGGTTACACAATGATCTACTGATCGGACGGTTTCTTTTTTTAAAGAACTAAGGTATAACGTTATCAATATCAGGTGAGGGACATACTCATACCACGTTTCAAACATCAATATCACGTGAGGGACACACTCATACCACGTCTTAATATAATTAATATCACGTAAGGGATACATCCATACCACGTCTCAATATAATCAATATCACGTGAGAGACGCACCCATACCACGTCTCAATCAACAATATCACGTGAGGGGCACACCCATACCACGTCTCAATATAATCAATATCACGTGAGGGATACACCCACACCACGTCTCAATCAACAATATCACGTGAGGGACTCACCCATACCACGTCTCAATATAATCAAGTGGGTTAGTCACATACATTTCAGTGCCAAAGTCTTCATCTATCCATCTTAAGAATTTTCACAGTTTTCTCGCAACTCTAGGATTTATTCGAGTAACAAACATATATGTCTCATCATATCGGAACTCCCAAGGCAACATAACCTCTGCGGACTGCCTCCGACGGATCCAACATCTACATTAGGGAAGGTATATCCCACCAATCCATTTCTACCCTTCACATTTGCTCAACATCTTACTGAAATTCCGTTACTAGAAGTATGCACAACTTAGAGGGGAGTGAATAGGTCGGTTTTAAATTTTAGTTCCCTTTTAAATAATTTATCAAATCTAACAATATGTGCAACGGAATAAACTTGTGTGCAAGTGATAAACAAATGAATCAAACCATTAAAGCAAACCACACATGCACAACAATATATAGTGGTTCGGTTCACCTGAACCTACATCCAGTGTTGGACTCACCCTCTCTAGGGTTATCCCAAATCCACTATGTATGGAATCACACCCAAACACTACAATCTAGTTTTGAAAGGTTCGACCGCCCTGGTCTAATCCTTATCAACTATTTTTTAAGGTGGTTCAATCACACTAATCTAATCCACCGTATAATGATAAAAAAGATAAACAAAGAACACTTGCCTTGAGCCTTAACAATTCATCAAAATGTGTGTTCTTCTTGTTGATGTCTCATCGCCTCTTCTTTCAAATCTGGTCCATTCTTCAATGAGTTTTGGCACAGTGGATCATGGATTCTAGGACAATGATTTTATTGATTTTTGGGTCCTATTAAATCAGTCATCATCTTCTTCATAATTTAAGCATCAAATATTTTTCCATGTCCTTGCAAAGGATGATGAAGAAGATAGAAAAGATAAGAGAAAGGTCTCTGGCTGCTGTTGGGATTTTCCAATAAGGTTTTGTGTATGTTTGTTATTATTTCATTCAGCTCCCTGATATATATAAGACTGTCTATTTTTTGTAGCCAGTCACGCCCACGAGGCCTGGAGGATTCCAATGAGGCCTAGTGGCGGTATATGGTAAGACAACACAGAATCTGCACAAGTTATTCTGTTTGTCAAACAGTGAATGTCCAGCTAGTTAGGATGACACTTGTGCATGATTGATCCTTCATTTATTTTAGTCATCAATCAAGGATTTACATCAAGAGAGATTGATGATTGTAAATAAATTTTAATCACAATGAGGAGCCCTTCCAATTTAGTCACAAATAGCCATCTCCCCAACGATGAGGATCCAACAGATTTATTCAAATCTGTATGAGGTGACAAATTTGAGTTTCTTGGTTATTTCTTATTTCCATAAAAACTTCCAATCAAGGATCTTTTAGAAATAAAAAAAACCCTTACAGATTTATTTAATTAAATCTGTAAGATACTCAGTCAAGTGACACAAGCTCAAGCTGAATTACAGCTGTCCCAATTTTGATTCAGCAAAAAATTGTCTATGAGACTTCGACAGACTACACGAGGCCTCGAGGCTGAAAGTCAATTATATTTTAATTTTTCAGTTTATAAACAGTTGACTTCTAAGGTATTTGACTTAGCCTAAGGTCTCCTAAGGTTCATTTACCTGTATGTTTGTAACATGTTCGGTGTAGATTCTTCAATGCATAGTAGATCTTCTCATTCTTCCAAGGCAAGGTTCAACTGAATCACGTAATTGACAATATGGGTGACTCGGACGAGCCGGGGCACTTACACTTACATCATCCTTAATATAAATGAATGGCACAATGCATCTTTTGATCGAGCTGAGGCACAATGCTCTCAGTTACCTACGTACCACATAGTGGATCAGATCAACCGTAGTTCATTATTTTCACATTTGGGTTAACATTGGGGAGTGGTCATACTTTTATTTTGGAGAAATCAAACAAGGCTTTCTTAGCATTTGCATTGCATTCCATGCATTCTCAATCATATTAGCTCATCCCCATTGTAGCACAAGTTAATGCCCTTGGGTTCTAAAATTCTTGACATTAACTCACCCATATCACTTAGTCTAATCCTTTACCAAGTTCCTCTTCAAATCATCGAAATTCGTTCTACACATGGTTATATCAATCCACCACAACCATTATCAACATAAGTACACACTAGTGATGTACACATCATCAATTAATCCAAACATGACATTAAAACACATTCATCATGCCTATTATATGAGTTACCCATCTAAGAATTCACAATCCTGAGAATTCATTTGATACATACATTACTCATAACCATACACAACTATGGGAAGTTATCAAAGCCCTATATTACACATCTTAGGCAATCTTGATTTATCATACATTCTATCATACTTTAACACGTCACAAATCTATGAATTCGCAATTATAGTAAACATATAATCATAGGGAACTTGGGAAAGTCATACATATGTATCTGATATAATATATTCACATCAATCACATATAGGCATAAAAAAGTCAAACCGTAACCTTACCCAACTATGCATTGGAATGTGCACAAGGCAACATTCACTCAAACATATTATCACACACCATGTAAGCATGGAATTTTACAAATATTCTCAATGCTCTAATTGTATGGCATTCTCAAAATTTACCCAATGTTATCAAACTCGAATCGTATAGAAATTGTTCTAGGGGTGTGAATCGTGAATCGAAAATCGTAAAATCATACGATTCATATATCATCTTATTCCCATAATCATTTTCTTGACCTGGGCCATTACAATTCTTCCTTGACAAAATACGAAGATTTGTATGTATGAACACCAAATCTTTAGCCCTTTTAAGATGTATCTTGTTTCTTTTCATGGAGTAGATGAATGAGTAAGTGCTCCAATTCCTCTCACAACATGATGATGAACATGGTTGGACAAGAAGCTTAAGAGCCATCGTTTGCAGCCTTGGTATAAAAGCTCCATAGGTCACCCACCATGTTTTTGGATCCAAATCTCATCTGTCTTGTAAACAATCAAAGGACCCAAATACATCAGTAGTTCCTAAAAACCTTTCATATTCTGTCAAAACAACTTTTCTCTCATTCACATCAAGGAAATACCTCCTCAAACATTTGTTTCTCTCACCAGATATCTCTTCATCCCTATGTGTACAACCCTATTCGGAGCTTGAGCAAGCCATTCACTACTATAGTACCTATAGGTTAGAAAAGCATAACATTAGTTTGTAAAACATGAAGTTCAAAATCTAAAAAAATAATCGAAATAGATACATTACCTTGGATTCAAAGAATGAGTCATGCAATGTAGTGGTGTGCAACTTTTAGTCCATCGATCAATGAGTACGTCATAAACCACATCATAAAAAGTAGACTGCTCATCTAGCTCCTTCAACTCATAGCCATATATCGCCGCCTCCCACTTGCTCTATCATTGAATCCCACATACCATAAACCAAATGAAGGATCGGCTTATCCGTATCGTACAACTAGAGCATCTCATAGATTGGGCGTGTAAAAGAAAGAATATAGTCAACGTTGTCCCACCATATATCATTTAAAACCATCTCTTTCAAAGCTTGAGTCCTTCCAACATCATCATCCCTGTAGGCACTCCATTCCTCACTAATGACCATGGTCTGAAGGCCATGCTTGATAAGCTTCAATTTCTTCAACATCATAACGGTAGCAGCAAATCATGTCTCGGCCACAGCAAGCAATTTCAATGGTACAAAGGAATTAAAAATAGCCAATCTCATAGAATGATTCATAATGAAGTTGCGAATAAAACATGCATCATCTGAAACTTGAGTAATCCAATGGCATTCAACAAAAACATTCTCATTCCTTTCTGTATTTTTTGCTGCACATATATTTTTTAGTACAAGATTTAATGTGTGCACCACACAAGGAGTCCAAAATATGTGAGGATAATGACCTTTAACAAGTAACCCCGCTGCCTTACATACAAGAGCATTATCAGTCACAATTTGTACCACATTCTCTGACCCAACCTCACGAATTGTGTCTATCATCAATTTGGCAATGTAATGCTTATCTTTATACTCTTTTGACCCATCAACAGCTTTCAAAAAAGTGGGGCCTCCCTCAGATACAGCCATGAAATTGATTAACAGCCTCCTTTGTGCATCACTACACTCATCACTAACTAGGCTCATCCCTTTCTCATGCCAAGTTCCTTTGATTGGTTGGAGCAACCTTTCAATGGTTGCCCTCTCCTTTTGTAAAACTGTGGTTCTTTAGCATTATAACTAGGAGGAACAAACCCAGGGATTTGATTGTTGGCAGAAAAAGTATATGAACTAAAATAATAGGGATTTCTAGTAAAGTAAAATGGCAAACCACCTGAATAAAATATTCTACCAATTTCACTTGTAAGTCGATCTTTAGCATCATTTTTAAATGCTTTTTCCAAAGCACTTATACCTCCAACTCGTCTTTTTTTCCCCTCACTAGTTGATGCTGAGGTCATATGAGTTGCAGTGGAACGATTGGGTAAGGGAACATTTTTTTGTCTAAACCTCTCTTCAGCCTCAGAAACAACTTTGAAGAGTTCCCTTAAATAATCTTCAATCACAGAAGAACACATTTGAATCCCTTTACCAATTTGCCTCAATTATTGAGCATTAACCCTAGAGTATGTACCGTTGAAATCCTTATTAAAGAAATTACGCTTCCACTTCCTATTTCCACCTCCAAGAGTCAGATCTCTACTTTGCAATATTGTAACATATGACCAAAGAGGACAATGGTCATCCATAGCCAGTGAAGAACAAAATCTACTTGTAGATATAGCACTACTAGATGAACCACACCTACTACTACCACTGCCCTCAACACCAGTAGCCATTTCAATTCACAAACAGGCTGAACGACAAACATAGACAAGAAAAAAATAAAAACAAAATGTCAACAGTGCATTAAAGGGTATGGATTGAGGTCAGCAAACTAGTGTTTTTATTTAATAAATGGGCTAAGCTTAGATTGAGAATAGAATTCATAGATGTATTTGAATAATTCATAGCAGGATTTGAATTTGGAATTATATTGAATATCCTCTTTTGCTAAAGATATTTAAGAATAATTCAAGGTCCAACCTCCACCAAACTTACAAATTACTTGTGTATAAAACCCATTTATAGCATATATTATTAACTAAATTAAATAAACTCAAACCCAACCCCCCCCCCCCCCCCCCCCCCCCCCTCCTTTTTCAATTCACATTTCTGATTTCTCCTTCACATGTCAACCCTTTGCTTGTTTTTCTACTCCAACAAAAAACAAAGTACACCAAACCTAACCTACATATTGTTGACCTCTCTAGTCTTTACCTTATGCTTTTAAATCTATATAGATGCATAAAATTAAAATTAAATTTTATAAAATATGTAACAAAGTAATAGACATTCTCTTCAGATTCTAGATAACTTGATTCAATTGAAAAGCCCTTAAATAAATCCAAGCCATATAGAAAACCACTATTGCAACGCCAGATTAACATACAATTTAACATTACCAAAAAATATAAATAAAGAAGAAGAAGATGAAGGAGAGAACAATAGAACAAGAAGAAGATGAAGAAAATAAGAAGACGAAGAAAATAAGAAGACGAAGAAAATAAGAAGACGAAGAAAAGAGGAAGAAGAAGACGGAGGAGAGAAGAAGAGAACAAGACGAAGACGAAGAACAGAGGAAGAAGAAGAAGAGAATAGAAGAAGAAGAAGAGAATAGAAGAAGAAGAGAAAGACGAAGAAGAAGAAGAGGAAGAAAAGCATACCTGGATAAGACGGAGAAGTTGCAGAAGATACGAAGGCTTGGCGAAGAGCAAAGTCGCAACAGAGAGAGATAGAGCAGAGGATTGCCGGAGAAGCCGAGAGGGTAGGTGGAACAGTGGAAGTGGAAAACTGGAGAGACGGGAGATAGGGTTTTTCTTTCATTTTTTTTTTTTTTCCGTTTTTCCCCTTTTATCTTTCGCACGAAGCGTATCCCTTACTTTTCTCTGCCATGTCCCTGCCGTATCCCTCTTTATTTGTTGTCGTATCTGACCCACATACGCGTATCCGGGGAGTATCCATAATTAAAATATTTTTTAATTAATTGGATACGTATACTCGCCGTGTCCGTGTCGGATACGTACCAGACACGGGTACTTTAAGTATTTTGAAGTATCCATGCTTCATTGCTCCCAAGGAAAGAAAGATGACAATAAATTCAACTAAATAATTTTGACTAAAGTCAAAATTCACCAAGGAAATTAGGTGTTTAATTGACTGCAAAACAAATGTGGAATTATTATTCCGAATGCAATGATTTACGCAATTAATTGAGATCCACAACTAAAAGGAATTAAAATAATCATATGCATGCATTGAAATTTAATCTAAAACTAATTCAATTCGACATTCATTGAACCTTCTAAGAACTAAATTGGTTGTAGAATTATAATTTAATTAAGAATGGAAAAAATGCAAGCTAGGAAATTTTAATTCGCCATGCAAAAATTAAAACCCAGTGCTTAAATTAACTTCAATTCTAAAAGACAAACGCAAATTAAAATCAAATAACCAAAATCGGACTCACCTCACCAGGGAGACTCTACAAAGCTAAAAATATTTAAATAACTCACTTAATTGGTCTGGTTACATGCTTGAGCTATGCCTCAATTTATAGGCTTTACTTTCTCTATAAAATAAAAAATACAAAAAAATCAATAACTTGGAATATCAATTCCACTAATTCCTTCTCTCTCTGGTTACCTTCCTTATTTCTTCTCCTACTCTCCATTGTAGGATATCAGCTTCACTTCGCCTCGATTTTATTCCTTTTTTTTTTATCGTCCTAACTTCGACAGTAACGATTATTTCTCGTTCTTCTTCACTTCTCACTTATTTTTTTCGTCTCTATCCGTTGCGTTCGGCTAACGCAACAATGCCAGCTTCTCATTTTCTTCTCTGTCTCTCTTTGCTTTCACTCTAAGTGTTTTCTCATTGGTGGATTTGTTTCTAGCGTCCCTCGATTTGATGTTAGATTCCACTACTAGATTTTCGTCGTTCCAAGGTCACCTTCTAGAACTCATCCAAATCTGCGCAAGATTTGGTCAAGGTCTGACTGCAACGTTCTTACCTAGCTTGCAAATTCGCTCGAAAATTGAACTCCATGCTTCAGTGATGAACCTTTTTATTCTCATGTATTACAATCGCTCGAGAAGCCAAGGATTTGGCTAGGTTTTTGTTTCTCTCTTTCACTCGATCACCTCGCTAGAGCTTTAAGATCTAGCTCATTTCTTTTCGCGAAATCACGGTCATCATTGTTCTAGTTGGTGGACCTTCCAAACTCAGCATTCCCATCCCAACTCAGTTGCCCAAATCAGTTCTCTTTGTTTTCACTTCCACACGACAACATGACTTGTTGTTTTGATTGCTGAGTTTGTGTTTACTAGGACCCACAGGGAAGGTGATGTGGCTTTTGACATGGCACTCAAACATGGGTTCTCTTTTCCCTCCATTAGTCCGATCATGGATTCAGAGAGTAAATTCCTCGATTTTGTCCAATTGGATCTCGATTGGTCACCGTTGGGTTCGTCGGACTCGATGTCCACATCATTCCCCCCTAGTTGGAAAAAACTCGTCCTCGAATTTAATTGATGTGCAAAGAAGGTATCTTATAGTGCTTTAGGCCACCACTTCCTTCATTGTCGCTTCGACTGGTACCCACACCTTAAAGGACAATTCTTAAGCTTAGTGGAACAAATGGTTAAATAAAAAAAAGCCTAGAGAGGAAGCTGAACAGTGAATTGGAACCCAACTTGGAAATATGTAATTGGTTTTACTATCAGCTCGACCAATCATTCTCACTGAACCCTCGGTGGAGACAGGATCGACCCATCGTGGTCAAAGATTGGTCAACCAAATTGACATAGGTTCTAGATCATTGAACTATCATTCTGAGAAAGCCTCTCGTCGAGAGTCTCGTATGCACCGACCCCTCTGTGATGACTTGAATGACCCCTCGTGGTCAAATGACTCATCGATAAAAATGTATGAGTTATGGGCTGTGAACTCAGGTGGGCTCTCGAGAAAACAAACATAACAGTAGTTCAAAGACCGATCGAGAGTAGCTAGGACCGACCCCTCGGTAAAGAGCGACAAGTCGTTCTGGGTATGACTAGTTTTTTTACTTGAAACTCTGTCAGCATGGTGTTGACCCAGACCGAGTCTCTCGTATGGACCAACCTCTCGGTACCATAACTGTCGACCCATCGGCGACACCGACATATCAACCAAGAAAGAATATTACCGTTGGCAGTGCATTATGGCGCAACGGTCGGGCTGTTGAATGGTAACATTTTTAGTCACCGACCCCTCGGTGCACCCTACTTGTCGGTACATTACCGTTGCTACAACTGGTTGCCTTCTCTATATAAACAAATCTTTATGCAACCAGTTGATATCTTTCGACAAAATCAGTTGGACCCTCATCATTATCAGTGAGCTAAAACAAGGGCCAACAGAAGGATTACTTTCTTTCCCGTGCTTAAACTTGGGAAATCAAATACAACCAATCATATGAATTGAGTTGTATGAGAGAGAGGAGGAAAGTAAACTCATAAACAACCAACCTATTGATTGAGTTTGACAGTGAGAAAGAGAATGGAAAGAAAATAACAAAAATTAAGAAACCTTTGGTAAAACCAGTTTCCATTTCGCCCTGGATTGTGATTGTTTTACGACGGCTATAAGGAGGAGCGTTAGCACTGGCACACATTTGGTGGATCTTGAAGTAGTACACATCAAAAGAAAGAGCTTTAAAGGCAAGTGCTTTTTGGTTTTAATTTTGTTTTAAAACCTTTATTCCGAAAGTAGTTGAGGAAGCTTCATTCCGGAACCAGTATAAAAAATCTAGAGCGTATTCTCCGGCACATGTGGTGGATGGAATTCCCAGCCAAATGGATAGGTGGAATTCCTATTCTACAGTGGTGGGTGAAATTTTCAGCCGATGGAATTCCTACTCTAATTGTGAGAGCGTAAGTCCCCAATTAGTGGATTTGGGGATAGCTCAAGGTTGAGCGAGTCCTAACAGTGGATGTAGGTTGGCTAACCGAACCACTTAAAAAATAGTCTGATGGTGTTTAATCTTTGTGTGGTTATATTTAGTATTTAAGTACTCTTCTCAACAGACGTCACTTTGCATATTGATTATATTATTTTAAATATTGTGTACAAGCAATATGTAAAGGGTCATAATCTTAGTGTGATCACTTAGAGAAATTATCACACTAAACAAATCTCTTGATGAATGTTCCGCTGCGCTCAAATCAATCAAGAAATTTGTAAAAACCATTGAAAACGGGATTGATCAATTCAACACACCCCCCCCCCATCTTTCTCTCTTCCGGTCAATCATATTGTTCTAGCAACATGGATAAAGGAACTTTCAATTGGTATCAGACTCTCATGCTCTTTGAAAATGATCTAACGATCCGAGTTGATCCGTACTAGAACAATGGCTATAAGAGAAAGCCATGATATTTCCAAACCTCTATTTATGATGAAATGAAAAACTTTATATGTTTTCATCAATAAATGTGTTCGGAAATAGGTAAATAAAAAGTGGTCTGTGCCTATTGAAAATGTATTGGAAAAACCTTCAACATCTGTGACCACTTAGCCCAAAGACCAAAACTACTTGGACTAATGATGAATTAACTATACACTTTAATCAAACACTTGTAGCATTCATCATTGTTGTTTCGTAATGTGCGTTTAAAATATTTAAAAGATATAAAACAACAAAAGAGGTTGAAAGAATCCAAGCTAACTCCTCAAAGAGAAGAAGAGGATTGGATTTATAAAAGGAACTTGTTGAATGTAATGACCTTCAAGTATCCATTGTGGCCATATACGAATATGTTTGCCTCTTATGTTAAGAAAACATCATGGTACAAAGTCTAGAAATCTTAATTCATAAATGTCAAATGGGAAGGCACCCAAGATTAAAACCAGATTTGATAAAAGGCCTTTACTGGATTGTGAACTTAGATACTAAGTCTAACTTAGTCTTGTTTTCCATTTGAATATGTACATGTAATTAATGTAATATTTTGTATGACAAATGAGATGTAATAAGAGTGGGATTGTAACTGGGTAGCTTCTAGGTTTTTGTCATTAAATTGACAAAGGGGGAGATTGTTAGTGCCCCGACTTTGCCGAGTCCCTGTTTGTCAATTCCATGACTCGGGAAGAAGCACTCGCTAAGAAGCTTGAAGATCCAAGTGATTAAGAGTGAAGATCATGCTCCACCAGATTGAATCTCATCGTTATGGTAATCACAAAACAGGTATTATGGCCATAGATGACTTTAGGTGGTACCCACACCTTAGACGACAATTCCTAGGTTTAGTGGAACAAATGGTTAAATCATAAAAAGCCTAGAGAGGAAACTATACAGTGAATTGGAGGAACCCAACTTGGAAATATGTATTTGATTTCACTATCAGCTCGACCGGTCGTTCTCACCGACCCCTCGGTGGAAAAAGGATCGAGAGTCTCGTATGCACCGACCCCTCGTGGTCAAACGACTCGTCTATAAAAATGTATGAGTTATGGACTGTAAACACAGGTGGGCTCTCGAGAAAACAGACATATCAGTAGTTCAAAGACCGATCGAGAGTAGTCAGGACCGACCCCTCGGTAAAGAGTGACAGGTCATTCTGCGTATGAATGGTTTCTTGACTTGAAACTCTGTCAGCATGGTGTTTCCCCAGATCAAGCCTCTCGTATGGACCGACTCTCGGTACCATAACTGTCAACCCATCAGCGACACCGACATGTCGACCGAGAAAAAATATTACCGTTGGGAGTGCATTATTGCGTAACAGTCGGGTTGTTGAACGGTAATATTTGTAGTCACCGACCCTTAGGTGCGCCCGACCTATCGGTACATTACTGTTACTACAACTGGTTGCCTTCTCTATATAAACCAATATTTATGCAACCAGTTGGTATCTTTTAGCAAAATCAGTTGGACCTTCATCATTATCAATGAGCTTAAACAAAGGCCAACAAAAGGACCACTCTCTCTCTCGTACTTAAACTTGAGGAATCAAATACAACCAATCATATGAATTGAGATGTGGTAGAGAGAGAAGGAAAGTAAACTCATAAGCACCAATTTATTGATTGAGTTTGATAGTGAGAAAGAAAAGGGAAAGAAAATAACATAAACTAGGAAATCTTTGGTAAAACAAGTTTCCTTATTGTCTTGGATTGTGAGCTATGGCACCGGCACACATTGGGTGGATCTTGAAGAAGCACACATCAAGAGAAAGAGCTTCAAAGGCAAGTATTTATTGGTTTTAATTTTGTTTTAAAACCTTTATTCCGAAAGTGGATTAAGGAATTTTGGTTCCTGAACCACTATAAAAAATCTGGAGCATCGTCTCCGGCACATGTGTTGGGTGGAATTCCCAGCCAAATGGATAGGTGGAATTCCTATTCTACAGTGGTGGGTGAAATTTCCGGCCGATTAAGTGAGGTGGAATTGTTACTCTAATTGTGAAGGTGTAAGTCCCCACTTAGTGGATTTGGGGATAGCTCAAGGTTGAGCGAGTCCTAAAAGTGGATGTAGGTTGGCTAACCGAACCACTTTAAAATTGGTCTTATGGTGTTTGATCTTTGTATGTTTGTATTTAGTATTTAAGTACTCTTCTCAACGCACATCACTTTGCATATTGATTATCTTATTTTAAACATTGTGTACAAGCATTGGTAATCAAGCAATATGTAAAAGGTCATAATCTTAATCTCTTGATGAATGTTCTGCTACACTCAAATCAATCAAGAAATTTAAACACCATTGAAAACAGGATTGATCAACATCCGATCGTCGGATCAAACCCAGGTTAGTACCATATTTTGAAATTTTTATTGTTTAGGCTCAAGTTTCGATTATATACTTGAATTTCTAAACATCTCTTAATTTCATTTGATTTAATAAAATTCATGAAAAGAGATATCATTAATCCTAAATCAACACTAAACATTGACTTTCATGGGAACTAGGCCTCTTAAATGGATTATTAATCGTACTAGGAGTAGAGACACAATTGTTTGATACCCACTCTGCCTAGGCTATCAGATTTGTAATAATTTTGAAACCCTTTATGTCCTGAAGTACGTAAGAAACGACGGATTGTTTTCCCTGTGTTGCATCAGATTTCCTTTTGTTTTCCTTTCAATTTGATTCCTTTCTTCCCTTCCTGGCGTCGTCAACAACAATTATTTCTCCTCCTCCATTTCTCCCTTGTTTCTTTTCTTCTCTATCCAGCCAGCAACAACGCATGCTTTCCATTTTCTTCTCTCTCATTGTTTGTTTTTGCTGAAGTGTTTTCTAGTTGTTGGATTTGTTTCCAGCATTGCTCAATTTGTTGCTAGATTTTCATCATTCCAAGGTTTCTTTCTACAACCCATCCAAATATGGCTAGATTCGATCAAGGTACGACTAAATCATTCTTGTTAGGTTTCTTAGCGAATAAATACACCAAATAAATAACAGAATAAAATCAAGCACAATAACACCGATGATTTACGTGGTTCGGCCCACCCGAACAACTTCCACGGAGCGTGTAAAAATTGTATTAAGAGAGAAAAATAATACACTCTTACAAGATAAATTAGATTGATACCCAAACCCAATTGAGAGAATACTGGCAGAGCAACTCCAACAACGATCTCTCTGTTGGTTTACCTCTCTGTAAACCAATCTGCCCAGAGCTATTCTTCATCTTGCATACAACCACTGTATGCCTTCTCTTTGCTGCTGTAACACTGTTCTCTGAACAACCATAGTGCTCTGCTGCTTACAACCAATAGATCTCAAACAGATCTTCGATCCTTCCTCCAAGCACTGCTAAAAAAACCCAGCAGTCAGGCCTCTACTGTTTATAGTATTATGTAGTTATGCCTCTCACAACTTCTATGTATACAGTTGGTGTGATCAGCCCTCTCCATGTTGGCAAAAGTGTGCACCTAGCAAATTAGTGTATTGATGCTCCTATTGTCGTGATTGTCTAACAAACAGTCTACCATCAATGCACTCACCACGCAGCAGTATCTGTACCAGCCCTTTCTTATGCCGTCAAGAATACTAGAAGCCCTTCTGTAATTAGTAGTACATGTTAACACACTCGTCTGCTCTCTATCGTGTTTTTCCCTTTTTGCTGTATGGATTCCCTCGCACTCACAAATCACGCTAATCTCAGTTTGGCCCTTACACGAAACTGAGAAAACTTAAAAACTTCAGTATTTCATGTCCCCCATTTTATCCAGCACTTCAGAGCCTGCATATATAATGCAAACTATCTATTATTAAACCTCCATAGTATATAGAAACTTCTAATTCAATTTGAAGTTCCAACATCAGCCTATTTCTAAATGTCGTGCAGACCCTCTCTGTATTTCTTGGTAGGAAATTCTCATGGATTAGACTTTCTAATCCCACTACACCAACGAGGTAACTTTCTAATAGACTTTAGGAAATCTCCAATTGTCGTATGTTCAACTGATCCTGCTAGTCAGCCAATCCCATTACAGTCTCACCTTCTAATTAATTCCATACTGATATGATCTTGTTTAATTTGTGTCACATCCCAACAATCTCCACCTTGAAGAGAATTCCACCAACCTCCGGAGACGAACTGAGACAACATCCTTCACTGCACCTCTACTGCATCTACAACTCTACACCTCCATGCACATTGGCCGCTCTCGGCCTTGCTCCCCTTGCAGCTGCAACTTTGGATCTCTATGTGAGATGTGCACATCCCCACGCTCTGGGATGCTCCACCTGTCATCTTCAATTAAAAGAATTGGCCAAGCCCAAGCCTCGCTTGAACTTGACGCCAATCACTGACTTTGTCGTACTCGCTGCATTTTTCTCAATGTGATTCTTCGTCCCCTTCATTTTTCCATTTTCGTTAGCACCATGGAACCTGGACGGAACACCACAACCATCAAATACAAAAGAAACTTTGTTTTTCAACCCATACATTTTGTTGACTTTTTGTTTCTTTTCTTCTTTATTCCTACAGCCCAAGTAGTAGTTCTCGACTTCCTGTGAATTACTGTACTCCCCACCAGTGTGTACATATTTCTTTCATTCTTCTCTATCATGACGACCATGCCTCATTTAGCAACTGTAAAAACCCCATCCTTTGCCTTAAAGATAAGCCCATCAGAATCAAGTGTCTCCAAGGAAATTAAACTTTTCCTTAACCCAGGAACTTGCCGCACATTCTCCAACGTTCTCACCATGCCATTGAACATCCTAATTTTGACTTTCCCAACTCCAATGGTTTTACAAATCTCACCATTGCCCACATGGATAGATCCTCCATCATAGAGTTTGTATGTGTTAAACGACTCTTTACGTGGACACATATGGTAAAAACACCCAGAATCTAGAATCCATCTATCAATTGGATTACCTGTGGTGATTGATAGCGATACAATATCACCTTCATCATTGTGTCACCCTGTACGACACTTGTTTGATCTGAACTTTGTGATTTGACCTCTAGATCATGTTTCTTTTGGTTGTAGTCTATCATCTTATGTCATTCTTTCTCACAGTAGAAACATTTAAGTTTTCCTCCACCTCTCCCTCTAGATTTTGACCTTGACCCAGTGAACTTGTCATGGTCTTGAGGTTTTCTACTTTTGTTTCTCCCCCTACTCTCTGTAATGAGAGCCTGAGTCTAAGAAGAACCCAAAGAATTTCTTCTTGTTTCCTCATTCAGCTAACTGTTTGTCACCGAACTCATAGTGACAACATCCTCTGGCGCTGAATTGTTGAGTGACACCACGAAGGTCTCGCAACTGTCACGTAGAGAACTGAGAAGTAGTAGATCCCGCAACTCACCATCTAACACCATCTTCATGGATGAGAGTTGATTTACTATACTCTGCATCTCATTCAGGTGCTCCACAATTGAAGTACCTTCGCTGTATTTCAGATTCACCAGTTTTCTGATTAGAAAAGCATTGTTGCCTGCAGTCTTTCTCTCATACAACCCTTCTAATTTCTTCCAGAGAGATTGCTCCTTCGTCTCAATAGACACAAGATGATACACACTGTCATCCATCCATTTTCGAATAAAACCAAGGCACTTTCGATCGAGAGCTTTCCATTCATCATTGGACATTTCGTCCTTCAGTTTTGTCTTCCCCTTCTCATCAGAAAACTTTGGCTCTGGCATCTTCTGTTTCCCTTCTATTGGTAAGTAGAGATCTCCGCATTACAGCAGGTCTTCTGTCTTGGCCTTCCAAATTAAGTAATTTATGCCATTGAGGCTAATCATGCGGGATATGTTGATCTTCATCTCCCTCCAATGATTCAAACAGCCCGAAGCCTCTTACTTTATTTTATTCCGTTCATCCACGATTCCCTAGTATCCAACCAAAGCTATTGAGTTTATTAGCGAATAAACACAACAAATAAATAGCGGAATAAAATCAACCACAATAACACCGACGATTTACGAGGTTCGGCCCACCCTGCCTACGTCCACGGAGTGTGTAAATATTTTATTAAGAGAGAAAAATAATACACTCTTACAAGATAAATTGGATTGATACCCAAACCCAATTGAGAGAATACTTGACTGACAAAGCAACTCCAACAGTGGTCTCTCTATTGGTTTACCTCTCTGTAAACCAATCTGCATAGGACTATTCTTCATCTTGTATAAACTGTCGTATGCCTTCTCTTTGTTGCTGTGACGTTGTTCTCTGAACAACCAGAGTACTCTGTTGCATACAACCAGCAGATCTCAAATAGATCTTCGATTGTCAGGCCTCTACTGTATACAGTATTATGTAGCTATACCTCTCACAACTTCTATGTATACAGTTGATCTGATCAGCCCTCTCCACGTTGGTTGAAGTGTGTGTTGTTGGACCCGACTTAACTCGGGACCCATCTGTAGACAGACAGTGTCCAAGTTTAATGTATTTACGACAGTGTCCAAGTTCAATGTATTTACATAGTCAACTTATAATTAATGTTTTCCTTTTTTGCGAACATGATTGGCTCCCTTTTTTCTATTTAATCATGTACAAAGCTACAGGGTAAAATACAGTAAATACATTTTAAGAGAAGAGAAGAATTCTTCTCCTTCAATCTTTTCTCCATCAATTCTCTTCTTTTTCCTTATTTTTATTCTATTATTCAATATAGTATCACGCCAGAAAGATTTCTGCAGTTTTTTCTTCTTATCCGTTGTACTACTGTAGCGGATCCTTTCTACCGTTGATTTTTCCTGAGAAGCATCTGACGGCGGGACCCTAACTCTCTTGTCGTCTTTGACAGAGCTCTCCTTCCCTTAAGATTGGATCTCTATTTTGCTGCCTCTTTTCCCTGGTTTCTGTTGCCCTCTGTCTCAGCGATTCTGCAATTTTTAGAAAACCCAGTCTCGATTTTCTGCTTCGATCTGCTGCCTCGCCGTATATTTTGGAGTCGATCTTGCCTCCCTGCAGTCGCCTCTGAATCTACTCTCCATCCCTCCAGCTTGTCCCACCTTTACACAATTGTGGGACCCCCTTATCTGCATCACGGTTTTTCTGCCTCTACCGCAGCTATAGTGATTTTTTCTCCTTTTTCGGCCAAATCTTCTTGGTTTTTGTAGGTTTTTTGCTTGGGAACAACAATATTGTGTTCGCCCTAGCCTTGTGATCTTATAGGACTGCCCTTTATCAACTACGATCATCAATCTACTTCCTGATCATGACTTCATCTTCCGATCAAAATCAGAATGGGTCTTCTGGGTGCTCATCCAATACTTCCCTCACTAATATGGCTGCTTTTGGGCCCACACATATTGGAAATATCACCACCATTTTATTGAATGAGACAAATTACTTCCAATGGTCTCATTCTGCGACAATGTTTCTCAATGCCAAACAATTGTTTGATTATATTGATGGCACTGCCCCTGAACCAACCAAGACAGACTCTTCTTATCGTACATGGACAGCTAACAACTCCTTGGTGCAGCACTGGCTCCTCCACTCCATGGAGGATCACGTCTGTGGTACTGTCTATACTTTTCCCACGACCAAAGATGTATGGGACACCATTCAAGCCTTGTATTCCGATGGTGATAATTATGCATGCCTTTATGAGTAATATCAGACTGTATCTCATCTTCGACAGGAGAAACTCTCACTGATTCAGTACTATTCCAAGATGCAGGCGTGTTGGCTAGAGTTGGATCAACTTGAGTCTGTTCAGTTTAAGTTATCTGATGATGTTGTTCTCTATCAGCAACTCATTAATCGCAGACGAGCTTTTGAGTTATTGGCTGGCCTCAACCAGGACTTTGAACCTATTCGGGCTCAATTACTGCGACAACGCCCTCTTCCTTCACTGGAAGCGGTGTATTCTACTTTATTCCGCGATGATCGGTGTCGCTCAGTCATGACCCCTGTGTTTGTTGAACACTCTGCCTTAGTGACCTCTCATCCTTCAGTGACTTCTCCCGCTCATGGGACTTCTGGTCCTCCTGGCAAAGGTACAAGGAAGAAGGGGTCTCGGTTCTGCACTTATTGTAAAATGACAAATCATTATGTGGATTTGTCCTATAAACTGTATGGGTGTCCCACGCAAGCTAATATCTCTGTTGCTACTCCTGTCCCCCCCTCATCTGATGTGGTTAGTGATGATGCTCCGATGACTCGTCAGGACTTCAATATGTTGTTGCAACGCATGGGTCGTCTTCAGCATTCCGAGAGGTCTCCAATGTTGTCTCCTCCTCTTCAGGTACTGGGCCCATGGCCAATCATACCTCCTCTCATTCTTGGATCATCGATTCCAGTGCCACAGATCACATGGCTAGTATGTCCTCTATTTTCTTGTCCCTTTCTCCTGTCTCATTTGGTATTATTCGCTTAGCTACTTGTTCTTTTACTACCATTACTGATAAAAGATCTATTCCTCTCTCGTCCACCATGCACCTTCCATCTGTGTTACATGTTCCCCATTTATCTCGTAATTTGCTTTCTGTTAGTGCCCTTACTCAACAATTCAATTGCTCAGTCACATTTTTTTCCTCTCTCATTGTGTTTTTCGGGATCTGACCACCAGGCAGGTGATTGGTGGTGGGCGTGAAGTTGGGGGCTTATACATTTTTTATCCTCCTGCTGCTACTTCTGAAACTTACTCGACCTCATTCTCTTCTGATTTGTAGATGTGGCATTGCCGACTTCGCCATCCTAGTGATTCCGTTTTGTGAAAGCTTGTTTCCTTTTTATCTTTTAAGCATTTGGCAAACATATTAGAACTTCTTTTCCACCCTCTCTGAATAAACGAGCATCTTCCTTATTTTCTGTTGTTCATTTTGATGTTTGGCAATCTCCTTCTCTCTCTCGCACTAGTTTTCGATATTTTGTGTCATTTATTGATGATTTTTCACGAATGATATGGATTTATCTCATGAAAAATAAGTCTGAAGTATTTGATCATTTTCGTACGTTTTATACTTGGGTTGCTACTCATTTTGATTTAAAAATTAAAACTTTGCGTAGTGATAACAGGGGGGAATATTTATCTCATTCCTTTCTTACTTTTTTACACGAGCATGGTATTGAATAGCATTTGTCATATCCATCCACCCCCCAACAGAATGGTGTTGGGGAAAGAAAAACAAACACCTTCTTGAGGTAGCCCGCACCCTCCTCTTTACCATGCATGTTCCACAGTCTTACTGGCCTAAGGCAATTTTAACATCTTGTTATCTTATTAACCGCATGCCATCCCATGTATTGTCCGATCAATCCCCTTTGTTCACCTGCTCTCTGGAGATAAACTTTCCCCTCGTGCTGTGCGCTGCGTCTTTTTAAGTTACTCACCCTTTCACAAAGGCTACAAGTGTCTTGTCTTGATCCTACCAATGGCAAAACCTATATGTCAATGGATGTCACCTTCTTTGAGATAGTCTCATACTTTTCTATATCCTCTGGTCCAGCTTTAGTCCCTGTTTGACCTCTTCTTCCTACCAGGACTCCTCCCTCTCGGTCCCCTCCAGCCAGCACTTCCAAGCCTACCTTGGTATATCAACGCCGGTCACCCCAACATCGGCCACCAATACACACCCCCATCACCTCTGCCTTTTGTCCAGATCCACCCATCTTTGATGAGTCCGACCTTCCTATTACCCTTCGGAAAGGTAAGCGTCCATGTACCCTTCATCCTCTTGCACAATTTGTTTCATATCATGCTGTTACTCATTCCTATTACAGTTTCCTCACAGCACTGGACAATGTTAATATTCCCAAGAGAGTTGACACTGCACTTCGGGACCCCTCTTGGAAGGCAGCCATGGCTGAAGAATTAACGGCACTAGAACAAAATCATACTTGGGATATGGTGCCTCTTCCTCCAGGAAAGACCCCAGTTGGCTGCAAATGGGTCTTTGCCTTGAAGCATAATCCCGACGGGTCCATTGCTCGCTATAAGGCTAGGTTGGTTGCCAAAGGATTCACACAGACTTATGGCGTGGACTATCAGGAGACCTTCTCCCCTGTGGCCGAGATTACTTCTGTTCTCATTTTGATCTGTCTTGCCACCACCAATGCATAGCCGCTTCATTAGCTGGATGTGAAGAATGCCTTCCTTCATGGTGATTTATAGAATGAAGTTTATATGCTCCCTCCTTCAGGATTTGTCAGACAGGGGGAGCCCCATTCAGTATGTCGATTCCGTAAAGCACTTTATGGCCTCAAGAAATCCCCACGGGCTTGGTTTGAGAAGTTCAGTGGTACCCTATTGCCTTATGGTTTCTCTCACTGCCAAATGGATCACTCTGTTTTTATCTATCGCCGTCCTGCTGTGGTCATGATTTTAGTTGTTTATGTGGATGATATTGTTCTCACTGGTAATGATGCCATCGCCATCTCTACATTCAAAGAGTATCTTCACCGTGCCTTTGCAATTAAAGATCTCGGGCCATTGCATTACTTTCTTGGTATTGAGGTTGCCCGCTTTTCTCAGGGACTTACACTATCACAGCGCAAGTATGCTCTTGATCTCCTCCATGATGCTGGTTACTCTGGTTGCAAACCTGCTGACACCCCACTTGATACAAACACCAAGCTCTCTGCTTCCGATGGAACTCTTCTGGATTCTCCTACTTTTTATCAGAAGCTAGTTGGGAAATTGATTTACCTCACTATCACCCTACCTGATTTATCATATGCTGTTGGTGTGGTCAGCCAATTCATGCAGACTCCCCGAGATACCCATCTTCATGCTGTCTTTCGGATCCTCCATTATATTTAACCTCATCCAGGACAGGGATTCTTTGCCAGACAAACTTCACTGCCAGTTCGTGGTTACTCTGATGCTGATTGGGCTGGCTCTCTTGATGATAGACGTTCTACCACTGGTTATTGCGTCTTCTTGGGCTCCCATTGGTCAACTGGCCTAGCAAGAAGCAGTCTATCGTTGCTCGTTCTAGTGCTGAAGTTGAGTATCGTGCCATGACCAACACTACGGCTGAACTCCTTTGGATCCGACAGTTTCTTACAGAATTGGGCTTCTCTCTTGACAATCCCCTTATTATGTTTTGTGATAATCAAGTGGCCATCAACATTGCTTCCCATCCGGTCTTCCATGAGAGGACCAAACACATTGATGTTGATTGCCACTTTCTTCGCCAACATATTTCTGAAGGCCGGCTTATCACTCCTCATCTGAAGTCCTCTGATCAACTTGCCGACATTTTCACTAAGTCGGTTCCTCAAACTCAACTTGATTCCGTTATTAGCAAGTTGGGATGATTGGATATCTTCGAACCAACTTGAGGGGGAATGTTTTGGGACCCGACTTAACTCGGGACCCATCTCTGGACAGACAATGTCCAAGTTCAATGTATCTACGACAGTGTCGAAGTTCAATATATTTACATAGTCAACTTGTAATTAATGTTTTCTTTTTTTGCCAACATGATTGGCTCCGTTTTTTCTATTTAATCATGTACAAAGCTATAGAGTAAAATACAGTAAATACATTTTAAGAGGAGAAGAATTCTTCTCCTTCAATCTTTTCTCCGTCAATTCTTTTCTTTTTCCTTATTTTTATTCTATTATTCAACAGTGTGCACTTAGCAGATTAGTGTATTGATGCTCCTCTTTTGGTGATTGTATAACAAACAGTCCACCCTCAATGCAAACACCACGCTGCAATATCTGTACCGGCCCCTTTCTTCTGCCGTTGAGAATACAAGAAGCCCCTCTCTATAATTAGTAGTACTTGTTAACACACACGTCTGCTCTCTGTCATGTGTGTTTCCTCTTTGCTGTATGGATTCCCTCCCACTCACAAATCACATTGATCTCAGTTGGGCCCTTACAAGAAACTGATAAAGACTCAAAAACTTCTCTCATTCATGTCCCTCTTTTATCCAGCACTTCAAAGCCTGTATATATAATGCACACTGTCTATTATTAAACCTCCATAGCATATAGAAACTTTTAATTCAATTTGAAGTCCCAACGTCAGCCCACTTCTAAATGCCGTGTAGACCCTCTGTGTATTTCTTGTTAGAAAATTCTCATGGATTAGACTTTCTAATCCCACTGCATCAACGAGGTAACTTTCTAATAGATTTTAGGAGATCTCCAGTTGCCTCATGTTCTGTTGATCCTGCCAGTCAGCCAACCCCATTACAGTCTCACGTTCTAATCAATTCCATGCTGATACGATCTTGTTTAATTCGATCCACATCCCAATAATTCTTTCATGCCTTACAAATTTGGTCGAAAATTGAACTCCTTATTTCAACGCCAAACCTTTTTTTATCCTAAATTACAATTTGCTCGAGGGGCCAAAGGTTTGGTTGAGTTTTCGTTTTCTTTATTTATTTATTTTCCTTAGAGACCTTGCTTGAGCTTTATGATCCAACTCCTTCCTTTCGTGGAATCAGGATCGTCTCTTTTTTGGTTTGTTGGGTTTCCAAAATCAGCAGCACCGTCTTGACTCATTTGCGCAAATCAGTTCTTTCTGCTTGTGCTTCCTCAAGACAACAAGACTTGTTATTTTGATTGTTGAGTTGGTGTTCAATGGAACCCACTGAGATGGTGACATGGCTGCTGTCATGGCACTCGAAGGTGGGGCCCTTTCTTCCCTCTGTTGTTCCGATCATGAATTTTGAAAGTCAATTCTTCGATTTTGTCTAATCGGGTTTTAAATCATTGTCGAGTCTTCAGATTCGATGCCCGCATCAAATATGTACTGCAACCCCTTAATGTTACCCTCTATATCTCTAATAAAATTATAGCACATTAGGAAAGTAAGAAATAGAAATGGTAGAAAAAGGGGAAAATTTTGCTCTACGAGTAACCATTCTTGCTCTCTATCTAGCATACTGACTTTTTGAATATTTATTTCATAAAATTATGAAAATTATGAGCGGCGATAGGTATAGGTCAACATAATTGAGTCATAGGTAATTAGGGCTTAGTTTTCAAATTACAACTATATGGCATCAGATGGTAGATGCAATTTTTTCTTTTTATTAAAAGAAGACAATGTACCACATAATGTGTTGAGTCTAAAAAGAATTTCATCTCATTATATATTTGTATTTATTTGTTCAAGGTAAATAAATAAATAATCAAAATGTAATTTGGTTATGCAATTCATTTTATATGTTTTAGACTGAATAACTTGAAATGTTTAATGAGATCTACTAATTTACTTTTTATTTTTTCAATAACATGGGTATCTCACTCCACACTAGAGGAGAGAATAATTCCGAAGATAGATAAAATCACCCAAAATCTTGGACGGGTTAATCAAGGAGGAGTGGAATCGAAGATCTCTAATATAATCTTATAAATTAAAATCAATTGCAACCCATGAGGGTCGGCTTGCGGTCAAAAGCCCACCTAAGATGTGGGAGGTATTGGATTCTTCAAGTCACATTCAACACAAAATGGTCACTCCCCATTGTGTTACCCACTATATTTCATGAGGTGCTCTAAGAGTGGAAAAATGAAGTAAAAAGAAAACGTAAAACATCACTTTCGATGTCCTTTTCTCGTTCCAATGCTATTTTGGCTCATTTCAACAAAAAATTCAAACACTTTTCTAAATTTAATTAAAAATTTCAAATTATCTAATCCCCAAATTTAAAATTTTAATTAAAATTATAAATTAATAAATTTACCAATAATACCATGATTTTAACAAAAAAAAGTTTGTCCACAGGAGAATGAATATCATTATAAACCAAAGTTGAATATGAGCCACTTTTTGGAGACAATTAGAGATGAAAATTGATCACATTCATAAAATCTAAAACTTAAAATGAGAATTTTAAAAAATCACCATATAGGCTATATCACCTTTTAGAGACATTTTGAGAGCAAACTAGTCAGGATGGATGCACTTTCAATTTAGAAACAAAAAAGTGAAAAAAATAATCAAATAATTTGACACCATTTAAGGATAATATAATTATTAGAATATAATTATTTTTCAAGCTAAAAATTATTTGAAATTTATCGTGAAGGCATACAAAGAGAAAAGCATTAGCCTATATAAATCTTTGAATATAAAAATAATTATTGAATAAAGCGTCATATGATCCGATCCATTGTTGAAACTTGAAGGATAAATAGAGTAAACATTTGTTATAAATAGATCTACAAAAATTGGCCCAACACAAAATTATCCTATTTAAAGGAGTATAGGTCTCATCTTCATAACCTAATTATTAAAAAGGTTAAATTAGCCGAATTCACTTATTAATAGACGAGACCCAGGTTGACCCCTCGTGTCATAATCAAACAAGCAACAATTTAGATTGAGTTATGCATTTATTGTATTCAAAGATATTTTGTTTTAGATGAAAATGTTTTGATAATATCGAGGAAATTTTAAAATAATTTTTTAATATTTGGTAATTTAGATTGAAAATGGTACTTTAAAAAAGTTTCAAGTGAGTAAGGGCAAGTGGTGTGGGATGGCCATATATGGCTGGCTATGTCACTAAATGTAGCCAGCCATATAATTAAATAATATTTTTTTTGATGACATGGCTGGCTATAAAATTTTTATCCAGCTTCGTCACACGGTATAGTGTTAAGTAAAATGGCTACTTTTTAATATTTTTTTATTATTTTTTTATTTACATTTTTTTAACAAATTTAAAAGAAAATAAATATAAAGACATTACATATTTTTTCACAAGTAATTAAATAAATTAACAAAACATATATATAATTTTTCATATTGTTTGCGATGAATAAAATATTATTTTTAATATTTTTGTTTCTCAATAGCTATAATTTTAATTTTTTGTGCAGAATAATTTTAATTTTTTGTTTATCATATATTTTGTTTACAAATGTAAAGGAAAAAAAATCAAAAGGTAAAGAGTTATTTTTTATTTTTTGTATAAAAAATAAAATAATAAAGTAAAGAAAAAAATAATTATTTGCCCTAATATACAAATTATACCAAAAAACAAAACAAAAAATCCAAAATAATCAAATAAATAAATGAAAAGAGAAAATCAAAAAAATCAAAAACTATATACAAGTTATATATATATATATATAATATAATATAATATAAAAAAAAGGGGAGAGAGAGAATGGCTGGCTACACATTTGTTATATATAGCCAGCCATTTAACAACAAGGCATGTGGGCCCCACCCGTAGCCACTCCCATACCGTCAATATTGGGTGGCCATATGGCCACCACACCACTTGCCCTAAATGACATGGAGTGGATATGAGTAAATGTGTTCACCCATTTAATACAAAGATAAGTGTATAAGGATCGCTGGACCAATTTTCAACATAGGTATGGATTAAAGTAGGTTTGACCTATAACAACCCGTCCCACTAGTATGATATTGTCTAACTGGGTCTCACACACTGCCGCATTGCTTTTAATTGGCGAGTTAACCCACTATTGCTCCCAAAAGGCCTTATGCTAGAAAGAAGAAGAATAACACTTATATATCAAAGAATTTTCAACGCAACTAGCAATGTGGGACTTTTCCCCATAAGCACGCTCCACACTATAGACCCACTTTGGAGCTGGGTATTACAACACCCATTAATGAACGAGTAGAGTTTAGGTTAAAAGGTTAGATAAATGAGTTGATTAGATTCACCTCAAACCAAAACCTATTTAAATTATTTCTAGGTTTAATCATAATAAAACAATTTTTAAATTTGTACAAATATTTAAAAGAACCCTATAGTTTTTATGCACATTCTGAAGATACTCTATGATTTGAAATCGAAAATTAGATGAATTTCAAGTTTGATTTTTTTATATATCATCATCTTATTGACATTAAACATTTATGATATGATTTAATCACATTTTGAAGTAGTATCATAATGATTTTGTAAACTACTCACTGATAATAGTACTCAAACTATTCATCTGTCATAACCAATTTGATCCCTACAGTTCGGTTCACTGAAAAAACCTCTTAAGATGTTACACCGTAGAAAATCTTATTAAACCTCAATTTATCACGGTTTTATACAATAAAACTCAACTCATGAACCGCAGTTCACTGAAAAAAAAAATTACCAATTTTTTTAAAATCTTTAAATAATAATTTAAATTTATATACTTTTTTAAAAAACTTTAAATAATAATTTAAATTTATATACCCCAACGGGCCATTGCCCAGCCCTAAAAGGCCAGTCCATATTTCCCAACCCAAATGGCTGAGAAAAGTGTAAATTTTTCATCCACACCAACCCCTTTTTATAGTCCTTAACCAATAATTATCATTTTCATTGGGAATGCCAGTCGTGAGTGTCTCATGAGAGCCCTTGCCGTTCTTTCTTTTCCTGCCTACTTCCTTACTTCTCACTCTTTAGTCTTTACAGTTTACACATCACCATCTCTTATAGTCGCTTTGATTCTCCCATTTGTTTTTTAAAATGTTGAAGTTGATATTTATTTATTATTATATGAATAGTTTTTAAAAACCATTTAAGAGAGTTGTGTCTTTAAAAAAAAATATGTTATTTTAATGAAAATAAAGACTTTGAGTCAAGTGAGTAAAAAGGTCTCATGACTCAATGTTTTATTATTATTTAAAATTGTAATAATTAATTTTGAAGTTATGAATAGATTTTTATTATTTTTTATGAAAAACATCTTGAATAATCTATATGAAATTATTAATCTAGTGGATTTAGAGTTTATACACTATGTATCCATTAGTTAATAATTTAATATTATTTATAATATAATATACATGGCACGAGTTTGACCGGGCTTAACCATGGTTGAACCCAGTTGAACCTTATTTACCTGACCTTCTTCAGAGACGGTTCGATAGATGGTCCAGTTCTGATAATATTGTTCATAACAATATATATGGGTACTATATATGACTTCATTACTAATTAATTTTAATCATTTATATATCTTAATCATGTATTTAAGTTGTTTATCTGTCATAATAATATATTTATTTTCTTGGTATATATTAATCAACAATTTATATCGGTCATATAATGTAATTTAATATTTGAGTTATTTATCTATCATAATCATGCATGGAGGTCTATACCAGGGGTCAAAAAATCGGCTAGGCCGATATCCGATACGGACGATATATCGGCCGATAATTTTATCTCTCATACCGATATCGGCATTTTCTCTCTCCTCCAATATCGGAACCGTGAAAAAATTGCAAAAAACCGTGATGAATAGTAGTGGTGAACCGTGACAAAACCGCAAAAAACGGCAAAAAACCGTGAACCCCCTGAGAACCGTAAACCCTGAACCGCGGAAAACCGCTGAAAACCACTGAAAACCGCGAAAAACCGCGTAAAACCGCGAAAACCGCGAAAAACCGTGAATACCCTCGAGAACCGTAAACCGTGGAAAACCGCGAAAAACCGTGTAAAAACCGCGAAAAACCGTATCGGTGTTTAAAATTTTTTTTTTTTTTTTAAATACCGATATTTATGAATATCGGCCGATATTGTGACCGATATTTCGGACCGAATATCGGCCATATCGGCCGATATTACTCGGTTTAAAAAAACCGATATATATCGGCCGATACGATATGTATCGGCCGATATTTAAACCTTAAGTTTATACTATGTCCTAATCTTGTAGGAGTTCTAGTGAGACTGTCCATTATTTTCATTAACCTCTGGAATGGATTTTGAATTTTTATCAGATTATTCTTTTGAGGTTGCAGAAATAAAATTGATGCTATTAATATTAATATTTATTTATACGATCATTGATTTGTTTATTTAATAAAATTAACAAGATCAATTTAAATTTGCAATTAAAAGATAATATTTATGAATACCTCACTTTATAAACTCATGATAATGTGAAGACACGTCACTATCATAATATATTAAATGCATGTCCAATGTGCATCAAGCATTTTTCCCAGAGAAAAAGGGTGGGACAAGAAATTTTACTCACAAGCGTAAGAGACGATAGCCATAGTTTCCAAGCTTAGAAAAGGTGTTGACCCCACGTAGCGACGGGAATAAATGGTCCTGCTCTTGAAAGAGGAAGGAGACAGGCTGAGGAGGTGCAGACCCGTCATTCCATGTTCGTCTTTATAAAATGCCAGCCCTGGACTAATATCCATAATCTCTAATGCCAAATCTGTTTCCATCAAACAACAACCATCTGATCACAGACTAGATGGGTTCCACCATTTTCCTCTTTATTTGAACTCCAGAGAACTGCTGGTAGTGGGGCCCTAAAGTTAATTTTTTTATATTTTATTTTAGTTTTTTATATAAATTTAAATGAAGATATTCATATTTCATAAATATCAGCTTTTTTTTGGAAATGTTGTTTATTTTTTTAAATATAGTTCATTTTGAATTGTAATTATGGGTTCTTAATATTAATTTTGTCTTAGATAAGACTTATTAATTTGAATTTTTTTATAGCTTACATCACCATTGAGCAAATTATGAATTTTTATGAAGAGATATTTTGCCAGTTTTAATTCATATATTAGGATTTAAAAAATAAATATAGAAAACTATTTTTTCTTCATCTCACTCTTACCGTTGGAATGCAAGTGCAAGAACTTTATTTGAATTCATAATTATGTGAAGGAATTCATAAAAAATTGTATAATATCATTATAAGATGTATTCTTAGTTTTCATTTGAAGATATTATTTACTAATTATGTTTTATAAAATATTGATTTTATTTTTTTATATTACATGAATTCACTAAAAATCATTGATTTTCATAAAATTGATGAGGTTTCCCCTGTTATAATTTCCAAACAAGATTTATTTTCCTTAGGATAAGTTCTAACTTTTCCACTATAATTACAAAAAAAGACAAAGGAGATACCTGTATAAAAGTAACTCATGTTAAAGGTAACGCCTGTTCAAAGGTAACCCTGCAAAATTTACCCCTCAGCCAACCCTAGTTATGGACGAGAAGTACTTTTGGTTCTCAAGGCATGGTTCATCACTTCTCAACTTCTTTTCTTCAACTTTTCCAGCAAACTATTATTTTCTTAGAACCTACCTACTACCTAAGTAGGCAACAAGACATCTCTTCCTTCCCTCCACTCGCAAGTTGGTTCGCTTCAAAATGTATTGAGTTTCCTACTCACCACCTGCTCTAGAACGAAACGAGATGTAGTGAGCGATAGCGAAGGGATTAGTAGGCAATATAGTGGAACTAAGTGAATGGATGGGAACATGGGAATGGATGGGAACATGGGAACAGGGAGCCTATGCTTGGGCCTGCTCAAGTGTTTGATGGACCCCATTAGAGGAGTATAGCACAGCCAAAACCCTAATGTAAAGAGGGAATTTGAATGAAACAAGGAGGAGATTCAAGTTAGAAAAAATTTAGCCAATTTGGCTAAATTCTCTAATTGGCAGAAAATGAACAACAACTTGTAGGCACAAATGGGAAATCAAATGATATTGAATTTGATGAAATTAGTTTTGTTTGAAAGGTTGTTCAATAGCCTTCCCAGCAAGGGAAAGTTTACGTGATTTTGATTTACATAGCCCGATGACTTCTTTTGTCAACTTCTCTTCTGCTTTCACTCTCCTTAAACATGTGCAACTCTAAGGTGTGACATGGACTTCTTTTGCTTGAGGATTGTGGACTCTTAATCGTCCTAGGTTACTCATCTTGGGCATGTGAACTTGTAAGCACCCCATTGGGCCAAATAACTCATCATTCTACATGTCTTTTCCTCATTGGGTAGATCCATCTCTCCATTGTCATGTGACTTCTTTCATTCTACTTCTTGTTAGGATCATGACCCCCCCTCACGCCCGACACGTGTGATATTGTCCGCTTTGTCAACCAATCTAGGTCCCCTGACCCCCGCAAGGTCTTTTGGGCACACCGCAATGTGGGCTTACGATTTTCAAAAAACGTCACACTAGATGAAGGAGGCGACCCCTCTTATTGTACCCAAGCCTTACACCTCCTATGCAATGTGAGACCTTTTCACCCACTCCTATTACGGCACAAGTGGTCCTTTTTTGTCAGGTTGTAGGGGTCAGTCCACTAGGGCAGTTAGTCCCTATGGGCCTAAGAGTAACACTAACTGGGGTCCTCCCACACTAGCGCTGGATTGCTGGGACCCATAACCCAACAATCCCCCTCAACAACCACATTGGGTTACCGAACCTCGGACCCTCTCTGATACCAATTGTTAGGATCGTGGGCCGCCTTCAAGCCCCACACGTGTGATATTGTCCTCTTTGTCAACCAATCCAGATCCCCTCAAGATCTTTTGGGCACACCACAATGTGTGATCACGGATTTCAAAGCGCGTCACACTAGATAAGGGAAACGACCCCTAATATAAGCACCCAAGCCTTGCACCTCCTAGTCAATGTGGGACTTTTAAACCCATTCTCTATTGTGGCACAAGTGGCCCTTTTTGTGAGGCTGTGGCGGCCAGTCCACGAGGGCGGATAGTCCATCACAGGCCCAAAGGTAACACTGACGGGGGTCCCCCCACACTAGCACTAGATTGTTGGGCCCTATAATCCATCACTTCCAACGACTTTGATGAAGTTTGAGCACACAAGCTTGACGTGTTTAAGATAGATTTGAGTCTTAGTTATAATTATTTGATTGGATGTATTTTTATTTTCTTAATTCCCATTTCTTGAGTTAGTGTAAGCAAGGATAGAGTCCAAGATGGGCTTGCATACCCACTCTTAGTTTCCCTTTTGTGTTCACAGTTGGCTAAGGTTAGTTTATGGTTGGTTTATCTAGAGTTAAGTTACCACTTCCAACTAAGGGTGTAAACGGACCTGGATACGGCCGTAGACCATCCGGCCCGGCCCAACAAATAAGCATACAGGCCGGATCCTAAGGTCCTCGGACTCGGACAACCCATTTATTTTTGGACTGGCCGTAGACGCTCGACGGACGGTCCGCGAGCCCGTCGGACTCTTTACTCTATTCTTTTTAGTCTCTTTACTCTTTACTCGAAAATCTAATCGAAATTTTTGGAATTTCGAACGTTTCGAAATCAAAATGGAAGATCTCGAAACCCTACTCTTCCCTTCTCCTTCGCCCTATCGTCTCTTCCCTTCTCTCGCTGTCACTCTCGATCGCTCTCTCCATCTCTTCCCTTCTCTCGCCGTCGCTCTGCTCGGATTTCACTCTCTTTCTCTTACTCAATCTCTTCCATTCTCTTTCAGTTCTCTCAATCCACTCTCTCAGCCCTCTCTTCTCTGTTCGGATTTGCATCGGCCAACGCCGTCACCCTACGCCCCTTTGCTGCCGCCTGGGTCGCTCCTTGTTGCCGCCCTACCCATCCGTCACATGTAAAACTATACTCTTTTTGACCTAGTGTGCCCCTTAGTAGGGTTATCATCTGGACCAGATCCCAGATCTGGACCAACAGTGTATAATATTGGTGTTTTTTTGTGGTGGGTCAGCTAGATCCAACCCATCGCCACAAAAATTGGGTCACATCCCTTTTCTTCTTCTTTCTATCTTCAGATCTCTGAAATGACATGTTTTGTAACTTTGTAATGAAGATATCAATGGAACATGAATGGAAAGATTTATTTTTCTCTCTTTTTGATCTCATATAAAATTTGAAACTTTTCATATTTTTTTTTTTTTGCCCATTTTCGGTTTTGCACTTCGTTTTTTCCTTTTTAGTCTCTTACATTTTAAATGATACTCTTGTTTAAAGCAACCATTAATCTTCAATGTATATACTTTCTTTGTATACATGGAGCATGTCAATTACTTAGTCTTCCTTATACCGATGTATATACTTTCTTTGTAAGTAAGAAGTGCATATCCGTGCATCTACTTCCATTTGATAATTGATATTTGATTCACATTTTAACCACATGTGTTGAATTTGATTCATGATCTTTCTTCCCCTTCTGTATTTTCTAGAGATTATGGAGATAACCTAAGTAGGAAAGGGGTACAAGTCAAATTGAATGGTTGCCAAAGTCAACCAGCATCTCTAAATGGTTTGTTAGTGGGTTTTCTCATTTAAACTTAACTTATTTGATTTTAAGATGGAACTAGGAAAGGGGTACATGTCAAATTGAATGGGTATATTCTAATTCATATGATAAGGCTATGGAGTCCATGAGAACTTTGCATTTGATATAGATACAACATACTAAACAACTTTACTTTGCCATTCCGAATTGTTAAGCAACAAAAATAAACTTTCACATGTTGCATTGAAAACTTCAGTTATGAAATTTTGTTTGGCTATGAACTTTCTTGCTTTATATGTAGTAGCCTACTAGAATAGAACTCATTGATAAAGATTACTGTGTTTTCCCTTCAACCAATAACTCATGGGCTTCATGAATGATGTTTTCATTTGCAACATCTTCAAGCCTTCTGAAGCCATTTAAGAGGCAATACAATGCCTTACAAGATTAACGAGTCATTGTTGAAGAAAATATCTTATGTTCTATGAAATTTGGGAAAAGGATAAATGTGATTAGAACCTAACATAAATGAAATTTGGAAAAATATCTTCCCCAGAAATAGCCTTGTTATGGAACATCATGTTTTGACTTGGGTTAAATGTATTCTTAAATGTGATTAGAACTTAACATAAATGAAATTTATTATACCTTTTCTGCAGTACAATGTCTAATTCTAATGAGAGGAATGACTTTATTGCGGAGAATGAGATAGATGCAACATCTAACGGTTCTAGATCCCAAAAAGATGTACATAGGAAAAGGACGTCGACTGTTTGGAATGATTTCCATTACATGGAGATGAATGGAGTTGGGACTACAATATGTAATCATTGTTCGGGAGTATTTACAGGTTCGAGTAGTAGTGGAACTTCTCACTTGCGGCGCCACTTGCTTTCTTTTAAGAAATATGATCCAACACAATTGGGTGGCCATAATGAAAAGTTTGTGATATTCGGTTACATTTATATGAACAATCAATCATTGCAGACGATATATTTGCCCCTATAGTGGATAAGATGTTTGGCAAGTCTGAGAAGTATTGGGACATTTGTAGCCTACCTCTGGAGATTGCACAATTCTTGGATCCTCAATATAAGATGAAGTTGATGGAGTTCTTTTATCCAATTTTTTTTGGGTCTAATGTTGCTGGGGATCAAATGTCTAAGATTCTATGTGATATTAAAACTCTTTATAAAGAGTATGAGGCTAAATTGCCAATGCATAGTGCAAAACGTCAATCGCCCATTTGTGGAATTGCTTCATCGACATCACATGGAACAAAACGGGTGAAAAGATTTTTGAAGTTTCTTGCTGAAAGTTCAAGTTCTGTTCGCAAATCAGATCTCAATTTATATTTGGAGGAACCCGTCTTTCTAGAGTCCGAGGAATTTGATGTGCTCCAGTGGTGAAAAAGCAATGCTCCCAAGTATCCTATTCTTGCAATGATGGCCCGTGATATTCTAGTCATTCCAATGTCGACTGTTGCATTAGAATCTGCTTTTAATGTTGGAGGTAGATTTCTTGACCAATATCGCAACTCTATGGATCCAGAAGCTGTTGAAGCGTTGGTGTGTGGCCAAGATTGGTTGCAGAATCAAATGCAAGTGTGTAACTGCATCTATATTTCTTATTTTATGTTAGGTGAAAAGAGTTTGGGCTTCCTTGAAGCTGGGTTTAGTAATATGAACTTGGGTTCTATGTGGACTGATGAGTGGTAATCCTTTATGTTTTAAGTTTTAAATAAATTTTACCGATCAATGTCATTTGATTTTATGGTTTTTTTAATTTTGACTTACACGATCTTTTTTGCTAATATAGTGTTGTGGACGACATGGATGCCTCAACTTTTGCAACTCAACAATAATATTTGTGATGTTTGATTCTGATTTTGTTTAACTCTATTATATTAATAATGATTATCCAATGTTTGAACTCCTCCCTAACATGATTGTTTGCTTATTTTATGGGATGTAGGATTTTGACATGGATCCTCTTGGATGGGTTGGTTAAAAAGGTCTTTTGCTTGAAAAGGTTTCTTCTTGGGCTAGTTATTTAATTGGATTTTTAGTTGGGTTGGGTCTTTGGATTTTTTAAGCTCTTGGTTAGATTGGATTCTGACTTTTCCCTTTTTGTATAGGGAGAGAGAGATGTTTTGTAAAGATTTCAAGTGGGGTAGTTACTGGGATGCTTCCTAAAGGATTTTGAGAGGGGGAGTTACTGATGTACAGTGAAAAAGATATAGAATTTTAAAAAGATCTTTTGTGGGTTATCTCAATTTCTTTAGTTCTAATGTTTATATTTGAACTTTGATCTTTTGAAGTAAGCTTGCTTCAAAGCTTACTGTGTTTGAGAGAGAGAGAGAGAGGTGCATGAAAAGTAGAGAAAAGCACAAGAAAGATGATGGGGTTCTGAATTATTCCTATTACATGTATATTTTTTGTTGCTTTGGTCGTTGAAAAAAGAGAGAGGAAGAAAAAATCATCAAAATCTTCCAAGAAGAGTAGTAGCTTGTTATCTGCATCTAGTTTTGATTTTGTTCTCGATGATAAAGACAGTGATGATGCCACTGTGAGTTGATTAGATGTTTTTTAATTGTTTCTAAGTATTTTTTTTAAATTTATTTTGCTCATGTTTAATTGTTCCATTGGTGGAGAACAGTTAGGACTTGGCTCCCATGGCTTTGGGTTTTGGCTTACACAAGTAAAGGTTGTGGGACACCCCATAGAATTCCAAGTTTGAATTTGTACTTATTCTCCAAGAGTTATTTAAATCTGATTTATCGAGCCTAGTGGTCTAAAATTAAGGTAAAAAAGTTTTTAATTTTAAATCTGATTTATCGGGTCCAGTGGCCTAAAATTAAGGTAAAAAAGTTTTAATTTTGGCTTTGATATTACTCAAGTAGTATTAGGGCCATATGATAAGCCAAACAGACAAATGGGCTCTATCGGGCCGCGGATGGTCCGTAGCCCGATCGAGCCGGGCCGGACTCAATACTTTACGGATCTTGTATTATCGAGTCAGGCCGAGGACGGTCCGATTACCTTCTGGACCGGGCCGGATCCTGCCGGGTCGGGCCGGATTAGGGTCTGATTACAGGCCTGCTCCCAACTCTATATTTTTAGACCATGAGTGGTCACTTGGGTCATCGAATTTGGTGTGCAGTTCTAGCAAGTCCAGTGAGACATCAAGTTCCCAAGTGTGGGAAGGGTTAAGTACCAAGTAAGTAGATCTCCATTTTGAGGCCAGTGTCTGTAATTTTGATTGGATTGAATAATATCTGTATTTTGTTTTCTTTACCTAGTTTAATTGGATTGTTAACTCAATCAAGCAAAGGCTAGTTCTCCAAAACTATTTTTTCCATACGATCTATATGTTAGCTTTCCTTTCAGATCGGAGCACGTTTGGTTGACAGCGAATAGGTCTCCAAATTGCTTGAGTCATCTAAAGACGGTTTGTAACACTACCTTATGTTACGTTAGAAGATTGTGGACTAAGGAGATTTCTTAACACTACCTTGCAGGCTACTGCAGCAATGCTATCAGTAATAGGAGAAAAAGAATTTGGAGGGAAGAATGGGCAATAAGCTGAGATTGGTCGAATTGTAGAACTGGGTGAGGATCATAGCTATTGAAAAGAAGATGGTCAAAACAGGTGGAGTGGGAGAAGGAGCAGGTGGTCCAGCGGTAGAATTTAATACATCTCAAAATATATAAAATGTGAAATCTAGATTATAAATAATAATTAATTTAATTTAAATTACCATATTTTTCATAAATTTTTCAGTCATAATAATAAATTTATTTCTTGATTACAAAATATTTACTTAATCACGTAAAATATAATTCAAATAAAATAAGATACACATGCGTAACAAGTTTATCCAGTAGTACGCGTCAGCCAAATACAAGTACAATTACAATTCACATAGTTAGCTTATTAAAACATTTTACTTAAATTGCATACTACCAAAATCAATACACTAAACATTACATTTTTACATTTTAGCATAAATTAATCATTTAACATAGAGTTACATCTATTTCAATCTATTTATTTAATAAGTTGTATTAGTATAGAAGCTAACTTGATTTGACTTTGTTGCATGACAAAAAAAAATTGTCTAAATTTCAAATTTTGATAGGAAATTATGGTTATAAACAATCGAAAATAAAAATAAGATATCCCTCGAAAATTTTAGAGATATTTCCTGTGCTAAACCAAAATTTTGGTCAAATGAGTGAAATTTTCACCTATGTTGGATGAAACTGTTTCCTATTTCCAATGATTGATAGCATCCTATTTTTTGTCGAAAAATTTCCCTCTCCATAGAAACTAAAATTATTGTTATTAGCAAAAAAAAAAAAAAACTAAGCTTGTCGCCACATGCATTCTATGTAAATCATATGGACCATAAATTCATAAAACATGATTAAAAAAATTGATCAAACAATTTTTTTTTACTTCAATTATTTTCAAATTTAAAATTTTATTTAGTATAATTTGGTGTTAGATGTTGTTTTAGAAGATTGGTAGAAAGTGGCCTGAATACTTTCGAAAATATTGACTATTTATATACAAAATTTCAGCATAAAATGTGAAAGATCACTACAATGATAAATTTATATGTATGGGGTACTTGGAACAATGCAAAGTGGAGATCTCCAAATTTGTGACTACAAAAGTTAAGAAATATGATACATTAAAATATAATAATTAGCATATCATTATAAAATAAATTTTACAAATGAAAAATAATCGTCCAAGAAGTAGTGAAAAATGCATTTTATATCACTTTCCATTTTCGTTTATTGTTTTTAGTGACAATATAGCTCAAAAGCGAAAGAATAGTCTATTATAATAAAATTTTGTAAATTCGCAAGTGATACTAAAAGTACGTTGTTGAAATAGATCTTTGATGATGACAAATTGAAAAGCTCAAGTATAAAAATATTTTAGTGATTCTATTTAACAGAGTGATTTAAGGCATTATTGATTTTTCCTTTAACAACGGTTTAAGTATTTTAAGATCAAATGAATAAATATAAATGATAAATTTTATTTTTTTATTTTTTTACCAATGATTAATGGGTCCAAATTTTTTTTGTTATTTGATAAATATATCTATATTTAAATTCATGCTATCAAAGTAATATGGAAAAGTAAGAAATGCCCAATGTCCAAGCACAATGCCTTTACATACAGTTCACTTTATAGTAAATTTAAATTATTACTTTCTATTTTAAACTTAGATATTAGCAGACTCCAAATACATAAAATCATAGTTTAAGATGATGGTTATTTATTTATTTTTTTTATGTTTTTTATTGCATATTCATTATTGTTTTGATAGTAGTAAATAAAAATATTTATCTAATATTTTTTAAAATTAAAAATAATTTTTTTCAATTAATTTCATATTATATAATTTAATAGTTTAGATGGCGTTGTATTCATATGTCATTTCTTTTACTACCTAATAAGATCCATCATCTAATATAATTTGTCAAAGATTTTAGATTCTATGCGGAGGCTAGATCATTTTACATAATTTTAGATCAAAATTTAAATAAATGAAGTTGAGAAGAAAATATGAAAAAATAAAGATCGACTTTCTAATTGACTTTATAGAATATGATAGATTTAT
Organism: Chimonanthus praecox; assembly: GCA_022113865.1. Lineage (NCBI taxonomy): Eukaryota > Viridiplantae > Streptophyta > Magnoliopsida > Laurales > Calycanthaceae > Chimonanthus > Chimonanthus praecox. The sequence continues at coordinate 43,474,133 of CM039093.1, forward strand.
ATATATTGTTTTTTATACAAAAAATAATTTTTGACAATTGTCAATCTTAAAACAGTAGAAAAATAAAAAATAAATAAATGCAATTGAACCGACTGTGTGCACTGACTGCCCCAAAAGTGCTAAAGCCCAAGAAAATCCAGCCCCAGCTCACGGGAACGCGAACCCGACGGCCAGTGCGTCGGCGATCGTGGCCCGTTGTGGGGCCGACCCGATGGGCAGGCCAATAGTCACTGTATCAACTATTTTTATTTTACTTCGTTCAAAAGTGAAGCTCGATGTTTGGAAAGTGATAGATCATAAGTTGAGGGAGGTGGGTTGGTTCGGCTTCACTTCACTGCACCCCTCATTTACATTAATTTGTACGGGATCGTCTTCACTGTCACCCTCATCTATATCCTGACAAATTATTACATAGGGTCTTTGATTTTTTAAACAAACTATTAATATTAGAAGTGACACGACAAGGTGTAATTCAATGCATCCCAAAATACAGCCACTAGAAACAACAAACACAGCAAAGTTGGATCAAAATACAGCTGTTTCGTGCCAATCGGATGCATTGAATCGGTTGAATGGGTGGCATATATTTGATAATTGATACAGCTATTTGTCAATTTCTTGTCTTAGTCATCTCTGCTAGACCTTGAATTCTCCACTTCCACGAATTATTAGGGGGCAGCAGGCTCTATAGAAACTTGTTGGGGTGACTTGTATTTCTAAAGTCACAGAAATTAAATTTTTGACTCTTAACATGTCACCATTTATAAATTATGATTTATTAAAATAAAATAAAATAAAACTATTAGTCCTTTAATTTATTTAAAAATACAATAAATTAATATTCATTTTGTTATGGATTTTAAAGTTTCAATAAAATTAATTATTAAATAAAAATATTCTTTACTCATAAAATTTATTGACTGACATTATATATTGATGAAAAATATCTTTTCCAGCTACTTAAGTTACATAATTCTCTCAATTTAGTATTAATTATTACGAGCGCTCGGTTCTACTCCGGAAGGAAAATGGTAACAGATTTCTGATACTTCACAAGTCCAACAGAAACTATGATTTTTAATTTTTAATAGATAATAAAAAACCTAAATATGAATTAAAAATAGTAACTAATAGATAGCTTTTTCATAGCCGAGTTTTCAGTTTTCAAGGGGTTCCATTTCGGTGATGTTATATACACCCCCAATTTTTTTTATATACACCCCTTTCAAGTCGTTTCCACTTTTACCCTTCATGTCTGGATTTTCTAACTGCTGCTGCATCCACAGAAATACAAACCCAAAATTTTTATTTTTATTTTTATTTTAAGAGACTCAAAACTCAGTATTAATCAATACCCACCTTCAAAATTATATTTATAAAGTTTTACACCTTCCATAATTATAAAATAGTAAGCCTTATAGCTGTAATAATCGTATTTAATTATTTCAAAAGAAAACAAAATGAAACTAAGTCAAATTTATTTTCCATTTCCACGCATGAAATCGTACTTTTCTAAAATAATTGCCATAGGGGTTTCTTGTAAAAACAATTAAAGAAATGTTATACAAATATTTATAGAATTAAATGAAGGATCTCAATTGGATTGGTATAATTTCTAGTGTGTTTATATGATTTTTCTAATATCTAACATTTTCATTAAATTTAGATTTTTTTGAAAAAAAACATAATGAATGTAATAGAAGATACATTTAATTATGAGATGGTAGAGAACATAAATTTTATATCAAGTGTTTTCTTGTATTGATTTTTCATTTTAAATTTTTTATATTTTTTCAATTATTTAGAATATGACATCAGCTCTTAAAGGGAAAGAGCAACCTTTGAAAACATGGAATGAAGGAATAAAATAAATAAATTATAAAGTAACTGGGAGTAGGGGTAATCATATGGGTCGAGACATGTGAGTCGAGACAGCTGATGGAGTCGGGTCGGGTCGGGTCGGGTCAGGTTGAGAAGACAAAAGCCCTTATGCAATTCAGACCAGGTCGGGTTGAGGAATTTACAAGTAAACCCAACTCAACTGAACCTAACACACTTAAAATTACGCTAAAATGGGTTAAGAGTACAGGTCTTGTCAGAATTCGAAACGATAATTTCGGGTCAGTAGGTCGAATCGAGTCGGGTCGGGTTCCATATGTATTGACTTAGGACCGGTTGGGTTTTAAGAAATCTAACCCAACCCGACATAATTTCAGCCCTAACAGTGAGTATGATTTTTTATAGGATCAATTCGAGAGAAAAAATTTCATAAAGTGGATTCTAAATAAATAGAATATATATTGACTCAGGATGGATTGGATTTTAAGAAATCCCAAATAGTTAGATGATCTTCGTACTAAATTCTTTATTTTCTTTATTATGATGATGGCCGTTTGAAACTTATAACGTAAGCACGTGGTAGATTAGGGTTGGGGTGGCGAAATAGATGGCAGATGCGAGAGAGATGCAGGACTAGGGATCACCTACAAGAGGACGTGAGAGATCTTTGATTGGAAGCGAAATCATAAGAAAGAAAAAAGAGATGAAATTACCCGCATCCACATTGAAAATGAGGTTGACGTTGAATGCGGCAGTAGTTAAAAAAAATTATGATATAACATCACCCGTTCCATTTACATAATTATAATCATAATTTGCCTCAAGCATTCTACCTGTTTAATTCATCCGATTCCTTGAAATTCTTAAGCATCCACCCAATACCAAGTGTAAAAATCAAAACCCTTTGTGTGACCCATAAAATGTGGCGTGGCGCTCCTAGTTCGATCGAGATGGACGACCAGAAAAATTATCGGGAGTCTGGAAAGATGACGCTAGCAAAATAAAAAACCTAGTTCCCAATAAATTATATAAAATTTTAAGTACAATCTTTAAATTAAATTATTGATTAAACTAAAAATATGAAATCAACAACTTTTTACTCATTTAAAGATGATTATTAAAAGTTCACATTAATTTTTTTAATCGAATTACAATGAATAATTTTTTAAATAACGTCAGTTTCATTTTTCAATTTGTGAGGAATGAGATAGCCCTTTGAATTGGTTCGTTGTTGGGGCAATAAATTTGTATTTTGTTGTCTTAACATTACTGTGTATCATTATTATATAGTAATTTATTTTACTTATTTTTATTGATATTTTTTTTAAAAAAAATCGTGTATTCTTTCTATAAACTGATTACATATTTGAAGCCCTGGTTACGGTACTCGTCAGTAAACTATTTTCTTTTTAAATCTCAGGTGACTAAGAGAAAATTAAAAAAAAAAAAAAGTCAAAGTGATCTAAGATAATGATGCAAATTAGAAATCAAAAACTGAAAAATAACCATACGATAAAATTCAGCCACAATGGCGACATGAAGAATAGTGGCGCCATCTCCTTGCGTCCCAATCATTCCACGGCCAGAAAGAAAGCGGTGCATCTCCTTGCGTCCATACATGGCAGCCCAAAATAGTAGCGTCTCTCCATCTTTGTTGCGCGTCTCTACCAAACTCCCATCCTTCTCCAATATCAACTCTGCCATCTCCACATTCCCTGTCCTGGCAGCCTCATGGACCGACGTGTTACCTCCTGCATTTGCCGCTTTCCGGACCCTCTCCGGCAACAGCTCAAGAAGCTCGCTCACGACATCCGCTTCTTCCCCTCTTACAGCAATGTGTAATAGGGTGTCGCCGGTAATGGTTGTCGGGGTGGCTTCTGCTAAGTGCGGCCGCCTCTTCAACTCGTTTATTACACTTTTCCACTCTCCTTTAATTGCAGCTCTCAGCGCATTGAATTCAGCCATGGAAATGTTGACAGACATTCTCACTATATTTCATCTCCCTACAAAGTGTACCACTTGGATAGTAAAGAGAATAAACAACATCAACCTTGCAAAATATCCTTTGCTTGGAAAGTAAAGAGAATAAACAACTTTCAATTTTCATCAAGAAATAGCTTAACAATGGAAATAACCAGATATCCTTTGCTTATCCAAGGTTCGTATCATATTCCTGCAAAAGTTTAGGATAAACCAAACGACTTTGAGATTCATTATGTAATACCCGGGATTTTTATTTCATGATTATATATTGGAATGGTTTATTTAAATTGTGAATTAATGGAATTTGATATTTAAATAATTGAAATAGACTTTAAATGGGTAAGGAGTTGGGTCAATAATCCAATTAAGACCCAATAGATCAGAGATAGGATTTGATTTGAAAGTAATTGGGTAAATGTAATTAAGTGGGTCAATTATCCAATTGGAACCCAATGGGTCATAAGTGAGCTGATTTTTAAAGTAAATGGGTAAGGTTAAAATAATTGGGTCAACTACACAAATAAGATCCAATGCATAAATCCACCTCATCAAGTGAGGTGACATGTATGTGAGGTGGCATTGCCATGTGGCATGCATGGAAGCCAACTAGGCAAGGGGTCACATCATCAAATGATATGGCTAAAATGGGACCCACGTGTCATGAACATACATGGTCGGCTAAGTCATGGTTGACTTGGTCAACTACGAACGAGTTCAATTGAGTTAAATAATGCTTGAGTTGAATATGAGTAAGTAAGATGGGAAGTTGAGGAGACTTTCTTCTCAAAGTGAGTCAAGTGGGAGATGGAGAGCTTCCATCTCATGGAGATAAAACCCAAGGTGAACTCGATGGAAGACCAAGTGTCTCCTTGGTTAAGCCAAGGGACTTCTTGGTTTGGACAAATCATAATGAGGGTGGTTGAAAGGTCAAAGGGTGGGTATACAAAGGGACACAACCAAGGGCCTGCTCACAACCCTTGGCCGATTCTCTCACCTTGAAACAAGGAATTTTCCTCTCCTCTTCTTCTCTATCTCTCTTTCACCTACATTTCGATACTTAGAGAATTTGCTGAAGAACAAAGAAAGGAAAGAAGGAGTAAGAAAGGAATACAGACCAAAAAGAAAGAAGGAGACGGGAAAAAGGTATGCTTTAAGTTTAAGAACAATGTAGGATTAAGACTAAGGGTGAACCATAGATTTGGCCATGGTGTGGCCGAACCTATGGGTTCTATATCTAATTTGAAGGGATGACCAAACTGTTATAGGGTCATGGGATTGGAAAATCCATTTGAGGAATACATATGTATTGAAAAACCAACAGCCAAAGGATTGGATTTAGAATCATGTTTTGAATGGCACAAGATTGAAAGAATAAATGGAAAAGAATCTAGCTTTGGCTAGAGGGTAGAGTAAATCCAATTAAGAGTTATATGATGATGATAATTATGTTTTAAAATGATAAGAAGTGGATTCCATGGGAAAGGGTTTAGCCAATTAAGCAAACAAAGAGATTGACAAATAGTCAGTCGACTGAATCTCGGATTCAGTCGACTGAACTGAAACTGACAGAAACAGGCAAAGGTTTTCTGGGAGTTTCAGCCGACTGAATCTGGAATTCAGTCGACTGAACTGGTTTTGGCCGAAACAGAAAACAGTTTCTAGGAGTTTCAGCCGACTGAATCTTGTGATTCAGTAGACTGAATATGGGTTGTATTAAAATATATAAGATTTATTGGTGGTTCAGCCGACTGAATCTATGATTCAGTCAACTGAACATAGACGTATCAAATAAGAAGGAGGTCTAGTAAGTTTCAGCCGACTGAATTTATGATTCAGTCGGCTAAAGGTAAACTTACCAAATACGTAAACTGTTGGTTGATGATTCAGCTGACTGAATCCTTTATTCGGTCGATTGAATCTATACTGGCAAAGACACAGTTGATCTGATCGAAAGTCAGCCGACTGAATCTGTAATTCAGTTGACTGAATGTGGGTTGACCGAAAATACAGATGATTTGACTCAGAGTCAGCCGACCGAATCTATGATTCAGCGGACTGAAACGTTGCGAGTCAAGGTTAAAATAGTTCCGAGTTGGATTTCAGCCAACTGAATATTGTATTCAATTGATTGAAATTCTACGGGTAAGGCAGAGAACTGTAACTGGGCATGATTCAGTCGACTGAATTGAAAAGTTTAAATTTTATATAATTTTCCAGATGTTTCAGTCTATCTGGAAGGATGTGAGGGATGATGAAAATTAAATGGATAATCAGATTGATTTATATATGTGATTAAATATAATAAGGTAAGGAGATTCGCAAGGGGGTTGCGATTCGTTGTGACGTGATCGTTGAACTGTATCTTCACAAAACAACAAAGATAGTATACTGGATTTGGTAGGATTTATACCTTATTGAGACACTGTGAATTATATATATATATATGTACTGGTTTTATTTCCATATATGATGATTTACTTTGGTTAAACAAATTGTTATGTTTTATGAACTGAATTTCAATGATATTAGGTAATTTGATATGAAATGGCATTCTTGCACTCATTATCTCATGCATGACATGGGAGGGAACACAAAGGAGGAGTCCACTCTCCATTCGGTGATTCCGATTAACATATGTGGGGAGAAGTCCACACTCCATTCGGTGATTCCGATTAACATATGTGGGGAGGAGTCCATAATGCATTCGGTAATTCCGATTAACACATGTGGGGAGGTATAACAGTGACATGGTGGTACATCACAAAACATTGTGGAAGTAATTGGCCAAGAGAATACCTTGACATGGTGATTTATCAAGGAGATTATCTATATATGATGTGGTTGGATATGGAATTGGGTGAGAGATCATTTGGCATTGACACCCATGGCATGATGCATAAGTAAGCACGATTATGTTTTGGAAATCATGCATTGTGTTTTATTACTTATGAAATGGTTTACAAACATGATATGATATTTTCTATATTGATCCTATGTGTACATAACCCTATTTGGAATTCCTAATGGGCGCGTTGACTAACGCCCTACTTCTACCCTATAGATGATGGAACAGGAAATGACAAGGACATGGGGCACGATGGGAGCCAAATTTAGGAGTTTGGGCAGATTCATGTTTATGTTACTTAGTTTGATTTTGGAATGATGTATTGAGATAACTGATATTTTGAGATTGTAATAACTTAGATTTATTTTGCTACGGTTTGATGATATTTTGGATATTTAAGTTTCAGTTAATTTAATAGTGATTGGTTTCCTTGCTTATTAATATCGTGGATATGGATAGTATTTTATTCATATAATAATTCCTCAATTAAATGTAAAGCGTGTGAACTATTTTAGTGGACTTAGTCCACGCATACGTAAAGGTTACCAGTTAAGGGTCGGGTTTTGGAAACTCGGACTTAGCTCTCGTCGTGACATTCCCCTTCTCTGTCTCACTCTTTATTTGTATAAAAAAAAATATGCTCTGATTTTCGACGAGTGAAAAAGGACGGGGCATTATAGTTGGTATCAGAGCGAAACCGGAAGTGTTAAGTCTTGCAAAGTAAGATTAGTACGGTATCATGTCTCACTGACAAGATAAGAATCCCAACCGACCGACTCTTAGGAGTCTGCTGCACGGGGCCAGATTAATTTACTTTGTTGAGAATCAAACTGTAAGCATTCAATCTGAGAACAACAATTGACGAGGAAAATAACAGCAAGGGAAGGACAATCACTATAATTATGGATATATCAAACATAACGAAATATGACATATTTCCCCAAAACAAGAAACACTGGGATTTCCCCAAAATGAGAAACAATATGTGATACGTGGGAAAATTCCCCAAAACAAGAAATACAAGATGATGATTAGGCAATTTCCCCAGCTATGTAAACATAAAAATTTATAACAAAACTAAGTCAAGCAATGTTTCAATGACTTAAGAAAATGCCTCCAAGAAGAAGAAATACCTGACAAAACCCGCATCAGGAGGAAGAGGTACAGAACCCGCACCAGGAAGAGGGACAAAACCCACGCCAAGAAGAGGGACAGAATAGTGTGAACATTCCTGAAGTACCTCCTGAGCTGCAGAGCCTATTACAGGCGGTAGTCACTTCCATTCTATAACAACATCAAAACGGCAATGGAGGCGCAACCCCCAATGAATCACATGACCGAAATATGGTCAGGGACTTTCAACAACAACATCCTCCTTATTTCAAAGGGAAAGAGGGACCTACAGGAGCTGAGAACTGGATAAAGAATATTACCAAGATCTTGAAGCTGCTTAAGATCATCGGTGATGAGGACAAGATACTGCTGGCTACTTTACAATTGGTGGATGATGCCGGCAAATGGTGCAGAGTAATAGAACGTCAACAAGAACAGATTCTAGTGGGGGAAAGGACTGAGATGACATGGGACCAGTTCGCTGGAATGTTTCTGGATCATTATTTTCTAGAGGAGGAGTAGGAGCGCTAGATACAAGCGTTCGTATCTCTAGTCTAGGGCACCATGACTGTCGCAGAATATTACCAAGAGTTTCTCCGTCTATCATGTTATGTTTTGTACATGGTAGACACAGAATACAAGAAGGCTCGGAAGTTTGAACGAGGCCTGCGACCTAATCTAAGAGCCAAAGTCACAATATTCAAATCAGCTACTTTGGCAGAAGTGGTTAGTCGAGTTAGTATAGCCGAACAAGAGTTGGCAAAGATAGTCAGGTTTGTGGATAACCGACGAGGTCAGAGCGGGGGAAATACTTTCCGCCCGAATAAGAGATTCAGACCCAACTTTGGGAGACCCTCACCTTCTACTGGGTCCACTGGAGGTTTTCATCCTAATCAGCCCTCTACATCAGGACCGGTCTCACAGATTCCTCGAGGTGTTATCACCTGTTTCCAGTGTGGCCAGCAGGGCCATTTTAAGAGAGAGTGTTCATAGAACAATAGACCTCCTTACTCCAGGGGTTCCTTCCGTCCTCCACCTCGAACCAGCTCGGTCTCAAGCATCCAGAGCACATAATCAGATAGGATGGGCACCAATTCTGACAAGATCTGGATGGTTATATACTTTGGTTCCTCCTCTAGAGATAGTGGATCATTCGGTGATTCAAGGTATGGCAGTAGTTGGTAGTTCTTATGCTTTCGCATTATTTGATTAAGGAGTATCCCACTCTTCTATATCTGTTACCTTCATATCTGCTACTGGTACTCTAGTACAACAATTGTCCACTACACTTACTATTGTATCCCCTATTGGAGACACATCATTGGGTCTGATCTGCACTTCGGTAGACACTGAACTTGCTGGGTTCAAATTTAAATTCAACTATCTGGTACTCAAGATGACAAAGTACGACATCATATTTGGCATGGATTGGTTAGCTAACTTTCAGGACAACATTAATTGTTATCTCCGCAGAGTGATATTTTGGTCACCCAAGGGAAAATGATATGTGGTACATGCAGACAGACATAGCATTCCTATGACCAGGAGATTGCATGAAGAAATGAACCACCTAGTATTGAACAGGATCAGACTAGACAAGGAGCCGATGGCTGAATTACTTGCGGCAGTGAAAGAATATGCAGAAGTATTTCCGACAGAACTCCCTGGTTTACCTCCAAAGAGGGAGATTGACTTCGAGATCAAGCTATATCTTGGCACTGCTCCTGTATCATTGCCGCATTATTGAATGGCCCCAGCAGAAATGTCTGAGCTGAAGAAACAAATTGATGAGTTACTTAGACCGGGATGCATCCGGAACAACACTTCATCCTGGGGAGCATCGGTATTATTTGTAAAGAAGAAAGATGGTACTCTTCGGATGTGTGTGGATTATAGGAAATTGAATCAGCTGACGGTCAGGAACAAGTACCCTCTACCCAGAATTGATGATCTATTCGATCAACTCAGAGGTTCCAGCTATTTTTCCAAAATTGATCTGATGTCACGCTACCATCAAATCTGTGTCAGGGATGAGGACATATAGAAGACGGCTTTCAAAACTCGGTATGGACTATATGAATATGTGGTCATGCCATTTGGACTCACCATTGCACTAGCCGTGTTCATGGATCTGATGAACAGGATATTCCGACCTTATCTGGATAAGTTCGTGATTGTTTTCATTGATGATATCCTGATTTATTCCACCAGTCATGAGGAGCTATCTGAGCACTTGAGGATAGTTCTGGACACTCTGAAGAGAAATCAGTTATATGCCAAAGCAAGCAAGTGCGAGTTCTGGCTATCTGAGGTCAACTTCTTAGGACATGTCATATCAGCAGAAGGAATAGCCGTGGACCCAGCTAAAGTGGCAGCAGTTAGAGACTGGAAAGCTCCAAAGAATGTGACCAAATTCAGCAGCTTTCTAGGATTAGCTGGCTACTATCGGAAGTTTATAATGGACTTCTCCAAGATTACAGCACCCCTCACCTGACTCACTCAGAAAGGAGTCAAATTTGAATGGTCTGATGTATGCAATCGAAGATTCGAAGACTTGAAGCAGAAGCTTACCACTGCTCCTATTTTGATCTTGCTGGAAAGAGGCAAGGGATATGAAGTATATTGTGATGCTTCCGGAGAAGGACTTGGGTGCTCTCTCACTCAAAGTCATAATATAGTGGGATATGGTTCAAGGTAATTGAAAATTCATGAACGCCACTATCCCACTCATGATCTGGAATTAGCTGCAGTGGTCTTCGCTCTCAAAAGCTGGAGACACTATCTATATGGCGAGAAATTTGAAATTTTTTCTGACCATAAGAGTTTAAAGTATCTGTTTGATCAGAAGGAATTCAATATGAGGCAGTGCAGATGGGTGGAATATCTGCAAGATTATAAGTTTGCACTACGATATCATCCCGGCAAGGTGAACAAAGTGGCGGATGCCCTCAGTTGCATGTCACATGCAACAGTGGCCAGTTTGATCATGAAGGAATGGGAAATGTTGGCAACCATCCGGGAATTCAATTTGTACATCAAGGACCGTGGAAGCATGTATAATTTAATGGCACGGTCTGATATGGTTACCAAGATTGAGCAGGAACAACGGACAAATCCTGAAATGGAAGAGATATAGGCCAAGATGTCTAATGGTGAGGTCGTACCAGAATGGGAATTACAACCTGGACAAGGTCTCTTATTCCAAGGCAGGACATATGTGCCTCAAAGCTACAGAAGAGAGTTGTTGATCGAAGCTCATCAAACAAAACTCTCTATTCATCCGGGTAGCACCAAAATGTACCATGACTTGAAAAGACATTATTGGTGGCATGGACTTAAAAGAGATGTAGCTAATTTTGTTGCTCATTACCTTACTTGTCAACAAGTCAAGACAGAACACCAGAAGCTGCCAGGATTACTCAAACCCTTACCAGTGCCGGAATGGAAATGGGAACATATTGCCATGGATTTTGTGACAGGGTTGCCAAGGTCATCAAAGGGTAATGATGCAGTATGGGTTGTGGTGGACCGTCTGACCAAGGCTGCACATTTTCTTCCAATCAAGATGACAGACTCGTCTGAGACTTTGGGACGACAATATATCAAGGATATCATAAGGCTAAATAGTATCTCCATGACTATTGTGTCCTATAGAGATGGCCGATTCACCGATAGAGTGTGGTAGAACATGCAGTCGGCTATGGGAACCAATTTATTAATTAGCACGGCTTTCCATCCACAGATCGACGGTCAGTTAGAAAGAACAATACAGACGTTGGAAGATATGCTGAGAGCTTGCATGCTAGACTTCAAGGGTGGTTGGGAAGATCATTTACCACTGGTTGAGTTTTCGTACAACAACAGTTACCATGCAAGCCTCAAGATGGCTCCATTCAAGGCATTGTATGGTAGACCCTTTAGATCACTAATGTGTTGGACAGAGGCCAGAGAGCCTGCATTTATTGGACCTGACCTGGTTGTAGAAATCACTGAACAGATTAAGGTGATACGACAACATTTGCTCACTGCACAAAGTCGTCAGAAGAGCTACGCTGACAAGAGAAGGAGATTCATTGAGTTTGAAGTGGGAAATCTGGTATTTTTGAAGGTCTCGCCACGAAAGGGACACATGCGATTCGAAAAGAAAAGGAAGCTGTCACCCAAATTTGTGGGACCCTTTCCAACCCAAGAGAGGATGGGAGAAGTGACTTATCGTCTGATACTTCCTCCACAGTTGTCATCACCACACGACGTGTTCCATGTTTCTATATTGAGGAAGTACAATCCTGATCCATCGCACGTGCTGAATGTGCAAGACATAGAGGTGCAAAGCGACGTATCTTACATCGAGAGGCCTGTCCAAATAGCTGAGACGAAACAAAGGGTGTTACGGAACTGAGCAATTCAATTCGTCAAGGTGGTATGGGATCGACATGGTAATGAGGAAGCCACCTGGGAACTTGAGTTAGAAATGAGAGCTGCTCATCCTGAGTTATTTGTGTAATTTGTTTGAAACCCTACTTCGCTCAATTTTCGGATTGAAAATTTTCAAAAGAGTGTCATATTGTAACACCCCGGATTTTCATTTCATGATTATATATTGGAATGGTTTATTTAAATTGTGAATTAATGGAATTTGATATTTAAATAATTGAAATGGACTTTAGATGGGTAAGGATTTGGGCAATAACCCAATTAAGACCCAATAGATCAGATAGGATTTGATTTGAAAGTAATTGGGTAAATGTAATTAAATGGGTCAATTACCCAATTGGGACCCAATGGGTCATAGGTTAGTTGATTTTTAAAGTAAATGGGTAAGGTTAAAGTGATTTGGTTTTCTACCCAATTAAGATCCAATGCATAAATCCACCTCATCAAGTGAGGTGGCATGTATGTGAGGTGGCATTGCCATGTGGAATGCATGGAAGCCAACTAGGCAAGGGGCCACATCATCAAATGATATGGCTAAAATGGGACCCACATGTCAAGAACATACATGGTCGGCTAAGTCATGGTTGACTTGGTCAACTATGAATGAGAGTTCAATTGAGTTAAATAATGTTTGAGTGGAATATGAGCTAAGATGGGAAGTTGAAGAGACTTTCATCTCAAAGTGAGTCAAGTGGGAGATGGAGAGTTTCCATCTCATGGAGATAAAACCCAAGGTGAACTCGATGGAAGACCAAGGGTCTCCTTGGTTAAGCCAAGGGACTCCTTGGTTTGGACAAATCATAATGAGGGTGGCTGAAAGGTCTAAGGGTGGTATACAAAGGGACACAACCAAGGGGCTGCTCACACCCCTTGGCTGATTCTCACACCTTGAAACAATGAATTTTCCTCTCCTCTTTTTCTTTATCTCTCTTCCACCTACATTTCGATACTTAGAGAGTTTGCTGAAGAACAAAGAAAGGAATATAGACCAAAAAGAAAGAAGGAGATGGGAAAAGGTATGTTTTAAGTTTAAGAACAATGTAGGATTAAGACTAAGGGTGAACCATAGATTTGGCCATGGTGTGGCCGAACCTATGGGTTCTATATCTGATTTGAAGGGATGACCAAACTGTTATAGGGTCATGGGATTGGAAAATCCATTTGAGGAATACATATGTATTGAAAAACGAACAGCCAAAGGATTGAATTTATAATCATGTTTTGAATGGCACAAGATTGAAAGAATAAATGGAAAATACTCTAGCTTTGGCTAGAGGGTAGAGTAAATCCAATTAAGAGTCATATGATGATGATAATTATGTTTTAAAATGATAAGAAGTGGATTCCATGGGAAAAGGTTTAGCCAATTAAGCGAACAAAGAGACTGACAAACAGTCAGTTGACTGAATCTCGGATTCAATCGATTGAACTGACACTGACCGAAACAAGTAGAGGTTTTTTGGGAGTTTCAGCCGATTGAATCCCAGATTTAGTCGACTAAACTGGTTTTGGCCTAAACAGAAAACAGTTTCTGGGAGTTTCAGTGGACTGAATCTTGTGATTCAGTCGACTGAACATGGGCTGGATTAAAATATATAAGATTTATTGGTGGTTCAGTCGACTAAATCTAGGTTTCAATCCACTGAACATAGATGTATCAAATAAGAAAGAGGTCTGGTGAGTTTCAGTAGACTGAATTTATGATTCAGTCGACTAAAGGTAAACTTACCAAACACGTAAACTGTTGGTTGATGATTCAGCCGACTGAATCTATACTGGCCGACGACACAGTTGATCTTATCCAAAGTCAGCCAACTGAATCTGTGATTCAGTCGGCTGAATGTGGATTGACCGAGAATACAGAGGGTTTGACTCAGAGTCAGCCTACTGAATCTATGATTCAGCCGACTGAAAGGTTGCGAGTCAAGGTTAAAACAGTTCTGAGTTGGATTTCAGCCGACTGAATATTGTATTCAGTTGACTGAAAGTCTGCGGGTAAGGTGGAGAACTGTAGCCGGGCATGATTCAGTCGACTGAATTCCTGTTTCAGTCAACTGAATTGAAAAGTTTAAATTTTATATAATTTTCCAGATGTTTCAGTCTATCTGGAAGGATGTGAGGGATGATGAAAATTAAATGGATAATCAGATTGATTTATATATGTGATTAAATATAATAAGGTAAGGAGATTCGCAAGGGGGTTGCGATTCGTTGTGACGTGATCGTTGAACTGTATCTTCACAAAATAACAAAGATAGTATACTGGATTTGGTAGGATTTATACCTTATTGAGACACTGTGAATTATATATATATATATATATGTACTGGTTTTATTTCCATATATGATGATTTACTTTGGTTAAACAAATTGTTATGTTTTATGAACTGAATTTCAATGATATTAGGTAATTTGATATGAAATGGCATTCTTGCACTCATTATCTCATGCATGACATGGGAGGGAACACAAAGGAGGAGTCCACTCTCCATTCGGTGATTCCGATTAACATATGTGGGGAGAAGTCCACACTCCATTCGGTGATTCCGATTAACATATGTGGGGAGGAGTCCATAATGCATTCGGTAATTCCGATTAACACATGTGGGGAGGTATAACAGTGACATGGTGGTACATCACAAAACATTGTGGAAGTAATTGGCCAAGGGAATACCTTGACATGGTGATTTATCAAGGAGACTATCTATATATGATGTGGTTGGATATGGAATTGGGTGAGGGATCATTTGACATTGACACCCATGGCATGATGCATAAGTAATCATGATTATGTTTTGGAAATCATGCATTGTGTTTTATTACTTATGAAATGGTTTACAAACATGATTGATGTTTTCTATATTGATTTTATATTGATCCTATGTGTACATAACCCTATTTGGAATTCCTACTAGGCGTTTTGACTAACACCCTACTTTTACCCTGTAGATGATGGAACATGAAATGACAAGGACATGGGCCACGATGGGAGCCAAGCTTAGGAGTTTGGGCAGATTCATGTTTATGTTACTTAGCTTGATTTTGGAATGATGTATTGAGATAACTGGTATTTGGGAGTTGTAATAATTTAGATTTATTTGCTATGGTTTGATGATAATTTGGATATTTAAGTTTCAGTTAATTTAATAATGATTGGTTTCATTGCTTATTAATATCATGGATATGGATAGTATTTTATTCATATACGAATTCCACAATTAAATGTAAAGCGTGTGAATTGTTTTAGTGGACTCAGTCTACGCACACGTAAAGGTGTCCAGTTAAGGGTCGGGTTTTGGAAACTCGGATGTAACTCGCGTCGTGACGTTCCCCCGATCTCTCTCACTCTTTATTTATAAAAGAAAAATATACTCTGATTTTCGACGAGTAAAAAAGAATGAAGCGTTACAAATTATATGCTTTAAAAAAATGATTGGCAACTTAAAAGACTAAAGCTAATTAACCCCTCTTATTTTAACATTTAGTCATTGTCAGAAGTAATGATTATATGCATTTTGAGAGGGGCCTAACTTGTGTTTTTCAATACTTTTTCCAAATGCGATGTTCGCTCGAACTTTGGACAGTATGTTGTGCGCTGGTCGGTCAGACGATGACAGATATGTTGAAACAACATTTTAATATATTATTTATTAAAAATGATAGCTGATGCAGACATCTGAACAAATGTCGAGGTGTTTGTTGTCTTCTTGTTCAGAGACCTATGAAGTCTGAACAAATACCAAGGAGTTTTGTAATTTTGTATTGCGTTTTTTTATAAAATTTGAAAGTTTAATGCACTTGTATTTAGCGGTCATCTGTAGTTGAGAAAATGTCAGAAATGTCTTTGTAAATGTAGAATTTTTAAGAAGGAAAAGAAAAAATAATAGAAGAATTGTGAAATGATATTGTTGCTCGGTCTCTCCAAAGGAGAAAGAATAGGAGATGTATTTTATTTATAATAAATTTGAAATACATAAAGATAAGGATAAACCCGTCTAAATCTATGGATAAGATAAAATCAAATGAAATCATAATGAGATAAAGATAATCTAAATCCAACAGAATCTAAATTAAATCTAATCTTAATCAAAACTCTATTACGACCCCGCAAGCTGTAACGTGTATGAAATAACGATAAGCTTGGAAATAGTAGGAATTACATAGGAAATGTGGCACACTAACTGGCCAAATGAGGTGATGAAAGCCGCACACTGATTAACTGCTAATTGGATAAACAGGTAGCATACTGATTGGCTGCAAAGAGGAAGAGGCAGCACACTGCCTGGCTGCAAAAATTGGATGAGATGGCAGCATACTGATTGGCTGCTTAAATTTGTTGGAGACGACATTAGGCTCCACACTGGCTGTGGGCGGCGAGCATCCATGAAAAAATGAAAATTGAAAAGAGAAGTGGAAGAACATCAGTGGGTTGTGATCTATGGCTCCTCCCTCTATCGAAAACATGTTACCGGCAGAGGGGGGAGAAATTATTGAATCTGAGTCAGGACCTTAGGATCAAACCGCTCTGATACCATGTGAAATAATATTGTTGCTCGGTGTGAAGAGGCCATGTGTTTTATTTATAATAAACTTGAAATACATAAAGATAAGGATAAATCCGTCTAAATCTATGATAAGATAAAATCAAATGACATCATAAAGATAATCCAACCTAATCTAAATTAAATCTAATCTTAATCTAAACTCTATCAAGAATGTTCTTCCAAATCTCTCGTCTCTTTCTAAAATGATTTTCATGGATCATATAAGTCAGTGTGTTATGGTGTGATATATTTTATTTCTTTAATCAACATTTATTCTATAAAATAGCATTTGTTGTAGATGTCACCGACTCTCACAAGAGAGAGACGTATATAGATTTACAAGTACAACTCACCTTCGAAAAAAAGAATTCATATAGTGTGTAGGGTTGAAATTGGATCGAATTCAATAAAAAGGGTTACATCTTTGTCTGACCTACATCTGGTCAAGTGTAGAGGGGTCTTGAAGGGGACCAAAGCGGCATGAGCAAAGGTTGGTTCAAACATTGTTAGAACTGATATTATAGATTTAAGAGTGAAAAAACATACAACTATAAACAAGATATGCGAAGTATTAATAATGATGACACTAACTGTCGCACAAAAGGCGAGTGTATTGGCCTGAATGTTATGCCAAGGCTATTCACATTTGACCGCCCTAATGAACGGCTTGGATCATTGATATAACCTGCATTTATCAAGAGTAAGGCCATGTTTGGATGAGGGTAAATTTTATGGGGCTTATTTAGTGTTATCTTTGAGCACAGATTACCTTTGAACATGGATTACATTTATGTAGGTATTACCTTTATCTTATTTGATAATTATAGGGATAAAGTTAAAACTTATCCTGAGAGAAAAAATCTTGAATTAATAATTTTTATTAAATCCATATAATATAAAAAAAGTATGAAACATAATTATTAAATAATATTAATCAATTAAAAAATATTTTAAAGAGGGGTAAGGGTTTCCTGAAAACCATCATGCTCGAAAGGGTTTTCAGAAAGGGAAGGAGAGGGGTAAAAATTTGAATTTTTACTATCACCTCTTCATTAAACAAGCAAGGGTAACGAGAGATTACCCTCCATTACTCGCCTTTACCCATCCAAACGCAGCCCAAATGGGCAAATGTTGAGCTTCAAGCACTTATATTTTCTTCTTTTTTGTTTGTTTGGATACAAATGAAAATATTAATGTAGCGAGTCCATGACTGAAAAATGTTTACATTGCAAAAGAAAAACACACGAGCACTTCAACTCGCTGAGTGCTTGATATTGCAAGAAGCTAAATGGAATACTAAATATGATCGAAGGAGGGATGGCCATAGTACAGAGAAACCTGTCATTCTTGCGATGAAATTTGGTATTTTAGAGCTGGTGGAGAAGATAATTATGTTAGAAAGTACTAAACTGTATTACTCAAAGTCTATTACACATGTATATCTAGCCTCTAGCCAACCCTAGGCTATTTCAATCAAACTCAAACTCTAATCTAATCTAAACTAAATGCATCTCTTAATAGAGGTTAACCTAATCTAAGAATCCTAATTACATATTAATTCTAATATATTCAATATTCCCCCTTAAATTCAAGTGGTCCACTAGAGTTTACAATTATTGAACTAAAACAAAATGCAAACTAGATAATTCAACTGATGATGCCATATAGTGGAGCAATAACTGGTCAATGGTGACGAAGTGCTAATGAAGTCAAACTGTACCAAAATGCAAAGTGTGTTGCAGGCTGCTAGAGAAGAAGAGTTGTAGACAATTGCTAGGATCTATCAATTCATGTCAATACTAATGCCAATATGAATGCCAATGCTAATGCCACTTCCAATTCTAATTCCAATACCAAAGTAACATAAAAATTTGATGGGTGCAAGTAGGGATTGCAAAGTGCGAGAAGGCTGCAAACTGTAAAGAAAGCACGAAACCAATTACTCCAAATTGTGGCTGCAAATGGAGGAGACAAGGTGTACCAATGCAAAATAAAATTTGACGAAAAAGGGAGACAAAGACAGAGAAAAGACTACAAATGCAATCAGATGTAATCAAGTTGGATGTTGGCTGCAACTACTTCGACTTTCATTGGCATCTTTAGATCAGAAACTCAACCACCTCTCTGACAAACAAACGGACAACAGCAAACCTGAAATCCTAACTCTTGCTCGCAGGATTTTTTTAAAACTATTTCACATACCAATACAAGAAAGCAGAATAAAACAAAGGCCAGAAGCGCAGGCCATGCGAATGATGATGCAAACAAACCAAACTCCAAGTTGTTAAACTATGAAACTCCAGAGATAGGTGCAATTACTCAGAACCAATTATGCAGAACACTTTGCCTCGAGCGAACAAGAGATGCCAATAGCGAAAGGTGGTGGAGACAAGGACAAGGACGCAAATACAGCGCATAGCAGCAATGGCAAACAAAGATCTTGTCCAAATCCCTCTTTCAATTTTTTTAATTCAAACCCTGTTAGTCCCTTGGCTTGTCGAGTCACATTTTTGTCAAATTCATGACTTCAGTGAAGAGCCTTGGAAGATTGAAGCCAATGAATCAAGCCTCAAAGCATTGAAGATCAAGTGAAGATTTCATGTTCATCATGTGTATGGCAATCATTCAAGGTAAATTGGCCATAGATGACCTTAGGATGGAACCCACATCCTTAGGTGGACCTTGCCTAGGATTAGGTATCACATCTGGGTAATTTAATCAAGCCTATGGACCTTTGACATCCAACAGAACCAAATAGACTTAACCTTGAAAAGCTGATGAACTGTCAGTCCGACCGATCGTGTTTGACGATACTTCCCCTAGGACAGCGATGACCCTTCATGGTCTAACGATCTATCGTATGGGACAAGGAAGACCCTTCGTGGTATTATGATCCATCGTCTAAAAATTGACAAGGTTCTGTTTGGAAAAATATTGTCTAAGATGTTTTGCCTCAGGCCGATACATTCATGGGAAGCACGATCGATCGCGATGATCCGGACACGACCCATCGTATGGTTAGGACACGACCCATTGTGTTCACGACCTGTCGGCTGAAATCTTCACGGTTCTGGATAGGTCTCACTATGTAAATTTCAGTTGCTCTCAGGATGATTCTATCGTCAAATCACAATCCATCAGCAACAGGGCTCAAGGATCCATCGTGTCTCACAACCCTTCGTGGGTTACTATTTTTGTTCCGTTGGAGTACATTTAATGCGCAACGGTCTTCTTGGTGGAAAGCATACTCAAATCACCATGATTGATCATCGATCCACGACCCATCGTGAGATTCTGAAATTTGAAATCTCAGATTTTCTTATTTAAACTCCGAAATTCCTTTTGATGGAGAGAGCTCTTGAACTTGAAAAACCAGAGAAATAAATCTGAGGTCCCTACACTCTCCATATCTTATTCTCTCAAAACAATCTTCATTTTGGAATATCCTTCAATCAATTCTTGATTGAGAAATAGAGAGAGAGAGAGAGGAAGAAATCAACTAGGATAAACATAGGAAAACCATAAATCCTAGAAACCCTCCCAAGCTTGTGATTGTGCATACATTGGAACATCTTCTACATCAAGAGATCAAAGTTATGGAGAACTTCTGAAGCACATCTACATTCAAGTAAGCTACAAAGGCAAGTGCTTCATTTTATTTTCATTTCAATCATCTTCTTGTGAAGTGGATTAAAGTAAGGGCTTCAACCACTATAAAAAATAGAGGGATAAGGAAGTAAACTGGGGTTGGTCAAACCTTTCAAAATCTAGGATTGTGTAGGTGAAATTCCTACTCTATTAATGAGGGTGTAATTCCCCACATAGTAGATTTGGGATAGCCCAAGATTGGATGAGTCCATCAGTGAATGTAGGTTTATTTAAACCGAACCACTATACATCGGGTGTCTTTGTGATTGGTGGATTGTTTGTGTGAATGTTAAATTAATTTGCACATCTCTTGTTCACACAACACTTTTGCAATTTGATTAATTGTGTCATTCCATGTTTAATTTATATTAATCAAGATTTTTGCAAAGGATCGAAAAATTGGAGATTGTCCTATTCACGCCCACCCCCCCCCCCCCCCACCCCCCCCCTCCTTTCTCTAGATAATCATATTCTAACATTCTGGGACTTTCAATTGGTATAAAAGCCTCGTGCTCGTTATTAACTATCTAACCACCTGAAATAAATCTGAGGTCCCTACACTCTCCATATCTTATTCTCTCAAAACAATCTTCATTTTGGAATATTCTTCAATCAATTCTTGATTGAGAAATAGAGGGAGAGAGGAAGAAATCAACTAGGATAAACATAGGAAAACCATAAATCCTAGAAACCCTCCCAAGCTTGTGATTGTGCATACATTGGAACATCTTCTGCATCAAGAGATCAAAGCTATGGAGAACTTTTGAAGCACATCTACATTCAAGTAAGCTACAAAGGCAAGTGCTTCATTTTATTTTCATTTCAATCATCTTCTTGTGAAGTGGATTAAAGCAAGGGCTTCAACTACTATAAAAAATAGAGGGATAAGGAAGTAAACTGGGGTTGGTCAAACCTTTCAAAATCTAGGATTGTGTAGGTGAAATTCCTACTCTATTAATGAGGGTGTAATTCCCCACATAGTAGATTTGGGATAGCCCAAGATTGGATGAGTCCATCAGTGGATGTAGGTTTATTTAAACCGAACCACTATACATCGGGTGTCTTTGTGATTGGTGGATTGTTTGTGTGAATGTTAAATTAATTTGCACATCTCTTGTTCACACAACACTTTTGCAATTTGATTAATTGTGTCATTCCACATTTAATTTATATTAATCAAGATTTTTGCAAAGGATCGAAAAATTGGAGATTGTCCTATTCACCACCCCCCCCCCCCCCCCCCCCCCCGCCCCCCCGCCCCCCCTTCCTTTCTCAGACAATCATATTCTAGCATTTCGGGACTTTCAATTGGTATTCCTACTCTATATAGATGCATGCAATTCTGTGGTTGGTCTTGCCTCTGTGAATTCTTTGTCAGGTAACCACATTTGCATTAAAGAAAATGGTGATTCACACAAGAAAGGAATGGAGTCTACATTTGGTGTTCTTGAAGAATCTGAAATTGCATCAAACTTGGAAAAACTAGGAGGAGGTAAATCTTTAAATAATTTTGTTGCTTCCATCACTTCTGATAAAAAGGAATACACTAGTGAATCAGAAAATGAGGAAAACATTGATGACCTCCAAGAATCTTATAGTGCCTTATATCTTTAGAGTGTAGAGTTGGCTAAGAAAGTTCATAAACTTAGAAATGAAAATATCAAACTTTCAAGCCATCTTGAAACTGAGTAATCTGAGAAAGAGACCCTCTCAACAAAATTGAAATGCTTACATGATGAGATATCTCTACAAGGCACAATAAACACGTGTGAAAAGAACCGTAAAGAACTCTTAGAAATCAAGAGATGCCTTGAAGAAAAAGTCTTAACCTTGAGCTCAGATTTGGGGAAATTAAGAAATCATAAAATACAATTTCAAGATAAATTTACCCAAGGTGAGCAAAGGTTGGAGAAACATCTTAACTCCGGTAAGAAGTATAAGGATAGGTCTGTCTTGTGCAAATTTTAAATTTATTACTCGCAAGCGTACGAACCATTTAATATTATAGCGATTGAGTGTGAGGTCGAACCCAAAAGAAATCACAAAATATATGCAAAAAAAAGTAAATTGGCACCATTCAGAATAATGTAATCAAAGAAAATAGAATTATGGAATTAATTCTTAAACATGAGATCTAATACATGAGATCTAATTTTCTAAAACATAGAGTTATATGCTTAATTCAACAAAACCCAAATTAACATCTAAGATTGGAAATTAATTAAATATGAGATCTAAAGTTATTACATTCAAAGTTTAATTAGAATGGTGGAGAGAAAACAATCTCAACACAAAACCAATTAATTAAGAAGCAAATAAAACATTCCTAATCTAGTACCAAAGAATTGAATGAATTGAATAAATGAAATAAAAAATGAAAGAATTAAAATATGAACAAGAATAATATACATATTTACAATGGATCAGAACCATTCATTGCAATCGAACATCATACCCAATAAGTTTAATAAAACAAAGAGCTAGATCTGAAATTCACATAAAAGTCCAACATTAAGTTGGCCCAATAGGCCCAAGTCTATTGTAAGCCCAAATATATAAGGGTTATTTCCTCTAGGGTTTTCTTATGCAAGGTGAATGTTCTCTTTCTTAGTGTGAACAGAGAGGTATAGAGGAGAGACTATGGAGATCCTTGTAGCACCTTGTTTATCTTCATCTTCATAGTGAATTGAGCGAAATGCTCCGTGGATGTAGCCTCCAGGTGAATCACGTAAAAATCCCATTTCTCTTGTGTGGTTTCTTGATCTTGTGTTGTGTGATTTGCATCTTATTTTCATATCAATTGGTATCAGAGCATTCAGATTCGTCATCGGATCTTGGGCAAAATCATAGAGATTGTTCACAACACAATGGTGTTTCTTGGTTTAGTCTCAGTTGAATATAGCAGATCTGAACCCAGCTCTGGATTGGTGCATGCCTAACGGCTAAGGGTCTTCCAGTTAAAGGGGAAGGCTATGAGAAAAAGAGGGGGTTTTCAGATTCAGCTGTGAGTATCTATTGCAGGCAACGTTTCATCGTTGCAACCAGTTTCGAACTCTCTTGTTTCAGAGAATATCAAGAAGGTAGCCAGATTTGGCAGCAAGAAGGCAGTCATGCGTCCAAAAGGGCAAACCAAGGGTTTCCAAGGGACACTCTGGAAGCAGATCCCAGCACCCAACCCGTATTCGCAGGATACAGACCATACCAGATCAGCAGCCAGTTGGAGCTGCGACTGCAAATCAAAATTGGGGGCAGTCAGCGTCTAAGTAAGCGTGCCCAGATCTGAGATCAAATCTGCAGTTTCCCCAGTGCAAATCTCTGCAGTAGGAAGGCACTGCCGTGGGTCAGATCACATCTGAGTGAAGAAGGGGTGTCTTTCTCTCAAGAGGAGCAAGAACCATCGAGAAGCAATAGTGTGCTGCATCCAGATCGGCGCAGAGTTCCTATCTTCATCTGCCAGTTGCGTAGGGACCCACAGACAATCGCCAGCACAGCCTGCAACAGCGGCGGAAGAACAGATCCAGCGCCAAAGGGTTTGTTTTTCACGGGCCATAACAGAGGCGAGCACGGAGGAAGCATCACACAAGCGTTTAGATCTGAACCCAGAAAGGGTCGAACGCCCAGGTTGTTTTAGACATAAGTGAGAAGGGAATCACATACAATTGGTTGCAGTGGAGCCAGGCCGTGCAGGTGTCCAAACTTGCAATAGATGTGGTTTCCCTCTGAATTTTAGAAATCTTGTGAACAGAGAAAAGGACCATCAAGAACCAGATCTCACAAAAGAGAAGCTGTGGTGGCAAAGTAGAGACCAGTAAACAAGAGCTTTCAGGTTAGCAGAGAGACAAAAGGCCATAGTGTTAAGAGGAGGCCAATGTTCACAACATTCTCACAAATTTTCATGTAGTTTAGAACAACAATGTTTAGATCCATAGATTCAGCCAGTTCCAGTCTCAGATTAGCCTCTAGAATAGCTAGTGAAGAAGAGAAGAATTGTTACCCACCAGGTGTTTAACAAATTTTCTCTAAGAAAAAGGTATTGCACACCAACTGTTTGATCAATTGCTTCAAAAGAGGGTTCTCCTTGGTTGTTGGGAGTCTGTAGAACAGTTATCTGATAGTGTTTTTCAACAGATCAAATCAACAATCCATATTGTATTGCATTTTCCAGAGCCATACAAACGCGGATTCAGATCTACCTTCGCCAGTGCGCTCACAGTGACGAGATCTACGCGATGACAGGAGTAGATTACTGTTTTGGACTTGAAGCACATAACTCCCTTCAATCTAGACAATGGCATAAATGGGATCAATCGGAGGCATCAAATTTGAAGTTGACAAATTCGATGGTAGAGGTAACTTCGGATTATGATAGTTGAGAATGAAAAATATTTTGATCCACAAAGATTTCGATGTAGCATTGTCAGGCAAAGATAAAAAGCCAGCGGAGATGAAGGGTGCGAAGTAGACAAGAATTGACAAGAAGATAGGTAGCCTCATTCAACTCTATATCTCTGACGAAGTGTTGTACAACGTCATGGAGGAGATGACTGCAAATGACCTATGGGAAAAGCTTGAGAAGCTCTACATGGGTAAGTCATTATCGAACAAGCTTCACTTGAAGAAGCAACTATTTGGGTTAAAGATGGCTGAAGGGTATGATGTGTTGGAGCACATGAACACATTCAACCGGATAATCAGAGAACTGTTGAGGCTAGATGATAGGTTCAATTATGAAAACAAGTTTATGATATTGCTGACCTATCTCCCAGACTCTTATGATCATTGTGTCACTACATTGCTATATGGAAAAGACACAGTCAAGCTTGATGAGGTTACTCAAGCGATCATCTCCATTGAAGCAAGGAAGAAGTCCACCAAGAGCGACTCATGTGCAGAGGGTCTTCTAATGAAAGGAGGATCCAATGATCATGGCAGGACTCGGGATAAGAGTAAGAAACGAAGAAACAACTCCAGTTCAAAGTCAAGAGGTAGGGACTCAGGAAAGTGCTACTACTGTGGCAAGAAGGGATACTGAAAGGCGGATTGTCGGAAACTCAAGGGGAAGAACACAGATGGGAAGGAAGCTGACAAGACTGGCACAACCGGCATAGCTTCACAAAGTGAGGCAGGTATTCTATCTGTCTCGAAAGGTACTTCTCTATCCGATTATTAGATTTTAGATTCTGGTTGTTCTTATCATATGTGCCCTAACCGTGATTCGTTTGAATCATATGAGTCTTATAATGGTGGTAGTGTTCTTATGGGTAATGATGCACCATGTAAAGGCATAGGAATAAGGACCATTAGAATCAAAATGTTTGATGGAGTTGTGAGAACATTGAGAGAGGTGAGACATGTGCCACACTTAAAAAAATCTGATTTCCTTAGGCACACTTCAAGCAAATGAGTGCACATTCATTGGAAAAAGATCACACTCAAAGTGTCAAAGGGTGCAATGGTGTTAATGAAATGGTTGATTATAGTTGAATTTGGTTGATGTGGTTATACTTGACCATGATATCATGTACATCAATAAGTGATAACTCGCAACGGACAACGTGCCGTTGGATATCAAAATGGATGAACTATTTATATGTGTATGTGATTATGATGATGCGATGAGTTTGATTGTTGGGAGGACTTCCCAGTTACGCTCCGGCGGTTGAAACCCCCAGAGGAGATGCAAGTTTCCCTGTTGCGTTCTGGCTATTGAGGTGCCTGCCCCTTTAGATTGGCTTCTCTATTATGATCCGACGGATGAGACCCCCATAGGGGATGCGGGTTTCCCCGTTGCATTCCAGCGGTTGAGTATTGTATGGTCTCTCGTTGTATTGGTAGAGAGACGGCAGTTGTTGGAGGACCATTGTGAGTTATGGAGGTGATGTCTCGGACTGGTGAGTGAGACTATTGATAGTAGTATAGTAGGGCACTCATGTACAGGGACATTCATTCTATTATGTTCACTACATTTTTATACATGTGATATATGTTTATGTTGCTGACATGTGATATGATTATCCATTCACTTGGCTAGTTAGCTCACCCCTTACATTTCAGGTACCCCGATTGCAGAGTGGCCAAACGGGTCCCTTGAGCAAGCACATGGGGAGGAGAACTGGTAGTTAGACATCTTATGTTCATGCTTATGCTTTATATTTGAGAGACTCTAGATTGTATGAGCTCATTATCACATATTTATTTAGATGGTTGTATAATTATATTTGACCAGTCTATGGTTGTTTGTTATGTTTCTTAGCATTGTGGACTTGTGGTTGTTGAGCGAGAAGCAATTACCCCGTTTCAAATAAAATAAAATAAATAATACCTGATATCCGTCTTTTGTGATGTTTGAGATATTTCAGAGATAACACGCCCGTAGCGAGACGGGGTGTTACAACATTCACTCAGATGTTTGGGGACCTTCCCCAGTTAAGTCAAAATGTGGAGTTTCCTACTTTGTGACTTTCATTGATGATTTTTCAAGAAAGGTCTGGGTCTACTTCATGAGGAAAAAAATCAGAAGCCTTCAATAAGTTCAAAGAGTTGAAGGCAGAGGTAGAAAATCAAACACGTAGAAAACTCAAGTATCTGAGAACAAACCAGACATGGAGGGTTTCTACAGTTTTGCAGAGATGAGGGCATCACGAGACACTTCACTGTTCCAAAGAATCCTCACCATAATGTAGCTGCGGAAATGATGAATATGACTATTTTGGAAAGAGGGAGGAGCATGAGGATTCATGCAGGCTTATCCAATGATTTTTGGGCAGAATAGTCAATCATGCATGCTACTTGGTCAACAAGTCACCAAATACATTCCTTAATTTAAAAGCTCCAGAAGAGGTGTGCTCAGGTAAAGAAGTGGACTACTCAGTTTTGAGAGTATTCGGTTTTCCAGCTTACGCATCCCCATTGATCAGCGATCTAAGTTAGACTCCAAGTCACTCAGATGCATATTTCTCGGGTTTGAGAAGGGAGTGAAAGGGTACAAGTTATGGGATCTAGAAAACAGAAAAATAATCTACAACAGAGATGTAGTGTTTGATGAAGCTTCTATAATGAAGAGAGAACTTGAGAATGAATTTCAAGAAAACAACAAAGGGAAGGTGATTGCAAAGTTGGTTCCACCTAGCACAGAAACGACAACTTAGAATCAAACACACGGTCAAGATAAAACCAGCACATCAAGAGGTCAGGAACAGACAAAAGCTCAGCAGGAGCCCACCAATTTCGCACAGGGATGAACAAGGAAAACCATCAGGCCACATCAAAGGCTTGGATGGGATGATGATGAGGTACACTTTGCTCTTATCACCAGTAGCGATGATCCGACTACTTTCCAGGAGGTTATTGAGAGCAGTGAAAGAGAAGGTTGGATGAGTGCCAAGATTGATGAGATGGAATCACTTCACCATAACACAATATGGGTGTTAGTTCTGAAACCGAATGACAGAAAACCAGTTGGGGTTTTCAGAAAAGAGGAAGCATTGCAAGAAAATGAGAAGCCAAAGTTCAATGCACGGCTAATAGCAAAGAGGTACTCACAGAATGAGGGGGTTGATTATGATGAGATATTCTCTGCAGTTGTCAAGCACACATTTATCAGGGTGTCATTGGCGATGGTAGCACAGCTCGACATGGAGCTTGAACAATTAGATGTAAAGAATGCTTTCCTTCATGGTGATTTGAAGGAAACTGAAAGTTTTTCCTTGGGTGCTAGAACAAGATTGACCCGAGAAGGGGGGTGGGAGAGTGAATAGGTCAATCCTAATTCGTTGGTCCATTTAAAAATAACTTGGTTGATTAGTTAAGTGCAGCGGATATAACAATCAATTGTGTGTGCGTGTTAGCAAATGTGATTCAGCAATCAATATAAGGAATTAGCTCTAACACCACAAACACAAGGACACACGATATATATAGTGGTTTGGTTAGTCAACCTACATCCAATGTTAGGACTAGCTCAACCTTGAGCTATCTCCAAATTCACTAAGTGGGGACTTACACTCTCACAATTAGAGTAGGAATCGCACCTCACTCAATCGATTGAGAATTTCACCCACCACATGTAAAATAGGAATTCCACCTATTTGAATTGGATGGGAATTCTACCCACCACATGTGCTAGAGACGACGCTCTAGATTTTTTATAGTGGTTCCAGAGCCAAGCCTCTTTAATCCACTTCAACAGGATAAAGGTTTTACAACAAAATTAAAACCAAGAAGCACTTACCTTTGTCTCTCTTTCTCGAAGATGTGTGCTTCTCAAAGATCCACCCAATGTGTGCCCAAGTTTAATCCCGACGCTCTGCCTTGTAGATGTCGTTGAGCAATCACAATCTCAGGGTGACTAGGAAACTGATTCTATCCTAGTTGGTGTATTTTCTTTCCTCATCTCTTTCTTTCTTTCACTAACTCAATCAATAGATTGGTTGTATATGATTCTCAGGTGTAGGCACAAGATAGTTGATCGTTTTTTAAAGTGTGCGAATTTTCTTAGGTCAAGGAAGATGATTAAGTGATCACACAACTCATATTTGTAGAGGAGGTAACATAGTTTTTCAAACTGTCCAGTACCAATGGAGGCCCGATGAGTCAGTGTCCATATTTATTACTGTTCAACCACCCGACCGTTGCCTATTAAATGTACTCCCAACCACATAATTAATTTTCGGTCGACACGTTGGTGTCACCGATGGGTTGACAGTCTTGGCACCGAGAGGTCGGTCCATACGGGGGTCTTGATCTGGGGCAACACCATGTAGATAGAGTTTCATGTCCCAAAACTTGTCCTGACCAGAACGACCTGTCGCCCTTTACCGAGGGGTTGGTCCTGGTACTCTCGATCGATCTTGAAATACTGAGATGTTTGTTTTTTTGAGAACCCATTTGAGTTCAAAGTTCAGAACTCACAAGTTTTTCATCGACGAGTCGTTGACCACTAGGGGTCGTTAGGTTCATCACCAAGGGGTCGGTGCATATGAGACTCTCGATCAGAGGCTTACTGAGAATGACAGTTCTATGATCCAGAACCTCTGTCAATATGGCCAACCAGAGTATGACCACGATGGGTCGATCCTGTCTCCACTGAGGGGTCGGTGAGAACGAGTGGTCGAGCTGACAATGAACTTAATTCATATTTCTAAGTTCGCTTCCAATTCACTGTCAAGCTTCCTTTCTAGGCTTATTATGTCCATTACCAACATATGCAACTAAGCCTATGGATGGTCATCTCTAAGGTGGTTCCACCTAAAGTCATCTATGCCCACATACCTTTTTTTTTTTTTGTGATTTCCATAACAATGAGCTTTAATTCCAGTGGAGCATGATCTTCTTTCTTGATCACCTTGAGTTCTTCAAGCTTCTAGCAAATGCTTCTTTCCGAGTCATGGAATTTACAAACTTAGGGACTCGGCAAAGCCGGAGCACTAACAATCTCCCCTTTTGTCAATTTCATGATAAAACCTAGAAGTTAACCCAATTATAAACCCACCCTTATTACATTACATTTGAATACAAAAATGTTACATTGTTTAGTTGTATATATTCAAATGGGAAACAAGACTATGATCTTTGCATATTCTTGTTCAGCTTGCTTCAATTTATGTTTACCAGTTTCAGCACATAAGCAAGCAACACTAGAAAATCATTAGAGCGGTTAGTCCAAAACATAAATATGCATCCATGGACTAAACAAGATTTGTATTTGAATTCTCCCATCCTCCATCATTTCCTATAAACCAACACTACCCATAGCTTCTATAAGCTAACAGTGTTTGAGAAGATTTTCTCTCCCAATCTTTTTGAGTTTGATTCCCCAAACTCTAAGCATAAAATTCCCATGTCCATTGGCTTTTTCCAATCTTACCAATTACTCCTCTTAATTGGCTTTGATGTCTAACAACTTCTACTAATTTCTCCCCCATTTTGTCATACAATTGGCAAAGGTTTAGTAGGAAGACATCGACTTTCCTTTCATTTTGAAGGAATTGGATTTCAAGCACTCCTCCATGCTTCTTACATTTAGTGCTTCCATGAGTTCACTTCCAACTCATTTAATCTTTCCATTGATCAATGCATGTTTCTTATGCATTCAAGCATTTATCTCCCCCACAGTATAATGCAAATTGCCATTGCATTACTATTTTCTTCTTCTTCTTCCCTTTAAAGAGCTGTGATGTCTTAAAGGTATTCTCCCAATGGGGTCAAACTAACTTACCTAGCTTCCCTTTTTGGAGTCTTCCCCCCCATTCTCCAAGCTATATTTTCTAGCTTCTTCAACTCATTTCCCCACACTGTCATGACCAGTGATTGGTGCTAAACAACACATATTTTGTGCTCCCCCAAACTCCAAGGATGTGTGCAATATCACAACCCGATCTCTATCTCCCTAACATGCCAATACAAAACCAACTCATTCAAACCTACATGTTAGTCTATTTAACAAAAACCATGTTAACCATAGACAAGAGATGGAAAGCATTAAAACACAGCAATACACAACATCAAACCATAACAAACCATATCAAATCAAAATGTGCAGTACATATGGTTTTGGAGGGGGCATCATGGATGCTTAGACAAAATATCAAAAAGTATAGTTTTTCAAAATAGAGACATGAAACATGACAAATCCTAAGCAGGGCCATCCTGAGGAGGGGCTGGAAGAGAAAGGGATTGAGAATCTAGAACTATGCTATAAGATTTGAAAGAGGAGGTGATAACAGAGACGAGTTCCTGGATAGACAACCTGATGTTATCTAGACTTCTTTCAAGGTTGTCCATTCACCTTTCAAGTGTGAATACCTTTCTTCCCAGACTGACATTCTCTTGAGGTCACGTCGACTGGTCTAGGACACGGGAGGTGAAAGGGAGATCACCAGACCTTCGCGGGAGAGGAGATGACAAATTCGAATGAATTGTCGTTTTTTCAGAAAGGGTCCCTTTTAACTTAAACATTCTATCTCACCGACATGTCGTTTCCATCGAACTATCAAACCTTTCGACAATTTTCGCCTTTTTCTATAGTGCTCGATTTAGCACAGTACCGACATGTTTGTCACACCAACTAGTCTATTCACCGACATGTCGACTATATCGAGAGGTTTAGATAGCAGACCAATCATCCGTGATTTGTGAAACTTGATGAAATCCTATTCTAAGCACAACATACATAGATCTATTCTAATATGATAAAACACAGATACGCCAAAAATAATTCATCAAATCATTAAAACATGCACAAGATCAAAATTTACATTCCAAAACACATAAAGTTCAAAATACTTTGAATGAAGTGTATGACTTTTCAAGTAGAATATGTACTATAGCTAGGAAAAGTAAATTCTAGACTTGTATTTAGCCAATTTTTCTCTCCTAATGTCACAACATTGTTCTGCTATGTGAACTCACATGGTCTCTTATGAGTCCATTGTAGTGGCCTAAGATATGGAAGTAAATCTTAAACCAAAACAAAACATGGATGGTGGTCTATCTTCTGGGTACAAAGATTGTGGCATTTGGTGTTCTATACACACCCCTTATGATCGTAACTTTGATGACCAAACTTGGGATCCTTTAACTCTTTTAAAACATGATCCAGTTATCTCAACAAAGAGTCTTACCTTGTGTCTACCTTTCTTGGGTTTCTTTTAAGGTTAGGTGTTGGTGGATGTCTTTTAGGCATAGGTATTACTGGATTGTGCCTTTTATCTTATGCTTGCCTTTCCAAGTGTCTCTTCCAATGGTAGCAATTTCTTTTGAAATGCCTAACCTTGTGACAGAAATAACACTTTCCCGTTGAAGGGTAAGAGACACTTATTGTTCCAAACCCCCATGGTTCATAGGTTCTTTGGTGGATGAGGCACCATGACCAGACCTATCACCATATTATTTACCCGAATCTAGGAGTCTTTTAAGTCTTTCATCACCTTGGGTAAACTTATCTTAGAATTTTTCTTTATGAATTATTAATTCCTTAACTTCCACAGATAATCTCTTTACATCCTCTTCAAGAAGGTTTTTATTACTCTCTTTTAGATTTGAGACTTCATTGTCAGAGAGATCCAGCTTAGAGGTTAGGAGAGATTTTTCAGTTTTTAAATCCTCCACCTGATTAGAGAGGTTCAGGTTTTCATTTTTAACCTTGTCTAATTTCTTTGCCAACGTCTAACTTTCAAGGAACATGGCACTATAGGAGGCTTGAAGATTTTCGTCATCTTCACTTTCATCATCCTCCATTACAACTGTGCGATTTTGTTGATCACCAATGATCGAGGCTATGAGACTTTTCGATATATCAACTTTTCCTTGAGTCTCTTTGTCTGAATCACTCTCAGATTCAGAGGTGTCCACATGTGTCACACACACATTCATAGCATTCTTAATTTTTTCCGAGGGACATTCGTTCATGAAGTGTCCTCTTCTACCACAATTATAATATGTTTGCTCCTTGGCAACTTCTCTCTCCTTCCCTTTTCCTCTGGTTCCTTCTTGTCTTTTCGGGTATCTTTTATTTGATTCACCTTTATCCATTCTTCTCAAGTTGTTTCTTTTAACAATTTTTGTAAAACTTTTTGGCAAACATTGCCATTTCTTCACTTGAGAATTCATATTCCGAATAATCTTCTTTTTCTTTTATTTTCTTTTGTTTTAAGGCAATGGATTTATCCTTTGGTTGTTCAAAGTGTAGTTCATAGTTTTATAGTGAACCAACCAAATCATCAATGTTCATCATAGATACATCTCTGTTATCTTCTATAGCCACAACCTTGAGCTTGAATCTTTCTGTAAGATTCCAGACAATTTTGGTACATACCTTGTCTCGGGTCTCCCTTCACTTAGAGCATACATTTGATTCACAATGTCGTTTATCTTGGAATAGAAATCCATGAAGACTTCATCCTCCCTCATTTTAATTGTATCAAATTGATTTTAGAGGATCTGAAGTTTGGACCTCTTAACTATTCAGGTGCCTTTCATAAGTTCTTTCAAGAACTTCCCATGCCTCCTTTACAGTTCCACAGATCATAATTCGCCTATACTCACTATCGGGTACTACACAATTAAGGGCATTCATGGCTTTGCCATTAGTTGTCAGAGCAGTTTTTTCAACAGGGGTCCAAGAGGTAATAGGTTTGGGTGTCATAAACATGGTTGAGGTGGATGTTATCATCTTCTCTTCCATGGGTTCCTGTGATCCAATCTAAACAATATCCCATACCGATGAATATATGGAAACAAAGAACATTTTCGTTTTGTCCTTCAAAGAGGCATAATTTGTTCCACTGATGAATCTTGGATCAACTCGGATGGTTAATCCCATTTCGTTGTTTTTTTTTTTTTTTAAATTACTTGATTGATTAATTAAGTGCAGCGGATATAACAATCAAGTGTGTGTGTGTGTGTGTGTGTGTGTGTGTGTGTGTGTGTGTGTGTGTGTGTGTGTGTTAGCAAATATTATTAAGCAATCAACATAAGGAATTAGCTATAACACCATAAGCACAAGGACACAAGATATATAGTGGTTCGGTTAGTCAACCTACATCTACTGTTAGGACTAGCTCAACCTTGAACTATCTCCAAATTCACTAAGTGGAGACTTACACCCTCACAATTAGAGTAGGAATTGCACCTCACTCAATCGACTGGGAATTTCACCCACCACATGTAAAATAAGAATTCCACCTATTTGAATTGGATGGGAACTCCACCCACCACATGTGCCAGAGACGACGCTCTAGATTTTTATACTGGTTCCGGAGCCAAGCCTTCTTAATCCACTTTAACAAGATAAAAGATTTAAAACAAAATTAAAAACAAGAAGCATTTGCCTTTGTAGATCTTTATCAAAGATGTGTGCTTCTCAAGGATCCACCCAATGTGTACCTGAGTTTAATCCCGACACTATGCCTTATAACCGTCGTTGAGCAATCACAATCTCAGGGTGACTATGAAACTGATTCTATCCTAGTTCGTATCTTTTCTATCCTCATCTCTTTTTCTCTTTCACTAACTCAATTAATAAATTGCTTGTATATGATTCTCAGGTGTAGGCACAAGAGAGTTGATCGTTCCTTAGAGTGTGTGAACTTTGTCAGTTCAAGGAAGATGATTAAATGATTACACAAATCTAATATTTATAGAGGAGGTGACACAGTTTTTCAAACTATCCAGTACTGACAGGATGGGGGCACTGATGGGTCGGTGCTTATATTTATTACCGTTCAACCACCTGACTGTTGCACATTAAATTCACTCCCAACGGCATAATTAATTCCTTGTAAACAGGTCGGTGTCACCGATGGGTCGACATTGATGGCACCGAGAGGTCAGTCCATACGAAGGTCTCAACCTGGGGCAACACCATGCAGACAGAGTTTCATGACCCAAAACTTGTCCTTCCTAGAAAGACCTGTCTTCCTTTACAGAGGCGTCGTCCTGGTATTCTCGATCGCTCTTGAAATACCGAGATGTGTATTTTTTCGAGACCCCATTTTAGTTCAAAGTTCAGACCTAACAAGTTTTTCATCGACGAGTCGTTGACCATGATGGGTCATTGGGTTCATCACTGAGGGGTCGGTGCATACGAGACTCTCGATCAGAGGCTTATCCAGAATGACAGTTCTATGACGCAGAACTTCTCTCAATCTGGACGACCAGTGTCTGACCACGATGGGTCGATCCTGTCTCGACCGAGGGGTCGGTGAGAACGACTGGTCGAGCTGACAGTGAACTTAATTCATATTTCCGACTATTACACATTAAATTTACTCCCAACGATATAATTAATTCCTGGTTGACAGGTAGGTGTCACCTATGGGTCGACAGTCATGGTACTGAGAGGTCGGTCTATACGAGGGTCTCGATCTGGGGCAACACCATGCAGACAGAGTTTCATTTCCCGAAACTTGTCCTGCTCATAACAACATGTCGCCCTTTACAGAGGCGTCGTCCTCGTATTCTAAATCTGTCTTAAAGTAATGAGATGTCTATTTTTTCGAGATCTCATTTGAGTTCAAAGTCCAGATCTCACAAGTTTTTCATCGATGAGTCATTGACCACGAGGGGTCATTGGATTCATCACCTAGGGGTCGAGGCATACGAGACTCTCGATCAGAGGCTTACCCAGAATGACAGTTCTATGACGCAGAACCTCTGTCAATCTGGCCGACCAGTCTATGACCACAATGGGTCGATCCTATCTCCATCGAGGGGTCGGTGAGAACAACTGGTCGAGCTGACAGTGAACTTAATTCATATTTCCGATTGTTGCACATTAAATTCACTCCCAACGGCATAATTATTTCCTGGTCAACAGGTCGGTGTCACCAATGGGTCGACAGTCATGGCACCGAGAGGTCGGTATATACGAGGGTCTCGAGCTGACAGTGAACTTGATTCATATTTCCAAGTTCGCTTCAAATTTACTGTCAAGCTTCCTCTCTAGGCTTATTATTTCCATTACCGACATATGCAACTAAGCCTAGGGATGATCCTCTCTAAGGTGTGGGTTCCACCTAAAGTCATCTATGGCCACATACTTACTTTTTGTGATTGCCATAAAAATGAGCTTCAATCCGGTGGAGCATGATCTTCTTTCTTCATCACATTGAGTTCTTCAAGCTTCTAGCAAGTGTTATTCCCGAGTCATGGAATTGACAAACTTAGGGACTGGTCGAAGCCGGGGCACTAACAGAAACCATTTACATGGAGCAACCAAAAAGGTTCCAAGAAGTAGGCAAGGGAGACCATGCGTGCAGATTGAAGAAGTCACTGTATGCACTTAAGCAATCTCTAAGGCAATGGTACAAGCGCTTTGATTCTTATATGTTGTAGATTAGCTACTAGCGATGTGAGTATGATTGTTGTATATATTATAGGGTGCTTGATGATACTCTCATTTTGTTATTGCTCTATGTGGATGACATGCTCATCGCATGTAAGGACATGTCCAAGGTAGTTGAACTTAAATCCTAGTTAAGTAAGGAGTTTGACATGAAGGACTTTGGGGTAGCCAAGAAAATGTTAGGGATGGAAATTGGGAGAGAAAGAAAGGTTGGAAAGCTGTGGTTATCACAGAAGAATTACATCTCAAAGGTACTTGAGAAATTCAGCATGCAGAAAGCAAAGTCAGTGTCTACTCCATTTGTAACTCATTTCAGCTTGAGTGCCAGACAATGTCCAAGTATAGAAGATAAAGTTGCAGAGATGTCAAGAACGTCGTATGCTAATGCAGTGGAATGCCTCATGTATGCCATGGTTTGTACGCGACAAGATATCGCGCAATCAGTCGGTGTAGTCAGCAAATATATGGCGAATCCAATAAAAGAACATTGGAATGCAGTCGAGTGGATTCTCAAGTATTTGAAGGGCACCAAAGACTTGGGGATAATCTTTGAAAGAAAACAAGGGTCAGAAACCATGGTTACATATGTAGATGTTGATTATATAGGGGATCTAGATAAGAGGAGATCCACAATTGGTTATGTTTATACACTTGCCAATGGACCCATCAACTGACGGTCAGTGCTTCAGTCTACGGCAGCTTTATCCACTACAGAGGCAGAATACATGGCGTTGACAAGGGCTTCTAAGGACGCAGTGTGGTTGAGAGCTTTGGTGAATAGTTTGGGCATAAATCAGAAATCAGTCTCCATATATTGTGACAATAAGAGTGCTATCTATTTGTCAAAGAATCAGGTACATCATGCCAGGACAAAGCACATAGCAGTGATGTATCACAGAGTTCAAGACTGGGTTTCTACTAGTGAGATCTCAATTCTGAAGATTCACACAGATGAGAATGCTGCAGACATGCTTACCAAGCCGGTTACCGCAGGAAAGTTCAAGCATTGCCTGGACTTGCTCAATCTCTCATCATGCT
This sequence comes from Chimonanthus praecox, assembly GCA_022113865.1. Taxonomy (NCBI): domain Eukaryota; kingdom Viridiplantae; phylum Streptophyta; class Magnoliopsida; order Laurales; family Calycanthaceae; genus Chimonanthus; species Chimonanthus praecox. The sequence continues at coordinate 43,511,421 of CM039093.1, forward strand.
AGAGATTGGACCTGCACCTTTAAGGTGCAAGAGCGATGAGAGTCACTCCCACCAGGTGGAGGTTCTACAACACATTTCAACAGCCTTCAAGGGTTGGACATTTTTTGCCAAAGTGGAGATTGTTGGGTTTGGCTCAAAAGGCCAACATTAAGTTGGGCCCAATAGGCCCAAGTCTATTGTAAGCCCAAATATATCAGGGTTATTTCCTCTAGGGTGGTTTCCTTATGCAAGGTGAATGTTCTCTTTCTTAGTGTGAACAGAGAGGTATAGAGGAGAGACTATGGAGATCCTTGTAGCACCATGTTTATCTTCATCTTCATAGTGAATTGAGCGAAACGCTCCGTGGACGTAGCCTAATGGTGAAATCCATACTCTTTAATTCAAATAAGTAATCAATTCAAATCTTATTTTCATATCAGTTTTCAATTCAAATCTTTCATTAAAATTGAAATCCATACTCTTTAATTTAATTAAATTAACCTTAGATCCTTAGATTTAAAACAATTACATTCAAAATCGAACTATTTCATTTTGTCCCAATAATTAAACATAGAATACGAAATTAAAATTAAATCAGACAATCATAAAAGAAACTCAAAAATTGGATGTTCCAGGATTCTAAAAGCTTATCTCAGATTTATTTAATGGAAATATTACAACTCTTTTGGAGTTTACATCAAAGACAGAGAAATAAAAATAAAATCACAAGGGCACCTATTTGTAAATTCGAATTTAGCTCCTTCTCCTGTCTTCTTTGTGTTCCAATTCTAGATAATTCTCTTGCTCCAGGTCTGTTCGAAATTTGTTGTGCTCTGGTATTATAATTTTTCCTCTGAAAAATCAAATCTGGAAATAAAAATAGAGCCACATGATTTTTGGGATTAAAATTTCATGAAATTCGAATTTTATCTCTCCATTGGATCTCTGCTGACTCATTGTTGTCTCCTCTTGATTCATAATTCTCTCCATTTCTTCTTCTCCAAGGCTTCACATGAAATTTACATGTGTCCTCTGGCTTGGGCGATTTTGACTTGTGTCCATTCAAGAAAATTTCTCTCCAAGCTTCAAATCTCGAAACATCACTTCAATCTAGCAATTTTGAATTTGACTTGTATGGTGTCCAGATACATTGCATTATTTTCTAGATTCAATCCAATCTCAATAATCTCATCTCCACATTAGCAGGATCGAAATTCATTGTCAAATTATGCTCCACACGATTTTTGCAATCCACATTTGATTCACATGATTTTATCCTTGGATTTTTGAGAAAATATTTCACACATGTGGCACTCCATAGCTCCATACGAATTTTGTTGGGCACCACCTTGAACTAATGGACTTGGACTTTGAATTGCAGGCTTGGGCTTCTGGGCTTCATTATTGGGCTTTATCTTACAGGCTTGGGCATTTGAGCTTCAATCTGGCTTGGCTCATTAGTGAACTTTGGCTTATGGACTCTGACTTCAATTGACCTTGGACTTCAGAATTTGATAAGATTAGTGGGCCCATTTATGTCTTTATAAATTTTTACCACCTTTACAATTTAACACAGTCTAAATTAAAACTCTCATATCCGGATCTGAATTATAATAATTTACAATAAATCCAAAATGAAATTAGGTGGTAAAATTTACAACCTTCCAAAAGTATGAATATGGCCCACTTTTCTACATGTCTTTCCATTTTTAGCTCAATTTCATGTATTTCCATATTTTTTCCTACAAAACTTAAAACTAACATTAAACATACCTAATATATACAAAATCAAGACTAACTAATCCAATTTAGAAGGGTAAAATTATCATTTTTGAGTGCTTAACTAATACCCCAAACTTAGATTTTGTTAGTCCTCGAGCGAACTACCTAAAAACTAAAATAAAAATTCAAAACCTAATCTAATCCTAATCTATACCACTTTCGCTGGCACTCTCGATTCCATTTAGTGTTGTTGTCAAATTTTACATTTATAACTCGCAAACAAACGAACCATGTATAGTATAACAGTTACAGGCGAGGTCGAACATAACAGAAAATCACAAAATATATGCACTAAAATTAAATTAACATTCATTTAAAAAGATATATTATTAAGAAATATAATCCCAATGTTTAAATCAAAGAACTCTAATACTTGGATTTTAATAAATCTTAGATTGAAATATCAAAATAACGTCATTATCTCACTTGTATCTAACTTGTAAAATTAACAAAATCAATTGTTTGAATTAAATTCAATTTATTGTCAAGAATCGAATCCATGTCCTTGTTATTCAAAATAGTGAACTAAAATGATAATCTCAATCCCAATTTAAAATTGTATATCGTAAGATCAAAATGACACATCTCCAACTTTAAATACTGGAATTAAAATAAAGATATTGAAAATACATTGAACAATTATCATACAACAATCAAACAAAGTAAAAGACATAATTAAATACTAGAAATAAATTGACAAATAAAGTAAATGACAGAATAAATAAATGCATAATTTAAAGGTTGGTTATTGGAATAGATCGTGAAAGTTCCCATTTTAATTGTCCTAGAACATCATATTGACCCTAGAGGAGAGGAGGGGAGGGAGGGAGGGAGGGAGAGAGAGGGGGGGGGGGGGGGGGGGGTGTTGAATAGGTTAATCTCATTTTTATTGTGTTTACAAATTTGTTGATTAATTTGAGTGCAGCGGAACATTTATCAAGAGATTTGTTTAGTATAATAAATTCTCTAAGTTATCACACTAAGATTTTGACACTTTACACTTTACATAAACTTTGACTATCGATGTTTGTGCGCAATGTGTATAATGACATAATCAATATGCAAAGTGATGTGTCTTAAAAAGAGTACTTAAATACTAAATACAAAAACACATGAATCAAACACCATAAGATCAATTTAAAGTGGTTCGATTCGTTCAACCTTGAGCTATCTCCAAAATCCACTAAGTGGGGACTTACACCCTCACAATTAAAGTAAGAATTCCACCTCACTCAATCGGCTGGGAATTTCACCCACCATTGTCGAATAGGAATTCCACCTATCCATTTGGCCGGGAGTTCCACCCACCTCTATTTTAGAGACAATGCTCCAGAATTTTTTATAGTGGTTCTAGGGTACCTTTTGGAACAAAGGTTTTAAAGAAAATTAAAACCAAGAAGCAATTGCCTTTGAAGCTCTTTATTCTGATGTGTGCTTCTTTGAGATCCCACCCATGTAAGCCGATGCTCTGCCTCGTAGCCGTCGTTTAGCAATTACAGTCCAGGGTGTCAAGGAAACTGGTTCTACCAAAGGTTTCCTAGTTTATGGTTCTCTCATTATCACTTTCAAACTCAATCCTCAGATTGGTTGTTAATGAGGTTTTATCCTTCCTCTATCTCTGTCACAACTCAATCCATTTGATTGGGTGTATTTGACTCCCCTGATGTAAGCACGAGAGAGAGAGAGTGATCTTTCTGTTGGCCCTTGTTTAAGCTCACTGGTGAAGATGAGGGTCCAACTAATCGGTCCGAAGGATGCCAACTGGTTGCATAAGGATTGGTTTATATAGCGAAGGCAACCAGTTGAAGTAACGACAATGTACCGACAGGTCGGTCGCACCGAGCAGTCGGTGACTAGAAATGTTACCGTTACAATTGCGATCGTTGTGCATTAAGTGCACTCCCAACGGTATTATTCTTTCTCGGTTGACATGTCGTTGTCGCTGATGGTTCGACTCTTATGGTACCGAGAGGTCAGTCCATATGAGAGGCTCGTTCTTGTGCAAAACATGCTTGACAGTAGTTTCCACTCTTGAAACCTGTTACCCAGAGTGACCTGTCTCCCAATACTAAGGGGTCGGCCCTGGTACTCTCGATCGTTCTTTGATTGTCGATATGTCTGTTTCTTTGAGAGCTCACATGAGTTCAAGTTTTCAGAACTCAAGATCTTGATCGACGAGTCATTGACCATGAGGGGTTGTTTCAACCTTTCACCGAGGGGTCAGTGCGTATAAGACTCTCGATCAGAGGCAAACCCAGAATGACAGTTTAGTGTTCCAGAACCTAATGTCATTCGGGCCGACCAATCTTTGACCATGATGAGTCGATCCTGACTACACCGAGGGGTTGGTGAGATAAGACTGGTCGAGCTGACAGTGAAACCAAATACATATTTCCAAGTTGTGTTCCAATCCACTATCAATTTTCCTCTCAAGTCTTTTTATGATTTAACCATTTGTTCCACGAAGCTAGGGACAGTCCTCTCTAAGGTGTAGGTACCACCTATAGTCATCTATGACCATTTTACCTGTTTTGTGATTGCCATAACGATGAGCTTAAATCCGGTTGAGCATGATCTTTTCTCTTGATTATCTTGGGTATTTAAGCTTCCAACAAATGCTTCTTTCCGAGTCATGGAATTGACAAACATAGGGGCTTGGCCAAGTCGAGACACTAACAAGCCGTTCATCGCCCAAAATGAATAACCAAATACAAAATCTAGATCTGAAATTCACATACAAATCCAAAGTTCATTTCATGCCCATCATTAAATTAAAATTTTATAATCTTTAATTTAATTAATCGAACCTTAGTAACTTAGATTTAACACTTATAACCTAAGTTCTAACTATTTTATATCCAATTACATAAACAAAAACTACAAACATTAAAAATTAAATCTATATAATCATCAAAGAAATCTGAAAATTAGATGTTTCAGGGTTCTAAAGGAATATTTTATATTTATTTCATGGAAGAATTAAAGTACAAGATTTGGGAATAAATAAAAGAAACACATATAAAAATAAAAATTACAATTGAATGCTCACTTGTAAAATTCCAATGAAGGTCCTTGTTTTCTTGCTTTCTTCTCCAATCTTCACTCTTGAGCTCAAGGTCAAATTCAAATTCTATGGTGTACCATAGTGCTCTATTTATAGGCCCTGGGTTGGAATGGACGGTTGGGATTAAATATTGGTTTAAGTTATTAATGGGGGGCTAAGATTGTATAGGATCTCACTTAAAGGTGGATGGATGGGATTTGAAGTTAAAAACTTAGGGTTTATAAGGCTTGGTCGAATTTTGTGTTGCTTGGTGGCTAAGCAAAGGTGGAGAAAAGATTGGGATTTAGGAGAGAAAATAGGGTAGGATCGAATTTGATATGTAGGATTAGAGTTTTGTGGTTTAATGCATCGATGGTGGAGATCTAAAGATGACATAAACGAATGGATGAGATGAAGTACATGACATGGCCTAGAGTTGACAAGTGAAATGTGCATGAGGTGTTTTGCATTTTGTAAAATCATGTATGGGTTGTGTTGAGCACAGAAATATTACATTTTTACCCCTGATTATTATACTAGTTAGCCTTGATTTTATATATATCAAATACGTTTAATGTCATTTTCTAGTTTTGTCGATAAAAAAAGGAAAGTTCAAGAAAATAATCTTAAAACAGTGGATAATTGCAAGTTTGGTGCTTAATTCAGAAGACCTGCAATTTTTATGATTAATTTCACTTAACTTTTAGGGTTTTCATATAAATTGGTTAGACTAGATCCAGTTATGAGAGTATAGATTAAATCAATATTTTAGATTTTAAAGTGGTGAAGTTAATCATTTATTTCCGGAAGAAAGAACTTATAATTCAAAAGGCAAATGCTGAATTTCAAGATTAATGGGCAAAAAATCCACTTTAACTGGGCCAAACTAAGCTCCATGGGCTATCATTGGGCCAGGCCATAGGCAGTCCATGAGCGTATCACAGATGGGCGAGGGCAATGTGCACTTCAAAGTCCAACAAAGGCCCAAGTCCTCAAGCTCAAGTCCAATATCCAATGGAGGCCCATGTGCTCATTTATAGATCCAAAACCCAAATCCATAACCATCAACACGCTCAAAGCCTTGTCCATTTCCATATCACCCACACCATTCATTCTCCATATTCAATCTCAACCCTTCATCTCATTTCATAAACCATAGGAAAACACTAGAGCCACCTATCAAATCCAAACCATACATGCATCATATTAGATCTAGGTCATTCAATTCATCCATCATATAGATTAATCTTTGTAGTAAAATCATCCATCCATCATTTTATCATTCTTAAATTTATCTCATGCATCCAGTAGCTAACCTATTAGATTTAGGTCCACGAAATCATAGCCATTCATCTTATTCAACCCTAGATTTAGATTAACTTGCACCCCAAGCTAAGCAACATCATCTCACACGATTTTCTCCAATCCTCCACCTATCCATTCGAATTTTACAAGTCATTAACACCTCATCCCTTATCCTCTCCTTATCACACACGATTTTAGCAAGTAAAAATTCTCCATGTACTTGACAAGAAATCCATCAATATTCATTCCATAATATCTTTTCCACCTCAATCATCTATTTCTCCAACTCTTACACGATTTTGAACAATCTTCACCACCTCATGCTCATTTCATTAAATCCACTCCCTAGTCATTTCATCTCTCAATCATCCATCCATCCATTCTTTCTAGCTTTCAATCCCATACATTCATTGCATTGCTTGCACAAAACCCTAACACCATGTGTCAAATTCGCCCATAGCAAGTCCAATCCCTATCTTTTCTCTCCACATTTCCATCTTCTCTCCACCATATATCTTATTCACCAACCCAAGCCACCCAAATTTCGTGTATGCCTTGTAACCTTAGCATTTTCACCTTAAAGTCTCCTCCATTCAATTCTAAATGAGATCTAGCCCAAGCCATCAATTCACAACTTAAACCAAGATTAAGTCCCAACCGTCTGTTCCAAATGAGGCTTATAAATAGAGCACTGAAGCACTCAACGAAATTCGAATTTGATCTGGAGCACAAAAGGACCCAAGCCAAGGAGAAAAGTTCAAGAGACAAGAAGACAGGAGTCGCCATAAGATTTTACAAGTGAAAGTTGTAAATTTACGTCTCCGTTTTGTTTATTTTGTTCTCAATTTATGTATGCCTATACTGTATTCTTCCATGAAATAAACACAAGAAGTTCCTTTAGAACCTTGGAAAATCCGATTATACAGATTTCCTTTTATGCTCTCTTTTGATTTAATTTTAAATTTATATTCTTTGTTTAATTAAAGGACTTAGGTTGTAACTGTTGAATCTAAGAGCTAAATTTTAATTAGATTAAATATTATGAATTTTAATTAAATGGTGTAAATTGATTTTTTGAATTTTTGCGTTGAATTTCAGATCTAGGCTTTGTATTTGTTTATATATTTCTTATGCGATAAACTGTCTATTCTAACAATCACCCTTTACGTTCTGCAATTTTAAATTTTGTTATTTATTTTACTTGCAGTTTCATTTCCACTCTTTTATTATATTAGTTCCTTTGCTTGTTTGTTGTATTTTAAATCCACAATTTCTTTTCAAGTTTTTATTTTTGTATGTTCATGAACTCTATTATTTAATTCTTGGTAACAAAAAATTCTCTCCCAAAGATTCTTTAACTAAGGTTAGTGGTATGATATTTCGATCTTAAAACATGTGATTTAAATTAAGATGAGACTACATATTCATGTTTCACTAATTTAATAAAAAAAAAGATGGAGTCGATTCTCGACTTGTAAAATTCATAAGTTAGATAATAATGGTGTTAACTTTTTTTTTCTAGGATCTAAATTAAAATCGTAATTCCATGTATTAGATTTATTAAGATTACATATTTTTGAAGGTACCAATTTAATTTAATCATATACTTTGTGGATTTCCTTTGTGTTTGACCTCGCACTCATACTGCTATACTATTAAATAGTTCGTGCACTTGCAAAATTATAAATGTAAAAATGCACATCAACAAGTTTTTGGCGCCATTACTAGGGAAATCAAAATTAAATTGTGTGCCAATAAAATTATGTGATTTTATGAAATATTGTTATTTTTCGAATGTTCTATTTTTGGCAACTCTTTAAAATTGGAAACTTTTCTTTTTGGAAAGTTCTAATTTTAAAAAGTTTCCTTAAATAAGAATTTTTTAAAATCTCAATATTGATGGAATTATGTTTTAATTTATTTTTGGAAAGTTTCTATTTTTTTTTTTAAAAAAATCTATTTTTGGTAACCATATAATGTTAGAAAAATCCCCAAACTTAGAAGTTTTCTAAATCTAGAAATCTTATCTAACTTATAAAAGTTTTAAAATAATCAAATCTTGGAGACTATGGAATTATAGATTGATTTAATGAAACTTAAGTTTAAATTTTTATGGTCTTGTCTTATTTAAAATTCTTGTTTAGGATTTTAAATATTATATCTCCTTCACTAGTTGTAGTTTAGGAAAATTGCATCTAGATTAGGTTTCATGCATTCTTTATGAGAGTAAGAATCTTCACTTTGTTTTGAGGTATTTCAATGTACAGGGATTTTGAATAGTGCTCTAAAAATTTATGGCAGGAAAACACTATAGGCCAAGGTAAGTGCCTAACCTCATTTTCTTTAATTTATTTTTTTATCCATACATCCATATAGATTTTATTAGGGTGTTTGCATTTATTTTCCATAAAAAAAATATAAAAATTTCATATTTACTTTGCTCATGCATTTAGGTTGTTAGTCTTCATGCATTAGACTAGATTCTTTGCTTATTTTTTACATATTTACTTTGACTATTTCATCGTTAGATTTAGGATTGCATTTACAAAAAAATAAATAAATAAATAAAAAAGAGTAGTAAATAAAAATGGTTCATGCATCTCCTAATAAAATCAATTAAGGAACCATTAGGCTAGATTTTAGGGTTTCATGCACATTAGGAACCTTTTCAATCTAAATCATTTTTTGAAACCAATGAATAGTTCATCTTCAAGGATGGTGTCTAAGGCTAGTTTTGTCACCAAGGCATGAGGTCGAGCATGTCTAAGGATAAACTGGGATGAGAAACCGTTTGTGCTCCTCCTTTTACCTGAGAACTTCCTGGCCATCTTGTAGTTAAAATTTCGTTGGAGACTTAGATTATTTGGAGAAAAAAGTAAAAGCAAGTCTAGAAACAAATTTTAGGGTCCTGTTAGCAGCCAATAAAAATTCAATTTCTTTTAAAGAAATTTGAATATAGATTTAGACATTTTCATGTGTGATTTTTGTTTGAGTGTATACGATCGTGTCTGTGTATGCTTCATTGGTCTCATGACTCCACCAATCACTTGGTTCGAGTTACACTACCCATTAGTACATCGATCGTTGCGTCCAGATCTCAGTCAGGCCCAGTGATAGTCATAGATAGTCTACCCTTATCACCGCCCACATCACCATCACCACAACCAATCAGCCATTTCGCCCACACAAGAACCATCACAGGATCCGTCCTATCAGCCCATCCCTAACTTGATAGTCAACCTGTAGGTCCAACGTCTGACCATAATTGATAAGGAAGACACATTTACCCATTTACCCATCCACCCACACTCATTTACCCATATTCACCCACTTATCTCCCTTCACCCAGACCCAGCAACCCACTTGTCTATATCTGAGTTGGTCCGAGTCGTTAGTGTCTAGTTTTGAGTTTAGCATGTCTAGTTTAGGTCTGCATTGAGATAGTCTAGCCTAGGAGTTTAGTCTATTTAGCACACTCTCAAGTATACATGAACCCCGATTCTTCATTTGATGACATTTTCTTCTGATTTGCACCTGATCACTGTAGATTAACATTGAAGACAATGTTTAATTCGAGTTTGGGGGTACTAGGGTAGTTTAAAAAAAAAAATCTTAGACAGAGAGAGACTTAACCTTTTTTAAGGGAAGAGTAGGCGAAAGCTGAGACTCCTTGGTGCTTACCAAGACTGTCAATCTTAACTTGAGAAAAGCATGCGTCTTGACAATCTGACGTAAAAAAAGTCACACTTTTAGTATTATTACTTAGATAGAGATCTTTATATCATACTTTTCCGAAAGATTTTTATAGGATTTATACTTGGAAACTTCCGTATACAACCATGTTAAGTTTAGTCTGAAAATGAAAAATATTCATGAGTCAAGTGGTCACCATAGGAATACTAGTGGATACTAAGACCCAGTGAGTTTTAGAGCTATTCTTTTCTTCTGAGGGTTATAAATCAATTCCATTTTATTTGGTAGCGCAAATAAGTCGTTGTTGATCTCATTATTCTTCATCTTGGTCATATTACTGAGAACGCCATCAAAATTGAGTTATTATGCGTGAAATTTTTCCAAATTTATTTGTTTACCATACCCAACTCCAGTTCAGGAGTATGAACCAATTGAAAATATCCATGGCCTATTCTTAGAAAAGGTTAGAGATGACAATTTGGGATGGTACTCTAAAAACAAGGGCACAAAAAAGAATAAGAAGAAAATAGAATGTAAAGAAGGGAACATCCAGATACCAAAGAAGGATCCCCTGAGAAAAAAAAGAGAAAAAGGAGGAAAAATAATACTTTGAAAAGTGCTGAAAAGAAAAATAAAGGAAAAATATCCCATTTAACATTTTGAAAACCTCTAACCTTTCTATTCAAAGTATTTATTTTTAGAGCCTTCTATCCTTTTTTTTTTTGGCCCGGTCTTAAGCCACGTTTTGTCCTATTAGGAAGTCCTATTGATCTTAAGTCTAAATAGGATATTTCATGTGAAGAATAAATGAGGGAAAATTATAGTATTTGATTCAACGTTCTCAGGAAAGTGGCACCTATTCATGAGATCATTCATTTTCTTTGATATGGACTGTCTTTCTTAATACATGTGTGAGATATTTTGATTTGAATACATAATTTCTGCTCACATATAATTTGAAAGAAAATGAACCCAAACCTCTAAGTGTTAATTTTCCCGAGAGATATATCTAGTAAGGTTTGCAGTCAAAGCGCATTTTCCAATAGTGTGATCAAAACTTGGGTCTATATGGAAAAAAATTCTATCTTAATATTGGTTGAGCACACACTACCCCCTGGGTATAAGCCTTATAAAGTGAATTTTAGAGTTGTATGATATTTAGACCCCTATTCTATGTGTTCTTGTTAAAGATGTTGATGTTTGTGGGTATCATCACTGAAAGCCCTCACAGGACTATAACTCGTCCACTGGGAGTAACCTAGGGGTTTAAAGGCTTCTTGCATATGCTAAATGCAATCGAGAGTACCAACGAAAGTGGTGTAGTTTTTAGGTTTAGTTAGGTTTTTGTCTATAGGTCTAGTTTAGGATTATATTAGATTTTTGGATTTTTGAGTCGTAGCTTTTAGGGAGTTTTGCTAAGTTTTGCTCGAGGACTAGCAAAATCTGAGTTTGGGGGTATTTGTTGAGCACTGAAATATTACATTTTTACCCCAGATTATTAGACTAGTTAGCCTTGATTTTATATATATCACATGTGTTTAATGTCATTTTCTAGTTTTGTAGATAAAAATGGAAAGTTCAGAATAATACTCTTAAAACAGTGGATAATTGCAAGTTTGGTGTTTAATTCGGAACACCTGGGATTTTTATGATTTATTTCACTCCACTTTTACGATTTTCATATAAATTGGTTAGTCTAGATCCAGTTATGAGAGTATAAATTAAATCAATATTTTAGATTTTAAAGTGGTGAAGTTAATCATTTATTTCCAGAAGAAAGAACCTGCAATTCAAAAGGCAAAGGCTGAATTTCAAGATTAATGGGCCCGAAATCCACTTTAATTGGGCCAAGCTAAGCTCCATAGGCTATCATTGGGCCAGGCACAGGTAGTAGTCCATGCGCATATCACAGATGGGCTAGGCCAATGTGCACTCCAAAGTCCAAGAAAGGTCCAAGTCCTCAAGTTAAGTCTAAGATCCAATGGAGGCCCATGTGCTCATTTATAGGTCCAAAACCCAAGTCCATAACCATCCGCATGCCCAAAGCCTTGTCCATTTGCGTGTCATCCACACCATTCATTCTCCATATTCAATCTCAACCCTTCATCTCATTTCATAAACCATAGAAAAACCCTAGAGCCACCTACCAAATCCAAATCATACATGCATCATATTAGATCTAGGTCATTCAATTCATCCATCATATAGATTAATCTTTGTAGTAAAATCATCCATCCATCATTTTATCATTCTTAAATTTATCTCATTCATCCAGTAGCTAACCTATTAGATTTAGGTCCACGAAATCATAGCCATTCATCTTATTCAACCCTAAATTTAGATTAACTTGCACCCCAAGCTAAGCACATCATCTCACACGATTTTCTCCAATCCTCCACCTATCCATTCGAATTTTACAAGTCATTAACACCTCATCCCTTATCCTCTCCTTATCACACACGATTTTAGCAAGTAAAAATTCTCCATGTACTTGACAAGAAATCCATCAATATTCATTCCATAATATCTTTTCCACCTCAATCATCTATCTCTCCAACTCTTACACGATTTTGAACAATCTCCACCACCTCATGCTCATTTCATTAAGTCCACTCCCTAGTCATTTCATCTCTCAATCATCCATCCATCCATTGTTTCTAGCTTTCAATCCCATACATTCATTGCATTGCTTGCACAAAACCCTAACACCATGTGTCAAATTCGCCCGTAGCAAGTCCAATCCCTATCTTTTCTCTCCAAATTTCTATCTTCTCTCCACCATTGCTTAGCCACCTTGCCAAGCCACCCTAATTTCGTGTATGCTTTGTAACCCTAGCATTTTCATCTTAAAATCTCCTCCATTTAATTCTAAATGAGATCCAATCTAAGCCATCAATTCACAACTTAAACCAAGATTAAATCCCAACCGTCCGTTCCAACTCGAGGCCTATAAATAGAGCACTGAAGCACTCAATGAAAATCGAATTTGATCTGGAGCACAAGAGGACCCAGGCCGAGGAGAAAAGTTCAAGAGAAAAGAAGACATGAGTCGCCACAAGATTTTACAAGTGAGAGTTATAAATTTACGTCTCCATTTTGTTTATTTTGTTCTCAATTTATGTATGCCTGTACTAAATTCTTCATGAAATAAATGCAAGACGTTCCTTTAGAACCCTGGAAAGTCAGATTATATAATTTTTTTTTATGTTCTCTTTTGATTTAATTTTAAATTTGTATTCATTGTTTAATTAAAAGGATTTAGGTTGTAACTATTGAATCTAAGAACTAAACTTTAACTAGATTAAAGATTATGAATTTTAATTAAATGGTGTAAATTGGTTTTTCGAATTCTTGCATTGAATTTCAGATCTAGGTTTTGTATTTGTTTATATATTTCTTGTGTGATGAATGGTTTATTCTAACAACCACCTTTTACATTCTGCAATTTTAAATTCTGTCATTTATGTTACTTGCAATTTTATTTCCAGTCTTTTATTATGTTAGTTCCTTTGCTTGTTTGTTGTATTTTAAATGTTCAATTTCTTTTCATGTTTTTATTTTTGTATGTTCATGTACTCTATTATTTAATTCTTGGTAACAAAAAATTCTCTCTCCCAAAGATTCTTTAACTAAGGTTGGAGATATGATATTTCAATCTTAAAACATGTGATTTAAATTAAGATGAGACTATATATTCATGTTTCACTAATTTAATACAAAGAAGAAGGATTTGATTCTTCACTTGTTAAATTCATAAGTTAGATACTAATGGTGTTAACTTTGGTTTTCTAAGATCTAAATTAAAATTGTAATTCCATGTATTAAATTTCTTAAGATTACATATTTTTACTAATTTAATTTAAGCATATATTTTGTTTATTTCTTTTGGGTTCGACTTTACACTCATGTTGCTATACTATAAAATTGTTCGTGTGCTTGAGAGATTATAAATGTAAAATTTGCACATCAACAGGTCGAAAAGATTGGGATGATGAGGTGTTTAGAGATTTTAGGAATGAACTTGGATCGATTTTTCGTCAAATGCATGGAGAACTTTAGTTGTAAAAATCGTGTGGAGTGTGTGTGTGATGTATCAAAATCGTGTATATTGAGATAGGGTTGTTTGGGTTCCAAATGGATTTAGATCTTAGGTGGATGGATTTGATTGAAGTGATGGACAAGAATCCATCTTTGAAAGCGGGAGTGGTAAGTTTAATTCCCACCCCTTCCGAAAAGAGCAACTCCCACTCCATCCCAAAAGGGCCACTCCCATTAGCAATGTTGTCAAACCCGGCCTGGCCTATGGGTGAACCTTTGGTTCGACCATGATCGACCCGGGTCGGTTTAAAACCCATCTGAGTTAAAACCCTTTGCAACCTGTGGTTCAACCCGGTTTATTATATAAACTCGTGACACATTAGCAACTAAAACCTGTTTCTAAAATATATATAAAAAAAAAAATTAAACTAACTGAAATGGGAACATACTCTTGATGCACAACAGGGAATGGGATGGACTCCTTATGGGAGTCAAACAACAGAATGACAAGAAAGGATGAGGAGGAGGCGGCAGCGTGAGGTTAGGGATGAGGGAGGAAATGAGAGTAGGGTTTTTTACTCATCCCTTTGTAGAGTTTCTTAGCACGTGGGTTCTTAAAAAATCTAATATAAGCACGTGGGTTTCTTGAGAAATCAGAAGACGTGTAGTGCTGGGACATGATCCAGTTGTTTCTAGACTTAACTCTCTTTTTTTTAAAACATTTTTCACATATTTATTAATGTAAAAGGGATAACTTTAGATATTTATTAGAGTAAAATAGCTAATTAGATGACTTTTCAAATTCAAATATATATTTTTTTTGTAAAAAAAGGTTAAAATAAGAATAAGAAATTTAAAATTTTAATTAAGTGCATATAAAAATTTTAATCTATCCTTTTCATATTAATATTAAAAATAGATAAATATGTGTAAAAAATTGGGAAAAAAGTTTTGAAGATAAGATTTGATGAATTTGAAGGTAATGGTCTACTCTTATTGTATTATTGTAAAATATGAGAATTTCATATAAAAATACTAAAAACAGAAAATAATTATATTTTTATGCAATGGATTAGAAAGTTTTAACGCACTCTCTCACGTTAGTATATAAAAAAAAATTATAAAAAAAAAATTGAAGTGGAGAAATAATGACATGATTACAATTAAATTTCAAATGTTAATATTCCCATCTAAAATCGTTATTGTGAGCTAAACATTACCATCTTTTAATCAATTAATAAAAATAAACAATTATTTTTGGTATATCATTTAGAAAATATATTGAATTCTTTATTTGTCTAAATAGATTTCCTCAAAAAATTTTATGGACTCATATTATTTGGTTTGACCAATTAGGAGGACAATATTAGGGTATATAGATAACTTGAGAAGAATATTTAGATTAAAATGGCTTATTTAGGAATTTAGTCCAGTGAAGATATGGTATTAGTTTAACTTGACCTAACTTAAATAATTTCGTAATACTTGGTCCAACTTGACTATACACCCGTTTAACTTTTTAAATAGGAATATAAATATTTTTTATTTAAATCATATGTTCATAAATTTACATCAAATGAAAAACCTTAAAAATATTTTTTCCATCTAATTAATCTAGATAACTACGTCATATATATATATGAACAAATTTACATCAAATGAAAAACCTTACATCTGGTGCATTTTCTTTCTATTTAATTATTTAAAGATGATTCATAAAAAAATAATGTTAAATTAAAATTAGATATGGTAAGACACAAGTAGATCAAACTTTGAACTTATAATTCAATTTTTAGTCACTTGATTTAACTAGTAAAAGTCACATTTTAATTTTTCAAAAAAAATACTTAAAATTTTATTTCAACTCATCGATTAAACATTAATTAATAATTTAATATCATTTTAATATAATATTCATGTGTGGGTTTGACTGGGTTTGACTTTGGGTCAACCCGATTGAACCTTATTTAACCCACCCTTTCTCCAAGACGGGTCGCTCCACAGGTCGATTTTTAAAACATTGTCCATTAGAGTTACCGAACGCGTGCTTAAATAGACTTCACATACTTTGAGGATTAATTGGGTACTCTCAGAAGTATAAACACTTTGGTCAAATAGACTCTACTCTATACTACATGGTAGAGACGAGAAAAGTGGCTCCAATGACCTACTCGCAACCAATGCCACAAATATCAGTGATATTTTCAAATTTACTACATTTTTATAGTAAAATACCATTACTGAGTTAATAATGGGTATTTATCAGCACAACGGTAAATTTCTCATAAAATCACGTTAAAAATGCAATAATATCGTAATAAATTCTCAGCAAATTTCATATTATTAATATTTTTCATTTATTATATTTTTTATTTAAATATTATATTTTCTGTGAGTTTTTCCATTAGTTCCCTGATGAAAATATGAGAATTTCTTTCCTTTCGTCGTTTCTCTCCCATAATAAGAAAAAACCCACATGGGTGTAGCTCAGCTGGTTACCTCCCACCTCAAGAAGTGGGAGGTCACATGATTGAGTCTCCATGACCTAACCTTAGTGTACCTTAGGAGTAGGGGTCCACCCGTAGGAGTCCACCCGTAGGAGTTTTACGCTGGATATCCCACGATCTCACACCTAAATTAAAAAAAAAAAGAATTTAAAAATATTTTGATATTACCGATCGTGTTAATATCCGATAACGGTATTTTTACGGTGCACGTAACTCCAGCTTGGAGTCATGCAGGATCCACAACCCGTGTTACACTTTTTCAGTATAAATACGCAAAACCGACTCATATGCTGCAAACAAGATCTGAGTCATTTCAATGGGAAATCCACATTTCACTGATGAAGTTGTTAGTGAAGAATGCAAGGAATTGAGTTTCTCTGTTCCAAAAGAGAACAATGGGTTGTTCGACCTCTATCAATATCAAGGCCACTGGTACTCAAAATATTCTACAATCCCTGTTGGCAATCCAACCACACTTCCTAGCTCAAGAGACTGATCAACTCTTGCTCTCTGCTCCTAAAACCGGCACCACTTGGACGAAGGCACTCATCTTCGCCGTCGCCAACCGCACCCACTACGACTACTCGCAGCATCCTTTGCTCACCACCAATCCCCATGACCTCATCCCCAACTTAGAGTTTGATCTCTCTGCATCCAACCGGATACCTGATCTAACCAATATTCCTTCCCCAAGGATCTTCCAATCACACGTTCCATACACGTCGCTTCCGAGATCTGTGATACAACCGGGTTGTCGGGTCATCTACATATGCCGGAATCCGAGAGATACATTCATTTCTCTGTGGCATTTCTTGGACAAGTTCCGAACAGAAGATCAAAGACCCATTGATATAAAAGAGGCCTTGGACAAGTCTTGTGGAGGAGTCTCCTTGTTTGGCCCTTATTGGGAACATGTGTTGGTGCGTTGGAGAGAAAGCAGAGAAAGAGCAGAGAAGGTGTTGTTTCTCATGTACGAAGAAATGAAGGCAGACCCTCAACATCACTTGAGAAGGATGGCTCGTTTCTTGGGTTGTCCCTTCTCTACAAAAGAAGAGTAGGAAGGGGTGGTGGACAGAATATCAAGGCTTTGTAGTTTTGAAAATTTGAGCAATTTAGAAGTGAACAAGAGTGGGAAAATATGCAGTGGTGTAGCTTTCAAGTAACTGCAATTTTTTATTTTTCTTATTTACTGTTTTTCTTTTTTGAATTTACGTGTGGAAAACCGCGGGATACCTACCGTAAAATCTTCATGGGTGAGTCCACTACCTCTAGAACACACCAAGATTAGGCCATGGGAGCTCGAACCCGCAACATTCCGCTTCCTGAGGTGGGAGACAACCAGTTGAGCTACACCCATGGGGGTTTGTATGATTGATGTTTTAAAATGTGTCTTGTATTTCTTTTGTTTTCTTCCGTGATGTAAGTTTTAGTAGTTGTGTTTTTTTTTTTCCAAATTTTAAATTTTAAATTATTAGATGATGATGCATTGGATAGGATCAATCAAATAAAAATAATACAATAAATCATTATTTTTAAATTATTTACGTTTGCAGCTCGGCAGCAGAGGAAGGAAGGGAGAGTTGATTAGATCTAATTGAAATGTAAATCTAAATCAATACTTTAATTGATAGATCCAATTTAATTAAATAATAATTTTTTAAGAAATCACCAAGGTAATTACATCCAATTCCTAATTTGATAATTAGATGTAAATTTTCAATCCACAAATAGATGACTATTAAATCTTGAAAATTAATCTCAACCATTCAATAAATCTAAAACCCTAAATTACTTCCCTCAATAATACTTCCACAAATATGAAACTATCAAATCAACAATATACAGTTCCTGCTCTTTCTCTAAGTTTTATGTAGGCATTAATAAATAGAAGAAAATCCTTTCTGAACATGAAGAGCTTCTTTAATTTTGCTCGATCTTATCTCCTGTTCTGGTGGTTCAGGCTTCATAGATCAGAGGACGATCTTCTTTCCATCTATGTATTTTTCTTTGGCTCATTCACCACATCTCTGTGATTGATCAAATGTCTTTCCAAAAAATGCGAGTCGTGTCCATCCGTACCACATCACACCAAATCAAGTCCTAGTATTTGATGCCTATTGAAATGTTCACCATGCATTTATGTTGAACTTACAACTCATCACCTTCTGAAAACCAATTAGGGGTATAAATATCAGTCGATACATTTGAGTTTTTGAGCATCGAGATATTTCGGCCAAGATCTCGCCGATATCGGTTGATATACAGTGAGATTTTTTAAAAAAAAATTAGGAGAGATATGACCAAGACGCAGATATCTCAGAAATCATATTTTTTTTACCCCTGAAGCCAATGAATGTGATATGGATGATGATGATGCTTTACAATGTAATCCAAGTATATTAATTGTGACCTACGAAACTAGATTGTTAGTACTACCCAGTGTTTTGAAACGCGACCCGACCCGTGGTTGAACCATAACCGGCTCCATCTCGAGTCGAGTTTTAGAAAACCCTTAACAATGCAAAAACCTGCAAAAACCCAGTCAGACTCGCGAGTTTGACTGGGTTTTGAAATAAAACCTCGACCCGACCAATCTCAAAACCGTTTAAATTTTTTTTTCAAAATAATTTTAAAAATTTTAAATAAGAATCTTTAAAAATAGTAAAATTTAATAAAATTGACCAAATGGGCCAGCCCACAAATCTCAGTATCAAGAGGCTGAAAAATAGGTAAGTTTCTCATATTGAGGCTGCTCATATTTATAGCCTTAGACGGTGGTTATTTTTTCAAGATTTTCGACGTGGGACAAGCACTGTAGAGAGTGAGAAGGGGTCGTAACAAATGGAAGCCTTGAACTCAATCATGAACTCATGACCATGAACCTTGGATGTCTCATGAGTCATGAATGAGCACATTGGTCAAATGACGCGACTATGATTATGTTTTTCTATCAAATTTGAAAATTTATATTAAATGAAAAGTAATTAAAATATAAAAATGAAAAAATACATGTGTAACTAAAAAAAATAATGGACTATCAATTAAAAAAAGTAAAATAATATGAATAAGACATATTTAAAAAATACTTTTAGTTTTCTATATTATTTAAAAATAATAGATGATGATAACTTCAATTTTTAAAATAAAATCATGATGACAGAATAATAAAATTTCTAGAATTATTAATAATGAGTTAGATATTAAATATGCATTTGTAGTGTAGAAATAAAATAAATAGGATATATTGTTGTATAAAAAATTATTTCAACTTATCAATTAAATCTTAATTAATAATTTAATATTATATTAATAGCATGGGTTTGACAGGGTTTGACTATGGGTCAACCCGGTTGAACCTTATTTAACCCACTCTTTCTCCAAAACGGGTCACTCCACTGGTCGAGTTTTAAAACAATGGTACTACCTCTGTCTATCACAATTTTCTATACCTTGGATTGTACTTTTTGTTATGAATATGTTATTTCTGATCCACTTTCCATCATCTACCTCGTTTACTCTTGTCTTTTCAATTCGATTAGTCACAAGCAGGGCCGGTCCTGTCTTAAGGCCAAATAGGAGGCTAGCTATTTGGCCGGCCGCCTGAAATTTCAGGACCTATCATGGTCACAAGTGTATCTTCCTCCATTATCTGCTTAACAAACTCACTTTTATTGGGCTTAGATTCACATTTTCCTTTAATCACCTCTTTAACATAATTCAGAAATGGTCTCAACCATTCCTTCTTTTTCAGTAGTGTATAATTTTGTTTACAAGTGATCCACAATGTTTTTACAACCCCACTTTTGAAATTTTGAAGATCCAAACACATTCGTTTTTTTTTTTTTTATTTACGTGTGGGAAATTTTGGGATACTCAGCGCAAAACTCGTACGAGTGAGCTCACTACGTGTAGATTCTCGTTCTAGGTACCATTCTTCTCATCGTCCAATTTTGGCTACAAAAGTTTTTTTTTTTGAACAATTGACTACAAAAAAACTTTCGATATATATTATTCAATTCCATTTAAAATTGATCAAGTTTCTAATGGATCAATTCAATGGACAGATTTGATCCTTGCAAGCCTAAAACAAGTTTGGCCACTCGTAAGTTGACATCTTTAAAATCTTAAAGGAAAGTATCCGACACACTTTGGCCACTCCTAATATGAAGTTTCCAAAAGCAACGTATTTCCAAAAATAGAAAATTTCCCAAAAAGTGGCTTCCAAAAATATCAAGTTTTCGCAAAAACAGAATCTTCTCAAAATATAGCAGGCCTTCTAAAGGAAATAGGCTTTCTAGAATCCAAACTCTTATTACCAAATGATGGAGGGAGGTCTGCTCTCACTAAAGATTTGATAATCAAATCACGGAATTGAGATCCCAATTTAACAACCGGTCCAAAGGAGTTTATCCAAAAATAAAATCTGCAATATTGTCAAAAGGAATTCTCAAAATTAGATCCTCTTATATCCATAACGAAATATGAATTCATATACAATTTTATGTCACTCCACCTAATTGCAAAAATGGTCATAACTTCATCTACATATCGAATTATTTAAATTTGAGTTTGTTGGAAAGTTATTGAACAAAGTTTTCAATAAATCCAATTTTGTAAAATCTGATACCATTTGATACATCAAATATGCCAGTAAATTCACACCACGGTTTTTGCCAATCAAATCAAGTCTAACGGTTATTGTTAGATCTAATTGAACTGTAGATATAAGTCAAGTTTTCAATTGATGAGTCCAAATTAATTCAATAATAATTCTTCAAGAAATCACCAAACCAAGTAGTTCTAATTCCCAAATTTGATAATTTAGATCTAAATCTCCAATCCACAAATAGATCACAATTAAATCTTGAAAATTTATTTCAACCATCCAAGAAATCCAAAACCTAGGATGTAGATCTTAAATCACATCCCTCAATTATGCTTTTATGAATAATGTTAGTGCCCCGTCTTGACCGAGTCTCCTTGTTGTCAATTACATGACTTAGAAGAACATTGCCTTGGAAGATTGAAGACAATGAATCAAGACTCAAGAGTAATAAAGTTTGAATAAAGAGCTTCAAGCATTGGAAGATCAAGTGAAGATTCAAGCATCACCTAGTGTATGGCAATCCAAAGGTAAATTAGCCATAGAAGACTCTTGGGTGGACCCACACCTCTAGGAAGACATTTCCTAGGCTTAGAGAATCAAAATGGTTAATCTAATCAAGCCTAAGTGAACTTTGACATCCAACAAAATCAAGTTTAATTAAACTGGAAAATCTAATTAACTGTCAGAACGATACATCATGTCTGGTGATCCATCTCCAAGGATAGGAACGACCCATCGTGGTCTACGACCTATCGTCCGAATTGACAAGTGTTTTGGTTGAAAAATATTGTCAAACGAGTTCACTCTCAGGCAGATACTATTGTGGGAACACGATCTATTGTGAGTGACAGGGCAGACCCATTGTGGTCCACGGCTTGTCGGCTGAAATTTTCAGAGTTTTGGTTGGAATCACTTTGTAAAATTTAGTTGGCTTCTGGAAAATACTATCGTTAATTTACGACCCATTGGCACTGGGCTCGATGATCCATCGTGGAGGACCACCTATCATGCGTGACCGTTATCTATCCGTTGGGGTGCATTTAATGCGCAGTGGTCTTATTGTTGGGAGGTCACTTTTAACCCACACAATCCATCGTCAAGCCATGACCCATCGTGAACTTTAAGTTTCAATTTTTTTGGTTTGCTTATTTAAGCTCCGGATTTTCTTGTGATGTGTAGTTTTTCTAAAATTGGAGAAACCAGAGAAAAACACCTGAGATTTCTACAGTCTCTCACTCTTACTCTCTCTAAGAACTTCACATTAGTGAATCATTTGAGAATCCAATCATCACTTGATTGAGATTAAGAGAAGAAGGAAACCAAGTCTAGGATCAACTTGCAAATTCAAAATCCTAGGAACCTCTCCCATAGGTTGTGATTGCTCATACTACGGAGCATTTTCGTCATCAACGAGATCACATTGGGAGAACTCTACAAGGAAGCTCATCGACATCTTGTGAGCTACAAAGGCAAGTGCTTCTTCTTGTTTGATTTTAAACATCAACTAATTAAGTGGATTAAAGAGAGTTCTTGAACCACTATAAAAAATAGAGGGATACATATTAGATTGGGGTAGGTCGAACCTTTCAAAACTAGGATTCGAGTTGGATGAAAGCCCCACTTTGTTTGTGAAGGTGTAATTGATACTCTATTAGTGAGGGCGTAATTTCCCACATAGTGAATTTGGGATAACCCAAGATTAGGTGAGTCCATCAGTGGATGTAGGAGGGATTTAATCTGAACCACTTTACATCTGGTGTTTGGTTCTTTGCGTGTGTGATTGATTCTATAACTTGTAGGCTCTTGTTACACTTGATTAATCTTGTTTACTCTACTGCAAATTATTGTGATTAATGAAGAAATTTTTAAAGGCCATTAAAATTGGAGATTGTCCTATGCCCCCCCCTAATACAATAGTACTCTAGCACCGAGAACTTTCAATTGGTATCAGAGCCTCGTGCTCTTCATAATGATCTAACCATCCGAGTTGATCTTGGTGCTAGAACATCAAATATGGATGCCAGAAAAATCATCTACAGATCTCTATTGTTTGTGTACTCTATTATGATTTATTTGAAAACAAAAATAGAGACTATCTTGGCATCTTTTGTTGAAGCTGATTGGACCTCTATCCAAATTGATTTCATTAAAATTATTTCAAAATCTATGGATTGTTCAAACTCCCACTATCTAGATGTATGCAATTCTATGGATGCCCGTGTCTCTTTAAATTCTATGTCAGGTAATTCCACTTGCACTCAAGGAGATTGTGGCCCATACGAGAAAGAAAAGGAATTTACATTTTCTGACCTTAAAAGATCTGAAGTGAATTCAAATATGGAGTATCATGGAAAAGATGAGTCCTTAAATATTTTTTTTGCTTCCATCACATCTGATCCAAATGAATCCACCAGTGAAACAGAGGATGATAAAATCATTGATGACCTACAAGAGTTCCACAATGCCTTGTACCAAGAGAGTATGAACTTAGCTAAGAAACTTCATAAAATGAGAATGGAAAATGTCAAACTCTCAAAGTATCATGAAACTAAAAAATCTGAGAAAATGTCTCTCTCAACTAATATAAAACCTTTGGGTTGGAGGTTTGGTAGGGAATCAAATGCTCTTTGGGTCCGCATTCTTTCAGTAAAATATGGGGTATTGAACGTTAACAAATGGAATTTGGGTGAGGAGGCGGCTAGATCAGGATCTAGGGTTTTAAAGATTGGTGGAAGATTTGTTATGGTCAATCGGAGGTTAATGACTTGTTCAAAAGTAATCTTCGGATTTTAGTTGGAAAAGGCAACAGGACCTTCTTTTGGAAAGACTTGTGGCTAGGCGATAAGACTCTAAGTGATAGATATCCTAGGCTTTTTAGGGCAGTTAGAAACCAAGATGCTTTGATAACAGATTTGTATTGCTCTAATGATCGAGCTATTTCGTGGCAATTGGACTTCAGGAGGGAGTTGAGGGATTTTGAAGTGGAGAGTGTTAGTGATCTCAAAGTCCAATTGGGTGAATTCCCCCTGGTACCGGACGAGGATGATGAGTTGGTTTGGATGGGTAATTCTTCTGGCATATTTTTGGTTAAATCTTTGATTGAACTTGCCTCTCAAGGTGTATCTGGGTCGGATGGGCATCTACCTCTTGTATGGTGTAGTCTTGCTCCACCTAGAGTTCAATTGTTCAACTGGTGCTGTGCCAAAAGGAAAATTTTGACAAGGTTGGAACTTAGGAGAAGGGGACTTTTGGGCTTGGACGGTGTCACTTTGTGCCCTCTTTGTAACTGCGCCGATGAATCTATTGATCATCTTCTTGTAGCGTGTCCTTTCTCCTGGAGTATTTGGAGTTTCTTTTTGAATCTTATAGGAGTGGCTTGGGTTTGTCCGGGTTCTTGGGATCGATTGATGGAGTCTTGGTTTGTCCCTCGCGCTAGGAAAAAAATGAAGCTTGCTTGGGTTTCGATCCTGGCTGTGGTTTCATGGTCTATCTGGAAGGAGAGAAATTCTAGGATATTTGAAGGACAATCATCGGAAGTTAATGATCTCACTCATAAGGCAAAATGGAGGTTGTGTACGTGGTTGTGCTCCAACAAGGAATTTAAAGACCTAAGGGTGGGGGATCTGTGCCAATCTTGGGAGGATTGTTTGAAGTCCAATTCTTTGGTTAAAAAGTCTAAGGATGCAAAGTGGACCCCCCTTCCCTTGGGGTTTTTCAAGTTCAATGTGGATGGAGCATCTTATGGTAAACCAGGTCTGGCAGGTATTGGGGGAGTTCTTAGGGATCACGTGGGTGATATTAGGGTAGTCTTCTCGGAAGCGGTGGGGATCAAGGATTCTAATGAGGCGGAACTTCTTAGTATTAGGAGAACTTTGACCTTAGGAGGAAGCTTAGGGGGAGTAAAATTAGTCATTGAAAGTGATTCTTCCAATGCCATAAAATGGACTAGGGGTACGAGGCGACCTCCTTGGAGGTTAATCACAGTTGTTAGGGAGATTAAGGCTCTATCTGTGGGCATGGAGGTGTCCTTCATTCATATTAGCCGAATAGCAAATGGGGTTGTAGATTTTTTTGCCAAAAATGGCGTGGACAGACCGACTTTGGGTGTTCTTATGTTGTAGCTTGGTTTTTTTTGTGAAACAGTGGTTTTTTTACTTCTTTTGTCTTGTGTTTTTTCTCTTTTTGGCCTAATCCTCGCAGGCCTTTGTACCTTTTCTTTGTTCTTTTTTTATTAATGAAAGTCTTCTTTACCGCTAAAAAAAAAACTAATATAAAACCTTCAAATGATGAGATCTTGGAGTTGAGAGAAAATGAAAAATCCCTTCAAGGCAAATTAACCATATATGAAAAGGATTTTAAAGAGCTCTTGGAAATCAAGAGAAGACTTGAAGAAAATGTTCTAAGGTTTACCATAGATTTAGAAAAATTGAAGAATCACAAAATTCAATTTCAAGATAAGTTTACTCAAGATGAGAAAAAACTGGAAAAACTTCTTAATTCTGGTAAGAAGTACAAGGATAGATCTGGTCTTGGATACAATGAGGAATCTGAGATTAAATCCAGAAATCCTATCACCTTTGTTAAAAACAAATCCTGTCTTCTCTCAAATAAACAATGCTACTATTGTGGAAAGATTGGGCACTTCAGATTTGAATGTCTTCTTAGAAAGAGACATTTGAGAGAACACTCCTTAGTCACTAAACAATTTGGAAATCATGAAAGACAAAGGAGAAGAGGACATCCAAACTATGAATTCCTTAATAAAAAAAATTGAATAAATTGTTAAAGGAATTAGGGAACCCAAGGTTCACAAATACTCAAGGGAAGGCTTTTAAAAAATCTGGCCTAAATGTTCAAAGAAAGGGTATAAATCCATCTTCCTCACATCAATGTGTTCCTAAAGCTAAGAGCCTCATGATTCACACTGCTCTAAATGTTGAAAGGCAATCCAAATGATACCTGGATAATGGATGCTCTCGACATATGACTGGAAACAATTCTTATAGGTCAGATCTGGTTGATTTCAAAGGTGGATAAGTTGTGTTTGGTGACAGCACTATGACAAACATAATTGGAAACTGCTCACTTAATCTAACAACCTCTAGTACGATTAATGATGTATATCTTGTGGATTGCCTTATACATAACTTGCTTAGTATATCTCAATTATGTGCAAAAGATAATCAAGTTACCTTCAGAAAAAACAATTGTCAAGTTTATTCTAAGGAAGGTGATGATATTTTAAATGAGATTCTTACTTCGGATGATTGTTATGTTTTGGATAGTGCATCTATCCCCATCAAGCACTCTTGCTTCATGTCCAAATTGAGTGTGGCTGAACTTTGGCACCAAAGACTTGGACACGTAAAATTTAGAGATTTGTCCAAATTAAGTAATCATATAAAAGGGTTGCCCAAAGTAACTCGATCTGAAAAATCCATTTCTGGTGATTGCCAAAAAAGAAAACAAATTAGGGATGCTCACAAGCAAACAAATTTGATTTTAACTTACGGACCTCTAGAGCTGTTACATATGGATTTGGTTAGACCCAGTCAACACTTGAGTGAAGAAGGGAAGAGATACTTCATGGTGATAGTCGATGACTATACAAGATTTACTTGGGTGGTCTTCCTAAAGAGAAATCTGATGCATTCCACGAATTCAAAATGATTGTTAAATGTATCATGAATGCTAAAGAATCTACCATTCCCATAATAAGAACTGATCATCGAAGAGAATTTGAAAATTAATCATTTGATAGATACTGTGAAAAGCATGGAATTCATCATGAATATTCTGCTCCTAAGACTCCAAAACAAAATGGAGTACCTGAAAGGAACAAAAGAGTTCTTCAAGAGATGACCATAACTCTTCTTGAAAGTAAAAATGTTCCAAAGAATTTACGGACAGAAGTCATTAACATTGCATGCTTTATTATTAATCAAGTTTATTTAAGAGTGGGGTCAAACAAAACTATCTTTGAACTATGGCCCTGGTAGAAAACCAAACTCTAAATACTTCAAAGTTTTTGGAAGTAAATGTCACATACTTAGAGACAGAAAACACTTGGAAAAATTTGAATCCAAGAGTGATGATGGTATCCTTCTAGAATATTCTACCACTAGTTGTTTCTATAGAGTGAAAAATCTGAGCACATGAACCATTCAAGAATTTGTAAATGGTTTTAGTGGATGATCATGTCCTCACACCTAGCCAATTACAAAAGGATGAGGAAATTGTTCCCGTGACTTAAACTATAGATGTTCCTGTAGAAGCCCTAGAGCCTCCTACACAGAAGCCTCTTAAACATGTAAAGGAGCATCTGATTGCTTAGATTATTGGAGAACCCACACCTGGAGTTAGAACAAGAAGGTAAATTGAAAACATGGCCAATTATTCATGTTTTACTTCACAATTAGGACCCAGAAAGTTGAAGAATCTTTAAATGATGAAGATTGGGTTAATGCAATGCAAGAGGAGCTTGGACAATTCACTAGAAATGATGTTTGGGATTTGGTTCCTAGATCCAAGGAAATACATGTCATTGAAACTAAGTAGATCTACAAGAACAAGATGGATGAACATGGAACCATAATTAGAAACAAAGCTAGATTGGTTGCCTAGGGGTATACTCAAATAGAAGGAATTGATTTTGATAAAACCTTTGCCCATGTAGTAGGGTTGCAACTTGGGTCGGGTTTTGTCCCAACTCGAGAAACCATACTGGTCAAGTTGAGAATTTTGAATCAGCAGGATGGGTCAGGTTTAGAAGAAAAAAACCCACATGGAATTTGGGTCTAGTCGGATTGAGGATTTTACAAGTTAACCCGACCCGACTTGGCTAAAATTAGGCTACGATGGGTTCAAAATGAGGGTCGGGTCAAAATTCGGGTTGATTTGTGTTAGAATTCGGGTCAGGTCGAGTGAAGAATTTCGGGTTGAGAATTTGAGTCGGGTCGGGTTGGGTTCCATAAATATTAAGTTGGGTCGGATCAGGTATCTTGAAACCCGACCCAACCCGGCCCGAGTTGCTCTGTAGCTAGATTGGAATCCTTTAGGATAATGTTTTCCATTGCTTGCTTCCTCAAGTTCAAGCTATATCAAATCGATGTTAAGAGTGCCTTCTTGAATGGACTCTTAAATGAAGAAGTTTTTGTGGAACAACGCAAATGTTTCACTGACCCAAAGTTTTCAATCATGTATACAAACTTAAGAAAGCTTTGTATGGTCTCAAACAAGCCCCAAGAGCATGGTATGAAACAAAGGTTTAAATATCGGCCGATACTTATCGTATCGGCCGATATATACCGGTTTTTTGAAACCTTGAAATATCGGCCGATACGATAAGTATCGGCCGTACTGTTGGAATATCGGCCGATATGGGCGATAAACGGTCCCCAATATCGGCCCTAATATCGGCCGATATTCCAAAATATCGGTATATTAGATTTGTTTTCCTTTTTTTTTTTAAAAAAAAAAATACAATATCGGCCGATACGGGCGATATATCGGTCCGAATATCGGCCCAATATCGCCCGATATTGTATTTATCGGGCTGGAAAGTATGCTTTTTTTTTTAAAAAAAAAAAAATATCAGTAGTGGGACCCATCAAATATCGGCGATATTTAGTACAAATATCGGTCGATATTTGGACCGTTTATTGGTCCAAAATATCGGCCGATATTGTCCCAATATCGGCCCGTAACGGTCTGGTTATATTATTTAAAAAATAATATCGACGATATTTTAAACGATTATCGGGCGATATATCACGGACGATATATCGCGCGATATTTCGTCCAAAATATCGCCCAGGAATCCTGCCTCATATCCCATCCAACAGGCTGTGGGATTCTTTGTGTTTCTCACGCCTGAATTTCTTAATATTTTTTTAAACCCGTGATCTGAACCGACCGAACTTTTTCTCTATATTAGTACCCCATACATCTCCTCATTCATCCACAAATTACGAAACACACTCATCCAGCAGTGTTATTTTCAAACTCCTATCCCCATCTTACAAACGGTCATCCGGCTTATCTTAGAAATCCTTGTGTATTATTAGCTTATCTTAGAAGATCATTCCGTTCAAACTACTGGAAATATATTGATCTTCATTTTCATGTAAGTTTTTATTTCATTTTTATTTTTTAGCCTTCTGATCTAAATATTTTATGGTTTTAATGTATAGTTTAATATTTAATGTATTTTTTGTAATATGTTGTTGTTTTAGAAATATGGATTATTAATTATTGATAGTGATTTATTTATGCTTAAAGCCTTAAACATTTAGCATAGAATTTATTATGAATGTATGATATTTTTTTTCATGCAGATTAGTTTTTTTTTTTCATTTTCTTTTATTTTCTAATGTGAAAATGTACTAGAAAACATCATAAGAATTAAGAAATAGTATTTATTGGGAAAAGTGGCTGTTTTTTTTTATAAAACACCCCTCTCATTTTAGAAAGAAGGTTCTGTAAAAAAATATAAATTTCGTGCAACGTAATTATTAATTTAAAATGTTTAAACAAAAACCTCGATTTCAAGTGATAAATTATGAAAAAATGTAAAGATACCGAAAATATGAATATTTTTTAAACCAACCCTCTCAGTGAGCAGTATTTGTATACTGTAAAAAACTTCAGTTTCAAAGTACATGAGGATTTTTTTTTAATTTTATCATTAAATCTCCCATTTTCATGTGATAAATTACTGAAAAATATGTAAATGTACCCAAAACGTATGAATATTTTTTAACCCAACCCTCTCAGTGATTAGTGTCTGTGAACTGTAAAAAAAGTAGTTTTTTACAGTACATGAGGTTTTTTTTTTAATTTTATCATTAAATCTCCCATTTTCATGTGATAAATTGTGAAAAAATGTGTAAATGTACCCAAAACGTATGAATATTTTTTAACCCAACCCTCTCAGTGATTAGTGTCTGTGAACTGTAAAAAACAGTAGTTTTTTACAGTACATGAGGTTTTTTTTTTAATTTTATCATTAAATCTCCCATTTTCATGTGATAAATTGTGAAAAAATGTGTAAATGTAACCAAAACGTATGAATATTTTTTAACCCAACCCTCTCAGTGATTAGTGTCTGTGAACTGTAAAAAAAGTAGTTTTTTACAGTACATGAGGTTTTTTTTTTAATTTTATCATTTAATACCCCATTTTCATGTGATAAATTGTGAAAAAATGTGTAAATGTATCAAAAAAATCAGGTTCTTTTTTTCATTGAAGCCTCTGACTATGTAGTGTCTTATTACTGTAATAAGTTTCAGTTTCACAGCAGATTATGTTTTTTTTTTAATTTTATCATTTAATACCCCATTTTCATGTGATAAATTGTGAAAAAATGTGTAAATGTATCAAAAAAATCAGATTCTTAAACAGCAATGGCAAAGAACAATGAAGATCCAGCATGGTCTTTCGGTGAACGACATAGTAACAACAAAGTCAAATGCAACTTCTGTGAGAAGATGGTATCTGGAGGAATAACCCGTTTGAAGGCACATATAGCCGGAAAGACGGGATATGTAGCCGCTTGCAAACGCGCACCAGTACAAGCGCAAATTATTTGCAGGCAACTACTGGAAGTGAATGCTAAAAAAAAAAAATAAGGACTGAAGCAGAAGAGCATGCTATCGGTCACATAATGGCCGACTGTTTAGAAACTGAAAGAGAGGCCAATACATGGAAAATGTCCCGTCGTCTTCAGAAGAGGATCCAGACGAGATTGAGGAGGACAGAGACTTGCGGCGTGCAATGCGAATTAGTCGCCGCGAACATGACATCAGAAAGCAGAGTGGTGCAGGTTAATTTCTTTAAATTAATTGTTTAATGTAACAAAAACAATTTATTTCTCAATTACATTAAAATGCCAAATACTGAATTTTAATACTCTACACAGGCGGTGCGAGTGGATCAGGGACTGTGCATGGATCATCCAGAAAAAAATCTGGACTTATGGGCCGATGGAATTCCATCAAAAATGCATTCAGAGGAGGAGAACAAGCAAGGCCTGAACGCTACGGTGTAAATCCGAATACAGTTGGTGCTGGTGATCCAATGTGGGACAGACCAACTTCCTTGAAACAAGGAAAAATAAATCAAGTAGACAAAGAGACGGCAAAACAATTAGTTGGGACGGCAGTCACTAAGTTTTTCACCGACAGCCATCGGCCACCGACTGATATCTTAAGTCCATATTTTAAGTCTGTGTGCTTTGCATCCGCAACTGCTGGACCTAATATCAACTTCCCATCGCCGTATGAGATTTCTACCACGTTCATCCCCCGTGAAATACAGCGGATGCGAGAATGGGTAAATAATTTTAAGTCTTCCTGGAGGATACGGGAGTAACCCTTATGTCGGATGGCTGGAAGAGTGACGATAACCGTAGTATCGTTAACTTCCTCATTTATAATCAATGTGGCATAGTGTATCATAAATCATACGACACATCAAGCCGAGTAAATGATGGTGACTTTCTTTGTAGCTTGATGGTGTCTGTCTGTGAAGAAATTGGACCTGAGAATGTTGTCCAAATTGTAACGGACAATGGAGCGGGCTATAAGTCGGGAGCGAGGAAGGTCGCGAACACATACCCGTGGATCTTATGGACCCCCTGTGCGGCCCACTGCATAGACTTGATCCTCAAAGATTTTGCTAATGTGAGGGAATTTGCGAACCTAATTGACTGGTGTAAGGATGTCACCACATTTATATACAATCATGTTAGAATCTTAGAGGTAATGAGGAAGTACACGAAACGTCGTGAACTACTGCGACCTGCAGTAACACGTTTCGCCACAGTATTCCTTACGTTGCAGAGCTTCTTAAGAAGCAAGACAGAATTGATGAAGATGGCGAGAAGTAGGTCCTTTGCGAATGCGTTCGACATGAGGAACGCTGAACATCAAAGATATTACCAGAACATTACACACTTATTTGTATCTAAAGTGTTCTGGGACAGTATCGTATCGGCCATCAACATCTCTGCACCCATAGTCACAGCACTCCGATTTGTAGACGGAGATAAGAAGCCGACGCTCCCTGTATTTGAATGCATGATAAAGGCTAAAACTGAAGTTGCGAAAGTTAATCCTCCGGTTCACTTCATGGAAATCATCAACGACAGGATTAATCAATTTTTCATCTCCAACCCACAGTACGTTGCAGGTTAGTTTTTTATTCGCTAGTGTGTTTATATCTTACTATTGTGCATATCTTATATTAGGCTAATCGCATTGTATTTCACTTGGCAGCATATTATTTGAATCCCTTCTCAAAAAAACCTAATGAGTTAGGTTTAGAACTGTCGACCGACTCAATTCGTAACTGCGTAAGACGGACATTGGAGATTATGGGTGTCATGCATCCTGGTGAACGGGCGGCATGTTTTAAAGATGTACTACTTTTGTTCATTATGATCTTCATATTTTTGATGATTTGAAAGTTGTTCATTATCCGATAATACTAATTGTGTTTTATTTTTGTTTTGAAGTTACACAATTTTGAGAACCGCTTGGAGTCATTTGCGGATGAAGCTGCCGATGTTAGGTTGAGAGAGACGGCGACGATGAGTGCTACCCAATGGTGGACATATTTTGGCAACAGCTCACCTATATTGAGGAAGTATGCCATCAAGCTGATGAGCCAGACGTGCAGTGCAACCAACTGCTAGCGTAACTGGTCGACATTTAAATATGTCCATAGCAAGCCTCGAAACAGATTATCATCTCAAAGACTTAATGATTTAGTGTACCTACACTACAATCAGAGGCTAAGGGCAAGGAATTTGAGGAGGTACCCCGAGTTGACACGTGAAGATACCGATGATTTTTTCGTCCCAATCGACCTCGAGTCTCTATTTACCTATAATGATCCATTAAGTGAATGGATCGAAGAGGAAGAACAACCTGTACTCCATGATCTAGATATATCATTTTTAGATCAAAGTATAGAGTTGGGAGAATTGCAAGATTCCGAGGACGAGGCGGAAAATGAAGGTCGCCGCCATTCAATAAGTGTGTCCCGCCCTCCAAATGTGGGTCTAGAACGTCAGACAAGTAAAAGGATGGCTCCACGTCGTCATTCTGTTAGTGAACGGCCCACTGGGACAGATGGGGTATCTAGCTCTTCACAGAGGAGGAGATCATTAAGAGGAAAAGAACCTGTTGTTCCGAGCAGCCAACCCAGACGTTATTATGGGTCGGCTAGATCTGATTCTGATTCATCTACCGATGACGGTAATGGGTCAGATGATGGGTTGGATTTTACTCATCCAAATATTGTTGTGGATGTTGAGCCTGCCGGCCCACCGGGGTATTATCTCAACATGAGTGAAGTCCATTACCAACAGGATGATAGGCAACATACACCTCCTCATGGCGGAACAAACTTGCCCGGTGAAGGATATGTATCTTTCGGATATACGCCAACAGGATATTATGGTCAACCAAGCTATGGGCACTTCGACACGAACTCATTATCCAGTAATATGCAGTCCATGTCGATTTCAGATCGTCAATCGCAACCCTCATCTGATAGTTGGCAGTACCACAATCCATCATCAACATCCGACTACACGTCTAATGATGAGCGACTTCCGGAAGACACGTATGCAAGATTTTATTTCCACGTCCTTGGTTATCCATATGAAGAGCTGGATCCATAGTAATATTACATTTGTTTTGAGAAAATTTGGACAAGCTTTGATGTGATTCAAATTTTGAGATGTGAAATTCAATTTCATTGAGATTTACTTAAAATGAATTTAAATTTTGATAGATAACTAATAGTCTAAAAAAAAAAAAAACAATATGATATTATTTAGAGGTCTTCACTTATAAAATACTATTTTACCTTTTATTACCACTTCTTGAAAATTTTAAAAACATAATTTGAATTTTAAAATACTATTCAATTAATTTGACTCAATTTCAATTTATTAAAGTGTGTGAGGTGTATACATGGCAACATAAATACATGATGGCTAAAATCTTTTTGTCATTTTATTATCTTAGCATAAGTGGACTCTTATCATAGTTAATATTTTATTATTCCTAAAAATTATTCACACATTAGAATACATAAAGAGACTCATTTATACATGACTTTCAAATGTTAGGAATGAAATTGAAATTATTGAAAAAGTAAGTATGTATTTATAATTACCCAATAACATAGGCATTAATTCAAATTTTTAATATGTGTGGAGCTATGAGATAAGAAGTTTTATTTTTATTTTTATTATTAATTTTCCTATATTGATTAATTATATAATAGGATCCACTTATTGATGAGACTTGAGAGAATTGATGTGACATTTTCATACTTTTATAAGTTAAAATCATCTATTGTTAATTTTAATATTGAAAATAGATGAAACTTAAATAAATAATTTGAGTATGTATATGACCGATATTTAATGAAAAAATTATATTTTCAAGAAGCCCAAAATTTTCCGACATTATCCAAAAAAAATCGGACAAAAAAAAAAAAAGAAAAAATCGGAAGAGAGAGAAATTTACCGGCCGGTATATCGGCCGATATGCATATCGGCCGATATACCGGTATACCCGGTATTTAAATCCCTGGTATGAAAGACTAACTCAGTTCCTACTTGAGCATGACTTTCAAAGGGGAAGTGTGGACAAAACTTATTTGTCCAAAAGACGAAGAAATCCATTCTTATTGCTCAAATCTATTTGGATGACAGTTGTTGTGCAAATTTTAAATTTTTAATTACTTGCAAGCGCACGAATCAAAATGGAGTATAGAGATATGCAAGTGTGAGATTGAACCCACAAGGACTTGATTTAGAATGAGTGGGAAAACAAATTAAAAAGCCTAACAGTTTAATCTTAACCTAGTTAACACTTTTTTGGTAGGATGGTTGAATTAAACATGCAAAAATAATTAAAACAACTAAAAATAGGGATTAAATTAAGAGAGAGAAATTACTAAGGTATCGGATTCCACTACCATTAAATCTATAATATTCTAATTATTTATTTATCAATTCCCAATTTTAAGAGATTTAAACATTTAAGTTCATTAATATGGTGTTCAAAGATTGATTTTCCTTTGCTTAAAAATGTAAATTCTAAGTATCCAATGTATCCAATCTTAACTCAAAAGACAATGGATCAAAGGGATTAATCTAAACTTCCAATGTATTTAAATTAAAATAAAAGAAAACAATGAATCAATGGGTTTTACTTTTAAATTAATTTAAACGCCAAACAATGATGAATCAAATATTAATATTAACTACCACAAATACATGATATTGTGGTGAAAATAATTAACATCTAATTAATTTAATGAAGCACAAATCATAAATAATTGAACACACATATTCAGAAATTAAATAAACAAATAAAAGAACATTATTTTATTAGTGGTGTTTCATCCTTAACCTTAGTACCAAAAATTAGTCGGACATCATAAAACTAAAACAAAAGAGATAGAAAAATAAAATCCAAGCCATCGGAGCCAATGGCCCGCCTTCTCTCTGCTTCAGCCGTTCCTCTCAATGTGTTCTCTCCTCGATCTGTTCACTGTGCCTCTATTTATAAGAATCATGGACTTCTAGTTTAGCAGGAGGTAACTCGTGTGGGCCCCATCTAAATTCCCTTCTTTCATCTTTACTTTAGTCGGCCAACATATGCTGGATTTTTTCCATTCTAAACTCAGCCCTCCCTATCTTAATCTTCTTCTATTCTCGGTTTTAGCCACCGAATCAGCCAGCACCTCCATACGATTGGTTTTCCTGCTATTCTCTAACTTCTATTTTCATTCTCAGATTCAGTTGATTTGCTTCTGGGGCTACCAAGTTTCTGATCTAAAAGGTTGCTTACAGCACTGTATGCTACTGCTTCCTAGTAAATGGTAACAAATATCGGCAGTAAATTGAAATTTACCGCGATTTTAACGGAAAAATACTGTTTTCGCGATAAAAATGGCTATTTATCAGCTCTGCCATTTTTATTGTTGTTTTCCAGTTAAAAATGCATAAATAATGCGAGAAATGAAAATCTCGCGTGTTTAATGAGTCTTAAACGAAAGTGAAAAGCGGGAAAAACTGGAAATGGAAGTGGGGCGAGAAAAACTCGAAATGGAAGTGGGGCGGGAAATGAAAATCTCGAGCTGATTTTTTTCTTCAATGCCTAATTCTATGCTTGCCGACCCCAACTTGGTTGTTTATCTTTTTCATCTTCTTCACTTTCAATATTTAAATCTTTTTTACATATTTATCAATATAAAAAGTTGATTAAATTAATTTATGTTAAAATTTTAAATAGTGAAATATATATCTACGTAATATAGTTTTAAATGTATATATAAAATTTTATAATTTAAAACTAGCCCATGAATCACAATGGATATAGATTAAATTTTCTTTTTTATTTTAACTATTTTAACATAAGTTACAAAATAAGAATCAACTTTAAAGAAAATAGCACTTTCATAACTAAGTTATAAAAATAATATTAACATGAATACTCAAATCTTAATGTTAGATTAATAAGTAGTAAACATTTAATTTTATTATAGTGTTAATTTATTTGAATGGCTCAATTTAAGAGGTGAAAGTGGATGTTAAAAAAAATGGTTGATAATAATATCTCGATCAATATTTCATGTTTATTTAGTAAGAGTCGCATTTTTGTGAAATGAGAAATTTCAATCTATTTGAAAATTTTCAATTCATTATTTTAATAATTTATAAATTAAAGCTAAATAGCTTTTTTGTTTTTAAAGACCAATGTGTCCAAGTCTCTTAGAGCACTTGACATCAGCCAAATAGATGATAAAATCATTTAAAAAAAAAAACCTAGACCCCTAGAGGCTTGTTATCAGCCAATTTTTTTTATCTTACCGTCAATTGTGAATCACACTGAATAGAAAATCAATTATAAGTTAGGTTTTTCATAAAATTAGGCCCCATTTTTATGATCTTACAAATCATAATTAACATAATTTATTTAACCTATTTTCTTTTAAATCATCTATCTAAGAATATATATTTTCAAATAATTATGTTCATATGTAATTATATTAAACTATAATTAATTTAAAATAGAAAATATTGAAATTTTGTAATTTATAAATTTTTGAAGCCATTAAAATTAGAAAAGAATCAAGAGACCCTTTTTACTTGGATAATTGTGTATTTTAATGTTATTTTGATATTGGGAGACTTTGATATAGAATTTATTTAACATTAAACTCATGTAGAATTGTATGATATTTTTTATGAAAATTATTTATTTATTATTTTTAAATATTTATATTTTCTGTGAGATTTTTTCATTAAATTCCTGATAAAAATCTGAGAATCTGAAAATATCCCAATATTACCAGTTGCAATTAATATCCAGAGAACGGTATTTGTGACATTGCTTCGTACAGCCTCCTCTTGATCCTTTTCTGCTTTATTTCTGGGTTGTTGTCCACTAGTCCTGCTAGCAGAATCAACTAATGCTTGCTTCTGTTTTCTTTCTATTGTTTCTTTTTTTTTTTTTGATCCCTGTTTCTTTTATGAACAACCTGTCCTAGAAAATGAGTCAATGCTGTTATATGAAATCTGCAATATAAACGAACTGGTTGTTGCTCCCTTGTTGTTCAAGCGGTGATTGGTTGCTCTTGTTCTTCAGCCCAGGGATTCAAAAAACGGTGTCACTGATATATCGGCCGATATGTAAATATCGGCCGATATGCGATACGGGCGATATATCGGCCGATAATTTTATCTCTCATACCGATATCGGCATTTTCTCTCTCCTCCGATATCAGAACCGTGAAAAAACCGCAAAAAACCGTGATGAATAGTGATGAACCGTGACAAAACCGCAAAAAACCGTAAAAAACCGTGAACCCCCTGAGAACCGTAAACCCTGAACCGCGAAAAACCGTGGAAAACCGCGTAAAACCGCAGAAAACCGTGAAAACCGCGAAAAACCGTGAATACCCCTGAGAACCGTAAACCATGGAAAACCGTGGAAAACCGCGAAAAACCGCGAAAAACCGTGTAAAAACCGCGAAAAACCGTATCGGTGTTTAAATTTTTTTTTTTTTTAAAATACTGATATTTATGAATATCGGCCGATATTTTGACCGATATTTCGGACCGAATATCGGCCATATCGGCCGATATTCGGTATGTACGGCAGATACTTATCGTATCGGCCGATACGATATGTATCGGCCGATATTTAAACCTTAGCTTCAGCCAACGTTAAGACACTCTCATCTTGGTGATGCTTAGTTGTTGGCTGCAGAATGGCTTTTCAGTTTGCTGCACTTGCTAGTTAGAATATGAATCCCAGAGTAAGCTTCATTTCAAGTCCATGACCCAAAGTTCATGAGCACTTCCATAGGCTTTTAATTTTCTTAACACAATCATGCACATGTTGATGATGCTTTGCCCCACCATAAGCTTTATTATTCAAACTTGAAAACCCATGTGAAGATGTTTGCTGGAAAAAGGTGAGCACATCAAGTCCCTCAACGTATTTGAGGATTTCTTCTTCTTAATTCGATTTTGACCCATGTTCATTTCAGCGCATAATATAATATCCTTTTCTTGTGCTCAACATCATGAGAAGGTATCGACTATAACAAGTTTGTTCTCAATCATCGACCTAAAAACACACAAAAATACTTTAATTAGATAAAATAAAATAAGATAAGATATTAACAAATATAATTTTAGATATAAAATATATTACAATAATAATATAAAATAAACAAATTTCAAGAGCTAACTAATCCATTATTAAAAGGTAAAATTATCAGTTTTCAGTGCTTATCAACAGTTTTTGGATCTACTTGTGAAAAAGCTGTTATTGATTTCTCCAAACTCATGAAATTTGAATTTGAGATGAGCATGGTGGAAGATTTGAATTATTTCCTAGATCTTCAAATCAAACAACATGATGAGGGCCTCTTTATCTCTCAAACAAAATATACAAAAGAGCTTGTAAGGAGATTTGGCTTCAAAGGATGCAAACACTCTGCCACACTTATGAGCACTATAGTAAAATGTTGGTAGACCTGACATCTTATTTAGTGTTGGAGCATGTGCTAGATTTCAATCTCAGCCGAAGGAGTCACGTCTCAAGGAAGTTAAGAGGATTATCAAGTATGCGGCTGGAACTACTATGTATGGAATTTGGTTCCCATATGATAAGTCTTCCAAGATTGCCGGGTACACTGATACAGATTAGGATGGAAATATTGAGGATAGAAAATCAACAAGTAGAGGATGTTTCTACATTGGAAATTGCTTAGTATCTTGGCGTAGCCATAAGCAATCATCAGTCTCTCTCCACAGCTGAAGTAGCGTATATTGCAGCTGCAAGTTGTTGCACTCAATTGATTTGGATGAAACAAATGTTGGTTGATTATGGATTTGGGCAAGAATCTATGACCCTATATGGTGATAACAGTAGTGAAATCAACATCTCCAAGAATCCAGTTCAACACTCAAGGACCAAGCATATTGACATAATGCACCACTTCATCAGAGAGCTAGTGGAAGAGAAAACCACAGAGTTTGAACACATTGGTACGAAAAATCAATTGGCAGATATCATGACCAAACCTTTGTATTCGACCAGGTTTCTCTATCTTAGAAAGTCCATTGGCATTTGTGTTTCCCCTTAAAATGCTTTAATTCTTGTTTATGTGCTTATTGTTGTCTTGTGATCATGCATGAGTTGGTTTCATATTGATTTTTTCTAAAAAGAATTGCATTTGTCTCCATCTCCTTCTTCTCCATACTCAGTCCAATATTTGGGACTTGTGAAAGCACACAAACTGGTATACTTTGTGCTTAGGACCCTTTGTCAATTTCAGACAAAAGGGGGAGAAAGGTCTAAAGATCTTAATAAGGAGAAGATTTTTTTTTTTTTTTGAGAGCTCATTTTACTCATAAGCTAATGATTAAGGGGAAGATTATTGTTTCCACCTAGTGCCTTGCCTATATACAAGAATATGTTTTGTAGGCACAACTTGAGGGGGAGTAAAATTGAAGACATATGAAGCTTAGAATCTATTCATTTGAATTATGTGTAATGGGAATGGTTATTTATGTTTCAAATGAATTGTAATTGTTGGTATATGTCTTAGAGTCTGTATTTATTAGCTTTCAGGATTTTGTCACATAATTAATAAAGGGGGAGATTGTTAGTGCCCTGGCTTGATCGAGTGTTCTTATTGTCAATTACGTGACCTAGAAGAACATTGCCTCGGAAGATTGAAGACAATGAATCAAGACTGAAGAGTAATAAAGTTTGAATCAAAAGCTTTAAGCATCGGAAGATCAAGTAAAGATTCAAGCATCACCAAGTGTATGGCAATCCAAAGGTAAATTAGTCATAGATGACTCTAGGGTGGACTCACACCTCTAGGAAGACCTTCCTAGGCTTAGAGAATCAAAATGGTTAATCTAATCAAGCCTAAGTGAACTTTGACACCCAACAGAACCAAGTTGATTTAAATTTGAAAATTAGATTAACTGTCAAGACGACACATCGTGTCTGGTGACCCATCGCCAAGGACTTGAATGACCCATCGTGGTCTATGACCTATCCTCCGGATTGACAAGTGTTCTGGTTGAAAAATACTGTCAAACAAGTTCACTCTCAAGTCGATACTATCGTGGGAACACGATCTATTGTGAGTGATAGGGCAGACCCATCGCGGTCCACAACCTGTCGGCTGAATTTTTCAGAGTTCTAGTTGGAATCACTCTGTAAAATTCAGTTGGCCTCAGGACGATACTATCGTCAATTCACGACCTATCGGCACTGGGCTCGATGATCCATCGTGGAGGACGACCAATCATGCGTGACCGCTATCTATCCGTAGAGGTGCATTTAGTGCGCAACGGTCTTATTGTTGGGAGGTCACTTTCAAACCACACGATCCATCGTGAAATTTAATTTTTGATTTTTTCTGGTTGCTTATTTAAGCTCAGGATTTTCTTGTGATGGGTAATTTTTTTAAAATTGGGGAAACGAGAGAAAAACACCTGAGATTTCTACACTCTCTCACTCTCACTCTCTCTAAGAACTTCACATTGGTGAATCATTTGAGAATCCAATCATCACTTGATTGAGATTAGGAGAGAAGAAAGAAACCAAGTCTATGATCAACTTGTAAATCCAAAATCCTAGGAACCTCTCCCATAGCTTGTGATTGCTCATACTGCGGTGCATCTTCTTCATCAACGAGATCACATTGGGAGAACTCTACAAAAAAACACATCTATATCCTATGAGCTACAAAGACAAATGCTTCTTTTTGTTTGATTTTAAACATCTACTTGTTAAGTGGATTAAAGAGAGTTCTTAAACCACTATAAAAAATAGAGGGATAACGATTAGACCGGGGTAGGTCGAAACTTTCAAAACTAGGATTCGAGTTGGGTAAAAAGTCCCACTATGTTTTTGTAGGAGTAATTAATACTCTATTAGTGAGGGCGTAATTCCCCACATAGTGAATTTGGGATAACCCAATATTGTGTGAGTCTATCAGTGGATGTAGGAGGGATTTACTCCGAACCACTTTATATCGGGTGTTTGGTTCTTTGCATGTGTGATTGCTTCTATAACTTATACACTCTTATTATCACACACTTGATTAATCTTGTGTACTCCGTTGCAAATTATTGTGATTTATCAAGAAATTTTAAAGGCCATTAAAATTGGAGATTGTCCTATTCACTCTCCCCACCCCCACCCCCACACACACACACACTTTATGACAATCGTATTCTAGCACTGAGAACTTTCAAATAAGAAATCAAATCAACAATGTGCAGCATTTTTTTTATAATGAATGGTGAAAATAATATGAAAAAAATTCATATTTAAAATTCCTTCAAAATAACCAATCGGCATAAGATATGATGTATGTCTAACATTATTCAATAGTATTATCTACAAGATGAAGATGTGTTGCATAAAGTAACACCAAGGGTTGTAGGAAGAAGGAACCAACATCGCACTCTCTCTCTCTCATTTTATTGAAAAAAAAAAAACCAAGACACTTACAGGTATCCGACGTGTTCTGTATAAATAGATGTAAGAAAATCCTTTCGACAAGGATCCCACTCCAAAATGTTTCTCTCCCTCACGTTGCAAACCCTTGTGGTAAACATAACAAATGCTTTAAAAAATCTTAAAAAATAGCCAGAAAGGAATGAAAATTCATCACTTTAAGCAAACCCTAGTTTCTAGGTTTATGTGGACTTGGTCCCACACTCATTTATGTGAAAACTTCAAGTGGACCCTAGGCTAATTAGAATGTAGTCTTCATGATTATTAAGGACTATGCTTAAAAGTGATCTTTAAAAAAATTATTTTCAGGGGCTTCTCTCCATGAACTTAAACTTGATCCAACGAGTTGTCGCCTTCTATGAGGATGTTTCTTCTGAATTTAATTATAGGTCCATCGAGGTTGATTTTGTTTGATTTTGAATGGAATGCTGGTGGTCGTGGATTCCAAGGCATGCTACTGTTGTAGAATTCGATAGCCCAGACCC
Organism: Chimonanthus praecox; assembly: GCA_022113865.1. NCBI lineage: Eukaryota > Viridiplantae > Streptophyta > Magnoliopsida > Laurales > Calycanthaceae > Chimonanthus > Chimonanthus praecox. The sequence goes on from CM039093.1 coordinate 43,553,945, forward strand.
GATATGCAGTTTCTTCTCAAGTCAATGGATTCACCAAATGTTTGCATCTACGCAGAGATCAGGGCAAGAATTACAGTTACTGTATTATGGATCTAAACAGTTCAAGCCCAGAAGAAACATTCTAGTCAGTTTCATGTCGATTTGGTTCGGAAAAATATACATGCAATTTTTTTTTAATAACATGGGTATCCTTAGCTCATATTGGAGGTGAAACTAATTTCAGAGACATGTGTAAATCTCTCAATCCATATACACTGATTAAATTTATTGAAAATAATCTGTTAAAGTTGAATGTGAATCGAACTGAAAACCCTACTTCATAAAGCATCTATCTTCACCGTTAGGCCAACCATTTAAAGGTTAAATATGCATGCATTGAAAAGAGGAAGAGCTATGTGAGGCAACTGTCCTTATTTGAGCTTGAGTTGGTTGATAATCATATGTTTTTTTTTCTTTCTTTTTGCCACAGCCTCGGTAATTGGGTCTTTATTTGGACCTTGGATGATTGACACCCATGGGCAAATCCGCAATTGAGCTCTATAAACACCAACCAATTCACCGCACTAAGATATGCCCTAATAACCTACAAGACGTTGACATTAATGACAACTACCACACTTCTTCAGTCTCTACTTTCACCTAATCTCTTAGCCCTTCAAGTTTAAAGCAAAACTCACTTTTTAACTTTGACTTAGACCACAAACCACACTTACTTTGACCCCGACCTGAAAGTTGGATCTCCACTCCTTTGAAATGGAACAGGTCCCGTTAAACTGCACCAAGAACAGTGTAGAAATCAACAAGAAAATGAAATCCAATGCCATCAGAAGTGGATAATTAGTCCAAGTATCAACACAAGAAAATGATTAGAGAACCAACCAATAGTCAAGCAACAAATCACACGATACCAAATGCATTTCAAGCCAAAACCATTAGAGAAATTGAAGAAAGACACGACTATGAAATGGATTAAGGGACACGGTTCACTTTCTCTAAGTGTGTGTCCCATTATTTGGTAGTTCTCAATTACGGAATTGTAATTGATTTGTTGATTGATTATTTCCTCTTTAGAGGGACTTGTATTATATATATATATATATATATATATAAAATGTTAATAAGAGAGGCTAGTGAGACATTATTTCCTAAATTCTACATGGAATCAGATCCAGACGGACCTTGGGTTATTCAGGAAAATCCCAAATCCCTCCCTCCCTTCTCTAGGCAGTCTTGAGTTACACAAAAGGTACATGATAATCAGTGGCGCAAAACAACAATCTGCAAATGTGTGGGAAAGATATTTTTAAGTAATTCAGATTGTTCATCGGCGGCTGCTTATAGAATAAGACACAAACGCCAATTTTACCACACAAGCTAATCTGCAAAAATGGATGGAAATAGAAATTTTGGTGCATGACCATAGCAACCTCATTTAGCCCGCCAGATGAAACTTTTCGAATTACACAATGGACAAGCAGAACTTTGTTCAAGTACATGGTGATTTTTGGTTACAGTGGCCTTTACATCAATTACATAATCCAAATATACCACCCCTCAATCCAGGCTTCCTGATGGGAATTGAGAAATGATCTGCAACTTCTTGTAAGCATCAGAACAAGCTGCTGAAAATTCAGACATAGCTCGAAAGAGCTCTGGTAGGTGCGTCTTGAGACTACTCAGTGACTTCTCTCTCACTTTTTGGCACAGTTTCTGGTGCACCTCTTCCTCTTCTTCCAACTTCTTCTTCAGTGCTTCCACAACAATCTTCCTCTCTGCAACTGGATCCTTCAGGTTCAAAGGAACTACGGCCATCTCTAGGTCAGCACCTTCCGGTGGTGGTTGGTTGCTCTCATCTTCAGCCATCTCTTGGTTGGCCCCTTCTAATGGCGGTGTATTCCTCTGTTTGTATTTCTGATACCAGACTTCATAATCTTGATTTTTTCTTGTGTAATCCTTTCTCATTTGCTCACATTTCTTCTTGTGTGCGAGCTCATTCTGTTGGTGAAACAGTATATCTTCTATGACAGCAGAAAAGCTTGAAATTGCACCCTTGCCCAACTCAACTGGTAAATTCTCTAGTTCTTCAGACCATGCCTGTAGAAGTGTATGGATGGGGAGATGTGGAACCCGTGATGGTGATGAAGTTACATCTTTCAAGCTGCTTTCAACCGGGATAAGGTTCATGTCCAACCATCTGCTGAGATCTTGGATGTATTGTTTTTGATGGGCTATGAGCTTTTGGAAGTTCGAGTTCCATTCATTAATGACTGCACAAAGCTGACGGGTCCGTTCATGTTGATGATCGCTTGTTTCCTTTGCTTCATTGCTAACATCAACAGCTCTTAGATCTGCAGCAGTCTCCAGTTGGACAGTGTGGTGTGCATGGATGTTATCCCACATTTTGGCCATCCTGTGAGGAAAATATGCACACATACATATCATTGGTTAGCTACTTGGCCATAAGTAGCAGAAATAAACCAAAAGTTCAAACGAAGATCATAATTTGTCATGATAGTGATAATATTAGCAAAACAAACCGTGTCTAGACTTCAATGTTTTCCCCAAGTACAGAATCCACCCTCAGAGATTATGTAATTCTCAGTTGAAGGATATTCATAGCCTGCTTGGGTATGGAGTATGTATGTGAGGAAAAACAAAGAATTATCGGCTGTTCAACTGATGACCCTTGATGTCAATACATCAAAATGCATAGCTCACTGAGTCAAGCCACAGTTATGTAGTGAAATGGGTGTGGAGTCTTCTTTTTTGTGATATATGAAGATCTTTCGATTCTTCTTCGACAATTTTAGTGAAAGCCAGTACCATTCCTTCTCCTAGTTGACCGTTTCTTGCATGCCGAGTTATGCCTCGTCATAAGTGGATGAACGGTGCCTAAAAGTTTTATTCACTTGTTTGATCCAAATATGCAGATCTTTGGTCTCCTAAAACAGAGCTAAAAGAATGGTTGCAAAAGCCCATATCAGATGTGAATGGCCATGCTCCTAGCCTAGGAATGTTTTGGATCATGGTGGACTAAGATCAATGGTTGTTAATATATTCATGAAACATGAGCTGGCATGGACCAGGGTAACTGAGAATGTCCTACACTCAGAGAATCATATGTAGTAGTGGCAAATCTAAGCTAAAAATACCTAGCAATGGCCACTATAGAAACTGGCAGTAAGACAAAAGACATGCCATACAACAGAGCTACAGGAAAAGAATGCATTGCAGAGTCGACAAATGAGAGCAGCAAGATGTCAAATTCCTCAGTCCAAGAGTTTATACCACCAAGTAACAAAAGAAGTGATGTCCTTGGTAATGATACTCAAGGCCATGAAAAGATGAAGCTATATCCAGTGCACAAAGCAAGAAATCAATGACAGAGATCCTGCAGTCTGGATCATGATATGTTCGAGCTCTTTCCCTCCATGAGAAGGGCTATCAGGTTGGATCCACAAGAGTTGAGATTGATCATTCTTCTCCGAAGGGGTGGGTGGGTAGTCAAGCTCTGAAGCTATGGTCCTAGTGAAGCTTGTGTCCCCAATTGACACAATAAGCCTAACCCACATATTTACATATGAATACCAACTGGATCCAATGAATCCCAGTTTGTGGCTTCTAGTTCCATAGGTGTTAGATAGGAAATTTTCTCATGAAAACAATATGTCAAATCCGAATATAAAAGCCAACCTCAAATTGATAAGATGAATGACTTAGATGATGTTTTAAAACATAGGAATCATACCATGAGAACCGTCAAACAAGTTACCCCTCCTTGAAGTACTTAAAGTGGAGGATTATAAAATCAACTTTCAAGTCTTTTTAACAAATTCTAAAACAAATAAACTATTATGGACAGACTTCAATGCAGGAAAGAGGAATAAGAACCACATTCCAAATCAAGGATACAGATGTGTTGATATATAGCTCATTTTACTTGGAAATTGTTGTGTGTGTTTGGTGGTAGGGGGTTGTAGTGACAAATGAAGATAGTGTCAGTAAAGAGGAAACCAATAGGAAAATCAATTTATTATTTTTCACTTGATTCCAAATGTTGGGGGTCAATGCATGTGGATTCAGGGATCCCCAAGTTGAACGGGATGGTCGCCGGAGAGCCTCGTTCGAGGGGAGAATTGTTGGGGTATGAACGAGTCACTCATCGGTGAGAGAGAGAAAAATATAAAGACACGTGGACAGTAATTTGGAAACACATGTGGACAGTGAAGCCATTCAAAACATTCCTAACATATATTTCATATGAAAAGTAAATCATCAGAACTACAATAACAAAACTTAATAAAACATAACTCCCACAGCTAAAGAATTATTCTGCAAGAATCACATGAGTACCCGATACAATAACAAGTATGCTTGTTGTAATCTTACCTGTACTATAAAATGTCAAAATATAGATTCTGTATATTTTCCTTTTAAATAAGCTTGTACAAGGTGTCCCTAATATAGCAGATACAAGGGAGCTATTATAAGGAATTCTGATAAGTTATACAATAATTTAGGCTATACAAATGGTAACTGTAATCCCTACAATTATGGTATTTAATTCCTAATTGACAACTCATGTCAACACTCCCCCTCAAGTTGGTTCATAGATATCTCTGATGCCCAACTTGTCGAGTGAGTTGTAGAATACTTTATTGGAAACTGCCTTGGTTAGCATATCAGCTAGTTGGACTTCAGATTTAACAAATGGAAACTGAACAATATTGGCTTCGAGCTTCTGATTGATGAAATGTCGATCCACTTCCACATGTTCTGTACGGTCATGTTGAACTGGATTATGAGCAATATCTATGGCCACCTTGTTGTCACAGAGTAAACTCATTGCAGAGTTGGGTGCATAACCCATTTCTGTAAGTAGCTTCTTTAGCCAAAGGAGTTCACAGAGGTCTTTGGTCATTCCTCGAAATTCAGCTTCTATGCTACTACCTTCTGTTTCTTACTCCTCCAAGTGACTAGGTTACCTCCCACAAAGGTAAAATAACCTGAGGTGGATCTCCTGTCCATAATACTTCCTGCCCAATCTGCATCTGTGTAACCACTGATATCTAGATGATTATTCTTTGAGAATAGAAGTCCTTTCCCCGGTGCCGACTTCAAATATCGAAGAATTCGAACAACGGCATTCATGTGATCCTCACTAGGGCAGTGCATAAATTGACTTACTATGTTAACAGCATAAGCAATATCCGGTCGTGTATGTGAGAAATAAATTCATTTTCCAACTAACCTTTGATATCTCTCTTTATTAGTAGGTACCTGATGAGGATACTCACCCAGATGATGATTTTGAACAATTGGAGTGTCAGCAGGTTTACAATCAAGCATTCATGTTTCAAAAAGTTCAACACATATTTTATTTGGGATAGAAATATGTCTTACTTTGACCGAGCTACCTCAATACGTAGAAAATATTTGAGTCTTCCAAGATCTTTCATTTCTAATTCAGTCGCGAAATACTCCTGGAGTCGAGAAATCTCCTCCACCTCATCTCTTGTAATTATTATATCATCAACATAAATTATCAATACTGTTACCTTTCCACTTCGGTGTTTTAGGAACAAAGTATGATCGAAATTAATCTACTTAAACCCATAATTTCTCATAGCCAAACTAAACGGTCCAAACTAGGCACGGGGTGATTGCTTCAAACCATACAATGTTTTCTGCAATTTATACACAACCCAGACTGTGAGGGTATAGTATATTCTGGCGGAATATCCATGTATACTTCCTCATTTAGTTCACCATGGAGAAAGGCGTTTTTTACGTCAAATTGATGTAACGACCAATCTAGATTGTTTGCAAGGGATAGTAGTACCTTGACAGTATTCAGTTTTACTACTAGAGAGAAAGTTTCATGGTAGCTAATACCATAAGTCTGCGTATACCCCATTGCTACCAGTCTTGCCTTGTATATTTTAATAGATCCATCTGCCTTGTGTTTAATAGAGAAGACCCATTTGCATCCTACTGTCTTTTTTCCTTTTGACAGCGGAACAAGATCCCATGTTTGATTTTTTTGTAGCTCCTCCATTTCTTCTTTTATTACCCGGGTCCACTTTGGATCCATTACAACTTCCTGTACTTCACTGGGAAGCTGAATAGAGGACAACTGATGTACAAATGCCTTGAAAGATCTGATAATCTCTTAGATGATACGTGATTTGCGATCAGATATTTGGATTTCTTCACCTTATAATCTGGGGAATACCGATCCGGTGGTTTTCCACGATTATGTCTGCGAGGTAATTGATGACCAACAGGGTATCATATATATTGACAGGTGAAGTAGTAGGAGAGCTTACCTCAGGGATATTCTCAAGGGATCGATCGGCTAGTACTGGAGAATGAGAGAGAGGTTCTTCAGGTTCATTTCCAAGAAGAGCCGCCGGTCGGTCGTCTAATAGAAGAGCAGCCAGTCGGTCTTTTAGTTCAGCCAGACAGACTTCCTCATGCAAACCTGGTTAGTCTTCAGTCGGTCGGTCTTCCTCATGTACTGATCTAATGTCCATGTTGTCACCACCTGTTCGTTTCTGCTCTGTCCAATTCTGTTCTTCACTCGGTACCTCCCCCTGAAGAGGGGAATTGGTTATCGGGGCAGAAAATAATGTTTCAGACTTTAAGAAAGTGACATCCATAGTAACATAAGTGCATCGGGTTGAAGGATGGTAGCAACGGTACCCTTTCTGATGTGTGGCATATCCCAGAAAAATACAGCGAATAGCATATGGATCAAGCTTAGTACGTTGTTTTTTATGAAGATGAACAAATGCAACACATCCGAATATACGAGGAGTAAGCATCAAAACTGAGGGCAGCGGTCCATGCTGTGAGAGGACTTGAAGTGGAGTCTGAAACTTCAAGACTTTAGAAGGCATACGGTTAAGCAAATATACAGCTGTAACAACTACATTGTCCGAATAACTTCGAAGGACATGGGCGCCAATAAGGAGAGCCCGAGCCGTTTCCAAAATATGTTTGTTCTTTTGTTTGTCAATACTATTCTGTTGAGGTATCTAGGGACAATTGGTCTCATGAAGAATGTCGTGAGTCTGAAAATAACTCCGAAATTCTTGGTTAATGTATTCTCCACCATTGTTCGAGTGAATTATTCTCAGTTTAGCTGAAAGTTGAGTCTGGATCATTGTATGAAAAATCTGAAAGATTTTAAACACCTCATGTTTATGTTTCATCAAGTAAAGCCAGGTCATACGGGTACAATCATCTACAAAAGTTACAAACCAACGAATGCTAGCATATGTAGAGATGGGAAAGGGTCCCCAAACATCAGAATAGATTAATGCAAAGGGAGTGATACTTTTATTTAAACTTAAAGGATAAGATACACAGTGACTCTTGGCTAAAATATACGAGTCACATTTAAACTCCAAGTCATTTAAATTTGAAAATAAATCAGGTAACAAATGTTTCAAATAGCTAAATGATAGGTGCCATAACCAAATATGTCTCTGTTTGACATCCAACGAATGTTGCATACTATTAGCTCTGCCAGTGTTGAGGTCATCCATATAATACAACCCCATTCTTTTAGTACCACGACTAATTATCTCATTGGTGAGAATATCCTTAAGAAAACAAAATCGGGGTAGATTAGTGCACAACAATCTAATTCCTCAGTAGTTTGTCCTACAGACATCAATTTATTTGAGAAAGAAGGAACAAGTAAAGTGTTTGATAATGAAAGAGAGGGTGAGAGGGCGACAGTGCCAGTTCCTGTAACTGGATATGTAACCCCATTAGCATTCCCAATATTAGTTCCTCTCAGATAAGTCGTACTAATAAAGTCATTAGCATCATACGTCATGTGATCAGTTGCTCCTGAATCAATTATTCATCCATTGTAATCCCTCTGATTAGAGCTAAATAAAGCATAACCACAGTTACCTAAATCGCTGAGAGTAGTAAACTCATCACCAAGGGGCGAAGCACGTGAGGATTCTACCTATAAGATAAAAGATAACTGAGGTTCTGCATTTACCAAAGCAACCTGACCTGAACCCTTATTGGTAGCAGCTCCACGTTGCTTTCGAGCCTTGAGTTCATTCCACCGTTATGAGTATCCATGTAGTTTAAAACAAGCATCACAGGTGTGTTTTGGATTTCCATAGTGTGTGCAACCTCCACTGTCCTATTGAAATTTGGATTTAGGAGTCGTAATGGGTGGCCCAGTCTTGGCAGCATGTTGTACAGATGTCCACTGTTCTGAGCGGCTTGAGTCTGCACTCTGTTCGACCTGAGGTATGGGTGGCGTCTTGTGGGAGAACTGCTGACCTGACAAGGTTTCTCCCCGAGATGCCATACCAACACCAGTAGGTATTCCGGCCCCTGTCATCATCACAACCTGTCTAGTATCCTCTCGTCGAACATATCCATATGCCCGTTCTACCGTAGGAAATGACTTCATTTGGAGCACAACGCTTCGAACTTTGTCGAAACGATCATCCAATTCATCAAGAAAGATATAAACTCTATATTCCTGAATAATCGAATTAAAATGGTTAATATTTGTTTCACACTCCATCGGGTTCGAGCGACGAAAGTCAATCTCCCTCCGCAGACCTTGAAGTCTGTTGTAGTATGTCTCAATTGATCCACCATCCTGCCTCATTCGAGTTACTCGCCTTTTCAAATCATAGACCTGAGATGTATCAGTTCCATCAAAGTGTGTCATTACAATGGCGTCCCACACCGCTTTTGCCGTTTGAAATCGAATGAAGTTGCTAATCAAACTCGGCTCCATAGAGTTGATCAACCACCCTTTCACAATCGAATTCTTTGTTCTTCATTTTCTAAACGTCGGATCTGCGTCCAAGGGTTGTGGAAAATCACCATTAATGTATCCCAATTTGTCTTTGCCGGAGATATACATCTCAACAACTTGGGACCATAGGCCATAGTAAGCACCATTCAGCTTGATGCCGATCTGTGCAGCAAAAGAGTCGTAGGTCGGGGTCGGGGTCGGGGTCGGGGTCTAGTTCTGGCGTAGTATTTGAACAAGTCTGGATGACAGATCTTCGAGGATCTGTGGGGTCGAGGTAGAAACAAACTGTTCTTCCATGATTGTGAAATTCCTGGATTAGTAATCCTAGTTCAGACCTGAACTACGGCAGCGAGAGAACCTGAGGCAGTGGTGCTACAAGGCCGAGCAGGTGGCCAGAACGCCAGAGCGTACGATAGCTAGCGCGGAATCCCGTGCGCAGATCGACTGCAAGCGAGCAGTGCAGCGGAATTCATCGTGCGAATAACCCTTAGGGTTGGGTTTTTCAGAGAGGATCTGCTGCAGTCGGGGGCTATCGGTGCTGTTGTCGGCGATCGGCGCTGTTGTAGGTGCGCGCGATCGAACCGGGAGACGACTGCAAATCAGAGCAGATCTGAAGAATGAGCAGCCGCAGCCGCTGGGCGACGGAGTGAAGACTGGACAGAACTAAATCTCATAGAAGAGAGATGATTTATCCTTCGAAGAAAGAGGGGTAGCAGATCTGGTGCGCGATCTGCAAGGAGTAGATCGTCGGAGAAGAGGGGTAGACGCGAATCAGCGTGAGCAATTTGCAGGGAGTAGATCGCCAGAGAAGAGGGGTAGACGCAAATCAGCGTTGACTGAGAAGCAGTAGTGAGATCCCGTCGTTAGCGTGGGAAGCAGAGGTTGCCGCGACGGTGATGGGAGGTTCTTGACTGAAGATATGACCGAAAGCTAGTCGTGTCGATTTTCTATTGAGGTTCCCAAAGCGGGATTTGTGGCTCTGATAGCATGTCAAAATATGGATTCTATATATTTTCTTTCTAAATAAGTTGTACAAGGTGTCCTTAATATAGCAGATACATGGGAACTATTATAGGGAATTCTGATAAGTTATACAATAATTTAGGTTATACAAATGGTAACTGTAATCCCTACAATTACGGTATTTAATTCCTAATTGACAACTCATGTCAACATAAAAATCATAGGTTGTGTTCGGATGAAGATAAAGTAAGAGAATGCAAGGGATTCCAGTCATTTTCCCTGTTTTGTATTTTACAAACCAAGGGAAAAGTGGGGCCTCCTTTTTCCCATTTCTCCTCCCAACCTAATTCTTGTTTCCCATGGAGGGAGGAGACACTATGGTTTCTCTTCCTTCCTTGTTCGTTTCTTTATTTCTTTTTTTCTCATACATTTTCTCCTAAAATTATCAAACAAAATAAAAGAGAATCCCTCAGCAAGAAAATCCTTTACCCAAGGGAATCCCTTAGAAAACTTTCTCCCCATCCAAATGTAACCATAGACTACAGGAATCTATTATCCAATGGGTGTCCATCAATGGATTGTAAGAAAATAGCAATTGGTCCAAATCAAATAGAAGACTAATATATTCAAGACTGCAAGCAACACAATTTCAATACAGCCGAGCTACAATGAGGCTCAAATATGGTTCAATTGGAAGTTTATTATGGCATTTGCTGTTTAATGTGGGTCATGTTTAGTCTTATATTTGTAAAGTAGGTGAATTGGCACCAATTTGACTCATGTGAGTTCATTCCATTATTGTCTATATAAGCTCTTACCCATCAACAAGGGCCACAAGCTTGGGGTATAAATGATCATCCCGTAGGTGTTGTATTTCTGTGATAGTTTCATCCATTAACTGCATATCAACAATGTATCTTGTGTGCAAATGCCTCACTGCAGCTTTAGCCTTCTCTAGTGCTTCAGGACTAGAGCCATGCTTCTTTTTCTTGTTGAGCAAAGAAATCTTTCTCTGATATTCAATTTTCATATGCTCCCATGCCTGTTCACCATGAGTCAAGCTATGATCAGATTTCATATGTGATAGTAGGGTTGGATCACATTTTTTATGGAAGAAAGTGATTGGTTCTATTCAGAGATAGAGGTCTTATGAATTGAGTTTATGATTGCATGTTAGACATTCATTATCATCATTAATAGCAAGTATCTCATTTAACTATAGTCGATTTTATGAGTTTTTCTTCTCCAATTGACCCTATTATAAATCATACAATCAGTATATCTACAGTTTAACATGTCCTTTTTTATTCATCTCCTCCATGTTTTCAAAGGTCACCCTCTCCTCTTATTGCCTTCAATCCTTAGCCTTTGAACTCAATGCATTGGGTTTGTGTTTGGTCTTCTATTAATATGACAAAACCACCTCAAACAATTTTTTCTCGATTTGTAACCTATTGGAACTAAGTTCAAATTTATAAACTTATTATAATATGCAACTAAGTTGTTTCTTATTTTTACCGAGTCACCCTGACTATCATCTAACCCACTGAATATGTTTTAATTCTACTAATTTTCAAAATATTTAACTCTAACATTCGCTACAAATCTAGTCTTGTATTGAGTTATTGTTTCATCTTACTAATTAATACTATATCATCTATAAAAAGCAAACACCCTTGCACTTCATCTTGGATTCATGATGTTAAATCGTCTATGATTATCGCAAACATGTATTGGCATAAAGCGGATTTTTCATGGTGTCTTACTCTAAAAAGGAACTTCGTTGTCCCACCATAAATTGTTTTGGCATTAGTTATTACATCCTCATACATATCTCGAATAATCTCAACGTAGTCATTGGACATATATTTATTTCCCATGGTTCACCAAATTAGTTTCCTTGGTACTCTTTTTTCTAGGTTAATAAGTCATATAAAGGTTCTTCATGTTGTTTCTAGGTTTTTTCTTTTCATGAAACGAGACTAATGAACTCCCAACACACTCCACTTTCACCTAAAATGGACCAAACTTCGATTGGGATGACATCTGGTCCCAGTGGTCTATTCTTCTTCGTCTTTTTCAAAGCTTGATTCATTTTTGTCTCTATTATTTTGTTCACCATCCTCTCTTTTGTCTCTCCTTCCATATTACCTCCATCTTCAAATTGAGTGTTCAATAAGTCTTTAAAGTTGCTTTCCCAACTTTCCCTAAGTTTTTTGTCTTTGACTAAAACCCTTTAGTCATTAATGCATCTCACGTCATCAAGATCTCTACTTCTTTGCTCCCACACCTTAGCGAGCTTATAAATTCTTCTCTCCTTCCTTCATTTTCAATTTGGCATACAAATCGTCAAAGACTTCATATTTGGCTTTACTTATAACTTTTTTAATGGTTTTCCGTGTTAACTTGTAATTTTCCCAATTAAATTCCTTGCTTTCTGTCGTATTTTAAATTGATTTTCTTCTTTGTGATATATATATATATATATATATATATATATATATATAAATAAGACTATTTGGATTTCAAAATTGAAGGAACACGTTGCAAACGAGATGAAGAGATGTCAAATAGTAAAATGAATGGAATACCTCTAGACTCATGTATCCTTTCTAGCAAACGTATACACCAACCCAACATGGATCAGATGATTTAAAATAAGAAATTCATGAATTCATGGATGACCTAAACTACATAATTGGCAATGAACAGGAAATAATTATAACGATAAGTTTGTGTGCATTTGTTTAGTATGATTTAGAGGTATATAAAGGATTTGGATCACTCCACCTAACACACTAATCTTTTGGGCTGGAAGCCCAGGTCAGGTCTTAGGCTACCTCATGTGGGCTCAGGAGATCTCTCAGGCGAAAGGGATGGCCGGCGTCGCTCTCTCCACTAGAGAGCCTCATTTGAGAGGGGAATTGTTGGGGCTGCTGTTAACGAGTCCTACATTGGAAGTGTAGAGGGAGATTTAGAGATTTATAAAGGATTTGGGTCACTCCACCTAACAGGCTAGTCTTTTGAGCTGGAAACCCAAGTCATAACAGTATGGATTCTCTACTAACCTACGTGTAGTTCATGTGCGAACTTGTGATGAGTTCATTAAAATATCTACAGTTGGGTATGAAACCTAAAGAGAATATCCACAATTTTAAAACTAGCTATGTTTTTAAGGCCGCCAAATTTTGAGGTATTTTAGGGTGTCCATTTAATCCAACTATGTGTAATTTAGAATGGACTCGAACTGGGCAAAGATCAAATTAGACGTAGAAGTGTTTGAGGGGGAAAAGTGTATATAGTGTGTAAGGATTTTTTTTTCATATAGATATAGAGGGTAGACTGCTCAAAATACAGAGAAAAAGATAAAAAAAAATGTGATAGATGGTGAAGTTGAGTCAAATAGAGATGTAGGACTCAAAAAATCGACCAAAAGAATATGGGATTTTGATTTTAATGATGATGATAGTGATAATGACTAATATATATATAACCAAGTAAGGCAATCATGTTTATTTAGTAGCTACCCAACTATAATCTAATCACATAAGAAAAATTTGCACATGAAAGCATAATTTGATGAAAGAAAATTGTTAAGAGGCTGCAAAATAGAAGTAAAAAGAGACAGACACCATATAAAACAACCACAAACGGTACCCACCTTTACTTCATCATAAAGTTTCTTTTCCCAGGCAAGCAACTTGTCCAATACAACAGCATGAGATTCTTCCTCTTCTTTATCTAAACCACCCTTTGCCTCACCATCTTGTGTGACACCACTACATGATTTATTATTCCATGTGATGGCATTCAAAACTTTTGTAGCATAGTCAATATGCCCTGCAAATAGTAAACATAGGAAACATGTCTACAATGTTCATATTTTTTCTCTTCAAATGAACTATAGAGTTAGTATTCTATGCACAACAAGATAGGAATTCAAAATTATATCTACATTCTTCAATTTCAGGAAGTTCAATATGCTAATAGCTTGCCCATTCAATAGAATATACTGTAGATGCTAGTTCAAATTGTATACAAAGAATAGATTACAGAGTAGATTATAAAAAAATGGTTAAAGAAGTTAAACTAGCATCCATTTGGTAACAGGGCAATTAAGAGTAGTTATTAAGAAGCTCTAAAACTTGTTTTTCACTCTATGACAAATCATTAATATGACAAACAGGAAGATGAAAACATGCTGACCAACATTGACTCATGCAATGCCATTATTGGCCAATATGCCCCATTCAACAACGTATTCCATGTTATTTTGTTCAATAATTTCAAACTTAAGTTGCGAATCTATTTGAGTTTGACGGAGGGTGTTAAGATGGATTACAAGTAGGGATGGAACTTGGGCTGGATTTTAACCTAACCCACAAGATCCGACTCAAGAAATCAGTGGGTTAGGTTATGTATTTGTAAATTTAAAATCAAGTCGGGTTGGAAAAAAATCCGTATGAAATTTAGGTCGGTTTGGGCTCATAAATTTAAGATCAACCCGACCTGACTCAAATTGACCCGATCTGACCGGAGTTTCAGGAAATATGAAAAACCTGCTACTAATTTTGTTTACCAAATTTGGACTAAAACCAAGTCGGGTTGTTGAGCCAGTAACCGGGCTGGGTTGGGCAATTTGGCCCAGCAACTTGGGTCAGGCTCAATAGTCTTTGACATGTGTTGGGTTGGGTTTATTAAAACCTGGTCAACCCGCCCAAGTTTCAATTCTAATTAGAAGTCATATTAGATTAAGAGTTCAGTTTGTTTTAATGTCTGATTAAGAGAGAGGATTGATTTAGAGTTTGTGTTCGACCATGAATCTTGTATGTGTGTTTATTTATATGTGACTTTCTCTTCACAAGTTTATGAAATTTCTCATCATCTCTTATATAGCAATACTTCTATTCCATCTTAACTTTGTCTGTGTTGGATTAAAAGTTTAAAACATAGAAGCAATTTAAGATATTCGAACGAAAGAGGCAGGGGCATCATACCTATTTTTTGACAATACAATCAAATCATCTGATGGGGGCCATTATGGCAGAGTTTTACCACCAACATCTACCTCGTAAGTCAAATGATCAGAGATATTGATGAAAAACTATTGGCTGCATCATGCAGATCTTAACAAATAACATTGAAATTTCAAAGTTCCACTGTTGCTGGCTACATTTGAATTTTTTTTTTTTTTCCGTCCAGCTTGATTAATTTCTGAATGGTTTTCCTCTATCGAAGATTTTCAATGTTTCTAGCTATAATTGGATGTATTAAATCTGAACCTGATGACCCAACCCAAGAAATCAATGGGCTTGTTTATGTATTTGTAAATTTAGAGTCGGGTTCGGTTGAGAAAAAGAAAAACCTACATAGAATTTGGGTTGGACTAGGCTCGTAAATTTAAAATTAATTCGATCCGACTCGAGTTTCAAGAAATATAAAAAACCAGCTTCTAATTTTTTCCTCCAAATTTAGACTAAAAATGGGTCGGGCTGTTGGGTTAGTAACTCGGTCAGGTGAGACTCAATAATTTTTATATGGGTTGAGTTGAGTTTATTAAACCCGGCCCAACCCATCTGAGTTTCAACCCTAATTAAAAGTCTTATTAGATTAAGAATTTTGTTTTAATATCTAATTAAGAGATAGGATCGATTTAGTGGTTGAATTTGACTATGGATCTTGTATGTGTGTCTATTTATATATAAGTTTCTAAATAAATGATTTAACTTCACAATTTTATGAAATTTTCTCTTCTTAAGTTTTATCTAACAATAATTCTATTCCATCTTAACTTTGTCTATGTGTAATTAAAAGTTTAAATGATCTAAGTGGATCTTCCAGCATCCAGTATCGAAGAAGATGGAGAAAAATATAGAAAAATCCATCCCGATAGGTTCAGTCGACTCATCAGTTGACTAATACACCAACTGAAGAATGTGTGCAAGCTAATAGAAGCCTCTGATATTTTCAGTCGACATAGAATTCGACTACTACGTCAACTACACTTTTAAAAGACATAGTAGTCGACTACTGTGTCAACTAAACTTTCAGACGTCATAGAAGTCGACTGGACGATGAAGCAATGGTTTCTGGTAGTTTTGAAGAGTTTTCTCCAATCCAAATCGTGTTTGGTGGTTCCTGATGGTTATAACCGACCTAGAGGGTGGGATTACAAAAGAAAAGATTGACGGAGAAGAAAACTACACACTCTTTCCACAATGGAGTCACTGTGTACACGAGCGGTTCGAGACTAGGTCCTTCTATTCGGCCAGACATGTCTCAAGGCCGAGTACAAACGGCAGCTGAGACATGCTATGCAGTCGTGTGAATGGCAGTGCTTAAAGATTGTTATAGATCAAGTTTGTATTCGAGTGATGAGGATAGAAATTGTATGTCGAGATTGTTGGATCAGTCATTTGTAAATTCTTTATATCGTAGTTGATGTTTTACCCAGATTTGGCACGCCGAGGTTTTCCTTATTCATAGGGGTTTTACCACATTAAAAAAATACTATCTCAGTCTCTTTTTCCATTATGGTAGTGTGTTTTCGGAAAACGATCCAGATTCGAGTCCCGCTCGTCCATCCACATGGAAGCGAGTAGGGGCGTCGAACAAAATCTTAATCAAGTCGTTCAGAACTTTAGGTTATTCCGAAGTCAATACAACTCTCGAAGAAAAGCCAAGAAGGCCTCGAGTAAGCGAAAAGAGATTTTGTGGTGGTAAAGTTGTAACCATTGCACGAGTGCCCAACATCCAACAGAGGAATGTATGGGAGTTGCATGCAGAGAAACTGAAGTCTTGAGGGAGAAATCGCCTGAGTCCACAAAGCCTACGAGGTCATGAGAGGGTCAGCCAAACCCAAAGAGGTTGGCAATAATGGTTTGCTAATCATTAGCATAGGTAGCCCAAAATCCCGAGCGGTATTTGATGTGATAGGAGAAGAAATTGGATAGGTTTTCCACCATTCTCTCCATTTAATAATGGGATGTTTTTCCCCATTCTCTTCATTCGAAGCTTTTGAAGAACCAAAAGCCTCCAAATGGGGGGAGGCATGATCCGTAAACGATTTGAGATACAAATGGAGGACTGGGTGAAGGGAACCAAACGTTCTCCATCTGCATCTTCAAGATTTAGCAGGAGCTAAATCCCCTCAACCAGAGGAGCCATGATCCAGGTGAATCTTCCAGCATGCAGTATTGAAAAAGATGGAGAAGAATACAAAAAGAAATCCACCCAAATAGATTCAGTAGACTGATACATCGACTGAAGACTGTATGCAAACTCGGATAAGTCTTTGATATTTTTAGTCGACATAGAAGTC
Organism: Chimonanthus praecox; assembly: GCA_022113865.1. Lineage (NCBI taxonomy): Eukaryota > Viridiplantae > Streptophyta > Magnoliopsida > Laurales > Calycanthaceae > Chimonanthus > Chimonanthus praecox. The sequence goes on from CM039093.1 coordinate 43,571,035, forward strand.
GACTACTACGTCAACTAAACTTTCAGACGACATAACAGTCGACTACTACGTCAACTGGACAATGAAGCATCGGTTTCTAGCAGTTTTTGGAGCACTTTTCTCCAATCCAAATCGTGTTTGGTGGTTCCTGACCGTTTTAACCGACCCAGAGGGTGGGTGTTACAAAAGAGAAGATTGAGGGAGAAGAAAACTACCCAGTCTTTCCATAGTGGTGTCACTATGTACACGAGCGGGTTGAGACTGGGTCCTTCTCTCAGATTCGGCCGGACATGTCTCAATACCAAGTATAAACGGCAGTCGAGACATGCTATGCAGTCGTGTCATTGGAAGTGCTTGAAGATTGTCGTACATCAAGTTTGTATTCGAGTGATGAGGAGAGAAATTGTATGTCGAGATTGTTGGATCAATCATTTGTAAATTCTTTCTATTATAGTAGATGTTTTGCCTATATTTGGCACGTGTGCTTATTCATTGGAGTTTTACCACGTTAAAAAAATATATTCTCGGTCTCTTTTTCCATTTTATTAGTGTGATGCCGGAAAACAATCCTATTTCGAATCCTGATTGTCCATCCAAAAATAAGGAGCGTCGAACAATTAGAAATCATTAAACTCTTAAGATGCTCCAACGAAAGAGGCAGGGGTATCATAACTATTTTTGGTAATACAATTAAATCATGTGGTGGGACCCATTATGGCAAAGATTCTCTACCAACATCTACCTATCAGAGATATTGATGAAAAGCTATTGATGGCATCCATGCAGATCTTAACAAATAACACTGAAATTTCTAAGTTCCACTCTTGCCGGTTACATTTGAATGTTTTCTGTCCAGCTTGATTCATATCTGAATGGTTTTCCTCTGTCTAAGATTTTCAATGTTTCTTGCTATAATTGGATGTTTTGGACTTTTATGTATTATGAAATTTCAACATTCGCTGGTTGAAATGAACACAATTTGGCCTAATCTTCCTGAAATCCTGGCCGTTCAGTCAAGCTTCTACATTTTGCCAATTCATAGGCGGTGGGTTGGACTTACGGGTGAAACTTGGGAGGGGTTTTAACCTGAACCTCATTATCTGACCGAAGAAATTAATTGGCTGATTTATGTATTTGTAAACTTAGGGTTATATTGGATTGGAAAAAGCCCGCATAGAATTTCGGTCGAACTAAGCTTAGAAATTTAAAATCAATCCACCAGTGTTTCAAGAAATATAAAATACCTGTTGTTGATTTTTTTCCCTAACGAGTCATGCGAGTCAACAACTCAAATGGTGTCAGGTTGGATTTAATAATTTTTTAAATGCATTGAATTGAGTTTATTAAAACCCGGCCTAACCTATCTGAGTTTCAGCGCTAGTTGGACTCGTGCACTGAGTTCTAATCCACAGGTGGTGGGTTCGATTAGCCTGGTTGTGAATCAATTGAGGACCACTCCAGATTTCATGAAGCACCTACTATATTGGATCATATAAGAATTCAAAATCAGAGAATGAAGAAATGCATACCTCGCTCATCGGCATAATTCAAGTGGTAATGTATCCGAATCGACTCCAGCATTCTCGACACTTCCTGGGTGCTCTGAAAAGCCTTGAGAAAATAGTCATCAAGCTTGCTTACAATCTCCAAAAGACTCTCACTGTCAGCAGTGGCGGCAATCACCTTACTCCTTTTAGCTGCAGTCCGTGATACTATATGCTCATGCTTCTGCTTCTTCACTGCCTCTACAGATGCCTCTTCCGGTGATAAAATTGGATTATCCGCAATCCCCTGTTCCGATGACGACACTGGTTCTACTAAATCGACACCAGAAATTTGATTTTCTGATTTGTCCTTGCAATGGTTTATGTTCTCCAGCTCAGGAGATGGCATTTCTTCATCTTGAGTCAAGGAGGGGCCATGCATAGTGTGATTCTCGAAGATCAAATTATAAGCCTCATTTCCCAATTCGGCTTCCATTGGTGGTATTGGAACAGCAGTCGACGACTGCGGGTCCAGTGGGCGAGGTGTGTAGGCAATTTCATCATCTTGATTACCCTCTTCTTTGATGGTTTGGGTGGAAAGGGAGACAGATTTTGGGATGGGGATGTTGGGCACGCTTGTGGAGCGAGTGATGTTGGAGCTGGAGTAGCCAGGGGGCATGGGCGGGGGTTGGAGAGAGTCGATCGGGGGTTGGATTGAAAAGGAGGGGCTGTGATAGGCTTCACTTTGGGCATAATCGCTGAGGGCGGCACCGGTGTTCCTGAGCGACATAGCGTGGGCAGAGTGGGCTGCGGCGAAAAGGTTGCGGGCAGCTTGGCTCTCTTTCATGAATTGCTTGCGTCGTTTGCAGAGGGATACAGATTCTTTCTTGTCGATTTTAGATTGAGTACAGCCCATTTTGATTTGGGGAGTGACAGTCAGAAATTTCTCTATCCGGTGGAGAGTTGAATAAGAAAAATAAGAACAAGTATGAAAGTTACTGTGGATTCTCTAACGGTGGAAATTGAAGAAGAAAAACGAAAGAATCATGTAGATGTTTTACCAATAGAGAGTTGAAAAAGAACAAGAAACTGAAGAGCAGAGCAGGCAGAGAGAGAGAGACTTGAAAAAAAAATGAAGGTGTTGTTAATTTGGAGGGAGATTTGAAGAAATACAGATCCGGAAAAGCCTTTATATTTAAATGTAGAGAGTAGAGAGGAGACAGGGATGGAGGGAAAGGGCAACGGCTACTTTTTCCTTTTATGTGCTTTTGAAAGTGCGAGCTGGGTTGGATTCTTAGGATGGTTGGCGTTGGATTCTTAGGAGGGAAGCAACAGAAAAGGAGAGGGGACTGGTGGGAGTGCATGCATGCACGCTAATCATGACCGTTCAATGACGCAAGCCGTTGAGTAAAAAGTTAATATCAGACGATTATGGCCATCCATTCGTTGATCTTCAATATAAATAATATACAGAAATATACATGATAGGGGCCGGCAATGCTAGGTCTTATTATTTTATTTTTAGATTTAATTTTATAATCTATTTCTTTACTCTTATAGAATGTAAAGGATAGTTTCTCGTTCTCATGTACACTACTATAACCTGCATGCACGTAACATTTTATATTCCTTGTATCCAAAATTCAATGTGATTCACATGTTGAGGAATGGAAAAGAATTAATTTTGATTCTAAATTGGACTCTTTGCGAGAGTTCTTTACATTTAGTTCATCAAGTTAGAACTAGACTTTTATATTCACAAATTATTTTTATAGATCATTTTATTTGACATCTTACGAAATTTGAATCCACCATCTCTAGACTATAAAAATAAGTCATAACCAATTTTTGTTATAAGTTCTCAATTGAGAAAAGTCAAAAAAAAAAAAAGGATGACAAAATCATTTAAGAATAGATTTTTTTTCTTTTGTATTTCGTAGATCAAAAAGAGATAGAGAAGAAAATGAAATAGGAAAATCTAAATATTCAAAATCTGAAATTCATCTAATACTACAATGAATAGCATTTGGCTTTCTCATCTTCATTCCGACTTCATGTCTCCCTCTCTTATCTTTTTCGAGTTAAATGCTTAATTTTTCATATCTGAATGGTCTCATATTTAAGAAAAGTCTTTTCATTTTTCATTTTTTATTAAAAATAATATTCTTCTCAACTTTTTTTTTTAATTTAAATTGAGTTGATTCAGTAATTAAAAAATAATCTAAATCTGATTGAGTGAAGTTAGACAAAAGATTTGTTATACATGTAGCTAATTCCACCTGAATGTGACCAAACTTTATCCATTGCGGGTCGTACTTAATAAATAGTGTAATGTGGTTGGTCACAAGGTTGTACGTGACACTGTTTTTTTTTTTCTTTTTCCTTTATTCACTTGAAAATCTAGTCACAAGTTTAAAAGTAGACTTAATGACCTACCATTAAAATTTCAATCTAAAATTAAATTTTAGTCGCTTTATCTTAATAGTTAAAGTTAGCATAAGTTCTTTGAAAATTTAAAGACACTTTATAAATTTAACTATTAACTATTAAAAATTTTATATTATAGTATTTTGAATCTTACCATTATACTTAACAGCTAAGGTTTCTACTTTGTCTTGTGAAGTGTGATTTGATTGGATTTGATTAAGATTCTTCTCTAACTTAGTCTCAATTTTAACTGCATTTCAATCACTATAGATGATCATTCAACCATCACATGTACAAAGCACGTGCTTCTTACGTAGTATTCATTTGATTCATATGCTCTATTGAATTAAACATGATAGATAAAAATATTGACTTTGATTGGACACTATTTTTTTAATAACACCAGACAACTACTCAAGATATATAAAAAGATTTGGTATTTTTATCCAATATCTCATAAATTTCTCGTAATATATCATGAGTTGGTGTCCATTGGGTATCCAAATCAAAATTGAAAAATACTTATATAATATATTGTTTTTGCCTAAAAATTCAAAGGATAGAATTACTCTATAGATTTCATTTTTACAATTTGATAGCTTTCATAATAATCCATCAATCAAATTTTTTATTATAAAGTGAAACCAATCCTCTAACATGTTCTATTAGATCACCCAAATGCAACATAAGGATAATCAAGATTTTGAAGTTGTGAAAAATGGACTAGTAAATGCACATCTTGCGGGCTAGTATCGGATGGATGTTGCTCTCTCCAACGGTTCTAGCCATGTTTTGCCAGTTGCAACAATGAATATTTTAAAAATGAAACTGTTTATTGAATAGATTTCTAGATTCGTTTAATTTTTTATTTTTATTTTGAAATTACGTATGAAAAATTGTGGGAAACCCAGCATAACGCTGAGCCCACTACCCCTATGGCACATTAAAGTTAAGTTATGGAGGATCGAACCCCAACCTCCCGCTTCCTGAGGCGAGAGGCAACCAATTGAGCTACATTAGAGTCAACCATTGAGTAAAGCCACTTTGAACGGTTAAACTATGATACTAGCATAACATTATAATAACATAATACATTGTTATATTTAAAAAAAAATTAAAAATATGAAAAATTGAACATTCTATTGCAACTATGATACTATAGTAAGAAACAATGAAAACTGATGCTTTCACTGAGAGAAAAAAGAGAAAATAAATACAATAGTTTTTGTACAAACCGGACCACCTTAAAGGCTAGATTGTCTTAGGAACTAGTTCAGATTCAACTAGGTCGAACCACACAACTAGTTCAACTTTTAAAACACTGACCACAATAAAAAATTAAATAGGTCAAATATAAATTGAAGTTACGTCTACATTTCCATCTTAATCATACTTAAGTTCGTGGTCCCTAATCTAAATCACATTCTAATTGAGGTATTTACATAATTCAAAGGGATTAGAGTGATGGTCACAAACCCGCCTCAGAAAGCATGAGTCTTGAATTCGATTCATCTAATTTTGTATCAATATCAAACTCAAAATCTAAATTCAGATTCAGGCTCAAAATTTCACTGAAATTTTTATATTATATTATTTATACTATAGAAAGATAGTTCTTCAAATATGTATAGGTCAAAGAGAGGAATACGCCAACACCGCATTCAAACAATAAAAGATCTTTATTGAGCTGAGTTCTAACTCCAATTGCTTTCCTTTCATAATGAAATTCCACTTTTGTATTGTTTGATGGATTGTCCGTCAGTAAGATCGAGTCATTCAAGTGAGTCAACTCAGAATGAAGAGTTGACTGAGTGGGTTGTAAACCCACCAACATGTACACGGTTTTTCTCTAAGCATAGCCACCAAACTTTTCACGACCCTAACCCAGGTCCATGACTAAGAGATGCTAAACGGCAGTAAATAATTTCATTAAAACATCCACGAGAAGAGTTCATACCCTCCATGTGTTTAGAATACAACACAATCAAGTTTACCTCAAAAATGTTACTTCCATATTCAATGGGCATGATAAAACACAAAAAGGAAAGATAAGACCATTATAACTCCCATGCCGACTTTACCTTCAAGGGCGGTGTTGTAACACTCCAGAATTTCAATTCTGTAAATCAATATAATTACCGTTAATGATGAGGAATAAATAGGGCTGATACTATGTATTAGGTCAAATGAGAAAATAAATAATTAAATAAGAATGTGAGATTAGATGGATGATGGAGTAATTAAGCGAAATTTAAGAAAGACTAAATTAAGGGATGATTTAGTTAAATAACTTTGAAAGTGGAGTGAATATAATTAATTAAATTAATTGATGGAAATTTTGGTGATTAGTTAATTAAGAGGGATTAAGAGTGATTTAATTAAGTTACTAATTTAATTTGATAATACTAGACAGAATTGACTTTAATTAACAAAAACTAATTAATGACGTGGCGAATATGCTACATCAGCGATGACGTGGGAAGGCATGATGAGGTGGCATGCCACATGGCAAGATAAGGATGAAAGCAACACCACCACTCTATCTTTAGCTTGGACCAATAAGTGTTCTCCACCTTACCACCCCACCTTTAGTTTGGACCAATAAGTGTTCTCCACCTCACCACCTTTAGCTTTTGCTTTTTGACTAAATATCAAAAGGAGGATAATGTAGAGGAAAAAATAAAAATGAGAGGAGGAAAAAATAGGGCTCCATCTCTACATCTTTTCCTCCATTCTCTTCTTCTCTATCCTCCTCCACCTCCTTCTTCCTCTCTAAAAATCTGAAGCAAGAAAGAGAGAGAGCTGGAAATTTTTCTTCCTCTTCCTCTCTTTGGTGCAAATCTCTCTTAAAATCTTGGAGCTTGGAAAAATGAAGGAATGACTTGAAGAATTAATTAGAGCTTGAACAAGTAGGTTCTCTAACCCTCTTGGTTATTTGATTTAGATGTTAAAATGTTTTATCTCTTCATATAAGTTCTTACATCAAAGAAACTATGGAGAGAATCTAAGAAATGGAGTGTAATGAAGAGATAATGAAAAGTAGTAGGTATTTTCATAAAATAGCCTTACATGAAAAGTTTTACTTAAAATGCCTTGATGTTTAAATATTTTCTTTTAAAGTATTTTTATAACTCCATTAGAATATATGAATATCTTTATTTACTGATTTTTATAAGAAAAAAGGGTTTAAGAAAATGATATCTTATGATGAACTTTGGAAAAATGATTCATTATAAAATTGTTTCTATAAATCAGTCCAAAAAAATAGACCTTTAAACATCTCAAAATGATTTTCTGGGAATTTAGAACTATTTTTCAGATCTTCTAATATAAAATAGGTTTTCAAAAAGTATTTATTCTCAATTTTCGGACATCGGAATGTACCCGAAATAATTTTGTAAAAACTGGATAGTTCTAAGATAGAAAACTGTTTTTACATATCAGTCCCGAAAATGGACCTATAACCATTTCAAAACGATTTTCTGTATATTTTTTATATTTTTCGTGTATTCTACTATCAAACATATTTCTAAAGAGAATTTACTCGAGTTATTTCGATACTGACAAGAACTTGAAATGATTTTTACAAAAACAGTTCGCAATTTTTATTTCAAAACTAGAAAAGCTAATTTTGGACATCTTCACTAGATTTGAAATTTTATTTTCTAATAATGAGTATTTTGTTCTTAAATTCTGATTCGCTAAAGAATATATCAGTGATTTTAAATAATTTGGAGTCTTATGAATTATGTTTAAATGGAGTACTATGGGTAAACTGACCATTTTACCCTTGGTTAGGATAAAACACACATGTGGAGTCATTTAGACTCTAATGACCTTCACCAAATGACCCTTAAAGCTTAATTAATATTTTCATAAATTTAATTAGAGGATTTTTACACTATAATGACATGAGAATTATATGTTGACACATGTGAACGAACGAAGAAGCGAGAGTAACTCCAAGATTGCCCGATCTATTTCGTGAATCGTTTATCCTCACTGATCACCTTAGACCAGGTAGTTTTTCCTACTTCGTTGAAACACAGTGGGTGTGAATTTAATATTTATTGGTGATAAGAAAATGATGATATGAGTTCATTTCCAAATGAAGTACTTTGGAGATATTTTATTATCTAGAATTATATGATAGGATGAGATGTTTTGAAAACATGATATCACAATTGTATTTCGAAATATTGTGTTATTTGGTTTATAAAAATATCAATGATTTTTCCTGTGTGAATTGGAACTATATTGAGAAATGTAAATCATGCGTAATGAGAATATTATAGATTTCAATTACATGAAGTCTTGAGCTACTTTGGGTTTTGTAAATCCTATTTAAAGAGAGTACATGACTATGTTGAGTAGTGTTAATGACTATGTCTTGATATTGATTGAAGGTATGTTCTATGCAAGACCATAGCATTCATTTGCATCCATATTTCTCCTGCATGAAGCGTGGGATGGGATACACATGGAGTGAAAATATAGGGGGCAAGTTAGCCAAAATGGACCTTAGGGTCATGATTGTTGTTATGGGGGTTGTATTTGACAAACCAAAGTGTAGAATGTCCGAACGGGCTTTTGTGTCGTATTATGAATTGACGAATCAAAGTGCTGAATTATCCCGGACAGGCTTTGAAGTCGTACACGCGCGTGAAAGAAATAATTGTTTCACCGGTAAGACCGATTGAGTTTTGATAATATGTATTATGATACCCCAAGATATGAATTATGAATTGAGTATAAGGGAGGATAACATACCCCGTGGTTGCAAGTGAGATGTTGAAGTACAAATGCATGGAGCATGATGAGGGTATGCATGTATCATGGAACCCATGGCATAACATGTTACATATTGACGATCATGGCATGATGAGCATTATCATGATATAATGTGATGATTGTGATAGTGAAATGAATTATGAAATAAATTGAACATGAGCATGTAATGAAATGTGAGATGTTTATGATGATGCAAATAATATGCTTTCAATATGGCATTTGAATTAATAAAGTGAGCATGTTTCCAAAGTAAGTTTTTGGTTTTCTTATTGTTTTGAGAATGAAAACATGAAATGAACTTGAAGAGATTTATGTATCATGAAGATAGAATGATAGTACCTTGAAAGAAAAGTATTGAATGGTATTTCAAAGACACAAGTTTTTATGACTAAATGTGATTTTTGGAAAAGTATTGAAATATTTATAAGGCTATGGTATATCTTGAAGTATGGTTTTATGTAATTGAAATATGATAGGGTATTGAGAAAAGTATTATATATATGTTGAAAGGGGATAGTTATGATCTTGAACATGAGGTTTTCAACATGGAAGAGAATGTAATTTAATTATGTGAATAAATATGTTGATCTATGATAGCCTTGAGAAATGTTTTGGGATTTGAGAAATGTAATAGGTAAATGAAAAGTGTAGGTTTGATCACCAATATACAAGTATATATATAGTGTCTTAGTATGAAACACCTTAGTGCATACTATGTGATCGGAACTCCTACTGCGCGCGTTGACTAAGCCATAAATACCCCCCGCCTAATTTGCATGCAGGTTTGAGAGATGTAGGTGACATCGGACCAAGCGATGGCCGAGCAAAGATAAGATTAAGAACAAAGAAGAAAGTCTAGAGGACGTAGTTTTATTCTTAGGTTTTGAGAGATATGAGAACAATATAAATTTGTTTAAGAATGTTCAATTTGAATTGTTGGGGAATGTAATATTTATGATTTGGAATTTATGTATTTAAGTTTATTTGTGTTTGACTCAAGTATTGGGAATTCCTTATTTTTCTATGAGATGTGTTGGTTATTCATGCAATGTTATAAAATGTTTAAATTTCCGCAGGATTATCAGAGTGTGTGCCAATGTTAGCATGCATCCACTAGTTGGGCCAGTCAAGGATCGGTTCTTCGGACTCGGATTTAGTTCGCGTCGTGACGTTCGCCTTCCTCTCCACTCAAATATTCATCTAATTCTACTCTGATGGCGGTGGCTAGAGGGAGGGACGTTACAGGAGGGGTCCACGGGACCCTGCCTCCAACGCGGTTCCTGAACCTACGAGGGTTAGTCACCATAATGTACAATATATGAGCCAAAAGAAAAACACATAGAGTACATAAACGAAGTGTCAAACACAATATAAGTTTATATTCCCCCATGCAATTGTATCTCAAACACCCCAATAAAGTCTCCACACAGAGGATATCCTTCCACAATCCACATAGGGATACCCATGACTTCTGATATCTACACAGAGCTACCTATGACGGAAAGCCACACATAGGTATCTTAATTTAATTTTACGACTCCACTGTTCACAATCCCATCGTCATCATCCCCTCCGACTCATACCTTAGTTTTTCTATGTTTCATCAACATTCCAAGACACCATGAGTGTCAATCCCTACACACAAATCTCATGCAATTTCCCAACATTCCACATAAGTCCCATAGTACACACCCATACCCCCAATCTTCAATACAAGAGGACTTGTGACATACACAATTCCATTCATAAGCATCAAACCCCACGCCAAACAAGATTAATTCATAATTCACTCGTATAGACATTTAAACAAACACATAAAGGACAATGGTATTGGAAAGAACCTCACCTAGTGCTCCTGACGGTTGAGGTCTCCAAGGTTTGGAGGAATATCTGCTTCAGTCGGTCCAGGAGCTGTTCAACACATAGACACTAGTATTACAACCATGATTTAACTTAAATTACACAAAATTCTCAGAAGCCCTAATTTATTTTCTCTTAAATAGAGTTTTGCCCAAGGGGGTCCAAAACCCCTCATTCACACCGTCTCAATCCACGAATCCCTAACCTCTTCCAAGGATATAACCCTTTTTTAGCCCATTCTCCCCTTACTCTTTAGTTATTCAAGCATCTAAAGAAGTTAGGATGTGGAAAAGGGTTTACCTACCTTCCGAGAGAGCAAAACGCTAGTATGGAGGCCTAGAAGGAGTGCTCGATCAAGATCACACACATACACAAAGGGTGTAACACCCCATCCCGCTACTGGTGTGTTATCTCCAGAACAACACACTAGATTCTCAAAAACAGGTATCGGGTCATTTTTTTTTTTTTTTTGAATTAACAATATAGGGAATAAATAACATTCCACAATTCCAGCCGACGAACAGTTCTTACAGTTATCCGTGAGATTAAACAACATCCAAAGTAAACACATAATGTTCTCTCCAAATAACAAAAAGGGGAACTAAACTAAGCAATCCACGACCGTCACCGCCTAAGCCTGATCTTGGGACCCGCTAAGTCCCGTCTCCATCTAGCCATCTGAAAGGCAAGGGTTGAGTACTGCATACCAAGTGAGAGAACACATACATATAAATCACACAAACACTTACAATGCATATCTACTACCATGAGATATCAATGATGTCTACATGCATGGCTTCTCACGACACACACAAAACTCACCGTGTGGACCATCCAACACGTACCTGACATAACACACAACCGCCCTACCTCTAAGGTCACCACCTCAACAGAGGTCCATACACACACAATTACGCTACCTAAAGGATCACCACCTCCATAGAGGTCCACACAAACACCTCACAGACCAGTACCACGAGTCGTGAATAATAACCTGGCCATAAGGCCCATGGGAGTTGTCCTGAACCGCACCATCCCTCGACCAATGAGTGGACGAAACACCCTCAGCCCACTCAGTTAGGGTTAGGGTTTGCAATGGGGTGAAAAGGGAAAAGAAAGATGAGAAGAGAGGAGGTGCGGCGGCCCGAGAGGGAGGGTGAGCAAGAGAGGAGAAAAAGGGGTGATGGCAGCTATTGCTTGAAGAGAAGAGGAAATTGACACATCAACCGGATTGACAAAGGTTCTGTAATGAATAAACTGTCATTCGGGGTTGCTCTCTAATCAAGTATATCGAGTTCACCAACCCCTCGGTGGTACAAGACCAACCCATCGAGGTCATCGATACGTCGAGCAAGGTAAATGATGAGTTCTGGAAATTAGAACTATAGGGTACTCTCAGAAATCCGTCGATATATAGACCCATCGAGAGTACCAGAACCGACCCATCGGTGTACCGACATGTCGACCTGGGTTTGACAAGTTTCTGGAGTCGAAACTCTATCAGCATGGTTTTGCCCCTGGTCGAGACGGTCGACAAGAAAAACATATCGGTAATGTGTATGTCGATCCGTCACTGAGACCGACCTATCGGCTGTGACCGTTTTCTATCTGTTTGAGTTGCAATTAATGTGCAACGGTCACATTACAACGGCTCTTTCCCTGCACCGACCCATCAACCACACCAACCCATCGATGACCTAGAGTCAGGACTTTTGTGTTTGCCTATATATTATCTAATCCTTGATGAGTTTGGTTGGACACTTGGACAGAACTTTGAATAGAAAATAAAGGCATTGCCAGAGATCTCATATCCTCTCTATGTACCTTACTTAGGAGAATCATTTTAAATCCAATCATCTTGATTGAGATTAAGAGAGAGAAAAAAAACAAAACCAACTAGAGTAACTATTGGTGTGTATTAAATCCTAGAGACCTTACCCATAGATTGTGATTGAGCATTCATAAGGCACATTTTCGATATCATCAACATCACATTGGGAAGGACATCTTCAAGAAGCACTCATCTACAAGTTTGAGCTATCAAAAGGCAAGTGCTTCTTAGGTTTTGATTTTATTTTTATAAATCAATCTTTTACAGTGGATTATAGAGGATGTACTCTAGAACCACTATAAAAAATAAAGGGATAAGGACATAGATTGGGGTAAGTCGAAACTTTCAAAATCCTAGGGATTGGGTGAAATTCTCAGTCAATTGAGATAGGTGGAATTCCTACTCTATTTGTGAGGGTGTAAGTTCCCACATAGTGAATTCAGGATAAGCCAAGGTTGGGTGAGTCCTTAGAATGGATGTAGGAGGGTTTACTCTGAACCACTATAAATATGGTGTTATAGGTGTTTGGTCTTTCCTTGTGTGATTGTGCCAATTGGCACACTCTTGCTATCACACAACACACTTATCTTGATTAATTTGTTTAATCTGCTGCAAATCATTTTAATTAATCAAGAAATTTGTAAAGACCATAATAAGTGGTGATTGCCCTATTAACACCCCTATCTAGGGTCAATTTTGGACCGTGTTCTAGCACCCTCGGGAACTTACATTGCTTATTTTCGTAAGTTTGTAATAAACATGCCATGTGGCATGAAAACTTATGCATGTATAAACCACTATGGTTCTATTTGTTACTCTGATGTAATATATTGTATAATGGTATGTTACATGAGGTATTATAATATTATACTTTCTATTGGATTAATAGACTTATAATACATATTCGAATCCCAATCCATCAGGCATATGTGACTTCTTCTATGGGTTTTATTTGGCTCGTGTGGATGGTCATGGATTTTAGTTGAACCCAGTTAGAGGCTCATAGATATTTGTTAAGAATGTTTTAAAAAAACGATTAGTCATATTTTGGGCCCACAACTTGGTCGGGGCGTGACATGATATATACATTAGTATCACAAGTCAATTGTTTAGTAATCATCAAAATACATCATTGACCATTTGGAGCTAATACTCTATAATCTTTGTCATAAACATATCTTCCAGTTTCTTCCACAACTCCTTAACTGAAGTCTCCTTCATAACAAAATAGTTTTTATCCTTCGTAAGACAAAGTCGAATGGTGCCACAAGCCTAACGATTGATTTTCATCCAATCCTTCTTAGCAATTTTTGCAAGTTTATCTTCCAAACCAACATTTAACTCGTGTTTGATCAACACATCCAAAACATCACATTGCCACATGTCAAAGTTATTTGTCCCATCGAAACTTTCAACTTTAAATTTTGCATTCAAGATTATAGTCCTCAGTGATGACAAAGGTTTAGGAGATATATTTTTCCAAAAAAATCCACCAATAATAAACAAAACAACTTCAATGGTCAAATACTAATGTATCAAATATCATCATGAAAGGCACTCCAATTGACTTAGAGATTTCCCAAAAAAAAATTGAAGTCTATTGTGAGAGTACTTGAAATCCTGGTCCGTCAGAGTACCAAATGGAGAGAGCACCTTAAATCGTAGTTTGTTGGAGAACCAAATGTAAATTGGTTATTTAAATCCAGAACACCACTCATTTTGGCATAAATCAACTGAGAGGGGGACGATTCTCGTGTTCGGCAAAACGAAGAAAGAGACAAAAAAAAAAGTTCTTCTTCCTGTTGTAGAGAGCGTCGAATGATTTTGTTTTCTAGGCTAAACCAACTTTCCTTTTTGATTTTTTCCCTACAGCTTTTTTTTTTCTTCTTCTCTCCTGGACGGTAGACGCAGCAAATTGAGGGGCGATCTCGATCGATTTCGGGATGTAGGCAACGACTTGTAGCAAAGGTAGCAGGCGAGCAACGATCATTCATTTGGAGATGATCGAGGCAGGGAAAGTCTACAGCAAAGGCGGTGAACAAGTTGAAATCTGACTCTGTTCCCAGAGGACGGCGATGACAACAATGTTTCAGCAATTGCTTGGCAGCAAAAATAGGGAATGTCCTACAATAGATGCAGCGAACAGGGATCTGGGCTTCTTCTAGTCTCTGTCAAAAAAAAATGATGCAATGTTTTTTTTTTATTTTTTCAACCGAGATCTGAGGCTTTGTTTGTATGGGGGTAACCCCCCTTACCCTTGTTTGGTAATAGAAGGGTAAGAGTAAAAATTAAAATTTTTACCCCTCCCCCACCCTTTTTGAAAACCCTTTGGATTATAGGGGTTTTCAGGAAACCGTTGCACCATTTTACCCGCTTTGCACCAATGAAAGGAAAATATTTTAAAATATTTTTTAATTGTTAAATATTATTTAATAATTATGTTTCATTAAAATTTTATTTTTACTTTTTATATTATATGAATTTAATAAAAATTTCTAATTCTCATACAATTGTTAATATGTCAGGTTACACTCGGCCTACAGTTACCAAACAAGATTTTTTTCTCTCAGGGTAAGTTTTAACTTTATCCCTATAATTACCAAATAGGATAAGGGTAACCCCTACTCAAGGGTAACTCTCGTAAAATTTACTCCTAATCCAAACGCAGCCTGAGAAATGAGTTCCAATTGAGTTTTCTTCTCTTCTTTTCTTTAACATTTCCCAAACACAGTGGGTCGAACGGATAGTTTCCCTCTTCTTCTTCGAGTTGGATTCAACACAGGAAACGACCTGAGCTCTTGATACCAATTTCTTGTGCCAAAATTGAATTAAACAACGCAACATAAGCAATCAAACAACAAATCAATTTCTCCTCACTGATTTTCTTCACTGCCACCGATCTATATGTTTTTCTCTCTCTTAAATAATAAAAAACCACCGGTGAAAATAAAAGGAAAGGAAAAATAGAATGAGAAGAAAGAGGGAAAAAATAAAGAGAAATTTCTAAAAAATCCTAACTATTAACTATGCTCAAATCTAACCGAACTTTTCCAACACGATGTTATTAAATCTATGGCCATTTATTGATTAATGGAATTGGGTATTCACCCCTTTTGCTTCTTTGTTGATTTTTGGTTTCTCTCTTTATTTCAACTGCATATGTACTATCTTATACATTAGATGACAAAAAAATGGGATTTCAATGTGAATGGAAGCAGTCACAAATACCATTCTGGGGATATTAAGGGAAATTGGTAATAATGGGATATTTTCAAGATCTTGTTTTTTTTATTAGGAATTTAACGAGAAAATCTCATAGAAAATATAAATATTTAAAAAATAATAAAAATAAATACAATAAATAATAATTTATTATCATGTGGTAGATTCAAGTTATCTCACCAGTTCAAATATGTAATAACCCGACTCCTTAAATTATTGAGTATTATTGTATAAAATGCATGGAAGAGACACCTAGCACCAATTTGGCCAAGTTGATTTCAAAACTGGGTGACTTGCCAGTAGTCTGACTTGTGGGACCCATTTAAGGTATCAAATGAACTCTAAGTTCAGTGAGATTTGTTTTGTTAGATAGAGAACTCGAAGAGCTTTCTGAAAAGTAAAAGAATGTCGAAATCCAAGTTCGAGAGCCCAAATTATGGTCGTTTTAGTGAAATGGTGCAAAACATCCTAATTCGCATAGTGTCGGTTGCATCGACATATACCAACATTCTGTCAATTGGACCGATAGAACACGTCGGTCGGACCGGCGTCTTACAGGAAAGACCATATATAAGTCTGCTTTGCCCTAAAATCAACCCATTTTTTTTCCAACCGAACCCCTCTTCTCCAAGCAACCATTTCCTTCCTGTTTCTCCCATTTTCCCCCATTCTCCTCCCATGCATGTGTAGATTTTGAAGAATCTCTTCCTCCAAATCGTCCTCTCCTTAAGATTCACACCTAGGCAGCTCTCATCTCGCCCCAATTTCCCTTCGTTCGAGGTAATCTTCTCCTACCAACCTTAGTATCTCTTGTTTTGGTTGTTTTAAGTGGATGGCGTCTTATATGTGGATTAACCTTTGAAGGGAAGGGATTTGTTGGTAGAAAGGAGGTTTATATGATTTTTGGAAATGCATTTAGGGATTAGAATGGAGCTTTGGGATTTGTTTGAAACTTAACCTTAAAAAAAAGGAGTTTGGGAAATATGGGTGGAGGAAAATTCCTTTTGGCACGGATGGTAGTCTAGAGCTAATCATGGACCTTGAAATTCATGGTAGCATGGGTTAGCTCACCAAATTGTGCCTAATCATGGAAACTCAACTTGGGAAAATTGGAGATTTTAACCTCACTTGAGTGTTTGAACCCAATTACATGAAATAAGTGCTTGGGACCGAGGACAGCTTTGAGCTTTCAATCCCAATGGTATTTTGGGCTAAATTGCTCAAAATGGGGCACCTAGAAACTTAGAATGTTGGGGTTTTTGCTCATAGTATGAAATTGAGACTCGTTACTTAAATAAAGGCTTATGAATGTCCTTGCGTGTTTTGCTTGTGGGACAGCACCTATCTGATGCAGGCTAGGTAGGATAAAGAATACCCAACCTCAAATTATAGCGGAAGCTTGAATAATATCTTGAATAACCCTTCAATCTTCACAAAACAGTCATTCGTTTTGCACTTGAATCTTCACAAAACAGTCCTTCGTTTTGCACTTGAATCTTCACAAAACAGTCCTTCGTTTTGCTAAACAAAATAACAATTTTATTGATCAAAATAATCTCACCCACCAAACTAACTATTACAATTCCTTAAATAAAAACACAAGAGTCCTATCTAATTAGGAACTCCTATTAATAAACACCTACTAAATAAGAGTCCTATCTAATTAGGAACTCCTAATAATAAACAACTACTAATTAAAAACAAATCCTAATAAAACTAAGCCACGTGGTACCTGTTTTTCCATTCCAAAAGGTGTCCCAATTTAAGTAGGTTTGGGATTCTCAAATCTTCCAATGTTGGGTCTTCATCTTAATTGGGCTTCAAATTTTGGCCCATTTTAAAGAGGCTCACCTTTGACTTTGGGCTGACCCAAATTGCTCATGCACCCGCCGGGATCAAAAATAAAATTTTCATCTTTCGTATCAGAGCCCGAGCTTGGTAAATTTCTAACATACCCACCCGGGTCAAAATTAAAATTTTGATTACGTCCACATATGTCCGCATCACTATCTCTTTCGGCATAGACGATTACCGCCCCGAAGATGACCCAAATATACCACCGAAGTACTAGGTGAGGGAAAAACTCCACACTTTAGTATGTTTTCGTTAATGTAGAACTTGTAGTGTTGAAGTGTATGCCTGAAATTGACGACATGGTAACGAAATATGGTTAATTGTGTAAAGAAGTGAATGAATTGTGTTTGGCTGTGGATGAAACTAATCTAAGTTAATTGAACTTGTTAATGAAAGTAGTATGATGAAGTTGTTGGTGAAAGTGGGTAGTTGGAAAGAGGAGTATCACTAGTACTTACCCATATTTGTGAATGTGATGACGATGTCACCATGGAATGGAGGTGGTTGGATGGTCCAAATGCATTGGCTCACTAGTTGGGGTCAGGAATGGCCATGAAAGTTGGAGCAGTGGCGGGACTCGTAAGCGTGAACTGGAGAAATGGGTTCCACGCTAGGGTTACCGACAGGGAGTAGTACGGGCCATGACACAGAATGTGGTGGTGAGAATCGGATGCATGAGTGACATGTGCAGGTCTCCTCCTCCACCTATGATGGGACTGTGGGCGAGACGGGAAATAGATCCAAGGATGTAAATGCATATTATCAATGATGTGTGTACAATGTGTTCAATATTATTAAGTTTCTACTTTTCGTTGTATACCTTTTTTATTATTGTGGTTTTGGTGTGTTTATACTAATCCCTCACATATGCAGGAGAAGCGACGGCGATGGAGACGAAGGTAGGAAGTTTGTGCACTAAGAAATCTCTTTTGCATTTTGTTAAATACGTCATGGATTGATGATCATGTGGATTGTAATGTGTTTATAAAATCCATTGGCATGTAATTAAGTAGTAAATCTTGCACATGAAGTTTGTGAACTTATTGTGAATTATTGGTGTTTATGTAAATTTTAGTTTTCAAAAAATATTTTATATATTTGACCTTAGTCACGTGTTGGGGTTTTGGGCCGTGACAAAATACAAACTTTTTTGTCTTTTTAGATTTATTTTCTTCTATGTATTAAATTAGTTTTTATAAATTATTTGTTAGATGTTTTATTTTGATTTTCATTAATTAGATTTTTATGAGATTTAAATTTATTTTGGAGATTGACCTTTTAATTAAACCATTCAAGCACTTCATTTTATTGTATAAATCTAATAGTTGTTGAAGTTAAATAAAGATGAATTTTAATAAATGAATAAATTATTTTTAATATTAGTTTTTTATATTTTTTTTAAATGAAAGAGTTAATTTGTAATACAAAATGGAGAGGTCAAGCCCAAGAAAAATACAAAAGAGCAAAGTAAAAAGAAACAAATCAAAACGCTCATCCTCACTCCGCTCTTGTTTAGCGTTTTCTGGGTAAAGGGTATTGTAAGTTGTGACTTCCACTTTCTGCACTCCACATGGAAAGCTCTCAAATGTTTTGACACCCACTCTGCCTATAACTATGGGAACATGAGAAGGTAAACCTGACACCCATTTCGGCCTTTGGGGGCTCGGATTGGTGGCTGGCCCATGAAAATAATAATAATTTGTAATGATAATTTTTATGAATAATTTGATTTTTTTAAAAATTTTATGATGGGTTTTTTAAGTCACGGTTTGAGGGTTTTGGCGAGATTTGCTTTATGTATGGAAGGCCATTAGAGTTAGATTTATAATATTCCTTCCTTGATCTCCACAATATATAATATTTAAATTGATTACCTATGTGAATTAATGATTATTTATTTGAATCTACTAATATCCAAATCTACATCTCAAAAAATTGGACATTAAACTCTTGTGTATAAACTTATATTTTACTTTAAAAATTTAGAACCGAATCCAAATCCATGTTTTAAAATCAATACAACACAAATATGGATGAAATGAACCTAGTAATTCATTAAGCCCCATCACACAGAGGTGATAATATCGGCCGACATTTATTATATCAGCCGTACAGTAATCATACTGGTTGATATGGGCGATATATCGCCGAATCATATCGGTCAGATATCGGCCAATATGATTAATATCGGTATTTTTAAAAAAAAAAAGGTGATAGGTTCGGGCTCAGATATCGGCCGATATCAACTGATATTTACATTTTCAATTTCTTTTATTAAAAACAGTTTTTTTTTATTTTTTTATATTTTTAATTCAGAAAAAATAAAATAATAAAATAAGACTGATATTTATAAATAAAAAAAAAAAAAGGAGAGATAATCATATCAGCCGATATTTACATATTGACCGATATATCGGCCTAGGCATTTTTTAAACCCTTGCTATCACATTCTTGTCAATATAAAATTACATTAAAAACGTTTTTATTCATCATATTAATATTGACGTCCCATCCACACTAAAAATAATATTAGGCTCACTAATCTAAAAGCCTAGAGCAGCCTACTTAAAATAAATGGTTTAGATGCAACTTTTTGATAGTTTAAATCAGAGAATAAATTTTAATATGAATGTAATGTGAATACAAATATAAATACTTATTTATATTATCGTCGTTCTTAAGGTTTTACTCCACTTAAAAGGACAATTTCCCATACAGTTTAGTATGAATAGAAAAGTTTCCATATACCCGAAGATACTTGATCATAAAATAAAAATAAAAATAGTTATTTAGTAAGCTGCGTAGGCACTAGTACAATTGTTTGGTTTGACACAACTATAAGTGTCAGACACACCAAACATAAAAAGAACTTGGGAATTCTGTACCATTTTCAAATAAACTTAAACTTAAATTTAAATGAAAAAGTGAGAAAATAACACCTATAGAAAATAATGTGTTAGTTTTACTTTATACAATCCAATGACAAATATATTGATTATTTAATTAAGTTTAAAAAGAATAAATACATTGATATTTTAGCCATCCTTAAAAATAATATTTGATTTCAAGAGTTGGCCCAACGACTTAGGCTCTCGTTTCAAAAAGTGGAGTTTCAAGTTCGATTTATGCTTAACCCCAATGTGCCATTCACGTAATTGTTTACCATGTGTGTATTTTAATATAGAAAAAAAAAATAGAGTCTTGAATTCGATTCACAGTCAATTCTAATAGACCACTCTCCATGTTATTTACCCAATGTATATTTTAACCCAGATAAAACATCTGAAGTCTGAACACCTTCATCGTAAAAAAATAATATTAAAATAATATTAAAAGAGTATAAAACCTTATTTGTAAATCCTCCAAATCAAATCAACATTCCATAAACGGATTCGTTGAAGTCCAAGGAAGTGCGAACCTACACGAAGGGTGGGACTATGAGGAACCCTCCTTACCAAGAAAATCAACTGTAAAGCTAAATACAGTAGAATGGAAGAAGACGTGTGCACAAGACACAAGCCGAAAGCAAAAAGAAGCTATGAAACCACTATCATTGAACTCAAAAAACGCTTTGGACTTGCTTTAGGTTTGCATAACCTGATTTCTCCTTTCCACTTTTCGCTGGCAAGGGCGATTGGATGAAGAGGGGAGAAAGGCAATATTTTATGGCGGCTCGCTTGTCTTTTGCAGTGTGAAATGATCCCTCTCATGTGCAGGATTAAATCATATTTTACAGGTTATCTATCATTTTTTAATTATAAAATATAATAAGAAAAAATAAATAAGATCGTTCTTTTTTCTTCCATGGAATAAAAGCTCTTTATTAACACTATAAGAAATATAATATTTTCCTCTTCTTTTACTGAGTTCTTTTTCCTTAGGTGTAGTAAAAAAAAAAAAAAAGATACAGAGAGATGTTTTTCTAGCTCACGTAACAATGTTTCATTTATTTTCAATGAAATAAATTTTTGATGCATATAATAAAAATGTTTAGTGTTACAATCTTACACGAGGTCAAATTTAATTGTATTCGTTGGATAATATTTATAGATTCTTAAAACAAGTTTTTTTCTATAAAATTACTTTTCTAGAGAAAATAGGCAGACTAGGGTTGCAGGTTTTGATCCGACCCAAGAAATCATGCGGGTCGATTTGAGAATTTTAGATCAACGGGTCGGGTCCGGTTGAGAAAACAAAAACCCGCATAGAATTTGGGCGGGTCGGGTTGAAGATTTTACAAGTTAACTCAATCCGACCCAATGGGTAAAATTAAGCTAAAATGGGTTCAAAATAAGGGTCAAGTCAGAATTCGGATTGATTTGCTTTATAATTCGAGTCGGTTCGGTTTGAGAATTTGAGTCAGGTCGGGTCAGATTCCATCAATATCAATTCGGGTCAGGTTGGGTTTTAAAGAATCCGACTCGAATTGCAGGCCTACAGACAACCTAACTTCATGGACTTCTTGTTGAGTAGTTATGACTCATGAATTCATTGGAGAGGACATTCTTGGAATATGTTGTCCATCAAATGCCACTTTAATTTAATCAATTAAACTATTTTTAAGCTATTAAAAATTTAATTATTTTAAATTATTCATTAATATTTAAAATTTATGGTCTTAAAAATATGGCTTAATAGATGCGATCAATTTGATATTTGATGGGCTTCATACTCAAATAAACACTTTTTTTAATAGACATATAACCATTCTATTTAGAGGATCTATACCTAGATGGGTAGGATAATATTTTGTGAACCAACATGTGGGTGATCATTCTTTCTCAATATTATAGTAGATGTAGCACAACTCTGGTGCAAAATTGACCATGGGCCTAGTTGGGCCCAAAGCTTATCTAGACTTTCTGGGCCTAACCCGACTCAGGTATAGTCAAAACTTGACATAAACAAACACTTAAATAGGTAAGTGGACAAGGTCAGTGCTTTATGATAACAGCCTATGAATCCCCTCCGACATTTGGGCCCATTTAGTCTAATTATATATAATCTTTTAGTCTATTAGCCTATTTGATAAAGCCTTTAGTAAATAAAAATTGTGATTATTATATTTTATCATTAAATTATAAAATATAGATAAATGTTGAAATAAAATTTGAAATTGAACCATAAAGAGAGTTTACATTATAAATCCATCCAAATATTTTGTTCTAAAAATTAGAGGCTGTTAAATGGATTGAGCTTTGATAATATAAATTGGCTTATGCTTGAAAAATGAAAAACCTCTCTCAAAACCAGCAAACAGACATCTTCAAGAGTCAAGTCGAAAAGGAGGATTGCTTATTTGAGTTTCAAACTTCTTCTTAAACCATGGGGTTACAGTACCAATGTAACGACCTAAATTTAAGATGGCCCCATTTTACCGTGACTCAGTGAGTCAACGGTTTTGATTTAAGTATCCACAAAACTTGAGCTCAAGCTCATCTTATGAACAAATAAACCAAGCTTAAGCTTCACTATGCTACTCTAGGTTATATTTAACTCAAGCTCAATCTACATTTGTTTATGAAAAAGCAAAAACAGCCAAGTTCAAGCTAAGTCTTAGTCGACTTGGTATTGAGTTTGAATTAGATTTCAATTTGTGTTTGGCCTCTTTGAACCTGATTGATTTGATTCGGAGCATGAGCAAGTTAACCCAACTCATTTTAAATATAGATATCACTCTAAGCTATTTGATTTGAGTTCAATTTAAGTGGGAATAGGGTTGACCCTTAAGTAATCCAACCACATGAATTATATGTAAGTATGCATTTTTGCTTAGCCATTGATCCATTACATAGGCTAATGTTTTTCATTTAAATCATTAAATTGAGCCCAAGTTGTTTTTAGGAAGATTTGTAGTATAATTGTTTGAGTAAAATAGACACAACTATTAAAAAAAACTTGTCTATTTTCTTAAAAGGATCATTAAAAATCTATGTTGTAGTCTCATTTGTCCATTATAACAGATGAGCTAACCGGTGTCTTGACTTGATTCAACTTGAATTGACTGTGTGAATGAAAAATGAGTTTAGTTACAGATGAGTTAGATGAGAAGTGAATTTTTAGGCAAGGCAAATCACACAACCAAATTTATAGTGTCAAGTAAAAAAATAGTTCTTTTATAATGGTTCACATTCAATTTGAAGCTTCCAAATGACTTAGCCAAGTAAACAAATAATATTCTAAAAGAATCTCATAAAAATCTACTTTAGGTGTGTTAAAAGATCAATTTTAGAGGCTGGATTTGAGGAATAAGACATAATTTACAGGGTGCATTTGGCATTTGTCAAGTTCTAAGTTTGTAAGATTTTCAATTTGTCATTTTAAAAGAAAATGTTGTCAGAATAAATTTTTTTGATCCTTGACAACTATTAAAATATCTCAACAGATCAAAATATTGTCTTTGGTGATTTTATCAAATCAATTTCTTGTTGTTTGACAAATGTAGGTAAATGAAAAGTATATACGTTTGAAAAGTTTTTGCTGTATAATTAAAATTAAATTTCAAAAGTATCATTTTCTCGATAAAACATTCAAATCACTTGCCAAGGTTTTTCATAACTTTATAAAATAATAGGTCTTCTTAAAACTCTATGGAAAATTAAATAAATTGAGAAATTGGTTTATGAGAATCCAAAATATAAAAAACAATATATAACTAATTTTAAATTAAAAACTAATTCTCAAAAGTAATGAAAATAATTTTGCGAAAATTATATTTCATCAATATGAAATAATGGAAGAAAAGTGATGAAGGATAGGATCGGGTGTAATATCTATGTACGCCTTCAACGTAGAACATATGAGAACTCCGCAATATCCCCACAATATCCGCTTGAATTGAAGAAATCCAAGAGAATGGGGACTCAAAGAACTCCAATGTCTAAGGAGATCGCCGGATCAGCTTCGACAGAATTACGCCTCTTGATGACTCACTCTGAATTGACGGACAAACGTAACTTCGAAAGGATGAACCAAAACCCCAAAATTCTCACCGAGATGATGGAGCAAAATTCACCAAAAAGAATAAGAATTTTAGAGATTCTAGAATTGATTTATTAAATCTATTGCTAGGTGTAGATGCAAAATTCACCCAAAGGGTTGCACAAACTTGAACTAGAACTAGAACTAAACTAGAAACCCAAAACAAGAACTCAAAGAGAGAACTCAAGAGAGACAATTGTTCAAAGAAAGGAATTTTAAAATGCTTGTGTTGTGTTTGTACAATGACCCAAGGTCTCCATTTATACACAATTAAAAGAAAAAAATTACAAGGGATGCTATCCATCAAAACCGTCCATTACTACTCACGTAAGTGAAATTAAATCTACACCACACATTACAATATGCTAAAACAAGCAATGTCCGACTTTCATGTTGCTATGGGCCAAGTTGCCTACTTTGACTCCTCCCCAAGTTGATGACCTTCCTTCGTGGACTTTGGGGACCAATGTTGCATGGGTGGACAGCCAATTCGTGCACAATCCTTCGTGGACTTTGGGGACCAATGTGATTCTCCATAGAGACCACCTCTTTGAAGAAGTGCAACTTTGTTATGAGGAAATTAATCCTCTTGGGTTACTTAGTTTCCTATAAAAAGATAATGGTAGATGATTAAAAAATAAAAGTGATTCATGAATGTCCAATTTCCTTGAATGTGCATGAGGTACAACAATTTCCTTGGATTTACATCTTTCTATCGTAGGTTTATACAACACTTCAATATAATCACGGTGTGATCACTGATTGCATGAAAAAGGCTCCATTCAAGTGGATTAATTCAACAAATTAGTGTTTTGAGGTGATCAAGCAGAAATTCTCAGAAACACTTCTTTTAGCACTTCTAGATTTTGAGAAGAAATGCTTAGTAATAATACTTCACATGTTGGAATTAGAGAGATAATCAAGAAATGAAGTCACTAGCATTTCATAAGGAAAAGCTTCACAGTGAACACTTAAGGTACTCTACATGACATTTGAGCTGCAATAAGACATATGTAGGTATTTGTCCATTATGTAATTTTCCAGATTCACTAGTTTGTATAATCCCTTGCCAATGCTTAACGCTTTGTTGGAAGAAGTTTCTATAGACTTTGTCCACTTCATTACATGTAGGAAAGTATTGGATGCATCGCATATGGCAAACTTAAGGAGGTGCTCGCCCGTAGGGTTTCCCTCTCTCTTAGTTTCTACTTACAATCCAATCAATCACTAAATGCCAAGTGGCATTTCTTACATCACTATTCAAAATTAAAAAACTGAAAATCCAAACAAGGTGGCACCTCTATCCTTGCTAGGCTTGAGAGATATTTATGTACAAGGCTGCTAAATCCAATGTTGCTTGCTCTCAAAGGAAAGGAGAAGGAATCTTTTAAGTAGGTGAAGATAAAGTGGGAGGTGGCAACAATTCCTTGTGCTCCAATTTTGAGGCTCTTCCTTGGACCAAACCAAGCCCAAATTGTGTAATTAAGGGCATAATCCATTACCCCAACCCATGGGCCTATTATTTTAAGGCTCTGGGCCTAAATGATTCTTTAGTGGGCCCTTTTAGCACCATCAAAATTTTCATACACTTGATGTGCAAAGCTAAAGCTAAAGCTTTATCGAACCAAAATGTTCCGCAAGACCACCACCATGCAGTTCCTTAATAAGCTTCAGTTTGAAAGAATAATTTGGAACACACACTGTGAAAATTAGAGAGAAGATTTACAGTATCTTCCTCAATTGAGAGAAGATGGATTATTAATTATTATATATATAGAAGAAATACAATAAATGATGGTCTACATAAAAGGAAACTGTACAATGAAATTATATAACTCCCAATCAAGGGATAAATGGCTTCCATATGTGCTAATACTCCCCCTCAAGGTGGAGCGTGTATGTGAGTAACGCCCAACTTGAAATCATATCATGAAAGGCATCTTTGCCCAACGGGTTGGTGAAGACATCAGCAAGTTGATGGGAAGAAGGAATGTGGCGAGGGATAAGGAGCCCAGACTGGAGCTTCTCCCTAACAAAATGGCAATTGAGCTCGATGTGTTTTGTCCGTTCATGGAAGACGAGATTGTTGGCAATATGTAGAGCAGCTTGATTGTCACAAAACAAGGTGAGGTGAATGATGGAGAATACCAAGATCACTAAGTAAGTACTTCAACCATTGAAGCTCACAGGTCAAAGTTGCCATGGCGCGCTACTCGGCCTCAGCGGAGGAGCGAGAAACTGTAGGCTGCTTCTTGGTCTTCCATGGAACCAAGGAATGTGCAAGAACCAGTGTTGGACCGCCGAGTAGTTGGACAACCGGCCCAGTCAGAATCACAATATCCATGTAGATGAAGGTTGGTAAATGAAGATAAAAGGATCCCTTTATTGAGGGAATCCTTCAAATAGCGAATCATAAGGTGGGCGGCATCCAAATATGCACTACGAGGAGAGTGCATAAACTGCTCCATCTTGAATCCCATGAATTGGAAACCATCTTGGATAAAGTAATCTTGAATTGTTCCCTCCTGTTCATATTTCCAAACACCTCCAAAATCTTCATCAGTAGCAAATAAATCCACAAAAACTTCAAATCCCACTATCTGTGTCTTCAGTAGCAAATAGAACCACATGACAATTTAAGGTATCTGCAACCATATTTCGAGCTCTGCATTTGTGCTTAACCACATGAAAGTGAATTCTTGCAAGAAATTGACCCACTTTGCATGCCTTGCATTCAACTTATGTAGACCATGTAAATGTTTATGAGCTTCATGACCCAAATGCATTATGAAGGTTTTGTGGATCAAGTAACGTTCCTAATATTTCAATGCATGAACAGTTAGAAAGAACTCAAGGTCGTAAGTGGAGTACCTCATGTGTGTACCTTGTAACTTGCAATTAAGGTATGCTACTTATCACTTTTCTTCGCTAAGAACTCCAATGCCTTTGTTGTATGCATCACAATCCACTTCAAACTCCTAAAATTTGGCAAAACAATAACTAGAGTTCCTTCTGTCAGCTTTTATTTGATCAAGTCAAAGCTAACATGTGCCTCTGTAGTCCACTGGAACCTTTTGTCATACAGTCGGTTATTAGTTTCAAGGTCGTACTAAAGTCACGTATAAACCTTCTGTAGATTCATCTACTAGAATTTCATCTTAAAAGAACCCTCTTTGCTTAAAGAAAATTCTACCCTGTCTCTTGTGGCGCTTCTCAAATCGGACCACTTTCCTTTAAGCATCTCCCACATAGTAGAAAAAAAAAAAATCTAAGTGTCCGCTAATGAGGGTTCAAGCCATCAATAAATCTAGACACACTTTGTTCTTCAATTTCTTTCAAATTCTTTCTTGACAACAACAATACTAATTTCTCTGCATATTTTTCGATTGATCTTTCATCATGTCTCAATTTTGGTTGTCTGTTGAATAGATCTTGAGGCTAGTTGGAACCTAAAAGGACCACTTCTATAATCCTCTTTAATTCTTCCAATGCCATATGGTACATTTTTTAATTCAAAGATATTCTCTACTATCTCTAACCTTTCTATGAATTCATCGCCATTCATACCTCCATAAAATTTAGATAGCTCAATCTTCATCATCATGCTCCTAGTCATGTTTATCTCCCATTCTTCTCTATTCATTACTTTGTTGTATAGTTCAACGGGTAATCTCCTGCCTCAGAAAGCAAGAGGTGCCAAGTTCAAGTCCGCATGGCCTCACCTGGTGTGCCCCTGAGCAGGGGGTTTAAAAATCGGTATCGGCCGATATATCGGCCGATACGATATGTCGACCGATATATCGTTATCGGCCGATATATCGGCCGATATTTTTCTCTTTCTTCTTTGTTTTTTTAAATATCGGCCGATATCAAGGCCGATATTGTGAATATCGGCCGATACGATACATATCGGCCGATATTCACATACCCAAAACCGATATATATCGGCCGATACGATACGTATCGGCCGATATTTAAACCCCTGCCCCTGAGGGCACTGTGTATCACCTGTGGAAGCTTTTCACTGGGTTTCCTACAGTTTCCCACACGTAAATTAAAAAAAAAAAAAATTGATTGTCAATCTCACTATCTAAAAACCAGCTCCTAAAGACACCACAACTTGCATTGACGAAGCTGATCTATGATAGTGATCCATGTGAAGATCTAGATCAAGCCGTCAGACCTTCAACTTGCTGCCTAAGTTGTTTAATTATTGCATCTTGTTCAGCCACTTGCTCTTCCAAACTGGTACACAAGGATTCTCAATCTTCTCTAGATCTTGATCAATGTCACCTCCTTAAGGACAATGCAAGTTTCGGCCACAATAATGGTTTGTATCCAAACTCTTGATGATTAATCAAAGATCTTGATGATTTAAGACCCTGAGAATCCAAACTCTTACTCTCATCTTGAAACAAAGAGTTTGTACTAATTTCACTCAGATAAATTGGAACTAATTTCACCAATGAAATTAGCAGTTCTAAGAATTTGATACGATGTATAATTGGAAATTCAAATGCAATGGTTTAAGGAAATTAATTAACTTACATTAAATGCAAAAAATTAAATGAAGCATGCATGAATTCTAATCCGGAATGAATTTGAATCAAAACTCAAATAACCTTCTAGTGAATTAATTTGATCGTGGAATTAAATTTCAATCAAAGTAATCGATACATGGAATAAATGAAAATTAGAATTTCACCATGCGAAGACAATCAATACTTAGATGAAAATTAATTCTAAACACAAGTCAAATTGAAATTCAATAGAATTGGAAATGACACCAAACTTAGACAGGCCCAACAAGCAAATTTTGCTTCAAATTTCAACTCAATTCTTGTGTCCCCATTACATCACTCGACCTAGGTATTTATGGGCTTAAACATCACTAAAATTTATACTCCCTCCGTCCCATTTTAGTTGTCTCATTTAAAACATTTGTATTTTTTAAGGAACTTTCTATATGAGACTAATACTCCATGTGATTTTATCTATTTTTAACACACTTTATGTTACTCCAATATAAATGAGACAACTATTTTGGGACAATTTCAAAATCTATATAAGACAACTAAATTGAGACAGAAAGAGTAAAAAGAAACAGTTCAAATCTCTGATGGGCCGCGAAGGCCTTGCCCGATTGGGCCTGTTGCTAAAATTAAACTCGCCAACGGCCTATTGCCATTTGGGTATTATTTACATAATTAATGGTAAAAAAAAAAAAAGGCAGGAAATAAATCCTTAGCTGCTGAGATCCACGTCCAAACTGGGCTGAAATCTCAGCCTTTCATTTGAAGATATTGCCTTGCAAAACAGACCAAGAATCTATCCCAAATCACCCAAACGTTAGCTGGTGTTCTGGGTCAATTTCTTTACCCTTCAATTCAGATCTGTTGCTGATTTTAACAGGTCCATAATGGGTTTGATATCTGCTCCAAAATCATCCCTAATTTGCTGCAGATCTGGGCCAATGAATCTGGAAAATTTGCCATTCAAGGGTGCAATGAATGTGCAATGAAATATTTAGTGCCGGAGATGAACACCTGCTTAGACTAAGGTCTGACTTTTGCGTATTTTTATTGGAACACATGAATTTAAGTTCTAAATAATTTTAAATGGATAACATGAGTACAGTGTTGTTTAGTTTATGCGAGCTCTGAATTCTAGACTTAGATTTTATTAATAAAACTTGGAAAACAATGCCACCTTCATTTTCTTATATCCAATTCCCATGTAATATGTTTGTTGATTTATTTGATTCTTTATTCTTTAATTCTTTATTTTATTTTTCCCACTCCTATCTTAATGTTGAACTAGGTTGAGATTGATTTAATTGCATTTTAATTTTGTTCTCTTAAATTGGTTTGAGATTATTTATAAATTCTAAATTTATGCCATTACTTTAATTGAGTTGGATTGACTGATTAAATTTTAGATTTAGGTGATGTTCTAATTGTTAGATTTGTTTCTTAATACTGGACTGTTACTAATTAAAAGTCATATTTATAATATTAGAATTTGATTTCCATATTTGGGTTATTTCAAAGATCTATTTTTCATAAATCACAACGTTTCAATTTCATATATTTGTTTTTGCTAGGGCTGCAACTCGGGTCGGGTTTTGGCCCGACCCCGCATGACCCGACCCGAGAAATAATGCGGGTTAGGTTACAACAGTCGGGCTATAGGGTCGGGTCGGGTGGAGAAGAGAAAAACCCGATCGAAATTCGGGTCGGGTTGGACTAAGGGTTTTAAATTTCAACCCGACCCGACCCGACCCGACCCGAACCGGATTTTATAACTTAATATAAAAACCCCCTCAAACCCTATCTTTCATTTCCAATTTTTAGCCTGTAGTTTTTCCATCCTCTCCTTCAACATCCGATTCTTCATCATTGTCTTCCTCTTCTTCGATTTTCTTCTTTAAGATTTCATCTTTTTCATCCAAAATCCCAGAGCTCTGCTGCCGAATAGAGGAAAACGTCCGCTCGAGTGAGCCGCGGACAAAGTCCTCCACAACGACTGCTTCACTTCGCCGCCCGCGCCTTGGCTTCCGAGGGATCGTCGTGGGCTTAAGGTTGGGATTGGGGTCGAGATTTTGGGTTGGATTGGAAGCTGCAGCGGCGACGGAGAATGAGAGGCGGAGGGCCTTAGGAGGAGGATTTGTCGAAGGGGAGAAGAAGGGATTATAGATGAGAATGGGGTTTTGGTTAGGCTTAGGGTTAGGGAAGAGAGAAAGGAAACTAGGGTTCCCTCTCTTTGCAAATAACAGAGAAGGGCAGCACTGCATTTCCTCTATCCCATTTTTTTTTAAAAAAAAAACAAAACTAATCTCGGGTTGGGTTTAATGGGCTGCAACTCGGGTCGGGTCGGGTGTCGGGTCAAGGGTATTACAATCTCGAGTCGGGTCGGGTTTACTAAATCGGGTTTTTTATTCGGGTCAGGTCGGGTCGGGTCGGGTTCAATGTGGTGTGAGTCGGGTTAGGGTTGGGTTTATTAAAACCCGGCCCGCCCGACCCGAGTTGCAGCCCTAGTTTTTGCATATATTTTGTTTGTTTCCTTATGGGATCGACCTCGCAGTCAATCGCTATACTATTTAATGGTTCGTACGCTTATGAGTAAAATAAATTTAAAACTTTTTTATTGCACAATATCCCTCTTCTCTTCTCATAGGCATTACAAGACATAGACTTGGGCCCATTGGGCCTTACAACTTATAATCCTGACCCAATAAGAATATATTGAGCCAAACCCAACAATAACTTCATTTTTTTACCACCGATGTAATTTTGATGTCATACTTTCATCATTACTTGTCTATCAAAGTAACAATACAGAGGAATCTTATCACGCGACATCATCTTGTAAACACAATATACAAAAAAAATAAATTATTTGCTACATAAAAACATATTTATAAATACATCTACTTAATAAAATTGCAATATTTGCATCAAAATGCATACATACTGCGCTAATCAAAATGAAAAAAAAAAAAAAAATCTAATGTTGAAAGGTAAAAAAGATTAACAGAAACTCTATTATATATCAGCCTTGAGTTTACACAGAAGTAGTTAAAAAAAAATACTCTGTTAAATCTCTAAGAATTTTCGAAGATATTTCACAATTTTGTGAGAGAGTGGAAAAACAAAATAACTAAGATAAAGAAAGATCGGTTACTCTTGTGAAGTAAATAAAATTTTTGAGGGCATTGTCACCCATGTTCGAATTATTTTCAGCTAAAAATTCCTTTCGTATTTATAAGTACAATAAAATTTAAGACATTACAATATCATTTAGAATATTGGTATAAGAATTAAAAATAAATTAATCTATTTAATATGTATAAACCAGGGATTAAAATACCGGATTAACCGGTATATCGGCCGATATACCGGCCGGTAAATTTCTCTCTCTTCCGTTTTTTTTTTTTTTTTTTTTTTGTCCGATTTTTTTTTGGATAATGTCGGAAAATTTTGGGCTTCTTGAAAATATAATTTTTTCATTAAATATCGGTCATATACATACTCAAATTATTTATTTAAGTTTCATCTATTTTCAATATTAAAATTAACAATAGATGATTTTAACTTATAAAAATATGAAAATGTCACATCAATTCTCTCAAGTCTCATCAATAAGTAGATCCTATTATATAATTAATCAATATAGGAAAATTAATAATAAAAATAAAAATAAAACTTCTTATCTCATAGCTCCACACATATTAAAAATTTGAATTAATGCCTATGTTATTGGGTAATTATAAATACATACTTACGTTTTCAATAATTTCAATTTCATTCCTAACATTTGAAAGTCATGTATAAATGAGTCTCTGTATGTATTCTAATGTGTGAATAATTTTTAGGAATAATAAAATATTAACTATGATAAGAGTCCACTTATGCTAAGATAATAAAATGACAAAAAGATTTTAGCCATCATGTATTTATGTTGCCATGTATACACCTCACACACTTTAATAAATTGAAATTGAGTCAAATTAATTGAATAGTATTTTAAAATTCAAATTATGTTTTTAAAATTTTCAAGAAGTGGTAATAAAAGGTAAAATAGTATTTTATAAGTGAAGACCTCTAAATAATATCATATTGTTTTTTTTTTGACGAAATATCGCGCGATATATCGTCCGTGATATATCGCCCGATAATCGTTTAAAATATCGTCGATATTAATTTTTAAATAATATAACCAGACCGTTACGGGCCGATATTGGGACAATATCGGCCGATATTTTGGACCAATAAACGGTCCAAATATCGACCGATATTTGTACTACATATCGCCGATATTTGGTGGGTCCCACTACCGATATTTTTTTTTTTAAAAACCATACTTTCCAGCCCGATAAATAGTATATCGGGCGATATTGGGCCGATATTCGGACCGATATATCGCCCGT
Organism: Chimonanthus praecox; assembly: GCA_022113865.1. Taxonomy (NCBI): domain Eukaryota; kingdom Viridiplantae; phylum Streptophyta; class Magnoliopsida; order Laurales; family Calycanthaceae; genus Chimonanthus; species Chimonanthus praecox. The sequence continues at coordinate 43,604,393 of CM039093.1, forward strand.
ATCGGCCGATATTGTATTTTTTTTTTTTAAAAAAAAAGGAAAAAAAATCTAATATACCGATATTTTCGAATATCGGCCGATATTAGGGCCGATATTGGGGACCGTTTATCGCCCATATCGGCCGATATTCCAACGGTACGGCCGATACTTATCGTATCGGCCGATATTTCAAGGTTTCAAAAAACCGATATATATCGGCCGATACGATATGTATCGGCCGATATTTAAACCTTTACTATAAACATTTATTTAATCTAAACAAAATATATATTTCAAAATAATTTTTTTATCGACCATTAATTCTATTTATTTAAATCAAGTAGATTAAAAAATTAAAATATTTTTTTGTAAACTGCCTATTAGGAATATTTAGTTTATTTTGATAAGTCTATTGTTCTAAATAAATTTATAAATTTTATTAAAATTTAAATTAAATCACAAGGGGCGATAAGAAACAGATGAAAGAAGCATGGTACTGGAATCACGAGAGGCACGTGGGTTCTTATGTGTTGCTGTATGCATTTCAGTTAATTTCAAATGGAAGAATGCATGCATACTCAGCATAATCTAAATTTAAATAATTAAATATAATAAATACATGATTATAAGGATGATATAATTTAAAATAAAATATTTTACTTGATTATCATAATTTTACAAAATTGAAAATCAATGGTTTACTTATCACTTATAACAATTAAATTTTCGATATTTAAAATTATAAGACTCTTAAAAAAAGTTATCCATCCATTACTAGGGCCATTTTTTGCATTTTCTATTCAAAATAATTTCACACTATAAATTCTAATAAATAACCTCTTTAAATATGAAGAATGTAAATACATTATTTTAGATGAATATATAATAGGATATAATATTAGAATTTAGAAAGAGAGGGTCCCAACGGGTTTCCCTTATCTTACACGTTCTAATTACGTTTTTTTTTTTTTAATTCCAATTTTGTTCTAGAAACATTGGCGATGCCAAGTCTCAATCATACACGTGTCTCTCTTGTGTGGCGTGTGTCTGTCGGGTTTCATTTTCAGGCCAGGGTGGAGTTGATTAACTTATCTCGAATTTCCATTTCTAAATTTCTAAAAATAAAGTAAATTATAAATATGAATTAAATAATTACTCTATAACTAAACAATTATAAAAATTATCTTTATCTTTTAAATTTTATTTCATACAATTCTTTTAATATATAAAATATTTAAAATATTTTTATTAATTAAAAAGTTGCAACAATAAAATATTTATTATTTAATACTTTTTAGCTACTTTAAAAAATAAATAGACTACATGAGCGGATAAAATTAGTAGAAAATGTAGATAAGTGGTCGGTGATATTTCACATGCATTTTATCATACTAATTATATAATTTTGATTGTTGAAAAATTCGATTTAATAAATTTTGTATTGTTTTATGATCTATCTCGTTAAGATAGAATAACTCAATGAGAATAAATTTTTATCCATCTTTAATGCATATAATTTTATATATTTAAAATAATAGTAAATGTTTATGTACTTTTATAACTTTTCATAGTATATTGTATTACTAAAGTCTTTTAATATTATAGGTCTTTAAATATTGAAACATATTTTGTATATATAAAATGTTAGAGAAAAGTGTAGGCAATTTTTGTCAAAGAAAAAATAAAATTTTCAATTATTAAAAATACAAAGATACTTGTTTAAATTATATAGAAATTGATATTTTAATAAATTATCAAACAATAATTATATAAAATATAAAATAAAGATCAGAAATAAAAAAATATTTTACAAAATTACATAAGAAAGAGAATTAAAATATTTAAAACATCCTTGTGTCGTTGTATATTAAATTAAAATATTTTGAATAGATCTTAAACATTGACTTTTATAACTTAACTTAAAAAAATCTCGTCTTCATAATTAAAATTAACCTTAATCATTCAACTCCTAATTCAGTGATCTTTAACTCAATGATAAACTAATTTTGGATTAAATTCGTGTGGGTCTTATGTTTATCAGACCCAACTTGCTCTGTATTCTGGTTATTTTATAAACGTCTCTTTTCCATTTCAGGTTCCTCAGAATTGATGCTTAAACACGTAAAAATCCCTCCATTGATTGCGAAGTTCCCAGTTTCCAGGTTCGTTTTCTTCCTTTTGATCGAAACCCATTTCAAATTTAATCCATTTTCTTATATATTTTTCCCCGTTCTTCCTTCTTCTTTCTAATAATCATGTCTGTGGGTCAAAAGGCAATTCCTATGATCCTTACATCAGTTGCAGTTATTTATTTTTTGTTCTTATTTTCTTTCAAGTTACCTCACGTTCATTGAAATATGCTAAGATTAATGATATCATGTTTAAGCTGAATCGCATCCGTTTTCTTGTAAATGCCATTTGGGAGGCACTGTGGATGCCATGGGAGCTTAAAATACTTCTGATTGGAACTTGTAATTGAGCAGAGGACAGTAAAACCATTTTATTTTATTTGGAAACTCTTGCAGTTTTATAAGCCGTTTTGTTTGTCTGTTTGTCGGAGGAATGCAATTTCGTGAAAAAAAATTATATTTGATGTTGATTCATGTTATTCAATGTGTGTATGAAGTCAGGCTATTGAAATCCAGCCTCGTTTCAATCATGTTGTTAATTTTGGGAAAAAAGTATTACGGTTACTTTTGATAATTCAAAAGAGGAAAATGAAGCTTTCATCATTAATTAGGAAAAAGAAGAAGAAGAAGGAAATGAGAAGTTTTCACATTTTTCTTAAATTTAAACATTTCTCATAAAATGTGCTAGAATATTGTTTAATTATTTTGTTTCCATGATTTTTATCTCATATATATGATTAGAAAGAAATACATTTAAACATTTTTCATTCGACATGCTAGAAGATTTAACCAAGACAAGAAATTTTTCACAATCTTTGCAGACATATCAGATTCATGGCTCAATCATCGGTTAACAGTACCCAGAAAAAGCTGATCCAGATTGATGTGAGTTCAGACACTGTATGCCCTTGGTGTTATGTGGGCAAGAGGAACCTTGACAAAGCTATGGATTTATCAAAGGATCAATACGATTTTGAGGTTTTAACTTCTTTCCTTTTAGACCCTTAATTAGTCGTTGAATAACTTGAATTAACATAGTTCCAAGGGCTTGCTATCTTCTCCTTAGTTTACGCCTTCTTGTGCACTCATTCCAATTGCAGGTTAGATGGCACCCATTTATTCTCAACCCTCATGCTCCGAAAGAAGGTATAACGAAGGACGAATTTTACAAGCAAAAGTTTGGAAGCCGATCAGAACAAATGAAGCATCAGATGAAAGAGGTTTATTCTCATTCATTGATTAGTTGCTTGCAGGGTATTATCCCTTTGAGGAATTATCTGTTCACGAGCCTAAGTAAAGCTGTGGCTGTGATTTGCCAAGGAACAAGTCCCACTCAAGCGTGGTCCATGCTCTCATGGTCTCATGGTTCAGGCCATTGATCTAAAGCTCCTGACATAAATTAAAGAACTCTCAAGTGAATGATCTCAACCTTCATTATTTGGCCCACTAATGTTGAACGTCAGCTGTTACTGTTATTAAACTGTTCATTCTAGGCCGGCATTCAAAAGTTTAGGTTCTTTAAATCCTGAAGAGTACCTCGCATGGTGAGGGCATTGGATCATTGGCCTTGATCCGAGCCACGGCCAGCATGTGTGTAACCTTTTGCTACAGTTTGCTGTAAAGAAAATGAGTCTCCAGACACTAATTCTTACTGTTACATACTCTAGCAAGTATCTACATTTTTTTAAAGAAAATTGTTGCAGGTTTACGGGAGTCTTGGGATGGATTATGACTTAGCAGGACTCTAGTAAGTTTCATTACACAATCCATACAGTAGACAGAATGTTGTTTGTGAAGGTTTCTAATGATCAACATCTATGAATGCAGTGGAAATTCAATGGACAGCCACAGGATTATAACATTTGCTGGGAAGCAAGGCTTTGATAAGCAAAATGCTCTTGTAGAAGAGTTGTTCTTCAATTATTTCACTGAGGGAAAATTTATAGGTGATTGGTAAGTGTACTTACTTGGATGGTTGTAAAAAATGCATCACTAGGTTTCTAGAAATGCATGCATGAAAACAGAACAAAAAGTTATGACAGATAGAGATGACTAACTACTTGCTATCATCTTCTAAGTTACACATGGTAGTGAAGTACTAAACATGGGAAACCTGAGTAACAGCACACTCATATTGTTTGTGAATAACTTTCCCTCTAAAACTAAAAAATAACTAGGCAAGTTTCATAGAATTTGCTTGTGTTTATGTATGTGCAAAGGTGGTCAGAACAAAAGTCCAGTGGAAGGCAATGTGTGCTTTTGTAAATAACCTCTAATATGAATCTAGTTGAGAATTTGTCCTAAGAATATGGCATTCCTACAAGTAATGTCATGATGGAGCCTGATTGTGGTGAAAAGTGCGCATGGTTGGCTAGCCTTCTCATAGAATAAACACTATGATAGGAACTGGTTCTATTTAGAATTGATCAAAGGTTGATTAGGGTGTTCCCGAGGAGTGAAGCTTTGCAAAGATACACCGTTGCTACAAAAACAACTACAATAAGGGTGGGCTTGAGTAAAGACAACAGCTGAGGGATTAAATTTGTCCTTTGAAATGTGCACATATTGAAAGGAAGAGCTCTGTTTTGGTTGGTGCTATTAAGTATAAAATGCAGGATATATGGGAGGACAGAGAAGGCTAGGGATCTTTTAAAATGGTATATATTTAAAAATCGAGAATGCAGTAGGAAAAAATGTGAAGTGATGAATGAGTTAGTAAAAGATGTAAGTACTGAAGAGCCTAATATTTAAATGAGATTTCAATGGATATGTGATGAATAACAAAGATGGGTAAGAGAGTTACTTGGACAACACGGTTTCAGATAAAATAATGCAATGGTCTTTGTCCCAATATCTTGCTGGGCCTATTTTCCTTTTCTACATTATATTCCCACTAGTGAAAGTTTCTATTATCTTTCTCCAAAAAAAGAGAGAAAAAAATGCAATGGGGGAAAGTGAAATTGATTTTGCATTGCTTGTGATATTGCAGCACCTAATACTTTTGGTGAAAGATGAAACACGTATCTTATTCAAGAGTAAAATTATTAAAACATAAATCATCTACTTTTACTGATGCATTGATAATGGTTAATTTGCAAGATTCTAAAATCATTCAAGGAGAGAGTCTTAAGTAAGCAGCAAGTTTGAGATATAGCAGGTAAGGAAGTGGATTGTTCAAAAGGATTAAAGTGGTCAAACATAATAAGGACTTTTTTTTCTTTAAGAAAATGCTGCAGATTAAACGAAGAAAAATTTAAAATGCTCAAAGAAAGGATGTTAAGATATGGGGATAGGAATTTGACTATGAGTACCAAAGAAGTGCAGGATCAAATGGCAGGATAAATTAAACCAATCACTAAAAATGTGCTTCTTGATGGAATATGTAAACAAAATATTTCTTCAATTATTCTTAATGAAATGTTCTGTTGGGATTTGCCAATCTCATTTAGTCACCATATTCTTGTAATTTGCACTATGAAAATGATTTATATATGTCATAATTGTAACTGGAGAATGCGACGCCTGTTAAAGATATGGTTTAATGTGGTAAGAAAGATTGAGAGATTGTCTTACAAAGAACATGATTTTTTATAGGATTGAGTTGAAAAGTTGAACTTGCCAAAAAAAGGGTTAAACTTGCCAATCTAACCACAGATTCAGAAGACAAATGATTTTGATGATACTAATGATGCTAATAAGTTTCAGCGGTACTTATCCATTAGGAAACTAGTATTTCTAAATACTCGAAATACTGTAATAGGCATGTCCTTGTGGATGCTGCTAGAAAGGTTGGTGTGGAAGGAGCAGCAGAGTTCCTTGAAGACCCAAATAATGGGGCAAAAGAGGTTTTTTTCTATAATTGTGTTTCTTGAATCCCTTCTGTAGAATTTATTATACGTCTTGTTAATTGTCATTCATTGCCTTTCGTGTTGTTTCTATGGTTCTGTGAAGGTTTACGAGGAACTTGAGAAGCATTCAGCTAACATAAGTGGAGTTCCACACTTTGCGGTAGGTTAGAATAAAATATGTGGTAGATTTTGTGCATTTGAAAAGTAAACTAGGAGTCCAGATTCTGGATTCCCCCCACTGTGCCTCATAATCGGTGCAGTATAGGCACAAAATCACACTGATAAGATGATGCCAACCATCCAGTAAGCAATCATTGAGAGGATCCTCTACCAATGGCGTGACACTCAATCTGCATGAGATCCACAATTTGTACAGGGGATTGGCTTGCTAGAATGGTTAGGTGGTGGCTGAGTCAGTGCAAAATATTTCTTCTATGGAAGACTTAATAGGTGGCTAATGGCCTTGGCAACTTTACAAGGCTAACATAATCATGATATTCCTACAAATTTCATCGATATTCTTCTGAGTCATTTTCTACTTGGGTTTCCGTTTACAGATTAATGACAAGTACCAGCTGAGTGGTGGCCAACAGCCTGAGGTATTCCTAAGAGCTTTCAAAGCAGCTGCAAATTAAATTGGCATTTGAAAATTCAGAGGTGGCCCTTGATATCTATCATATTCTGTAACAAATATGTCATGGAAAATAATGATGACAATGATAAAAGTTTGTGTCTGTACCTGAATATAAGATATATCTGCGTACTTTGACAGTCCGATGCTTGCTTGGATATTGATTATGTTGCAGTTTGGTTTGAACACTTAATTCTATGATAATATTTTGAATACTTAATTCTATTGTAGTCTTGTGTTATTGGGTGATGGCCAAAACATGTCCTGTCATGGAGCTGTCTTAAATTTTGATTGTTCATGTTGAACCAAGGGAATGTGCATGCTCAAGCTATCTAAAATGACACAGTATAATTTTCTGTTCTTTTTTTTTTTTTTTAAAAAAAAAAAAAGAGAAAACCTAACATGATACAAAAGAGTTAAATGCACTTTTACGGGCTAACGGTCTCTTTCAGAATGACCTTCAGTTGCTATGAACTAGTGATATAAAGAAAGCATCTGTATCACTGAAGAGCCATTGCTGGCTGTGGCTAGGTCAGTCGCTTTTGAGAAAGGAGAAAGCACACACTGATCAATGTCGACTCATTAATCCTGCTCATTTGGCACTCAGTGAAAGGTTTGGTCACAACTTTTTTTAGACAGTGGACCTCTTTTTGCTTAGTTTTATAGTTGTTTTACCTTGTTCCTTTCTCTGTTATAATAAATGTCATTTTGCAAGTTTGCAAACAAATGTTTTATGATGAGAAATTTTCATTGTATTTCTTTTTTGTTTACCTACATGCCTTAGTGTGGAAGAGATTTTTGGTGACATGCATATGCACTCACTCACTCTACAGGCTTAAAGCAGAATGAAATCACAGGGTGGGGGGGATTGGGGTTGGGTTGAGACGCCATAGTTTAATGGTGGCTCATTCTTTCTTCAGGCTGTTGCCTTGGGAAGGGTCACTTTCCTCCCACTTTCTATGGGAGGTTGAAGGTTGAGAATCACATCCACAACTGGTTCTTTAGTTGAGAGTTCTTCCTCATTGAATACAAGCTGGTGAAGAATTTCCTCACTGTACATAAGCAAAAATGCCAAAAGGTTTCCAGTGAGGCTGGGGTTTTATTTTATACATATTCCTTCAGAGAGAGGCTCCACTAAAGGAAAGAGGGTTGGCGTTAGATTAGAGGGTTGGGACGGGTGTTGGCCACTATCCTTTTTTTTTTTTTTTTCAAACTCAAATTTTAAACGCAGAGGAAATCTTGACTTTTAAATTTTAAATTCCACAAAGAAAGGAAAAATATCCAGATTTTAAAAATTCTAAATCAAATTATTATTATTATTATTATTTTGAATAAAAGCTGGGAAACAGAAGAAAATTCAATTGAATTTGTACGGGCTTTCTAAATTCACAGTGTCCATTTGAGGGGCTTGTGTGCAATATTGGAATCTAAATGTTCAATTTTCTAAGTTTTCAGTGTATTTTCTCAAACATTTTTTTTATAAAATTACACGCACAAAGAAAAAATTACTAAAATGCCCCTCGAGTCTCCAAACTCAAGTCCGAACAAACCGGGGCTTACTAGAGGACCCACTACTACTAAACCCCTGATAATGTCCCAACGATCCGTAGATCTTACAAAAATCTTGAAATACCGGGTCTGGTCGTTACACGAAATATCACCATGGTAACCCACCTTGGGTCCTCTAACAAACTCCGGCCACGCTACCAATACAATCGGGAGACATCAACACACACAACGACCTCAACCACACGAACTGTGCCGGGGTAGCCCAAGCTACGACAAAGGCCTCGACCACTGGGACCACACCCGAGGAAGTTGAGCTTTAGGGCAGGCACTTCCACCACACGGAAAGCAACGAGGAAACCCGCATCCAGTATGGGGGTCTCGAGCACACAGAGTATAACGGGGAAGTCCTCCTAACAACCAATCAGCATCTCAACATAAATATATGCATATATATAAACTCTCTGTCTCAACCAACTCACCCCAAGGGAAAAGACCCTAGTACTCTTTGTGACCTTTGGTAAACACCCAATGGCACAGTGGTCCGTTGTGGGTCACCTCCCATGCATGCCGCCTACACGTACATGTGATGTCATGGCCATACATAACGATCTAATAATGCTTTGATGAAATTAAACACAATTACTAATATATGTGTATCACGCAAATCGAAAAGCATATAACATGTTATCAAAACACACAACCCATCCCCATCATAATAATTTCATTCACATGTTATATGTAAATACACAATATGTTATCAACAATTTCAAAGCATCATGTTCAATAAACAACACATATCTTATTCTCATCATAAATTCATTCACATGTTATAAATAAACATAAAACATGTCATCAACAAGTTTCCAAGTTCAATAATCATTCGTCCATATTGATTATGAATTTTGATGAGTAAGGTATGCTTTGAAGAACCTGGCTAGACTAGATAAGTTGGTAAAATCACTTTACATGTGAATATTGTGTAATATTAAGCATGGGTATATGCACAAACTTCGTTGTGATATGAGAGCATGGTAAATGCTGAGTGGGCATACTGTATATATTGGACTGAGGGTGTGTATGCACCTAATGGACTACCACATGTGGAAAATAATCTCAATAGGTAAGAGATTTAAATATCAAAATGATATGTAGGGAATCTACAAGCTTGATGGATGGAGTGAGAGCGCGAGTCGTTAGTAAAGCATCCTGTGTGATATATGTACACGAGGCATGTTAGACTTTAATTTGGAGCTATCTCTGGTAATGAGATTTTGAGCAAGCTAAGTAAGCGTGAGAAATCATCTTCACATACATGGTGGAGTCTTCCTTCGACAAATACACTTTGAAAGGTATGTATGAGTACACGTTTCAAAGACGTAATTAGTAGAGAGGTATGGTTAAAGAGAAATTGAGTTAGAAAATGGACTGAGTAGCCCTAGCGTGTATCACTGAGTTCTGTGATATTTTCAGTGGACAAAGGTTATGGATTAAGATGTATTCATACAGCAGGTATGATTTCATCCAAATAATAATTATAAGAGATGTGATTGTGGAAGCTCGTGATTCTAAGACGTTGAATGCATGAGAGATTGATCATTGGATTGTAAGGTGCTTAGGATTTTAAAATTCTGGTGGTATAAAAGCACTACCTAATGTGAGATTGGAATTTTACGTTCGATAAGACGTATCATAGCTTAGACAGTGGGATTGACTTTCTGGTGGATCACTGTGCCATGACATTCATTGTGTGTTAGATGTGTATCATATGTTGCAAGTAAACATTGTGTGTTGTGATGCATGCAGACATCATAGACCATGTTAGTAAAAAAAAAAAAAAAGATGGTTGTGACCTTTGGGTCTAGTTATAAGATGCTAATCGATGTGTGTAATGAGATGCATTTCACGAGATAATATGCAATGTGATGGGCTGCATCGGGTTGTCAACGTGTAGTATTGTGTTGTAAATGGCATCGTCTAACATAATATGGGTGAAAATGGTTGGTAATTTGTGAAAAGAAATCTTCACATGAAAGGTTTGACGAGGAACATGCATGAGTTTGTCCTTGGTAGAAGAAGGCAAGGCCTAAAGGGCCCAAGAGTCCAGAAGGACAAGTGTAGGTGTATAAGTGATGATAAGTGCCGGATGGACGAACTACATACGAGTAAGCTACGACACTACTCTAAAGGAATATAGATAAAGTATCCACAATTCTTAAATGGTGTCAGGACGGCAAATGCCTTGGTTATATTATGATTTAAAAGTACCTCCGTATCATGAGAATTGTCTCTAGGTAAATTAGGACAGTATGATAAGTTGTATTACGATGTCGATCGCATACCTTGCTAACTGACAATTGTGTGAATCTATGAACTACGATATTTTTGGTATCCTGGAGGATAAGTTGTGAAATGAGTCTCAAACCTAAAGGGAAGTTGATATCTTGAAAGATTGGGTATGGGAGAAATACCTGTTTTGAATATCAAAGAATGTCAAAGACAAGTCGTATTTTGGATTTGAATGATATGGTAGAAAAAAAAGAAGTTTCGAAAGATTTGATTTTTGGAAGAGATATCAATAGAAGATTAGGGTACTTAGACTCAAGTGCTTTAGCAGGATGTTAATTCATAAGTGCCAGTGTTATGGCAGCACCGTGAAGTGCAACATGCGACGAGAGAATCAGAGTCAACGATACGAGAGTTGTATGCAAGTCTGTTTGCTGAATAAAAGTATGTGTTTTCTTTTGAAATTTTAGGGACAAAATTTCTTTAAGGGGGGTGGGATGTAATACCCTGACCCAAATTAGTATTTAATTATGTATATTTTTTTCAATTAATTCTGCTTAATCGGGGTAATTAACAAATGGGCCTTGTTTAGAGTCAAAGTTTGACTAGATTCGAGTTTGGAAGTGAGTGGATGCAACTCGTTAAGGGTAGTGGCAGAGTTGAAATTATCTCAACTTTCTCCAGCTGAGACCCTTAAAATAATCTGTGTTTGGAAAATAAATGATTTGAGGTTTTTCAATTCTCAAATCTTACAAATTTATTTAGTGTGAAATTTTGAGTTTAAGGAATTTTATCTCAATCATTTCGATTTACACAAGTGTGATTTTTGAGATATCAGGTGTATCTCTATTTTTACAAAATGAAAGTTTTAAATGTTTTAAGAGTGTCAAATTATCCCAAAAATTTTAGAAGTGTTTTATCAGTCAATTTATTTAACCCGACTCAAAAGTTAGAATTTTTTTTAAGCGTCATTTTAATTTTGAAATTTGGTATTTAAGTGGTTTTAAATTAAATCATTTAGTTTGGGTGTATTTTAAAGAGGTATTTTAATTTTAGAAAAAAAATTAAAGAAAATTTAAATTATTTTCTAAACCATAGAAATTATATGGTTTTAAATTCATTTTTTCTAAACCTATATAAGTTACATAGTTTTGAATTTTATCTGTCAAATGGATAAACATTTGAATTTTAGAAATAAAAAAAAAAAATCAAAACTTTGGTGATTATTCACCACACTTAGGGTGGGTAGCCTTAGGCTTCCACCGACTTAAGAAGAGATGAGAAGTGGAGGAAGAAAAAAAAACACTCAAAAGCAATCTCTCTCTCTCCATCGTCCTTTTCCTTTTTTCCCCTTTGCCTTTCCCTTTCTTTCCTTCTTCTTGCTGCTCTCCTGCGTTTGAGCTGTGCTCGGAGGTTTTTCGCGTTTGGATCTCGGGTTTTTTCAAACTCCTTCATTTCTCCACCGATTTCGATGATTAAGGTATGGAAATTTATCTACTTAAAATTTTAGGAACTCTAGGACTGTTATTTTTGTAAAATAGAGTAGTTTTGGGCTTCAAATTTGGTCTCAAAGTTCTTAGGGGAAATGAGTTTTTCTTTTAAATCTTGAAGACCAAGTGGGACCCATTGGAAGTCTAGAGGGTGATAGGTTTAAGGTTTGGATAAAAGAGTGAAAAGTCCAATGATGCTGTGATTTATGAAAAGGATGATGTGAATCATGTTAGGATGTGTGCATGTGATTCATGTATTGGTTACGTGAATAGGTGATATATGTGGCCTTGATCATGCATAGAGTTTTGTATATATGTTATTATACTTGTGCTAATAAGTTTGTGCAGGTAATGAGATGAAAACATTTTAGATTATTAAACCTAGATTGGAACCAGTGGATAGTAAGTGAAAACTTCATTGTTAAACTTTCATGGAAAGCGTATATGGAGACAACATATGTGAATGATGATTTTATATTATTTCTGTGTTTATGGATAATTGATAGATAATATACATGTTAATGTATACGCACACACTTGTACATTCGGTCAAGCTCTTGCAAGATGTTGCATTCTATCTGCCTTGACTTAATGCATTCGACGATGAGTGGGATTCCTCGACAGGGTTGAGTGGGATACCTTGGACCGGTACAGTTGGGATTGAGTGGGATACCTCAACGGGGTTGAGTGGGATACCCCAGTGTATTACAAGTTTCGTTGTAACCTTTTAAATGATAGATATGATTTATTTGCTTATCATGTGTTAAACATGCATTGTGTTGTTAATATTATGAGTATATGCGTGTGTATGCATGGGTGTGTATGTGGAAAGGAAAAAACAAATGGTAAAGGTATGCCATGGTATTCTAAGTGTTTTCCTGGTAGGTTGTATTGTAAATTTGATATTCTGAAAATTTGAAGGGACTTGTTAATTTGAGTTCTCTTCACTGGACTGGAGCTCACGTCCCTTACAATGCAGGTCATGTACTGGATGTGGGAAAGGAGAATCCCTCTGCGATGCTTAGGAGTTGGAATCTAGTGCTGTTCGATGGTAGGATTTATTCTTGTTTAGTTTCATATAAAAATTATGTAAATTTTAGGTGATTATGTCACTTGTGGCATAGAGACTTTATGTATAAGTCATATGTGTGTAATATGATAATATGTTGTATAATTAATTGTATTATGGTGTGTATTTTGGATTTTTAGAGTGTTAGTCGACGGGTACGTGGAAATTGTTGACAGTTTGAGCAGATTATCATCAGTCGACTAATACAGGAGAATTTATGTGAGATATCTTTTCAATGTGCCCCTTTAGGGACTTAATATTTTAGGTCGCGGGTATTGTCCACACAAGCGTGTGCGAACGTTTTTATGGGCTTAAGGAACCGCATGAGAGGCCCATGGATTTTTTTTTAATTAGATTTGTTAAAAAAAATTAGTCACGTTCTGGGCCCGCTTCTCGGGTCGGGGCGTGACAAATGCACACAGTTATACACAAAATGCATATTCCCATCGGAATGACGGTTGGATACATGATCTATCATCCGATCACTAACACACAATACCAAGTAGTATCTAGGAATAAGTGAGTTCCGTACTCCGTTTTAGGAAGACCAGATCTCGACATCCCGAAACACTCTCATGTTCACGTTTCATGTGTAGAAACTCATAATCACCTCCTTACGTCTGAACAGTGTCGGTATCGCATTCTAATCCAATCACAAACTGAGCCTCAGCCCCTTTCTTCTGGTTCTGGGTCGACTGAGCTTTTGTTGTAGGGCCTGAAATACAGATCAAACTGGATCCAACTTAACTTCATTCCAACCCAAATTTCTTGGCAGCTCAACAATGTATTTGGACTGGATGTCTCCCAGGTTGTAGATCCCAAAAGTTCTGTTCGTTTCAGCTCAGTCACGTTTTAATAAAATAGATTATACTTGAATTTTACCTACATGGGTGTAGCTCAACTGGTTGCTTCCCACTTTAAGAAGCGAGAGATTGTGGGTTCGAGCCCCATGGCTTAATGTTGATGTGTCTTAAGACTAGTGGTCTCATCCATGGGGTTTTTCCATATGTTAATCCAAAAAAAATAATAATAATTTACTTATGTGTTAAAAGAAAAGCCCAGCAAACCCACACCCAGTTGTGATAACACGAAGTAGACCTTTGGCTGGAATTAAAAAATTACTAGTGGGTATTTCAATCTTGCCCACTGTATTTTTGGCCCATTTTCTCGAAACACAGGTATAAATAGAAACATGTCTCTAATACCAACTGATGTAGACAAGATAGTGTAGAAACCGGCCTTTGTCCATAGTACCGACCCTGAAATCTCATGGGCCCTAGATGCAGCATTGGTGGGGGCCCTAGGCCCTGAGAGCAGTGAAAGGAGGGCCCTACAGCCTCATTAGTCACATTGGAGGGCCCTAGGTGGCGGTCTAGTTGGCCTAAAGCCAAGGTTGGCCCTATTTGTCCACAAATCAATATTTCGCAAATAGTAACTCTTGATGGAATAAGTGTGGATGAAAGGCAATTTCTATTTGAATGAATCAAATTGAAAAATAAGTGAAAGAAATTAATTCCACTTAATTGAGCAAAAAACAAGACTTTATGTCAAATTATAATTTCAATTTAATTCATGCAAATTAAGGAAACTAGAAATTCATAAACTACTTACTAGAAACGCACAATAAATCCAACGTGAGAATTGTACTCGACTTCTTCAATTTCTCTTATATTTTGGGTCCCCCTATTTGGTCCACCGAAGCACTTATTTATAGTCTAAAATGTGGTAAATAAAAATTAGATGAGAACTTTACTCAAACTAACCTAAGAAGAAGGATGTAGATGGAGTCCTTCAAAAATCTCATCCATTCCATTGGATTGTGATTTTTGAAATGAGGAGGGAAGGATATGTGGGACTTAATTTGAAAATCAAACAAGGGAAAGAGGGAAAGGAGAAAAGGATTATCGTTAATGGCGTGTGACTCATCTTGCCAATTGAGGTCCAATGGACTTCGACCTGGTTGGGCCTAATGAATCCCGGGTCTGGCTCTAGTTTCTCTCTATCAATCCTTCATAAATTCGACGGGTTAATTTGTCGATTCCGTCCAATTGGGCCTTGACTGGGTCTTTGTCAGACTCATTGGATTTGATGCCCTCGTCAAAAATACAATTGAAATAGATGATTTCTTTGTATTTGAGATGTACACTTGTGTATGTTTTCATTGGAGTATGCCAACTTGATCCACTTTATGGAGATTGTAATCTGGAGAGAGAATAAGACACCAGGATGTCAAGTGCCAATGGAGTTATAAGATCTCCAAACCACATTTGAAGGAACTGGTGCTTGAAAAAGTAAAGGACCTTCAACTCTTAAGCAGGGGTATAAAATTCGGTAGATAAAAAAAAATCAGTCGATATGGCTGAGATCTCGGCTGATTTCTTTTTTTTTTTAAAAAGAATATCGATTGTGAGTCCGGCCGATATTTGCCCATATCGGATGAATATCGGCCTAGATATCGGCCGATATTTATATTTTTATTTTTTATTTTTTTAAAAAGAACTTTTTTATTTTTTTAAATGATTTTTTTCAAAAAAAAAAAAAAACCACCGAGATTTAAAAAAAAAAAATTTAAGAGAGAGAAAAAATATCAGTCGATATGAAAATTCATGTATTTATAATTATGGGAAGACCATAGATGAGTTCGTCCATAAGTAGAAAAACATAGATGGATCCATCCATGGATCGTGACTCATGGATGGATTAATAGATTTGATAGGTTTTCTTTCTCATTTGAACACTCAAATATGAGTTTTGCCTTTTTGGTCATTGAATTTTAAGTAGAGTCCAACATTTTTATGGGCCAACTCAATTCATGGATAAATCAATCTGGTGAGTTTAAATCAAAGATAAATAGATGATTTTGATGGTTTTTGTTTACAGGGCCCACCTAAATAGATTTTTTTCTAATCGGACATCAGAAAATGATTTCAAATTTTCATTTATTGGATCTTAGTAGGGTTCACCATTTTGTTAGACCAACAAGCTCACCAATCACATCATATACAAAACTAGAATTGCATTATGACTATAGGTAAAAATATCGGGCGATATATATCGGGTTTTAAAGGGCCGAAAATTATATTGACCAATATGATATATATCGGCCATACACGTAAGATATCGGCCGATATGTATCAGATAAAATATCAGCTGATATTTAGGTTTTATATTTAGAAAAATTGGAAATTAAAAAAATTGATGGACAACAAATATTTGTTTTTTTTATAATTGATATTTTTTTCATTCTTCTTTTGCTTAATCAAAATCAATGAAATTTCCATTTTTTTTCAAAAAATTTGATGACTTCAAATTTCAGAAAAGATAATAAATTATCACCAATGGAAAATTTATTAGTCACATTAAATACGGATGAAATTTCCAAAATCGTTTTTTTCAAAAAATTGGGTGACTTTTCATGTCACATCCCCAATAATATAAATATTATTAGGGAAGTGAAGAAAAGAAAATAGAAGAGCCATTATTCTCACTTAATCAATATTTTTTTTGGCATAAACATTTCATCATATATAAGTAACTATGTTCCATCTACTCTATTTCTTTTCCATTTGGAGAATCTATCGAAATTTCTCCAGAGTCTCCCCCTAAAAGTTGGACGTTTTGCCCTTTCTATTCATAAATTCACGTAAGGTCCCTTTTACACCCTCTTACCCTCCATCTACTCTATTTCTTATATGCACATCCACACCTTCTATTACCACACCATACAACAACATAAGTTCAACAAACACAAGCGTCATCATTAGTACATAATTGGACATTGTTCGAAAATAACATAGATAAATTACATAACATGACCATACTCTCTCAAAATAACAAAATAAAGACTACTTCAAGCATTCCATAAGGCTCCTTAGCTAAGCACGGGTCACAAGAACCCCGCCTCCCGATTAGTACATGAAACTATGAGGAGGTTAGTCAACATGCTTAAAGAAAAGGGCAAATAAAAGATAATTCAAACGTACAAGATGTTTTCATTTCAATGAGGAGAATAGATGTACTCATCATAGTGTATCGGTACGGCAACCCTCCCGTGATCGATACCTATCTGGTACTCATCATAGTGTGTCAGCATGACAACCATCCCATGATTGATACCTATCCATCTTGTGTAGTCACGGCATCCCTCCCATAACCAATGCCTCATCAACTTGGGCCACCACGACAACACTCCTGTGGTTTCCTTTGCTTCTTATCAATTATTCTGCCCATTAACAATTCTAATTTATTTCATTTACATATAGAGAAATTTCACAAAAAGTAAACACAGTGCTACCACTCCTTATCTAGTAAATGGAATGTACTTCACCACTCGTAAGAATCACTACTATATGTAACAATCACTACTATATGTAACTCCTTCTCAAGCAACTTACCAATCCAACTATTCATATACAAAAGTATATACAATATATAAATGCATAATCAACACTTCATATTAGCATATGAAACATGCTCCATATTTCACAACAATAAGCACTCCAAGCTCCTCACTTTCTAACAACTTAGAGATTCATGTATACATCTACTATCAACAATTTTCCACACATAGCTACCATTCAAACTACACAAGTTATTCCAAATTCAATACAAGCTCAAGCCTTTGACAATCCAATCCCAATATTAATAATTTCACCAAATGATAATGGGGTAAGTCCTACCAACCACTCCCTCCACCCCTAACATAGTAGGTACGCACCCTCCATTCTCACCGATACATATTCATCTACTATGAGCACCATCTTCTCAACCAAAGTACACGAGTCATTCATGTAGATTCAAACCATACATCAAACACAAGTTCTGTTATATAATCTCATCTACAATATAATAATTATAATTCTCATTAACCACATATTACAAACTATTCATCCACCATCACACCACACCTATTTCATGCAATTCCATCGACTCATTGACCACATCTCTATATGATTATATGATATTCATATAAGCATTTACACATACAAATAATAGGCAAACTAATCATTCTAAATTGAAATGGAGTTTTCCTCACCTAGTAGTTTGGAGGATTGGGTTCTTCCACGGGTCGAGAAATGTTCTGCGGTGGCCCCGAGTTACTGGCAAGAAATCGAGTGGTTGAGCATGGCGGTGCTGTTGTGTTTTCGAGTTACTGGAATGGAAATGTGGAGGAAGAAGAAGAGTGTGAAACTTTTCGAGACAATCTCCGTCTCCTAGGAAAATTCTTAGTTGGTAAAAGCGTACCACTACTTCTCATTTCAACTCAAATAAAAAGAAATTCTTTCCCTAAGGAAAGGAATGAAATTCAAATATTCAAATTCAAAATGAAAAATCCTAATCCATCCTAATCTTGATAACTGTCATGCAAATCCACTGCCGATGGACAGATCTGCCGCATCCTGTGATTGCCGCACATCCCATGAATTTATTTACTGAGTTACCACGGTACACAACATTCCCTCCTACTGAGACTTTTCCTCGTCCGCGGTGAATCGGGATATTTCTCACAGAAAGAACGGAGAAACTCCCATGTAGCATCCTCGGGTTCGAAGTCACTATATGGTGCTCCTTCAACTTCATCCTTGGGCCATTGACCGTTCATCAAGAACAACTTTTGAGTTCGGCACTTGTGACTAGGTGCGAACTTTTCATCACAATTGTAGCAAAGTCCTTGGATCTTCGTTCCTTCATCTCCATCAGAGTGAGCCGTTTTATGGGCGGCGTTGGGTTAGATGGAATAGTTGCAGGTGAGTTCTGACTCGAGCGGCCTATCTCGAAACGGGATTTGCGCTTCCTAGCATTGAGTTTCTCCTCCTGCAGGCGTGCCAGCCCAACCACATCCGTGAGGGTGGTTGGTTGTAGCATGCGGACACTGAGGCGAATGTCCTCATATAACCCCCCTAAGAAACAGCTAACCATGAAGGCCTCATTGATGCTGCTCGTATGATTAGGCAATTTCTCGAACCTCGTCTAATAGTCTTCAACAGTAGATGTCTGTCTTAACTTAGTAAGGGATGCCACGGCATCCTCATATGGTGACGAGCCAAAGCGGATCATTAATCCTTTGGCGAAGTCGCCCCAGCTAGCAATGGCATTTGATCTCTCCATCCACTTGAACCAATGCAACGCCTTCCCCTCCAAGTTATACGAGGCGATCAATAACCGTTGAGTCAAGGGAGTTTGTTGGTGAAGGAAGAATTGCTCGGCTCGGTATATCCACCCAGACGGGTCAGCCCCATTGAAACCGTGGGAAGTCCAGATGGGTATGGCTCCCATAATTAGGCGTGTCAAGTTCTCCTTGTCTCGGTGCTGGACCTTTTAGATGATTCACAGATGACTCCCCAACATTAGCCGAGTGAGACTGAGACATGTCGTTGACCCGAGTGTCCATGGTTTGTAACCGAGTACCCATGGCAGCCATCTGGCTGATCATGTCGTCCATCCACTTGGCTTGGGCGGCCAAGGTGTTGTGTAACAGCTGAAGGGTTTCATCAATCCTCCCGAGTCGAGTACCATCTTCCGTGGTGAAAACCTTGCTTTGATACCTTGGGGTGGCCCCGAGTTACTGGCAAGAAATCGAGTGATTGAGCACGACGGTGCTTTTACTGGAATGGAAATGCGGAGGAAGAAAAAGAGATGATGGAAAAAGAGTTGTGTGAGACTTTTCGAGACAGTCTCTATCTCCTAGGAAAATTCTTAGTTGGTAAAAACGTACTACTACTTCTCATTTCAACCCAAATAAAAAGGAATTCTTTCCCTAAAGTTAGGGAGAGATTACAACGGATAAGGAAAGGAATCAAATTCAAATATTCAAATTCAAATTGAAAACAGTTAATCCTACATAATCTTCCTAATCTTGATAATTGTCATGCAAATCCACTGTCGATGAACTGATTTGTCATATCCAATGATTGCCGCACATCCATGAATTTATTTACTGAGTTTTCACAGTGCACATCACGTTCACTGTGGATGAGTCAAGTGCTGCCCAAACAACAAACATAGATGTAGTCTTAGAGAATATTACGATAAAGAAACACAATTTTTGATGAAAATCACCCCAATATTAAGGTTCCCTAAGTACCTACTTACTCCAAGGATCTCATAGACCACTAATCTTTCCGAAAGAAAGTAAGTCCCATTCTACTCATCTCATCTATGGCATCTAAATCATGCCTTGTAAGGTTCTCTTCCTTTCAACCCACCCCCAAACCCCCAAATCCACGTAGGTTGCGTTTGGATGGGGGTAAGAGGGGGTAACGGGGGATTATCCCTCATTACCCTTGTTTGATAATGGAGGCGTGAGGGTAAAAATTCAAATTTTTACCCCTCCTCTTCCCTTATTGAAAACCCCATGGAGTGTGGAGGTTTTCAAGAAACTTTTACCCCTATTTACCCCCTCTTTGCACCTATAGAGCAAAATTATTTTAAAATATTTTTTAATTGATGAATTTTATTTAATAATTATGTTTTATAAAATTTTATTTTTATGTTTTATATTATATGGTTTAATAAAAATTATTAATTCCCATAAAATTGTTCATATATCAAGTTACCCCTGCTTATAGTTGCCAAACAATTTCTTTTTTCTCTCAGTGTAAGTTTTATTTTTACACCTATAATTATCAAACAAGATAAGAGTAGCACATGCATAAGGGTAACCCCTACTCAAGGGTAATCCCGAGTAACTCCTGTAAAATTTACCCCTCATCCAAACGTAGCCTAATCCCCAAATCTTGCTAGATTAAAGCGCCCTTTTCCCTTCCTCCAAGATCAAGAATACTCCAATAAAGCCTTCCACCTTCTAGAGGGCAGTTTCCACATCCCATAACAACAGTAAGATCTGAGAATAGGGAATAGTTACCTCAAACAAATCCAATCTGAATGGGAAGAGGGCGTCCTATGGAGGATTCGGGTCTCCAAGGTGGGATGGAGAAAAAGATCCCTCTGATGGGGCATGCAATGGGGGTTGGAGTGAAGGTTGGGTGAGGAGAAGTCTGGAAGAAACTCTCATGTGAGTGAAAAGGGAAGGGAGTCTTCCTCTAGTGCAAGGGGTTTAATTACCCTTTGCAAGCCGTTACATTTCATATTAAAAAAATGATAATAAATTATGACCAAATTCGAAAAAATGTTTTATTAGCCACATTCAATACGGATGAAATTTTCAAAATCGTTTTTTTCAAAAAATTGAGTGACTTTTCAAATTTCAAAAATGATAATAAATAATCATAAAATTCGGGTGACTAGTGATATTTTTACCTCTGATTGTGACATAATTGCGTCACAAGCTATGAGACTCAACTCTTAATCTAACAAAACTGAATTCTTGCAATTTATTGACCCTATAAAATTAGTTTAGAGATAGCTTGTGTGTCAATTATGATAAATAAGTTTTTTAAGATATTTTAATTAATTCTAATTTAAGATAAATAAAATAGATAGTTGAAAGGATTTTCCAAGTCTTTTTTCAAAATTAATGTAGTGCCTATACATGTTTTAAAACACTATTATTTTTAAGTTGATAGGTTAATAACTATATATTTAATTTGATAGGATAATTGAATCAAACTGAATTACAGAATTTATGAATCACTAATTTCACAAGAGACTGATACAATTTGAAGACCCAGAAGGGTCATTTTTGAGTGGGTCGTTGCATGACTATCATGGAAATTGCAATGACATACTTTCTATCAATTGAAATTATGAATTAGTGGCGCTAATTTAGCATCCTACAAACTTCTGCCATCAAAGTAAAGGAATTTAATGTTTTTTTATGTTCTTTCGATTTTGTGAAACTAGCATTTGAGTAATTTTGATTGTGTTGAAAAAAAATATTTCTACATTGAAAAATTTGTTGGTGAGAATTGACATCCACTAGTGTTGACTCGAGCAAACTAATTTTCTTCTTCTAAGATATGACCCATTTGGATTCTACCAAAATGGAAACTTCGGTCGTGGAAAAGAATTAAAATCACATGATGTGATTAAAATACCGCTCTATATCGGCCGATATGCAAATATCGGCCGATATATCTGTCGGTAAGTTTCTCTCTCATCAGTTTTTCTTTTTTTGACATTTTTGTCCGAATTTTTTGGGTAATGTCAGAAAATTTGGAGCTTCTTGAAAATGTAATTTTTTCATTAAATATCGGTCATATACATATTCAAATTATTTATTTAAGTTTCAAATACGATTAATATTAAAATTAACAATAGATGATGTTAACTTATAAAAACATAAAAATGTCCCATCAATCCTCTCAAGTCTCAACAAGTAGTAGATCCTATTATATAATTAATCAATCTTAGCATAATTTTTAATGAGATTAGTGTCACTTATTATAAAACAATTATCACATTTACAAATAGGATTGCCTTTCTTGATTTTTTTTTTTCATATGATTAATATGGGCCTAAATGTTTTGAGTTTGGACTTTGCCGGATCGATGGAGAGGAACATGTAAATGTAAATGAAAAAAAAAATTCACATTCATTGAATAAAATTTTAAAATTCAAATCATGTTTTTAAAATTTTCAAGAAGTGGTAATAAAAGGTAAAATAGTATTTTATAAGTGAAGACCTCTGAATAATATGCTATTTTTTTTTTTTTAAAGGGATTTCGATTATCTTAGCTTAGACTAACAAAAATTGAGATCAAAGTAGACTATTAGTTATCTATCAAAATTTAAATTCATTTTAAGTAGATCTCAATGAAATTGAATTTCATATAAAGAGTTCGCTCTATCTTAGAGGTAGAAATTTTAATGGGTTTAAAGATAATATATTAAATCTAATAATAATGATTAGTGCTAATATTTCAAAGTTGAAAACTTGAAATCACTTGAGTTTCACCAAATACATCAAAGCTTGACCAAATTTTCTCAAAACAAATGTGATATTACTATGGATCCAGCTCTTCATATGGATAACCCGGGACGTGGAAATAAAATCTTGCATACGTCTCTTCCGGAAGTCGCTCATCATTAGACGTGTAGTCGGGTGTTGACAATGGATTGTGGTACTGCCAACTATCAGATGAGGGTTGCGACTGACGATCTGAAATCGACATGGACTACATATTACTGGATAATGAGTTCGTGTTGAAGTGCCCATAGCTCGGTTGACCATAATATCCTTTGGGCGTATATCCGAAAGATACATATCCTTCACCGGGCAAGTTTGTTCCACCATGAGGAGGTGTATGTTGCCTATCATCCTGTTGGTAATGGACTTCACTCATGTTGGGATAATACCCCGGTGGATTTGCAGGCTCAACATCCACAACAATATTTGGATGAGTAAAATCTAACCCATCATCTGACCCATTACCGTCATCGGTAGATGAATCAGAATCAGATCTAGCCGACCCATAATCACGTCTGCTTGGTTGGCTGCTCGGAACAACAGATTCTTTTCCTCTTATTGATCTCCTCCTCTGTGAAGAGCTAGATACCCCATCTGTCCCAGTGGGCCGTTCACTAATAGAATGACAACGTGGTGCCATCCTTGTACTTGTTTGACGTTCTAGACCCACATTTGGAGGGTGGGACACACTGATTGAATGTCGGCGACCTTCATTTTCCGCCTCTTCCTCGGAATCTTGCAATTCTCCCAACTCTACACATTGATCTAAAAATGATATATCTAAATCATGAAGTACAGGTTGTTCTTCCTCTTCGATCCATTCACTTAATGGATCATTATAGGTAAATAGAGACTCGAGGTCGATCGGGACGAAAAAATCATCGACATCTGCCCGTGTCAACTCGGGGTACCTCCTCAAATTCTTTTCCGTTAGCCGCTGATTGTAGTGTAGGTACACTAAATCATTAAGTCTTTGAGATGATAATCTGTTTCGAGGCTTGTTATGGACATATTTAAATATCGACCAGTTACGCTCGCAGTTGGTTGCACTACACGTCTGGCTCATCAGCTTGATGGCATACTTCCTCAATATAGGTGAGCTGTTGCCAAAATATGTCCACCATTGTGTAGCACTCATCGTCGCTGTCTCTCTCAACCTAATATCGGCAGCTTCATCCGCAAATGACTCCAACGGTTCTCATAATTGTGTAACTTCAAAACAAAAAGAAACACAATTAGTATTATCGGATAATGAACAACTTTCAAATCATCGAAAATATGGAGATCATAATGAACAAAAGTAATACATCTCTAAAACATGCCGCTCGTTCACCAGGATGCATGACACCCATAATCTCCAATGTCCGTCTTACGCAGTTACGAATTGAGTCGGACGACAGTTTTAAACCTAACTCATTAGCTTTCTTTGAGAAGGGATTCAAATAATATGCTGCCAAGTGAAATACAATGCGATTAGCCTAAATATAAGATATGCACAATAATAAGATATAAACACACTAGCGAATAAAAAACTAACCTGCAACGAACTGTGGGTTGGAGATGAAAAATTAATTAATCCTGTCGTTGATGATTTCCATGAAGTGAACTGGAGGATTAACTTTCGCAACTTCAGTTTTAGCCTTTATGATGCATTCAAATACATAGGGGAGCGTCGACTTCTTATCTCTGTCTACAAATCGGAGTGCTGTGACTATGGGAGCAGAGATGTTGATGGCCGATACGATACTGTCCTAGAACACTTTAGATACAAATAAGTGTGTAATGTTCTGGTAATATCTTTGATGTTCAGCATTCCTCATGTCGAATGCATTCGTAAAGGACCTACTTCTCGCCATCTTCATCAATTCTGTCTTCTTTCTTAAGAAGCTCTGCATCGTAAGGAATACTGTGGCGAAACGTGTTACTGCAGGTCGCAATAGTTCACGACGTTTCGTTTACTTCCTCATTACCTCTAAGATTCTAACATGATTGTATATAAATGTGGTGACATCCTTACACCAGTCAATTAGGTTCCCAAATTCCCTCACATTAGCAAAATCTTTGAGGATCAAGTCTATGCAGTGGGCCGCACAGGGGGTCCATAAGATCCACGGGTATGTGTTCCCGACCTTCCTCCCTCCCGACTTATAGCCCGCTCCATTGTCTGTTACAAGTTGGACAATATTCTCAGGTCCAATTTCTTCACAGACAGACACCATCAAGCTACAAAGAAAGTCACCATCACCATCATTTACTCGGCCTGATGTGTCGTATGATTTATGATACAATGTTCCACATTGATTATAAATGAGGAAGTTAACGATACTACGATTATCGTCACTCTTCCAGCCATCCGACATAAGGGTTACTCCCGTATCCTCCCAGGAAGACTTAAAATTATTTACCCATTCTCGGATCCGTTATATTTCACGGGGGATGAACGTAGTAGAAATCTCATATGGCGATGGGAAGTTGATATTAGGTCCAGCAGTTGCGGATGCAAAGCACACAGACTTAAAATATGGATTTAAGATTTTCGTCGGTGGCCGATGGCTGTCGGCGAAAAACTTAGTGACTGCCGTCCCAACTAATTGTTTTGCCGTCTCTTTGTCTAGTTGATTTATTTTTCCTTATTTCAAGGAAGTTGGTCTGTCCCATATTGGATCACCAGCACCAACTGTATCCGAATTTACACCGTAACGTTCAGTCTTTACTGGTTCTCCTCCTCTCAATGCATTTTTAATGGAATTCCATCGACCCATAAGTCCAGATTTTTGTCTGGATGATCCACGCGCAGTCCCTGATCCACTCGCACCGCCTGTGTAGAGTATTAAAATTCAGTTTTTCGAATTTTAATTTAATTTTGAAATAAATTATTTTTGTTACATTAAACAATTAATTTAAAGAAATTAACCTGCACCACTCTGCCCTCTCATCTCATGTTCGCGGCGACTAATTCGCATTGCACGCCGCATGTCTCTGTCCTCCTCAATCTCGTCTGGATCCTCTTCTGAAGACGACGGGACATTTTCCACGTATTGGCCCTCCCTTTCACTTTCTAAACAGTCCGCCATTATGTGATTGATAGCATGGTCTTTTGCTTCAGTCCTTATTTTCTTTTTTTTGGCATTCACTTCCAATAGTTGCTGGCAAAGAATTTGCGCTTGTGTTGGTTCGCGTTTACAAGCGGCTACATCTCCCGTCTTTCCGGCTATATGTGCCTTTAAACGGGTTATTCCTCTTGATACCATTTTGTCACAGAAGTTGCATTTGACTTTATTATTACTATATCGTTCACCGAACGACCATGCTGGATCTTCATTGTTCTTAGCCATTGCTGTTTAAGAAATGCAAAAAAAAAAATTCACATTTACATATTTTTGGGCAATTTATCACATGAAAATGGGGGTATTAAATGATAAAATGAAAAAAAAGCATCATCTGCTGTGAAACTGAAACTTTTTACAGTAATAACACACTACAAACTGAGAGGGTTCATTTAAAAAAAGAATCTGATTTTTTTGATACATTTACACATTTTTGGGCAATTTATCACATGAAAATGGGGGTATTAAATGATAAAATGAGAAGAAAGCATCATCTGCTGTGAAACTGAAACTTTTTACAGTAATAACACACTAAAAACTGAGAGGGTTCATTTAAAAAAAGAATCTGAATTTTTTGATACATTTACACATTTTTGGGCAATTTATCACATGAAAATGGGGGTATTAAATGATAAAATGAAAAAGAAAGCATCATCTGCTGTGAAACTGAAACTTTTTATAGTAATAACACACTACAAATGAGGGTTCATTTAAAAAAAGAATGTGATTTTTTTGATATATTTACACATTTTTGGGCAATTTATCACATGAAAATGGGGGTATTAAATGATAAAATGAAAAAGAAAGCATCATCTGCTGTGAAACTGAAACTTTTTATAGTAATAACACACTACAAACTGAGAGGGTTCATTTAAAAAAAGAATGTGATTTTTTTGATATATTTACACATTTTTGGACAATTTATCACATGAAAATGGGGGTATTAAATGATAAAAGAGAAGAAAGCATCATCTGCTGTGAAACTGAAACTTTTTACAGTAATAACACACTACAAACTGAGAGGATTCATTTAAAAAAAGAATCTGAATTTTTTGATACATTTACACATTTTTGGGCAATTTATCACATGAAAATGGGCGATTAAATGATAAAATTAAAAAAAACCTTATCTACTTTCAAACTGAATTTTTTTACAGTACACAAACACTACTCACTGAGAGGGTTGGTTTAAAAAATATTCATACATTTTCGGTACATTTACATATTTTTTCGTAATTTATCACATGAAAATGGGGGATTAAATGATAAAATTAAAAAAACCTCATCTACTGTCAAACTGAATTTTTTACAGTAAACAAACACTACTCATTGAGAGGGTTGGTTTAAAAAATATTCATACGTTTTCGGTACATTTACATATTTTTTCGCAATTTATCACATGAAAATGGGAGATTAAATGATAAAATTAAAAAAAACCTCATTTACTGTCAAACTGAATTTTTTTATAGTACACAAACACTACTCACTGAGAGGGTTGGTTTAAAAAATATTCATACGTTTTCGGTACATTTACATATTTTTTTCGCAATTTATAACATGAAAATGGACTATTAAATGATAAAATTAAAAAAAAAACCTCATCTACTGTCAAACTGAATTTTTTTACTGTACACAAACACTACTCACTGAGAGGGTTGGTTTAAAAAATATTCATACGTTTTCAGTACATTTACATATTTTTTCGCAATTTATCACATGAAATCGAGGTTTTTGTTTAAACATTTAAAATTAATAATTACGTTGCATGAAATTTTTATTTTTTCACAGAACCTTCTTTCTAAAATCAGAGGGGTGTTTTATAAAAAAAAATCAGCAATTTTTCCCAATAATTACTATTTCTTAATTCTTATAATGTTTTGTAGTACATTATAGGGGCCATTTCACTTTAGAAAATAAAAGAAAATGCAAAAAAACACTAATCTGCATGAAAAAAAATAGTATACATTCATAATAACTTCTATGCTAAATGTTTAAGCACAAATAAATCACTAACAATAATTAATAATCCATATTTCTAAAACAACAACATATTACAAAAAATACATTAAATATTAAACTATACATTAAAACCATAAAATATTAAGATCAGAAAGCAAAAAAATAAAATGGAATAAAAAATTACATGAAATGAAGATCAATCTATGAAATATACTTTGAAAAAAATGATCTTCTAAGATAAGCCAAAATACACAAGGATTACCAATCAAACCGGATGAAAGTTTGTAAGATGGGGATAGGAGTTAGAAAATACCACTGCTGGATGAGTGAGTTTCTAAATGATTTAGTAGCTGAATGAAGAGATGTATAAGGTACTCATATAATAGAGGAGTTCGGCTGGTTTAGATTCACGGGTTTTCGAAATAATAATAAAAAATCCAGGCGTGGGAAACAGCAAGAATCCCACAGCCTGTTGGACTGGATGGCTTGCAGGATTCCTGGGCGATATTTTGACCGATATATCGGCCGTGATATATCGCCCGATAATCCATCAAAATATCGCCGATATTAATATTTTATTCGTATTCACTGTGACTGATACCGACCGATATTCAGGGATATCGGCCGATATTCTGGACCAATAAACGGCCCAAATATCGGCCGATATTAGTACATAATGTCGCTGATATCTAGTGGGGCCCACTACCGATACATAATTTTTTTTTTTTTACACCACTCTTTCCAGTCCGATAAATAGTTTATCGGACGATATACAGGCCGACATATCGTCCATATCGGCCGATATCGTTCTTTTTTTTAAAAGAAAAAACCTGAAATAAATGTAATAAACCGATATTTACCAATATCGGCCGTTATTGGAGCCGATATTTACGACCGTTTATCGGTCATATCGGCCGATAATACTTCTGTATGGCCGATACATATCGTATCGGCCGATATCGTTCGGTATGATAAAACCGATATATATCGGCCGATACGATATGTATCGGCCGATATTTGAACCTTAGATCACATCTACAAATTAGTCATTTTAATGTGGTAGAAAATTTAAAAAAAAAAAATCTTTACGATTAATTTACCCTTACATTATTTATTTGGCAAGAGGTGATTAGTGGCATTTTAATTTGTATAATGCCTCAGCACTAGACAATTTAAATTTGAATTTTGATGTGTTTCTATTAGGTAGGGGTGAAATTTGGGTTGAGTTTTAACCTGATCCGTATTACTCGACCCGAGAAATTAATGGGTTTGGATTATGTTTTTGTATATCTCGAGTCGGGTCTGGTTGGAAAAACATAAACCCGCATAAAATTCAGGTCGGGTTGGGTTGAGAAATATAAACGCAACCCGATCCGATCCGATCCGAGTGCACCAAGTTATAAAATAACACTTGCGTTGAGTCAAGTCAAAAATTCAATTAGGTCGGGTTGAGTAACTCAGGTCAGCAATTTGGATAGAGTCAGGTCGGGTTCAATAATTTTTTACATGGGTTGGGTTTGATTTATTGAAACCCGACCTGACCTGACCCGAGTTTCAACCCTACTGTTAGGGATGCAACTAGGGCTGCAACTCGAGTCGAACAGGTCGGGTTTCTTAAAATCCAATCCGAACCGAGTTGATATATATGGAACCTGACCCAACCCGAATTCTCAGCCCGAAACTTCACAACCCGAATTTTTTTCAATCCCTCATCTTTCCTCTTTCTATTTATTTAGATAAAATGAATATTTCACGTAATTTTGATGCTAAAAATATTGATTCATCAATCAATTCTCTACGTCATGAGATGATGAATATGGACAAAAAAAATTTCAAATCGTAGGTTACGGTGTTCAGTGCAGCATGGGCTCAATGGGTTCTCATTGTCATCTATGGTGGCACCACAACTGATACATGGTTGATTTCTACCAAATATTGACCAACAAATGCAGCCACAAAAAACCAGTGTTGACTTTAGTGGTCCTTACAACTTCATGCAATTATGCCTAACAAGCCGAAAAGGAATCCACAAAGAAAAAACAAAGCCATGAGCCCACAATGATGTAATGCATTCCCACGGAAGTGAGGAATGTAGAGAATGTCTAATATCAGTCACAAACCCAAGGTTGTGGCAAACCAAGTCGTCCTTCTTCTTCCCCTTCTCAGACTCATCGCTGGGGTGGGTCAGATTAGCACCAGGTTGTCTTGTTTCTTCTTGAACCGGGCTGTAAGCCGAGGCGGCGCTCGGCCCCTGCCGGAAAACTTGACAGAATCCATCAGTTCTAATGTTGTTGAAACTGCTTCAGTTTCTGATGGGACAAAGCTTCGGAGAAAGATTGGTAGGAGGATCATGATTGTCGTCGATTCAAGCCCTGAAGCTAAGGGTGCACTTCAATGGGCACTCTCTCACACTGTTCAGAGCCATGACACCGTCCTACTTGTTCATGTTGCAAAGTCTTCGGGTCATGGTTAGTGGACAACTTTATTCATATATATTCTTCTCCAAATTGATAGATACATATATTACAATTTGATGATTTTATCCCAGATGAGAAGCACCAGAGACTGATCAATTCAAGGGGATATGAAGTCCTTTTTGCAATGAAGAATACGTGTTCTGTTAGAAGACCAGATGTAAGTTGTTTATTTAACAGTGTCCAGTGTGTACAGATGTGAATGGGTAAATTTGAAAGCTCTTAACTTGTACAGGTGTATACAAAAATTAATCTCCATTTCATAAGTGAGATGATGTTTTTTTTTTTTAATTTTAAAAAGTTCAATTTTATCTAGCGATAGAAGATTTATATTCATGAGTTCGATTTCCACTCCATTATAAAGGACTACTTTCTATAGAATTACTCGATTTGTGTGGGTAGGAAGACTTACATATGTGTCAAAAATTAGTCAAGTGCTTTACGAGCCTTGAACACCTTAGTAGTAAAAAAAAACAATAGAGATAACTGGATGAGAAGATAACTGTTTTTCTCTCAAGGAGAGGAAGTTTGACATTTCGTGACTAACACTAGTGGTAGACATTCGAGTTGGATTGGGTCGGGTCGGATTTTAATAAACTCAACTCAGTTAATATCAAAACTTATTGAATCCGATTCGATTCAACCCGAATTCTTCAACCCTACTCGATCCGAATTTCTGTTTCGACTCAACTTGAGTGTTGTTTTATAACTTGGTGCATCCGGATAAGGTCAGGTTATATCGGGTCGAGTCAGGTTGATTTTAAATTTCTCATCGCAACCTGACTCGAATTTCAAGTTATATCCAGGTCGAGTCAGGTTATATCGGGTCGAGTCAGGTTGATTTTAAATTTCTCATCGCAACCTGACTCGAATTTCATATGGGTTTCTTTTTTTTTCCAACATAAGCTGACCCAAAATATACAAATATATAATCCAAACCCACTAATTTCTCAAAATGAATCATACGGGCAAATGAAAACCCAACCCAAATTTCACCCTATGTACCACTTTCTTGAAAATAAAAATAAAAAACAGAACACTGGGTAAGGTTAATTTGGAATGTTGTACAGGTGCACGTGGAGATCATGTTTATAGAAGGAAAAGAGAAAGGGCCTGCCATAGTAGAAGAGGCAAGGAAACAAGGGGCATCCTTGCTTATAATGGGCCGGAGGAAGCGATCAGTGACATGGCAGCAGATGGCAGGTTGGGCTGGTGCTAGGATAGGAAGTGTGGCCATGGACTACTGTATCCAAAATGCTGATTGCTTGACCCTAGCTGTGAGGAGAAAGAGTAGAAATCTTGGAGGATATTTAATCACCAGCAGGCGTCACAAAGATTTTTGGCTTCTGGCTTGATCCACATTCATTATTTCTCTTTTTCTTTCTTTTTTTTACTATTACGAAAGATATTTTCTAAATATGCAGAGTACCCAGCGTTTCATGGATAAAATACATGAAGATGCAGTCGTTTTGATTGGTTTCTTGAGAGAGAGAGAGAATGGTTATGGTTTAAGGATGGACTTTTTTACTATATTGGATGATGCCATGAATGCAATTATAAAGTCTTTCACTGTAACTTTCTTTTATAGAAGTCGATTGCCTCAATGGTTATGAGTCCAGTTGACCCAATGGAGTTGTTTTATTGTCTGGCCTCACTTCCTGTAAAGGCTTTCCAATAATGAAATAAACTCAGTTTTTTTACCGAAAAATTGTCCTGCGCAAAAACGTTCAACTCTTCTTTTCTTCTAAATAATTCAATTGAATTCTTATAAAAAACAAAACTTCGGTCTCCGACTCGGAGGGCCTTGGTTGCGCTTGGCGGCCCATGAGCGTTGTGAGTTGGACCGTGAAATGCCATGTGGTGTGAATCAAGTATAATTGATATCTTGATTGGATTAAAGCCAAACTGGCTATTTATGGATGGCATGGTGACCCTAAGGTTGCGGGCTTGATGCGCCCATGCCCATGGATGCGGGTTACGTAGCAACCAAGGGTTTTGGCTTGTTTAGTAATCTTGAGGCTCAGGATTATGATAAGTTTCTTTGGGTGGAACAACTAGCTTTCTGATGCAGTCCAAGATGCATTTGATAATTTAGTTTCGGAATTTTAAGTCGAATCACATATTTGAAGATTGAAACTCAAAGGACCACTCTCAAGAAAAATGAAGGTGGGGACTAATTTCAATGGGACTGTTGGCGGAATCAACCTCACCAAAGAAATTACGCTTTCTCGGACAGACACAAATGAGGAATTGGGAGTTGGGTGATTTGTACACCCACACTATAATATGGCTCGAACTTGTGACAAACGTGAAGAACCTTCCGAAGACTTAGCTTACTTGTGGAATTTAATAAAACACAATAATATACTAAAAATCAATAGAGATAAGAACAAACCACACAAGGGAGAAAACTCAAAGCTTTTGGATAAATTCTCAAAATATTCAAAGTCTGAAATTACAATGCTTATTCACTTTCAATTTATAGACATTATTTGTAATAATAAACAAAATTAAAAAAGGAAATATCACCTATGGATATATTGTTAGAGCAAATCTGCCCTCCCAGCCAACACTCATTTCTTCCTTACTTCTTCGTCTCAATTTCCTAATCTTCTTTTCTTATTTTTCTTATTTATCTCCTTTGCATCATCTACCAGCTAATTAAATTCCATATGGGTTGCTTGACCAACGATTGGGTGTTGGATTCAAGTGGGTGTTTTGTAGGCCTTTCCCTTCTAATTCCTCTCCTTATTTCAATGTTCAAGGGTGGCAAGATACACCTTCTCTATACATGAAAATCTTGTTTCTATCTCAGTTGATTTGACTCCACCTTGGGTTTCTTGTTTGAAAGGTGAGACATGGCCATGTGGGGTCCACACAGGCTAACAACACAGCTGATGTCATGTTGAGTGGGATCGACAAGTATGATGATGTGGCATTTAAAATGGCACTTAAAGTGGGGCCCTCTCCTCCCACTGTCGGTCCGATCACAGATTTGGAGAAGAAATTCAACAATTACGTGTAATCGGACCGGCTCATCTTCAATAGAGCTTGAGTCAGGTTTATCGAATTCGATGCCTGCATCATTCCCTCCGAGTTGGAGAAAACTCGTCCTCGAGTTTAATCGGGTTTTGAGGGATGTGTCAAGCCGCATCTTCGGTCATTAACTTCTTCGTCGTTGCTTCGACTAGTGTTGTAGAGATGGTACAAGAGTGAGGGTACATACCACTTCCAAATTTTCCACGAACCAGTTTTGTAGAAGTTTGTCTATCAAACACAATGTTAGTCAACATATATCGACTACTTGAATTTAGTAAAAATTGGGCTCCAACAGGGTCTAAATAGAGTTCAAACATAATCCCAACATTTTCAAAATCATTTATTTATGGAAGATGCTCCACCAATTTCTCTCAGTGCATAGTCACTTTCAGATCTTGAATTGACTCCATGGCCGATTCTTGATTCGTATCTAAAGTCACATTTTCTTTTGGGCCTAGAGATGTCGCATTCTCAATCAGCGTATGACAACTCGGTTCAACTGAAGTATCTGTCTCCTTCCCATCCAACAAAATTTCATTATTGGATGTTTCCTCATTAACCGAATCATTGTCCACCTGTGTGACTAAGTCAAAGACATTAAGAAAATTGTCATTGTCTCCGTAATAATCGTATGTCGGTGTCAAGGTATCCAATTGCTCCTCTTTGGAGAACTCAAAATATTGTCAATGATTGGTTCTTCAACAAATTTAAGAGGTTTAGACCAATCAATAATAGACTCATGCTCTACAAGTTTTTCAAAGAAAAATGGAAATGAAGTTGATGTACTCAAACCGTTGTGTATTTCCACCGAGCAACCAACTTCTTCTTCCATTTTCCCTTTTGAAGAGCAAGATCTAGAGTTCTTAGATATCTTCCTCATCCTATCTCATTTTACGTAAGTGTCTTCAACTAGCATTGTAAGGTTTTCAACTATCTTTTTTCGCAGTCTCACACCTTCTGCAAGAGCTTCATGTAACTTCTAAGTTAACTTCGCAATTTATCGGGCTTTCAGTGTCTCCGCCATTACTATCGGGACACGTATCGGTCTACCTATCAACGTTGTTAAAGTTCCTGCCTAAAGAAATAGAGTGCTCAACATGAAATATTATTGGTCCATAACCGATGGGTCGGTGTAGGATCCAGTCTCTACTTACCACTTGATGCAATCTAAGGTGCATTTGATAATTTAGATCTGGAATTTTAAGCCGAATCACGGATTTCAAGATTGAAACCCAAAGGACCACTCTCAAGAAAAATGAAGGTGGGGGCTAATTTCTATGGGATTGTTGGCGGAATCAACCTCACCAAAGAAATTAGGCATTCTCAGGCTGACACGAATGAGGAGTTGGAAGTTTGCGTGATTAGTACACCCACATTCTAATCCGGCTAGAACTCAGGACAAACACAAAGAACCTTCCGTAGACTTAGCCTGTGGAATTTAATACAACACAATAATAAACTAAAAATCAACAGGGATAAAAACTGACCACACATCAGAGAAAGCTCAAAGCTTTTGGATAAATTCTCTAAATATTCAAAGTCTGAAATTACAATTCTTATTCTCTTTCAATTTATAGACATTATTTGTAATAATAAACGAAATTAAAAATGAAAAATCACCTACGAATATCTAGTTTGAGCGATCTGTCCTCCCAGCCAACGCTCATTTCTTTCTCACTTCTTCAACTCAATTTCCTAATGTTCTTTTCTTATCTATCTCCTTCGCATCATCTACGAGCTAATTAAATTTCATATAGGTTGCTTGACCAACGATTTGGTGTTGGATTCGAGAGGGTGTTTAGTTGGCCTATCCCTTCTAATTCATTTTCTTATCTCAATGTTCAAGCATGGCAAGATACACCTTCTCTGTACACGAAAATCATCTTTCTATCTCAGTTGCTTTGACTCCACCTTAGGTTGCTTATTTGAATGGTGAGACATGGCCATGGGGGTCCACAAGGGCTGACTACGCAGCTGATGTCATGTCTAGTGGGGCCCGCATGTATGATGATGTGGTATTTAAAATGGAACTTAAAGTGGGCCCCTCTCTTCCAGTTGTTGGTCCGATCACAGATTTGGAGAACAAATTCAACAATTACGTCTAATCACACCAGCTCATCTTCAATAGAGCTTGAGTCGGGTTTTTCGAGTTCGATGCCTACATCATTCCCTCCCACTTAAAGAAAACTCTGCCTCGAGTTTAATCGGGTTTTCACGGATGAGTCAAGCCGCACCTTCGGCCACCAACTTCTTTGTTGTTGCTTCGACTAGTGTTGGAGAGATGGTACAAGAGTGTGGGTATGTACCACACCTCTTTTGTAGAAGCTTGTCTGTCAAACACAATGTTGGTCAACAGATATCGACTACTTGAATTTTGTTGAAATTGGGCTCAAACAGGGTCTACATAGAGTTCAAACATAATCTCAACATTTTCAAAATCATTTATTGATGGAATATGCTCCACCAATTTTTCTCGGTGTCTAGTCGCTTTGAGATCTTGAATTGACTCCATGATCGATTCTTGATTCACATCTAAAGTCACATTTTCTTTTGGGTCCATAGATGTCTCATTCTCAGTCAGCATATGACAACTCAGTTCAATTGAAGTATCTGTTTGCTTCTCATCTGGCAAAATTTCATTATTGAATGTCTCCTCATCAACTGAATCACCGTCCACCTATGTGACTAAGTCAAAAGCATTGAGAAAATTGTTTGTGTCTCCGTAATCATCGTATGTCGGTGTCAAGGTATCCAGTTGCTCCTCTTCTTGTTGGAGAACTCAAAATATTGTCAATGATTTGTTCTTCCTCAAATTTAAGAGGTTTAGACCAATCACCAATAGACTCATGGTCTACAAGTTTTTCAAAGAAAAATGAAAATGAAGTTGATGTACTCAAACCGTTGTGTATTTCCACCGAGAAACCAATTTCTTCTTCCACTTTGTTTTTTGAAGAGTAAGATCTAGATTTCTTAGATATCTTCCTCAATCTATCTCATTTTGCGTGTCTGTCTTCAACTCGCATTATAAGGTCTTCAACTATCTTCTTTCGTAGTCTATCACCTTCTGCAAGAGCCTCATGTAACTTCTAAGTTCACTTCGCGATCTGTTGGACTTTCGGTGTCTTCGCCATTACTATCGGGACACATCTCGGCCTACCTATCAACATTGTTGAAGTTCCTGTCTCAAGAAGTAGAGTGCTCAATAGGAAATATTAATGGTCCATAACCGATGGGTCAGTGTAGGATCCAGGCTCTACTTACCACTTGATGCAATCCAAGGTGCATTTGAAAATTTAGATCCGGGATTTTAAGCTGAATCACGGATTTCAAGATTGAAATCCAAAGGACCACTCTCAAATCTCTCGACTATTCTTAAGAAAAATGAAGGTGGGGGCTAATTTCTATGGGACTGTTGGCGGAATCTACCTCACTAAAAAATTAGGCATGTTAGTGCCCCGGCTTGCCGAATAACCTCTTTGTCAATTCCATGGCTTAGGTGAACCATTGTCACGGAAGTTTGAAGCAATGATCAAGACTCAAGTGACGAAGATTTAATCAAGAACTCAAGCACTGGAGGATCAAGTACGGATTCATCATCACTATGTATGGCAATCAGAAAAGTAATTTGGCCATAGGTGACTTTAGGGGGAACCAACACCTTAGGATGACATTGCTTAAGCTTAGTTGAATATGTTGGTAATGAATACAAACAAGCCTAGAGGTTGTTTGACAGTAAATTGGATCTCAACTTCGATATATGTATTTGGTTTCATTGTCAGCACGACCAGTTGTTCTCAACGACCCCTCGGTGGAGACATATGGACTCATCGTGGTTAGGGACTGGTCGGCCAGATTGACAAAGGTTCTGGATCATAGGCCTATCATTCTGGGTGTGCCTCTGCTCGAGAGTCTCGTATGCACCGACCCCTAAGTGAAAGGCTGAAATGACCCCTCGTGGTCAACGACTCTTAGATAAAGACTTATGAGTTCCGGAACTTGGAACTCAGGTGGGCTCTCGAGAAAATAGACATATTGGTAGCTCAAGACCAATCGAGCGTACCAAGACCGACCCTCGAAAAAGGGCAACAGGGCGGTCTGGGTAAGACTAGTTTCTGGACTCGAAACTCTGTTAGCATAGTGTTGCCTCAGACCGAGCCTCTCGTATGGACCGACCTCTAGGTGCCATGACTGTCGACCCATCGGCAACACTGACCTGTTGACCAAGAGAGGATTATACCGTTGGGAGTGCATTTAGTGCGCAACAGTCGGGTTGTTGAACGATAATATTTTTAGTCACCGACCCCTCGGTGTGCCCAACCTGTCGGTACATGACCGTTGCTGTAACTGGTTGCCTTCTCTATAAAAACCAATCTTTATGCAACCAGTTGGTATCCTTTGGGAAATCAGTTGGACCCTTATCATTATCAGTAAGCTTAAACAAGGGCTAACAGAAGGATCACTCATCTCTCCATGCACTACACTTGGTGAATCAAACATCCAATTTTCTTGATTTAGATTAAGAGAGAGAGAGAGATAAATAAATATAGATCTAGGAATCTATTGGGACATTTAAATCCTAGAGACCTCCCATTGATTGTGATTGAGCATACACAAGGCACATACAAAAGCAAGTGTTTCTTAATGATTTTGTTTTATAAATCATCATGTGAAGTGGACTAAAGCAAGAAAGTCTAAGCTACTATAAAAAATATAGGGATAAGAAAGTAGACCTTGGGTTGGTAGAACCTTTCAAAATCTAGGAAAAATGGATTAAGGGGAGGTACCCTGGAACCACTATAAAAAACTCTAGAATGTCGTCTCTGGCACAGTGATGGGTGGAATTCCCAGCTAATTGAGTAAGGTGGAATTCCTACTCTAATGTGAGGGTGTAAGTCCCCACATAGTGAATTCGGGATAAACTAACGTTGGATGAGTCCTTAGAGTGGATGTAGGTTTTTTAACCGACCAATATAAATTGGTCTTGTGGGTGTTGATCTTTACTTGTGTGATTGTTCTTATAATTGTGCACACTTTTGATCACACAACCTATCTCTATTGATTAACATTATTAATCTGCTGCAAATTTGTTAATTAATCAAGAAATTTGTGAAGACCATAAAAATTGAGAATTGTCCTATTCAAAACCCAACCCACCCCCTCATCTCTTCCTTCTCCCTCTCCCTCCTTCTCTAGGGACAATCTCAGTCCTTGTTCTAGCACCCAGGGGAATTTTCAAGGCGCTCTCGAGCTGACACAAATGAGGAATTGGGAGTTTGCGTGATTAGGAGACGCACACTCTAATCCGGCTAGAGCTCAACACAAACGCAAAGAACCTTCGGAATACTTAGCTTACTTATGGAATTTAATACAACACAATAATGAACTAAAAATCAATAGAGATAAGAACTTACCAAACATGGGAGAAAACGCAAAGATTTTGGATAAATTCTCAAAATATTCAAAGTTTGAAATTACAATGCTTATTTACTTTTTATTTATCGACATTATTTGTAATAATAAACGAAATTAAAAAAGAAATATCACATATGGATATCTTGTTTGAGTCGATCAGGCCTCCCACCCAACACTCATTTCTTCGACTCAATTTCCTAACCTTCTTTTCTTATTTATCTCCTTTAAATCATCCTACCAGCTAATTAAATTTCATATGGGTTGCTTGACCAACGATTGGGTGATGGATTCGAGTGGGTGTTTTGCTAGCCTTCCCTTCTAATTCCTCTCCTTATCTCAATGTTTAAACGTGGCAAAACACACCTTCTCTGTACATGAAAATCATTTTTCTATCTTAGTTGATTTAACTCCACCTTGGACTGCTTGATTGAAGCCGAGACATGGCTATGTGGAGTCCACACGGGTTGACTACACAGCTGATATCAAGTTGAGTGGGGCCCGCAAGTAAGATGATTTGGCATTTAAAATGGCACTTAAAGTGGGACCCTCTCTTCCAGTTGTCGATTCGATCACAGATTTTGAGAACAAATTCAACAATTACGTGTAATCAGGCCGACTCATCTTCAATCGAGCTTGAATCGGGTTTATCAGGTTCGATGCCTGCATCATTCCCTCCCAATTGGAGAAAACTCATCCTCGAGTTTAATCGGGCTTTGAGGGATGTGTCAAGCCGCACCTTTAGCTACCAACTTCTTCGTTGTTGCTTCGACTAGTGTTGGAGAGATGGTACAAGAGTGCGGGTACGTACCACTTCCAAATTTTTCTCGAACCTCTTTTATAGAAGTTTGTCTGTCAAACACAATATTAGTCAACAGATAACGACTACTTGAAGTTAATAAAAATTGGGCTCAAATAGGTTTTACATAAAGTCCAAACATAATCTCAACATTTTAAAAATCATTTATTGATGGAAGATGCTCCACCAATTTCTCTCGGTGCATAGTCGCTTTCAGATCTTGAATTGACTCCATGGCCGATTCTTAATTCGCATCTAAAGTCACATTTTCTTTTGGGTCCATAGATGTCATATTCTCAGTCACCGTATGACAAGCCGGTTCAACTGAAGTATCTACCTGCTTCTCATCTGGCAAAATTTTATTGTGGAATGTCTCCTCATCAACCGAACCACCGTCCACCTGTGTGATTAAGTCAAAGACAATAAGAAATTTGTCAGTATCTCCGTAATCATCATATATCGATGTCAAGGTATCCAATTGCTCGTCTACTTGCTCGAGAAGTCAAAATATTGTCAATAATTGGTTCTTCAACAAATTTAAGAGGTTTAAACCAATCAACAATAGACTCATGGTCTACAAGTTTTTCAATGAAAAATAAAAATTAATTTGATGTACTCAACCCGTTGTGTATTTCCACGGAGCAACCAACTTCTTCTTCCACTTTGATTTTTGAATAGTAAGATCTAGATTTCTTAGATATCTTCCTCAATCTATCTCATTTAGCGTAAGTGTATTCAACTCGCATTGTAAGGTCTGTAGCTATCTTCTTACGCAGTCTCACACCTTCTACAAGAGCTTCATTTAACTTCTAAGTTAACTTCGCGATCTGTCGGGCTTTCGGTGTCTCCACCATTACTATCGGGACACGTCTCGAGCTACCTATCAACGTTGTTGAAGTTCCTGTTTCAAGAAGTAGAGAGCTCAACATGAAATATTAATGGTCCATAACCGATGGGTCAGTGTAGGATCCAGGCTCTACTTACCACTTGATGCAATTCAAGTGCATTTGATAATTTAAATCTGGGATTTTAAGCCGAATCACGGATTTTAAGATTGAAACTCAAAGGACCACTCTCAAATCTCTTGACCACTCTCAAGAAAAAAGAAAGTGGGGGCTAATTTCAATAGGACTGTTGGTGGAATCAACCTCACCAAAGAAATTAGGCGTTCTCGGGCATACACAAATGAGGAATTGGGAGTTGGGTGATTAGTACACCCACACTATAATATGGCTCAAACTCGTGACAAACGTGAAGAACCTTCCGAAGACTTAGCTTACTTGTGGAATTTAATACAACACAATAATAAACTAAAAATCAATAGAGATAAGAACACACCACACATGGGAGAAAGCTCAAAGCTTTTGAATAAATTCTCAAAATATTCAAAGTTTGAAATTACAATGCTTATTAACTTGCAATTTATAGACATTATTTGTAATAATAAACGAAATTAAAAATGAAATATCACCTACGGATATCTTGTTTTAGTCGATCTAGCCTCCCACCCAACACTCATTTCTTCTTTATTTCTTCGACTCAATTTCCTAATTTTCTTTTCTTATTTATCTCATTTGCATCATCCTACCAGCTAATTAAATTTCATATGGGTTGCTTAACCAATGATTGGGTGCTAGATTCGAGTGGGTGCTTTGTTGGCCTTCCCTTCTAATTCTTTTCATTATCTCAATGTTCAAGCGTGGCAAAATATACATTCTTTGTACACGAAAATCCTCTTTCTATCTCAATTGATTTGACTGCATCTTGGGTTACTTATTTGAACGGTGAGACATGGCCTTGTGGGGTCCACAAGGGCTGACTACACAGCTGATATCATGTTGAGTGAGGCCCGCAAGTATGATGATGTGGCATTTAAAATGGCACTTAAAGTGCGGCCCTCTCTTCCCGTTGTTAGTCCAATCATAGATTTGGAGAACAAATTCAACAATTACGTGTAATCGGGCCGACTCATCTTCTATCGAGCTTGAGTCAGGCTTATCAGGTTCGATGCCTGCATCATTCGCTCCCAGTTGGAGAAAACTCGTCCTCGAGTTTAATCGGGTTTTGAGGGATGTGTCAAGCCGCACCTCGGCCACTAACTTCTTCGTTTTTGCTTCGACTAGAGTTGGAGAGATGGTCCAAGAGTGCGGGTACGTACCACTTCCAAATTTTCTACAAACCTCTTTTGTAGAAGTTTGTCTGTCAAACACAATGTTAGTCAACAGATATCGACTACTTGAAACTTGTAAAAATTGGGATTAAACAGGGTTTACATTGAGTTCAAACATAATCTCAACATTTTCAAAATCATTTTTAATCGGAGATGCTCTACCAATTTCTCTCGGTACATAGTTACTTTCAGATCTTTAATTGACCATGGTCGATTCTTGATCTGCATCTAAAGTCAAATTTTCTTTTGGGTCCATAGATGTCGCATTCACAGTCACCGTATGACAAACATGTTCAACTGAAGTATCTACCGGTTTCTCATCCGGCAAAGTTTCATTGTGGAATGTCTCCTCATCAACTGAATCACCGTCCATCTGTGTGACCAAGTCAAAGACATTAAGAAAATTGTCAATATCTCCGTAATCATCGTATGTCGGTGTCAAGCTATCCAGTTGCTTCTCTTCTTGTTGGAGAAGTCAAAATATTGTCAATAATTGGTTCTTCATCTAATTTAAGAAGTTTAGACCAATCAACAATAGACTCATGGTCTACAAGTTTTTCAAAGAAAAATAAAAATTAATTTGATGTACTCAAACTGTTGTGTATTTCCACTGAGCAACCAACTTCTTCTTCCATTTTGCTTTTTGAAGAGTAAGATCTAGTTATCTTAGATATCTTCCTCAATCTATCTCATTTTGCGTAAGTGTATTCAACTCACATTGTAAGGTCTTCAACTATCTTCTTACGCAGTCTCACACCTTCTACGAGAGCTTCATTTAAATTCTAGGTTAACTTCGCAATCTGTCGGACTTTCGGTGTCTTCGCCATTACTATCGGGACACATTTCGATTTACCTCTCAACGTTGTTGAAGTTTCTATCTCAAGAAATAGAGTGCTCAACAGGAAGCATTAATGGTCCCTAACTGATGGGTCGGTGTAGGATTCAGGCTCTGATTACCACTTGATGCAGTCCAATGTACATTTGATAATTAAGATCCAGAATTTTTAACCAAATCATAGATTTCAACATTGAAACCCAAAGAACCACTCTCAAATCTCTCAACCACTTTCAAAAAAAATTAAGGTGGGTGCTAATTTCAATGGGATTGTTGGCGGAATCAACCTCACCAAAGAAATTAGGCGTTCTCGAGCTGACACGAATGAAGAATTGGGAGTTGGCGCGATTAGTACACCCACACTCTAATCTGAGTAGAACTCGGGACAAACACGAAGAACCTTCTGAAGACTTAGCTTACTTGTGGAATTTAATACAATACAATAATAAACTAAAAATAACAGGGATAAAAACTCACCACACATCGGAGAAATCTCAAAGCTTTTGGATAAATTCTCTAAATATTAAAAGTTTGAAATTACAATTCTTATTCTCTTTCAATTTATAGACATTATTTGTAATAATAAACGAAATTAAAAATGAAATATCACCTACGAATATCTTGTTTGAGCCGATCTGCCCTCCCAGCCAACACTCATTTCTTCCTCACTTCTTCAACTCAATTTCCTAATATTCTTTTCTTATTTATCTCCTTCGCATCATCTACCAGCTAATTAAATTTCATATGGGTTGCTTGACCAACGATTTGGTGTTGGATTCGAGAGGGTGTTTAGTTGGCATATCCCTTCTAATTCCTCTCCTTATCTCAATGTTCAAGCATGGCAAGATACACTTTCTCTGTACAGGAAAACATTCTTTCTATCTCAGTTGATTTGACTCCACCTTGGGCTGCTTATTTGAACGGAGAGACATGGCCATGTGGGGTCCACAAGACTTACTACACTGTTGATGTCATGTTGAGTGGGGGCCTGCAAGTATGATGATGTGGCATATAAATGAGACTTAAAGTGGGGCCCTCTCTTCCCCCTGTCGGTCTGATCACAGATTTGGAGAACAAATTCAACAATTACGTGTAATCGGGCTGGCTCATCTTCAATGGAGCTTGAGTCGGGTTTATCGGGTTCGATGCTTGCATCATTCCCTCCCAGTTAGAGAAAACTCGTCCTCGAGTTTAATCGGGTTTTGAGGTATGTGTCAAGCCGCACCTTCAGCCACCAACTTCCTCATTGTTGCTCCAACTGGTGTTGGTGAGATGGTACAAAAGTGTGGGTACATACCACTTCCAAATTTTCCACGAACCTCTTTTGTAGAAGTTTGTCTATCAAACACAATGTTAGGCAACAGATATCGACTATTTGAATTTTATACAAATTGGATCCAAACAGGGTCTAGATAGAGTTCAAACATAATCTCAACATTTGCAAAATCATTTATTGATGGAAGATGCACTACCAATCTCTCTCGGTGCATAGTTGCTTTCAAATCTTGAATTGACTCCATGGCCGATTCTTGATTCGTATCTTAAGTCACCCTTTCTTTTGGGTCCAAAGATGTTGCATTCTCAGTCACCGTATGACAAGCCGGTTCCACTGAAGTATATAT
Organism: Chimonanthus praecox; assembly: GCA_022113865.1. Taxonomy (NCBI): domain Eukaryota; kingdom Viridiplantae; phylum Streptophyta; class Magnoliopsida; order Laurales; family Calycanthaceae; genus Chimonanthus; species Chimonanthus praecox. The sequence continues at coordinate 43,648,613 of CM039093.1, forward strand.
CTGCTTCTCATCCAGCAAAATTTCATTATTGAATGTCTCCTCATCAACCGAATCACCATCCACCTGTGTGACTAAGTCCAAGACATTAAGAAAATTGTCTGTGTCTCCGGAATCACGTATTTCAGTGTCAAGGTATCCAGTTGCTCCTCCTCTTGCTAGAGAACTCAAAATATTGTCAATGATTGGTTCTTCATCAAATTTAAGAGACTTAGAGCAATCAAAGATAGACTCATGGACTACAAGTTTTTCAAAGAAAAATGAAAATGAAGCTGATGTACTCAAACCTTTGTGTATTTCCCCCTAGCAACCAACATCTACTTCCACTTTGCTTTTTGAAGAGTAAGATCTAGATATCTTTGATATCTTCCCCAATCTATGTCATTCTGCGTAAGTCTTTCCTACAAGCATTGTAAGGTCTTAACCTATCTTCTTTTGTAGTCTCACACCTTTTGCAAGAGCTTAATATAACTTCTAAGTTAACTTCACGATCTGTCGGGCTTTCAGTGTCTCCCCCATTACTATTGGGACACGCCTCGGTCTACCTCTCAACGTTGTTGAAGTTCCTGTCTCAAGAAGTAGAGTGCTCAACAAGAAACATTAATGGTCCCTAACCGATGGGTCGGTGTAGGATCCAGCCTCTACTTAACACTTGATGTAGTCCAAGCCACATATGACAATTTAGATCTGGGATTTTAAGCCGAATCATGGATTTCAAGATTGAAAACCAAAGGACCATTCTCAAGAAATATGAAGGTGGGGTCTAATTTCAATGGGACTGTTGGCAGAATCAAACTCATCAATGAAATTAGGTGTTCTCGGGCTGACACGAATGAGGAATTGGGAGTTGGGGTGATTAGTACACCCACACTCTAATCTGGCTAGAAATCGGGGCCAACGCGGAGAACCTTATGAAGACTTAGCTTACTTGTGGAATTTAATATAACACAATAATAAATTAAAAATCAACAAGGATAAAAACTCACCAAACATGGGAGAAAGCTCAAAGCTTTTGGATATATGAAATTATAGACATTAATTGTAATAATATATGAAATTAAAAATGAAATATCTCCTACGGATATCTTGTTTGAGCCTATCTACCCTCCCAACCAACACTTATTTCTTCGACTCAATTTCATAATCTTCTTTTCTTATTTATCTCCTTTGCATCATTTACCATCTAATTAAATTCTATATGGGTTGCTTGACCAACGATTGGGTGTTGGATTCGAGTGGGTGTTTTGTTGGCCTTCCCTTCTAATTCCTCTCCTTATCTCAATGTTCAAGTGTGGCAAGATACACCTTCTCTGTACACGAAAATCCTCTTTCTATGTCAGCTGATTTGACTCCACCTTGGGCTGCTTGTTTGAACGATGAGACATGGCCATGTGGGGTCCACAAGGCTTACTACATAGCTGATGTCATGTTGAGTGGGGCTCGTAAGTATGATGATGTCGCATTTAAAATGGCAGTTAAAGTGGGGCTTTCTCTTCCCGTTGTCGGTCCGATCATAGATTTGCAGAACAAATTCAACAATTACGCTCGAGCTTGAGTCTGGTTTACTGGATTCGATGCCTGCATCATTCCCTCCCAGTTGATGAAAACTCGTCCTTGAGTTTAATCGGGTTTTGAGGGATGTGTCAAGCAGCACCTTCAGCTACCAACTTCTTCATTGTTGCTTCGACTAGAGTTAGAGAGATGTGTAATACCCCGTCTCATAAAGTCTCACATTGCTAGTTGCATTGAAAAGTCCCTGGTATATAACTGGTAGCCCTCCTCCTTCTAGCATAAGGCCTTTTGAGAGTAACAGTGGGTTGGCTCGCCAACGCAAAGCTGTGCGGGTCCATGTGTAGGCCCAAAGAGGACAATAATGTGCTAGCGGGGCCGGTCGTTACAAATGGTATCAAAGCATGGTTCAACTCTCTGCCTGAGGGTGTGGGCTTGGTTGTTGTGTGTGCAGAGCCGGGGACATCTCTGGTTTTAAGGGGGAAGATTGTAATACCCTGCCTCACAAAGTCTCATATTGCTAGTTGCATTGAAAATTCCCTGGTATATAAGTGGTAGCCTTCCTTCTTTTAGCATAAAGCATTTTGGGAGTAACAGTGGGTTGGCTCGCCAAAGCAAAACCTTGCGAGTCCGTATGTAGGCCTAAAGCTGACAATATTGTGCTAGCGGACGGGTCATTACACAATGGTACAAGTGTTCGGGTACGTACCACTTCCAAAATTTCCACGAACTCTTTTGTAGAAGTTTGTTTGTCAAACACAATGTTAAGCAACAGATATCGACTACTTGAATCATGTAGAAATTGGGATCAAACAGGGTTTACATTGAGTTCAAACATAATCTCAACATTTTCAAAATCATTTATTAACGGAAGATGCTCCACCAATTTCTCTCAGTGGTAGTCGCTTTCAGATCTTGAATTGACTCCATGGTTGATCTTGATTCGCATCTAAAGTCACCTTTTCTTCTGGGTCCATAAATGTCCATTCTCAGTCACCGTATGACAAGTCGGTTCAGCTGAAGTATCTGCATGTTTCTCATCCCGTAAAATTCATTGTTGACTTTCTCCTCATCAACTGAATCACCGCCCACCTGTGTGACTAAGTCAAAGACATTAAGAAAATTGTCAGTTTCTCCGTAATCTCCGTATGGCAGTGTCAAGGTATCCAGTTGCTCCTCTTCTTGCTAGAGAAGTCTAAATATTGTCAATGATTGGTTCTTCATCAAATTTAAGAGGTTTAGACCAATCAACTATAGACTCATGGTCTACAAGTTTTTCAAAGAAAAATGAAAATGAAGTTGATGAAGTTAGGGAGACCTAAATGAGCTAAATGTGATTGAATAATGAGGAATGGGGGTGCAACAAAAATATGAAGTTTTATTGAATATTTATACGTGTTGCTAATGTTCATAGGGGAAAATAGAATCCCACCAAATTATGCCAAATGCTTTACAAGAAAATATCTTGTTACTGGCATATTGTCAGGGGGAGCTTTCAAGTGTTCATGCAATCCATAGTTAAATGAATTTGTATTTGTATTTATATTCAAGTGTTGTAACCGTTATTATAAAGAGTTAAGTCTGAATTTGTATTTGGGTATGTTTATTTATTTGTCTAGGTTTTGCTACGAAATTGACAAAGGGGGATTGTTGAAATAAAATTTAAATCTCTCGCCCTCCTGAGTCGGATTCTATTGTCAATTCCGTGACTGAATCCGACAGCGTCATATGTGTCCATGTTCCAAACCTCACCTCTAGAAGACCAACAAAGCCAAATCAACCTTGAAGCTCCAAAAGCAGCGAAGATTAGAATGTAATGCATCAAAATCAGATATAGTGTAAGCGTGCCAACCTTGAAGGTAAAATGGATCTTAGGATGGACCAAGAGTAACCTTAGAGACCATAGTTTAAATACTTGAAAAGACATTTAATGATTCTCTTAGACAGATAAGATCCTACCTTTCTTTAAAGAGCTCTTGCTATCTACCAAATATTTTTTAATATAAGTAAAATTACTATCACTAGATAGAGCACTAAGAGAGCTTTCCAGAATGTCCAAGAGCATCGAATTCTGATACCCATAACTCAGAATATGGACATTTTTCTTATCCATCTGTGCGACCCATAAGAGTTGTCTGTCCGACTAAAGGAACCCAGAACTTATAGTAAAATTCTCAGGCTCTTTCGGTGCGACCGAAATGACCCATCGGTTATACTGGCTATGTCACGACCCGGCCCGACCCCATCATAATATTGTCATATTTGGGTTCGGGTCCGCACGGCTTTGTTTTGAGCCCAAACCCACCATGCTAGGCACAAAAGGCCTTGTGATGGGTTGAGGGTTTGCCCCCTCATACAAAGCCCCCATCACCCACCCTCATTTGCGATGTGGAACTTTTCCCACACCCCAAGTGGGTGGGGTGCTACAGACAACAGACAAAACTTCATATTTAAACCCAGGACTCTGTCGGTACCACCAACCATATCCATTGGATCGACCAACAAAATACAGGTCACTGTTGATCGACTCACAAAGACATCAGTGGGACCGATAGAGCACAGAACTTGTAATAAGAATTTTAGGCTTTGTCGGTGTGCCTGACAAAATATAGGTCACTATCGATGCGACCTATTAGTGGTCATAGATCCGACCGACATATATCCGTTGTGATTCTAAAAGAGCTGTTAGGCATCATTCGATTGACAACATGTATCGGTCGAACCGACACATATCTATTGGGAGTTTTTCTCTATATAAACCAAGCCCATTTCGGGTGCAAAGGTTAGAGATTCATTGGAGAACTTTTCTTAAGAGAAAAACAGTTGTCCCAAGCACTCTAAGAGCTCAACCAAACCATAGTAAGATCATCTTAGCTCTTATAATCCCTCTCTCAATCACATTTTAAGCATTCATTGGCAAATCAATTGAGCATCTAAAGCTCACATTGAATGTGATTAGAGATCTCTCTAAGGTAAGTCTACACCTATAGGAAAAACTCTTCATTTTTCTAAAAACCTCTTCTCCCATTCTTGGTTGTGTATTATTTGAAGATCTACACTTTACCAAAGAGTCAATAAATGAGAGGAACTTCAAGAACGCACCATGGCAACTTCGACATCAAAAGGCGAGCATTCTTGGTAACTTCGAATTTAGTTCTTTCAATCATTAAGATAATTGTAAAGGTTTGGTGTAACCCTAGTGAAATCCAAGAAAGGTGTTTTCTTGATGCTGATAAATCATTGGTTCGATCTCTACCCGTGAAAGAGACCAAAGTTGTAATAGGTTTCTTCTCCACTCGTGAAGGAGAAGTTTAGTGGAACCTCAAGTGGTGCACTTGAGGCGTGGACGTATGCAATGTTGCTGAATCACGTAAAAATCTCCATGTCAAGATATTCCATATCATCTCATCTCCTTTCATTATTGTGCTTGTGTTTTATCTTCTATCATTATTGTAAAAATTGAAGATTAAGTGGATTAATTCACGAAGACCAACATTTAAGTAACCATTATTTTTAAGAATTTTAAAATTCCTCTATAGTCATATTCACCCCTCCTCTAGAACTATTCTAGACATCGGACTAGCTCATCTAACAGCAAGAATACATCACCTACTATCTATCACGTGCCTTTCTACATAATATCATGTTAAAACATAATCACATGCGTAAATATAGCATAACAACATATTATCACGCAAGTCAATCAACATGTTATCATAAAAACATTTAACATGACATCACAATGCAATCCACATGTTATCACGCATTTTAGTCAACATATCATCACACTCCATCATGCTATCACAAGCATATGACACGAGCGTGCCCAAATGGGTCCCTTGCCATATAATCACCATAACAATTTCCCTTACCAAGTGGCTAAGTACACATAGGGATCCCATTCATCGCATTCAATGTCCAAACAGGTGTAGGAATAGATTCATGTATGCTAAAAAAATAGTGATGTGTCCCTTCACCTAAACATGTTGGTGAAATACATGTATTTGAAGAATTGAAGCCTATCTTGATTAAAGGGAACTCCCGTTAGCTACAAAAGTATTTTAGAAATTTAACCATGAAAGTTGGTGAAATACAATAACTTTTTTTAATAACTTAAATAAATAAAAAGGATTAAATAGAATAAACTCTTTCTAACCAAATGGAAAACTTATTTTTAAACAACATAAGTAAATCAAAAATAATAACTATAATAGTAACTTAACTTATTATTTTATTTTGAAAACCACATAACAAAATCAAATGATATAAAAGAATAAATAAAAGTAATTAAAAACATTACCTGTCGAAAAATACGTTGGACGATTACCCTGCTTCTGGAACAGCAACACCTCAGTGCAGGCATACAGGGAGAAAAATAGATGAGGGAGATAGGAATAAGGGAAATAATGGGAGGTAGTGGGGTTTAAAGGAAGGAGAGAGTGAGATGAGAAATGGATAAAGGCATGGGACGGTGGTGTGTGTTTTTCAATGAAAGAAAATTTGAGACAAAGATAGATGAAGAGAGAAATTAAAGAGATGAGGGTAGTGGGAAAATTTCAGACGAGAGAGAGAATTGTAGAGCACTGAGAGAGAGAAAGAAGAGTGGGAAGAAAGGATGGTGAAAATGCGTCGAGAGAGAGAAGGGAACGAATGAAAATGGAGAAAAGGGGGTATGGGTGGCGGCTGCAATAATTAGGTTTTTAATTTGATTAGTTAAATGAGTTTAAATATAAATAATAATTGATGAATTATAATTAGGTGAATTTTTATGTCATTTGTTTTTTTCATCATTTTGAATAATGATTTCCAAATTTTTTAAAAGTAAACTTAATTTAGAGATTTGTTAAACTAAATCCAATCTTTAGAAAATAATAAAATAATTAAATAAATTGAAGAAATAAAATAAAACAAATGAAAATCCGACCCAAAATCCGTGACCCGCTCCAACCCCTCTCCTTTTTCTCTCTCGACCCAACCCTTTTTCCGCACTTTCCCTTCCCTTCTCTCCATCAAACCCTCCCCACCCTTACCTTCCTCTTCCACCAGACCTCCTTCATCATGCACCACCTCCTCCTTCTCCCATGCCACGAGTCTCCTCACGTGGCAGCCCGCATTCCTCTCGTTCGACTGATTGTCCACCTCTCGCCATGCCTATCTCACCAACCCTCTTCAAATTAGGTATTCTCTCTTTGCCAACTCACCTTTCTTTCCTCTCTATAAATTTCATTTCCTCCCTCATTCCAGACACTCACACACTCGGTCTCTCTCTCTCGATTTTCTTCTTTCTTTCTTTCTATTTTTCTCTCATTTTCCCTCATTTTCTTCTCCACCACCGTCAACTGCAGACAGCCCATAGGACTATTTGGGGCTGTTTTTTGTAATGCACCCACCTCTTCCAATGACCAAGTCATGCGACCGGTCGGAGAGAATTGTGGAGGTCTGGCGCTTAGTTGGAGCAATTCGTGGGTAGTTGGAGTGCTTGCATAATACGTGTCATTTTTTGCTTATCTAGTTTTCGAATTCAACTCTCTGTTATCTCTTTGTTATTCATTCCTTCTTGTTAGGCTTAAGTTGTGTAACCTCCTCCTTATTGGATGGGGATTGATGGTATTTATTTGAATTCAAAGTAATAAAAATGCCAAACAGAATAAATATCCAAACTTTGAACTAGGAGGCGGGGTCCCTCGAAGCACCCACTCTTTTCTTTTCACTGTTCTCGCCCACTTCTCCTCTTTGATTCGTGTGTGCCATCTCACAGTTTGGTCCAGCTTAGTAAATACACACGGGTCTACAACAAGGTATCAGAGCCAAGTTGTGACAAATGGCTAACACCACTTGCGGTCCTAAGCTTAACGAGGTATTTGCTCTTGCTTAAAGAAGCAATGATGGTCCAAGGTCAACGATTGGATGAAGTCATGGACCAACTCAACAACATGAACACTCAACTCCCAAACGTCGATTCTTGCCTCGACATCCTTTCTAAGACACGACCACCTTATTCGTCAGAATTCTCGAGATACCGATTCAATGGAGGAGGATCTCGGAATGAGTCGGACAATGCAATCTCGACACGTATGGCTCGTCTTTAATTTCCTCGATTCGATGGGTCTAACCCATCCAACTAGATTTACAGAGCCGAACAATTTTTCTACATCAGCAAACATCGGCATCACAGAAACTCTTATTGGCGTCCTTCCATCTGGAAGGAAAGGCCCTACAATGGTTACGTTGGATGGAAAAATCTGACGCCATTGCTAGCTGGGATGATTTCATAAAAGAGATGCAGACTCACTTTGGTCCCTCTCCGAATGCAGATGCAACTTCTTCTCTCACTAAACTAAAACAAACTACTACAGTGGAGGAATACCAGACCCGTTTTGAGGAACTCGCCAACCAGACAGAAGGGCTCCACGAACCCTTCATGGTGAGCTGCTTCTTGGGAGGTCTACGAGATGACATCCAGCTCAGCGTCAAGATGTTGAGGCCACAGACTCTCACTGAAGCAATGGAATTGGCCAGGTTACAGGAGGAGAATGTCAATGCTTGATGTCGAGAATTTTGGATGGAGCCAATTCAGACTCCAGTCCCCTCTTCTTCGGTCCCATCTAAAGCTGCAACACCTATCATAAAAAAATTAACACCCATGGACATGAAGGAACATCGTCAAAAGGGACTTTGTTATAATTGTGACGAAAAATTTGCACTTGGGCATAAGTGCCGCACCCAAAAATTGTTCCTCGTGGAGGGAAATTGGCCGAAAACTGTTGCTGAAAATGTGTCAAACGATGAGATCGATGCTGAAGCAGAAGACAACGAAGGGCTTTCCTCACAACCTGAGGTCTCCCTACATGCTATGACTGGCAGCCACTCACCGCAAACCAAGCGATTGGAGGGACACTTAGGCCATATGGCCGTAACAATCCTAGTGGACTAGGGTAGCACTCACAATTTCATGAGCCCACACATCGCCAAGAAGGCAGGACTGTTGGTGGCCAATGACAGAACTTTTCAAGTTGTGGTAGCCAATGGAGATCGCTTTCAATGCTCTGGAATTTGTAGGGAAATTTTGCTTAAGGTGCAAGGACTGGACATCTCAATTGATTTCTATATGTTGACCTTAGGTGGATATGATGTTGTTTTAGGGGCACAATGGTTGCAAACTCTGGGACCCATCACATGGAATTTCTAGAAAATGACTATGGCGTTCGACACTCAAAACCGCTCTATTCTTTGGCAAGATATTGATAAGCGAGGGGAGATGATCATAGCAGAAGGCCGGGCCAAGCATTGTAATCCTGATCGCAACTTGTGCTATTTGCTTCAAAGTCATTCTCTCCACGTGGAGCGAGACACATACGTTTCGGGTTCAGACCCAACTTTGTACGATGAATTGCTGGATCATTACAAGGACATCTTTGCTGAACCAAAGGGATTGCCTCCTTCCCGCTCTCATGATCACCAAATACCACTCATACCGAAGTCCGACCAGTCAATGCTCGACCTTACCGATACCCCTACTACCAGAAGACTGAGATTGAGAGGTTGGTGCACAACCTCTTACAAAGTGGCGTCATTCGACGAAGCCAAAGCTCGTTTTCTTCACCTGTCCTTCTTGTCCGCAAGGCAGACGGATCATAGAGGATGTGTGTCGATTATCGGGCTCTCAATCAACAGACTATCAAGGACCGATTTCCAATACCAATTATTGAAGAATTACTAGATGAACTCCATGGGGCTCGGATCCTTTCCAAATTAGATCTCTGCTCGGGGTATCATCAGATCCTGGTCAAGCCAGAGGATGTGCCCCAAACCGCCTTTCGGACTCACGATGGGCAATATGAGTTCCTCGTCATGCCCTTCAGATTAACAAACGCTCCGGCTACCTTCCAAAGCCTTATGAATGAGTTATTTCGGCCATATTTGCGGCGCTTTGTCCTTGTATTCTTTGACGACATCTTGATCTACAGTGTAATAGTGGGAGGTCACAAGTCTCCCTCAATTGTGTTCTTGGTATTCTCCATAAACATCAACTATAAGCCAAGAGATGTAAGTGCCAATTTGGTCGTTCCTCCATCAAAGACTTGGGACACCTTATCTCATACAATGGAGTGGTGTCTGTTGAAGCCTAGGGAATACCACGTTTCTCTTCCTCAACTTGCGGCCTTGAAAAACTATAGAGGGGTGAGCTTAATAAGCCCAGAAGATGATTAGCCCAGTATAACCATTAGCTCAGTAGGGGGGAATTTAAAATAAACATTTCACTTTCATTGTTAACTGAAATAACATAAGACTAAATATATCTTGCTTTTGAAAGACATGTCGTTTTACTATCAAATCAAATGAGCTCGACAAATCACGTATTATCATCAAATTAATTGTATTTGACAAATTCATGTATTCATCAAATACATATTTCTGTCAAATCATCTTAAAGACAGACCCTGGATTTTAGGGCTACCGAGGCACACCATGTCCCTGATTTTAGAGCTACAAAGACACACCTTTGCCGCTTCCCGAGTTACTAGCCCGGTGGAAATCGGTACCACTCGTGCGAATTTAGAGTCTTTCACCCAAGGGCTCAACCCCTTCTTGCTTAATCAATTATTTCAATTCATTTTCAAGATACATAACCTGGTAACAATGCGATAAATTTCTTCTTTACAAACCCAATATGTCATGCTTAGATAACCAAGATCACTTTGCTACTTCATGTAAATAAAATAACAATATACTAAACACATAAGAAATCCTTTTCAAACATTTTCCATGAATAACAAATACAAGTAAATCTTACTAAAATAATTCAAAACCAATACATATAATTCATACTTTATTTTCTTTAGGCTTTTAAATAATTATATGAATGAACATAGAGAGCATAACTGCATTTTGAATGAATAATCACTTAAATCAGAAACTGAAAACATAAATAATGATTTTAATCCTCTACACTTCAAGTAATCAAAACTAGAATTAGAAATACATATAATTTAAGATAAAATCGTAATTTATAATTCAAATCATAAATATTAATTAAATCCCCCTACCTCAACATCGATATGAGGTATTACGACTGACTTGGAAATTGAATTTCAATTTCGGATTGCGTCGGGCTGTCGAGTCGTCGTGTCGAGAAGTCGAAGAGACCGGAGAGAAGCTTAAAGAGTCGCTGGAATACCCAAAAGGTGAAAACTGAGTCAAAATATGCCAACACCATCTTCAAGCCGATACCTCATATCAAAATGATGAAAAATCCATGACATAAAAATGCACTTAATTATAATTATGCAATTATTATTTATATTTAAACTCAATTTATTCATTGGCTTAGGTTAAATTAAAAACTGGGTATTACAATATTAAGGGAGCACTTACACACACCCGGAAATCCTGCCTCTACACACCCGAAATCCGATTTTCGGGTGAAATTACGATTTTACCCCTACATTTCCATTCATTTGAATGAATGCCCAGTTCATTTTGGCATTCATTCGAATGAATGCTCAAGTGTATTTTCAATTCATTCGAATGAATAGGCTGAACAGTAACACGGAATACTGCTCAGCCCCATTCATTCAAATGAATGGATGATTCATTTGAATGAATAGTAATAAAATGACCTTCATTTCATCCATTTATTCGAATGAATCGATCGTTCATTCGAATGAACATGAATGAACGTTCTGATTCAATCATTCGAATGATTCATGAGTGAATGAACGTTCTGATTCAATCATTCGAATGATTCATCAGTTACAGTATACAGTTTTATTTAAATTCTTTTAAAATTTTAAACTTATTTTTGAAGCACTGTGTATTTCCAAAAAAATTCAAATTGAATATCTAATCTAATTAAAATAACCTGATAAAAATACTTTAAAACTTCAAGGTCTTTTGACACTCGTAAATATTTAAAACACAGTATTTGACAAATAAGGGTATCCCTAGGCAGTGTCAAAAACACATTTAGGAGTGTCAAAAGACCTTAAAGTCTTAAAGTATTTTTATCAGATTATTTTAATTAGTTTAGATATTCAATTTGAAAATTTTTGGAAATACACAGTGCTTAAAAAATAAGTTTAAAATTTTAAAAGAATTTAAATAAAACTGTATACTGTAACTGATGAATCATTCGAATGATTGAATCAGAACGTTCATTCACTCATGAATCATTCGAATGATTGAATCAGAACGTTCATTCATGTTCATTCGAATGAACGTCATCCATTCATTCAAATGAACGGTCGATTCATTTGAATGAATGGATGAAATGAAGGTCATTTTATTACTATTCATTCGAATGAATCATCGAATGAACGGTCGATTCATTCGAATGAATGGATGAAATGAAGGTCATTTTATTACTATTCATTCGAATGAATCATCCATTCATTCGAATGAATGGGGCTGAGCAGTATTCCGTATTACTGTTCAGCCCATTCATTCGAATGAATTGAAAATACACTTAAGGATTCATTCGAATGAATGCCAAAATGAACTGAACATTCATTCGAATGAATGGAAATGCAGGGGTAAAATCGTAATTTCACCCAAAAATCCGATTTCGGGTGTGTAGAAGCAGGATTTCCGGGTGTGTATAAGTGCTCCCCAATATTAATCTTTCATGTACATGACTGGACCCTATTTAGCGTTTAAACAGCTAGGCCTCAAATATTTAGGCTGCATTTGGATGGTGGGTAATTTTTATAGGGGTTACCCCTAAATAGGGGTGACGCTTGAGTAGGGGTGACCCTTGAAGTGGGATTACCCTTATCTTGTTTGGTAATTGCAGTGGTAAAGTAAAACCTTACCCTAAGGGTAAAAAATCTTATTTGGTAACTAAAAGCAAGGGTAACCTGATATATTAATATTTTTTATTTTTTTTATAAAACATAATTATTAAATAATATTTATGAAGTAAATTCTAATAATATAACTGATAATAATATTATCTAATTTTTATAAATTATTTTTCATAATTATAATTTAAAATGAACACTTGCATTCTAATATTAAAAATATAAATAAAGATTTTTTTTATATTACTATTTTAAATCCCAATAAATAAATAAAAAATATCAACATATCTCTTCATAAAAATTATAATTATTATTTTTTATATTATATGAATTTAATAAAACTATTAATTCTCATAAAATTGTTAATATGTCAGTTTACCCCTATTCAAGGGTAGCCTCTATAAAAATTTACCCCTCACTCAAATACATCACTTTGAAAATGTTGCAGATTTTTTTTTTTATATTATATAGATTTAATAAAATTATTAATTCTCATAAAATTGTTAATATGTCAGTTTACCCCTACGTACAATTACCCCTGCTCAAGGGTAACCCCTGTAAAAATTTACCCCTCACCCAAATGCATCACATTGAAAATGTTGCAGAAATTTTATTTTATATAGATTTAATAAAATTATTAATTCTCATAAAATTGTTAATATGTCAGTTTACCCCTACGTACAATTACCCCTGCTCAAAGGTAACCCCTGTAAAAATTTACCTCTCACCCAAATGCATCACGTTGAAAATGTTGCAAAAATTTTATTTTTATATTATATACATTTAATAAAATTATTAATTCTCATAAAATTATTAATATGTCAGTTTACCCCTACGTACAATTACCCCTGCTCAAGGGTAACCCCTGTAAAAATTTACCCCTCACCCAAATGCATCACATTGAAAATGTTATATTAATTTTATTTTTATATTACATAGATTTAATAAAATTATTAATTCTCATAAAATTGTTAATATGTCAGTTTACCCCTACGTACAATTACCCCTGCTCAAGAGTAACCCCTATAAAAATTTACCCCTCATCCAAATGCATCACGTTGAAAATGTTGCAGAAATTTTATTTTTATATTATATAGATTTAATAAAATTATTAATTATCATAAAATTGTTAATATGTCAGTTTACCACTACTCAAGAGTAACCCCCTATAAAATTTACCCCTCACCCAAATGTATCACGTTGAAAATGTAAAATGTTGACACATTTTTAAAATAATCTTCTAATAGAATAAAGTGTTAATTACCCTGAAAGATATTATCATAAATCTCAAAATTTTCAGAGTTTTGAAACCCTATCGAAATTTTGACAGAATCACCCCTTAAAAATAAAATATTTTGACAAATATGTTTCAGAAAATTATATAATATATAATTGAAAAATAGATGAATGCACGGGATAAATAGGGGAAAAGTGTCCTTAAAAAAAAAAAAAAAAACCACTATTATTATTTTAAATTTCAATAAATGAAAAAAAAAATTCTTCATATCTCTTTATAAAAAAATATAATTTTTTTTTTGGTGATATGAAATTTATCAAATGAAAATAATGGAGTGCTTTTAAAAAAAATAAAAGCCAAGTACTCACCAAAATAAATAAATAAAATGTAAAAAAAAAAAATCATAAGCAAAATGGGGGGTAAGGAGGGGTATTCATTTTTTAATACCCCTTGCCCCATGGGGGTATTGAAAAGGGTGACAAGAGGGGAATTTTTACCCCTCCCTCCTTATTACCAAACGGGGTAAGTAGGAGTAACGGGGGGTTACCCCCCTTACCCCCATCCAAACGCAGCCTTAGTCGTATTTACATTGTGTGTCTAGAATCAATTTATTAATTCCCTTACTTGTAAAATATCTGGTATCTTTTTTTAGTAACGTTCGCATCTTTTCCATTTTAGTCAAAAGTTAGGAATCTATCATTATACTTTGATTAATAGCATTCATTTTTAGGTTTTTAGTGCAATCTGTAATGTAATACAATATTTAAAAATACTTTAAACAATGTGGTTGATTCTTTTCACCCAGCTTTGAGTTTAAACAGTTCGAGAACAATCCATGAAAAGAGCTGGAAGTAAAATAAGACTAAATAAAATAATCGCATTAAAAACACGGATCAATCGACTGACCTATTGGATCGTCCGATAGAGCATCATTCTGCTAACAAACAGAAAAGAGAAGAAGAAGCATATGATTGAGGGATTAAAAATCCCATCTTTAAGTTTTAAAATCAACAGAAAATAACTTTTTTTTGTAACAAAATAAAATCCTACTTTAAAATATCACCATCTCTAAGAAATTTAAAAAGATCTCCTTTATTTAAAAATAACAACAAGACAACTTAAAATGAAAATGAAATAATTTCTCAAAATATTTTATCTCTTAAATAACATTAGAAAAAATAAAGATCTTGACATAAAATAAATACAACTTCATTTAAAAGTCCATTTTTAAGTTTAAACTAAAAATCAAAATCGAAATAAGATACACCTCTTAATAACTTAAACTAAAAAAAATCTGAAATAAAATTCATTTCATGTAGAAATTTCCATTTTCAAAATTTCATTTAAACATAAAGTCCATTTACTTCATTTATCAAAATAGTTACAATGACCACTAAAATTTTCATAGACAAAATAAAATAATTATAAAAATATCTGGAAAAAGATCGTCGGACTCTTGCCTAAAAAAATCACCGTCGGCTGCAACAGGGGCCCCACAAAATGCCAAAGCCATTCTCCCTGTTAGAGAGAGGGAAGCAAGAAAAGGAAGAAGGAAAAGAGAGGGCGAGAGAGGAGACAAAATGCCAATCTACTTTTATAGAGAAATAAAAAAATATTACCTCATTATTTTTTAAACTGAAAATAATTTAATAAAATAATATTACTTTTTAAAATATATCAATAATTTTATTATTATTATAATAATATTTTCGAAAATATCTAAGATATTTTTTAAAATAAATCTGCAACAAATTCTAAGGAGGGGCCCACTCGGGCGATTCAAAAAAAAAATAGCAGTCCTGGATAATTTTTAAAAATTCAAAAATGAGTTTGAGTCGAGTTTTCGAATTTCCTTAAAGGAAATCAGGTAGACTCTAAGCAGGTTCAAAAATGTGTGCAAATCTTGGAGTCTAGTTCAAATCAAATTTTAAAATACAGAACTAGATTTTATAGTAATTTCCAAAAATAATTAATTAAATAATTTTTTTAAATTTTTTACCAATTTTACTAAAAATCGATAACTTGAGCTCTCGAGCTCAAATTTGGCCCCTCGGACGATTCAGAAAAAAATTGAAATCTCATTTCGAAAATTTTATTAATAAAAACTAAGTATTAAAACTAGAATAACTTTTTAATTTTGTGGAGAAATAGCTGTCTTGGATAATTTTAAAAATTCAAACATGAGTTCAAGTCGGGCTTTTGAAAATTTTGAGAGGAAATCAGGTAGACTTTAAGCGGGTTCTGAATTTTCCTATGTTCTTATTGTGGAAATGAATGTGTGCAAATCTTGGGTCTAGTTGTTCAAATCTAATTTTAAAATACAGAATAAGAGTTTACAGTAATTTTGAGAAATAATTAATTAAATATAATTTTTTTTTATTTTTCATCAATTTTACTAAAAATGGCATAACTTGAGCTCCTGAGTTCAGATTTGGCCACCCGGGCGATTAATTTTGTTTTTGAAATCTCATTCCGAAAAAACTTATTAAAAAGTAGGCATTAAAAAAAATTTAAAACTAGACTACCTTTTTAATTTTGTGTAGAAATAACGGTCATGGATAATTTTTAAAAATTCAAATATGAGTTTCAGTCGGGTTTTTGAAATTTTTTGAGAGGAAATCAGGTAGACTCTAAGCGGGTTATGAATTTTTTTATGTTTTTTTCTTATTGGGGAAATGAATCTGTGCAAATCTTGGGGTCTATATGTTCAAACCTAATTTTTAAAATACAAAATAAGAATTTACAGTAATTTCCAGAGATAATTAAATAAATATATTTTTTTATTTTTATCAATTTTACATAACTTGAGCTCCCGAGCTCAGATTTGACCACTCGTGCGATTCAAAACAAAAATTGAAATCTCATTCCGAAAAATTTATTAATAAAAACTAGGTATTAAAACTAGACTACCTTTAAAATTTTGTGGAGAATAACAGTCCTGGATCATTTTTAAAAATTCAAAAATGAGTTCGAGTTTGGTTTTCGAAAATTTTGAGAGGAAATCAGGTAGACTCTAAGCGGGTTTTGAATTTTCCTATGTTCTTCTTATTGGGAAAATAAATGTGTGCAAATCTTGAGGTCTATTTGTTTAAATCTAATTTTAAAATACAGAACACGATTTTACAGTAATTTTCAGAAATAATTAATTAAATATAATTTTTTATTTTTCATCAATTTTATTAAAAATATCATAACTTAGAGGTCAGATTTAACCATACTTAGACTTGTTGAAAAGCCTACAACAAAATGTACACAATCATTCCACTCTTTATTCAAAATCGAGTCTCAAAAATTCTTCAAAATACGTAATTTTGGTTCAGAATTGTTTTAAGAGATAATCTTAATATATATCTTATTAAGAAGTCATTTGACTGAACGAGTAAGACCCAATTTAATCTCAATATAAAATGAATTTAAATCTATTTGACCATTTTAACCTGAATTGTAATGAATGGCATAACTTGACTGACAGCAGTTGTTGACAATTGACAGCCGTATTGTCCTCGTGGCAAACGTGACAATTAACAAGCCTCAGCGCTCACGCATTTTATGATAGAAAACATTACCATCCACTCTTTTCCTGGTGGTCCGTTTCCCTTTGAGTCCTTTCTTATTTTTTTTTATTTTTGGTACATTTGTAAATTTCTTTATTGACAGGATAAGTAATTTATGATAAGCGGTCTTTTGTGATGAGTGAAAATCAAACTAAAAAATTCTTCATTATATTTTAATTCTAAATCTTTTTATCAATTCTAAGTTTCTAACTTGAGATACAATTATTATTTTTTAAGTGAGTGGGAGTCGCATACAACTATTTTATTTTTTAACCTTTTATTTGTTAATTTATAATATTTTTAGATGTTGCAGTCATTAATTATTAAATACATATATTTACACATTCTTATATTTAAAGTAATATTTTTCAAGTTAGACTTAAAACTTTAGAAAACAGAATTATACAAAAGCATTGATTTTAATTTCTGTATCCACAAACTCAGAGTCCAGAGTTTACATTCGATGGATGAGAAACCCCAAGCCTATATATCTCATGGACTCCAGTTTTTAATATGGGAGCACTTACACACACCCGAAAAATCTGCCTCTACACACTCGAAATTGGATTTTCGAGTGAAATTGCGACTTAACCCCCACGTTTCCATTCATTCGAATGAATGCCCAGTTCATTTTGGCATTCATTTGAATGAATGCCCAGTTCATTTTTTATTCATTCGAATGAATGGGTTGAACAGTAAAACGTAATACTGTTCAGCCCATTCATTCGAATGAACATTCATTCGTATACGCTGATGGATTCATTCGAATGAATGCCCAGTTCATTTTGACATTCAAGGGAGAAGGGATTGAGAAAGGGCTCAAGGGAGAAGGGAGAGGGAGAGGGAAACGACGGTTTAGGGTTTTGAATGGAATGAGACGAGTGAAATTTCGTGGATCGATTTATATATAAGTTCCATTCATTCGAATGAATGCCTTGAAAACGTGCATTCATTCGAATGAATGCCTGAACTGCCATTCGCAGGAATGCATTCATTCAAATGAATCAGTTGATTCATTCGAATGAATGCACGTTTGAAGGCATTCATTCGAATGAATGGGTTGATTCATTCGAATGAATGTATCAGAGACTGCCTCCGAATGACAGTCCAGTCATTCATTTGAATGAATGCTTGAAAACGTGCATTCATTCGAATGAATCATGCATTCATTCGAATGAATCATCCCATTTATTCGAATGAATGCCTTCAAACGTGCATTCATTCGAATGAATGGAGATGAACCAGAAGGACTGTCATTCTGAGGCAGCCTCTGATACGTTTGAAGGCATTCATTCGAATGAATTAGTTGATTCATTCGAATGAATGCTGTGTATACGAATGAATCGAATGAACGGGTTGAACAGTATTCCGTGTTACTGTTCAGCCCATTCATTAGAATGAATACCAGTCATTCGAATGAATGCCAAAATGAACTGGGCATTCATTCGAATGAATCCATCAGCGTATACGAATGAATGTTCATTCGAATGAATGAGCTGAACAGTATACCGTGTTATTGTTCAACCCATTCATTCGAATGAATAAAAAATGAACTGGGCATTCATTCGAATGAATGGAAACTTGGGGTTAAATCGTAATTTGTCACGCCTGGTCCTGGGATGTTGGCTCGGAACGCGACTAATTTTTTTTTTTTTAAACTAATCCAAACACTACAAGTCCATGGGCCTTTATCAATCTCATCAAAAAGCCCATAGAAAATGGTCTACATGATCATGTGGACAACGCGTGTGATTCAACACATCAAGGCTCAAATTTCAACTCCACATTGACTTCAAAACAAAATCAAACCTGGGCGATCCATCATCAGTGCCCTTTGGCGACCCAATACCAGTGGCGATGCTTCGCCCCTGACAGCAAATGTGTTGTCTAGGTTGATGTTGCACACTCGGTTCTTCCCCGTTTCAACAGTCGAAATCTAAAATACACAACACAATACAATCACTTATATCTCATATTATCATATTACACAATATATGACTTATACACAATGTCTTTATGCCACAAGTGGCATAATCACCTAATATTCACATGATTTTAATATAAAACTAAACAAACATAAATCCTACCCTCGATCAGCACTAGATTCCGACTCCTAAGCACCGCAGAGGGATTCTTCATTTCTCACATCAAATACATGACCTGCATTGTAAGGGATGTGAGCTCTAACCCAGTAAAGAGATCTCAAATTAACAAATCCCTCCAAATTTTCAGAATATCAAATTTACAATGCAGTGTATAAGGAAAACACTTAGAACACAATGACATACCTTTACCATTTGTTCTTTCTTATCGACGTACACACCCATGCATACTCACGCATATACCTGTAAACCCACCTAAGTACACACACAAATGTAGATGCCACCCACACATGCATTCTCACATTTGCACCTGCAAACTCACACATGTATTCATAATATTAATAGCACAATGCACGTTCAACAACATGATAAGTAAATACATCATATTTATCATTTACAAGGTTACAACGAAATTTGTAATACACTGGGGTATCCCACTCAACCCCGTTGAGGTATCCTACTCAACCCCAACTGTACAGGTCCAGGGTATCCCACTCAACCATGTCGAGGAATCCCACTTATCCTCGAATGCATTAACTCAAGGCAGACAGAATGCAGCATCTTGCAAGAGCTCGACCGAACGTACAAGTGTGTGTGTATACTTAACATGTATATTAACTTCAACTACCCATAAACATGAAAACAATTTAAAATCACCATTTACTTATGCTTTCTCCATATATCCTTTCCACGAGGGTTTAACAATGGAGTTCCACTCTCCATCCACTGGTTTCAATCTAGGTTTAAGAACCTAGAGTTTTTTCATCTCGTCGCTTGCACAAGCTTATTAGCACAGGAATAATCACATACATACATAATTCTATGCATGATCAAATATCACCTCTTCACATAACCAATGCATGGATCACATGCATGCACTAGTATACACCTACTACATCCACCAGAAACCATAGCTGAGCCTAATGCATATTCAATTATAGTATGCATCAATGACCATAGAATGAACCACATGCACATGTACCACATTAAATGCATCATTTTTGGACATTTCTCACTATTTGTCCAAACCCATAAACCTACTATCCCCTAGACATACAATGGGTCTCATTTCCCATCCTAGAGTCTAATAGTTTCTAACACAAACTCATAACACGAGTCAAGTTTAGTCTCCTCATCTTGATCGACAAAGTTTCGTGAGTGTCTCGATTTGCATGAAGGAGAGAGAAAGTTGGTCCAACTGTTTCAATTGGATAATTCACATAATTAGACACTATATTTAATGACCTAAGTTGACTCGATGGACAACTCGATGGATCCGACTGACGGAACATACTTCTATCGAGATAAACTCTTGGAGGAACGAATAACAAGAAGTCATAAAATTTTAATTACTCTTTTAAAATGTCACCGTCTAAAATTAAGATAATAGTTTATCTTTTATTAACACAAACCAAGAAATCAATTGATATCTTAAAATAAAAAGGTTTAACATTTGTTATGTGAAAAACCCAACTTTTGAAGTTAAATAGTAAGTCATTTAAAACTCATTCCACTGAGGCTTAGTTCAATTTAAAATCCCAAAATAAGAACTCATCAATTAAGTGGATAAAGGAAATAAATAAATAAAGTTCTCTACTTAAACTCATCAAACAAAACTTACAATAACCAAATAAAAATATAACTTTAACATTCTTGCATAAAATCCTGTTAGAAAAAAAATAGGATACAACTTTATCTAAAAGAAAACACCACCTTGATATTTAAAGGTGTTAAAATCTCAACATTAATAATTAAACAACATAATAACTAAATTCTCCATGATTAAGATAGGATACTAATTTAAACCCAAAATAAATAACATCTAATGTTATCTAAAATAC
The DNA here is from genome assembly GCA_022113865.1 of Chimonanthus praecox. Lineage (NCBI taxonomy): Eukaryota > Viridiplantae > Streptophyta > Magnoliopsida > Laurales > Calycanthaceae > Chimonanthus > Chimonanthus praecox. The sequence continues at coordinate 43,669,652 of CM039093.1, forward strand.
CCATAAATAAAAAAATAACTAAAATGATAAGACCTAATCTAATAGATAAACTATTAATTTCTAAAATATTAGTGATAACAACATAAAACCCAAATGAATGGAGATTTGAGTATACAGCACCCAAGGTGCTAAACTGAATGGAACGGTGCTGCCCCCAGCAACACCTCAGAGAAAAGAAAACATAGAAGAGAGATAAGAGGAATAGGAAAAAGAATAGCTAGTTTTAAAATATCTCCAACCTAAATTGTAATCAAAGTTTAATAAAACCAACTAAACTAGACATTTGCATAATCTGATAATTTCATAATAAGTAATATATTTAAACAAAAACCCAAGTGATGGAATGACCTTTACAAAAAAACTGAAATATTAAATAAAAAATAAAAACTGAATTTAAATCAAAACTGTAATAACTTAGTATACCAAAGCTAGAATAAATAATTAAACAACCAAATAAAACTCACCTGAAAGAGGTGGCTGCAACGCCAGCCCACACACCATGAGATGGAAGAAAAGAAAAGAAACTTCCTTTTGAAGGAGAGGAGAGAAAACTGAATGAAAGAAGGAGAGGGGTTAATTTTATTTTATTTTTTATCTTTCTACCTACTCTCTTCACTTTACTCTCTTAAAAACGGTGATGGTGAATTTCCACAAGCAACCCAACCTATGCTACTCCATAGCTTAATAGTCTTTACCTTATCCTTTTAAAAATAAACTAAACCTTATACTATTGTACTTTGCATAAATAAATTAAATTTTTTTTTTAGTTTTTTTTAAAAAATAACACACTTTTAAATACATTAAAACTTAGTAATTTTAAAATTAAAATAACACCTTATAAAATTTTTGACTTTACAGTCGGTTCAAACAATTTTTCACTGACAAAAACACTATAAAATTTCAGGATGTTTAACACTCTTAAACATTTGAAAATTAACTTTTTATAAAATAGGGACACCCCTGACAAATCAAAATCCACACTTCTACAATCAAAATGTCAGTTGGAAAAATTCTTTAGACTTAGAATTTTAAAACTAAATTTATGAGTGAAATTTGGGAATTTAAATACCTCAAATAATTTATTTTCCAAACACAAATTATTTTAAGGATCTCAGTCGGAAAAAGTTTAGATAATTTCAACTTTTCCACTACACTTTAAACGAGTCGGATCCACTCGAGTCGAGTCAAACTTTGACTCTAAACAAAGTACACTTGTTAATCGTTTAGATTAACGGGTCAATAATCACAATTAACACGTAAATTTACATAATTAGACACTAATTTGGGTCGGGGTATTACATCCCACCCCCCTTAAAGAAATTTTGTCCTGAAATTTTAAAAGAAAGCTCCTACCTTTACTCTTGACTCTTGTTCCCTCGTTACATGTTATACTTCACGATGCTTCCACAACACTTGTACTAATGGAAACGCCTTCCCTCGAAACACTCGGGTTCGAGTATCCTGAATATCTTTGGGTATCTCCTCCAGAATCAAGTCTTTCAAGACTTCTATCTCTTCCATATAGCTTGAATCCAAAGTATAACTTGTCTCCAAGACACTAAATTCTTACATTCTTGAATATCCGCATGTTTTCTCCAAAACTAAGTCCTTTGAGATGTCAACTCCCTTGGATGTTTGAGGCACAACTTGCGACATGTTCTCCAGCACATCAAAAGTATCTTACCTGAAATCCACTTTCAGTAATTCATAGGTTGACACAATTATTAGTTAGTATAACATGTGATTAAAACCATATACAACTTACCACATTGCCATGGTCTATCGAGATTCATCTCTCATGACACGGAGATATTCTCAATTCATATTATAACCAAGGCATTTACTAACCTGTCCAGTCAAGATTTGTGGATACTTTATCATTTTTTTCCCTAGAGTAGTTTGCAGTCCGTTCAACACTCGCCATTACTCATCCAACTACACTTGTCATGTTCAACCTTTGGGTTTCTAGACCTCATCCCCTTCCACCAAGAACAGACTCGCACATGTTCTTGGTCAAACTTTTCATGAGAAATTTTCCTTTCACAGGTCACTATTCACTTCCACCAATAGTCTGTTAGACGATGCCTTTTACAACACATTATCACACACAGATAATCCGATGCAGCCCATCACATCTGGCCCTCTCATCGCGACTTATCTCATGGAATACATCTCATCGTACACATCAATTGGCATCTCATAACCAGACCTAACTATTACAAATAGTTTCCAAGTTTACGTACATGATTTATGATGTCTACACACATCACAACATACACAAGGTCAACTTACAGCGTATGCCACACGTCTGACACACAGTGAATGTCATGGTACAATGGTCCACCAGACAGTCAATCCCACTGTCTAAGCTATGATACGTCTTATCGAATGTGCATCTCCAATCTTGCATTAATTTGATGCCTTTATATTACTAGAGCCTTATATCCTAGACATCTTACAATTCAATCATGAGTTTCCATAATCATATCCCTTATTACCTTGATGAAATCATACATGCTGTATAAATAGATTCATCCTACACATAACTCACATCCACTAAGTCTTAAAATATTACGAAACTCAGTGATACACACTAAGAGCTTTCCAGTCCTTTCTCGAGCTCAATTTTGATTTGGTCATGTCTTTCAACTAACTACATCTTTGAAATGTGCACCCATGCACACATCTCAAAATGCATCAGCTGAAGGAATACTCTACCATGTGTGTGAAGACAATTTCTCATGCTAACCAAGCTTGCCATAATCCAATTACCAAGGATAGATTCAAATCAAAGCCTAACATGTCTCATGCATACATATCACACAAGATGGATCACTGACGACTAACGCGTTCACCTCATCCACCAAACCTTGCAGATTTCTCACTCATTCATTCAATCTTTAAATCTCTTACCTATTGAGAGATTTATTTCCCACGTGTTGCAGTCTATTAGGTGCACTCACAACTTTAATCCATTCCAGTTTATGCATATACCCATGTATATCACATCACAATATTTACATGTGGAAGAATTTTCCAATTTGACTAGTCTGACCAAGTTCATCAAAGCGTACAACACTCATGTCACAAATTCAGAATTGGTATGGATTATTAGCCAGGCCCACGTCATACTATAGCATCCCAATCATGATGAAATGCCATACACACTTAACAATTTATTACCATATACTAACAATACCTCACATTCAAGGAGATAAAACACATCACCAGTTCAATAACTGCTTAATGAATAATTAGTCTCTAGAACATCCAGAAGTGACCTCCTTTGTACACATCCGCTCAACCTCCATTAGTCCATCATTGGCATATCAAAACTAGCTTAGTTTTTATGCCCCATCTCTTTTAATCATTTGTCCCTTGAGACATACTTATCTCCTACTTAAGATTTCGTCTCACTTTAATGATCCATTGATCCATTTTGACAGAATCATGTCAATACATGCCAAGTTAAGTTTCTTGGATATAAACACTAATTTGGACAAGAACCCTTCCAAGATTCCATTATTCCTTTTAATTCCACCGATATCACCTGATAGTGAGAAGTAACACTTTAGTCTCTTTTTGTAGAGACAGTTAAAATCATCTGAATCACACCGATCTCTCCTATACTGACTTATACTTTGGTCAAAACTTTTAGCCTCATAGTCACATAAGCTTATCACTTCTATATTAATCCAGGACAGTGTGTAGGGTAATCACTCATCCCTCACTAGAAGTAAAGTAAAATTCTACCATTTGAACCATTTAGTCAACTCAATCACCATCACCCATCATGTAGAACTCACATACAATCCATTATGAGTTTTTTGTTTTAGTGGAAGATCATATCTCCAGGGGTCAATTCCAACCTTAGGTCCCATTCCCAGCAGACCCTTCATAAAAATCTTACACTCAATACACCACCAGGTTATCATTCACAATTCAAGACATTTTTGTTGTTTACTATGGTCTTAGGTGGGGAAACTCCAAAGCTCTTGCCACGCCTAACACCATAATCATCCAGTCAATACACAAACTTCATAACTTCACTACACCTTAAATAGCAAAGGTTAACAATTGCAATACTATCTGGTGTGACTACACATCACAACTTTCCATTTTCACTAGCTCAATTTCCATAAAAGGGAATCACGGAGGATAAACTTCTCAAACTTTCACACCTTCAACTACCTATTTTTGATAGTTTTCTCATTTATCTAAGTCATGCTTAAAGACATTCCTGAGTAAGCATCAGGATCTTGAGGACAAAAGCACTACTTAACCAAAAGCTCCTCCTCTTTACCCTTGTTATGCCGCCTCTTACTCCTTTGAGGACGATATTCTATCTCATAGCTAGCTTGCCTTTTTGATACTGCAACGTATTTGTACAAAGAGTCAAACATTCAAGCATTACAAAGTACATCACAAGTACATTACAAGCAACGCTTGCACTATTAGCCAACTAATACTGAGGGTCTTTTACTCTAGGAAAATCCATCTTGTCTTAATAAGATTCCTCAAGCTTAACCAACTTCGAGACTTTTAATAAATCCTACACCCTCTGACCCTACTCAGAAAAGGGGTTAACACTTTCCAATACTTGGTTTCAGATATCAACTTGATACTAAAAACACACCACTAACCAAACAAAAAGGGTTCGTTGTCAATCCAACTCCTCTTATCTCCATATCCGTAAGGAGTTATTATTCCAATCACTTTCAAATAATTGTTTAGGGTTTCCACTTAACAATGAAATCACATAACTTCCCAAAACAAGGAGGTTCAATCTCACCTTAACTCGAATTTCTATCTTCCCCATTCCAAAATCAAAGGAAAGAATCCAAATTCAATCAATCATTCTATTTCCACCCATACGCACAGTCCGAGATTTGAACCATGCTCTGATACCACTATGTCACGGCCCATCCTCGGATGTGGGCTCGGAACGCGACAATTTTTTTTTTTTTTTTTAAACTAATCCAAACACTACAAGTCCATGGGCCTTTATCAATCTCATCAAAAAGCCCATAGAAAATGGTCTACATGATCATGTGGACAACGCGTGTGATTCAACACATTAAGGCTCGAATAAATTTCAACTCCACACTGACTTCAAAACAAGATCAAACCTGGGCGATCCATCATCAGCGCCCTTTGGCGACCCAATACCAGTGGCGATGCTTCGCTCCTGACAGCAAATGTGTTGTCTAGGTTGATGTTGCACACTCGGTTCTTCCCCGTTTCAACAGTCGAAATCTAAAATACACAACACAATACAATCAATTATATCTCATATTATCATATTACACAATATATGACTTATACACAATGTCTTTATGCCACAAGTGGCATAATCACCTAATATTCACATGATTTTAATATAAAACTAAACAAACATAAATCCTACCCTCGATCAGCACTAGATTCCGACTCCTAAGCACCGCAGAGGGATTCTTCATTTCTCACATCAAATACATGACCTGCATTGTAAGGGATGTGAGCTCTAGCCCAGTAAAGAGATCTCAAATTAACAAATCCCTCCAAATTTTCAGAATATCAAATTTACAATGCAGTCTATAACGAAAACACTTAGAACACACTGACATACCTTTACCATTTGTTCTTTCTTATCGACGTACACACCCATGCATACTCACGCATATACCTGTAAACCCACCTAAGTACACACACAAATGTAGATGCCACCCACACATGCATTCTCACATTTGCACCTGCAAACTCACACATATATTCATAATATTAATAGCACAATGCACGTTCAACAACATGATAAGCAAATACATCATATTTATCATTTACAAGGTTACAACGAAATTTGTAATACACTGGGGTATCCCACTCAACCCCGTTGAGGTATCCTACTCAACCCCAACTGTACAGGTCCAGGGTATCCCACTCAACCCTGTCGTGGAATCCCACTTATCCTCGAATACATTAAGTCAAGGCAGACAGAACGCAGCATCTTGCAAGAGCTCGACCGAACGTACAAGTGTGTGTGTATACTTAACATGTATATTAACTTCAACTACCCATAAACATGAAAACAATTTAAAATCACCATTTACTTATGCTTTCTCCATATATCCTTTCCACGAGGGTTTAACAATGGAGTTCCACTTTCCATCCACTGGTTTCAATCTAGGTTTAAGAACCTAGAGTTTTTTCATCTCATCACTTGCACAAACTTATTAGCACAGGAATAATCACATACATACATAATTCTATGCATGATCAACTATCACCTGTTCACATAACCAATGCATGGATCACATGCATGCACTAGTATACACCTACTACATGCACCAGAAACCATAGCTGAGCCTAATGCATATTCAATTATAGTATGCATCAATGACCATAGAATGAACCACATGCACATGTACCACATTAAATGCATCATTTTTGGACATTTCTCACTATTTGTCCAAACCCATAAACCTACTATCCCCTAGACATACAATGGGTCTCATTTCCCGTCCTAGAGTCTAATAGTTTCTAACAGAAACTCATAATACGAGTCAAGTTTAGTCTCCTCACCTTGATCGACAAAGTTTCGTGAGTGTCTCGATTTGCGTGAAGGAGAGAGAAAGTTGGTCCAACTGTTTCAATTGGATAATTCACAGAATTAGACACTATATTTAATGACCTAAGTTGACCCGACGGACAACTCGATGGATCCGACTGACGGAACATACTTCTATTGGGATAAACTCTTGGAGGAACGAATAACAAGAAGTCATAAAATTTTAATAACTCTTTTAAAATGTCACCGTCTAAAATTAAGATAATAGTTTATCTTTTATTAACACAAACCAAGAAATCAATTGATATCTTAAAATAAAAAGGTTTAACATTTGTTATGTGAAAAACCCAACTTTTGAAGTTAAATAGTAAGTCATTTAAAACTCATTCCACTGAGGCTTAGTTCAATTTAAAATCCCAAAATAAGAACTCATCAATTAAGTGGATAAAGGAAATAAATAAATAAAGTTCTCTACTTAAACTCATCAAACAAAACTTACAATAACCAAATAAAAATATAACTTTAACATTCTTGCATAAAATCCTGTTAGAAAAAAAATAGGATACAACTTTATCTAAAAGAAAACACCACCTTGATATTTAAAGGTGTTAAAATCTCAACATTAATAATTAAACAACATAATAACTAAATTCTCCATGATTAAGATAGGATACTAATTTAAACCCAAAATAAATAACATCTAATGTTATCTAAAATACCCATAAATAAAAGAAATAACTAAAATGATAAGACCTAATCTAATAGATAAACTATTAATTTCTAAAATATTAGTGATAACAACATAAAACCCAAATGAATGGAGATTTGAGTATACAGCACCCAAGGTGCTAAACTGAATGGAACAGTGCTGCCCCAAGCAACACCTCAGAGAAAAGAAAACATAGAAGAGAGATAAGAGGAATAGGAAAAAGAATAGCTAGTTTTAAAATATCTCCAACCTAAATTGTAATCAAAGTTTAATAAAACCAACTAAACTAGACATTTGCATAATCTGATAATTTCATAATAAGTAATATATTTAAACAAAAACCCAAGTGATGGAATGACCTTTACAAAAAAACTGAAATATTAAATAAAAAATAAAAACTGAATTTAAATCAAAACTGTAATAACTTAGTATACCAAAGCTAGAATAAATAATTAAACAATCAAATAAAACTCACCTGAAAGAGGTGGCTGCAACGCCAGCCCACACACCATCAGATGGAAGAAAAGAAAAGAAACTTCCTTTTGAAAGAGAGGAGAGAAAACTGAATGAAAGAAGGGGAGGGTTAATTTTATTTTATTTTTTATCTTTCTACCTACTCTCTTCACTTTACTCTCTTAAAAACGGTGATGGTGAATTTCCACAAGCCACCCAACCTATCCTACTCCATAGCTTAATAGCCTTTAACTTATCTTTTTAAAAATAAACTAAACCTTATACTATTGTACTTTGCATAAATAAATAATTATTTTTTTTTTTAGTTTTTTTTTAAAAATAACACACTTTTAAATACATTAAAACTTAGTAATTTTAAATACTAAATTTTAAAATTAAAATAACACCTTATAAAATTTTTGACTTTACAGTCGGTTCAAACAATTTTTCACTGACAAAAACACTATAAAATTTTAGGATGTTTGACACTCTTAAACATTTGAAAATTAACTTTTTATAAAATAGGGACACCCCTGACAAATCAAAATCCACACTTCTAAAAATCAAAATATCAGTTGGGAAAATTCTGTAGACTTAGAATTTTAAAACTAAATTTATGAGTGAAATTTGGGAATTTAAATACCTCAAATAATTTATTTTCCAAACACAGATTATTTTAAGGATCTCAGCCGGAAAAAGTTTAGATAATTTCAACTTTTCCACTACACTTTAAACGAGTCGGATCCACTCGGGTCGAGTCAAACTTTGACTCTAAACAAAGTACACTTGTTAATCGTTTAGATTAACAGGTCAATAATCACAATTAACACATAAATTTACATAATTAGACACTAATTTGGGTCGGGGTATTACATAATTTCACCCGAAAATCCAATTTCGGGTGTGTAGAGGCAGATTTTTCGGGTGTGTGTAAGTGCTCCCTTTTAATATTTGCTGATTAAATTTGCATTGGTTCAATACTTAACATGAATGTTTCGTCGTGAATTTAACTATTTATTGTTCATCATTAGATATTAGTCAATGAATAGTTCAGCATGTGGAATCCATATAAGGGTACAAACATCGGTATGAAATTTGTATGACAAATATCATGTATCAGTGATATACAACTATATCACCTAAAATAATTTTTTGGTAAAAAATAAAAATATATCATATGAGGGATATATCGATGCTACACTTCTCTATGATATCTCAGTCCAATATCGACAATATATACCGAATTAATTATATACAATACATATTGGTCAAAATGTATCGAAGAGTCTAAAAATTATAGGTATTGGCTGACACATATCATATTAGCGAATATTTAGACTCCCACTCGCATGCAATAGGTTTGTTGCAAAGCTTTCTTCTTATTATGTGGTTTATTAAGATTAGATCTAGCAAAAATTGACCTGAAGTACACCCAAGGATTGGAGCACCATTCTTTCATTGGCAAAATTTTGGTATAAGACCAACACTCATGCCTCTACCAAACTAACTCCCTTTGAGGTAGTATATGAAAACCACCACCAAGGCTCATCTCATATGTCAGAGGTACAGCAAAGGTGGACGTAGTGGATAATGCATTGCGCACCCGTGAGAAAATCCTTCAGACATTGAAGGAAAACCTGCATTTCACTCAACATCGCATGAAGAACTTTGCCAATCGAAGACGAACGAAGCGTGCTTTTGAGGTTGGCGATTGGGTATTTTTTAGGTTTCAACCATACCGAAAGCACACTGTCAATGTACGTGCTAATACTAAACTTGCCCCGAGATTTTACGGGCCATTCAAGATTCTTGAACGTAACAATAGCGTGGCATATTGCCTGGAGCTCCCGATCACATCAAAAGTCCACCATGTGTTCCACATGTCATGTTTAAAGGAACAAATTGGAGATGCAGCACATTGGCAATTTGACCTGCCACCCTTGGATGGTCAGGACGAGATCGAGTTAGAACCTAAAACCAGGGGTCCAAAATACGCTTCGGTCGATATTTCGGCCGATAATTTTCTCTCTCATCTGATTTTTCCATTTTATTGCATTTCTCTCTCCTCCGATTTTCAAAACCATGGAAAATCGTGAAAAATCGTGAAAACCTGTAAAAAACCGTAAAAAACCTTGAAAAAACCATATCGATTTTTTTTTTTTAAATACAAATAAATTTTAAATACCAATTTTTATGCATATCGGTCGATATGGTGACCGATATTCGGTCCGATTATCTGTCATATCAGTCGATAACCTTTTTTACTAGCCGATACATATCGTATCAGCCGATATTGTTCGGCCCTGAAAAACCAATATATATCGGCTGATACGATATGTATCGGCCGATATTTCGACCCCTACCTGAAACAGTGTTGCACCGTAGAATAGTTCGGAAAGGTAACAAGGCGGCTACTAAAATCTTGGTCAAATGGCGTGGCGTGGCTTAGGACAAGAAGAAGCCACTTGGGAGTTGTACCAGAAGATCTGTGCCAAGTACTCTTCTTTCCTCTGCGAGGACAACGTCGAATTCGGGTCCGGAGGGGTGTATCGTACCCACCTCTTCTAACGACTGAGTCATGCAGCCAGTTGGAGAGAATTGTGTAGGTCTAGCGCTCAGTTGGAGCAATTCGTTGGTAGTTTCCGTGCTTGCATAATACATGTCACTTTTTGCTTGTTTTTTGCTTATCTAGTTTTCGAATTCAACTCTTTGTTATCTCTCTCCTTGTTGTTTGGCTTAAGCTGTGTAACCTCCTCCTTATTGGATGGGGATTGATGGTATTTATTTGAATTCAAAGTAAAAAAAATGACAAGTAGAATTATTATCCAAACTTTGAACTAGGAGGTGGGGTCCCTCGAAGCACCCACTTTTTTTTCTTTTCACCATTCTTGCCTACTTCTCCTCTTTGATTCGTGTGCACTGTCTCACATGTTGGCCCAGCTTAGTGAACGCACGACGGTCTACTACATTCTGGTTCAATTTGTCGGATTTCGGGTCTCTCTGACATCTCAATGTGAAGACTCGGCAATCCGACGCTACCCGACATTCAAATTCAATTTTCAACTCAGTTTTAACCACCTCGGATCAACGTAGAGGTAGGGGGTTTAATTAATGATTATTATATTTTGAAATTAATTAAGTTTATATTAATCTGTATGCATTTCCAAATCTATAGTTTGATTCAATATAATTGTAAATATATTGAAGAGCAGAGGGAGCTTTATCAGTTATCATGATTTAATTATCTAATTTAAGCTATATTATTTTTAACAAAATTCTGATCATCAGTTGATTCATTTTGTATAGGCTAGTTGTTGATAGCCTATTTATAAGAAAGTTTTGAAAATATTTCTTATATGCTTATTATGTCATTTGATAGTTATTTTCATGAATTTAGAAAGTGATTTGAGTACATGGGAATTTTACCACATTGCTATTGAGTTTGATAGTTTTAAATACAAAAGTCTTACATTGAGGATATGATTTTGAATATGAAAATTTAACTTTAATAATTTGAGCAAGAAGGGATGGAGTCCTTAGGTGAAAGACCTTATTTGGCACGAGCGGTACCAATGCTAGAAACCCAGAAAGTGGCAAGTGTTAGAATTCGATCCTTGATTAGAATAATATGCAAAAGGAGTTTCTCGAAAAGCACTGTTCATGCGAAGAAGCTCAAAGTGCTGCTCCTTGATGTATTGAGCTTCTTCGCATGAACAATGCTTTTCGAGAAGCTTCTTCAAACTTTAGTTTTCTAAATGCAAGTTTCAACCTCTGCAGCAGCACTTTGAGTTTATTTTTTTGAGGATTTTGGTATGATTTCTCTCCAAGTTAATATTTTTCATTGGTAGATAATATTGAGATGTAGCTTTGGTTAAATTTTGGTAGGAAAATACTTTTTAGTTTTTTCTGAAAAATAATCAAAGAAAATGCCCGAAAAATAGAAACTGCTCCACCATGTGGAGAAACAGTCTACCCGTCAAATACATGCGATGGAATTTAATGATCGACCAGTCTATCCATTTTCACCACTTTGGTGATTATTTTAAGTCTTGTAATGTTTAAATACTGCATTTTATGTAGGCCACTTGGCCAAACAATTTAGCCTAACTTAGGAAACGTGCAGCACTATGTGTTTCCATAGGTGTTGCTTGACATATAGGTCCATTCTTAGACTTTGGTCTTAAGGGGTAAGCTCTAGAATTACGAACACCCGTTCGGAATGTCTCAGAGGCCTGTGCACGTGGTACTTGAAGAATTTCTCCATTTGCAGACCTCCTAGTCTGTTTGCCATTTGAGTGACGAACAGATTCTAGTGACTAACGTTCTGTTCCGAACTAGTCTAGTGCAACGGGTGGAATTGTATGAGTAACTTAGTTGTGGATAAATTGCTTTTATCATTATTGGCTGGGCCAGTCTCAATACATCACGGTAACGATCACCTGTTAATAATACGAGACGGTCACTGAATTTCAGTTCTTTGTGTTGGTATGCCAACTCTTCTTAAAATGCCACGTATTCAATGTTATTTTATTTTCTTTTTTTTGGTCATTTTTTATATTCACTTGAAAGTCATTGGAGTTTTTAAAGTGAATATTATCTCACGAGTTTTACTCTTTAAAACGTGCACTTTGGTTTCTCGGTTAAATAAAGGACTTAAAATGAGAAAATATAAAGAGATGATTTATTATTATTATTGTTCAGTGTATTTATTTGGTTTTAACAGTTCAACCAAAACTCTCACCAATTTACGATGAAGAGATTCAACCACAATGTGTTTTTTAAAATGCATTGCATTTTGCATTTAAATTTTGAATTCTTATACCATTAGTCATACGGTAATGAATTGATGTCCGTGGTTATTATATTGACGGAAAATATGTGAACAGGACCAGAATGTGATACCGACATTGTTCACATGTAACGGGATGAGATAAATGCTTCTGTATATGAAATGTGAACACGAGAGCGTACGGGATGTCAAGGCCTAGTCATCTTGAAACGAAGTAGGGAACCGATTTATGTGCCTAGAGGCTGATTGGTTTCCTAGTTGGAGATCTTATGATAGATCAATCTCCAACCATGGTTCCGAGTGGAACACACGTCTTTGTTTATATAACGGTGTGTTGTAGGATAAGTACCTTTACACAGTAAATGGTGACTAGAGGGTAGACGTACCTGACTAGAGAGGATGGTAACCGATATAATTCTCTTATATCAGTTTTGAATACTTTAATTTATTCTCCATTGGTGGAGTTTGAATTATGTTTATTTTGAACATAGTATAGTTTTAAATACAACTGCTGATTTATTGTGATTCTATACAGGAGGGCTTAGGAATCCATGTTAGTTGAATGAATGTTTATCATGTTCATGCGAGATATAATATGGGTTGAACGGGTTTTAATCCATACATTGATATGCCTCAAGTGATGTGATGTGCATATCAAATTAACTCATACGTTTGGTGCGTGCACTTGGTTTGTGGAAAGCCACAATGCAAGGTGTATATACAGATTGGGTGAAGCACTGAGCATAAATTTGCCAGTGGTATAGAGACGTATTTGTGGGTTGGTCGTACCATAGATGTCAAGAGACATAGGTATTTTTTTGAGGAGGAAAAGCATGCATTAAATATATAACTATGTAGACGATGTTCTCGTAGAAAAACTACATGATTTCTGAGTTTTCAAAATGTAGTGTGATAATATGTATATGAATTGATAATATGATTTATTATCTGTTGGACTCTTTTCACTAGCTGTTTAGCTCACATCCTTTACGTTTCAGGAAACCTGGGAGATTTAAGTTTGGATGAGCCTCAGCTATAGAAAAGAGATGAAGACATCTTTTATATTTCCTGCTATTGGGAATATTATGTTTGTTTTTATATCGTATGTATGAACCTGTGTAATGTAATAAATCATGTATTGTGTCTGATTGAGGCAAAATAGATATGTAATAAAAAATTTGCGTTTCTTATGTGTGATTCTGATGGGAATGTGTTTTAGTTATAGTGAGTGTTATGGTGAATGTTTAGTCCACATGAAACATCATGTGTGCCATATTTCTACTTCGACTTAAAAACAATAGATCGAAGTAATAGACTATATGTTGACTAGTAGTGTATCCATGTACCGCGGTGTTGGGTGGGTTCCGTGTAGGATTTGGGTTTTAAGTTGGACCATTGCGACTCATCCATCTGCCTGGGAACTTAACTGGCCATGTAATGGTTGGATCTGAGGCTGTCAAATGTTATGTCCGAACTTCTGATTAGATGAAAACAAGTCCATATTAAGTTACGATTTTTGCAATTGTTAAAGGCTTAGTTAGAAAGAAAAAAAAGGTCCATGCCTTAGGGCCCTAGAGGGGAAGGGCCCTTGGGTGAAAGACCCTAAACTTGCACGAGAGGTACCAATTCCCACCAGGCTAGAAACCTGAAAAATGACAAGGGTGTGTCTCTGTAGCATTAAAAATGACAAGGGTGTGTCTAGGCATATAAGTGAGTTCATCAAAACAGATCATTGAAACCACTTATTGCAATAGATCCCTTTTAACCTGATTTACTCATACTGTAGTGTTAAGTCTTCTCACAGAAAAATGTGTAGTATCGAGGAATTTGTCAAGCATACTTACAGATATACAGATAATGATCAGTCTATATACATAGCATACAAAACAATACGTACTCATAGTATTTCAAATCCTATTTTTCGAAAATCTTCAGGGGAAATAGAACTGAGTCTCCTATTTGGTTACTAACCCTTTTAAGTTACAATAATCAGGAATGTATATTTAATAGAGTGCTCAGACCACTTCTTATATTGTCTTCTGGACATGACCAGGTTGACATATTGAGTTAGGCCTAGAGGTATAAGGTGCTCAGGCCACTACTCTTATAGCGAGTTAGGCCTAGAGGTCACTCAGTGCCCGCACCCATCATTTCTACCGAGCAGCTAAGGAAATCACACAGTTACAGATAGCTATCAGGCTGAGTTAACCACAGATAGAGAGAATTGGGCTGGAAGTGAATACAATAAGTAATACACAATAGTATCAAGAGAAAGGGATTAGTATTATTTTTAATTATCAAAAAGGGGTAAAAACATCACATTAAAACCTAGGGTCTAACATATGCATTTTAAATCAAACCAAGATTTACAAATCAAAACTGGGTTCCTCGGAACATGCCTCGGAACCAGGTACTAGGGCTTCGGACCTTCCGAGCCTACCGCCTAAACTGGTCCACAGAAATTCGGAACATGGTTCTGTGTTTCGGAACGTCCAAGGCTCATGTCTCGGAACGTTCGAGGGTGCTTCTGAACTTGTGATAAATAAAAGGGTTTAAAGCCTTTATTTTCAAAATTTGGAGAAATAAACTAAACCGTCATTTTAAAACCTAACATCACATAATTTTCTCAAATTTTTCTTATTCCTGAAATCATTTAAAAACATTTATTTCTTCTCTTTCGGGGTCTTTTCGGGTAGTTTTAAATAATATTTTCTGAAAATAAAATAATTCTGTAATTATAAATTAAAATCCTTGATTAAGGAAATCAATATCATCCATTAATAATCAAATAATTACATACATAGAAGAAATATTATTGATAAATGGTAAATTACCATTTTGCCCTTCCAACTAGACGAGCTGGATCATCGAGCTTTCGAGCTCTGACTGGGCCAAACCTGGGCTTTTTGTAAAACCTTAATTGAAATCTTCAAGATTAACCGGTCAAAGTATGATTTATTATACTGATTACGCCTAATTCGGGTCAGGGTATTACAGCATTAATGTGCAACGGTCTAGTTGGTGCAAAGTCACTTTCAAACCACGCGACTCGTCGTAGTGCCACAATCGATCGTGGACTTATTGTTTCAAAAAATCTAGTATGCCTCTATTTAAACTCCAATGTTTAGAGAGGTAGATAATTCTTAGAGAAACTGAATTTATTGCTCTCATCTACCAAAATTTATTGGCAAATTTAAGAGGCAAATTCAAGGATCAAATCTCTCTAAGTTCTTCACTTGGTGAATCATAGAAATTCAATCATCCCATTGATTGAGATTGAGAGAGAGAAAGACAGCCAATTCTAGGATACAACTTGCATATACACTTTCCTAGAAACCTTTCCCAAGGATTTTGATTGTTCATACACAGTGCATCTTCGTCATCAAGCGAGATCACATTGGGAGAAAGTCTTCGGAAGCACATCTACATTTGCAAAGCTTCAAAGGCAAGTGCTTCTCTTGGTTTGATTTATTTCTAAATCAAATTGTATAGTGGATTAAATCTTTGGGATTGGACCACTCAAAAAATAGAGGGATAAGGATTAGACCGGGGTAGGTCGAACCTTTCAAAACTAGGATTCGAGTTGGGTGAAAGTCCCACTCTATTTGAATAAGGTGTAATTACTTCTCTATTTGTGAGGGCGTAATTCTCCACATAGTGAATTTGGGATAACCTAAGATTGAGTGATTCCATCAGTGGATGTAGGAGAGATTTACGCCGAACCACTTCACTTCGGGTGTTTGGTTTTTTTATTGTGTGAATGCTCTTGTATCTTGTACACTCTTGATTCATACAACACTTGACTAATCGTATAATTCCGCTGCATATATTGTTGATTAATCGAGAAATTTTAGAAGGCCATTAAATTTTGAGATTGCCCTATTCATCCCCTCCCCCCTTTCTAAGGTCAATCGTGTTCTAGCACCGGGAACCTTCAATGTGCATTCCAATCAGAACCACGAGTTAGATATTGATAATTTCACACAATTGTCCGATTTTTACAAGTTAGCCCCTAGACACATAATTGGGTCCCATACTCCATTTTTTATGGCTAGTCCTCGGCTCGCAAACACCATCTCATGCTCATGTTCTACATTTAGAACATCAAATTTATCCATTTACGTGTGAGCGGTGTCAGGTATCGCATTCTGATCCTGTTCACATATTTTCCATCAGTATATTATCCATGGGCCCCCATTATTGTCTTAGGGTTAATGATTCACAAATTTCGAGTTAAATGCATTATGCAATGCATTTCAAAAGAAATTGTGTGGTTGAATTTCCTCACCATAGTTCGGCGAGTTTTTGAAAGAAGACTGAAAATAATAGGACTATGTAAATAAATATTTATAGAAAGATAGGCATGTACCAACACACACGTAAATAAATCAATATAAAAAATCTTAGGTCCTTTATCGATGAAATCAAAACGTGCAAATACAGGTAAAAAGAGTGAAAGTTCCCGGTGCTAGAACAAAATTGGTCCTAGAGGGGGATGAATAGGACAATGCTCAATTTTTATGGCCTTCTCAAATTTCTCGATTAAACAAAATATATGTAGCGGAAATAAACAATGTTAATCAAGAGAGATGTGTTGTGTGATATGAGAGTGTACAAGTAATAGAGCAATCACACAAGGAAGCCAAACAACATATGAACACCAGATGTATAGTGATACAAAGTAAATCCCTCCTACACTAGGCAAGGGAGGACTCACCCAACCTTTTATTATCCCAAATACACTAGGCAAGGGAATTATGCCCTCACAATAGAGTGAGAATTACGTCCGCATAAATAGAGTATGAATTTAACCTACACAATCCCACCTAATTTTGAAAGGTTTGACCACCTTGGTCTAACCCTTATCCCACTATTTTTTATATTGGTAAGCTCCTTGCTTAAATCCACTTCAGAAAGATGATATAAAATGCAGCACAAGAAGAAGCACTTGCCTTTTGTAGCTCACTTGAAGTGGATCTTGTGCTTCTTAAAGAAATCTCCCAGCTTTGATCACTTGATGATGAAGATGTACCAATGTATGCACAGTCACAAACTTTGGGAGATGGTTTCTAGGATATGAGATTTGACTATGGATCCTAGATCTGTTTTTTTCTCTTTTAATCTCAATTAAATCATTGATCGGATTTCAAATGATTCACAAATGTAAAGTTCTTACAGAGAGCTTGGGAGAGGTTGGAATTCTCTGGTGTTGTCCACAGATTTTCCAATTCAAAGCTCTTTACAATTTCTCCAAAATCCGGAGTAATTTATAGGCAAACCAGAATTTTTCCCAACAGTAAGTTGGTGATGGATCGCAACCTGTGATGGGTCGTCGTATTTTAAATTTGATTCCCAATCCTAAGACCGTTGCACATTTAATGTACCTCAACAGATATAAACGATCACTCACGATGGATCGCAGAACCCATTGACGATGGGTCACCACTGGCGAGTGTATCGTCCTGAGACCAACTTAAAAATACAGAGTTTTCTCAACCAGAACTCTGAAAAACCCAGGTGAGGGATCGTGACCTACGATGGGTCGCAAGGTATCATGACGATGGGTCGCCAATCACGATAGGCTCGGCCTTAAAGCAGACCAATTGACAATATTTTCCAACCAGAACCTTGGTTTCTCCAGGCGATGCATCGTGAACCAAGATGGGTCTTCCCTGTCTCTAGCAATGGGTTGCCACTCACGATGTGTCGACCTAATAGAAATCCAGATTTTCCATGTTTAAGTCCATAGGTTCTGTGGCTTGGTCTTGGTCCACTAAGCTTGATTATATTTTACCAAAAGGTCTTTCTAGATGTGTTGGGTCCACCCTAGAGTTATCTATGACCAATTTACCTTTGTGATTGCCATATACATGGTGATGCTTGAATCTTCACTTGATCTTCCAATGCTTGAACACTTGATTCAATCTTCACCATACTTGAGTCTTGTTCCATTGCTTCATTCTTCCAAGGCAATGTTCTTCTTGAGTCACGAAATTGACAACAAGGTGACTCAGTCAAGATGGGGCACTAACAATCTCCCCCTTTTCTCAATTTCGTGAAAAAACCTAAAAGCTAATGAATTATAGACTCAATGACATAACCCAGCCCCATTATAGCTCATTTGAATACAAATATTACATCAATTATAAATACAAATTCAAATGACTTGTCCTAGGACTCTATGCTTCATATGTTTTCTTCATCTTGCTCCCTCTCAAGGTGTGCTTGCACAATATATACTTGTATACACAAACAAGGCACACTAGGTGGAAACATAGATATCTCTCCCTCAAACATTAGTCCACATAAAACAAATTTTCTCCCCTTTAATACATGTACTAACTCCCCTAATGTTCTCCCCTTTGCTTTGATCAAATATTCCCTTTGATTAAATATTCTATCCCCTTTAAACACAAATATTTCTCCAGATCTGACTTCTAATTTTTCTCCCCCTTTTGTTCATAAATTGATAAAGGGTTCTAATCACAAATATACCAATTTTAATGTGCTTCCATAAGTCCTAACGGTTGGTGTGGATAGAAAGTAGCCAAGGATACATGCAGTTTTAAAAATATTTCATTTTTGAAACTAACACATGCATGCCCTAAGGAGGGACTAAATTCCTTGTAGGTAAGTGATGAGTGCAAAATAAATACATATTTTACTCCTAAATTTATTATTGTTAGTATCTCATTTTATTTAATTTTATCTAATTAGTATAATTTTGTGTTTTGCAGGTTTAATAGTGAGGATGACAGGAAAAATGCTTAAATATAAAGCCTGGGCCCATTATGAGTTATTTTGGACCTCAAGCCCAATTATTGAGCCTATTAAGAAAAGCCTATGAAGAAATCCACATGTGTGAATAATATTTTCATCATCTCAAAAAGAAATTCGAAATTTACAAGTCAATATAAGAGGATTTTCGAATTTGGCAAGTGGATTAAGGAAAGAGAGAAAATAAGGAAGGGAGAAAAATAAGGAAGGTTTGATACATGTTCGGTATTTTGGTCATAAATTTCTACTCCGATGTCCGATTTATTTGATTCCTTTTGCGTTAGAAAGAAGACTTCAAGATCTATAACGTTGTAGTTTACACCTTTTCCTGATTCAGAAGTTAAAAGGGCCAAAACTGAGCTGTAAGATGGTGCATGTGTAAAAAACGGGATTCTACACCCACTTTCCTTATACAAATTTAGTTCCTTGCCTCTTTTAAGTCATTCCATATTTAGCACAAATCAAATCCGCCCTCCATGTGTCCCTTACTTTATTTAAATCTTTAAATCCAATCCATTCATTCCACCTCCTTTCATCTATAAATACTAGCCCTCTCCCATTGAGAAAACTGAACTTGGGCATTGAAGCAAAGGAGAGGAGAGGAAGAAGAGGAGGAGAAAGACTGTGGGATTTTCAATCCACATTGGGTTCTAAGGTTGGTGGATTTTAATTTCCATTGTATTTTTCTTATGTCTTTATTCCAAAATTTCAATGCATTATAATTCTTAATTCCAAATTTTATTAATAATTAAAAGGCCTAGAATACGGAGCTCACATTTATTATTTATCATGTACTCAAATTCTTCATCTATTAAAATCCTCATTATGAAATTTATGAAATCAATTAAAATAAGAAAATTCAAATCCGCCCTTAGGCTAAATAAAATTTAAACTTGCAATTTCGAATCTAAAAGTTTTTCTGCTCTTAAAAAGAGCCTTAGACTGAAAAAATCAAGTTCTATTTGTCCTAAAGATTTTTTCTGCTTTCATTGAACAACTTAAAATAATCTCTAACATAAATCCATAAAAAGAATTAAAATAAAATCAAACTTTCATCATACAAAAATAAATAAGTGGAAAACCATATTTCTAAGGGTTTTTCTGCCTTTTAATTATTAATAAAATTTGGAATTAAGAATTATAATGCATTGAAATTTTGTAAGAAATTAAGACATAAGAAAAATACAATAGAAATTAAAATCCACCAACCTTAGAACCCAATGTGGATTGAAAATCCCACAGTCTTTCTCCTCTCTTCTTCCTCTCCTCTCCTTTGCTTCAATGCCAAGTTCAGTTTTTCTTGGGAGGGCTAGTATTATATTGAAAGGAGGTGGAATGAATGGATTGGATTTAAAGATTTAAATAAAGTAAGGGACACATGAAGGGCGGATTTGATTTGTGCTAAATATGGAATGACTTAAAAGAGGCAAGGAGCTAAATTTGTATAAGGAAAGTGGGTGTAGAATCCCATTTTTTACACATGCACCATCTTGCAGCTCAGTTTTGGCCCTTTTAACTTCTGAATCAGGAAAAGTTGTAAACTACAAAATTGTAAATCTTGAAGTCTTCGTTCTAACGCAAAAAGAATCAAAGAAATCGGACATCGGAGTAGAAATTTATGACCAAAATACCGAACATGTATCAAACCTTCCTTATTTTTCTCCCTTCCTTATTTTCTCTCTTTCCTTAATCTACTTGCCAAATTCGAAAATCCTCTTATATTGACTTGTAAATTTCGAATTTCTTCTTGAGATGATGAAAATATTATTCACACATGTGGATTTCTTCATGGGCTTTTCTTAATAGGCTCAATAATTGGGCTTGAGGTCCAAAATAACTCATAATGGGCCCAGGCTTTATATTTAAGCATTTTTCTTATCATCCTCACTATTAAACCTGTAAAACACTAAATTATACTAATTAGATAAAATTAAATAAAATGAGATACTAACAATAATAAATTTAGGAGTAAAATATGTATTTATTTTGCACTCATCAGTAAGGAACTAGAGCCAACTGCATTTTCTTAAAAATGTGCCAATTTCAAATCAGATCATGCAGGCTCTGGGAAGGGTATCACTTATACAACAATTTTCCATGAGAAGAGCTTACGAGTGAGCAATTTCAGATATTCAACAAGAATATTTGAACAACATTATGAACACAACGCAAGCATATACCAATGAAGCATATGGTTCATGAATGAAAGAGAGATCCAGCCAGTCCTGTGAATGCCAATATGAAACCAACTATGCATAGCATTCAAAAATGGATTTAAAGCAGATATAACTATTAAGAATTCTGATTGATCTCCACAAAACAAAAGATGGTGCAAAAACATTCACCAATATGCATAAATGCATCAAACTCAAGACAACTAATGCAACAGATTCATTCATACAAAACATGTACCAATAATGAGTTTATGAATGAATCAACACCTTATCCTTGGAAATCCATTATGCATTGGGAGATGGAGGCTTATTTCTTCCATTAAACTTTCCAAGGCTTCCTCTCCCATCATCACATCTTTGAGAGCACACGCACCAAGTCCTTTTAGCAATTGGACCAAAGAATTAGTTGGCTTTCACTGTGCCAATATCTCTGATTTTTGGCCTAAGATTTACATTTGAAACCACATGAAAGCCAATTGTATGAGGTGCATATTCCATTCAAGTTGCATTCAAACTTTGTGTGACCTTTTTCCAATATACATCTGAAGGTTTAAAGTATGAATGCATACTTCTTTACTAAAATAATCTTGGAGAATGATAATTTTCCTGATCTGAACAATTTTCCAACCATATTTCCAATCTTTAATAGATTTTCGATGATAGTCCTTTACAAGAACGTTGGAAATAACATAAGTGCATCCCTATAAGATTTACCATTTGAGGGATGAAGGAGTGTGGGCTTGTGATACATCCAAGTCCATAAGACAACAAAATTTGCATTTCAACCTTTGAACGCAAGACATGGCAAATGGCAAATTATTAATCGGATTTCAAATGATTCACCAATATAAAATGCTTAGAGAGAGGTTGGGAGAGGTTGAGATTCTCTGGTGTTGTCTAAAGATTTTCCAATTCAAATCTCTCTACAATTTCTCCAAAATCCAGAGTACTTATAGGCAAACCAAAAAATTCTCAACAGTAAGTTGGTCATGGGTTGCAGCCTGCGATGGGTCGTGGTATTTTAAATTTACTTCCCAACCATAAGACTGTTGCACATTTAATGCACCTCAACAGATATAAAACAATCACTCACGATGGATTGTGGCCCACGATGGATCGCAGAACCCATTGACGATGGGTCACCACTGGCGAGTGTATCGCCCTGAGCCCAACTTAAAAATACAGAGTTTTCTCAACCAGAACTCTGAAAAACCCAGGCGAGGGATCATGACCTACGATGGGTCACCAACCATGATGGGCTAGCCCTTAGAGCAGACTAATTTGATAGTATTTTCCAACCAAAACCTTGGTTTCTCCAGGCGATGCATCGTGAACCACGATGGGTCTTCCCTGTCTTTGACAATGGGTTGTCACTCACGATGTATCGGCCTAATAGAAATCCAGATTTTCCATGTTAAAGTCCATAGGTTCTATGGCTTGGTCTTGGTCCACTAAGCTTGATTCTATTTTACCAATTTGATCTTTAAGCCTAATCAAGGTCTTTCTAGGTGTGTTGGGTCCACCCTAGAGTCATTTATGACCAATTTACCTTTGTGATTGCCATATACATGGTGATGCTTGAATCTTCACTTGATCTTCCAATGCTTGAACATTTGATTTAGTCTTCACTATACCTGATTCTTGTTCCATTGCTTCATTCTTCCAAAGCAATGCTCTTCTTGAGTCACGGAATTGACAACAAGGTGCCTCGGTCAAGCCAGGGCACTAACAAAGAGAAAGATCACGAAAAACAAGGGGTGTAGAAATAGATGTGTAAATAAATGCTTAAGAAATGCTTTCAAGTGAAAGCACAAATGAATCAAAATGAACAAAGTAAAATAACACCCCAAAACAAGGTATTTTAAGAAGACACGGTAGTCAAAACACATCAATGAAGAAAATAGCATTGAATACGGGGTGTTTTAAAGCTGAAAGTAAATAAAATACTCAATGCCTAGTCTAGAATCATAGATTCGAGACTTAAGTCTCGAGGGTACAAAAAGCAGTAAAAGCCTTTGGACCAATCCGAATAGATGTTAGAAGTTAGAGTTAGTCATGTTCGGGCCGAGAAGGTAACAGAAGAAAAAAGACAGAAAGATATAAACAACCCTAACATTCAACAAGTGTTTGGTGTAGTTCTTAGGTCTGGGCACAGGTTTAGCCTCTAGTAGACCGAGTGGAGCACAAAAAAACTCGCAGAATGTTAGGCAATATAATTTGCTCTTCACTAGGATGGCATAAAGACTAGGAGGTTTACAGATGGAGATGTTCCACAAGTAATAGGTGCTAGGCCTCAAGACATTCCAAACTGGTGTTCGGGATTCTAGAGTTTAACCCTTGGGAAATCCGATAATGGACCTAATGCACGAAATACCTATGGAAACTAGAGTGTTGCACGTTTCCTTAGAAAGATAGAATTTTTGGCCAAATGACAAACTAAAATAAGGCAATAGTAAACACACAATGCATAAAAGAAACACATCAAGCGTTTAAAACATGAATTTTCAACAAAAAATTCCATTTTTACAACTTTTGAAAATTACCATTTTGTCCCTAACATTTCAAAAAATACCCTTTACATCCCTAAAGTCACCCATGGGTTCGACCAGTCGAGCATGCTCGACAAGTCAACTGGCCAGGGTATTACATGTTGGGGGTGCCATATCCGTCTAGTAAGACGGGGTTCCTAAGCTTGAGCTTGCCCGGGGTGATGAGGATTGGATTGCCACGTTTCGTATTGGTCGAACGCGTGAGTGTGTAGCATATATTTATTTCCTCGTTGAGCTTGCATGTGCTCATCTTTGCAATTTTAGGTAATATTGCACCGGTGGGATCCGAGGGACAACATGGACGAGCTTAGACCACACACTGGAGTTTCCCACGCAGTTACGTTTTGGATACTTGGATTTTGTTAACATGGTTATGTACCAACATGTTGTTGTATCTTAAACCATGTAGACTTGTATTGAATTTTGGTGGACTATATGTTTATAATTTGGAGATTTATGTTTTAATTTCAACATCCTTATGATTTGAGAATGTAAATGGATGTATGGACAGGTGTATTTAAAGACCATGATTGGTCCAGATGTCCCATTTTTAGGGGCGACTCTACCAAAAATTTCGGTACAAATCTTAAATCCCTAAAATGTCTAATTTCCACAATCGATAGGGTTGCACATGTGGTTTCTCACATGCTACACTTGATTCGTGCCAAAACAAAATATATATATTATCCCCATCATGTGCACGCCGGTTCGGGGCGTGACAATTTCTATCACACTAAAAGAGTTGAACACATGGCAACTAAATTAACAGTAGCCTCGACATTAATCACTACACTACTTTTCGCTTCATTTTAATATATAAAAATTAAATGGAGTGAAGGTGGACCTCATGTTGCATCTGAAAGTTCCCTTGTGCTAGAACCGAATTATCCCTAGAGGGGAGGGGAGGGGAGGGGAGGAGGGGGGGACATCTCTAACTTTGTGTTCTTTTCAAATTTTACTTGATTAACAACAATTTGAAGTGTGGAATTAATCAATATTAATCAAGTGCTTGTGTGTGAACAAGAAAATGCACAAATTAGCAAGATCACACAATAAGCTCTAACACCATAAACACAAGATTTATAGTGGTTCAATTTAGACAAGCCTACACCCTTGGATTATCTCCAAATTCACTAAGTGGGGAATTACACCCACACTAATAGAATAGGACTTCCACATATCCAATTGATTGGGAATTTCACCGAATTCCTATCCCTTTATTTTTTATAGTGGTTCAAGAGTAAATCCCTTTTCAATCCACTTCACAAGATAAGATGATTTAAAATAAAATCAAACTAAGAAGCACTTGCCTTGTAGCTTTGTAATATGTAGATGTGCTTCTTAAATCTCTCCCAATGTGATGTCGTATGAAGACGTAGATGCGCCGTGTAGAGCAATTGTAATCCTTGGGAGGGTGTCTAGAAAATTGGAGATCCAATGTCTATCCTAGATTCTTTGCCTCTCTCTCTCATTGGTTTCTTGATTCACAAGTGTAGGTACAAGAGAGAATTGATCCTTGATTTTTTTTTCCTTTGGAATAGTACCAATTTACTCTGGTAGATGGTCTCTTAAATGCTCACCAAAAGGATCCTTAAACTCTCCAAACAATGGAGTATTTATAGAGGCAAAAAGAATTTTCGAATCACTGAAGCACACGATCGATCATGGCTAGCGATTGATCGTCCGTGTTCGAAAGTGACTTCCACAAACCCGACCGTTGTGCACTAAATGCACAGTAACAACACAAAAACGGCCACACACGATTGATCTCCCACATGATTGGTCATGAATATCCATTGGCGATAGATCGTGGGTTGGTGATTGTATCGACCTGAGGCTATCCTATTTTGACAGTGCCTTGTTAAGACAAACCTTATCCGAACCCAGGGCGATGCGTCATGGACTCGATGTCTCGACCCTGTCTCTCACGATTGGTCGTGCACCCAATTGATCATGTTTTGTACCACACGTTGCTTCTCCGCCTGACTATTGTATCGTCCTGAGACCAAACTATTTTCACAGGCCTTGTTCAAACCAGAACATTAAAAGCCCAGGGCGATAAATCACAGTCCCGATGTATCAGCCGTGTCCCAGACGATAGTATCGTCCAAGAGCTGAGTTGTTTGACTGACCATTCCCACCAGAACCTTCATTAATCCAGACGATGCTTCACTACACCATAATTGATTGTCCTCTGTCAATGCGATAGATCACCGACACGATGTGTTGCCATGACAGTAAAATCAATGGTTTAATATTAAGTCCATTGGTTCTAATTTGGTGTCAAACACTCACTAGACTATGTTAATTAACCAAATATGATATCTAAGCCTAGGCAAGGTCATCCTAAGGTGTGGATTCCACATAAGGTCTTCTATGTCCAATTACCTTCCGTGATTGCCATACACATGTTTATCCGTTGAATTCTTCAAACTTCAACCAATTCTTGAGTCTTGATTCTTGAGCTTCTATCTCTAAGACAATGCTTCACCTAAGTCACGGAATTGACAAATAAGTGACTCAGCCAACCGGGGCACTAATAGCATGCAAATTATTAGGATTTAAAAATAATTTAAACTAACTAACAGTTGGGGAGGCAAAAAAACATAACTTTCGCAATTGGAACGATTTTATTTTTTAGGTATTGTATTCATTAAAAAAAAACTATTATGTCGAATCATGACATGAGGCAAATTGGATCTCAAATAGGATACAAAAGTGTAATAGACAAAATAATTTGAAGTCATGAAAATGTCGAAAGGTAAGAAAATGACTTCTATAATTTGATCAAGATGATTTTTGTTTTAAGTTCAATGCTCTATTAAATGGACCCATTATATTGAATAAAAGTAAAACAATCATTTAATAAATTAGCAATAAATATTCATTCTATAGATACTTAAGAATATCATATAGAAAAAATGTTGGAAAAGTTTGATTCTCCTAATTATCTTTATAATTATAATAGAAGAATACAATTCTAAATCTATGATCATCAGTACTTTAAACATGAAACTCTTAATTTCTAGGTAAAGATTCACATCCAAGTTTAGGCCATGCAGATGATTAGGCTTAGATGCATATTATACATATTTGCCACATGTACATGATTAGTAACTGACTAAAAATTCTTGCTATACTTGCACTTAGGACAGGTTTTTAAATCTCATCTTCATTTCAACACTGTGATGTCATAAATGGGGCAGAGAAAGAGATTCAAATCTTTTGCGTATTTTCCTCTTTATTTTTCCATGTCTATTTGACATTCTCCAGACTATGGCTGATCTTCGTTTATCATCTCTCCTTACCTGTGACTAGGACTGATCTTCTTCTATCATCTCTCCTACCTGTAAACTGTTGGCGCAGTGGAACGTAACGGGCACACTTCAAAAAAAAAATTTGTAAATTGATAGGATTGAATGAATAGACATAGAAGAGAAGATGCTCAAGAAGGGGTTAACTTGTTTTTGCTGATATTTTGCTTGATTACAAACTCCTTTGTATATAACCTTTATTACCCAATTCAGATTCTCTAAAATTGAACCCACACTAAAGTTATCTAGACAATGAGTCTTCCATTACCCAATTCAGATTCTCTTGGAAATTACAGATCAACTAATTCCAATAAGACTTCTTCACTACCCAAGATACATACTTCTGAGAATCTCGTAGAAATTACAAATCAACTAATTCGAATATAAACTTCATCTTCTTTACAGGAGTCATAAGCTCTACTTTCCTTCATGTTTCCTTCCTCTATCAACTTAAAGATAGCCTGGAGGACTCTCTTGTTTCGTGCTCATTTTCTTTCGTCTTTAATTCCCCGTATCGATCTTCTTTACAAGGCCCATAAGCCCAGCTACATAAAATGAAGTAAAGAAAATTAATGAAACTCAGGGCAGCAAGAACCCAATAGTAATAGTCATAATGGCTCTTGTTAAGGTTATTGCCCACCCAACTCTCCTTTCCTCCTGCACTGCTAATGTAATCCACAAGCACAACAATGAGGCTCCCAACCAAGTTTCCAATTCCCATACCCAGTGAAAAGAGGGCCACTCCAATGCTGGACATGGTCTTGGGAAACTCTGAGTAAAAAAACTGAATCTGTGCAATTGCATTGAAGGCCTCAGCCAAACCAGTCAGGCAATGCTGTGGCACTAGCCATAAAGCCGACATGTTCACAATGCCATCTCCGTCATCTAGCAACCCTTGATCGATTGCAGTATTCCGGCGAGCTCGCTCCACCATTGCGGCTATTGCCGTGGCCACAACTGAAAGTAGTAAGCCAATTCCCATGCGCTGCTTAAGGCCAAGTCCCCTCGGATTATTGGTGAACCTCACAAGCAACGGTACAACTATTCGATCATAGATAGCTACCCATATGGTTAATGCTAGAATTGCAAAGACACCGAAGGATCCTGGTGGGATTTTAAACTTGGGTCCCACGTGCCTGTCCATGGATTTTGCCTGAAGAACTGGAAATGCATGTTGGCTGATAGTGACAGCAATCATGATACCAGTAGACCAGATGGGGATCACTTTAATCACTGATTTTAGATCTTCTACTTGCTCTATTGTGCATAACGTCGATGGTTTTGTAGCTGATCCATCTGGGTTTATGTCTTCTTCATAGTTTCTAATAACGCATGCTTTATTTAAGAACCTAGAGATGTCCAATGAAACAAGCATACAATTAGCTAAATATTAAATGAAAAATTAAAAGAGATGGCCATGCATGAAATTGTAAGAAATGTGGATGGTGATTTGATGATGAAGACAGGAAGAAATAACAAAAAAAAAAAACATAATACACAGTGAATGTATAGTTCATGATAAATTAAATGATGAAATGAGATCTTCTTTTTGAGAAGGATGTTGATAGTCTCTATGAAACCTTAATGCATATCAATGGTGGACTCAGGCTTCACCCAACTTGGCTAATCGACATCAACCTAAATCAGTGAATCTTGCATATATGTTTAATATATTTAAATTAATATTTTTAATATATATGAGTAATATTAGTTTATTTATATTGTGGATTTCATGTTTACTGCAAGAGGATCCGAACCCAAAATGCATAGAATCCATTTGGACCTGATATGAAATGGTTGAAAATTAAATTGAGCATTTGGATGAGGGGTAAAGGGGTAAAAATAAGAGTAACCCTCAGGTACCTCTATTTTTAATGAAGAGAAGGGGTGAGAAAATTTCAAATTTTCCCTTCTCAGCACAAATCCAAAAGCTCCTATCTAGCAAGCGGTAACCACTTTACCTCTTTCGTAGGGTAAATTTTTTTTTTCTTATACATTTTCTACTAAACAAGATTAGAGAAATCCATGTTAAGGGAAACTCTTGTTCAGAAAAACCCCTACATAAGGGAAACTTTTGAAAATTTTAACTCACATCCAAACGCAGCCAAGGTGTTTGACTACCTAGTCCCAAAAGAAGCACAATCGATTGGTAAACTATTACAATGATTGGATGGTTTTGTTGAATATATTAGAATTAGGATTCTAATTTGGGTTAATCTCTATTAAGAGATGTATTTAAGTTAAGATTAGATTAGAAGTGTAATAGCCCTAGGGTCGGCTAGAGGTTATATATAGTTGTGTAATACTTCTTATTGAATATAATTTCTCAGTTTGTATCATGGTATCAAAGGGGTGCTCAGAGCGGTGGCTGCAGGGTGGACCAGATCACCTAGATCTGGTCGATGCGAACCAGAGGGAACTTAACATCACATCCGTTTTGCACGTTGCAGTCCCACCCCTCCACTGCTGCCTCTGATAACCTCTGGTGTTTCCATCGTCAAGCCTCTCTGCTTCTTCGCCCCTGCAACCTCTTCCTCGGCGATTTCTCTTTTGCATCTCAGATCTGAGAATCAAATCCCGTCTACAGCAGATCTCATTTTGCACCATTCTTGCAGCCCTGCCTCTCCTTCACGCCCTGCATCTGATCGCCCAGATCTGAGCAGTCCCACCAGCCCTGATATTTCGCATCTTCTGCTTTGGGAACTCCGATTTGTTGTCTTTCTTCACCAGCTCTTGTTCAGATCTACGGTGTTCTTCTACCAGACCCAGATCTGGAGCCTCCGTCCTCCAGCCCGACACTACATCTCCACTCTACAGTCTCCGTTCGTTCTCTCTCGCCACCCCTGCAACACCAGTTGCAGCCCGCCCGGATCTGATCCTCCCTGCCCAGATCTTGTTCTGCCCTTCCGCCCCGCACCAGATCTGGTTCGCATTGACCAGATCTCGGTCCTCCCTGCCTTTGATCTCAGCCCATTCGCATCGATCAGATCTGGTCCACCCTGCAGCCACCGCTCTGAGCATCCCTCCGCCCACTTTGCTCACTGATTTGGCCGGCAGATCCAAGAGAGTTCTGATATCCAACTCCTCTGTTTGTTGGATCTCGCCATACACTAAGTTATCAGATTTGACGAGTGTGCACATGAGGCTACCCGACTGCCCTTGGCAACTTTGGATTTTCGTTTGGTGGTTTTGAAGAACAAAATGGATTTGCCCTTTCTTGTTTGTTAGTCTCTTATCCCTCTCATCAGCCCTTCACTTGCAGTCACCGCCAGATAGCAGCCCCATCTCGCCTCTAACTGTGCTCAGATCTGTATCTTACTATAGCCTTTGCAAATCTGTGCATGTGACCCGACACCACCCAAAGTTGGATCTATTGTGCCCGTCGCCAATGGCTCTTCTTCACAGCAGTTAGTCTGGTCTTGTCTGCTTTTGCCACTTGTTCCTCTTGGTAGCCATTTTTTTTCGTTCGAAGAGAAAAAAAAAAAATTTGATCTGTTTGTCCCTGGATTGAGTTAAGTTTGTGAGAATGCCCATGGTTCTTTCTTTTGTTTCTCTTGGTCTCTTTCTTCTTCTCCGATCTCGATTGATCTTGATTTGCATCATCTCATTCGATTGATTTGCATTTGTTTTCCTCTTATCTTCGTCTTGTATCTGGACTTTGACCTAGCCCTTTTGTAGTCTAGTTTTGTGGCTGATTTGATTTCGTTTGGTACCCTTTGCATTCGTTTGGTACCCTTTGCAGCGGTTTGGCACTTTGTCTCCTCCATTTGCAGCCACATCTTGGAGGATTTGGTTTCTTAATTTGATTTCTTGTTTTCTCTAGAGTTTGTAGCATTCTCGTACTTTAGCCTTTTGTTGGCTTTGGAATTGGAATTTATTCTTTGGAATTGGAAGTGGCATTTGTATTGGCGGCATTGGTATTGACATTTGCATCGGCATTGGCATTGATTTTGCAAGTAACTTTGGACCTTTTCTTTAGGACGCAGCACGTGGAAGGGGGGAGAGTTGGAATGGGAGAGTTGGAGTTGGAGAGTTGGAGTATGTTTAGCATCGGTTTTATAACTTGCAGCATACGTGGAATATTAGTTCAGTTTTGGTTGTCTTCGTCGGCACATCTTCACCATTGATTTGCTTCCTCTCAACTAGATGGCGTCAGTCGACACTTAATTTATCTGGTTATTAGTTTTTTATTTTGTTCAATAATTGTAAACTCAAAGTAATGAACCACTTGAGTTTAAAATGGAATGTTGAATATATTAGAATTAGGATTCTAGTTTGGGTTAATCTCTATTAAGAGATGTATTTGAGTTAAGATTAGATTAGAAGTGTAATAGCCCTAGGGTCGGCTAGAGGCTATATATAGTTGTGTAATACTCCTTATTGAATATAGTTTCTCAGTTTCTATCAGGTTTAACTACTTAAATACTTATTAACTTTGAAGGGAGAAACAAGGCCACGAGAAAAAGAAAACCCCATTCAATACATTCTTCTCTCCCGCTGTCGGTTTCAATGTTCCGGCAGAGGGATGAGCCTTCTTTCAATCCACCACCGTGATCGATCCCACTTCCTTCAACCCTCTTCTGATACTCTTGTCCCATCCCCTTCTATTGCCATCGTTTTCCCAGTTCTTCAAACCCCTTTTTTCACCTGGGCTCTTTCCCGTCACTCTCGTTGAGAGAACCCAAACCACCATTGTCCAGCCAGTTTTTAAACCTTCACCAATCAAACCATCCCATACCTAGAAAACCCAGATCTGCCTGGAATTGCGTCGCCTCTCTCGTCATCTCTTTCAGCATCCAATCGTTGTTAGAGATCTGGTTGGACTATAAGACTTATTGGAATTAAATAATTTGTAATTCCTAGGAGGCACTTGATGTATTTCTAGTGACTCCTAGAAGCATGTTACCTTGTGTAGTGTAGAAGTCCCATTGAATTGTTGATTTGTATTTTCCTAGGACATGTACTTAGGATAATGAAAAGTTGTGTTGGTTCATTTCTTGAGGTGAGTTAATGGTTAGAAGCCTATATATAGAGTTGTTTTGTATCAAGTTTGCAAATGAAAAATTCATTAAGGAAAAGTTCCCTTTTTTATCTTCTCTTTTATGCTTTGTATAATCCTATCAATTCATAAAATTATTTGAACCGTTTCCACTTCATTCCACTGCGCCAACGAATTTGGCATCAAGAGCCTTACACATTTACCTCTATTCCACGGCCAACGATCAAAGTACAAGTACTTTCAACTATGCACAAAATCTAGTTCCAATCTTTGATGGAGAAAGCTATGATTTTTGGAGCCTACAAATGAATACTCTTTTCATCTCTCAAGATCTTTGGGAGCTAGTTGAACATGGCTATGATGAACCACTGAAATCACTGACGACTAGTGCGACATGGACTCCAGCAAAGCGAAAGGACTACAAGGAAAACAAAAAGAAAGATGCCAAGGCACTTCTCTTCATCCAACAAGGGATAAGCAAATCTATTTTTCCAAGAATTTTAACTTCCAAATAGTCAAAAGATGCCTGGGAAATTTTGAATAATGAATTTCAAGGTTCAAAGAAAATTATCTCCATAAAACTCCAAACTTTATGGAGAGAATTTGACAATTTGCTCATGAAAGAAAGTGAATCAATTCAAGTCTTTTTCTCAAGAGTTTCTGGCATTATAATCAAATTAGAGGCTTTGGAGATACTATTGAAGACAAGAAAATTGTTGAAATTTTTTTGAGAAGCTTGTCGGTGAAATTTGAACATGTGTTGCCGCTATCGAAGAATCCAAAGATTTTTCTCAACTATCATTTTATGAATTAATGGGTTCTCTGGAAGCACATGAAAAAAGAATGAGCAGATTTGTAGAATAACCAGTTGAGCAAGCATTTCAATCAAAGATGCAAGTGAGAGACAGAAAAGATGAAGAGTCCGGACGAGAAACTCAAAGTAGGGGCTCATTTCGAGGAAAAAAAAATTCCAGATGTGGAGGAAGCTCCAACCGTGGACATGGAAGAGGAAATGGTTTGAATAACCAAATGTATGAAAGAAATTCTACTCCCAATCTCCAATGCAATGTTTGCAAAAAGTTTGGCCATGCAAGTGAGAATTGCAAATTCAGATGCGCTAGATGTAAGACATTAAATCATATGGAAAAAGATTGTTGGTTCCGACAAAAGAGTGAAGCCATTACACAGAGAAAAATGATCCTTCGGACCAACTATTTTATTCTTGCTACAAGAAACAACAAGAATCTCATGACATTTGGTACTTGGATAGTGGTTGTACTGACCATATGACTGGAAATAGAAACTTTTTGTGAGTTTGGATGAGAAAGTATTTTCTCAAGTCAAACTTGGAGATGGAAAGTTGCAAAATGTTGAAGGAAAAGGAGTAATTTCTGTGAAAACAAAAAAGGGACAAAATAAACTAATTCATGATGTTCTTTATGTCCCTAGACTTCCTCAAAATTTGCTTAGTGTTGGGCAGCTTATTCGAAAGGGCTATACAGTGAATTTTGATGAAGATGCATGCACAATTTTAGACAAGACAATTGGTGGCTACAGTGAAAATGTCATCAAACAAAGTCTTTCTTCTTATTATGCCACCAAATGAAAATTATGCTTTGAAAGTTGATGATATTGATGAAACTGTACTATGGCACCTAAGGTATGGTCATTTTAATCATAATCAATTCAACTTCTCAAAAACAAAAATATGGTGATTGACCTTCTTTTTCTTGGAGACAAAAATAAAGTATGTGAAGGGTGTATCTATGAAAAGTTTCATAGACTTCCATTTGCTAAGACATCATGGAGAGCTAAAAGGTCACTCGAATTGGTTCATGCCGACATATGTGGACCAACTTGAACATCATCATTCAACAAGAAAAAATATTTTCTCTTATTTGTTGATGACTTTAGCAAAATGATGTGGGCGTATTTTCTTGAACAAAAGTCGGAAGCATCTCTGTATTTGTACAATTCAAAGCTTTTGTAGAAAAGCAAAGTGGCCATCAATTGAAAGTGTTAAGAATAGATCGTGGAGGCGAATTCACTTCTACAGAATTCCAAAAGTTTTGCAAGGTGAATGGAATCAAAAGGGAGTTAACCGTAAGGTATACTCCACAACAAAATGGTGTTACAGAACGGAAGAATCGAACAATTGTGCAGATGGCACAAAGCATGCTCAAAGGAAAAGGTCTTCCAAATAATTTTTGGGCTGAAGTTGTTAGCACTGCCGTCTACATTCTCAATAAAGCTCCAACAAAAGCAGTGTTGAACAAGACTCCATTTGAAGCATGGCACAATCAAAAACCCAAAGTAGAGTCTCTTAAAGTTTTTGGATGCATTGCATATGGCCATGTCCCATCACAACATAGAGAAAAATTTGATGAAAAAGGAGAAAAATATATTTTTATTGGATATAGTGCAGAATCCAAAGGTTACAGGTTGCTCAATCCAAAAACCAATGATTTGGTTCTTCCAAGAGATGTGATTTTTGATGAATTGAAAGCTTGGGACTAGGACAATGGTAATAACAATGAAGCACCACAAATTCTTAAAGAAGATGTAAGACATGAAGTGTCAAGCACTCCACCATCAAGTCCACAAGGTTCAAGAAGTAGTCCAAGCTCTTCAAAATCAAGTCCACCAAGAAAGGTACGATCATTGCAAGATATTTATGATTCATGTGATGTTGCTTTCATTGCTTATGAGCCTAAGAAATTGGAAGAGGCTGTAGAAAATGAAAAATGGATTGGAGCCATGAATGAAAAAATGAATGTCATCATCAAAAACAACACATGGGAACTTGTTGATCGACCCCATGGGAAAGATTTTGTTGGGCTGAAATGGGTTTATAAAACCAAATTTAATGAAGATGGCTCAATCCAAAAGTATAAAGCTCGTTTGGTTGCAAAGGAGTATTCACAAAAGCCTGGAATAAACTACAATGAAATATTTGCTCCAGTTGCAAGGATGGAGACAATTAGAGTAATTTTGGCCATAACAGCATAGTTGAAGATGAAAGTTCATCAATTGGATGTGAAATCTGTCTTCTTGAATGGAGAGCTCGAAGAAGAGGTTTATGTTGAACAACCTCAAGGGTATATTATGAAAGGAAAAGAAGACAAAGTCTATCGGCTTCACAAAGCATTATATGGGCTAAAACAAGCACCACTTGCTTGGAATACCAAGATTGATCGGTATTTTCAAAAGAATGGTTTTATGAGAAACCCAAGTGAGCCATTATTTCATGTAAAAAAAAGGTGTTCAAGATTTTTTTCATTGTTTGCTTGTATGTTGATGATTTGATTTATGCAAGCACAAAATCAAACATGGCTGAAGATTTCAAGAAAACAATGATGAAAGAATATGAAATAACAGATTTGGGCCTTATGAGATACTTTCTTGGGATTCAATTTAAACAATCTCAAGACGGTATTTTTCTTTGTCAAGAGAAATATGAAGATCTTTTGAAGAAGTTTTCTATGACTAATTGCAAACCAGTTGCAACACCCATGGCGGTGAATGAAAAAATTTCAATGAATGATGGTGCTGAAAAAATGGATGTTTCACTTTATCGAAGCCTTGTTGGCTCATTCATTTATCTCACAAATACAAGGCCTAATATAGTTTATTCTGTAAATGTGATTTCCAGATTTATGAATGATCCTAGCAAGCTTCATTATGTAGCAACGAAAAGAATTCTCAGGTACATCAAAGGCACCAAGAATTTTAGGCTCATGTATGCGAAAGAAGATGATGATAGCCTAATTAGCTATACCGACAATGATTGAGCTGGATCAATTGATGACAGGAAAAGTATTTCTGGATACGGTTTTTTATGTTGGTACAAAAGTCATTACATGGTCTTCAAAAAAGCAAAGCACAGTAGCATTGTCATCTGCCGAAGCGGAGTATGTTTCAGCAACAAGTGCGGCATGTGAAGCAATTTGGCTAAGGAAGGTCCTAATTGATTTACATCAAAAGCAAGAGTCACCGACAACAATTTTTTGTGACAATATGTCCGCAAGTGCTATGACAAAAATCCAGTGTTTCATAGCAAGTCAAAGCACATCGAACTTCGACATCACTTATCAGAGAACTTGTTGAAAGCAACATGATTGAGTTGAAATTTTGCAAAACTGACGAGCAGGTTGCAGATATATTCACCAAACCAGTTCCAACAGAAAAGTTCAACTATTTTCGGAGTTGCATGAAAATTACAAATTAAGAGGGAGTATTGGAGTTAAATAATTTGTAATTCCTAGGAAGCACCTTGATGTATTTCTAGGTGACTCCTTGAAACATGTTACCTTGTGTAATGTAGAAGTCCCATTGAATTGTTGATTTGTATTTTCGTAGGGCATGTACTTAGGATAATGAAAAGTTGTGTTGGTTCATGAAGGATTGTGTTGGCTCATTTCTTGAGGTGAATTAATGGCTAGAAGCCTATGTATAGAGTTGTTTTGTATCAAGTTTGCAAGTGAAAAAATCGTCAAGAAAAACTTTATCCCTTTTTTATCTTCTCTTTTATGCTTTGTATAATCCTATCCATTCATAAAATTATTTGAAGTGTGTCCACTTCGTTCCGCTGCCCCAACAAGACTCTATGTTTCGTCTCACCAAAAACGTCTCTTTTACCGCTTTTGTTGCCTCTCCGGCGTCCTCTGTCGTGCTCTGCTCCTGTCTCATGCACTTTGTTCATGCAAGAAGCCAAATCAGGCCTCTAAACTAACTTCTGATCCTCAGTGGCTTCCCGTTCGTTGGATTGTAGAGAGGAAAAAAATGTGCATCAATCTGGAGGATGAATACCATCCAGCTGTACTCTCGTTCTACTATCTCGTCCTCTCATCTCTGACACTACATGCATGAATCTGTTTCTGCGGTGATGTATCTTAATCGGTGGCTCTGCTAGATGAAAGCCATCCAAATTTGTATTTTCTGGCTCTTTCTTCGGACTTCCTCAACGGTAGACCTGTGCCCCTTCCCTTTCAGCCAGATCTCAGTTTCAAGCCGTACGTCTCCGACGCTCATCTCCGGCGGCCGGGATCTCTTAGCCCCTGTTTTAGCCACTCATAAGGATTTCTATTGCATCCATGCTCGGATTCATCTGATCTTCGGCGTCTTTTCCTTGGGTGATTTGGGACTTCTTTCCTCTCCCTCCACTGCCTAGGTGTCCCTCTTTTTCCTGTTGCTCCCCATCCCTTCCGTCACCGGCCAGGTCTGCTACAGTGATTGGCATATTTAGGAATCGTGTTCATTTCAGTCTTCATGGCTCCTCGACATGTGACCTTCCTTCATGCTCCCTCCATGTGACTGCCTGTTCACAAGAGTCCTGCTCACTCTCTTGGGCCCAGGCTCTGCACCTGCATTTGTTGGGCCTCTTCTCGATGCCAACATTTTATTACTTTATTTCTTGATATGAGCCATCCCGTCTACTAGAGCTTTCTATGTTTTTTTTTTCTACTTTCTTCTTGTTGTTTCCATGTAATTGCACCTTTGGTGTTTTTTTTTTTTTAATATGATGACTATTAAGTAACTTTCTTTTTGGCATTAATAGACACCCCTTATGTTTTATGATGAGTGCAAAATAAATACATATTTTATTCCTAAATTTATTATTGTTAGTATCTCATTTTATTTAATTTTATCTAATTAGTATAATTTTGTGTTTTGCAGGTTTAATAGTGAGGATGACAGAAAAAATGCTTAAATATAAAGTCTGGGCCCATTATGAGTTATTTTGGACCTCAAGCCCAATTATTGAGCCTATTAAGAAAAGCCCATGAAGAACTCCACATGTGTGAATACTATTTTCATCATCTCAAGAAGAAATTCGAAATTTACAAGTCAATATAAGAGGATTTTCGAATTTGGCAAGTAGATTAAGGAAAGAGAGAAAATAAGGAAGGTTTGATACATGTTTGGTATTTTGGTCATAAATTTCTACTCAGATGTCCGATGTCTTTGATTCTTTTTGCGTTGGAAAGAAGACTTCAAGAGCTACAACTTTTTAGTTTATGACTTTTCCTGATTCGGAAGTTAAAAAGGTCAAAACTGAGCTGTAAGATGGTATATGTGTAAAAAAACGAGATTTACACCCACTTTCCTTATACAAATTTAGCTCCTTACCTCTTTTAACTCATTCCATATTAAGCACAAATCAAATCCGCCCTCCATGTGTCCCTTGCTTTATTTAAATCTTTGAATCCAATCCATTCATTCCACCTCCTTTCATCTATAAATACTAGCCCTCTCCCATTGAGAAAACTGAACTTGGGCATTGAAGAAAATGAGAGGAGAGGAATGAGAGAAAGAAGAGAAGGAAGAAGAAGAAGAGGCTTTGGAAAATTCGGTTCTACAGGGTTTTTAGGTTGGTATTTTGTTTAATTTTCCTAGCTATTTTTCTTGTATTTTATTCTTTTAAATTCCATTGGTTTGTAATTCAATTTCATGTTTTATAAATAAAATTGAGGTGTGATGAAATATTTAGTCTATGGTTTTCCAATTATTCAATTTATGTATGATGATTATTTGATTTTATTTTTATTCTTTAATTAAGTTTATGTGTGGATTTATTTTAATTATTTCAGATTAAATGTGATGAAAATTTAGATTGAATAGACTTCCTTCTTCGATTTAAGGCTCTTATTTTAAGAGTACGATGAAATATTTTAGATTTAAAGATAAAGTTTAAATTCTATTCATTCTAAGGTTTAATTTGAGATTTTTAATTTAATGAAATCCATGGATTTAATTATTAGAATATTTGTCGATGAAAATTTTGAATGCATGATTGGTGATTTACGTGAGCTCCATATTCTAGGCCTTTATTTTATTTTTAAAATATGGAAAATAATGCCTCCTTGATTCTTTGAACCAGTTCCACTGTAAATATGTACAGATGTAATTTAGATGTCTTTAATTTTATTTTTTGTTTATAAATCCAAAAACTCGTGAAATTGATGAACTAGATTGGAAATAATTTAATTGCATCTTAATTTTGTATGTTAAATTAGATTAAGATTGTTTATATTTTTATATTAATTCCACCATCTTAATTAAAATTAGTTAAATTGTTAGATTCTATGTTTAAATTTAGAATGTTTCTAAATTAAGATTAAAATTCATAGATTAGATTAACAATTCCACGTTCATGATTTATCTCCATATTTCTCAAAGTTCTTAAAATATATAATTCAATGGTGTATTTTCATGGATATATTTTCCTAAGTTCCGATGGGTTCGACCTCGCACTTAATCGCTATACTATCTAATGGTTCGTGCGCTTGCGAGTTATAAATTTAAAATTTGCACAACAAGTTTTTGGCGCCGTTGCCGGGGAACTTAAAAAAATCGCCATTGAATTATTTATTTTTAAAATATCTATTTTTGGCAACTATTTAAAATTAGAAGTTTCTATTTTTCTTAGAAATTCTAATTTTAGAAGGTTACCTTATTTAGAAGTTCTAAAAATAATGAGGAGATTATCTAAATTTGGAATCACTGTTAAATTTAGAAATTTTTTTATTTTTTGAGATTTCTATTTTTAGAAACTTCCAAAAATATCTATTTTCTATTTTTAGCATTTTCTAATCTTAGAATTTTAATCTAATTTAGTCAAGTTCTATTTTTAGAAAGTAAATCTAACTTTGGAAGGTTCCATATAAAAAGTTTCAAAAAGAAAAAAAAAAATTGGATCAACTTTGAACTTATTTGAAAATCTGATTTAGATTAATTTGGTGGATATTAATTTAGAAATTTTTATGGTCTTAATTTAATTTAGAGTTCATAATTAGGTTCCAATCATTTAATTTCCTCCACTAGTTATAACATTAGGAAATTGCATTTAGATTAGGAATCATTCATTTTTTTTTTTATGAGATTCAGAATCTTCACCAAAGTTTGTGGTGTTTTATTTTTCAAGGATTTTAAACGCGCGCTCTAAAATTTTTGGAAGTAAGCACTATAGGCCGAGGTAAGTTTCTCAACTCATTTTCTTTGAATTTTTTTTATTTTTTTTCATGCATTCATATAGATTTTCTTAGGTTGTCTTGCATTTATTTTGCACATAAAAAAAACAGAAAAAAATTGCATATTTAATTTGCTCGTGCATATTAAGGTATTAGTTTCATGCATTAGCTTAATTATTTGATTATTGTTTGCATATTTACTTTAGGTATTGCATTGTTAGAATAGGTTGCATTAAAAAAAAAAAAAAAACTTGTGTGAGTATTTGATAACTAGATTAGGATTTGATTGTTCGTGTTTGTGAGGTTGTTTGTCAGTCCTGTCTATGTTAGGTTTTTGCATTTTGTGTGTGTCTCTGAGTTTATGTTGAGTTTGTCTGTGACTCAGTTTGTGTTTGAGTTGATGTTGGACTAGTTTAGGTTTTTGCTTTTGTTAGGACAGTTTTTGTGTTTTTGTGTCAGTATAGAGTCTTTGTTGTTGTTTGTGTTTTGTTATCTGTTTGTTTTTGCAGGTTTTTGAATAAAGAGAGCCCTCTCAGGTATTTTTCTGAATTTTTAGTTGTTCGTTTCTGATATTTTCTTCTAATTTGCAACTGATCACTGTAGATTAGAGAACATTGAGGACAATGTTCAATTTAAGTTTGGGGGTATTAGGGGGTTACACTGTGTCTGTTTTCAATCTTGTGTCCGTTTTAGAGTCAAAGAAAAAAAAAAAAAAGGTAAAAAAAAAAAGGTGAAAAAAAAAAAAAAAAAGATTTGAATTTGAAAAGAAAAGAAATGCTTTGAAGATTCCGAGTGCTAAAAAGAAGATAGAGGAAGAATATCCCATTATAAAATTTTGAAGACCTCTACCTTTTCTGTTCAAATATTAATTTTAGAGTCTTTTTATCCTTTTTTGATATGACCCGGTCCCAAGCCACGTTTTGTCCTACATGAAGTCCTATTGATCCTCAGTTAATATGGTATTAAAGTGGAGAATAGATGATGAAGAATTATGGTGTATTATTTCAACATTCTCAGGAAAATGGCATCCTTTCATGAGATTTATGTTTTTCTTTGATTTTAGTCGTTCTTTAATGATAAATATGTGAGATATTTGTATTTGAGAAATTATTCCGCTCACATATACTTTTGAGAGAAATTTAACCCAATCTCTGAGCGAAAATCTTTCTGAGAGATATACTTTTGTGAGATTTGAAGTCGAAGCGCATTTTCAGCTGGTGATTACAAAACTTGTGTGTATTTTGAAAAAGAAGGTTAAGTTAATGTTGGCTATCACACACTACACTCCGAGTATAAATTTTGTGAAATAATTTTGGAGTTGTATGATTTTTAAATTTTTTATTTATATATTTTTGCTGACTTTTGATGTTTGTGGGTATCATCACTGAAAGCCCTCACGAGACTATAACTCGTCCACTAGTGGTAAGCTAGGGGTTTAAAGGCTTGTTGCATATGCTAAATGCAATCGAGAGTGCCAGCGAAAGTGGTGTAGTTTAGGATTTTTATTTTTGTTTTTAGAGTTTTTAGTTTTTGTTTTGCTCGAGGACTAGCAAAATGTAAGTTTGGGGGTATTTGATGAGTGCAAAATAAATACATATTTTATTCCTAAATTTATTATTGTTAGTATCTCATTTTATTTAATTTTATCTAATTAGTATAATTTTGTGTTTTACAGGTTTAATAGTGAGGATGACAGAAAAAATGCTTAAATATAAAGTCTGGGCCCATTATGAGTTATTTTGGACCTCAAGCCCAATTATTGAGCCTATTAAGAAAAGCCCATGAAGAACTCCACATGTGTGAATACTATTTTCATCATCTCAAGAAGAAATTCGAAATTTACAAGTCAATATAAGAGGATTTTCGAATTTGGCAAGTGGATTAAGGAAAGAGAAAATAAGGAAGGTTTGATACATGTTTGGTATTTTGGTCATAAATTTCTACTCAGATGTTCGATTTCTTTGATTCTTTTTTCTTTGGAAAGAAGACTTCAAGAGCTACAACTTTTTAGTTTATGACTTTTCCTGATTCGGAAGTTAAAAAGGTCAAAACTGAGCTGTAAGATGGTATATGTGTAAAAAATGGGATTCTACACCCACTTTCCTTATACAAATTTAGCTCCTTACCTCTTTTAAGTCATTCTATATTAAGCACAAATCAAATCCGCCCTCCATGTGTCCCTTGCTTTATTTAAATCTTTGAATCCAATCCATTCATTCCACCTCCTTTCATCTATAAATACTAGCCCTCTCCCATTGAGAAAACTGAACTTGGGCATTGAAGAAAATGAGAGGAGAGGAAGGAGAGAAAGAAGAGAAGGAAGAAGAAGAAGAGGCTTTGGAAAATTCGGTTCTACAGGGTTTTTAGGTTGGTATTTTGTTTAATTTTCCTAGCTATTTTTCTTGTATTTTATTCTTTTAAATTCCATTGGTTTGTAATTCAATTTCATGTTTTATAAATAAAATTGAGGTGTGATGAAATATTTAGTCTATGGTTTTCCAATTATTCAATTTATGTATGATGATTATTTGATTTTATTTTTATTTTTTAATTAAGTTTATGTGTGGATTTATTTTAATTATTTCAGATTAAATGTGATGAAAATTTAGATTGAATAGACTTCCTTCTTTGATTTAAGGCTCTTATTTTAAGAGTACGATGAAATATTTTAGATTTGAAGATAAAGTTTAAATTCTATTCATTCTAAGGTTTAATTTGAGATTTTTAATTTAATGAAATCCATGGATTTAATTATTAGAATATTTGTCGATGAAAATTTTGAATGCATGATTGGTGATTTACGTGAGCTCCATATTCTAGGCCTTTATTTTATTTTTAAAATATGGAAAATAATGCCTCCTTGATTCTTTGAACCAGTTCCACTGTAAATATGTACAGATGTAATTTAGATGTCTTTAATTTTATTTTTTGTTTATAAATCCAAAAACTCGTGAAATTGATGAACTAGATTGGAAATAATTTAATTGCATCTTAATTTTGTATGTTAAATTAGATTAAGATTGTTTATATTTTTATATTAATTCCACCATCTTAATTAAAATTAGTTAAATTGTTAGATTCTATGTTTAAATTTAGAATGTTTCTAAATTAAGATTAAAATTCATAGATTAGATTAACAATTCCACGTTCATGATTTATCTCCATATTTCTCAAAGTTCTTAAAATATATAATTCAATGGTGTATTTTCATGGATATATTTTCCTAAGTTCCGATGGGTTCGACCTCGCACTTAATCGCTATACTATCTAATGGTTCGTGCACTTGCGAGTTATAAATTTAAAATTTGCACAACATTTTATGTTAGACAAATTCCTTTCAAAATGACAATCAATCAATCATGAAGCAATTGTCTTCACATAACCATTTTAAATAGAAAGTTTTTAGAATTAAAAAAAAAAATCCTTTTGGGCTTTAACTGCACCGAGCTTAAAGTCAAGTTTTGGGCCAAGCCAGGACT
The DNA here is from genome assembly GCA_022113865.1 of Chimonanthus praecox. Lineage (NCBI taxonomy): Eukaryota > Viridiplantae > Streptophyta > Magnoliopsida > Laurales > Calycanthaceae > Chimonanthus > Chimonanthus praecox. Next base: position 43,713,409 of record CM039093.1, read on the forward strand.
GGGCTAATCTATTTTGCACTAGTGATTTTATGAGGCTATTTATTCTGAATTGTGAGGTCTATAAAAACTTCATGAGGCCGCATTGAACATGATAAATAGAAAAGTAATTCATATTGAGGGTGATTACTCTCAAATTATAAGATATATAGAATAAGTAGTTCTAATGATGATAATAATGATAACAAAGTTACCTCAACTTATCGGTCGGAGCAACAAGCTTTGAGCCCTTAGAGTGGTGGTAGTGGCCATCAACATTATCGAGAGGAAAGTCCAGACGTCTGTTCTTGAAGGCTGCAACCATCACATTTGAGAGTCCAGAAAACATGCTCCTGTCGGCCTCAACTTTGACATAAAAGGGAGAACCCATTAAGAAAAAAATTGCAGATAACGCCATGAGAATGGCGGGGACTCCAAAACCCACTTTCCACCCATTTTGATCTTGGATATAGACTATCACTGTTACTGCAATCAAGATTGAAACCCCCACAGAAGCATAGTACCAATTGAAGAAACTCTGTAGAACTCTAGCATTTTTAGGATTTTCTTTCCTGTCAAACTGATCTGCACCAAAAGCCATGGAGCATGGCCTGATGCCACCAGCTCCTATAGACATGAGGCCAAATGAGATAAATAATAGTGCAAGTTGGGAAGGAATTGGAGTCTTGCACCTTTGGTGATGGGGATCACAAGCAGGTGGCTTTGCGGTTGGAATCATCGATGTTAACCAAAGTACGATCATACCCTGTGAAAACAACAAGCAACATGGCAATCATTCTCACAAGAATTTTGGTATTACTGGATTAGTTTTCAATGGATAGTTTCACTTGAGAGTTATGATGAATTAGATTTTCCACTCTATTTACCTTATATGAAAACTCTAACCAAACTTGCAAAAATGTCCAACATGCTACCTGATTAATGTCACACACCATGGACTATTTTAATAAATTTGCTATCCAAGATTGGGACCTATTAGTTCATTTGCCTGGATAAATGTGAAGAGGGCATTCCCACATCGGAAATGCTTGGAAAAGATCTTGAGTTTATAAGCAGGGGCCGGGAACGTTGGGAGAAGCTAGCCCTTTTTGAGTGTAGATTCAACCTGTGATATTTGGTACCAGAGCAAACTGATGCACTTCATGTGGGACTAGAACTGTCCCTGACACATGGACCCTACACAAAATATATGTGGGTCCCCCTAGAAAAGCACCATGGATTGGGTCGGGGATCCTATTGGCCTAGAGCTTCCCCTGACACGTGGACCCTACATGAAAGATGTAAGGCTCCAGCCCAGAGGCCCAGAAGAGCGAACCCAATAGGGCCAGAAATTGAGAATTTGGGCCAATGTTAGTCCGACCAACAGGCCATGGCTGGTTGGGCGTGTGGATGTGGAAAAAAGTCACACATCGCCCAGGAGCAATTTTTGAAGCGGGTATATAAGAGAGAGCTCACCCCACCTAGCACAACGCATTTTGGGCCTGTGAGTGAGGCCGAGCCCAAAGTAAAATGGTGTGGGCCTGTGTGGGCCCAGAGAGGATAATAGTGTGCTAGTCGAATTCGAGTAAGGTCCTTACAAATGTTATCAGAGCTCCAATGTTCAAACCCTCTACCTGTATCGATCCCTTGCTCCTCCCCTGTGTGTTGTAGTCGAGCCGAGTCCAGGACGGCTCTGGGCATAAAGGGGGTGGATTGAGCCCTAGCCCAGAAGCCCTAGCCCAGAAGGTGGCTATGGGCTTAAGTTGGGTGGATTGTAATGTGATGACCCGACCCGGAGTAGAGGGTTAATCGGGTCGGGTAAAACTAAAATAACAAATGGGTCTTTTGAATGTACTTGAATGAAATTATGTTATTTTCTTTAAAATAAAAATAAATAAATAATGATAATATAAATCTCCCTAACTTTGAGAATACATTGGAAATACGATCAAGTAATCTGTTATATAAAATTGATAAATAAAATAAAACATAAATGGATCAAAATTTAAATAGGTTATATTAAATAAAATAATTTAGTGTTTGCATTTCAAAATAAAAATAAAAATAAAGGACAAGTGTATCTATGTCTTAGGCGAATTTATGGTCTAAATTTTTATTATTAGAAATTAATCTATGTTATTAAGAGGATTACCCGTATCCAAGCCTCACCCTTTATGTTCTCTTATTTTGTTAGAAAGTCCTTGAAATACAACCCTCACACGTTGTTACCCCTCACAATTTTTAGGTTAGAAAGACTCAAATATTCACCACTGTATTTCACTGGGATTTTCTTTCCTAATTCGATTCCTTCTTCCCCTCTTCTTCTCCCCAAAACGGCAACAAGCCCCATTCGTTCCCATCACCGACCCTCCTCTGTATAAACCATGCGATCCCACCTCACTACCTTTGTTTTTTCTCAATCTCACTCTCCTTCAAGCGAAACCATCCTTTCCTCTTCCCTCATTACTCGAGTTTTCCGACGAAGTCTCCACCAGATTTTTGCCCTTATTGTCTATCGTTACCTCAGAGTGTCGCCTCCTTGTCAACCCTCGTCGCTGATCTGGCCCAAGTTTACAACCCAGATCTTCTATCAAGTACTTCCTCTGTTCTCTTCCCTCTCCTTCCATTCTCTAAACTTCTTGGAACCCAACCCTTTCCCTACCATTCGCCCAGATCCTTGCTGCCTGCAATACTGCAAGCAGCCCTCCGAACCAATTGATTTCAAATTAGTTCTTTTTCTTTTCTTTTTTTTCTTTTTCTACTTTATTAACTGTATATATGTTTAGAACTTTTACTTATGTATCTGAGTTTTCAAAATATATATGGGTTATATTTGTTTAATTTAATGGTTTAAATTTTTATAATGATTCCCTTGTTCCTATGAAATACTCAATTCCTATTTAGTTAATTTATTTTGAAAATTGTTCAAACTATCCTTGGGTCTTATTATCATAAGGTTTTCATTACCTTATACTCCTTAACTATCTAAGATATTGAATTACTCAGCCTTAATCGTTATTTCCTTCCAACTACCATGTTTTCCAGATTTTCTAGACTATTTATTCCTTGTTGTTTATTTTAATTCTTGATTTAAAATATTCAAAGGTTAAGACTTGTAAAATTTCATTAAGATTATTCATTAAAAGTAAAGTGTGAATTTAAAACATATGATACATATATAGATATAATTATGCGTATATAAAAATTTATATGTTTTAGCTTGAACCCTACTTTTATCAAAATAATTCCCTCCCTGTTTCTATTAATATATGTATTTTAAAGTATTGGTTCAGATGGTTTGATGATTAAACCCCTCTTTGCTTCAAACAGTAATGTAATACCCTGCCCCAAAAAGTCCCACATTGCTAGTGGCATTGGAAGTTCTCTTGTATATAAGTAGTGGGTCTTCCTCCTTCTAGCATAAGGCCTTTTGGGAGCAACAGTGGGTTAGCTCGCCAAAGCAAAGTCGTGCGGATCCGTGTGTAGGCCCAAAGCAGACAATATTGTGCTAGCGGGACGGATCGTTACAAATGGTATCAGAGCATGGTTCAACTCTCTGCTTGAAGGTGTGGACTTGGTTGTTGTGTGTGCAGAGCCGGAGATGGCTCTGGCTTTAAGGAGAGTAGATTGTAATACCCTGCCCTAAAAAGTCCCACATTGCTAGTGGCATTGGAAGTTCCCTGGTATATAAGTAGTGGCCTTCCTCCTTCTAGCATAAGGCCTTTTGGGAGCAAAGGCTCTGGCTTTAAGGAGAGTAGATTGTAATACCCTGCCCTAAAAAGTCCCACATTGCTAGTGGCATTGGAAGTTCCCTGGTATATAAGTAGTGGCCTTCCTCCTTCTAGCATAAGGCCTTTTGGGAGCAACAGTGGGTTGGCTTACCAAAACAAAACTGTGCGGGTCCGTGTGTAGGCCCAAAGCGGATAATATTGTGATAGCGGGACGGGTCGTTACAAATAATTTCTTACTTAGCCTAATTTCTAACTATTTATTTTAGTCCACTTTATTAAATTGGGTTTTGGTCCTTGATTTTAATTATTTAAAATAACTTGATTTAGATCTAGTTATCTATTTTATTTTATTTTAATTCATCCTATTTGACCAAAAATAATTAATAAGTTAGAATTCTTTTGTTACAGTTGTTGTTTTACAACTTTCATAGTTCCACTTAAACTTGTTGGAGAAAGGTTTTACTTAAGTTATGATAATACACAATCTGAATCTGTATGGATTTCCTATGCCAGTTAGGTTCTATTTCACTTCATTACATTATTATATGATGTAAAATTTTGAGAGTTTTTCAGTAGATATCTAATTATCATTTTATTTTTATTTCTCACCTATTGGCCAAAGTATCTAAACAAAGCCCCTAATTTTGTTGTGACGACATCCTTCTTACTTCAGTTTTTTTTGGGTAAGACAGTAAAGATTTCCTTCATTATTTTGCAAAACTATCTTATACATATGAGTACTAGTTTTAGGAAAATTCATATTTATGTTTTCAATAGGTAATTGTTTGTGTTCATGGGCAAGGTTTTCAGTGTCTTCTCAGTACCCAATGGGGTAGGCATGGTTCAACCGTGCAGTGTGTGGACTCAACCTTCACCCGTCTCCTTGAACCTTAGGATGACCATAGATTATAGTTGGGACAACAACATACCTTACATTTATTTAATGTGAACTATTAGAGGGACCCAATAATTCATACGTTAATGGGACTTTGGAACCTTTAAACAAATGTGCAGCACTTCCCAGGCGTTCTGTTGATTGATTTCAAGTAGGAATGCACTTTGATTCATCACCTACACTTCGCGAACTTTTTAGGTGAGGGAAAACAATACACTCTACTTCGATTGTACATGATATTCTATATTTTTGGTTTATGTGATTGAGTAATGAAAAATATTGTATGATGTATTGTAATTTAGAATGTAATATTGGATGTATGAAATAGATTGGGTATATGTAGGAATAATGGTTGTAATCCGGTGCTTACTCATAGTAGTGTAAGGGGATAGGCTAAATGTTCTAATGACAGTGAGGGACTCAGTTTGCCCGGATAGTTGGAAGTTAGCCACTAACCTTGTTGAAAGGTCCAATAATTATGTTCGAATTGGATGGATGTTTTATTGTATGTTATAGAGTTATTTTTTATATTATTAAGATTGATTTATGATATTTTGTTGCTATACTAAAATACTGTGATGAGAATTATTATTATGCATATGTGATATTGTTGAGATTGATTTTGATGATTTAAAACGTGTACATGATATTTATGTTCATTTGAGATCATAAAATCCTGCTTAGATTATAATGTTGATGACAAGATTCATGGTATGTTAATATGATACATAACATGTGGCATGATGATAGAAATAATGCATGGTGAGCATGGCATCTTCATATTCATGGGATGTGTATGGAGGTGTGAGCCGTGATCTTTCATGTAGAATACGACGGCGGTAGTGTATGGCCTCGTTTTTAGGAGTAGTACCACGTATGTGGTAGGTTTGGATTATTAAGCCATGAAAGGTCACGTAGACACTTCATGTGGTGTTGTGTTAGCTTTGCTTAGGCGGGTAGGCAACTTCATGTGGTGTTGTGTTAGCCTCGCTTTGGCTGGTAGACCACCAAATACAGTAGGTGTTGTTGTGGATGAATGAGGAATTGGGTATTGTGCATTATGCATTACATAGCATAAAACATGGACATTAAATGCATATTCAATTACTTATGCTTTTAATATTTCTTTATTTGTATTAAATTGAGTATATTAGAAATATCACATTTTGGATATGTGCTATTGTATTCCTTCACTGGGCTTGGAGCTCACACCCTTATATTGCAGGTAACCCTCTGGATTTAGGATTAGAGGACGATGTTGAAAACTAGAAATTACTATGGATGGATATTTAAATTCCTAGCTAGGTGTTGAACTATGTTGATTGAGTTAATTATTGGATGTTTCTTATTATTTGAGACTTGGTTATTTGATTCAAATAATTTGAGAAATTTGAGATTTTTTAGTTGGTTTTATTTTATGGAATGGGATGTGAGTAGTGAGATTAGATTTGATGTTGATAATAGATGTTATTTATTTTATATTGTCGATGACATTATGATATATGCGATGTGTAAATTTGGGCTTGAAGGATTTAATGGCTTCGTTATTTCATTCATAATCTTCAAAAAAGATATATACTTATTTTCCCCCACCCACAAATCTGTGATGTAAGGCCCGTTAGATGTGTGACGCATTGGGTGACGCCCGTTCAGTCTGCAGTTAAGCGGGCCACGACCCGTTTAGGCTGTAGAAAGGGGCAGGGCGTTACATGTAAGCCCCAGTCCAGAGGCCCAGAAGGTTGAGCCTAATAGGGCCGGTGTCGATCCAACCGACAGGTCCAGCCAGTCCGACCCACAGGCCATGGCTGGTTGGGCGTGTGGATGTGGGAAAAAATCGCACATCGCCCAGGAGTAGTTTCTAAAGGGGGTATATAAGAAGGAGCTCACTCCTAACCCAGCACAACGGATTTTGGGCCTATGAGTGAGGCCGAGCCCCAAGTAAAGCAATGCGGGCCTGTGTGGGCACAAAGTGGACAGTATTGTACGGGTCGAATTCAGGTCAGGGTCGTTACAATAAAAGTATTGGTCCCCTTGGTAAGGGCACCAGGGATTATGTTGGAGAGCATGTAATAAAGGCATTCCTACAACTGAAATGCCCTATAAAGATCTTGGATTTATAAGTAAGGGTTGAGAGCCTTGGGAGTGCTAGCCCTTTTAAGTGTGGATTCGACCCTATGACATAAACCCCTGTTAAATAACAGAAGAGAAAAGGAAGAAGAGGCTCTTTCACTATTGATTCAGCTGATGTGCCAACAGGCCCCCAGATATACATATTGAAGAGTTGAGGATAATGTACTAAATAACATGTAAATGATTATTTAACATAAGATTCTATTATTATTAGTGATGAATATAACTATTACGACAATCATCTCATCGATTCTTTTATGCAATGTGTTGGAGTGAGGAGTAGGGGGAGAGAGAGCTAACCAGAAGGCTCGCTATCGAACCCAAACAGATTACCACGAACCGGCCCAAGTAAGAATCTGATAAGAATGCTCCAAAAATTGGAGTGAAATTAGATATAGCATACCACACAAAGAGAATGCTCGCTCCTGCCGCAAGGTCTATGTGATACTCAGTGACTAAATATATGATCATGTTTGCTAGAAGCCCAAAACTCGCCACCTTCTCAAATGATTCATTTGCTGAAAGAAAAGAAGAAATACAAGGATTTTAAGGTGAGTCTCGTTGCGATACATGTTAGTGCCAAAATGAGGTTCAAATCACGCAACAATAAAATAGAAAGAGAATATGAGAAAATAGAAATTTCCAAAATACAAATCTGAAAATCTCGAATGCCCAAATGCCCAAATCGAGCCAATAATTCCAACTATACCCTCATGAAGAACTTCCAATTTATTTAGAGGCTATATATCATTTTTCGTGGGTGAAAAATGACGAGCAACCTCTCTTCTTTCATTGAATTAGAGATATTTGCCAACAATCCAAAAAAGAAAAAAAAATGAGAGATTTTGTCCCTCTTTTCTTCAAAGAGTCCATTTCTTGTAAGAGGGGAATGGAAAATTTTGATAAAGAAAAGGGATATTTTTCTTCTCTCATCAAGACAATATTTTATTTATTTTCAATAAAAATAAATATTTTGATTCAAATAATAAAAAGATCAATTTTTCATATCTCATACGTGACTGGATTTCATAACACTCATTCGATGACATTAATAAATTCCAATCATAAGTTTTTCTATAAAATTAATTTTCTCAATGAAATAAGTAAATATACTCTCAGAAATTCAACTCATCCTCTTCTTGAGAAAATATTTAATTTCAGACCATTCAAGTAAGGAACTAATGCTTTCCTCACACGAGTGAAGAATGCAAGAAAACTCTTAACTTTTGTCCACATCCATTCTACTCAAACTTTACTCATCTGTTACCTCAACTGCAGAGTATATATCTTGGGGAAAATGACTTAGATATGGCCACAGTTTAAAGGGATAGATTTAATATCTTCTATATTAAGACTTTCCACAATCTAAATATTATCATCTGCTAAATGTTTTCTTTCAATTAATTTTCATGTATAGCTTGTTGATTGATTTTTTTATGACCAAAGGTATCGAGGCATCTCACCCATAGGGGATTTTACTCGATTAATTATTCAGGGCATGTGTACACCTCCCTACGCACACATAACGGGCTCAAGTGATGAGGAGTAACCCCATGGAGAGTGGTCTAGAGGGGTTTGAACGTGAGTCGAACTCAAGACCTCCCTTCCTTCATGAGGGGAGCTTCTTGATTATCAGGCCAACCCCCTCTGGGTTATAGCATGTTGATTGATGAATCACTGATTTGTAATACAGTATGATCAGTTGTACCAAAATTGCAGTGTTGGATTCACAATATGTAGAAGAACTTTCACCAAGTGATTGTTTTTGTTTTTTGGATAACATGGATATCACCACCTTACATTAGAGGTAAGACTAATTGCACATATATACAAACCGCCCTCAAGCCTCGTGTATTAGACAAGTTTAAGAGGATACACGAGGCTTGCAGGTGGTTTCGTGTATCCATGGGATTAGTTTCATCTCCAATGTGGAGTGGGGATATCCACGTTATCCAAAAAAAAAAACCGATGACTTGATGAAAATTCTTCTACAAACTTTGAATTCAACACCCTGCAATTTTGATACAACTAATCACCCTATATTACAAGTAAGTGATTCATCAATCAACAGGCCATACATGATAATTTATTGAAGGAAAACATTTATTGGATGATAATATTTAGAGTGTGGAAAGTCTTAATATAGAAGATATTAGATGATTGTTGCTCAAGAGGGCCAACCTCCCCTGGTCCCCATGTGGGGCCTATGAAATTTACAACATTTTTGGATGATAATATTTAGTGTAGAAGATCTCAATATAGAAGATATTAGATGATTATTGCACAAGAGGGGCAGCCTGCCCGAGTCCCCATGTGGAGCCTATGAAGGTGCAAATTTACAATATTTTTTTCTCATGTCTATCTATGTGAATTGTGTCTATATCCAATTTGAACTTATTTCGAGTTGATTTCATTGTTGAATTAAAAATTCATCTAAAATTGATCATTTTGATGATTGATCTTTGAACTTTTGTCTCATTTTTTTTTAAACATCATTCTAAAAATACCTTTGACAGCCCTCAATTTTCACCATGCATTACACTACACCTCTAAAAATTCCAGTGCACAAGGACATCACTCAAATGAAAGATTCCTAGTACTGCATGTCCCTCTTATATGATTTAAAGTTTGAAAATTAAATTATGGTTAAGCTGGTAAAGAACTGTTTAATGACTTTTGGGTTCTCTCTTTTCTTATCATACAAAAAAATACAAAAGAACTGTTATTAATATTAAAATAAAAAAAATTCAGCAATTGAGTCTCTAATTAGGTTATATGATTACTTACAGGGCATAAACTGCACAATTTATTTAAACTAATGACAGTAAAATCGACTGCGAAAAGTAAAGACAAATACATTTTACGAATTATATTTTATAAAAAAATTGGACAAAGTTTAACTGCAAAAAAATAATAAATTTAACTGCACTCTGACATGTGACTCTTAACACACATGCAGTGACAAAGTGAATTTTGTCTGACTTTTACTTAACATAAAGACAGTGGAAAATGAACAATCACGTATGGCACTGGCAGTATGTGCTATTGGACCTTGAAACTAACGATAAATTAAAAATTCAAAAACATTCGAGTACGTGAATAGATTTGATTTGATAAAATTTTGAATTAATAAGAATTTTAAATTAAATTCAAATTTCAAATTTATAAATACTAAATAAAACAAAACCCACCTATACGTTCGGCAAGCACAAAGACTAATAAAACATATGGGGCAAATTCATATATATAAATTTTGCAATTTAAGAATTTTCATGATGAAAAGTGAAATACATATTTAAAAATAGATTGGTATAATTATAACATTCAATAAAATCAACTATATCTAATTATTTATTATATAATATGCAAATAAGACCCCCAATACCCTTGTGGGATTAGATTTAAAACTGATTAGTGCATATGATCTTTCAAACTCATTAATATACTTCTTTTCACTAATTATCATAGATCTCAAATGATTTCTTTTTTACTACTATGTACTGTCCGATAGTGAAATGAACTGATGACTAGTAAACAAGGGTTTTCACATAAACAAAAGAAAAGCTGGATTTCCGTGATCTAACATGTTGTGCGATTTCATAACGAGTCAACTCGGACTGACTGGCCTGGATTTTTTCATTTTTTTTTTAAATTCTGCTATCAGTTGACATGGATGATACCCAGATATAATTTTTTCTCCAAAATTAATTTCCTCAAAGAAATCTACAAGCCACCTCTCAGTCCCACCCTCCTTTAGCAAGTCCTTGTCTCCTTTTATAAAAATCATTGTGAGTAAAATTTTTTTTTTTCCTTACAAGTGTTTAAAAAAGTGGTGCTTCTGTTTTTTATTACTCATCATCAAATTCAACTGTATTGATAGTCAAGGGGGAATAGAGGGATAGGAAGACCTGCACATAACAGCTAGATTGAAATATCATTTTTATTGGTCTTAACGTCTCAAAAGATGAATAGTTGAAAGTGATTGAAGATTATATGATGGAGAATGGAAAGTTAGAAAACTCCGATTCACAGGAGGAAGTAGACATGTAGACCATGATCAACTGAAAGAAGTCTCCAAGTTGAGTACAAGACGACGATTAGGGAACTATTGGCTCTGATTTTTCTTCTTGATGTTTATCCATTTAGAAACTTTGTGTAAGGGAAAAGTAATAATCAGTTGCCTCAATGATAGATAATGACTTCATAACAAGAAGAAGGGTATCCTTCTACGGATATTTTATATAACGAGATACGGGATTTAGAGTATTGTTCATTTTACCCTTTCATTGCTGTACGAAAGTATTTAAAAAAAAAAATCAATAATCCGGTTAGTGATCCAATTTTAGTGATCTGATTTGTTATTGTTTATGAAAAAACAGTGTCACTTTGATAAATTTTAGTGAATCAGTTAGTGATCTGGTGAGCCGATCAATGAACCGATTTATACCGTAATGGAAGGGTCAGTGATACAGTTAGTGATCTGACGAACCGATTCGAAGGATTCGGTGAGCCAGTTTGGAAGGACAAAATAGGCAATAAAGTAAAACTCATGTCGGGTTACACAAAATACCCGTGGGAGGATCGCTATCCCAAAAAGAAATATCTTTATTGTTAGCAGGTAAGTCACTATGAATTTAACTAATAATAGTAATAATTCATGAGCTAAAGAGAATAGAGCAGAAGTTTTGTATTCGAATACATAAGATTTGTAAAAATTCCATGTATCTAAGAATTAGTCTAATCTCTAATAGAAGATAGAAATCCATAATAGTTTTGAAAAAAAAAAAAACACTAATCATAACAAAAGAAAATCCATGAGAGAGATAGGAAAGGTCACCTATTATAAAAGGCATGGTCCTCATGCCACCTCTGGAAGATGTTTGAATATCATGCTTTCGATCAGAAGGATTCTCCATCTCCTCCTCTCTTCAACTTGTTTGTGAGAGCCTCTTACTAAGGAAAGGGCATTTTAAAGAGGCAGAGCCATTACTACTGTTTCTGTCTCTTTGGACGACGCTGACAAATGATGCTAGAATGACGGATTTTATGAGGGTGTCGACCATTATCAAAGTCAGTATTGATCCTTAATTATTCTGACGCTTTTTTTAAGATTTATAGAGGGGTAAAACTTGCGTCGGGTTTAACTCGATCCTCATTACCCGACTTAAAAAATTAGTAGATTGGGTTATGAATTTTTAAAATCAAGGTAAGGTACCTAAATGGGTATAGTTCAACTGGTTGCCTCCTGTCTGAGGAAGTGGGAGGTTACGGGTTTGAGCCCCCAACCTTAGTGTGCCTTAAGGGTATTGGGCTCATCCGTAGAGATTTTAGTAGATTTTTTTAAAATCAACCAAACCCACATCAAAATACTTATACAGATGTGTAATGTCGATACCTTAATCTCTTATTCCCTTCGAACCCTTTACTGGAGCAAGCTAGTGAGAACGAGAGAAAAGACTAAGAAAGAGAACGAGACTAGACCAAGTGAGAGCAAGAGATGCCCTAATCCCTTCCCCTCTCTTATCCCGGAGTTTATCTCCCTCCTCTTCAACTCCCGATTCTCTCTGGCTCTACTGCCATGTCACCTGTCATGCCTAATGCTTCAACAAAGAGATCAAGACCGAAGAGGATTCTTCGTCATCGGCCGTCATTAGAGCCCATGCCCTTCCTATTATTTTTAAAAAAATCTTATTTTATTTTAAATTTTTTTTTTTAAATTCGAGTTAAAATAGGTCGATTGAATTTGGCATCTAGGTTAGGTCGAGTTGGGTTGTGCAATTTGGTGATATCAAATCAGGTCGGACCGGGCCAGGCTTAGCCATTTTTTCTATAGGCTAAGTAGAGTTTTTACCAAAACGCACCCATTCGACTTTAGTTTCAACCCTACTTCTGTGTAATTTATTGGTATTGTATCGACTTGCGACAATTCAAAGTGCTTGATGGGTTCATTAATGGACCTACGATGGATTTATTAATGGACCACAGTAGTTCAGTTTATCAGAAGCTCAGCCTATGTAGAACTGGATGTTGTGTTGATATCGTGTGCATAATAGTGATTCAGGTTAAATTGGTCCCCGAGCCTCAATAGGATATAGGGGTAGTTTTGTAATTTCATATTTAATATTGTCTATATATTATATTTTTGAGGGATTTTCGAGTTAAGAAAACTCGAGCATTATAATCTTATTCTCCAAAACGATGAAGAGACTTATTGAAGCAAAAGTTAATCTAATGAGCTGAATTGGAACTAATACTGGGCCCAATGACAGAGAGCTAAGACAAGATGGTCTTTGACCTAACTTACATGGTCCATGTATAGTCCTAGTCCCTCCCTTGTGTCTAATGCTTTCCAACTCATCCACACCATTTTTGTGTTAAATACTTAAATTACTCTTGGAGTGGGAGTCTGATTCATGTCTTCCACCACATTGCAAGCCCATGTTCTGATTGTCACCCCTTTGCTTGACTTATGAGCAAAGATAAGTGTAGCATCTTTATATATAGGGTCCTATAATAGAGTAAACTAAAGGTGAGTGTTGAATCTTTATATATCTTATAAAATAATCTATATTTTGAACAAACGTCACATGTCAAACAAGATTAAAGGGTAAGAAAGTATCAATAATGCATCAAGAGTAGTGTAATTAATAAATAATATATAGATAAAAGGTCAGCATATAAAATGCTGACCAAAATGAAGTAAGGAACTGAATTTCGAATGCAATTAATGGTAAATCCAAAATAAAATGCTAATCAAGACACCATGTGTATGCATGAAATTAATTCCCATACTATTCCATTCGAAATCAAAGAACTTTCAATCAATTAAAATTGAATTACGGAATCCAATTTTAATCATGTAATTGTTGAATACAATCAATTGAACCTTTGAATTTAAGTTGCAACCTAACATACCATTCACGTAAATTGAAATCAACTCAATATAGCATCAAAATTAAATTCAAAAGAAAACAAAAATCATGTAATGGTTCACTAAATTCGACTTTGGCTTGTGTTTACATGGAATGAGCAACTATGCTCTAATTTATAAATGAGCATAAGTGCTTAATGCTCCAATTTATGAATTACGCCCAATGTTTCCTAATCTATCTAATTTGAACTCACCCAATCCCATTGGGCCATGTGACTTTATTATACCATAAATAAAAAATTTTAAAAAAATCAAAAATTACATCATAAAGTATCTATTAGGTATGGGCGAATTTTGTATCTATTTTGTTGCTTGTTTTGAGTCTCCAAAGTTTCTCCAATGAAGTCCACACTCCCAAGCAAGTCTTGGCTTCTAAATTCTAATCTTGATGGTTTCCAATTTGAATAGTGGTCCCTCCATGCTCACATGGCCCATTACTTGCTAACTTCGTGAGATTCCTTCTACACCCACATGACATGAGATGTGACTAGGCATTGACATGACACGTGATGTAAAATTCCTATCTTCCGACTTGCATGCAGTGTATGGGTCTCTAAATGTGAGCTTTTAAGATCTAACTCACCCGTAACACACTCATATAGGTAGTCTTCTCTTACCAACATCAATCATACGATAAAATTGAAAAGATATTTCTTCAATCTTATCAACTTGACCCCAACATCTTCAATTGGATCACTTGTGCTTTGGATGTCAGCATCATTTCCCCTGGTTGAAAATACTCGACTTCGAGTTTGATTGGTCGTCCTGAAAGATGAGATATTAAATTACTCTTGACAACTTTGTCTAAGTCTTATACAGTATACAACATGCCTTTCCATCATTCCCTGTGTGTCCATCATCCATTTAACTATGTTCATGTTCATCATTATTATCTAACAATTGAGCGTGAAACAAGAGGACACAAATCACACGCCATTTCCCATTGTGTTTATGTCCATAATACTAACACCAATGTTATCATCTGTTGTGAGTTAGTTGTGAATAGATTAATTAGGCTTTATTGAGTCTGTTTTGGACTAGTTTTCTCCTTATTATCATCTCATAAGTTGGATTCATACTTAGTTATAATTCATTTAAAAAGATACTCTCTCACTGTTAGATTAAGTCCAAGTCTAATTATATTTAAAATAATTTTACTTGTTAAATTTTGTTATACTTCCTATTTAAAGATAAATTTATCAAACTAACTCATTCTCATCATCCAATGTATACAATGAACTAATTTATAATATAGAATACCAACTTTCATATATAAATCATCATATTATTATATTTATTTAAAAATAAATTTATCAAGCTAACTCATTCTTATCATATAAAACCTAAAAGAACCAATTAACAATGGCTAATTCATGATATATAACCAAAAGAAACTAATAAGAGAGACTGTTCTTGGATTTTTTTGAAATTTTACATCCAATGATCCAACTCAACCCTGGAAGACTTCCTAGTAAGAAACGTTTAAGTTGGCTGTCGTTTAGATTTTAACTCCGACAGAATCTTTTGAATATTATTTGATGTTGAAAAGGCCGAACGGAGATTCTTTACAAACATTTCAGGTTTGAATAAATCAAACTAACTAATCATTTTGTTAAAAAAATGTGGCATTATCAGGTGGGGGAGGAAATGTGTTTTGTCTTCATGCACGTTATTATTGTGGCTGGCCCCAACACATTATAAATTTCACTATCACTCAATTGTTTTCTCGAGGCTACCGTGGAAGTAAGGACCAAATCAAATTTGCACACTAATGACTAATGATAATGGAAACTAAACTCAGTATCATCTTTCATAAGCAACAGCAGAGCAAAATTTCCTTTTGAAGGTCAATTACTGTATACATACATGTGTATGGCTAAAATTCAGATTAGTTGGACTGAATTTTAATAAATTTAATTCAATTCATATCAAAATTTATTGAGCCAGACTCGATTTAAACCGAGTTGCTGGTCCGAATTGCTCAACCCAACTAGACCCGAGTTGCCAACCCAACCCAACCCAAGTTGTTAGCCTGATCCAACTCAAGTTGTTGGTACAACAGCCTAACCCATTTATAGCCTAAATTTTGGGAAAAAAAAAAAACAACTGCATGTTTTTTCTATTTCCTGAAACTCAAGTCAGATTTGGTCAATTCAGGTTGGGTTGAGTTAATTTTAAATTTCTGAGCACGGCCTGATCCAAATTCCATGTGAGTTTGTTTTCCCATCCAGACCTGAACCTAAATTTACAAATACATAACCCAGCCCACTGATTCCTCGGGTCGGGTTAAAAATAATAAACATTTTCACCTCTCCTCCCACTAGTTTGTATGATTTAGCTTTCAATTAATTTAAGTTACATTAATTGATCTCACAATTAAATTAAAATTTATCTTAATTTTACTTCAATTTCGCCATTAATCTTTAAAATTTAACACTTGTAGTATCTAAAATATAATATGCTTTAATATTAAATCCATGAAAAAACTTCTAAAAATACCATATATTAGACCACTGACCACTCATGTGAAACGTAGAGAGCCGCACACAATGACATTGAATTGACAAATACATTGGAAACAATAAATTGGTTATATACAACTAAGAGAAGGTTATTATCATTGTAGAGTGGATGAAATGCCAAAGGACTACCTCCCTTGTCTTGACACGGAAATATCATATTCCCTAAATTTCTTTGACATTGACGCAGTTGAAATTGATTTATCGTTGCAGAAGAGACTCTATTGGCTTTGGAATTTGTTTATATTATAAATATTTTACAATAAATTTACACTTAAATTTGATACTACAATCATTTTTAGAATCATTATTATAATGTAATGACATAGTTATAATTCTTTTCAATGTTCGACTAACGAGCAAATTGGATATAGAAAGCCTTAATATAGAGATTTTCTCTGTCCCCCTTTCAATTAAAAAAAACTAAGATGATAGATGCAAATCATGGTAGACATGAGTGAGAAATTTAAAGGTGGGAGAGGGATCATCTCACCTCTTTATTTATAATGTGGAGAGACCCTTTTGCATTACAAAAAACCTTTATAATTAAAGATTGTCATCAGGGTCCGAATATCGGCCAATACGATTATGGCGATATCTCGGCCGTAACATATCGGCCGATATCACAATATCGGTCGATATCGGTCGTTTTTTGTAAAAAAAAAAAAAAGGAGAGAGAAAAATATCGGCCGATATGTCTGCTGACACCGAATTTTAAACCCCTGTTTGTCATATCCTCTATAAATCATTCTAGTATTAAGTTTTCTAAATATAAGATTCTTGTAAATATAACAACCAAAATTGTTTAAAAAATTAAAATCAATTTAGAACTTATTCACAATCATATGTCCCCCTTGTGCAGAACACAAAAGATAATATCCTACACAATATTCCCTTTCCTTCTTTCAAAGTTACTACACAAATTACCCTATATTATTTTGTCTACATAGGTGTGGTTCAACTGGTAATCTTCTGTCTCAAGAAGCGAGAGGTATTAGGTTCGAGCTCTCATATCTAACCTGGTGTGTCTTAAAGGCAGTAGCTACCACCAATGGGGACCACCAATGGGGTTTAGTTACTACAAACTGACAGTCGATGTGAGCTTGTACACTCACAACTTGTGTCTTTCAATTCTCTATAAATGCTATCCTCACGATAAGTAGAAATGTGGAATGTAAAAGTGTGAGACAAAAATGACTAACATTTTCTCATGAAAATTTCAAATAGGTGTATTAAATGCAAATTGAGATCAAAGTGAATTTAAATCAACCTTATATGCCGATGCATGCTTGCCATAGCATAAGGCATACTTTTATTAACATGGGACACTATTTCCATTTTGTCTTTCATTTTATCACGATAAATTAAAATTTTAAAACGACAAAATAAAATATTATTAATTGATCGCAACAAAATAAAATCATTAAAAGCACCCTAGTCCAAATCACTTCCCTCAGCATATTATACTAATAAGCATGGGTGTAAATGGACCTGGATCCGGCCCACGGACCGTCTGGCCCGGCCCGATAAATAAGTATACAGGTCATATCCTAAGGTCCATTTATAAACACGGACTCGAACTCGGACAGTCCGTTTATTTTCAGACGGTCCGCGGCCCATCGGACTCTCTAAAGTTTAAATGGAATTTCGAAAGTCGAAATGGATAAGTGGAATTTTGAAAGTTTCGAAATCGAAACACTCCCGATTCTCAGAAACCGTAACTCTTCCCTTCTCTTTCGCCCTCTCGTCTCTTCCCTTTTCTCACCGTCACTCTTGATTGCTCTCTCCATCTCTTCCCTTCTCTCACCGTCGCTCTCGATCGCTCTCTCCATCTCTTCCCTTCTCTCGCCATCTCTCTCGACTGTGCGATTCTCTCCTTCGGTGGGTTCACTCTCGCTCACTCAATCTTCTCTCTCATTCTCTCAATCCTCTCCCTCAGCCTTCTCTTCTCTGCTCAGATTTCACTCTCTTTCTCTCACTCAATCTTCTCTCTCAGTTCTCTCAATCCTCTCCCTCAGCCCTCTCTTCTCTGTCTGGATTTGCAGCAGCCAACGCCGTCGCCCAACTCCCCTTTGCTGCCTCCTAGGTCTCTCCTTGCCCCCACCCTACCCATCTGTCACAGGTAACCCTTTTTTCACTTAATTTATTTTATTTATTTGCTTTTATTGTGTGGTTTCGTCTATCATAGATTTTGATGATTAGGATATATGACATCTTGTATTTTTCTTGATGTATTATTAATTTGTTTTTCAAACAATAAATAACCTCAGTTACTTCTTGTTCCATTTAAAGCCTTCTCTGCCACTGATTGTAGATCCAAAACTAGATAAGAAGCAGCAGTTATACAATGAGTTAACTGTATTCTTTATTTTCTTTAATATCTCTCTGTTTTTTATTCTGATTCTAATTCATTTTATCTTAATCGTACAAGTCTCATTTTCATGGAATTTCTTTTCTGGATTTTTTTTGGGAAAGCCAACTTTCCAAATACCTGTTTTGAGTTTTGTAGAACAAAAAAAAAGGAGAAAATCTCTATTTTCCATTGAAATACAACTTCTGCAATGGGTTGTTACTTTTTGGAAATTTTTACCAAAAAAAAAAAAAAGGCTAATATGTATGATTTCCTACACATTCTGTGAAGGTCCGAACATTATGTGCTTAACTATTATTCTATTATATGTGGACTGATTCTTTATAAACCTTTGAAAGTTCCCATTTCAATGTGCTAGAACAACATGATTGACCCTAGAGGGGGAGGTGAATAGGTCCATCTTATTTTTCATAGTGTTTACAAATTTCTTGATTGTTTAAAGTGCAGCGGAACATTCATCAAGGGATTTGTTTAATATGATAATTTCATTAAACGATCACACTAAGATTATGACCATTTACATTTTGTTTGATTATCGATGCTTGTGTACAATGAGTAAAATAAGTTAATTAATATGTAAAGTGATGTGTGTTAAGAAGAGTACTTAAATACTAAATATAAACACAAAGATCAAACACCATAAGAAAAATTTAAAGTGATTCGGTTAGCCAACCTACGTCCACTGTTAGGACTCGCTCAACCTTGACATATCTCCAAAATCCACTAAGTGGAGACTTACACCCTCATAATTAGAGTAGGAATTTCACCTCACTCAATCAGCTGTGAATTTCACCCACCACTGTCGAATAGAAGTTCCACCTATCCATTTGGCTGAGAATTCCACCCACCACTGTGCCGGAGACGACGCTCTTGATTTTTTATAGTGGTTCCAGAACCAAGTTTTTTTTAATCCACTTTCGGAACAAATGTTTTAACAGAAAATTAAAACCAAGAAGCATTTGTCTTTGAAGCTCTTTCTCCTGATGTGTGCTTCTTCAAGATCTCACTTAATGTGTGCCGGTGCCAACGCTCCACCTCGTAGCCATCATATATCAATCCAGGGTGTCAAGGAAACTGATTTTACCAAAGGTTTCTTAGATATGATGTTTTCTTTCTTCTCTCATTCTCACTTTCGAACTCAATCCTTACATTGGTTGTTTATGAGTTTTCTTCCTTCATCTCTCTCTCACAGCTCAATCCATCTGATTGGTTGTATTTGATTCCCAAGTGTAAGCACGAGAGAGAGTGGTCCTTCTATTGGCCCTTTTTTAAGCTTACTGATGATAATGAGGGTTCAACTGATCTTGCCGAAGGATACCAACTGGTTGCATAAAGATTAGTTTATATAGAGAAGGCAACCAGTTGCAACAACGGTAATGTACCTATAGGTCAGTCGCACCGAGGGGTCGGTGACGGGAAATGTTACCGTTACAAACCCCGACTGTTGTGCATTAGCTGCACTCCCAATGGTAATATTCTTTCCCGGTCCACATGTCGTTGTCGCCGATGGGTCGACATTTATGGCACCAAGAGGTCGGTCCATATGAGAGGCTCAATCTGGGCAAAACATGATTGACAGTAGTTTCAACTCTAGAAACCTGTTACCCAAAACGACTTGTCACCCTTTACTGAGGGGTCGGTCCTGGTACTCTTGATTGGTCTTTGATTGCCGATATGTTTGTTTCTTCGAGAGTCCACATGAGTTCAAAGTTTCAGAACTCAAGATTTTGATAGATGAGTCGTTGACCACGATGGGTCGTTCCAGCCTTTCACCGAGGAGTCGATGCATACGAGACTCTCGATCAAAGGCATACCCAGAATGACAATTCAATGATCCAGAACCTATGTCAATCTGGCCGACTAGTCTTTGACCACGATGGGTCGATCCTGACTTCACCGAGTGGTCGGTGAAATAGACTGGTCGAGCTGACAGTGAAACCAAAATACATGTTTGCAAGTTGGGTTTCAATTCACTATCAAATATCCTCTCTAGGCTTTTTATGATTTAACCATTTGTTCCACTAAGCATAGGGATAGTCCTCTCTAAGGTGTGGGAACCACCTAAAGTCATCTATGGCCATAATACATGTTTTGTGATTACCAATACGATGAGCTTCAATTCGGTGGAGCATGATTTTTACTCTTGATCACATTGGGTCTTTAAGCTTCTAGTAAGTACTTCTTCTGAGTCATACAATTAACAAACATAGGGACTAAGCCATTAGGGAGCACCAGTCCTACTTTAATTCCAGCTTTTGGTATATTGGCTACAGTTTTTGCAATAGAAATGATGTGAGGCATGATCTTTAGTTGAGGGTTATATAATTTCTTATAAGTGGGTACAATTACAAGTTCTGGGTAATTGTAATGGGTTTCCAAACATGACATGGAATTGTTGTTTAAGCTATTATGGAAAACCCATTTATTATTTTTTCATTTTGGTTCTGGGTTTTCTTTTTAATTCCATTCTAGATTGCTATTACCTAAGCTTCAGTTCATGTTCTTCATCTCTCCTGTTTTTTCCTGCTTCTGTTTCCTTGCATATGGTCACCAGTGATGTTTCCTTGCATATGGTCCTTAAAGGCTCTCCTTGAGTACTTAGTGTTTGTTGGATGGAGAGTGGAAAAATATTAACAACAAATAATCTGAGACAATGTTACAAGATTTTTGTCAATGGTTTTCTCTTTGCTTGCAAAATAAAGACAATGCTAACTGTTTTCTCTTTGCTTGCAAAATAAAGACAATGCTAACTGTTTTCTCTTTGCTTGCAAAATAAAGACAATGCTAACTGTTTACTTGTCCATTGGCCCTTTACTGTGTAGGTTCAGAATGAGGTGTTATCTATTTTTATGTGCAATGGATGGTAATGCAAGAAACAAAAATGTTTTGAGTCTGAAAATTTAGAAGTTTGTTATTGCGTTGCCCTTCAAGTATACTTTTGTCCTTTCTTTTGTACAATTGTCTCCATTTATAGAGCCAATGTGATTTTGGAAATATTCATCATTATATTGCCCTTCAATTATCCCATTTTAATTTATTGTCTTGATATTTCCCTTCAATTATCCCATTTGAATTTATTGTCTTGATATTTATAATTTCCTTTATAATGTGTATTTGGAGCTTTTTTGGATGATCAGCCTGTTTTCCAGAGAATCTTCCTCTCTGACCCATTTTCTGATATCATCATCTTTGTACTTCTGTCTTCCTGCTTTTCTTTTTCCTTCATCTGTTTGGCTGCACAAATAGCATTTTTTTTTAGATGTAACATGAAGAAAGTATGATGTTTGTAGTGTTAGAAGAAGCTATACATGTTTGACAATGTTGCATGATTTCATACTTGTATATTTCACATCTTTCCTTGTTTTTTCTTTAATTTCTTCCTTTGTTGTTGTAAAGCTACATGGAGTATTCCTTTAGAATAAGTGTATTGTCATTATTATTATTATTATTATTAATATATATATATATATTATTTTTTGAATGTTTGGTAAGTAATTTCGTATCATGTTTTTATATAATTATTATTGAGTCATGAGGTGGTCTGGTTTGAGTTTATGAAGGTTTAGCAGTTTTGAGTTGTTTGATATGGAGTTTATGAATTTCATAGTCTTGTTGTTCCAGTCATTCACAATGCAGAGAAGATGAACTTTGTGGAGATACAGAAGACAGTCAACACCCTAACTAAGAAAGCAAATGACGACACAATATCAATTGATGAAATGTCTGAAGGTGCCTTCATTTACAATATCTAACGGTGGTGTTTATAGAAGTCTCTTTACTACACGTATAATTAATGCCCCACAAGTACTGTTTAATTACCCTTAAATCTATTCACTGTACAGATATAGTCTTAAATGTTATTTATGTCATCATGGACATGTTCTCATGAAAGTATTTTAAATGCAGTCGGCCATCCTGGATATGCATTCAATCAAGCCCAGCATCGAGTGGTGGTTGGAATTGTTGTTCCAAGGCAAGTGACGTACATATGATCACAGATTGAAAGATGGGAGAGCAGCAATTCTCTTCCTTGGAGAGATCAAGGATGCTGTTTTTTTTTTTCAAATGTTAGTGACTTATGCGCCATTTCCTTAATGTTTGTCAATAGAAAAGTTTAACAAGACCACAAAAATTGAAAACATTTTATAATGAAAAGTAATATGAGAGTCAAAATTAACATGTTTAATGAGGAAAAAAAATCAATTGAAAAAGTTCGTATTTAACTTCATTTTTAGTTTGAGTTAATTTGATTCGACAAATTTTCAAATTGAACAATTCAATAACTTTTTCAATTTTCTTTTAAATTTAATTAATTTCTCAACTTGATAGAATTTTAAATAAAATTTGAATTTCAAATTTTCAAACTCCGATTTAGATTTAAAATAAAATCTGATTGATCAAGTCCATTGGCCTAAAAATTAAGGTTAAAAAGTTTTAATTTCAGCTCCAGTAGCATTGAAATAGCACTTAGGGCCATATGATATGCCAAATAGACACACGGGCCTTTATTGGGCTGCAGATGGTCCGATAGCCCAATTCGGCCAAGCCGGATCCAAGGCTAATCGAACCCTTGATTATTGAGCCACGTCGCGGACTGTCCGATTATCCTATCGGGCCGGGCCGGGCCGGGCCGGACCGGAGTCCTTTTACAGGCTTACCAATAAGAGAAGATGCAGTAGCCCTAACCTAATACAGTTACGTCCTGCAACTCCGGTCACTTTAAAAATCCTAGTTTAGAACTTCAATTCTCTCACATGAAGTGAAATGCAAAGCCCGCCCATACCTAAGTAAGAATATTTCTTGAAAGTCAAAATCTTGCTTCATAAGCACAAGAATAGTTCCTTCAAACTAATATCCAGAAACTAGCATAAAAAGGTCATGCTAGCCACCAGATACAAGGATTTGTAGATGGATTTTTTTTAACCAAAAAAGTAAAAAAAAAAAAATGTTCCAAGGACATTGCATGATCTATAAGATCACATTCATTGCATTTTGTTCAACCATTAATTTCAATGTCCTACATCGAAAGGTTATTGATGGATGGTGTTTCAAGAAGCATCTAATTCACAAAATCCTTGTAGTAGGCCCAACTCAATCAGTGGTGACAGTATTTGATTCACGTCATCCTTCCAGCATTACTACATGAAGTTTCCTAGAAAGACTAGAATTCAAATTTAACATATGGGAAAAACAAAATGATAACCTTAAACATGGTACAGGAAACTTCCACCACCCCCTCCCCCTCCCCAAAAAAAAAAAGGAAAAAGAAAAAAGCATAGATAAGGTTAGACGACATAGCGGTAGGTGACGTATCTGCCTGCAGTTTCACTAGGTCGGATAATCTTCACAACTTGTCCACGCTTCAGACCATAATATCTAGCAATTGGGTCAGTAATCTGAATGCGGGGAAGCTGAAACGCACAATCAGAACGAGAAAAAAAAAAAAAATCAGCATCTTACACCAAAAATCAGCATCTTACACCAAAAGAAAAAAAGTAATAAAACGGCTTAAATGATCTGGTATCAAAATATGCATCAAATCCGGACAATAGGTCAGTTAATTTCAAGTGGAAACTGAAGCGTTGAATAGAATCAACTTCATCAAAGGTCCTACTGGATGGCACCACAAATGCTACATTTGGGCCAGGAAAAGAAGTCTTGTCTATTACAAACTCTTGACAGGAAACAACCAAATACTTGTATACACTCGATGTACCATTTCAACAACCTAGATTTGTGCTCAATAACAAAAGATACTCCATAAAATATACTTCAATTGCAAGGCTGAAGTAGTTTCTCTGCACTATATATTCAACCAGAACTTGGTTATATAATGCCATTCACAACGAGTAACTAGATTCTGTTGTTGAATTTCTAGATGAAGGCAGCACTATATAGCTCACTACATTCCTAAGGCCCATCTTGGGCAAGGGAAAGAGCTCACATCCAACATTTGGAATATGATACTTTCTGGATTAGTTGGAAGTCTCTCCTGGGTCTCCAAAATGCCAAGCCATTTTTAGCAGTAGAAAATGATGGTTAGAAACATTTCGATTGCTGGATTTGTTCAACATCTTTTAATGTCACTTCCCACTTATGAGAAATGAGAAATCCATCAAGCTGACACATCGTCATAGCTTCCCAATCACTGGGCCACGTAAACCTTCCTCGAAGTATGGGTAAGCCATATAATTCGAAGTCCCCTACAACGGTTCACAAAGCCACCAGCTGAGGAAAAATATGAAGACACGTCCGTTTTCAAAAAAAGAATCTAACCAATGAACCTAGGAATCAAATCATCAATTCAAATGACCTTCAACTGTTCCTAAAACACTCTGTCATCCTCAATTGGCCTGTACAATAGGAATTAAATGCACTAAACCTGATTTTATACATCTTAATGCTGTCAAGACTGACTTATGTTGAACATTCTCATCCATTAGTTCGCAAGTCAAACTGTCCTATATCAACAATAAGTGCACTAAATTGCTACTGGACAGTGCCCACAACCAACCAGCATCTTTCTTACCCCATAATCAAGAATATGTTACTTTTGAATCATATCCTCTTATTTCCTTATCATAATCTTAGTAGGAACCTAATCAGTAATGGAAGATAAAATAGAGGAAACAGGAAAACTAAGGGATAGGGATTTCAATTGGAAAAGAAATTGAACCTCTGAGCTGAAGCTTTTGATTTGGGGAAATTCTTTATTGATCTTTCATTATTCAACTTGGCCTATAAAAAGCCTTAGTACAACTCAAATGGAATAACAATAATAAATAAACAAACCCTCTTTACTAACCTACTAATTATTGACATTGACTAATTGACCTCAGAACACTTTATTTATCTAGGATGCTACCATTCCGACCCCCATGAAGACGAACCTTGTCTCAAGGTTCACAGAACTTCTTTGGCAGCAGCTTCAAGTAAATTTGCCCAACACACTAAAATATCTATAAAGAATGCAGACCTATAATGATTCCAATGCAAATCTAACAACCCATAAATAAGCATATGCATACAGGCGGACGGCAAACAGGTAAACGGGCGGATGAATGGACTATGAATGGATGAAAGGATAGACTACAGACAGACAAGTGGACAGATTGTAGACAAGTAAACTGTGAACCGGTAAACTACAGATCAGCAGACCGTGGACAGACAACGAGTAGACAAGAAAACCATCATTTTCCTCCTCTGTTTTCATTTTTCAATTTTCAAGGATTGTAAACTAGGTTGCAAAGGGACGTGGGTTGTGAAAACAGAAATAGCGAAACGAATGGGTAGGGATCAAGTGAGGCGACAGCATGAGGGTGATTGAATGACACGAGTAGAAGCAGCGGCGACTCTAGATGCAACAAGAAGTGGCAGCAAATGGGCATAGCCAAGATACTTTGGCAGCAAGGCAGGTAAGGAGCAGATTGAGGGTGGCTAAAGGGTTGTCGTTTGATGCCTCAAGGACGGTGACGACGTGGTGGCTACTATTGCAAGAGAATGGTGAAGGCAAAAGGATGGTTGGAAAGCAAGGAAAAATAAACAGAGATGGAGATGGAGGCTTTGATTCCAAATGATAGGAACCCTATCCAGTGTTATTAAAACCGTACCATCCACGATACAAATTGGATGATTCATATTGTTTTAGGGGTTTGTCGATTGGAATCATATTCAAAATCGATTTCGACTTATAATCGTCAGATTTTAGGTTGGAATCATAAATCGGACCTCAAACAAGGTGAATCTGCACCTGCATGGATGTTTAGCCCCTAACATGTGTACCTGTTTAATAGGAGATTTAAATCTCCAATACCCCAGCAAATCACTCCTAGTGGTTTGTCGATTCAAATCTTATTCAAAATCGAATTTGAGTTAAGATTGTCCGATTTTAGGTTGGAATCATAATCGCAAGATTCAAACCCTAAAATCGCAAAATCGGATGATTCAGCCAAACAAGGTGAACCTGCGCCTGCATGGATGTTTAGCCCCTCTTTTGCATGGGTTTTAAAGGTAAAGACACGTGTACCTGTTTAATAGGAGATTTAAACCTCCAAATCCCCACCAAATCTCTCCTTTAATACATTTATGGGAGACTCCAACAGCCCAACAGCAGCTCTTTGTAGAACCATCTTCTGAAGATCGAGGGCTAAATCTGGATCTTGGTGTCTCTTAGGCTCTCACCAACTCTCAGCAAGCAACCCAAGCAATCGATTGTGCCTCCTTCTTCGAGGTATGTATTTTTTTTCCTTCCTCTTTGTGTTTGTTTCTTTTGGTTTCCTTATTCTTCTTTGTTTCTTCCTCCTCTTTCACGCGTTCTTCTTCTCTGTTTCTTCCTCCTCTTTCTTCTTCTTTTTTTTTTTTTTTTTTTTCTTTCATTTATGCTTTGCTTTCCTCTTCTTCTTCGTTTCTCCTCTTTCTTTCTTTCCTTTATTTCTTTCCTTCCGTCTGCAGGTCCTCGTATGAGAACTCTGCTTTCGTTTCTATTTGCAGGTCCTTGAACAAGGACTCTACTTTTTGTTTTTGTCCACAAGTCCTTGCACGAGGACTCTTTCTTCCTTTTTTTTTTCTATTTGATTTTCATCCTCAGAAGTCCATAAATTGGGGCACTGTTCCTTTCTTTTAACTCTTTTTTACCATTTTTCTACTTTTATTAAAAAATAACTCTCTTATGTTTTATTCCTTTTCCTTCATTCATTTCTATCTTTAAAAATGAAAACAATGAAAAACTCTATAAAAATTATTTTTGTTCATCTTTTAGCAAATTTTTTGTTTGATGAACGCTATTACGGTTTATTGAAATGCCTTTGATTTATTTATTGATTTATTAGTACTAAATATTTACATTTTAATCTCATATTAATATATTTAATATATTTTTGTATTTAAATGCTTTTGATTTTTTTTGGGTGCTTCATGATTATACAACTTAATACTGATCCAATTTGAAAATTGGAATGTGAAACTTGAACTCCAATGCATTTTGATTTTATTTTGCAATGGTGCATTCTGTCATATGCCCAGGTATTTGCATTTGTGCTTATATATTACGAGGAAATGAAAATTCATCATGTTATTTTTAGACACATTCTATATATGTTATATGTATCCTATAGTTCTATACAATAATCTTCCGATTTTATGATTTTCGATACATGATTCACAATTCACATTCTAGAACGACTTTACGATACAATTCGATTTTCACAACATTGACCTATCAATTCGGTGGATAAAATAGAGGAAATGGAAAAAATAAGGTCTAGGGATTTCAATTTGATGGAAACCGGGCCTCCAAACTTCGGTTTCAATTCAAGGAGAAGTCAACCTCCGAGCCAAAGCTTTTGGTTTGGGAAATTCTTTAATGATCCTTCACTATTCAACTTCGCCTATGTACAACGTAAATGGAGAATAACAATAATAGAAAAACAAATCCTCTTTAATAATAACCTACTAATTATTGACATTGACTAATTGGCCCCTAAACACTTTAGTTATCTGGAGTGCTACAATAATCAAATATGGCTTTCTTTGATCCACCCATCATCTTCGCATATGCCTTCGTCTCCATCCCATCCCTTTATATTCATGTATCTTCATATGGAATGTTGCTTGCCACCCTTTTTCCTCATATTCATTCATTTACGAAAATGGTATTCCACAGAAAATTGAAAAATGGTGAACCAAGACCAACCTCCAATTGATTTCACTTTATTACCGCTTCTTTCAAAGAGGTCCTAGGCCACCATTTTCTACAACTGTTTTTTCACCTCTTCATCATAACTAACCCGCAATTTCCTACTAACCATCAATCACTCAGAAAAGGAAAAAAAATCCTATTGAGCATATCACTATTTTGCTTCTCTCCTCGCCAACAATCACCTCCACCACTACATTTCCATGTTTCTAAGATGTTTTAGCTTTTGTCACCAACCTCTGCCCCTATGCTTCATCTACCGCTTCTGTCAAAGAGGTCCCAGGCCACCATTTTCTACAACTGTTTTTTCACCTCATCATCATAAATAACCCACAATTTCCTACTAAGCATCAATCACTCAGAAAAGAAAAGAAAAATCCTATTGAGCATCACTATTTTGCTTCTCTCCTCGCCAGCAATCACCTCCACCACTACATTTCCATGTTTTTAAGATGTTTTAGCTTTTGTCACCAACCTCTGACCCTATGCTTCATCTCCTTTATTGCCTCCACCATCTTGCAAACCACCCTGCAGGCCCACACCCTTTCAGCAGTCACTTATATCCTCCTTTGCCATTGTGTTTCATCACCTTTGTTGCCTTCACCATCATGCAAACAATTCTGTAAGTGCGAATTGGAGATAGTGCCCCTTTTATCATCGCCATTTCTCTTTGAAATTGAACTATTTAGCAATAATCTAAATGTGCTCCTCAACTAAGTCGAATAACTAATTTGTCTAACAGCTTCACCATTCCTAGGCCCATCTGCACCTTGAATCCCTGGCTTATCTATGTTGCCAACCACTAGCTCAACATTATGGCAATTCCTATAGCCAACAAAATTAAAATCCTAGTAGTAACATCCTGTCCAACAATTTCTCCTGCAACAGTATCTAGAGAAACTAGGCTCAACTCTCTATGTCTTGATATGGTTTGCACCATAACTGGAATTGGCTACAAACCAAAGCCAAATTGACTCGACCCAAACCTCCTGTTTCTTAATGAAAAACAAGCTTCTCAAGCCCAAAATGTAGCTTGAAACCCTAACCAAAGGACCCTTAACATAAGCTTTAAAAAAGTCCAAAATGTGATTTATATAGGGAGATGATATAATGGGTTCATCTCATGGAAAAAGTTACCCTTCCCTTCCCAACATCTGACATAAATGTCATTTCTCACTAATGAATTCTTGCCAAATAATGAGTTCACCAGACCTTTCTCTCCTTCAACCACCTGGTAATGTGTTTCCCCCTCCTTGGAAACAAAAGTTGCATTTTTACCTCCACCTACCACCAGAGGGAGTCCATATCCCACCTGTCATTGACATCACCCCTTGCCACATGGACCGCGATGATGTGAGTTGACCCTCATAGCATGTGCGACTACATAACTTCCTTTTCATTCACTTCTACATTTTTCCAGTTTCAAAGAAATTCATCGCTCGTATTCTTCTGGCACCGTCCACCATAAACAGTCTCTCTCCAGCTCCATCAAGATCTGAACCGGGCTACCTTCAAGTTTGAGGTCATATTTGTCCACCCCCTACACATTGTCAAAGTCCACCATCATCTTCAACGATGCAAGGTCATCACTCTGGGAGTGGGAGTTCTCCTATGCAACCCTAAGCAAGCAGCTGAATTTCCAACCCACTGACAAACCTCCCATTGTCCAATCATAGAAAAGGAGCCCTCTAATTTCAATTCATGTTTTTTGATTTCTATGAGTAAAATAAGATCTCCAGAACACCAACAAGTCAAACAAAGAACTCAAATCCATAATCCACCCTCTTTCAATATTTTTAACTTGCCCAAGAGCAGGTGCAATAAATTAACACAAGATTCTTATTATTCAAAAAACAAAAAAAAAAAAAAAAGAGCTTCTTACTCAATATTCCAACCCTAAACCTCTCCAATTGAAAAGATTCAAAAACTTTAACCACCGTCAATAGAAAGGAATTCAAGGATAGGCTGCCATCTAGGCTTTTAGATAACCAAGATTTGTCTACATGAAGCATGATCTCATACAAGTCTTCCATCTCACAGGCTCTTTGCCTTGAGTCCTAGCTTTTCACTAGAGTTCTCCTTCACCAAACTAGCTCCCATTTGATGCATCCATTGCTTTTTGAGCCAGGTTCCAAAAGGCTCCATGACAACTATCCTCCTAAAATGTCATAACAGTGATCAACCACGACCTCATTGTCCACCACTTCTCCATTAAGTCAAGAAAACCTCCTAATAGACACTCCTCTTCCAACAAGTAGTCATGCCGAAAGACACCATGATTTTTTAATAGGATTGGGTTTAACACCTACCTATGCCTTCCATGTAGAAATAAATAGAACTCTGTAAGATCCGACTCGAATCTGATATGAAAACCCGTACTCCAACAATTCCAAGTCTAAGAAACTCCTCGGATCAACTTCGACAAAATAATGCCACTCGATCACTCACCCCAGTTGTACGGGCAAACAGAGCTTCGAATGGATGAACCAAAGCCCCAACTTCTCACCGGAAGAATGGAATAAGGTCAAATGCTCAAGAAGAAATAGACACCATGCGAAATTATTTTGAGAGGTGAAAATTCAATTGAACCAATTGAACCAAAATTGAATTAGGAAAATCAATTCCAACTATGCAATTTTGATGTAATTATTGAACATTCAAAATTCAAAATGCAATTAAACACTTGCATAAATTGAAACTAAATTAAACAAAAACTCACCACAAAAGAGAGACCAAAGTCTCAAGCTTCACTCAGGTTGAACTTCAATTGTGTGTCCATTACAATAACCCTAGGAATTAAATAATAAAAAAATAAAAAACTTGCTTCCCATATAGCCTTACACACCCAAGGGAGCTACCTAAACCCATGTTTGCTAATTTAGGCTTCGACCAATGGTCTTGTGCCATATGGAATTATGACATCACTTTAAGAAAATAAAAAATTACATAATGACAAAAAAATCCCCATCATTGAATACTAGACATCTATTTGAATTAGTTGCTTGTTTTGAAGCTTTCCAAAATCAACAAAGGATGCACACACCTATGGAGCGGATTCCTTACTAATTTGGTGTTTCCAAATTGGGATCTTGTGGACCATAAGCTTGGATGCCCACTGCTTGCCTCTTTTGAGAGATTCTTTACCATGTGGCACCGATGTGGATGCCATGTAGGCAATGAGGTGGCTGATAATGTGTCAAATTCGTCCATGCGGCTTCCAACCTATATGGGCTTCAATTGATAGGCTTTAGAGGACCAAAACACCATGTGATGGTCTAAGGTCCATATCTTCCTCAACTAGACTCCAATTTGCATGAAACTTGATCTGTTGGAAAGCTTGTGAGGCTCTCTCTTCCCTCCATCCATCCTTCCATGAAATTGGAGTGCCAATTCGTCAATTAAGTCTAGTTGAACCTCATATTCTTCTAATGGATCTTCATTGCTTAAGATGCCCACATCACTTTTGGTCACAAAAGATTCAAAGGCTTCAAGATAATAAATAGTGTAGGACATTAGAAAGCATCTATTATTAGGAGCCATGTCCTACTTCTAGTGTTGGAAATATGATCCTTCTGAAAAAGGAGTCGAGTGAATTTGAAACTATGGGGCAATAATGGGGAAACCACAGACAAAATGCCACTAGAGCAAGGAACCATTTGAAGGAAAACAAAAGCAAGGATTGTTGGAGATATGCACCATGCTAAAGGGAACAAATTATACGATTCACGAGCCTTGCAAGGTTGAAAGAATCATGTAATGAATTTCATCTTTTTAATGATGAAAAACTCCAAGACCCCTACATCTTTCCAAGTACGAGAGCATTGGGTAACTCCAGATGCACATAGCCCCTCGCAAGCCACAAGCATCGGATTGCTAAGGGACTCAAATCTGGGACATCTAGTACCTTATGTTTAAGCATCTTAGGGAGGTATTTTGAGTATTTAGATATTTTTGTGAAAAGCACTAATAGATAAGGACTCTTCTTTACAATTTGAGGGGCAAAACAAGGAAAGATTGTGCCTTGGAGGTTATTTTTCATTTTCTACATTCTTTTCTGTCAATAGCATTTGAAAAGGCATTAAATGATTAGGCTTTTTTTTTCTTTCTTATGAAATGTAATAGGAAAAGTAGTTTTGAGCAATTGCAATTCCTTTTTAACCATTGCATCATAGCCAATTTTTTAGCTTTATATGGCGCTTGTAAAAGCACATATCTTGTACAAATTCATATTTAAAAAATATTAATTTTGCAACCAACTAAAAAAAGATTTACCAGAACAATGAAGAGAAGTTACCAAAACTGCAAAAGTTCAGCACAAACCTGTGTTTCTTTAAGAGTGTATCGCTCCAACAATGTCTTCTTTTCCTCACTTGTTAGCACTTGATGCTCTGGAACAAGAACATGCTCCTTAATATTGACCAATAATTCTGCTTCCTGCATCATGGTAATAAGCATGTGTATCACTGCTTCTGACGTCATGATAGAAAGTAATTAAAAGCATATCTCCGACTAATAATAGTGGGCATCAGGAGAGAGAATGTGCGAAAAGGAAAAGCAAGGGACAACTTCACAAGAAATTAATTCTTCATTTATTGTCCAATTTAGAAACATTGAAACCGAGGCACTCTAAGGTCAATGTGTCTATAACTTGGTCAAAACAAGTTCATTTCATTGGAGACCAAATTGTACAGTGAAATCAAGAATTAATTTCTTGGACAGATTTCTAGTGAAATCAGCCTACATTTTCTTCTACCTCAGAGAGTCTAAGGCCTCCTTATCTAACAAAACCAATGTAATCATACATTTTGACATTTAGCAACTTCTTTCCACCAATCAAACCTCCCAAATTTCAATCCCTGGTAACTTCAACGAAGGGTCACTCTTCGTGGGATATGTAAAGAGTAAGGTCCTACTGCTTGAACTCGGCATGTGTGTGTAGGAAGGCGTGCACATGCCCTGAAGAACTAGTCAGGCAAGACAACTGGACACCTTCGGTCATCAAAAAAAATCAAACTTCCCAAATCATAGACTCTATCGCCCATCCAACATTTATAACCAGGCAAAAAACAATAACCAACTTACTAAACACCACCACATCAAAATGAACTCAACAACCTAAACATTTTTTGCCTATAGAGTTGACGCAGCACAAGAGATAGGGTAACCCTAAATGCCTAAATATGGATTAAAGTGATGAAAATAATACACCCTAAATCTAAAATGGACTGAAATTAAATACCATTTAATATATACAATTAATTAATATAGAAATTTACCACAAAGAATCATGCAAATTCTTGAAATCTAATATAAGTGATTATAAGACAATCCAAACCAAGTCACATCTACAATAAAGGTCCCTCAAAACAAAGGGGTTTGTCAAATCCCATAAATATGTAGATCTATCATCAGAAATAGGAATTAAATTGGCCGTTTGGCAAAGAGAAATTGTAGAACAGCAGTAATATGAGATCTTAACGGTATGAGACAGCAAAATAGAGGATCTCAATGGATAGGACAACAGTACTGTGAGATCTTAACGGTATGGGACAGCAAAATAGGAGATCTCAATGGATATGACAGCAGTAAACAGTCATATATGGGACTGTTATGGGTTGGGACAGCAGTTTATGGGGCTGTTTGTGGTAGGGAAGGGCTTGGGACGAGTCTCGATGGGATCTAGGACAGATCGGGACGAGTCTCGATGGGATCTAGGACAGGTCGGGATGGTAAACAAGGATTTTTTCTTGTACAGATCTGGGACAGCAAAAGGACAGTTAAGCAAATTATTTAGCTGAGGAATTGAGAACCATACCTTATTAAAAACATATTTATTGCTTGACCATTTTCACACATGCACCATCCCATCTTCAACATGAGCTTACTATCATAGGTTGATCACCCAAGATAGGCAATTAGGGCAGACTAACCAAATCCCTCTTTGAATCTTGAGAACAATCCTCAAGCTCCAACCATTCTAATCTTGCTCTCACTCATGAAATTTTTTTGGTTAGCTCCTACACTTGTCTTTCCAAATATTCACTTTGGGTGTAACTAATCTCTTTCATCATCTCAATTCACATCTCATAACATCTCTACCTACCACACCTTGGGCTCGAGGCAACATCCTTATGTGAAAAGCATGACAAAAAATGGAATCCAAATACTAGCTTTTAATACCAAGCAATGTAATTTTGACTGAATTCAGCCTTATCCAGGTTGTACTTGGGCTTCAAAGAGAACTTCTCCAAATGGCAAATCCACCAAGGCGAAAAAACACAACAAAAAAGGTGAAAGAGGCTCACGAGATGATCAAAACATGAAAACATGTAAAAACACACTCAACAATACAAACTCCAAGCACCATGAGCTTTCCAAATTGCGAACCATGGTAGTCAACACACAATACTCAATCAAGGCGCCAAGGTCCTAGAGCATAAGGTGCATGTCTAGGCATGACTTGTGAACCTAATTTTCCTATAAATACTTACTAAACAATTCAAAATACATATAGACCAAAGGATTTGTATCCTCATTCCATCAATGTTAACAAAATACATTACCACTCATCCAAAGCACCAAATTATATTGGCAACTGAGCTTCCAAGCACCTTGTTTAATCATATATCATACACATACAATAGTATATTATCTAATAATAGAATTTGGTGAACCATGGTAGTCAACACACAATACTCAGTCAAGGCGCCAAGGTCCTAGAGCCTAAGCTGCATGTCTAGGCATGACTTGTGAGCCTAATTTTGCTATAAATACTTACTAAACACTTCAAAATACATATTGACCAAAGGATTTGTATCCTCGTTGCATCAATGTTAACAAAATACATTACCACTCATCCAAAGCACCAAATATATTGGCAACTGAACTTCCAAGCACATTGTGTAATCATATATCATACACATGCAATAGTATATTATCTAATAATAGAAATTAGTTTAGTATAACTAACAATTACTTCATACTAACTATAATAGTTACTAGCTATTACCAGAAGGCCTAAAAGATAGATTTTTTATAGAAAAGAAGTTCCTAAACAAAGTAGGTAAAGCGTAGGTGCAAAATGACCATAGAGCCTAGGCAAGGGCCTAGGTACAACTAAGGTGTGCTTCTAACTACTACGATGTGAACCACCACTTTTGAAGTGACTTTATGATTTGCTCAACACATGTATCAGCAATGACAAGAAACTCGATTTTGGGTCTCAAAAGTGGAAATTGTTCTTTTCTCTAGTCAAGTGAAAATTTTCTCCAAGCAAATAAGGGTTTTGTGCCTCTTTTCATAGTACATAAAAAGTTTAAACTCAAATCAAGGATCCCATAAACACAGACCAAAAGAAACATAAACTTAGGCCCAAACTGCATCATGGGCTCAGCCCAAATTGGCCAAAGGCCCAATCTGGCCCATCCAAGTTGTACCCCTATCTGGAACTAGGCTCGAACATGAACTTGAATTGATATAAACCAATATATTAGTGTTAACACCTTATCTTTCCATGCAAACATTCCAACCCACTACTACAGTAATTAAAAAAATTATGATAACAGGTTTTTTTATTTTTTTATTTTGTGGGGGGGGTGGAACAACCCAACTAGAGAAACATCTCCATCAAGCACAAAACTTGATTTGTACCAACATGCATCTCTGCTATTATAAAGTCTAGTCTAAATGGGGTGTTCTATCCAACTATTTTATCTTTTAAGGCAAATGGTTCTCATCCATTAGATAAATAATCTAACAAGTTAGATCATATTGTTTTTTTCAGAAAAAAAAAAAAAAGATCATATTCTTTGTGTAAAAGCATTTGGCAAATATTGAACTTTTTGGTATAACAACTCATTTAAGAACATAGGTAAAAATATAGGCCGATACGATATATATCGGTCATACAGTATATATATATCAACTAAGATCGCTGGTATATATCGGCTATAATATCAGTCGATATATAAAAAATATATTTTTTAAAAACAAAAATTCAAAAAAAAAAAATATATGATTTGGCTGTAGCATTTGATTGGTTGTAATGAAATGAACGGCGCAATTAGGAGACATTAATGGTTGTAATGAGATGAAACGATGCAGTTAGGAGAAATTTGAGGATATTTTCCATAAGATGGGAGATATTTTAGAAGTGATTTTACTGTTGTTGCATTTGACAGCGTTTGAACGAGATGAAACAATGCAATTGGGAGATATTTTGGGCGAAATTTTAGCTTTGTTTTTGACGACAACCATGATCATGGCTGTCTGGAAACACTTGATCCTTATCGGGATAAAATCATGCCAGCACTAAAATTTGGTCACAACTTGGGACATAATTTTGACAAATATTTGTCAGGTATACAGAAATAAGATATACCTTTATATATCAGTGGGGTATACAAATGGTAACCTTTTTTTATTACAGCTCAATTGGGAAAAAAAACGTGTCTTTCAAATGACCCTAACGGATTATTAATACCTCTCATAATGGTTGGTTGGTTTGGGCCAAGTTGGTAACCTTCCATTTTTTTGTATTATTATCGGCTAGAATTGAAAGGAAAAATAATTGAGACTTACTATGATTAAGGCAACCCTGTTGTATTTCCATATTTTCATTAATCAGACAACACTTAAAATTGAAAATAGTTTTTTTATTTTTTCTTTACTAATATGAAAACAAATCATAAACATTTAATAGCCAAATAATCAAGATTCATCTAATGATCACTTCAAAAAAATTCTACAATTTTTTGTAATTTTTCATCATTTTTTATAAAAAATTGAAATTATCGAATTCGTAACTTAATAAAAAATATTTGAACATGTAAATGACCGATATTTAATGGAAAAAAAAAAAACATATTCATGATGCCCAAATTTTCTTCATTTTTTAAATTTTTTCTGAAACTTTTTGAAAAAGAAAAAAAAAAAATCAAATGAGAGAAAAATATCGCCATAATATCGGCTGATATATCAGTATCGCCAATATTTGCATATCGGCCCTAAGCGATATTTTTTCCCCTGTTTAAGAATAGAATTTTCAAATTTTTGTTTTCCCAAGATATCTACCTACATTTCTTGTGAATCCAATGGAAAACATTACAAACATGGAAAAGTAAAATTTCACTCATTGTTTGAAAATAGATAAGGTGGTTCATTCAACTTTGTTGTTAAAAATATGCATCTCATGGTGCCATTAGGTGGAGTCAAATACAAATATCTACACTTCCTAGGGTTTCCTCCTTTTTCCTTATACTATATATATTAGGAAGTTCTAACGTGCAAGTAAATGAAAAGTATCTTAATGTGCAGAGCTCCTCCAATTTGGATCCATAGATTAGTAGCTCCTCTCCTGTTAGCTACATGCACTTGCATAGTGCAAAGCACCCTCTTCCATGTATGATAATAATAAATATTATTGTCTATGCTCTTTATGGCCTTCTCATGCCTCTCCATTGCCGAAATGATAATTCACGTCATTTGTTTGGCAAAAATAATACCATAGATGAATGTAACAAGCACGTATGGCATATGAGCGTCGCATAGCAATACTTGGATGCATTTGAATCCAATATTAAATTATTTTCCAATCATTATAATATAAAGTGTTGATAAAAAAATTAAAACCCAAACAGGTAGCTCAATTGACTTGAGCTTCTAAGATTAGTCCTAGAGGTCTCGAATTCGACTCCTCCTGGTCTTACCTTAATAAACGGGGCTTGCAGGTCGTTTCATGTATCAGTGAAATCATAACCATGGGCTAGAAATTCAACATAAAAAATGCAAATAATAGACTGAAGGTTGTTTAAAATTATGGAGGAGTGCACAAATGTCTCCTCCTAAGGTCTCTCAAGCTTGTAGCCTCTAGACATGCAGTTGGGAAGTTGGCCCATGGTCTAATAATGGCCTTTGAGTTGCTTGTGGGGTCGGAATAGAAAATAAACTATTGGATTTGACCAGCACAACTGCATCCAATCATTAGTTTTGTTAGGATCCAATGTGGAGGAGTTTCGCAGATTAAGATGCGTTTTTGTGTGTGTGGGTGTTTAGGGGGTGGGGTTGGTGGTTGTTGCTTTGTTTAATTTGCCTTTTTCCTTTTAGAATTCTATTAGGCTAGCAATTCTCTTATTTTGCTTCATGATCAGACGATGTATCATTTATGTGTGTTATTTCTCTATTGGATTTATATGACTTTATAATGCAATTATTTCTTTAGTTATTCTATACAAATAATGCGATTCTAGAAATGAGTTTGTTCATTTTTTTTTATTCCAACTACATTAACTTGGTCAATTGTGAGGGCATTCTTATATTTCACTGGCATAGTTCCAAAGATGATCAATCCAATGATATGCACACATGACCCCACAACTAAGGTTTAAACATAGTTGTTACTTGGATGACAATATAAGATTATTTCATGAAGTTTGCAGTTGTTTCATAGGTTATCCATTGCTGCAGACTCTTAGCATATGAACAAGTCATAGGACAGTTTCTTAGCTTACACATTTTTTGCTTATAGTTGTAAGTGCTCATACCCATTCCCAATCCCATTGCCATAGTTCCATTCAACGTTATTGCGCTCCCAAATACCTTGTGTATAAAGGAAACATAGGATGAAATTGAGGTCAAAGAACTCTATCATTAGATAGTGATTGCTCAATCTTAAGAATGCTATGCCGAGATTCTCCAATCATCTGTAACCATGTATGTAATCATTTATTTTCATATTATAATTACCAATTCTTGGATTATTAGTTTCCCTCCCTCCCTTATTATATCTGCACCTAGTAACTATATTGATGCGGTGCATCTCAGCACCTTCCATTTTCAGATTGTTGTTATTTTCGTGTTTTATTTTTAGATAGGGTTTTTAGTAATTAGAAATTAGGATTTTCTATTTTCAGTGAGTTTATTTTTGTTTTAACCTATTTTTAGGAGTTTCTTTATTTAAGAGGGTGTCTCTTATAAAAGCCCTCTCTTATAAGTATTATTACAGTCGATTGATGAAAAAATATTGAGATTTTCGCAAGATTTTCAGATTGCGGGAGTGATTTCTTAAGCGAGAGACTTGGCGTGAAACTTGGTGTGAGGCCATACCTTCTTCTTCAGGTACTCTTCATTTATCTTCTCTCTCTCTTCCTCTTCCTTCTTCTTCTTCTCCCTCTTTTCTTTGGTGTGAGGCCATACCTTCTTCTTCAGGTACTCTTCATTTATCTTCTCTCTCTCTTCCTCTTCCTTCTTCTTCTTCTCCCTCTTTTCTTCTATCGCAATTTCCAAAACCCCTTCCTGGATTTCCGTCTCCCATTCTTCGTCTTTCCCTTTGCTTCTCTTCGCTGGTTTCCACCCCCTTCTCAATCGATTTCTTCTTTAGCCCAAATACCCCTATTATAACCCACATGCCAAATTATCCATTTACAACTTTAGGCCCTTTTATTTAAAATCACATAGGCAGCTATTGTTTTTTTTTTTCCATCCCTTTTTGTTTTCATGTATTTGTTTACCAAGGATTTGCATGATCATCTGTATTAAAATTTATATTAATTAATTGCAGTATTAATTAGAATTTTAATTTCAGCCCATATTAGTTTTAAGTGCATTATTTTCATCCCTTTTAACTTTTAGGGAACCAACTTAGGCATTTAGGGTTACCCTATTAGTTGTCCTGCATCAAATAGCCTAGGTTAGGAGAGTTTCTTAACTTTCCAGATCTTATGTCTCATTTAAAAAATTAATTAATTAATTAATTAATTAATTAATTGATTAATTAATTTAAAAAACACTAATTAATTAATTAATAATTAATTAATTTTAAAAAAAAAATTGCAATGTATCATTAGAGTAGATCATTTTAGGACATTCAACATGGTCCCTGCACATATTGCCAAGGTTGTATTAGAGATAAGTGCTAGCTTAACCCGTATGGAAACCAAGTTAGGTTTAGGGACATTTTGTTGTAACTGCCGATGCTACGAGCATCTTACTCATGAGTGTCCTACTTAGGTTAAAAAAGTTAGGTGTGTCCCCATACCGTCCCTATCCACAGATCCTATTCCGGTGTCAGTGTCACCCAATCTATATGAGTTTGTGCATGCATTTGCACCACACATTCATGAATCGCACGCTGAAATTAAAGGTCACATTAATAGATGCGACGAAAAATATGAGGTTGCTACAGATTTTCAATGTGAGTCCAAGAAAATTGATGTGGATAATAATGTGGTAGACCTCACACCCAATCCAGAACCAACATCTTCACTTTCAAGCCCCACCCCACATCAGCATGATCCTGAACATCTTACTGGCCTTCCTGATCCACAGCCTGATCTTGACCATCCTACTGGCCTTTCTGACCCACAGAATGATCAACAACCTGATCCACAACATGACCCGTGTCCTACACCTATCCAGCCAACTCAGCATGTACCTTCTTTACCTACCATACCACTCAAGAGAGAGAAGATAGAATTTATACTGGTCGAGGAAGTTGTTTCCACACCTGCAGGAGGACGTCAGCTATATCCTTTGACGTGGAAGCCCAGGCCCCTGACAGATTGCCTGAGTTTGAGCTACATCGATTTGCTCCTGATTTAATGAAGATATTTAAGAGTTATGTCACATCGGAGGCGCACTATATTCACATATTGCTGTTATCGCCACCCAGAGTTGGTCATGGCGTTAGTATCGGATTCCGAGTATACCATCGGTGGCGGAAGAGAGCCGATCCAGCATTCTTATTTTGGCCTGATGCTAAACCGCTTGATTTATATCTGAAGGCCTCACGTATGCGTGATTGCATTTTGAAGATCCCACACTAGGAAGGCGCGCGTGCATGGGAAGATTGATGTCTTTTCATCTGTTTAAACTCGAGGTCGAGTTTTTTTCAGATGGGGAGATTGATGCGGTGCATATCTCAGCACCTTCCATTTTCAGATTGTTGCTATTTTCGTGTTTTATTTTTAGATAGGGTTTTTAGTAATTAGAAAATAAGATTTTCTATTTTCAGTGAGTTTATTTTTGTTTTAAGCTATTTTTAGGAGTTTCTTTATTTAAGAGGGTGTCTCTTATAAAAGCACTCTCTTGTAAGCATTATTACAGACGATTGATGAATAAAGATTGAGATTTTCGCAAGACATGTGCAAAGGTGCGATTTTCAGATTGCAGGAGTGATTCCTTAAGCGAGAGGCTTAGCGTGAGACTTGGTGTGAGGCCATACCTTCTTCTTCAGGTACTCTTCCTTTATCTTCTATCTCTCTTCTTCTTCCTTCGTCTTCTTCTCCCTCTTTTCTTCTATTGTAATTTCCAAAACCCCTTCCTGGATTTCCGCCTCCCATTCTTCGTCTCTCCCTTTGCTTCTCTTCGTTGGTTTCCACCCCCTTCTCAATCGATTTCTTCTTTAACCCTAATACCCCTATTATAACCCACGTGCCAAATTATCCATTTACAACTTTCGGCCCTTTTATTTAAAATCACATAGGCAGCTTTTGTTTTTTTTCCATCCCTTTTTATTTTCTGTATTTGTTTACCAAGGATTTGCATGATCATCTGTATTAAAATTTATATTAATTAATTGCAGTATTAATTAAAATTTTAATTTCAGCCCATATTAGTTTTACGTGCATTATTTTCATCCCTTTTAACTTTTAGAAAACCAATTTAAGCATTTAAGGTTACCCTATTAGTTGTCCTGCATCATATATATCTTCATCATCTATTTGCCAACTTTCATACTATTT
Source organism: Chimonanthus praecox (assembly GCA_022113865.1). NCBI lineage: Eukaryota > Viridiplantae > Streptophyta > Magnoliopsida > Laurales > Calycanthaceae > Chimonanthus > Chimonanthus praecox. The sequence goes on from CM039093.1 coordinate 43,755,395, forward strand.
CCTATTGCAACAAAGGCATAAACTAGTTGCCAATTAAAAAAATTTGAAACATGAAAAGTCCAAACATTCTAGACACCCACTTTGTCTGTAGGTTTTATTACTTATGCAAGTTGTTAGATCCATACAGAAAATGGCACATAACAAGGTCTTCGGTAGCGTGCAGAGGTAATGTACAAGTCAAAACCCAACCCCACATAGACTGGAAGATGCCCATGATGGCGGTGGTAATGATAGTGATGATAAAGTTTTGAGCTAAATGTCACCTTTATCAAAACTCTCTTAGCTTTCAACTTTCTTTATACTATATCAAAAACATGATTTTCGAAAATATTTATATTTTCGAAATTGTTGCAATCATTCAAAAAGCAGTTGGTATTAGCATTATCCTTTTTGAACTTCATAAGATGTAGAGAAGCTTACCTGAAAAACTTCCAAATGAAATTTCCCTGAGATCTCAGAAATGCATGTTCTTGCAAAAGGAGTTAAATTTTGTTGAACAACTAGTATTGCTCTGAAAACATTCTCTGATTTCATGCGGTTGGTGTAAGTCTTCATTGTCTTTACACCAACTTTACTCTCTTCTGGGAAGAAAACAAATATCTGGTCCAAAAGAAAACCAAACATATAAACAAACATGATGGCTATACTGATAAAAAAACAAACAGTGAAAGACACCAACTTTAGTGTCTTCTGGGAAGAAAATAAATATCTGGTTCAAAAGAAAACCAAACATATAAACAAACTTGATGGGTGTTGCATAGTGATAAAATAAAAACAAAAGGTGAAAGTCAGCATCGATTGTGACCATGTTACACTTGACATATGTCGGAACAGTAAATGCAGTACAATATTTTTGCATTTAAAAAAAATTAAGTCCACCTTGGCTCATGAAATAGTACAGGCAATAAAAGCTTATCATAATCTTATGAAAAATAGGATTAAGGAAATACAGCAAATAAACGGAGATTATTCACAGGGAGTGACTAGGGAGTAAACTGCAACATGTCTCATTGTAGCTATTTCATCAGAAAAGATTCCAAACATTACTCCATAAAAAGCCCATGTTAACTCTTCAAAGAAATTTCGATATAAGACCCAATTTTTTGCTCAAAATATTCCACAAAAAGCCCAATGTAAACTCTTCTCAGAAAGAAAAAAGGATTCGATATAAGCCCCATTTTGTGCTTAATATATTCCACAAAATGCCTATCATGAACTCCTGCAAGAAAGACAAAACAGAAATCAACATAAGCCCCAATTTTTTGCTTAAAAGGCAGCATTCTTTTTCCATATTTTGAAGTAACCCCAATCTTTTTTTACGTTGTTCGATTAAAGAATTTTATATCCCAACTCAACATATGTTACATAGATCACAATCTAGCATTTTTAATTGAAATGAGCCATGGTGGTGAGGGGATCTCTTAATTAGCTAGAACACCAATATTTAAGCACATTTAGAACTTTTAGTCATTTAATCTAATCTCATAAAATAGATGATTGAAGTTGAAGTATCATATAGGTAGATATCTCAAATGCTAGTGAATTTTTATTTTGGTAAATACAAAGGTCACTTTCATTTTGTATGGTTGGTGATGTGGGCATCTGTAAAGGAGGGTCCAAGCCCAATTCATATCAGGGAAATCCAAGATCAGGCCCAAGCCTTGGCCCAACAAGCTGCCACAACTCTGGCCCAGCAAAGTTCAGGCCCAACTGAGTAACTCAGGCCCAATTGTTCACAAAGCAAGAGGCGAGACAGAATTGCTGGTTCAGTTGAAAAGAGTTCGCAATGGAGAGTCTTAATTAGATTAGGTTTCTAAGTTAGTTTTTCGGTAGGAACTAGCTTAGGGAAACTTAGGGAAACTTGTTATTTCAAATTTTAGGTGTTCTACTTTAATTAGAATTTTGTTGTTTTGGGAATTTATTGGAGGGTCAGCTCCAAAGTAATACAATCGGTAGTTCATTGTTATTTAAAGGATTGTAATAGCCAGTTTTAAGGGAGTTTTTTTTATAATAAAATTTGGTTTTTATTCTTTAGCAAACGGTGGTTTGTGTTTTGTGAGTTGAGCTTCACAACCAACAGCAGGTTGCGTTGGAAGAAAACTCTGCAATAAGCAGATTTTGAGCTGAAGTAGATCAGCGTCGTTGTTGTGAGACCAGTCTTATGAGACTGATGTATTGCAGATTGTTTTGCAATCCTTCTCTTGGATTTGATCCAATATCAGGTTCAACCAGGCTGACTCTCATTCAGCCCAAGTTCTGATCGGCAGATCTGTCCCTGTTGAGACGTGAGCAAACCCTATCAGGCTCCATCTAGCACGCCTATAGGAAACGGTCCAGATACTCCAGAGAAGAGTACTTCATCCAAGTGCAGTGGTTTCGGACACATCGCTCCAGAGTGTCCTACTCGAGCTGTAAATTTGGCTCAAGTTGAGGACCTAGTTGATGAAACTGAGTCAGAGAAGTCAGTTTCAATCCCAGAAGAAGAAGTTGCAGTGGCAAAATTCAAAGCAGTTGACTCTGATTCCTTTAGTGAGGGAGAGATAAACTATGGTGAGCCCGGAGAGTTTCTCATAGTCCAATCATCTATAGTTGCTCAGAGGTCGATGAGCTTGGGGCGACACAGTAGAACAAGAAGTTGAGATGGTGATACAGTAGCAGGTGAACAACCATGTCACATCGTACGTGGATCCCATGTGGGAAGAGCACGTGAACCAATTAGCTACACCTAGTATCTCATCACTCTTGGACATTGACACCACCAGTCAGTATCACGAGCCAAAGTCTATTGAGAAGCAACCAGAAGGTACTATGGACAGCTGCAACAGTGATCAGTTGATACATGTTCATACATTGAACATTGGAGATGACGGGTATCCTGTGGATTCAGACTATACCATCTAGCCATATGTTGACCCAATATGGGAGAGCTATGTGACACAGTCTTCCCTACCTCCCATCCAGTCACTTTTGGCAAGCCCCGAGGCGACACCTCCCAATGCGAGATCTTCACATAGGTTGGTTACACAACAAAATGTAACTTTGACGAGGTGCGGGAAACAAGCCTTGAATCAACCGCACTCTTCATCCATAAACCTCCTAAACACGAGGACGAGTTTTCTCCAAGAGGGGGAGTATGATGTATCTGTAAAGGAGGGTCCAAGCCCAATTCATATCAGGGCAAGTCCAAGATCAGGCCCAAGTCTTGGCCCAACAAGCTGCCACAACTCTTGCCTAGCAAAGTTCAGGCCCAACTGAGCAACTCAGGCCCAATTGTTCACAAAGCAAGAGGCGAGCAAGAATTGCTGGTTCAGTTGAAAAGAGTCAGCGATGGAGAGTCATAATTAGATTAGGTTTCTAAGTTAGTTTTTCGATAGGAATTAGCTTAGGGAAACTTGTTATTTCAAATTTTAGGTGTTTTACTTTAATTAGAATTATGTTATTTTGGGAATTTATTGGAGGGTCGGCTCCAAAGTAATACAGTCAGTAGTTCATTCTTATTTAAAGGGTTGTAATAACCAGTTTTAAGGGAGTTTTTTTTTTATAATAAAATTTGGTTTTTATTCTTTAGCAAACGGTGGTTTGTGTTTTGTGAATTGAGCTTCACAACCACCAGCATGTTGCGTTGGAAGAAAACTCCACAATAAGTAGATTTTGGGCTGAAGTAGATCAGCGTCGTTGTTGTGAGACCAGTCTTGAGAATGGTGTATTGCAGATTGTTTTGCAATCCTTCTCTTGGATTTGATCCAATATCAGGTTCAACCAGGCTGACTCTCATTCAGCCCAAGTTCTGATCGGCAGATCTGTCCCTGTTGAGACGTGAGCAGTAGGGAGCTTTATCAACCAGTTTTATTTATCTTCTTCAGCAGGACGTTGGAGGTTAGCTTATTACTTAGAACCATATCAAGTCCGATGAAGACACCAGGTACTGCCATTGATATATTCCAATTATTTCATTGGTTTTGAGTTTTAATTGAAAAGACAATTGAGGTTGGAGTGTTTGAGGTAATTGGACCTTTTCAAAGATCCAGCCTACATCAGTTGGATAGGGCCACAACCATACAAACTCCTATTTTGGAAATGTTACATCGAAATCTATGTAGCATATGATGAATTGTGCAAGAAACAGATTTCTTTTCAAACTAAGAAGAAGAATGAGACTTCTCCAGTTTAAGCTAAAATATTGGGCCTATTTCAAAATATGCCAAAGATTAAAGGCCCATAAACAAGTTAAGAATGTTAGATTCCAAAACAATTCAATTTTAAACTATAGGACCTCGCTCTAACATTTACAGCACCATATACTTTTAGCAACAGAAATCAAATAAATTACCAATTTATCATTATGATTGTTGGTTCCTCTATGCTAGAGCAAGAAGCATACTTGGAAAGTTTACAGCGTTCTCCTATTTGGGCCATATAATCACTACAAATGGCCTTACTATGTTTTAATTATTAAAAACCCTTAATTTCAACCGGAAAAAAAAAACTCCTACATTCCACAGTTACAAAAATCACTTCTGAAAACATAAATAGATAATAAATAAATCCCAAACATTAAGATTGTGTTTGAATAGGTAGGAAAATGTTTGAGACTTCATGCCATGGTCGATACCAACGGCTGAGCAGTCCCATAATGGATGGAGAGTTTTGGTAAGAAGGTGGGAGAAGGTAGTCACCCACAAAACCAATCAATTTTCAAAATAACCCAAATAGGAGAAGACAGTTTTCTCCAGGTGGTACAACCACCAAATAGGTGACTCTAAGTTGTCGCCAAGAGATTTAGTACTTTCACCCTATCTAGAGAGACCATGAGTCCAAATCTACAAATGGGCATCGTGACAGCCATGTATCTATCAATGATACACCTTCAGAATAATTCTTTCAACTGAAACATTAATGAGGAAATTTTTATATTTATCATTATGTATGTTTGATTATATAAAAAAATTTCATATTATACACTTCAGAATACTACCTTCATGAACATAAGTTTAAAATCTTTCACCTACTACCTTCACGACCATAAATAACAAAAGCAAAATTCAAAATAAAAGGGAAAAAGGTCATGGTTGGACAGAAAATAAATGTTGTGTGTTATGGATTTATGGAATCCAAACCACCCAAAGAAATCAAACTATATAATATTAAGAAAACAGAAGCTAAACTAAAGCCCATGAAATATCTGCTAATATTGAAAGGATAAAGTCACAAAATTGTGATCAATCAATTGATTAAGCACCTAAAGATGGATGCATAATGTAGAACTATAAAGGCCTACCCTAGACAGATGGAAAATGGATGTTGATGATGATAATGACAACCTCAAGGTCCATTTGGAATGGAGAATGTTGGTAGAGAATGCAGATTCTCCCACTTTTTCTACTGGAGTCGCCACTTTGGTAATTACAAATAAGTCAACTTGGCACACATGGGCAACTTCAGCACTTTCTCTCCATTTGGAGAGGGTGGTTTCAGCTTTCTATAATATCTCAAGAGCTTCATACAAAAGAACTTTTAAAAAAAGAGATTTTTATAATATCTCAAGAAACTGGAGGGGTATATAAAAATTAAAAAAAAAAACTAGAAATCAATCCTAATGATTAAAAAAAAATTGTTCAGTTGTTTGTAGGGTGTAATTGTCTGAACGCCGTGATTTTACCATGTGGCCCATCATCAGCGCATGATTGATTATAGACATTTAAAAAGAAAAGAGAACAAATAATCTCTGTTTTTAAAAAATTGCTAAAATGTTCAAAGAAAATGATCAAAAGGTGAAATTAAATAGATAAATTATTAGTAAAAACAGAAACCAAAGAAAGAAAGACCTGATCGGAGGCCTCGCTGCGCTTGGCTTTGTTGATGGTGAGATCGTCTCGCTTGACACTCTCGCCGAACTTGTCGACGAATTGATCTCTGCTCATGTTAATCTCGAAATCGGCAACAAGATACCCTCGATCTCTCAGCATCTGCATTACCGTCCGTCGGATCCTGAAAAGCTTGTTCGCTTCCTCATCCATCTCACACAAGTGTAGTTCTGGATACTGCTTCCGCTGCCGACCCAAATACTGAGGACAGAAAGGGCGCAGAAACGGAGATCAGGGGTGAAGAACCTTTCGAAGCACAGATTTAGGGTATTTATTAGTTTTTTTATTAGTTAGTTTTTTTATTAGGCCACCGACTCCGAGAGGATAAATGGCAGAGTTTTCAGAACCGGATCGGACCGCGATCGGACTTAGGTTCGACCGCAACGCCATCTTTTTGGTCCGATCTGATTAAAAAACCTTCTGATAAATTAAGCCGCAAAAACCGGTCAAGCCGCGGTTTAAATCGTTTTTTAATCCAGTCGTGAGCCGTAACCTGCGGTTTTGGAAAAAATGGAAAGTTAGAAGAAAAAAATTAAAAACGCCGGCGGCTGCTACTCTAGCCTCCCTACAAAACCGTAAAATTCAGTAGAAAAAAATTGAATGAGAATAAATGAAAACGGCGGAGAGAGAGAATGGAAATAGAAAAAAGAAAATATGGAGAAAAGATTGGAGAAAAAAAATGGTTACACCTTTTACAGCTTTTCTTTCTCTTCTTTTTCTTCTAGGATTAACAGAGAGTAAAAGAGAAGAAGAGTATTAAAAGATTAGTATTAGGGCATTAGGGTTTTTAAGGTGAAACACATCTTTATGAAAAGAACTCAAAAATTCAAGTGAGCCTCCTAGACATCTCATACGGAAGGTTACGTGTTTACTCTTATATTTTATCAAAAGGTTACTCTTATTTATCTTATTGTAATAATTTAATATTATATTTATCATTTAATATTTTTACCATTCTCATTATTATTAAAATGTATTCTTTATTTTTATTATATCAATATAACATAATTAACTATAGCTCGTAATTTTATATGATAATTTTATTTATTTAATTATTATTAATGAAAAATAAAATCTCTTTCTCAAATGAAAAAAACATTATATTATAATAAATTTCATTTTCGAGTTAAAAATTTAGAATCTCATGGTAATTAGCTTTCTTGCTTTGGCTTCTAAAAAAAAAAAAAACTAATTACATTGTTAATTAGAATGGATTTGAAAGCTAAATTAAATTTATAAGACTCAATCAATGATAATGTATAATAGACCACTTATATATTTAGAAAAGATTAGTTTACATGTATATATTGAAATGCTTTATACTTTACAAAGTAATAAGTGGTGATTATTAAGAATTAGAAATCATGTTGTTTTAAAAATAATGGTCAATTTTCAACTTTCTACAATACATAATTGAGTGTGATTTGAAAAAAAAAAAAATCTTTCTTATAAGAGCTTTATTTATATAGAAAAAATATTAATTAATAATGTAATAATATTTATAATATAATGTTCAAGGTAGGATTTGACTGGGTTTGACCATGGCTAAACCTGGTTGAACCATGTTGAACCGAACCTTCTTTGAAAACGGTGTGGTAGACGGTCCGGTTCTGATAACATTGATAAATGGTTTCCTATTTTTCAATTTTATCTTTTCATAATGACATTTTCTCTGGAAAATTGCTGATGAGAAATTATCATGGAAAGATAAATTTGACAAAATAGAAAAAAATATATTCTGACAAATCAATGTTAGATGTTAGTAAAAACACCGGTATTTAATCAAAATCCTTTTGTTTCCAAAATAAGAGACTATTACAACATCAATAAATATAATATTTTTTCAATACTTTCAAAAATAGATCATTTTAAGAGAAAATTAGGTTGGATAGAGTTTAACAAAATCTCAATCATGATCAAACTCAAAGAAACCTATAACATAAACAAAATGTCATGTATAATTCTTCAAAGGATTTTTTGCCATCTCTTTCTTTAAAAGGTCTTCATCAATGATAAATTGTTTCATACCATTGTATACTGTTCTCTGAATGTTAATGATAATGCTTAATAACGGGATATTTTCAATTTTTTGAATTTTTAACGAAAATTTAACAGAAAAATCTTGCAGAAAATATAAATATTTAAAAAATAATAAATATTAATTATTATTTCAGATATATCAGCTCTACACAGAGACTTCTCACAATTTTTCATAGCAGTATAATAAATTCCACAAATATCAACCAATGTGTTAGATATTTAAGATTGTTGCAATAATCTCAACTCTCAATCACATACCAAATAGGAGAAAACTTATTATTTGACATGATGAAAGCAGAGGTTCTAACATAGAGGATTCCATATATAGATCGTTGTAGTGTGAGCATATATGTAGCATTAAAAGGTTTCAAGTGAAGATTACTTTGGGTAGGTAATGAACCTTCGTTGTAGATGATTTTAAACATTTCATCAGAATTACTATACAAAATGACATGGATATGTAAAAAGTTTCCCAACCTCATTTTCTAAGATTATCGATAAAATATATGCAATAGCTCTAGATCAAAGGATTTTCAAGGAAAAAAACTCAAAATGAACTACAAACTCTAAAGTCCAAATCTGAATGCCATCATTATCAACTAATGGACAATTTTTTTGGAATTATCACTGAATATGGAAAAATCATACAGTAACTGTGATGAAAGCAAAAAACTTACAAAACAAGGAAGGAGAAGAGATCTCTGAAGTATGAACAATAGAGGTGTACGGAGAGCCTGAGATTCTGATTTCTAAGAGAGAGCAGCGAGAGAGAGAGGGTCGAGAAAGAAGCGGTCAGCGAGAGAAAAGATGGCGATGGTTGAGGCCTGAGAGCGTGAGAGGTCAGAGGAGTAGAAAACCCAATCGAAAAACAACAGTGGAAACTTGAAAAGGAAATCCTAATCGAAAGGGGTTTTTTAAGTTTAAGGTTTTTCCGTCGGTACGTGTGGCATGCCTCACCTCTCGTGCGAAAGAGATGGGAGTGTTTTAAGTAGAAAAAAGTACAATTTCTCGCACTAAAAATGCGTTTTTAACGATAAATTCCCGTTATCAACGGCAACAGCTTTAAAATTGCATTTTTAACGAGGTAACGTTGTTTTGCCGGTTCCTCCATACCAATTTCAAAACCATTGTCACTTTTAATCATGTTTACTGAAAAATCTCTTTCGGTTGGACTGTAAATATCTGATCTAGAGAATTGTCTTATAGGATGGGTGACTCCACAAGTACTTGTGACGCCCCACCCCCACTTAGGGGTGTAAGAAAGAATCCCACATTGCCCATGATGAGAATGTGGAGAGAAGATTTAAGAGGAGAACCCCTCTCCCATAGTAAGAGGCTTTTTGGGCTTGGGAGGGAGTTCGACTCAGAAACAAAATCGTGTGGGCTATGTGGACTCAAAGCGGATAATATCTTGTTGGGGGAGTTTGGTCGTTACAAAATGGTATTAGAGCAAGGTTCATCCCTCTGCCCCTGTGGGCCCATACGTTTTAGCCGAGCCGAGGACAGTTTTAGGCCTAAGGGGGTGGATTGTGATGCCCCACCTGGGCGTGTGGGAAAGAGTCCCACATCGCCGAGGATGGGGATGTGGAGAGGAAATTTAAGAGGGGGCCCCCTTTCCCATAGCAAGAGGTATTTTGGACTTGGGAGTGAGCCAAGCCCAGAAACAAAACCATGCAGGCCAAGTGGGTCCAAAGTGGACAATATCTTGCTGGGGGAGATGGGTCATTACAGTACTGCTAAGGAAAACATTTTTATCATCTTCAATTTCTTCTGATTTTCTTGAACCTTGTAACAATTGGTGTTTTGTAATCAAAACTTTAGGTCTTTCTTCATTCTTTTTTTATCCAAAGATTATTTTTACATTTCCATCAGGGTGTTGGACAATCATTTTATTTCGTCTCTGATTTCATTACTTGTAACGCCCCGCCCTTTTTCACTCGCTTTCCGAAAATCAGAGGCAATTTTTTTTTTTTTAATAATAGAGTGAGCGAGAGCGGGACGTTACGACGCGAGTTAATCCGAGCTTCCAAAACCCGACCCTTAACTGTCCTACCATACCTGTGCGTGGACCAAGTCCACTAAAATGGTTCACACGTACATCAAGTTAAACATGCGGAATAATAATAGAATAACAATTCTATTCCATTTTTAGATAGCAAAGTAGTCCAATACTTAACCATAATTATCATAACTTAAATATCCAAACATTAACCATCCAATCCATAGCAAATATATCTACGTTATTACAATTCCGAATGCTAGCTATTCAAATACATAGTCCATGAATAACTTAAACAAAATATAACTTAATCATCCAAGCTCCTAAGTTTGGCTCCAATCCCGTCCTCGTTCCGTTCCTTTCCTGTGTCATCAAATAGGGTAGAAGTAGGGCATTAGATAACGCGCCCAGTAGGTATTCCAATTAGGGCTAACACATGGATTAGTATATAAAATCCAGATATAATATACCATACCATACTTGTAAAGCATCGTATCCAAAATAGTGTATGATAATAGAGATCCAATCATACAGATAAAAACCAAAAACCTTGCATGATAATAAAGATCATAATCATGTCGATTCAATGTCATGCCATGCAATCATATGCAATGAGACCCACCCATCACAAAACATCCTCTTAATGGAAAGCTCCTCATCAAGGTATCCCCCACGAATGATTTACGGACGCCCCGATGTAGTGTGGGTCTCCGGTTACCTTTCATCCCTCCCATGCCATGCATGAGATGCAAATACCAACATGCTATGTAGAAATACAAATCATAGCATTTAAAACTCCATAATTGAAACATATTGATTGATACCAAAATAACTTATCAAATATGAAATAAAATCATGATAAATAAATAATACATAATACATATCCATGGTTTCAATGATGTTGGAATCCTACCAATGACAACTAATTTGACCTTGTGTTCTCGTCTGAAAATCGCTCACGATCATGCACCTCTAGTGAGGTCCCGTCACCTTGTTACATATCAACAAGTCAAACTAAAGTCCCATTTGATTTATAATAATGTCCAAGTCCATAAACACACTTTGTGGGGTTCAGCCATACACCATGGCCGAACCTCACTCATTTGGTTTTAGTGCCTCTCTTGATTTATTAATCACTCATCACCAAGTTCTTCATTTAAACACTTATTCCACAAACAACACCTTAGTGGGGTTCGGCCATACAACATGGCCGAACCTCACTCACTTGAGTTTGGTCCCTCTTTGTAATCCTTTGATCCAAGATCTTGCCATTTTTTATTCATAACTCTAATCACTTATACAATAGTTATTAAATATTAGTAACCACTTAAGTACACAAAACTTTCCTCATGGGGTTCGACCATACACCATGGCCGAACCCATGGTCTATCATTTCCTCCCATATTTACACATTTGTCATTACTCCCATCCCTTCATGCTCAGGTCCAAAATTGATCCATAACCTAGATTCATAAATGATTCATAAATCACAACATAAAACGCAAAGTTCACCAAATATTCCCCATGGGGTTCGGCCATACACCATGGCAGAACCCATGGTCCATTATTTTTACTTATTTACCACATTGCCATTAATCTATCAATGGCTAACATTTCATTCATTAAAGCATACTTAAGTCCATAATCTGATCCACCAAATAGTTCATGGGGTTCGGCCATACACCATGGCCGAATCCTATGATGTCTAAATCCAATTTATCCATTGAATCATTTCCCCTTTTTAGATCCATAAACCAAGGTCCCTCCATGGGGTTTAACCATATATTTAGATTCATTCTTTTTTATCATCATCTACCATGTTTAAAATCAATTAAACTTACCACCATTCCCCATCATTTCCATGATCTAGAATCACCTAAGTCCAACAATATTTTTCCCTTTAATCCCTTCAAAATCATTGATAACCTTCCATGGTGTTCAGCTATACACCATGGCCGAACCCATAGTTCATGGTTCTTTCACCAATTATCATTTTAACACCATGTAAAATGATTAGTATTCCTTAACTTGCATCTACAATTTCCATGCTTTGAAACCCATAAAAATTATTAAACAAACCACATAATTTCAATATCTAAGAAAACCCTAAGTCCATAAATATTCTTTGGTGGGGTTCGGCCATATAACATGGCCGAACCTCACCCTTTGGTTTTGTGCCCTTCTTTTCTATTCTTTATGGTTCTCATACTCACATCCATTTGTACCCTTTAAAAAAAAAAACTTTTAAAATAAATCATAAACATACTTCTATGATTTCCATCTTTCAAATCCATTAAAATTATTAACCATGTCCTTCCATGGGGTTCGGCCATACATCATGGCCGAACCCTATGGTTCATCATTTCAATAAATCTCATCATTCATCCCTTAATCTTTCTTCAATGGGGTTCGGCCATACACCATAGCCGAACCCTATGGTTCCTTATTTTAACAAAATCCATTAAAATACCTACCGGTTCCGCGACTCCTCCTGTTTCCTTCGCTCCAACTTGTTCTTCGGATCCTTTCCTTCCTTAGCCTCTTCCTCCTTCCTTCTTAATCCTTTGGCCGAGAGTGAGAGCTTGAGAGAGAGATAGAGTTCGGCCAAATTATGTGGGTTTGAGAGAGGATCGGCCTTGAGTGAGAGGGAGAGGAGTTTGGGATGTAAACTCTAAGTCCTTTTCTCTTTTGTCCTTGTGGGTGGTCGGCCAAGAGAGGGCTTGAGAGTGAGATGACAACCAATCTTGTTTTGCTCAATGAGGGTGATCGGCCAAGGGTGGTGCCTTTTGATAAAGCCCTTTTGTAACTCCCATAATTGATCACCTACTCATTGATACTTATATTGGGGGTTTCATCCTTGAGATGAAACTCCCAACCGTTTTGCCCCTTGGTTACCTTGTGTAACAACAAAATCTTCCCCTCCATTCATGACCCATTTGGGGGTTTCATCCATGAGATGAAACTCCCATCTCCCATCATGTAGCCTTGGTTTGAATTGTGTAACAACACCAAACCGTCCATCTCCATTGATGATTCATTTGGGGGTTTCATCCTTGAGATGAAACTCCCATGTCCCAACGGTGTAAGCTTGGGTAAGGATTGTGTAACTCCCATTTTCATTTATCTCCTTCCTTAGTGCTCCACTTGAAGGTTTCATTTTTGAGATGAAACACTCCCAACGGTTTGGCTCTTGGGTTTTCATCTTGAGATGGAAACCCCCATGCTTCCAACATGCAAGCCTTGGTGTAAGTTTGTGTAACCTCCACAACCCTCCACCTCCCATTAATGTTCCATTTTGGAGTTTCATCCCATGAGATGAAACTCCCATTCCAACGTGTATGCTTAACTTGGATTGTGTAACAACCACAAAACAGTCCACCTCCCATTAGTGATACAATTTGGAGTTTCATTTTATGAAATGAGACTCCCATGTTTCCAACGTGTACTAAGGTTAAGCCTTGTGTAACCTCCAAAAACCTTTCATCTCCTCATTAATGATTCATTTGGAGTTTCATGCATGAGATGAAACTCCCCCCTCCAACGTGTGACCTTGACTTGGTCTCATGAGGTGCATCTCTCCACCTTCCCACTCCACTCACTTGAGATCAAAGTCCCATTAATTTTCATTCAACTCATTTAGCTCAACTCACCTCTTTAATTGAACTCACTTAAAATCAACTACCGTAACTCACTTAAAATCAACCCAATTACTTGATTCCATCTCCAACTTAAATCAGCTCCAATTGAGTAAGCTTGAACTCACTTGGTGGTCAACCACGACCCATTGGGTCCCAATGGACATTTTGACTCAAATAACAACCTTGACCCAATTAAACACATCTTACCCATTTATTTTAAATTGAACCTTATAACATATCCGTTGGGTCTTAATTGGGCAATTGACCCAACAACTTACACATCTAAGGTCCATATCCATTAATTCACCAATTAAATGGCAAATTCCGTAAATATTTATAACTTGAAAATCCGGGGTGTTACATTACTATTGGTTGTACATCATTGATTTCCCATTTTCCTGGCAAGGTTACTTATTCCCATTTAATCTCTTCTGCGACATAAACATTAACATTGAAGTTTGTTTCCAACATGGTTGTGTTACCTTTAACCTTTCTTTAGTAAGCAACATCACAATAAAGAGACTTCATGGCCTTGTAAAAGATCCTATAGATTATCCCAATATTTTTGTTTTTTAGATGATCCTTTTGTCAAGACCCCAGAGTGAGCGTATCAAGAATACCATCATCTTTAAGATCAACAAAAAAATTGTAACGATCCGACTCTAGATTTCGGGGTTTTATGGTTTTGGAGATTTTGGTAGAGGAGATTGGCATGTGGGCTTTCTAACAAGCCCAAGTTTGTCCAAATCCAAGCTTGGGAGCTCAAGGGGCATTTTAGTAATTTTATATTATCATGTTATTTTCTGAAAAAATATATTTGAAAATACATTGAGAACTTAGAAATTGAATAGTTAGATTTTCGATATTGCACACACCTCCCCTGGGTTATATACACTTGAAAAAAATAGAAACCGGTACAAACTCCCTCTTGATGTGTAAATCTTAATTTTCTTGGAATTTATGCCAATTTGAAAATCATATTTTTGAATTATCCGTGATCATTTGTTTTTGTCGAGGTTGCATTTATCGGCTAAAATCCTGTTGAGGAATTTAATAAAATTTCTAGAGTTTTAGAAGAGGTGTTTTGAAATTTAGATTTTTTTTTTAAACTTTGTTGTATGAACTATTTTGATTATTTAAAAAAAAAAATACCTCTTGACCTAAATTGCTCTTAATCCATCTGCGAAACTCGATTTAAAACTTAAGACCCGATGTTCACCAGACTCGAAAGCCAATTTGCCCACCAATTTAACCAAGATCCACTTACCCATTTCTATCATACCCGACTCGACGCTAGACCCATTTTCTAAATAAAACCCCCCAAATCTCATTGTCTCCCTTACTTCTCTCAAACCCTAGCTCCTATTTCCCTCCATATCCCCAAACAACCGATGTCACACCCCGAAATTTCAACATGTGATTAAAATAAAATTAATCTTTCAACCATTAATTACTTCCCTCGCTCACAACATAATTATTTTCCAAATATGGAGAAATTCCTTCCAAAATTTCGATAGAGTTTCTTTTGTATTGGACATTTTGCAAATTTTCCCTTCAACCATTTAACAAGTCCAACTTGTAAATCAACACTCCTATAACTTCACATTCACGTATATACATTTTTATGGTCATTACAGGACTCCTAACATCCACTAAAATATTTGAACAACTTACATCCTCCAAACTGCTAATCTCATAAGCATCAAATAAAATAAATCTAATTAAATAATTTGAAGCTAACCACTTCGACTTGTTCATAAAGTAATTATTTCTTTATCTTTCCATCGCAAGAGAGACTCATATGCCCGATCTCTTTTGAAGCCTAGGTAATACCACGTTTCTCTTCTTCAACTTGCGGCCCTAAAAAACTATAGAGGGGTGAGCTTCATAAGCCAAAAAGATGATTAGCCCAATATAATCATTAGCTCAGTAGAGGGAAATTTAAAATAAACATTTCACTTTCACTATCAACTGAAGAATATATGTTGCTTATGAAAGACATGTTGTATTGTAGTCAAATCAAAATGTCGTATCTGACAAATTTATGTATTTTGTTGTGTTTTAAATTTATACTCGCAAGTGCACAAACCATTTATAGTATAGCTTTAGGAGTGCGAGGTCGAACCCATCGGAACTTAGGAAAATATATCCAGGAAAACCATACTATTGAATTATATATTTTAAAAAATTAGAAAATCATGTAAATAAATCTTAATTATGCAATTATTTCTCTAATATAGGAAATCTAACTTTAATTTAGAAATATTCTAAAAATATAAAATATGGTCTAAAATTATAAACAACATCTAAAAATAGAATTTAATAATTAAAGAGATCTAATTTTAATGGAAAATCAAAATTTACTAAAATTCATTTAATATGGTGAATTTAATATAAAAATTATAAATAATCTCAATCTAACTTAGAATACAAAATTAAGATGCAATTAATTAATTACCAAAGTAGTTCTCCAATTTCAAGAATTTGAATTTATTAACAAAAGAAAACAAAAATAAAAATTGAAAACAACATATATACATATTTACAGTGAAACTAGATCAAAGAATTATGAAGGCTTTATTTTATATATTTTAAAAATAATATCAAGGCCTAGAATACGGAGCTCACATTTATTATCTATTATGCACTCAAGTTTTTCATCCATTAAAATTCTAAATATGAAATTTATGAGATCCATTAAACTAAGAAAATTCAAATCGAGCCTTAGGTTAAATAGAATTTCCACTTATAATTCCAAATCTAAACATTTTTCTGCCTCTTAAAAAGAGTGTTAGAATGAAAAAATCAAGTTCTAATCAGTCTAAAAGTTTTTTCTGCTTTCATTGAATAACTTAGAGTAATTTCTTATATAAATCCTTAAAAAAAATTAAAATAAAATCAAACTTTCATCATGCAAAAATAAATAAGTAGAAAACCATAATTCTAAGGGTTTTTCCGCCTTTCAATTATTAATAAAAATTGGAATTAAGAATTATAATACATTGGAACTTTGGTTTTAAGAAAAATCAAAACAAGAAGACTCATGAAATTTTCAAATTTATTATTTTAATTAATCACACATTAGCATTGAATTTAAGAAAATAAAGAAAAAAAGATATTAAGAATTCTATTCTCATTAATTGAACTAAATTACAAGGCAATGGATTAAACTTGAAGAACTAATTACAAAAGAACAAAATAAAAACACTAACCTTAAAGACAAAATTCAAAAACTCCAAAATTCTCCAATGCTCCAAAACTCTCCAAATTCCTAGCCAAGTTCAATTTTCTCAATGGGAGGGGGATAGTATTTATAGATGAAATGAGGTGGAGTGAATGGCTTGGATATAAAGATTTAAATAAAACAAGGGACACTTGGAGGGCTGATATAGTTTGTGCTAAACATGAAACGTCTTAAAAGAGGTAATGAGGTGAAAAACCTACTAAAATTTGTGCAACGTGTGAACACAAAGGGGTTGAGTTGGCCATGGTGTGAACACACCATGGAAAGTGGGTGCAGAATCCCATTTTTACACGTGTACCACATTGTAGTTCAATTTTGACCTATTTAACGTCCGAATCACGAAATATCGTAAACTATAAAGTTGTAGCCCTCGAAGTCTTATTTCCAACCCAAAATGAATAAATGTAACCAGACATTGGAGTGGAAAGTTATGGCCAAAATACTGAAAAAATATTAAAATATTCTTTCTAAGTTCTTCCAAATTTATTAATTATTCTCTTTCTCCCTCCTCCACATGGCCTTGTGCGAATTTTGTATGGTTGAGCTCCTTGAATTTCACGTGCTTGAATTTGAATGTTTCATTTCTTCATATCTTCAATTTATGAAATTTAATAATTTATCTCACCACTTGAAAATAATAAAAAAATCTAAAAAATTACTAAGTTAATTCAAACTCTCATAAATGGAATTGAATTAATTAGTTTACAATAAAACCCTAATTATGGTGAAATAAATATTAAAAATCTGTTCATTTCTAGAATATCTCTTTCTAAAAATATCAACTTCCAAAATAGATTTCTTCTCAATTTCTCCATTTTTCTTCCATTTAATCCTTATGTCATGTATTTTCCAAACATACCTGTAAAATTCCAAAAATCCCATTAATGATGTTAAAAACAATGAAAACAATGGCTAATTTATCCAATATTCAGGGTAAAATAGTCAATTTCCAGTGTTTATCTTATTTCCATTAAATCAAATATTTCAACAAAAGACAGTTTTTCCACTAAACCAAATGTATTCAACAAACAAATATTTCTGTCAAATCATCATAAAAACAGACCCCAGAGTTTAGGGCTACACTATTGTGAAAAGTGCTTATGGATAATTGTGATGTTGATTACATATGATGATACTTATTAGTTGTGATGTTATTAATACTGCTTCTACATACCCTTTACTATTGAACCATTATCGAGCTTGTGTGTGTCAGTTTACGTCTGCTGGACTCAGTGGGTCAGTTACTGAGCTTGTGTGTGTCAGTACCGATTTTGGATGGGCTGGAGATGTACTTGCAAGAAGTATTTTGACCGTGTCGGGACTTAATACTATTGGTCTCAGCGTAGTATCTAGGTGTTACGGTAGATGTCAGCAATTATGGAATTATGATGAGATTTTGGACAGGATGAAACTGTTATGTCGATATTATTGATTTTGACTAACCTGATATTCAATAAACTGCATTGTTATATTCTTTCACTGGGCTAGTTAGATCACACTACTCACATTTCAGGAGATGTACCCGAGGAGGAGGAACCTCCGTATCGAGCTTAGGAAGGATAAGCTTTGGCGTGGCCTTGGATTCCCTTTGACGAGGACTTGTTGTTGTTGAGTTTTAGTTCTTGAAAACCATAAATTGTGTAAAGTACTGTGTGTGGTACTTATTTTGTGATGGCTTGTAAAACCACTATGTATTCTGTAGTAACTCTGATTTATCTATGAAATATTTCGTTTATGGAAATATGCAATTGTATGTTATGTGTATGCATGTGGGGAGACTTATGGTCTTTGTTTAAGTCCACATGTTGAGAACATGTGTGGCTGGGCCTAACTCTTGATCCAACCCATTTAAACGCCTTGGAGATTAGTTTACCAAAAAAAATAGTAGTAGCGTTCCGGGCCCACTTTCGGGTTGGGGCGTTACAAATGCACTTCAACAGTTCAAAAATGGTCACCCACGATAGATCGTGAAATCTAGTGCCGATGGGTCGTGCTCTGACAATACAATTGTCCTGAGACTAGTTGGATTTTACATAGTTGTTTCAAACCAAAACTCTAGAATTCCAAGCCGACAGGTCGTTACCACGATGGGTTGTTTCTTGTCCAACATGAAAGGTCGTGATCCCACGATAGTATCAGCATGAGAGTGAACTTGATTGACAATATCTTTCCAAACAGAACCCTTGTCAGTTCAGACGACGGATTGTTAGACCACGAATGTCATCCTTATCCGAGGTGATAGATTGCCGGACATGATAGGTCGTCCTGACAATTCATCAGTTTTCCAAGTTTAAGTTCACTTGGTTCAGTTGGATGTCAAAGTTCACTTAGGCTTAATTAAATTATCCACATGTGATATCTAAGCTTAGGCATGGTCATCCTAGAGGTGTGGGTCCACCCAAGAGTCATCTATGGCCAATATACCTTGCTGATTGCCATACATTGATGATGATGTTGAATCTTCATTGATCTTCCAATCTTGGAGTTGACTCAACCTTCACTTGACTCTTGATTCCTGTCTTTGATATTCGAAGGTAATGCTTCACTTGAGTCACGAAATTGACAAATAGGTGAATCGGCAGGGCACTAACAATCTCACACTTTGTCAATTCGTGACAAAACCAATAAGCTATGAATCACAAACTCAAAGTACATAACCCATCCCATTAAAAATCATTTGAATGAAAATAATACAACATTTGTACAACATAATTCAAATGACGTAGAACACTCTAGGCTTGATTCATATTCTTGCTCAGCTTGCTTCTTTTTCAAGATTTTTCTGTATACATACACAACATGCAAGCTAGATGGAAGCTAGAGTTGCCCATTAGTTCATTATTCCATAAACACATGAGTATTATAATCAATAAAACTCCCCATACTACATGAACTAATGATTGGGAGTTTTCTCAATTTTCACTTCTTACTCTCCCATAATCTATGATTGGTCTCCCCAAACTTCAATGATCTCCACCATAGCTCAAGCTTATTTCCAAGCTTCTATTTTTCTCCCTCATTTTGTCATCAATTGACAAAGGCTCTTAAGCACATAATCTGTACTTCCCAAACTACATAGGTATCCTTAAGTAAGGAACCAAGAGCCAATACTCCACATTTCTTATCATGCCAATACAACATACCATTCATGCATGCTTATAACAACCATTCAATAAACATGGGAAACAAGCACAAGAAGATAGAGATGGAAAGCATGGATCAAGGCACAATATAAACCAAACCATGGCTGTAACATCCCATCTGGCTACGGGTGTGTTATCTCTGAAACAACTCATAAAATCTCCAAAAATGGATATCGGGTATTTTCCAAACTATAACAAGATAACAACTGAAACAAGTAATTCATTAATAACTTAAACCAACACAACAGTGTTATAATAGTTGTTACAGTTATCCATAAAAGTCAAAAGACAACTGAATCAAACATACAATGCCCTCTCAAAATAACAGAAAGAAAGTAAGGCTAAGATGTCTTAGGACCCACTGGATCCTGCCATCGAAACACTTGAAAGGCAAAAGGTGAGCTCTACATGTCTAGTGACGGTAACACATGCATCATATCTCATCAAGCATACACTGCATATAATCATATGGACACATCAATGTCTAGGATGTCTACATGCATGGCCATGCAAGTGTGTGCCTTACCACTAGTACACAAGCCCACGTCTACTGAGCCTCCATTACATCCTTTAGACAACCCTATGCAACACTAGGGCAACTCCCACATATGCCAATCTACTACTGTCCACCTACCCACGGGTAGATAGACAGATCCCTAACCAAATCAGGGTCTCTTGCCCTCAACCAGTGCTATGACTCTCCCAAGGCAACCCACACGGGCTCACTAGAGTCCCAAAAAGCCAATCACAATAGAGTAATAACCGCACCAGTCCTCAACGGATTGTCGACCGAACCCATCTGTGGTCTCCTCGACCAAGTACTAGACTCCCGGTAATCGTACTTATAACATCGAACCCCATTTACTGGTCTCAACACTACTGGTACAGACACCCCTCACGGAATTCCACAGGTCTTCTACAGAGTTAACTGGTCGAACTCACTCGTTAGGCGCCCAAAAATTCCCAGTGAGTCAACACCCACAGCACATGTCTCAACAATGGACCACAAGGTCATAACCACTAGTAATCACACTACCACACCCCTCAGCCAAAGTGTAGGCGACTGACACTCAACCCACCTGGCTCCCAGGGTGACCCAGTACGTACTCAATGTACTCTATGACCACTCTACCTCTAGGATCAGCTCCATAGAAATCTACACACACCACAGACTGTTACTTCAGCTGTACCCTGAACCACGGGAACAACCTCGACTAATATCCGTAAATAGTCAACTGGCACCCCAGCCGTACACCGAACCACTGGGACGAACCTCAACCCATGTCCTTAAATAGTCAATCGGTACCTCAACCGCACACTGGACTACGGGCACAAACCTCAACCCATGTCTGTAAATAGTCAACTGGCACCCCAGTCGTACGCTGGACCATGGGGACGAACCTCAACCCATGTTCGTAAATAGCCAACCGGCACCTCAATCGTATACTGGATCATGGGGACGAACCTAAACCCATGTTCGTAAATAGCCAACCGGCACCTCAGCCGCACACTGGACCACGGGGACGAACCTCAACCCATGTCCGTAAATAGTCAACCGACACTTTAGCCATACACCGGACCACGAATCTGCCAAAGGCCCACATACCCAAGAAGGAAATACCCGTCATGCACTCACACACCTACGGACCCGCCAACGAGTAGTCCATAGCTCAACCGCCTCCACTGCACGGTTTCCCATGACTTCCCAATCCTAACTACCTGACAAGCTAGGGGGAGTCTCTAAATTCTGATACAACCTAGCATCCATACCCAACCGACGTTCCATGTATACTAGCTACATGCATGCACAATTATCTCTACGCATGTTATCGACATGGCGTATCACATAGTCATTAGTTATATACTAACATCCATTGCATGTTATCAAACAAATATATACATGTTATTATCAAAAGCATATCATTTCTTGCCACAGGCTATACATATCATGATACTACATAATCCATCCAGCATGTTATCACTATCACACTGTTAAGCTCAATATATTATAACATTTGGCAACTCAATATGTCATCACATAATCAAATAAACATGTTATCACACAACGCACATCACCATGTTAATTGACCAACATGCTATCAAAATATTAACGAACATGCCATCACAAGAAGTCCGACACGAGTACACTCGAATGAGCCCCTTGCCACATATTTATCAGAATGGTTCCCTCACCGAGTGGCTCGTAATCCATAAGGATCTCATTCCTTGTACTTCATGTCCAAGTATGTATGGGAAACATATATGCAAATCATGTATGCTAAAACAAATGTGATGAGTCCCCTCACATGTGTGCGTGTTTTCAAAATCAAAGTGATAGAATAGACTGCAGAGTTGAAGGAGACGATGAACGGACTATCTGGCTTGAGAAATTGGGACGGTCCCGCAAAACTGGGATGATCCCACAAATCTGACTGGAAACGGGCTTTCAAACGGTCCAAAAGCACTCCAGAAACACTCCAAAAGCGGGCCAGAAATATTCTAGAAGTAACCCCAAAATGAGCCAGAAGCAAGCCCAAATCGGGCCCAAGGTGGGCCTGAAACGGGCTGGGCCCACTAGTGGTTCGGGCCTAGTCTGCTGAAGTGGGCCTGATCTGAAGCTGGGTTCGAGTTGGACCAGAGAATGGGTCGGGCAGGATTGTGCTTGCAAAGGCGAGCTGGGCCCTCGAGGCTGGGTTCAACTCGAACTGGGCTTAGGCCGGATTGGACAAGGTCTGCTGGGCCTGAGAAAGGGGCAAATGGTTTGGGGATTAGGGTTTCTGGATGGGAAAGAGAGGAAGAGAAATAGAGAAGATGAATGATGATAGTGGAGGCGGCGGCGACGAAGGTCAAGGTGGCTAGGGTTTCAAGGTTGGAATAAGAAGGAAAGAAGAGAGGAGATGGAAGGAGGAAGAAGGAAGAAGGAAGAACCGAGAGAAAGAGAGAGATTGAGAGAAGAAGGAAACGAATGGGAGAGAGAAGAGAAAGAGGGATCGAGATGGTGTCGGCTGAAGAAGGGGGTTTTAGAGTTTGGGCTTAGAGGAGGAGAGACGAGAGAAGGAGAGAGAGGAATCAAGGAGGAAGCTCGAGTACCTGGGAAATAAGTCGAAGACGAAGCAGCAGAGGCGGCCGATGGGCGACTCGAAGGAAGAAGGAAAGGATGGAGAGCGAGAGAGAGAGAGAGAGAGAGAGAGAGAGAGAGGGAGGGAGAGAGAAGAGAGGGCGGCGGCAAAAAAAGGGGTTAGGGTTAGGGTTTCCGAATAGAGGGAAGAGATGAAAAAGGAGACAAAAGAGAGAATGGGAGAGAGCAGCAACGGCGGCACTGTAGCCGCGTGCTACACTGTTGCGCAGAAGGGGGGAAAAATAAAGGGTTAGGGTTTAGGGGCTTTAGGGTTTTGAGTTGGTTTTTTTTTTTTTTAAAGAGAGTAATATAAATAAAAATCTTAAATTTTCGAAGACGATTTAAAAGTCGTTAAAAAAATCAAACATCGAACATCGGGGAAGAAAATGTGTGATTTTTAACTTTTTGTAGGATAAAATAATCAATAGTTTCAAATTACCAAAATGCCCTTAGGGTCTCCAGACTTGAAACAAGGCAAACTGGGGCCCACCACGGAGCCCACACTCTCCTTCCGCTACCAAATCCCTAAAATCCCGAAAAATCGGGTCGGGTCATTACAATGGCAATATAAACATGTAAAGCAAATCATTGCATTTAAATAAACCATTCAATGCAAAAAATAGAGGTTTGCACCATGGGTGCTTAAGGTTTTACATCCCAAAATATAGTTTTTCAAAAACATAAAACCATAAAGCATGAGAAAAACTAGACGGCTCCACCAACTGCAGGAGGAGGAAGAGGAGGAGGTCGAGGGACTGAATCATCTTTCTTGTAAGAGGAAGTGATAGCCGAGATCATGCTTTGAACTGATGACTTAACAAATTCTGTCAGTTCATCGTGTCTTCTCTAAATTGAAGAAATCTTTTCTTCAAAATACTGATGACTTCACAAATTCTATTAGTTCATCGAGTCTTCTCTCAATTGAAGAAATCCTTTCTTCAAAATACTTTCGAGTAACAGTCTCACAAGCTAGAGGAGGAACAGGTTCTTCTTCAACAGGCACTGAAGAGGAGGAGGGGCCAACTGAGGTAGATGCAGTAGGTTCAAAAATTGATTTGAATAGTTCTTTACCGAAAGACTTCTTGATGGTAGTGGCATTTAGAGACCTTACTCCAGTAGGTACTTCTTTCATGGGCAAAATGTAATGCCAGCTTATACATGAGATAACAGAAGTGAGGATGGCTCGTCATTGCAGAATTTGCATATTTGATAATCGTTGAGCACATGAGGGTGGGAAGACAAAATTTGTTTCCAGTGGTAGCACTGTACAAGTGAACTAGCATGAACTGATTGAGATCACCTCCGTTTCCATACCTGGGATACACATTTGTACAGAAAAGCAAATACAAGATTTTATATTCAGGAAACATATCTCCATCCTTTAACCAAATTTGGTTTCTCCATTCCACCTGTTTACCACATACTTTCTTGGCATATTTCCTTTTATCCCTCATCTCAAACTTTGAGGAGACTTTTGGGAGGTATCCATTCTAGTAAATTGGTATGCTAATCAACTCAGAGACAAGTTGTGGTGTAACTACATGTGAATCCCCATTTTGAAATTCAATTTCAAGCAATTTTCCTCATGGTGCATCTTGTATGAACAGTACATCCTCTTAGCAACTCTTTCCACCTCAGTCCAACAACTTTTCCCAACCCATTCTTTTGATGTGGCCAAATCCTCTACAGAACTCTTTCGTTCAATATTTAAGTTTTGAAAGAGGCATAGGGCACTAGGGATTTAAGCATGGGACCTTCCTCATCTCCTTCATCATTTCTTTCCTCATCATCATTTCCTTCTTCATCTCTTTGGTCATCTTCTCCTTCATTGTCTTCCCCTTCTTCCACATCCTCTTCTTCTTCTCCTACATTTTCTTCCTCCACATTTTCTTCTTCTACAATCTCAGGTTGAGGTTGGGGCTGAGGTCAGGAAGAAGAGCCAGGCCTAGACACCTGAAGCTTAGGAGGTCTAACAAACAACACTTTTTCAGAGGGGGTTTCCTCAAAGGTTAGAGTAAAAGGCCTAGGATTTCGGGCAATTTTCTTCCCTGGCTGAGTCCGTCTAAAGGTCTTGGGCCTTTTTGGAGGATGAGAAGATGCTTCTGGAATATCCTTGTTAACGGGAGTTTCATAGGAAGTGGGAATCTTCATTCTAGGCATGATTTCTTAAAAACCCAAACAATATTCCAAAAAATCAAATTTGGGGGAAATTTGGGGCTTACCCAAACGAAGAAATTGCTCAAATCTATGAGAGCACGGAGTCCACACGCCGGAGGAGGATTTTCTACAGTGATTTCTTTGCGCGATTGATCGGAGATGGAGTTTTCCAGGCACTAGGGCACAAAGTATCGGCGAGAGGAGGAGAGGGAGCGAGCTGAAGAGGCGAAAATGGGGTTTTGGGTCTGAGTTTCCCGTAAAGGGTTTTTAACTTAAAAAATCTTTTGCACACGGACGATAGATCGTCCAGGGACGATCAGTCCTTGGACCGATCCATCGTCAAATGACGGTTTGTCGTCATGACTTATAGAAAATTTCCATTTTGGAAATCAAACTCAGTTTTGAAATCACCTCTTTTGATTTTCAAAAACATATGGCATACACATATTATATTCACAATAATAAAGCTCAAATATTCCACAAAAAAAACATCTTGCAATCATTCAATTCAAGTTTCACATATGCAAACTAAGTACATTGAATTGAAAAACCAAGAAAACAAGTCAACACACCATACACATTTCATATGTTTAAACCAAACATTATGTTTAACACATTGGAACTGAAATGTAGGACTTTGAAATTCAAATGTCCATTAATGTGTGGCCTTCCAAGCAAGACTAGTATTATAGCCAGAAGGAGTATAGTCTAAGCTTGTAATTTCCAAAATGTCCCATGTCATAGCATATCTGATATTTGAACTCACATAGGCCTCTTGTGATGTTCAATTGCAATGATTTTAAGATATACAAGTGAGTAAGACCAAGGCAAGACATGAGTGATGGTCTGTCTTTTAGGTACCCAAATGGTTGAGGTTGGTGATTCATAAACATTCCTTTGATGATACTTTCGATGTCCCAACCTTGGATTCCTTAACTCCTTCAAAACATTATTCAATTGTTTGATCAAGGAGTCTTGCAAAATTTCCACCTTCCTTGGAGGTTTTTGTGTTTTAACCTTAGCTTTAGGTGGTTGTTAAAGGGTTGATCATTCAAGTGTCTTTTCCTAAGATTGCATTCCATCTTGTAATGCCCAATCTTATGACAAAAAAAAAATTAACCTTGGGAGGGTGAGAGACCTTTCTTTTAACAAACACCGTTTGGTTCACAGGTCCTTTGGTTGACATAGATGAACCAAGTCCCGACCTATTACTATAACGTTTACCCAAATTAAGCAATTTTTCTAATTTTTGTTCTCCATGGGTAAATTTATCTAGAAACTTCTCTTTGTGATTTTTCAAGTCTTTTAGTTCAAGAGATAGTTTTCGAATATTCTTCTTCAAGGTGTTTCTTGATGTCCCACAAATTTTCGACATCTTTTCCATGAATTACTATTTCATTTTGAAAAGATTTCTCACTTTATTTTAATTTTAAAATTTCATTATTAGAGGATTTTAACTTTGTAGAAAGGTGAGTGATTTCATTTTTCAAAGTTCCCATTTGGCTAGAGAGGTTTGTATTTTCTATTTTTACCTTATCACGTTTTTTAGCCAATTTCTCACTCTCAAGGTATAAAACGTTGTATGATTCTTGAAGATCTTTATCTTCGTCATCATCCTCTATTTCAATTACGGATGCTTCAAGATCACCCACTATTGAGGCTATGAAACCCTTAGATTGTTCAATTTTTCTTGGGTTTCCTTGTTTGAATCACTCTCGGCTTCGGATGTGTCTTCATAAGTCACATTCATAGCCTTTTTCAATTTTATCGATGGGCATTCATTTGCAAAGTGTCTTTGGCCACTGCAATTGAAACACGTTTGTTCCTTGGGCTTTCTCTTATCTTTTTCAAAATGAGGTTCATGATTTTTAGTGAATTTTTCACTTGTTTCACCTTTCTTAAATCTCCTCATTTTGATCATCTTGCTAAAAATTTCAAAAAATTCTTAGCATGCAATGCCATTTCTTTACTTGAATCAGACTCATTTTCGGATTCTTTTTCTTTTAGTTTTTTTGTTTTCAAGGAAGATTTCAAAGCAATAGGCTTCTCCTTTGGTTGTTCAAAATGTAATTCATAAGTTTGAAGTGACCCAATAAAATCATCAACATTCATGAGGGCTCGTTTCTATGATCTTCCATAGCCACCACTTAGGGTTTAAATCTTTCGGCAAGATTTCTAACAATTTTGGTGCATACCTTATCCTCGGGGATTTTCTCACCAAGAGCCCACATTGAGTTGACAATGTCACTCAACTTGGAGTAAAAATCCATAAAGACTTCATTCTCTTGCATCTCAATAGTATCAAATTGATTTTGGAGAATTTGAAGTCTTGACCTCTTAACTATTGAGGTACCTTCATGGGTTCACTCAAGAACATCCCATGCTTCTTGTGCGGTTTCACATGTCATGATCCTTTTATATTCATTGGGTGACACAGCACAATTTATAGCATTCAAGGCTCTACCATTAACGGTGTACATTGCCCTTTCATTAGGGGTCCAAGCGGCAAAGTCTTGGGCACTAAAGTCTTGGAAGTAGATGCTTAATCATTTTTGTCTTCCATGGGTTCCTTCCACCCTTTCTTTACCGATTCCCAAACGGCCCCATCAATAGAAATAAAGAAGTTTTTCATTTTAGCTTTCCATGATGCATAGTTTGTTCCAGCAAAGTACGAAGACTTGGAAATAGCATGACTTTCACCCATAAACATGATATTCTAGCTTGGATCAGCTCGGATCATTAAATCCTTTATAAAGAGCACATAGCTCTGATACCAGTTGAATGTTCCCGGTGTTAGAACACGATTGACCTTAGATTGGTGGGGGGGTGAATAGGGCAATCTCAAAATTTATGGCCTTTTAAAATTTCTCAATTAATCAACAATATATGCAACATAATTATACGATTAATCAAGTGTTGTGTGAAATCGAGAGTGTAAAAGATACGAGAGCATTCACACAATAAAAAAGCCAAACACCTAATGTGAAGTAGTTCGGCATAAATCCCTCCTACATCCGCTGATGGACTCAATCTTAGGTTATCCCAAATTCTCTATGTGGAGAATTACTCCCTCACAAACAGAGAAGTAATTACGTCTTACTCAAATAGAGTAAGACTTTCACCCAACTCGAATCCTAGTTTTGAAAGGTTCTATCTACCCCGGTTTAATCCTTATCCCTATATTTTTTAAAGTGGTCCAATCCCAAAGATTTAATCCACTATACAAATTGATTTAGAATTAAATCAAACAAAGAGAAGCACTTGCCTTTGAAGCTTTGCAAATATAGATGTGCTTCCAAAGACTTTCTCTCAATGTGATCTCGCTTGATGATGAAGATGCGCCGTATATGAACAGTCACAATCCTTGGGAGAGGTTTCTAGAAAAATGGATATGCAAGATGTATCCTAGAATTGGTTGCCTTTCTTTCTCTCAATCTCAATCAATGGGATGATTGGATTTCTATGATTCACCAAGTGAAAAACTTAGAGAGATTTGATCCTTCAATTTGTCAATAAATTATGGTAGATGAGGGAAATAAATTCAGTTTCTCTAAGAATTATCTACCTCTCTAAACAGTGGAGATTAAATAGAGGCAAACTAGATTTTTTGAAATAGTAAGTCCACGTTCGATCGTGGCACCATGATGAATCGTGTGGTTTGAAAGTGATTTCCCACCAACTAGACCATTGCACATTAATGCACTTCAACGGTTCAAAAATGGTCACCCACGATAGATCGTGAAATCCAATGCCGATGGGTCATGCTCTGATGATACAATCATCCTGAGACCAATTGGAATTTACAGAGTTATTTAAAACCAGAACTCTGGAAATCCAAGCCTACAGGTCGTCACCACGATGGGTCGTGTCCTGTCAAACACGATGGGTCGTGATCCCACGATAGTATCGGTCTGAGAGTGAACTTTTTTTATAATATCTTTCTAAACAGAACCCTTGTCAATCCAGATGATTGATCGTTAGACCACGAAGGGCCTTCCATGTCCAAGGCGATTGTCGGACACGATAGGTTGTCCTAACAGTTCATCGGTTTTCCAAGTTTAAGTTCACTTGGTTCTATTGGATGTCAAAGTTCACTTAAGCTTAATTCAATTATCCAGGTGTGATATCTAAGCTTAGCCATGTTCATCTTAGAGTGTGGGTCCACCCAAGAGTCATCTATGGCCAATATGGTGATTGCCATACACTAGTGACGATGTTGAATCTTCATTGATCTTCTAATCTTGAACTTGATTCAACCTTCACTTGAGTCTAGATTATTGTCTTCGAAATCCAAGGCAATGTTTCACTTGAGTCACGAAATTGACAAATAGGTGACTTAGCAAGCCGAGGAACTAATACACGTAATCTTGTGTTAGTATGAATTGTGTAATTGTAGGGCTCTATGTGAATTACGCTTGAATATTCAGTCTCAAAACTGGTTCGCAATTTGTACACGCACGTAGTCATGCCCAAACATGAATCTGGCAGTGTGTAAACTTATGGATATCTGATCAAATTCTAGATCGAATGAGTTAGCAGACCCCAATCTCTAGGAAAGGGAAAAAGGGACTGTTATTGCTTTCTTGTTATTTTATGTGTTTTAAATTCTAGTTATTTGAATACTGCAATTTACTAACCCCAGAATGTGGGGGATTTAACTGAGTGTATTATTCTACTTTCAACACCTAGTGTAATGTGATATATCTGCTGAATTGTTATGTGTTGATTTTGAAATACAATTCCTTGCGGGTGGGAATAGGAATGCATATTAACTGAGTGAGGAAATATCATGTGAACGGATATTCTATTGGGTTAAAAACGAACTTTTAATCCATGTATTTGATATTCTTTGAATGGTGTAATGTGCATATCAAACAAATGCCTTCACACACTGAGTGAAGCACTAGGC
Source organism: Chimonanthus praecox (assembly GCA_022113865.1). Taxonomy (NCBI): domain Eukaryota; kingdom Viridiplantae; phylum Streptophyta; class Magnoliopsida; order Laurales; family Calycanthaceae; genus Chimonanthus; species Chimonanthus praecox. The sequence continues at coordinate 43,785,507 of CM039093.1, forward strand.
TGTGAATAGTTGCAAGTGTAGAGCGTTATACGTCCTGAGTGAAGTATTGGACTGTGCACACCACCCAACTTGTCTGGTTCGCAGTTATTCTGATGTTGAATGGGTCAGGTCTCTAGATGATCGTCGCTCTACTTTTGGTTATTGTGTTTTCTTGGGCTCACATTTAGGTGCCTGGAGAAGTAAGAAGCAGTCCGTTGTTGCTCGGTCTAGTGCTGAGGCCCAATATCGTGCCATGGCTAATACTGCTTCTAAATTGTTATGGTTCCAACAATTTCTTATTGAATTGGGTCTTACTCCTGCCAATCCACTCATCATGTTCTGTGATAATCAGGCGACCACCAACATTGCCTCCAATATAGTCTTTCATGAGCAGACCAAGCACATTGAGGTTGATTGTCACTTCTGTCGTCAACATATTTTTAGAGGCCGACTTTTCACTCCTCATCTAAAATCTAAAGATCAGTTTGCAGACATTTTCACAAAGTCAATTCTGCAAACTTAGTTCGATTCGGTTGTTACTCAACATCTTTGAACCAGCTTGAGGGGGAGTGTTGTGAGACCCACTTCAGGACACGTAAGGTGTTATGGGACCCACTTCAACACAGAGTTGACCCAAAATCATTTAATTTTGGAAAGACATCTTATTAGTTGTATGATTGATTGTAGATAATTATTCTTTTATTTCCTTTTTATGCCACCTAGTTGGCTCTCATTTTTCTATTTATAGATGTATCACTTTCAGTTTATAGAGATTCAATACAATTGAGAGGATCACAATTTCTCTTTTTCTCCTCATTTTCCTTTTTCTTATTATTAAATTCTACAACCTCCATATTGACGTTAATCTATGAAAACGGTGCCTTGTCAGAATCGATACATTCAATACATAGGTGTGGTGTTCCTTTGACAATATGTGTCCAAAATAAAATAACTCTTGAGGTATATCACACCGAATAAACAAAAATATTGTTGTGAAGATATGCTTCATGAATCTACAACACACTTTAACTATTTGTCAAATGGATAATAAGTAAAAAATGATGATGAAACCAATGTCACACTTCAAAATTTTGGGATGTGATTTAAATAAAATTAGAGGAGAAAACTAAATGTCTAATCATGAGACAGGAATTCTACCCAAATTTTGACGAAATTCTGTCTGTATTTTAGACCTTTCCAAAATTTCTACAATTGTTTAGGCCTTTCATAGACACTTCTATACATTCCATACATCACATACATATATCATATGGGACATTTTGTCCTCTCCAATCCATACATTGTTAAATCCATTCAACTAACCTCCAGACCAATAACGATCTTCATTATTCCAATCCTGCACATTAGCTTGCACTAATAGGGGCCTCTGGATTAACCCCAAGGGGTTATCCCAATTGGTTTGGGAGCAAGATCTCTAGAGGGAGGTCTTGGGTTCAAACCATGGGAGCTCCAATGAAGAGCCACTTCCCATGGGAATATGTATAGAGTAAGGCCTGATCGATTTACCTGATGTGTGCAAATAGGGGGGTTTTCACACACCCGGAAGGACTAGTCTGATGCGACACCTGGACACATCCGAACCTCAAAAAAAAAATAGGGGCCTCTGGCTCTTACTATTATGGTTCAACATCAATAACAAATAAAAACAATCAATAATTATTACTTTCAAATAGCTTACTTTAATAACTTGTCCAAAAATTCATTATTTATTTCATGAATGTGAAGGCCCTCCATATCCTTTTGAGAATCTCATGATTCCCATCTTCAAAACTACGGTCATGAAAACTATATAGGTAAGCTTCATAAGCTAATTATCAGGATAATTTAAAATAAACTTTTCACTCTCACTGTTAACTAAAATAAAATAAAAATAAATATATGTTGCTTTTGAAAAAAAAAGACTTTTGAAAGTTCCCTTGTACAAATTTCTGGCCTTTTACAAATTTCTTGGATTAATATGAAATATAGTGCAGAATTAAAATCAATTAATCAAGTGTATGATTTCCAAAGTGTGCAAGATTACCAACAATCGTAATAGGAAACACCAATGCATAAGATGTATAATGGTTCGGTTAAAAACCTACATCCACTGTAAAGACTCTTTCACATCCTGACCCAACGAGCGCGTGAGAAACAAGAATACCTTTTTTTTTTAACTCTAAAACAAGCACAACTCATAGTCCAAACACGTGACACCCACACGTGTAATGAGATCCCTACGGATCCTATGACCTATTAGACCCTTAGTTTGATCGAACTGAATTATCAGCTGCCTACGTACTCTAATGGAGATCAGATCTTGTATAGTTCTCAATTAATTTATTTGATGGCATTAACCTCGTACTATTCATGATGTCATACCAGGACATGCTAATGCCCAACTGCAGACCTTATCAATAGAAAATGTCTCATCCATCACGGGTCTAGCCAATCTCGAGTATATACCAATCATGGGAACAACATTAACTACGGAATCAATGTCACTCATGCGATAAACATCAACCATGGGACCTATACCCGAACATAAGCATTATATCCCTCTTCGGGGAGAATACTCTAAATATGGGTCTAATCATCTATGAAAATCATATCATTCGTGGGAATATCCATCCACGACAACAATATACATCCATGCTAACAATGCTCTCCTTAGGAATGACCATCCTCAATAACAATATCAATCCATGAACATAATGCTCTCTAAGGGAATAACCATCCATGGGAAATACCCTGCATTGGAATAACCATCCATGGGTATAACTCATCCATTCATAGAACCAATATGTCTATCATAGGACCAACAGGTTTACCATAAGACCAATACGTTTACCATGGGACCAACATGTCCACCATAAGACCAATATGTCTACCATGGGACTAACATGTCTACCATAAGACCAATACGTCTACCATGTGATGAACATGTCTACCATAAGACCAATACGCCTAGCATGGGGCCAACATGTCTACCATAAGACCAACACGCCTATCATAGGACCAACATATCTGCCATAAGACTAATACGTCTACCATAGGACCAACATGTCTGCCATAAGACCAATACGTCTACCATGGGACCAACATCCAGACATGAATCCAAACCACCATGGGAATCATCATCCAATGAGATAACACTCCATCAGTAAGTAGCATCTATCCGTGAACCATAGATGAATATAGTCCCTCCATGGATATAATCCATCCATGGGCATAACTCATCTACGGGCACATCATCTACCATGAGATCTTCTATCTATAAGAACAACACTCGCATGAATCACTACGTGACTGTAGCAATAATATTAAATCATCATATCATATCATAAACATGTCACGACCCCTAGCAAGACTTAGGGTCATGACTTACTAAGCGGCTGACTCACGACTGGCGTGATCAAATCTACCTCGCCCTACATCTCTTCACCTCATAGGTGATTCAATCAAGCTTTAAGGTGGTCGAACCGCGCCTTATAAAGCTAGCACCACCCCCATGGGACAAACCAGTATCTAGACTTGCGCAACCACGCACACCAAGTGTGCGGAATGACCATGAGAGTGCCCTATGGCGCGAAGCATGTGAAGGACTTACTCCTCGATGGCAACCACAAATAACCGGGAGAGTGCCCTTCAGCGCGTATTATGAAAGGATCCTATTCCTCAACGGTAACCATACAGGACCAAGTCCCTGTAGCCGACTCCACCATCTTGAATACCTATCTAGAACGAGCAATCAAACATCATAATCACGTGAGGAACGTACCCATACCACGACTCAATATAAAGTGACCTAGTCACATATACATCTCAATGTCATAGTCTCTGTATGTTCATATCGAGGCTCTCGCTGTCTCACGACTACTCTAGGCCTTACTCTTGGAATCTATGTACTTATCTCATCCTCTTAATTATATAACAGTGAGGTACAGTGATCTACTGATCAGACAGTTTCCTTTTTTAACGGACTAAGGCATAACATTATCATTACATGAGGGATATACCCATACCACGTCTCAATCATCAATATCACATGAGAGACGCACCCACACCACGTCTCAATATAATCAAGTGACCTAGTCACATACATCTCAGTGCCAAAGTCTTCATATGTCTATCTTAAGAATTTCCACAATGTTCTAGCCATTTTGGGCTCTACTCATGTAACAAACATATAGTTCATTGATGTGTAAGATTGTCCATGGACAAACATAAAATATCCATGAACATATCCTATTATTATTTAGAATAGAAAAGAAATTATAAAAATTATTTAAACTATAAAAGGTATTATATAATTAAGTGTAATAGAAAGAATTTGACCACGGTTATTTAGTCAGGGTTTAAAATTAGAAAAATTGTGAAAAATTGCGATGGATTAAGAATTATCAAGTGAATCAACTGTCAACGTCACTCCCGCGTCACTAGACATTTAGTTGCACACCCTTTGGAGTTCTTTCTTTTCGTTGGCCCTTCCTTCCATCCGCTCCTCCCTATATTGGGAGGGAAAGCATTCATGGAGGCACGGTAAAAGAACTTGATCTCTCTCTGAGAAAATGAAATCTCTCTCAAAAACCGGAACTCGATCAAATCTTTAGACCTTTTGTTAATTCTGCCTTTGGGAAGAAGCAATGGATAATGAAGAGAAGGGTTTCTGCAAAGGCAATGGCGAGCCTTGGAAGATCCTTGAATTCTACAGCGGCATAGGAGGCATGGTATATATCATCAACTCCTCAAACCGTACCTATATAATCCCCCTCTCTCTACTCTCTCGCTCTAACATATTTGGATTTGTCTTATATTCGTTCTTTGTTTTGCTGCAGAGATACTCAGTGCTGAGAGCTGGGATTCAAGCAATAATTTTGGAGGCCTTCGATATCAATGACATCGCCAATGACGTATACAAGCACAACTTCGGCCATCGCCCCTGTCAGGTTCTCTTCTCTCTTTCTTCAGGGTGTTCTTCCACATCAGAAGATGGTGTTTCGCCTATTTTCTACTTTCGACGAACATTGATATTCTGTGTTGGGCTGAAGTAAAAAATTCATGGTTTGATATTCTATGTGCTTTGCTAAGTATCGGGTTCTGATTTTGACTACCAGAAGTGTGAACTCTTCAATCCTTCCTTTAGTTAATAGGATATTGACCCAATCATGTTGTAATGATTGTTTCACTGAAAGAGATTGTTTATATCAGTTTACTGATCACCTTGATATAGAGCATATTGATGCTGATCCTAGCCAGGTGCTAGAGAGGCCTCTCATTGATTTACATCTATTGAGTGTCACAAAAACGAGTAACTTCTCATCCTCACTAGGTGGGGAGGAAAATATAAGTGAGCATAAGTGGTCTTGTGAGCATCTTGTATGGGTAGGAGAGAAGTGAGCATAATTGGTCTTGTGTAGGTTCTGTAGGGGATAACCATTCTATATATATGGATGTGGCCTTCTCGTCTTGCTTCCTAAGAAAGTACATACATGTTATGTATTAGCGTCGGAAAGGAAAGTAAATCAAACTTACCTTTGTAGGCCTTGATGTTGGGTTTAAGATGATATAGAGTGGCCCCCCATTTGGCCAAGATGCCTTGCTACAACAGCCTTTAGAATCAAACCATGCTTAATAACATCTCTAGTTCGAAAGTACAATATCCATGGCCTCTGTTGAGCTTAAATCCTTTCAAGTTTGTCATATTTGTCTGAAAAGGCCACATTTTGTCGACATTGGATGAACAAACTAGATCTATCCATTCAGATCTCATCTCTTTTTGAAAAGAAGAAACCACTAATCCATTTAAGAAACATTGACATCTCATCAACATTAGATTCATAAAAGCATCAAAACTAATGGCTCGATATTTTTTTAAAAAAAATTATCTTGGTAGCAAGATGGAGATGGATGTTTGATGGCCATTGAAAGAATGGCATAAAAGGATCCTAGGTAACGTATAGATACCATTTTAGATAATTATGTCTCCTAGGGCATGTTTGTATCGAACAAAATCCATAGATTTAGAAATGCAAATCCTCAATGATATTAATTTTCGTTGTTTGGTTTAACTAAGATCTAGGAATTCTAAAATTACTAGTTTTCTCAAATCCTTGTATATGTCAGCCGATATCCCCTTTGGATGTTTGAAAATTCTAAATTTGATATCTACACAATAATCTGGTTGAGTTGTGGAAAATGCAATTTTGTTGTGTTTTGAATCCCACCAAGTTGAAAAAAAATTGTTTGATACCTCTCTCTCTCTCTCTCTCTGCGACAAAAAGAAGTGGGGTTTTAGGTGTCTGTCATCCTCTTGCCCTAGACCCAAATGCTAGTTTGAACCACTACTTTTGTGGTCATTGGTGTAGCCTAGCTTACAAAAATCAAATGCAAGTTTCAGCCAAGGCCCCATTTGATTAAAAAAATTGGAGAAAATCCCAGGCCAAAATCCTAGAAAAATTCAAAGTTTTGTTTCTCTAAGAAATTGAAGTTAGAGAGAAAGGGAAATCAAAATTCATCACCAATAAACTAATCTCAAAGCAGCCCAATTGAATATGGAGACCTGGAATTGATTAGAGAACTGTGAATTTCGCTCTCAAAGGAGGAAAATTCAAAGCTCAAACCTCACCTAGGTTTTGTGCCTTATTCCTTTTTCTGGCGAGAAATTGGGGTTTTTTTTTTTTTTTTTTTCCATTTTAAATTTCGTTTCCTCAAGTACTTGGGGTGAATCTGTAGAAAAGGAATATGAAAATAAGGAAAAAGGACAGAGACATACTGTAGAAGCAAAGAATTATCTCTATCAATATATTGATGATGTATTCCTCTTAAAGGATACAATGTTTAAATAGAAAATATAGAGACAATCTAGGGAACAAAAGAGGAAATACAATAAGTGTATCCTAATTACAATCTATTTGTGTTGACCTTCAATTTACAATGAATCTAGACATTAACTGGGGCCACATCGTGTGATGTGTGGGTCCCACAACACTCCCCCTCAAGCTGGTTCGAAGATGTCGAGTAGACCCACCTTGCTAACAACAGAATTGAGCTGAGTTCGAGGAACTGACTTAGTGAAGATATCGGCTAGCTAATCCATAGATTGCAGATAAGGAGTGAAAATTTGCCCTTCTGAAATATGCTGACGAAGAAAGTGGCAATCAACCTCAAGGTGCTTAGTCTGCTCATGAAAGACTGGGTTGGAGGCAATATGGATGGCCGCCTGATTGTCACAGAACATGATGAGTGGATCAACAGGAGCAAACCCCATTTCAGTAAGAAATTGGTGAAACCACAGCAATTCAGAAGCAGTATTTGCCATGGCCCGATATTCAGCCTTCGCACTAGAACGAGCAACAACGGACTGCTTCTTGCTTCTCCAGGCAATTAAATGGGAGCCCAAGAAAAAACAATAACCAGAAATAGAGCGGTGATGATCTGGAGAACTGGCCCAATCAATATCTGAATAATTTCGAACCGGACAAGTAAGTTGATGTGCATAGAACAAATCACGGCCGGGATGAGCCTTAATATATCGTAGGATTCTAAACATGGCATGAAGGTGAGTGTCCCGTGGTTCGTGCATGAACTGACTGACGATATCAACAACATATGATAAATCTGGTCTTGTGATGGTTAGATATATGAGTTTGCCAACTGGTTTTTGATAAAAGCTTGGTGTGTCAAGGAGAGTGCCATCAGAGGCAAATAACTTGGTGTTCACATCCAGCGGAGTATCTGTAGATTTGCAACCAGAATAGCCAGCTTCTTGTAGAAGATCCAGGGCATACTTTCGTTGAGAGAGATAAACGTCACGACTGGACCTAGCAACTTCAATTCCAAGAACGTACCGGAGAGGCCCCAAATCCTTAATATCAAAAGTCTGTTGAAGATACTGTTTGAATGAAGAAATGGCTTCATCATTGTTACCGGTGAGTACAATTTCATCAACATAGACTACCAAAATCATCACAACAGAGTGGAGACAGTAAATGAAGACTGAGTGATCTGATTGACATCGGGTAAAACCATAAGGTAGTAAGGCACTGCTAAACTTCTCAAACTAGGCACGGGGAGACTGCTTAAGACCATGGAGAGCCTTCTTTAATCTGCAGACAGACTGAGACTCCACCTGTTTGACAAATCCCGGAGGAGGAAGCATATAAACTTCTTCCTGAAGATCACCATGAAGAAAAACATTTTTCACATCTAACTGGTGCAAGAGCCAAGCATGAGTGGTGGCAAGAGATAACAAAATGTACACAGAGTTAATTTTAGCGACAAGTGTAAAAGTGATGCGGTGCATTCTCCAGATCCGAACCTTCCATTTACCTTACTTTCCATTTTCGTATTTTGGCTATTTTCGTTTTTTATTTTTATTTTTAGATAGGTTTTTTTTTAGTAATTAGCAAGAATTTATTTTTAGTAAGGAGAAGCTTATATAAGGTGTAGCCTCCATAAGGCAAAGACGATTTTGATGAATAAAGATTGAGATTTTTTGCAAGACACCTTTGTAAGGTGCGATTGATTGTTGGAGTGATTCCAAAGAGCGTGAGGCTTGGCGAGATGCCCTACTTCTGATTCAGGTACTTCTCTATCTTCTTTTTCTTTTTCTTTTTCTTCTCTCTTCCACTCTCCCTATATTCGTTTTCTTGCAGCCAAACCTTCCATAGGCCCCTTTTCCTTTTCCGCCATCAACAATAGTCCATCCTACTGCAGTCGCAGACCCTTCCCCAAGCCCCTGTTGCTGCTGCAACCCATTTAGCCCCCCTACAGTGTTGCCGCAACCATCAAAATCTTCATTGTCTGGGACTTCCGCTACCCCTTGCATCCCATTCCTTATTGCCATAAATCCCTTGTGCTCTCTTCATGTTTTTTGTATGGTTGCCCTAACTCCCTTAAGTTTCCCACGTGTCTAAAAACTCTTTAAGTTACTCCCACGTGTGCCCAAGTTAACCACACCCATTACCCATTTAAGTGTTTAGATTATTAATAAATTAGTTACATTTAGTTTATGGATTTCTTTATTATTTGCAGCTTCTCATATTATTTCATTGTTAATTTGTTAATTCTAATTTTAATTTCAGCCCATATTAGTTTTAGGTGCATTATTTTCATCCGTTTTAACTTTTAGGGAGCCAATTTAGGCATTTAGGGTTACCCTATTAGTAGTCTAACATGTTTGCCATATTGGCAATGTTCACATTCAAAATGAGTAAAAGATAAACTAGGCACAAGCTGTTTGAGAACAGAGTCGGTAGGATGTCCTAAACGACAATGCCATAGCCACACATCTGAAGACGAAGAGGTCGAACAAGCCTCAGAGCTACTGTAGCGAGAATCGAGAAGATAGAGACCACCTACTTCACGCCCACCACTCAACATTTGCTTCGTGTTCAAATCCTGAAAAACAAAATGAGAAGGAAAAAAGGTGACTGAGCAATTCAAATGTTTAGTCAAGGCACTAACAGATAACAAATTGCGGGATAGATGTGGAACATGCAAAACAAAGTGAAGGTCCAAATTATGAGAAACAGGAACAATTCCTTTCCCAACAATATTAGTGAAGGAGCCATTGACTAATTTGACCTGACCACTAATAGGAGAAAGGGAAGAGAAGAGGGTGGACATACCAACCATATGATCGGTAGCACCAGAATCGACAATCCAGGAAGTAGGAGAGGCATGATGGGCAGAGGATTCATTACCTGAAGGAGAGGAAACAACATTGGATACCTCAGAGGACTGAAAGCGCTCAAGGCGTTGCAATATGAAGTTAAGATCCTGACGAGTCACAGGAGCACTATCATTAACCACATCAAAGGAAGGAGTAGCAGCGGAGAGATGGGCTTGCTTATGGCGTCCATAAAGCTTGTAGCATGAATCAATGTTGTGGTTCGTCATCTTGCAGCAGGTGCAGAACCGATGGCCCTTCTTCCGTGGACCTTTGGTGTCCCGTCGAGGATCAGATGGGAAATCCTTGCCATGGGAAGCAGGGTGCCCATGAGCCAGAGACGGCATAGAAGAATGGGTGGTGACCAGTGCAGATTGCTCAACTGGCAGTGGAGCCATAACAAGACAATGGCGATCTTCTCGAAGTAAGGCGCAGTAAACCTCATCGAGAGATGGGAGAGGTCGTTGCCCAAGAATCTGGGCCCTGGTGGGCTCAAATTCAGGGTTAAGTCCAGCAAAAAAAGCAAAGATTCGTTGCTATTTGACATACTTGTGGAACGTCAGAGTATCTGTCGGATCCTTAAAAACAAGGGATTGAAGTTGATCAAGCTTCAACCAACTGGATTATAGAGTTGAATAGTACTGGATGAGAGATAACTCCCCCCTGACGGAGAGTAGCAGTAGTCTGAGATAATTCATATATTCGAGCAAAATTATCACCATCAGAATACAAAGTCTTTACAGTGTCCCATACAACTTTGGCGGTGGGAAGAGTATAGACGAGATGCTGCACATGGGCTTTCATAGAATGAAGAAGCCAAGCCTGGACCAGAGAGTTATTTGCAGTCCAGGTGGGGAATGTTGGATCTGTCTTAGCCGGTTGGGGAGTAGTACCATCAAGATAGTAATAGAGTTGCTTTGCATTTAAAAACATTGTGGCGGAACGAGACCATTCAAAAAAGAGGAATAGCCAACCAGATGCACCCAAAAAAGCTCCCAGATGAGGAAGAAAGTCGGCCCAGACAACAAATATGAAGAGAAAACAACAGACAGAGGGGCCCACCAGTGATGAAAGAAGGGACCACGAGTGTGATTGAATCCTGCTGAAGAGGCGACTATGATGGAGTGGAATCAGTTTGTGCCGGTTCGATCGGCAACCAGATCGAAGGAATAAACCAAAAGAGAGAGGCTGCAGACGTCCCAAGAGGCAGATCTGTAGAACAACAAATAAAGGGGCCCACCTGAGATGAAAGGTGGGACGTACCAGTTCGATGGGGGCCTAAGGCAAGGATGAAACCAGAAGGGAAAGATACGTGAGTGGTTTCAGCAGATTGTAGTAGATCGAAGGAGAAATCCCCAATCAAAAGCTTTTCCAGGCGGAAACAGCAGCGAGAAGAAGAACAAATGAGGGGGCCCCACCTTCGACGGAAACAGTAGGTCAACCTTATGCGATGTAAGGTGGGCCAGGGGCGACTCCAATGGTAGAGATCCAAGGGGCAGCAGAGCTAGATCCACGCAGATCCAAACCAAGAACCGAAAACAGTGAGTTTCCAGTCGTGAACTGTGAAAACACCACGGAGCCACGAAACAAAAATCCAACCTTACTGATGTATTCCTCTGTCAAAAACGACAGGGAAGGAGGGATTTCTGGTGACTGAACCTTCACCGGTGACAATGATGGTTGCCGGAATTTTTTTTCTAAGAAGGGAATTGAAAACGGAGGTCAAGGACCTTCCGTGGCTGATACCATGTAGAAAAGGAATATGAAAATAAGGAAAAAGTACAGAGACAGAATGTAGAAGCAGAGAATTATCTCTGTCAATATATTGATGATGTATTCCTCTTAGAGGATATAATGTTTAAATAGAAAATATAGAGACAATTTAGGGAACAAAAGAGGAAATACAATAAGTGTATCCTAATTACAATCTATTTGTGTTGACCTTCAATATACAATGAATCTAGACATTAACTGGGGCCCACATCACTAGACGTGTGACGTGTGACGTGTGGGTCCCACAACAGAATCATCAACTGGAGTTGGAAAGAGAAGAAGATCTTAGGAACTTCTGAAATTTTTGGGTTTTCTACAAGTTTGGGTTCTCTCCAATTTTCACGATTGGAGTTGAAGTCTATATCTCTCATTTTTTTTTTTTATGTTGAAGACCTAGGTGGGCTTTAACACCGATCCTAGTCTTCATCAGTAACTATTTATGCTGCCATGTTCTATAAAGTCGCATGTGGTAAACATCCATATTTACAAAATCACGTACTATTTCATGTTTATAGTGTTTTCCAATCAAGAATGTAGCTTTGATTGATTGGTTACCATGGTTATATCATTGATTCCCTTGATTGACATGATTGTAAATGGATAAGTTTTATTTTAGTTTTGGGTTGGCAATTGAAGCTTGTTGAACAATCTTTGACACTATTTTTGTTGTTGCCACTATTTGTGGTCAAATCACAGACTTGTTCCTTTACAGTGCATTTTGTTTTGAGTATCTTGTCCTGTTTGGGATGCAGCTCTTGCTTTGGCATGTACATCAACATTCATATGATGAGGGGTTGTTCTTCACTACCATATCTCAACTCATCTTCCTCCTGAAGATCTTCACAAACATTTGAAACTTCTGTCCCATTTTTTATCATCTAGATGATCGGCGGTCATATGTGACACTTCTACATTATCTTGTATGTGATGTGTCTGCATCTCCAATTGATGAGCATCCAAGTTCATTCCTTGTTAAACTCTGCAAAAAATTATTTTAACACTGAACCTTATGGTGGGTGTAGAGAAACATTCAAAACCTTACTGCTGCTGAATTAGACAAATATGGGGCAGATGCATGGTTGCTGTCTCCTCCATGCCAACCGTACACACGACAAGGTTTGTTCTTAATGCCCGTACGCCATTTATATCAAGATCAAAGCAACTTCCATTTCGAAAAATGATTTATATCTTTCATATCTTGATTTTATGTTGTTTCTAGGTCTCCAGAAGGATTTAGAAGATGCTCGAGCGTCCTCATTTCTCAAGATACTTGAACTTATCCCACATACTTTGCAGCCCCCATTCATGCTGTTTGTGGAGAATGTAGTTGGGTTTGAGGTCTGTATGCTGAAAGGTGGACTTACTCCACTATATGAAATATGAATTCACTTCTGGAAATATCTTGGGTGCCAGAATAATTTTTTCTACTTCTATTATGTTGCAGACATCAAAGACACATCATCAAATGATGGATATTTTGGTCAAAACTGGTTTTGTTACACAAGAATATATGTTAAGTCCCCTGCAGTTTGGTGTTCCATATTCTAGACCACGTTACTTTTGCTTGGTAAACTATTTTTTTTTTCATTTTCGCATTTCATATTTGCATTAACTAGTATTTCTTTCTTGACTATCTTATAGCATTCTTAATATTCTTTCTTCACTATCTTATAGCATTCTTAATATTCTTTCAAATGAGAGTATTTCTTAAATTTGTCTTGCTTTAAGGGCATGGACACAAAGATGGTTCATTCGATGATACAATTCTTGAATGGAATGTTGAATTGACTACTTTTGATTTCTGAATGCTTGAGGTTGATTTAAGTAATAACTTTTTTCATTGGAACTTTATTAACTTGATTGGTTACTTGTGGAAAAAGAAAGAAGCACAAATTGGGTACCCAAGAAACTTTTTTTTCCAAATAGTAATAGAAAATGGTTTATTGAATAAAAAAAATAACATCAAAATGCTTCCTTATACAAGAGGTTTGTATTGGGAAAAGACCCTTAATATAGATACAAAATCAACCAATATAGAAACTATAATAATCTGGTTCAGATCTTTCAAGTCCGTTTTAGCTAGAAAGTCTACTGCTCCATTGGTAGTTCTCCTAACATGCTTGAACTCAATATCCTTTTTTTTTTCTTTTTAATTTTTTTAATAAAATCTCACTTTTTTTAATTTTTCTTGTAATTTCTAAGTTTATCATGATCAGTGGTCTATATCACAAAATCATAGTTGACAAGAATTGTAATGTATATAATAATAGATATAAAAATAGAATAAAATTATAAACGAAGTGTCACTGTAGAGATTCCAAGGTCTCTTTCAAGCCCTGCACTGTATTTTTCTATGACACATCTACATGTACAATCAGAAAGTTATGTATGTACCAATTAGATAAGAGAGTTATGTATGGAACCAATGTTAACGAGTTTCGCATGTTATGTGGTTTTCATTGGTTCTAACCAGATATACTTACCTATATATATAGTCGTTCAACATGTACATGGAGATTGGAGATGAGATGTGGATCCCACCATGTATTTCTTGCTTATGTGGGTTTCCCAATGGTTGACATAGCAAATGGGTCATATTATTGTAGGGAATATAAAATATAAAGGAAATAATGAAATTTGTTTGTTAAACATTTTATCAAACATCTCATGAGCACAAAGGAAGCCAATAGATTAATGAAAAATCAAATATAACGAAAAAATTAATCAAATGGAAGATGAAGCCACTATAATTAAAAGTTGTTATTGTGGAAATAATAAGTAACAAATTGTGTTATAGGGTCTGAAGATACATAAATTTTGAAATACGTCTAACTCATTGAAACAACAGAGATAACATTAAATCAAGATGAAAACAGGAGATGAAATCATTTAAAAATAATAATTGAAGAGTAGAATACAAACGTGGCTATCTGACACTCAATTCTATCAAATCCAACTTGAATTCGTAAACCCTATGTTAATGTTACGGCTTGCCGAGTCCCTAAGTTTGTCAATTCCATGACTCGAGAAGAAGCACTTGTTAGAAACTTGAAGACTCAAGATGATCAAGATTGAATATCATGCTCCACCAGATTAAAGCTTATCGTTATGGCAATCACAAAACATGTATTTAGCCATAGATGACTTTAGGTGGTACCCACACCTTAAGAGGACCATTCCTAGGCTTAGTTGAACAAATAGTAAAATCATTAAAAGCCTAGAGAGTAAGCTTGACAGTGAATTGAAACCCAACTTGGAAATATGTATTTGGCTTCACTGTCAGCTCGACCAGTCGTTCTCACCGACCCCTCGGTGGAGACAGGATCGACCCATCGTGGTCAAAGACTGGTCGGCCAAATTGACAAAGGTTCTGGATCTTAGAATTGTCATTCTGGAATGTGTCTCTGATCGAGAGTTTCGAATGCACCGACCCCTCAGTAAAAGGCTAAAACGACCCATCGTGGTGAACGACTCTTCGATGAAGTCTTATGAGTTTTGGAACTTTTAACTCAAGTGGACTCTCGAGAAAACAGACGTATCAGTAGTTCAAGACCGATCGAGAGTACCAGGACCGACCCCTCACTAAAGGGCGACAGGTCGGTTTGGGTAAGACTAGTTTCTGTCTTGAAACTTTGTCAGCATGTTGTTGCCCCGGACCGAGCCTCTCGTATGGACTGACCTATCAGTGCCATGACTGTCAACCCATCGGCAACATCGACCTGTCTACTGGGAAAGAATTATACCGTTGGGAGTGCATTTAATGTGCAACGGTCGGGTTGTTGAACGGTAATATTTTTACTCAGCTACCCTCGGTGTGCTCGACCAGTTGGTACATGACCGTTGCTGGAACTAGTCGCCGTGTCTATAAAATCTGACGAGAATAGAAAGAGGAAGAAGTGGCGATGGACGAGGAGTCAGTCAGCAAAAATAAGAAAAAAATGTAAATGGACAAGGTGCTGCTCATCATTTCTGTGTGTGTGTGTGTGCATACATGAATTCTTTAGTGTATTAAAGGACGAAAAAACACTCTTCCCACTTTTGTAGTGGTAGAGATTGATTATTCATTCTTAATATTAAGAATCTAATATTTGATTGAATTAGTAATTATGAACTGAGTGAACAACCGTGGCAAACTAATTGATACATAATTAAGCGAATGATTAGTGAGTGACAAACACCGTGGCATGACAAGTGTTTTTAGTGAATTGTACATTCATAGTTCATACTAATTGCATATTAGTCAATTTGTGTCTCAGGGTACATGTTGTTGTACGTAAAACCATGTGTTCAGTTATTTTGGTGGAACAAGCGGACATCATCTTCTGGCTTTATTGAGGCATTCTGGAATTGAAACCTAATTCTTATCCTCTTTTTGTGTCTATCCTGCCCCAAATTATTTCTGCCATTAAAGCATTAACAGACATAATGTTATTCCTGAATCCTGATTTCATCAGTTGTCCAGAAGGTGTTGTGGATAATCATCCGGGGCCAAGATATTAAAAAATGTTATGATTTTAGTAAATCCAGATGCCCTTTGTGATTGGAGTAGTGGGTATAGCAATAAAATTATGCACAATACTGCAAGCTTCTATAGAGTTTTAGATGCATTATAACTTATCCATTTAAATTGAAAAGTAAATGTGGTTATTTTTCAGTGTGTTCAATTTATCTTTCAAGCAATCGATTCTGAAAGAGACTTCTAAATTATTTCTGAACTTATAATCATCAGCAGCATTACATTGTCTTACCTTTTCTTAACTATACTAGTTTTCATTGTGTCCCTTAATGTTCCATTGATTTAGTCAATAAAATGCAGGCACAAAGGAAGTCTTTGGCCTTTCAGGAGCCATGCTTCCATAAGAAGCTGCTTTTTACACTCACTCCTGCAGCTGATGAGAACGCCCCTTGGCCTGATAACTGTAATAATCTGAAAGAAAAGTGGCAACGGCTGGGCCTACATTGTCAACCTATTAAGAACTTCCTGGAAACGACAATCTCTTCTAGCAGTAACTACAGTGAAACATCTGAAGGTGGCCCTGATAGTAGGTGCTTAGAGCAATATTTGGTTCCATTAAACTTGATTGAACGGTGGGGAACTGCAATGGGTATCCTTATTGGTTTCCTCTGTCATTGATGAGATTACTTCTTCTTACTCTTTAATTGTTAACCATATTCTCTCTCTCTCTCTCTCCCCCTCTCCCTCTGTGTGTATGTGTGTATGTGTGTGTGTGGCAATCACCTTAATAAAAGGCACAGATATTGTGCATCCTGATTCAAAGTGCTGCTGTTGTTTTACCAAAAGCTACTATCGATATGTGAAGGGAACTGGTTCCCTTTTGGCAACTACTCAAGTATGTTCCTCTTCCTTTGTCTAGTGATCTGCTTACATTTCCTCCTCTGTAGAATGCAACAACAACACAACGCTTGCATGAAACCCTTCGATGGAGTTTCTTCTTTCTTTGAACACCGAAGCCTGGTACCAAACAAGACAAGTCAAAATTTCAAAAACACAGCGCTTGCATGCTTTTATTCCCCAAGTGGATGAGGATATTCTACCTGACATTCCTGGTTTTGCGTTTGTGTACAATTTTTTTTTTTAACATTATTAAATAGTATTCCATTTGAAAAATACTACTAAATAGCAATTTTTTTTTTTTATATTACAATGATACCAATTAGTAAAATTATTATAAAATTAATTCCAAACAGAATCCAGAACCATGTCATAGAAATTTAAGGAAGGATGATCATATTAAACTGGTTGCCAGATGCATGTTAACTCTTACGGAAGATTCTATAAAGAAGTTAGCTGACAGGCTGACAACCTTCTTAAAAGGAATTTTTGAGGTTGTGTAGGAACAAAACCATGTTGTTTAAGAAAAAAAAATCACTTTTAGAATTTTCAACAAGGTATTGCAATTAGTAAAATTAGAGTATGATAAGAATATAGTTATATAAATTCTTATATTTTTACAATTAATTCTTTCTTGAAAAAACATTTATAGCTAATACTTTACTGAGAAAGCCACTATTTGGTTTGAGACTGAATTTGTTCATGTACCATGGATTCTTTGAAATGAGTTACGTATCACATAGGAAACATAACAAAACATAAACTTGCATTGGATTTTTCACAATAGATCTGAATTTGTCTAGTACTGTTTTGATTATTGTTTTGTTGTAAATAGTTATTATTTGACTGGTTGGAATAAGATCTGTCACAATTTTTTGTTGTTGTTTTCTTTGCAGTATATTTTTTCATTTCTTGATGGCCTTTTTCTGCCTTTTCTCCATTTTTATTGATTTTCTCATTACACGTCATTTTTTTTCAAGAAAAAAAGAATTCTTTATCTGTGGTCGACATATCAAGCTTCTTGAAGTTGCTTTGTTTGACACCTTATCTGTGTTTGACACCTAGACACCTGTTTGTGTCCAAGTTACAGAGGACATTTGTCACTTTTCCAAGAGAAATGTGCTCTTCTATTATTTATTGCTTTAAAATGCCAAAAGAAAATGTTTGTGGACATCCAACTTGGACCTCTACTGTGTCAAATAAGTTCTCAGCTTATAAAAAGCAAAGACTGTCCAGTGTTTGCGTAATATTTTCTTTAGTATTTACTCTTCTTCCATGCTCTCATGCTACTTGTTCATTCATTTATTATTACTTTTGCCTTGGTTATTATACAGAATGGTGATTCATGGCCTGAAAAAGCTGATATTACCACATTGAAGAAACTGGATCTCAGATATTTTACTCCTAGAGAGGTATCTATACTTCACAGATTGTTGATTCCTTCTTTGTTTCTTTAATAGTTTCTATCAGTATTTGTATTTTGTTAAGGTGCTGATTTTAGTTGCAACCTTCAGGTCGCTAATTTGCATTCTTTCCCAGTGGATTTCAACTTTCCTCAACACATAAGCCTTAAACAACAGTAAGTTACTTTGATCATTTTATCATCTTAAAGTTGACTCAATTATTCTCAAGTTCCTTGGTCATTCAGTAAGTTCAAAGAAGGAATTAATAGATTAACCATGTTTTGTTTCATCTCGAGTCCATTCCATGTGTTTCTAAGAAAACTTGTCAATCTCTTATCAACTTGGTGGAGTATATGCTTGACCTTAATATTTTTCTGGGGCTCTAACGTGCTTTGTTCCCTCAGGTAGTCATGCATATAGATATTTGTCATAAATAGTGATTATCTATTTCATTCTATTTGGAGTTTCAGAACACATTATAGGATCTGTTCTCAGCTTTTAATGCCAATCAATATCAGCAGTTACAACTAATAATACCTTTTTTTTGGGCAACAAAACAAACAATTCATTAAAAGAAAACAAAGGCTGGAACAAGAGCAGTATGAAAGACTTATGCTGACACAAGAAAGAAAACAAACTGAACCCCAAAGAGTCAATAAAGACAACCAACATAACCGTAATCTTCCTAAGAACACCCAAGAAACCAATAAACAAAAGGTACATTGTGAGCCCTATCCACCCCAAGTTTAGCAAGAAAGTCTGCCACGCCATTCTCCAATTGATTAATATGCTCAAAGGAAACCACGCCATTCTCCAATTGATTAATATGCTCAAAGGAAACATCTACAGTGGAATACATTTACTGGATCTTCCTCATTGTGGGTATAAGTTCCCAAGGTGGTTTCTTTCTTCCATATGCCCATTTGATTGCATTTTTTTGAGTCTCCCTCCACAATTAATTTCCCTTGACCAAAACTTGTCCAAACCTCTAAGGCACCGACAACGAAACATAGATGAAAAATGAAGTACCAACCTGACTACGCAACACCCCACCGATATCAGTGGTCTCGGTTTACCCCTAACTGCTCCATCCACGTGAAATTTAAAAAAACCTCGGGGGAGGAGGTAACCAGCCTACCTTTCTACTCTCAACCTTAGACCTCCTACTTAAACAACCTTCCAGGGATATGGGTGCTGAACAATTCGATATGGAAGGTCATTAAGAGTGGTTAAGGGGGCCTTTTATAGGAAGGAGAAGGCTGACTTGGAGAGATCAGTGGCAGTCATTTGGATAATCTGGAAGGAGAGGAATTATAGAATTTTTTAAGGAAAGGCAAGTTGGCAATGGAGGTTTTTGAAAAAGTCAAGTGGAATTTAGTCTGTTGGCTGACCCCCTCTGTAAGGAATTCATTGGATGCACTACTAAGGACTTTTACTTGTCATGGAAGGATCTATGAAAGGAGGTAAAAAAGATAAGACTTGGGCAAAATGGGTGAAACTTGAAGGTTGCCATAAGTTTAATGTGGACGCGCAACAAGGGGCAGACCGGGCCTAAAAGGAATAGGTGGGGTCCTTCATGATGACAAGGTTAGGATGCAATTAATCTTTTTAGAAGTTGTAGGGGTTATGGAGTCTAATGAGGCAGAGTTGATGGCGATTAGGCAAGCGATTTATCTCTAGGCTACTATTGAAAATGGAAACCTTATCATCAGAGGTGCTTCCACTAATGCAATCGCTCAGCCTAGTGGGAAGAAAAACCTACCTTGGAAACTGGTCAATACTATTAGGTGCATTAGGAGATTTTATAGGAATGGACTCATCCGTTTTGTGCATGCCGCCCGCTCGACGAACAATGTTGCTGACTTCTTAGCCAAGGTTGGAGCCCATAAAGCTCAACCGAAAGTAAAAGTGTTTCCTCTTTAACTTCTACAAGAAGTAGGGGTTTGAGGGTTGAGTATCTCCCCTCAGACCATGTCCTCAGGCTCTCTTGGGTTGTAAGGCTTTTGGAAATCACAATTGTAATCAACATAGCAACCTTCTTGTTTTATCTGTCTTTGGTTTTGTATTTTCTCTTAGAGAGGGACACGTACATAACTTTTGCACACAACCCTCCACGCTCTTGTACTACTCTTTTAATTAATGAAATATTTCAGTCTCCGTTTCAAAAAAAAAAAACCCTTCCCGTGATCTATAAAAGTCTGAGGTAGTGAAGCCTTTTAACTCCGTATTGATTGACAGCCCACACAAACAACCTCCATTTTGCATTCTCAAACACCTCTTGAAGGTCAGTTGGTTTAATCTCAAAGATCCTAAGGTTTCTTTCCTTCCAAAGTGAACAAAGAATTGCAGCTGGGATGGTGTCACAAGCTAATTTTCTCCTAGAGCCTTGATACTTGATATGCCAACTCCCTAAAACCTCAACACAAGAGTTACTTAAAACTCATGTGATGCTCACCAACTTTGCAAATCTAGTCCACAGATCCGACGCTACCCGACAATTAACAAACAAATGGTCAATATCTTCTTCCACATTACCAGAAAAACACAAGAAAGGTCATTATCCCTACCCAATAAACCCCTCGTCTCAGTCCTTCCCTAGTTAAGATTTTACCCTTAAGGGAGCACCAAATTTGTACTTTCGTTGGTGCTGCTCCCAACCATGCATAAGCTCCAAGGCAAGTGTTTCTCTTAGTATTTTTCTTTGATTAAAGTTGTAAGGTGGATTAGAACATTGTGTTTGAACCACCCAAAAACATAGGTGTCGAGGATTAGACCATGGGGGTCGAACCTCTATAAAAAATTAGGTTGTACTGTCTGGGTGTGAAGCTCGTTCATAGTATATTGGGACGACCCTAGAGTTGGGAAGTTTGACAGTGGATGTAGGTTCAGGTTGAATCGAACCACTATAAATGATTGTGCAATTTTGTTTGCTCTGATGATTTGATTCCTTTGTTTATCACTTGCACACACGTTAATTCCGCTGCACATATTGTTAAATTGATTTATTTCAAAAAAGGGAAATAAAATCGAATCAGACCTATTCAACCCCTACCTCCTCCTCCCCTCCCCCCCCCCCTCTCTCTCTCTCTCTCTCTCTCTCCCCCCCTCTTCCTTCTTCTCTCTTTCTTTTCCCTCCTCTTCCTCCTCCTCCTCTAGGTCTTGCATCATTCTATTAACGGAATTTCATAATGTGCTTCAAGTGCACTGGAATGGGACACAAGACTTCTGAGTGTCTGACCTTAGCGATTCAAACTCCAACCTTCTCGATTGCACCGAATGAAGAGGTAAAGGAATTGACAGGGGTAGCATCCAAGAGTGTGGAGCTCTTGGAACAAGTGCACGAGGAACCTAACGTTCCTTCTCCTTTAGAAGATACAAGTTGTCTAACCCAACAAGATAAAGTGCCAGAGTGTTGATGTGACCATGTCCACATTTGACTTTGCTTCAGATGATGTTGCAGTCAATGAGACAACAACTGAATAGTTAGGGTAGAATCCTAAGTGTAGTGATGCAACAACAAGAAGATGTTGGGGACATCCTTCCTACATCAAGCAGGGAGTATTATTCAACCTTATTTGGATCCAGTTTGGGAAGGACATGAGTCAATTCTTCACGCCCAACTTCTTGTTACTCTTGGCAAGCAGTGATAAAACAATAGGTACAACACTTGTGCAAGAGAGCCATGACCGACAACTGAATGCGATGCAGGAGAAGCTACATATGAGAATTCACTCTCCACACCTCCTAGAAGGGAGGATATGATGAGATCATCACATCGAGACCTAAGAAAAAATATATTGTCTTTGATGCCAGTAAATTAGTCAATTTTGGGCTTCAATTTGGCAAACTAAATGTATGTGGATCCCACCAATAATAACGCGACCCACATGCACTCAACTAGCACAAGCAACAGTCAACTCGGCCGAATTTTTAGTCAACTCAGTCGTGCAAGACAATTGAGTTTAAGCCGTACAATTCTCCTGAGTCCGGATACGATTGGCCCGTGTTCACATCAATTAACATATTTTTCGAATATCAACTCAACGAGTCCAACTCAACCCATCCTACCGAGTTGAGCAAACCATCGCAAGACCGTGTTTTCCACCTGATTTTGAACCAAGCCAACTCAGCAGAAGAATGTGTGAAGCAGTGTTTGCTCTGAGTCAGAACAACTTCCCAACACCATTATGTTTTTCTGCCGAGTCACTTCCAACTCTGCCCAGGTAGGAACATCCCAAGTCTGCTGAGTTAGAAAGCAACTGCATTTCAAAGTCAGGCCACTAAGTGTTTTCAAACTTTTTCAAGCACCAAGTCAAGCAACCACTTGCATACATGTGAAAGACAACACCCTCATATTTGGGACCAGTTGAGCTTGAACCAACTGGTCAACAACTGTCACCATCCTTAAGCTGAGGGAAACAAGAGATTGGACTGTTGAAACTCAATCCAAAGCAAGAGGTGAGCTGCTGTGTGAAACCAACAGGTACGTTGGCTGATTCTCAACCATGCACTGAGTTAAAACAACAGAAATATACAACCTTTTTTAACCAAATGCCACTGACTCAGTTCAGGAAGGACGTGGCCGATCCAAGACCGAGTTTGGGTTGTATTTTTTATTTTATTTCTTGGTTTTGTAAATTGAAAAAAAAAAAAAAACCAATATAAAGGTGGGTTGAGACCAAGAGAGAAAAAGGGACAAAAATTTGAGAATGAAAAAATTGAAGAGAAAAAATGAGAGTACTCCATGTGAGTTTGTACGGCTTTGAGCCGAAGTATGAGTCGGGATGTTTTGAGTTCAAGCTGAGACGATTCGAGTCTGAGCCGAGACATTTCTGGTATAAGTCGGGACAGTTCAAGTCCGAGTCGGGACGATTCAAGTTTGATGTAGAGAACTCAAGTCCAAGTTGGGCCAATCCGAGTCTGAATTGGGGTGAGGTAACCGAGAGCGGGAGCTGAGTTATCTCTTGTATTTGTAAGTGGTTACTAAATCGAGACTAGTATTATTTCAGTGTTGATTGTATCAAATGAGGTTTTGCTTTTGTGCTTAAATTAATTTCAATTTCAGATTGCGACACGTATATTTGTTTTTCAATCACACATACTAGACCTTTGGGACCACTTGTTCCTCGAGGTGTGCGTGCAACATTCCTCTTGGATGAGAGCACATCCAGCCGATGCCGGATACGATTCCAAACTGCCTGTTGTGGTTCATTAGATAGTTCAATTGGATTGCTATCTCGGGCTACATCTCAGGTACCAAGGCTGCTTGTAACACCTTCGATACATGGCCGCATCAAACTAAAGTTTGAGTGGTTCGACATCACCCATTGCACGTCCAATTCCAATTCACAATGCAACACCAGTTGGGTTGCATCAGATTGGTGTTAGAGCTCTATTTGGAATTTGGGCTGCATCATATCTCCATTAAATTGATGTAATTGATAGAGTAATATTACCATCAATTTCATGTCCTTAGATTGAGTAGTTGGATATTTCAAATGCCCAATTTTAAGCTATGCTAATTTGGAAAAAAGAAAGCTATTCAACGTGAACTAGATCACTTGTGGCATGTGTTAGAGTGATTTCCCTACAATATTTAAAAGTATAGGATATGAAATTCCGTTACTAGAAGTAAGCAAGACCTAGAGGGGGGTGAATAAGTCTGATCCGATTTTATTTCCTTTTTTAATAATTTATCAATTTTAACAATATGTGCAGCGGAATAAATGTGTGTGCAAGTGATAAATAGATGAATCAAACCATTAAAGCAAACCACACATGCACAACGATATATAGTGATATGGTTCACCTGAACCTACATCCACTGTTGGACTCACCCTCTCTAGGGCTATCCCAAATCCACTATGTATTGGAGTCACACCCAAACATTACAACCTAGTTTTGAAAGGTTCGACCGCCCTGGTCTAATCCTTGACACCTATTTTTTAAGGTGGTTTAATCATACTGATCTAATCCACCGTACAATGATAAACAAGGTAAACAAAGAACACTTGCCTGGGGCCTTAACAATTCTTCAAAATGTGTGTTCTTCTTGTTGATGTCTCTGCACCTTTTTCCTTTAGATCAGGTCCATCTTTGTTGAGTATTGGCACAGCGGAACATGGGTACTAGGACAGGGATATGACTGATTTTGGGTCCTTGGGCCTTATCCAATCTTCATTAAGTGTTTTCTTTTTTACTCAATGTCTATGTGCTTCTTTCATCAGATTCGATCTACCAGAGTGATTATTGGCACAGTAGTTTAGGACAGATATATGACTGGTTTTTCTGGTCCTAAGATAACACCTTTAACTTCATCAAAACTGAGGTATTGATTACCCAAACATCTCTATAAGAAGATGATGAAGAAGGTGGATAATCTCTCTGGTCACACTATTATTTTTCCAAAAGGGTTTTGTGTAATTATTTCATTCAGCCTACGAGACATATATAAGACAGACTGGTTTGTGTGCAGTCACGTCTACGAGGCCTCGAGGCGGTAAAAGGAAATACAGTGCACAGAATCTGTAATTCCAACTTATCTGCTAGTCAATTAAGATAATGACCAGCCAATCAACATGCCACCTATGCGTGATTGACTATTTGAGAATATAGAAAGGTTTTAAACATATTTTCCAAATCTGTTAAATCAATGATTGTCAATCACACTTTAGATAAATTGAGCAGCCTTTCCAAAACAGTAAAAGACAGCCATCCACGATGTTAGGCTCCCCAACAGATTTGTTCAAATTGTGAGGTGGCAATTGGAGTTTCAAAAAGAGGATCTTCCTTATTTCCATAATAAACTTCCAATTAAGGATTATAGATTTATTTAACTAAATCTATAAGATATTAGGTCAAAAGACACTAGACCTTGCTGAGTGGCCTCGTGGCTGGAAGTCAAACATTTTCTAATTTTACAGTTGATAAACTATTGACTTCTAAGTTATTTGGCTTAGCCTAAGATCTACTAAGGTTCCCTTACCTGTGTGCCAATAACATGTTTGGTGTAGACTCTTCTATGTATGGTAGATCTTCTGACATTTTCACATTCTTCCAAGGAAAGGTTCAACACACACGGTCATGCTTGGTCACGAAATTGACAATACATAGATTCGGTCAAACTGAGGCCCTAACAGGATAATGGCATGTTTTGAATCTATATAATAACTTGCCAACAAAAGTGGAGTCTATGTAGATTATCCACACTGAAGATTAGCCCCCTTTTTTTATGACGGAGAACCCAAGATTCCCACCTCTCTCCGAATACAAGAGCATTGGGTAAAACTCCAAATGCTCACAGCCATTTAAAAACTGTAATCAATCCACCCAATGTATAAAGTTTGTATTGACATTTTTATGTTTCTAAATTGAATAGCCAGAAATTTGAGGTGATCCAAATTCTGGATTATTCTAATTTAGAGAAAATATTTGTGATAGAATCATTGTTCACTAAAAATATTCTCACTAAAAATTCTTGTATATGCTTATAATAGAAAAGTCAAAAGCCTCGTCCAGAATCAAATCGCCAGTGGCAAGTGTTATAGGGGTTTTTCTGTGGCATGTCGAGATAGGACATGCGGCATATTTAAAGGGAACTAAACAAAAAAAAAAAGAATATTTAAATTAGCAACAAAGATCATCCCTTGTAGAGTTTTATTTATTCAATCCAACACAAATTTTTGTGTCAAAATATGATTTCTAGTTATTGCTCCTTATTTTTTGAATACCAGAATCAATCTTTATTAGATCACAGGTGAATCATGTAAGAATGAAAATTCGAATTCAATAATCCTATGCTGTCCCACTAGCATACCATTTTGCTCAAATTTCCATATGCACTAGTTTCTGCAGGACACAGTACCTGTCTGTTGGCCAATGTACATACCTGTCTGTTGGCCAATGTACTAGTTTCTGCAGGACACAGTACTGCTGGCAAAGAATCACAAAATAGCTTGGAACTCATCTTTCCATATGCTTAGAAGACATCCATATCATGTCATAGAATCCAAACAAATTTATATACATAATTAGTTCAACGAGAGTTAGGGTGCCACATTAACAAACATAAAACAATTCCAAGTTCAAGTTACTCATAAGTTAGGCACTTTGTCTTGAGAATCATTCATTAAGATTCACAGGCCAATCTTGACCTGGTCATTTTTCCCTAAAATGGATAAAAGTAGAGCGCTCGTCAGCATGTCAATAAGAATTCTTAGAAGAACAATCTCCTTAGTCTTGACTCTCTTCTTTTAACATGTATTTCTCTCAAGCCAAATATGTACCAAATTATGGTAGGAAAGCATAACTTGTCATGCAGGGTTTAATGGTTTCTTTTCTACATCTATCATGCACTTCATATGCTTCAACAAATTTGTTAGTTTCATTCATTGTAGGGATCTCCAGGCTAAAAAAATTTCACTCCTAAAAGAAGTGGTTGCAAGTTTCTTGTGATGGAAGACAAATATATGTTTTTAACTTGATTGTGTTATGGCGATTAGGCAAAAAAGAAAGAAAAAAAAAAAAAAGACCTTAGGAATATGCCTCTTAAACCATAGAATATCCACCCACAAAATAGAGGAAAGTGCAAAGTGGACCCCATATGCAAACCTGTGAGTGTATATTCCATTGGTTCAACTACACAAATAACTTCATTACTGAGCTTATCAATTGAATGCTTAATTGTTTGTTCTCCCTCTAAAATTCCTGTGGGATGTAGTGGGTAGACACCATTAACCATTTAAATAATTTACCATTGTCATAGGATCTTAACCCATGCTTACTTTAACAATGGAAATTTCAAGTTGGCTGTCCTGTCAATATCGATGTGAGAGCTGCACTGGTGTAACTCAGTTGGATTGAGCTTCTAGGAATAGACTAGAGGTCTTGGGTGTGACTCTCTTATCCAATGCATGAGGCTTGCGGGTGTTTTTGTGTATCCATGGGATTAGTCTCATCTCCAATGCATGTGGGTATACTCATGGTATTTAAAGAAAAAAGTAAAAAAAACCACAGATGTTGTAAATGAATTGTAGGCTTTTCACTACTTTGTGAAAATACAATTGCAAAGATCAAAGTTCTTTAGCTAATGGGAAAAGTGGTTTTTGGATTGATGACACAAATTCTGCTTGTCTAATCATAAACTGATTTTTCTAATGACATACCTTCACCAGTTAGGAATCAGCTTGTAGGTTAATTTCTTATGACTTGCCCTCATTGAAATATTGGATATACTAGTTTCCATATTCTTGACATTACTTTCAACTCTATTTCCTCTTCAGGTATGCTTTGCTGGGGAACAGTTTGAGTGTAGCCGTGGTGGCTCCCTTGCTGCGTCATCTGTTTACTGTATCACTGTGAGCCCTGACATTCCCCCTGCAAAAGCCACATACACTTGGAGTGAATTATACAAACCCATCTCGCCATTTTTTTCCTCGGGTTTTCATATTGCACCCATGATCTTTACATGACGAGCCTTGATGTAAGGAATGATGTGCAATCACCCAGATTTGTAAAATTGATGATCTTATAATTATAGAAAAATGCAATTACATCAGTGGATTCTGTAGAGACATACTTAATTCGATGAAGCGCACACATCCACAAGTAAAAAATAAAAAAAGGTTTGCTACTGCATTCCCAGAATGAGAGTAGCACAATTCACCATCTCATCATCGCCAACAATTACTTATAATTAAGTCATGCACCATCCATTTTGGGTTCATTGGGCAAAGTATACAACCAACTCCACCGCTAATAAATATGAACTCATTAATAAGTGCATGCATATCTTACTATTCAAAACATTAAACATAGAGCCTATTCCCTCAACCAACGAAAATCAAAATTTGACAGAGTACCTTATGACCAATTTTTTCCACTCTTTAATTGGACCCTGACGAGAGGAACAATACAACTTAGATATTTGCCTAGGTTGGCAAGAGGGAAAAATATGGTTATCGAAACTATGTTCTATCTTGTATGACCACAAAGATGGCATGTCCACAAGTGTAGGTTTTGGTGACAATCTTGAGGAAGACGATTATTCCAACGCCTGTATGAATTAAATGATTCAGGACATCTCACTCAAAAATTGTTGATGCTGAAAAGGGTTACAATGTTTCATGTTTTTTTCGAAATTTAGTATTCAAAGTATTTTGTGTCTCTGTATTAAAATCTCCATGAGAACAACCTTTTGGCCCCCCTCCCTGTGCCTTCCCATCCATTTTACCGCCAAAGCAACCCCATCCCTGTCTCACAAATCTCATAAACAGCAACAACAACAAAGCAAAAAGAAAGCAGATTCATGTAGTGGACTGCTGCGTGGAACGAGAGGAAAGAGGAAAGATGTATTGGAAACAAAATCTTTGGGAGGAAACGAGAGAAAAGGCGGGAATTACTCCTAATTTTAGTGCAAGCGTTAGATCAAAATGGAATGGAAAAAATTAGATGCATTTGGATTCGAATATAATCTAAATTCATTCAGTTCATTCTATTTTAATTGTTGCTTATTCTTGAAACCAAAATCTAACACACCCCTTTTGTTGGTGCTGATTAAGTACAATACCTACTGCATGAGCATGGTGGCCCACGTCTTCTTTGTAGCCACAGAATTAGAATTAGATGGAGATGTGAAGGTATCACCAAACTTGGCAAGTCTGCTTGCTTATTTTGAGGAATTCTGTATGGAGCTCCAATGTTAGAAAATCATGACATGATAATATTTGTTAAGTTAAAACTCACTTTCAAAAGTTAGTCACTAAGAGTGGTGTCTCAAGTGTCATATAGAGTAATTGGTTTCACAAATTAACTGATGTGAAACTTTTTGTCAATTTACATCTGCCTTCACGTGCAACTGTGCCTTATAGCTGTACGTGGAACTTGCTCTGATACCATGTTAAAAAACCATGACATGATAGCATTCTTGAAGTAAAATTTACTCTAAAAAATTAGTCATTGAGAAAATGGTGCCTCAAGTGTTATATGGATACATTGGTTTCACAAATTAATCAATGTGAAACTTTTTATCACTTCACGTACCAATTAGATAAGAGTAGGTAGTTTAGTTGATATTGAGCCCCTAGCCCTTTTTCTTCATTGGATTTTACTCATTTGGAAACACAATAGGTCACACGTGTGCATTGATTTCCACACCTTGAACTTCTAAGGACAGGTTTTCGATTCCGGTGATGTATAACTTGTTGGATGAGCAACATGAAACCCAACCCAAGTTCTTCTCCAAACTCAACTTCTGGTATGATATATGAGTTCCTAATTATGTCATTTGGCTTAATCAATGCCGCAATCCACTTTCCAAAGCCTCGTGAACTAGGTATTTTGTGTTTATTTGAAGAAGTTTGTCCTTTTTGTTTGTCTCATGACAAACTTGTATACAGCCAGAGCTTGCTCAACCCCTTGCACCATGTGAAGAGCCCTATAGGTACTCTTTGCAAACAAACTTTTTATCAAGAAATCAAAATATTTGTTTGAGTGGCTAATAAGTTGAGTATTTGGGCCATATTAACGGTTGATCCCTCCAAATTTAATATCATGCATTTTTTTTTTTTTATGATCAATGTGTAGATCTCTTAAAGCACACGACTAATCTTTAGAGTATGTGTAAGCCTCTTTACTCATACATATCAGGTAACTCTATGGAGAGTGGCCCTTTGGAATAGAGTTAGAATCGAACTAAGGGCTCCCGCTTCTTGAAGCGAATTCTTGGCCATCACTCCAACCCCTTTGAATTACATGTTGTTGTCTGAGAGCACAAAATTTAAAGTCTTTGCAAGGTTTTTTGGATTTGTTTATGTTATTATCTCTGATTTGTATGCAGCTACATCAATATTAGCAAACGATTAACTGAGCAATTCAAAAAAGATGCATACGAGAGAAAAGAGGATGCTAAAACTTTGGTATGGCTATTCGAGATTTGTCAAAGCTATTCATAGTCGTGTGGAATTTAAAATTTGATTTAAAAAGTAAATTTTTACAGTTTTTTTTCTCATTCAAAGACTAATTGAAATTTCACACCGAATTTTTTAAACCAATTTACAATTGATAATTTCGTGGGATAACTTTAATTGCCGTTGGTTTCCACTTCTCCCCACTGAGAAGTCTAACAAACATTGTCACTCTTTTTCCAATATAAACTGTTATTGTAAAGACATCGTCATTACATTAGGTTTAAGTACAAGTATCCTATAGAGATTTTACTTTAAGGATAAAATTTGGATTAGGACAATCCGAACATCACTGACTCAAATCTGATCTGAAATATGGGCGAGCTAACTCTACCAATTTAAAATATGAGTTCAATCTACGGTTGAAAAAAAAAAAAAACTTAACCTGTTTTTAATTTGAGACAGATTAGGTCATGGTTTGTATAACCTGATGTGACTGAATTATCCAATTATATGTTGAACACACACTTCTCATATTTTATATATTTATTTAATTATTTTTCTTAATTTTTTACGGTGATTATGTTTCAATAGAGGAGATTTGTTTTTGTAGATGCATCTTTGTTTGAAACATGTCAATACAATGTAAATAGATCCAATTATCTATTTAGTTACATAAGTTCACCCATTATCTGATTTAACCTAATACCCAAATTAAAAAATGGACTTAGATTTAAAAAATCGGTTGGATTATAGATGGGTTAGAAGAAGACTGAAATATGAATTTAGTTAAAAAGTAGTAACTCAAATTTATTATAAGATTACACTCAATCTAACATGCCTGACCACATTGCACCCTAATTTCCTTTTGATTCAAACAGGCTTAAGAACTTAAAAACCGAACGAGTTACTATCGTGAAGCCCATCAAGTTATTAAAGAAAAATAGCAATTCGAGAATGTATAAAAAAAAAAAACTTAGTCAACTAGTGATTATTGGAGAAAGCCAATGTGGTGCGGTATGTCGTGGACAAACCATAGCTTAAAGAATAAAAATACTCATTCCGAGTCTTAGTGATGAATGATTCATGGTCCACCTACAAAAGTCAAATATTGACAGGCTAGGATCTCTGTTAACTTATTAGGAATGAAGATTATTTACAGCCCCCATAAGATGATTGGGTCTTCATCATTAAACCATTGTTCCCATACCTGTGTCATGTGGCTTGTAAACAAATGGCTCAATTAATTTTATATAGTATTTTCATTGAATCTATATATAAACTAATGTGATAGAAAATAGAAATTACTAAAAGAATTTATATCTGACAAGAATATACATTAAAATGAAGTTTCATATAAATTATAAAGCATCGTATAAGAATATAAACATTAAATAACATTGAAGGGTTTGCTTAATGGCCAATTCTCTACAAAAATGGTCATTCCTCTTAGTTTTATACCTGACATGTGCGGATTGAGAAATTTACACATATGCCCCAGAGATTAGTTAGATGAGATGTTTGAAAAATTCAAGTAGAACGCCTCAATACTTTGGTCTTCAAAAAAAAGAATATAAACATTAAATATAATCATGAGTCATACATCATCTATAGCTTTATGATTATGGCTCAAAGTTATTAACTCTCTCGAATCTCAAACTTTTAATAAATACATTATATTAGTTTATTTGGCAACCTAATCTATAAATTGATTTAAGTTACACCTTCACTTAGTAGATTTGATCCAACTGAGTGATAGGTGCCAAGTCTACTAGTGACTCAGTCTAATTGGATCAAAGCTCAACACCTAGTTTGACTACTCAAATAATGACTAGAAAGGTATATGACTGCGTTGAGTTGACCTAGGAAAGCAAACAAAAACTTAATCTAGTAAATTCAAAACTTAATTCAACCCAATTTGACTCTAGCGACTGACCAAGTATATGACTGAGTTGAATCAGCTCAGTGAGTTAACCAAGTATTCAGCATAGTTTGAAAACTACAATTTAAGTTCAGATCCCACAATACTGTAGCACGAGAAGAAATATGCTGCCATCAATATGACGTTGA
This sequence comes from Chimonanthus praecox, assembly GCA_022113865.1. Lineage (NCBI taxonomy): Eukaryota > Viridiplantae > Streptophyta > Magnoliopsida > Laurales > Calycanthaceae > Chimonanthus > Chimonanthus praecox. Next base: position 43,817,661 of record CM039093.1, read on the forward strand.
CACATGAAAATTCAAAGACTTCTCTCTCTCTCCATTGATGGGCGCATCTATCTTTTACAGTAGTGCTTGTGATCTTACTGCTGATCAAGCATAGTTCATTTTCTTATTACACGCTGTGCAATGCTTGGACATAAAAAATTAGTGATCCAAACCGTTTATCTAAGTTGGGCACGACATGGATGGCAGCGATCATCTTTCCCATCAAGCATTCCTAGCCATCCAACCGTTGAGGGATGAATCGATGGCTGAAATTAAAGTATATTAATATTAAACATCCAATTGAAAGAAAATTGAGATTTATTCGCTAAGACTGTCCAGATTGATGATACAAGAGTGTTCAGCCATCAGTGCAGTTTTAAGCTGCCTCAATTTTCTTTTAAATTCCTGCTTAAGAACTCTTTCCACCACTAGTAATTTTAGTGTGGTGATTTTATCTCACTCACAAGTATGATTTGTCTCCAAATTTCATAGCCTTGAAATGGTAGCATTAAAATATCAAACATTCACACCTATCAGATGGAAATATTGTCGGGTAATACACAAAAAACATCTCTTAGTGGATGCTTTTATTTATTGTTGTTAAACTTTTCTTTTTATAACCAAGGTGTACAGGTCTCGTAGAGCACCCAACTAATCCTCAGGGCATGTGCAAGTCTCAGGTAAATCTACGGGGAGTGGCCCTTTTTCCTGAAACGGATTTCTAGCCATCTCTCCAACCCCTTCGGGAAGGAGATTTAAAAAAAAAAAAATCATTCATGAACTTAAAAGTTGCTCCATGCCTCCATCCAATAGTTGACCAACAACCAGAGGTGAATGCACAAGGCAGCCTATACTATCTGAAGATATATCTGGTTCCGGAATGCCAGCTTTCAGAAGCGGAGAGAGGTGCTGGTAAAAGATAGACTGGCTGCAGGAGGAATGAGAGAAGAGAAAGAGGAAAGAGAGGAGAGAGAGAGATGTCCAGATGCGAAGGACAGGAAATAGGAAACAGAGAGTAATGAGAGAAGAAAAAAAGAGGAAAGAGAGATGTCCAAAATAACTGCATCAAATCTGGAATAGAATTTGGATTTTTTTTTTCTCCCTTTCACTGCAAACAACGTTGTTATCGTATGCTGTTCCATATGCACAAGCATGTGGACATCGCATTTCTGTGTTTCCATGTGTCAATTCCAGATTGGTGGCAGCATATTTCCTCTAGTGCCACATCACTAGAGGATCCAGACACGTATGATTCATAGTTCATTAAATCTCAAAATGCACAGGGGTTAAGTTGTCCTCTTACCCAGACCCCAAACAAAAGAACTGGTACTAGCTATTGTTATCAAGAAACTCCTCTTCTTTTGTTGGATCTTTCCTATTTGTCTAAGTCATTTCTATTTTCCCCATGGTTCATGTTTGCAGCAGTGCATTTCAAACATTTAGCTCTCCATTTCCTGCATTTGTTTCCAAGTAATGAATCAAATGCTTGATCCAAAAATATAAAACCTTGCATTTTCCAGGAAATTAAAATTTTTGGTATACAAAGAGAAGCAATACCTGGGTCTGCAGCATGCATCATCTTTTGATGAGTTCATCGATCACGGAAACAAATATTGAAGTACACATAACTGAACATAAAGCAAAAGACAGAAGCAACAGATGCAACTCGTCAACCAGCAATATGACCCAGATCATGTGCCCAAGGCAGTGAAATGGCAAAATGATGATCTCAATTGTGATTCTGACACTACAGTGAGATGCAAGCCTAAGTGAGGGTGACAAGAACTGTTGGACTGAGTTGAAATCCAACAAAAACGCCATTGTCACCATCAGTCACAGGCACAAGCTTCCAAGAAATGTAGATGCCTCACAAGATGAATGACATCTATATAATGGACCTCAATAACATAGAGTTTGGACAAAGCATGAGCATTCAAAACATGGATTGAAATACAATACAGGACGGGTTTTACATGCAAGTTCTAGTTGAGAAGCAAAATACAGCTTCAGGAAGCCTTACATTTGCCTTCATTTGTGATATCTCAGCAAAAGAAACAGGGACCCACCCTTGAATGCATCCAGTAAGTTGGATCCAACTCCCCCATTTGCAGAGTATACAAAAGAGAAAGAAGAGAGAACTCAAAGAACTGTACATTATTGTGTTTAGCCTGAAATGGGGGGAAAAAGAAAAGGATCTAAGAACAAATGGATCTGACAAAAACCTTAAATCCACATGATTTGCCTCCACCATGCAGTTCAAGGACATGAAACTGGTAGCGAAGATCAAGGTGAAGTATAAGCAAGAACGAGCCACATTTCTTGACTGAATCCTGCCATAGGAAAGGTTTGCACAAAAGACTTTAGTATACAGGAGAAAAGAACCATAGAATAAAAGTTATGTCTGTATATTAGTTATTTTGGAACAAGTTTAGTCATCTGATCCAGGTAGCATGAAAGCTGAAAAATAAATTATGTGCACTCTTACTTTTGGCTTTATCTACCTCAAATCATTGTTGGCATTGATTTCCGTAATAAAGCAGGAGAGGAAACTAGTAAAGCCTAGTGTGTGAAAATGCAGTTTAAGTTTTTATACTTCCGCAACTCAGTAGAATGATAAATATCCATTCTGCCAAAATAACAAAAAAATAGATTAGGGTACATCCTAATGCACCCTTCACATATTGAACTGTCAACATGTTGTAATTAAAATATTAACTAAAAAGGAACTACTGATTCCATCATTGACAAGAAAGTAAATGATGAGAATAAATCTGATTAGATAAAACAAAAAGTAGATCAATCAACTTACTGCAAATGGATGCATTGAATCATCTTATCATCCAAGCCATTTTTCCAATACTTTAAATCAGCTTTTTGAGTTAAATATTTACATTTTATCCTATCAAAAATCATATTTTTCAGACACTCTACTTCTGACATGTCTTATTATTTTGGAGTCTAAACTAAACCTTTAAAGATCTCTCCCTTCTCTTAGTACCTTCTACCTACAATCTTTAAATTCTTCCTATTGAACAGTTCTGCATCTTCTATGGATGTGTACAAGCAATTTCAAATGATATTCCCTCAAGTTCTCATCTAGACACCACCTTTATAGTTCTTCTGATTCACTCATTTCTAATTTCTCTCCATCCAAACAGACCATACAATACTCAGAACTGTAGCCTTCCATAGAGCCTTTCGAAAAGAACTCCCATCAAAAATAACTTCTTCATTAAACACACATAACCAAGACTTCGGCATGCAAAAATCCAACCCTAATAGATTAAAAAAGTAGCACCAAATCTGATATGGAAACCTACAATGCACCAAAAGATGATTGACAAAATCTTCATCGGCTAAACAAATAGGGCAAGCATTGACAATGAGCATCCGACACAGCCTCAAATTATCTATAATCAAAATTTTCTCTAAACTAGCCAACCACCCAAACACCTTCACCTTGAAAGAGGCAACCCCGTTCCAAATTTTCAAACTCACCCTAGGCACATCACCAGCAAAAATGAGCTTATCACAAAAGGATTTAACTGTAAAAATCCCATGAGAGTCTGGATCCCAAATTAGCCTATCATCACCACTTCCCAAAATATAAACACTACTCAACTGAGTCATTAACGCCAACTAATCCTCCACCATCTAATCCTCCAGTTGTCGTCTGAATAGTGGACACCACATAGCCTGACCAGACCGCATATCCACACACTCCTTGACCTTAGCATATTTATCCGTGGCCAAGGAAAAAAGAGCAGGAAAAGATGAAGCCAATGGAACATCACCCACCCATCTATCTTTCCAGAAAAGAATATGCTCCCCAGAATAAGCACGATACCTGATATAGGAATAAAATAGATCTGACCCCTCTCCAAAAGCCAAACATCCTTCTTCTATCCACAATGACTCGCCAACCCAAACTTGGTAACCTGTACTTTTTATAAAGAATAGTCTTCCAGAGACCGCCTGAAGGCTCCCTCAATCTCCATAGCCACTTCCCAAAACAACAGTATTAAACAAATGAAGAGGCCTAATTTTCCACCCCCATCCCCATCCTGCATAGCCTTACAAACCTGGGGCCAAGCAACCAAGTGGAACTTTCTCTTATCCCTATCATCATTCCACAAAAAAAAAAAAAAAATGAATTCTTTCCATCTTTGTAATCACAGCAGCCGAGCATTTAAAGACACTCAGAAAATATACATGAATGCTAGAGAGAACATATTTAATTAAAACAATTCTGCCCCCAAATATATAGCCTATTCTCCATTTTTTCTACCACCCAATCCCAACACCTCTGATTTGGTTTCCCAAGACAGAGGAAGACCAAGATAAGAGGACAGAAACGAAGCAACTCTGCACTCCAACACTGCAGCCAACTGAACACAAGAGCTATGATCAACACTAACCCCCATCAGTTCACTCTTACCAAAATTGATCTTCAAACCCGAGCACAGCTGAAACCATAACAGAACCGCCCGAATCAATCTCAATTCTAAGTCAGCTTTTAGAAATAACATAGTATCATTGGCATATTGCAAATGAGTGATGTCAACTCCCGCATAAGCTATCTGAAAACCATGAATTAAGCCCTGCAAGGAAATAGTTTATAGCATAAGGTGCAACGACTCAGCAACCATGACATAGAGATAAGGAGACAAAGGATCACCCTGCCTAATGCCCTTCTCCATTCTAAAGAAACCTCTGGGACTACCGTTCACTAGCACTGGTAAATGAGCCGAAGTAAGACATGCACGAATCCAATTGCGCAATGTATCACCACACCCCATCCTACCCATAACATAATCAAGGAAATCCCAATCCACCTTATCGCAGTGTTGTTAAAATCATCCGAGTTGCGAGTCAACTCGTACGAGTCGACTCGACTCGGATGGTCAATCGAGTCAACTTGCTGGTCAACTCGAAAAATGCCATCAATCGTCCGAGTTTTTCTAAAATCGAGGATCGTGCGATTCCAAACTCTTCAATCGCACCATCGCGCAATGTTGAAGAAAAGGGAAAATGAGCAAAAGGGGGAAAATCAGCAGAATAAGAATAGACGTGTATGAGAAAATCGAAAGTCATCTTTTGATTGCCTGGGAAGATCGAAAGTCTAAAGAGGATTGATAAATACCTGGCCCTCTTACTTGTGTTTCTTTCAAGCAAACAAAGAAAAACCCTTCTTCATCCATCGCTTCTCCTTCAAGCCGTGGTGTCTGCGGAAGTGGTTCAAGCCTTCAACAGTTCGAGAGCTCGAATTCGAGGTATGCTTCCCTCTTTTCTTCTTTTCCTCTTCTTCTCTCCTTTTCGTTGTCCCTTTCCTCCTCTTTCCTCATCTTCGATTTTGTCATTTCCATTTCTTCTCTTCTTCGTTATCCTCATCTTTCCTCTTCTCCCGTTTGGTTTTCTTCTTCTCTGGTTTCTCTCCTCTCCTCTGTCTTCGCTTTCCCCTTCTCCGTATTGTGTTTCACATTAGCTTCTTATTTTTTTTTGCAAACTTAGATACTATTGTTTATAGATATTTATTTTATTGGATGTTAGGTGCCCATGTCGTACGAGGTCATGGAAGTACTTCGTGGGTTTTTTTTTTTATCGGTGAGGACTGTAAAAATGTTGACTATAAAAATATTTAATTGAAAAATATTTATATTTTATTTAAAATTTTAAATAAATAGAACTGATAGTGCTTAAGTATTAATTTATTATATTGACTATAAAAATATTTTATTGAATATAGTACTTTTTACTATATTATAAAAATATATTTTATTAAACTAAATCAGTTATTTTAAATCATTAAATGAATAACTAAATCATTAAATGAACTATCTGTTTGAATTTTTTTTTTAAACTTAGACCTCATATTATTTCATATTATTTTTTAACTATATTAAGTTTTTATACTATATTGACTATAAAAATAAGTTTTAATTGAAAATTATTTATATTTTATTTAAAATTTTAAATAAATAGAACTGATAGTGCTTAAGTATTAATTGATTATATTGACTATAAAAATATTTTATTGAATATAGTATTTTTTACTATATTATAAAAATATATTTTATTAAACTAAATCAGTATAAATATATTATATTAAATTAAATAATAATTATAGCAAAAAAAGTCAAAAATGTTAAAACTCTTACGATTCTACGATTTACGATTTACGATTAACGAGTCACACCCCTAGATTGATTCACAATCCGAGTCGAGTTTGACAACATTGCCTTATCGTAAGCTTTTTGAAAATCTAGCTTACAAACCACACCTGGCTCCCCAGACCGGACTCTCGAATGAATACACTCATGAGCCACCACCACTGAGTTCACAATTTGCCTCCCTTTAATAAATGCACTCTGATTAGGGGAAATGAGAACAGGAAGCACCACCTTCAACCGATTCGCCAAAACTTTTACTAAGATTTTGTAGGCACTCCCAAGCAAAGAGGCAGGATGAAAATCATTCAAATCAGAAGCTCCCGGTTTCTTAGAGATCGAAGTAAAAAAAGCAGTGCCCAAATCTTTGGAAATAATATCCGTTTCGAAAAACTCATAAACAAAGGCCAAGACATCTGATTTAACTAACTCCCAAAAGTGCTTAAAGAAAATAATAGGAAAACCATCCGGTCCTGGAGCTATATATCTTCACGCAACTGCCAAACCGCCAGCTTGACCTCATCCTCTTCAAAAGAAATTTCCAATGACTGGGCTTGAGTTATAGTAAGAACCTTAAATGGAAGCGATGCAGGCACAACAGACATAACACAACCTTTAGTATACAACCCTTGGAAATAAGCAACAATTTCATCACACAACGTACCCCTATTCTCCACCAAATCCCCATCAACCGAAATAGAATGAATATATTTTTTTCGACGTCTAGAGCTAGCCATATTTAGAAAAAACTTTGTATTCTTATCACCTTCCGATAGCCATCGAACTCTAGATCTTTGCTTCTATTTAATTTCCTCCTGAATAGATTTCTTCTTAAGACATTCCTTTAACTCTGCCCTTCTGATTAGTTGATCTTGCGAGAGCATCCCCTCCTCCTCAAGTCTATGAAAGGCCTGCAACTCATCCAACCATAGAGCTTCCTGGCGATTAGCATCCTCACGACGATCTTTAGCCCAAGACCTCATCTTACCCCTCAAATCCTTAAGCTTCTGCAAAAGGCAATAACCCTTCCAACATCTTACTCTGCACATCTTAATTCACGCATTTCTGTAACATTACTCCATCTATTTGTCCTTTCTACATTACCCACCATTCAGCTCCATATAACATCACAAATCTGATCATCCACTTATACAATTGCCCCTTTGATCAACATGGCACTCTCCTATCACACAAAACTCCACTTGTTTGCCTAAACTTAGCCCATCTTGCATCCATTTTGCTGGTTATAACCAAATGATAGGCTCAAATAGAATTAAGAACCAGTTTGAGAAAGATTGTCTCTGTTAGGGTCAGAAACGGACCACAGATTTGAGATGGTAATTTTCTACATACCCTTTCTCCTTCAACACATTTACATAAAAAGGACAGTCCCAATGATAGTTTACTAAGTGCAGCCTTAAGAAAACTACCCACTACACTATGTTATGTACATGGTTCGGTCCTCTGTTCCCACCCCCTGATGAGCAGTTGTCCTCTGTTCCCATTCCCAATTGGGTAATTACAGTGGAGGCTTTGTCCAGTCCTTGCTCACCGCTGGGATGGTTTTGCTGGTCCACAGGCCCACTTTCTAGTGGTGGGTCACATCAACTACTCCCGCCTTCAGACAGACCTTGTCCTCAAGGTTGAGTTTGGGAAAATTCCATTCGAATAGATCTACCATCAACCAAGTAGCTTCCTCAGGCAGTAAATTTTTCCATCATACCAGTGCTTCAGTAGCATATTTAAATCCTCTCTTAATCCACTGATAGTCAAGAATTTCCTCAGGCTCTGGCTGGATTTTGCCCTCAACTGAAAGAGGTGGTAGCTCTCGTATTGTCATGTCTGTAGACCCAACCAGTTGCTTCAGCCGCAACACATGAAAGACGGGGTGAATTTTCGAGCCGGACAGTAAAGTCGAAAGGCCACTGACCCAATTTTTTCCAGAACTCAAAATGGTCTGTATAACTGGCTACCAAGCTTCTGGACAGCTCATTGAAAGACTGAAACCTGTCTGTAAGGTTGTAATTTCAGACAAACTTGGTTGCCTACTGAGAATTCGACTTCCCGTCTACGTAAATTGGCTTGTTGCTTTATCCAATGATGAGCTCGGCCGAGATTCTCCTTGAGTTGTTTTACTAGTTGGTCTCAACTACTCAATTATTGATCAACGTCGTGTACGGTCGTAGAATCTTGCGAGTATTGTACCAGATGAGGAGGTTCTCTTTCATACAATGCTTTGAATGGTCTCATACCAACCGATTGATGGTATGTCGTGCTGCCCAAGGAAGTTAATTGGTCCATTGCTTTGGCTTCTGGCTAGTCAGACACTTCAGATACATTTATAGACAGCGGTAGACGACTTCCGTTGGCCCGCTCAACTGTGGGTGGTAGGCAGAGCTCATGTTGAGTCAAGTGCCTTGCAGCCCGAAATACTCTTGCCAGAATTTACTAATGGAAATTCAGTCTCAGTCGCTGACTATCAATCAGGGCATGCCATGGAGCTTGCTTACCTCAGACACAAACACTAAACTGATTTTATTGGCCATGTATGGGTGTGCCAACGCAACAAAATGAGCATATTTCATCAGACACTCCACTACTACCATTATCGAGTTTTTCCCGAATAACTTAGTTCATTGATGAAGTTGAAGGAGACGTCATCCAGACTAGTGTGGGAATGGGGAGTGGCTGCATCAGTCCTGGTGTACATGAGTCGTACTTGATTTTTTTTTTTTTTGAAAGATAACTTTATTAATAACGAAAATAATTACAGAAACAATAAGGCCGGCCAAGAGAGGCCACCCGAAACAAACTACAGGAAATGAGAAACTAATTTAGAATCTAAAAATAACCCCTGACAAGCCAACTCATTAGCAGCCGAATTAGCTAAACGAACCCAAGCGATTTTAAAATAAAAAGAATCAATAATATACCGAATCCTTTCGATTTTATCCAAAATCCTCCACGGGCAAATAGCACCCAAAGCCCAACTCACAATAACTTGAGAATCACCTTCAACCAAACATCCATGAACCCCTTTCTCCTCCAACTCCAAAAGATCACGCCATAAAGCCTCTAATTCTACCTCAATAACTGACCCATGAGGAATGGGCCCAGCATATGAAAGCACAGAAGACCCAGAGTCGATACGAATAATCCCTCCATAACCAGCCAACCTAAGATCACGCATGCAACAACCATCAAAATTAAGTTTGAGAAGTCCACTAGAAGGAGAACTCCAACAAACTTGATGAGAAGGCCCCAAATTATGATAAAAGAATCAAGTAATCAACAGAAGCCCATTCTCTGCATATATCTGAAATAGGAACATCCTGAAGCTGAGTTGGCCCGACCAACCACCAAGCTGCCCGAAACTTAATTAAATCCAGAAGAGAAATAGCCAAGCAGACCTTACCATGAAACACCCTATTGTTGCGAGCCAACCAAATAGACCAGACGATGCTCAACATAGTTACATTCCACAACCTGCGACGAAAGGAGCTACCTGACACCAACACCTCTTCATTGAATAAATCGCCCCACGAAAGAGGAAGGCAAAAGTTGATACCTAACAAATGGAAGAAACGTATCCAAATCTGATAAGGAAACTGCCAATGAAGCAGAAGATGATTAACCGACTCCGCATCCAATAAACACATAGGGCAAGCGTTCACAATAAGCATCTTGCGCGTACGCAGATTGTCAATCGTCAAGATTTTCTTCAAACCAGCAAGCCATCCAAAAATCTTAACCTTAAAAGGAGAAGGCCCCTCAAATTTTTGGATGAATTAAAGGAACATCATTTCCCTTCACCAGATTCTTACAAAAAGACTTAACTGAGAATAAACCATGAGCATCGATCTCCCAAATACACTTGTCCTTTCCAGAGCCCTTCACAAAGACATTCCCTAAAAGAGACATTAGGGACATCCAATCGTCAACCATCCAATCCTCTAACTCCCGTCGAAACCGAGGACCCTAGACTACCTTGTTATGAATAACCTCATAACACCCATTAACCAATGCAGTTCTATTTAAAGCGAGAGAGAACAACATCGGAAATGACTGGGCCGAAGGAGCATTGCCCAACCATTTGTCCGACCAGAAGAGAATATCATCTCCTGTATAAACTCTATACCGGATGAAGCGATCAAAGGCCGCAAACACCGAACAAACTCCTTTCCAGAAACCAGAAACACCCCTACTAATATTTGTAACCTTCCAACCAGAATCAAGCAATGAATATTTCCTACGCATGAGAACCTTCCAAAGACCGTCAAATGAATCACCCAAACGCCAAAGCCATTTCCCTAACAAAACTTCATTAAACTGATGAAGAGGACGAATCCCAAGACCTCCTTCAACCATAGGTTTACAAACCTGAGACTAGCTAACCAAATGAAATTTTCGCCTTTCCCTATCATTATTCCACAAAAACTGCCTCTAAATCCTTTCTAGCTTGTCAACCACTGCCATAGGGCATTTGAAGATACAAATACAATAGACAGGGAGACCAGATAACACAGCTTTGATAAGAATGACCCTATCACCAATAGACAAGTATTTCCCTTTCCAAGCCGCTAACCTCCTTTCCATCTTATCTATGAGCACGTCCCAACAAACCTTTTTAGGTTTTCCTTTGCAGAGAGGAACCCCCAGATACTTGGCCGTGAATGAAGCAACTTTACATCCCAAAACTGAAGCCAACTCCACACAATGCCTATGCTCAATATTGACACCCATAAGCTCACTCTTATCAAAATTGATCTTCAACCCCGAACAAATCTGGAACTACTGAAGGACTGCATGAGCCATTTTTAGAACGTCCACATCTGCTTTAACAAAAAGAACAGTATCATCTGCATATTGTAAATGTGAAATCTCGATATCCGTATTCGTGTTGCGAAAACCCTCAATCCAGCCCTGGGAAAAGACTTTCTCAAACATAAGATGAAGAGCCTCAGCCACCATAACAAATAAATAAGGCGATAAAGGATCTCCCTGCCGGAAACCTTTTCTCCATTTTGAAGAAACCTTTAAGACTTTCATTAATCAACACCGATAAATGAGCCGACGACAGACAAGACATGACATGATCCACGCGACCCAACGATCACCAAAACCCATACGATGCATAACATGAGCCAAAAAAGACCAATCAACATTATCATAAGCCTTTTGGAAATCTAACTTACACACCACCCCTGCTTCTCCAGACACAGATTTAGAATCCAGACATTCATGAGCAACCACCACTGAATCAACTATCTGACGACCTTCCAGAAAAGCACTTTGTACTGGGGAGAAAATAGAAGGCAAAACCATTTTCAAACGATTAGCAAGAATCTTGGCTAAAATTTTATAAGGACCACCTATCAATGTTATAAGACGGAAATAATTCAAAGCAGAAGGCACCAGACTTTTTGGGAATCAAAGTAATAAAACCAGCCCCCAAATCCTTAGAGATAATTTCTCTCTCAAAAAATTCAAACACAAAAGCCAAGATATCCTGCTTAACCAAGTCCCAAAAATGCTTGAAGAATAAAATTGGAAAACCATCAGGGCCTGGGGCTTTATCCTCACCCAATTCCCATACTACATCTTTCACCTCAGTCTCATCAAACGGACATTCCAGCTTAGAATGTTGATCGATCGAGATTTCTTTAAAAAGAAATAGAAGAAGGAAGAGGAGAATTACTTCGTGAAGATGCAAAGAGCCTCCTATAGTACCAAACAATCTCCTCACAAATCTCGGAGCGATCAACAATTCTTTCCCCGTCCACCACCAAAGAGTAAATATAATTTTTCCTCTTTCTGATACTAGCCATTTGATGGAAGAAACTTGTATTCTTATCACCCTCTTTTAGCCACTTAATCCGAGAACGTTGCTTCCACTTAATCTCCTCTGTAGAGCTTTCCTTTTAAGACCAACTTTGAGCTCCTTTCTTCGATTAAGCTGATCAGACGAAAGCAAATCCGTCTCTTCAATTTGACTAAGAAGTTGCAACTCCTCCAGCCGCAATTGCTCCTCAACTTTCTCTTCCACGCGCCTAGACAAGGACCACAACCTCACTTTTCCTGTAAGAAATTTTAACTTCTGCATCAAACAAAAGCCTTTCCAACCAATAGGAGAAAACTCCCTCCACCAATTGCCAACCAACTCAAAGAACCCCTCCAACTGAAGCCAAGACAATTCAAATCTAACTAGAGTTGGACCCCAAGAATCCAATGAAGAATCCAAGATGATGGGAATATGATAAGAAACAATATTGGTTGCAGCACGTTGAGAGAAAACAATCCACACAGCTAGAATCAATCAAAAATCTATCAAGCCGAGCAAGACTTGGATTACTTTGCATATTCGACCAAGTGAAGGAAGCATCACCCAACGGAAAATATAAAAGCTCAAATCATCAATCCACCGACTAAAGCGATGCATTTGAGCAGATATTCTATTACATCCTTTCCTCTCTAACATGCGACGCAAAATCACCTCCCACACACCAAGGCAAAAGACCATTACCATTCCCTCTCCCCGACTCAATCTCCTCAAGAAACTGATCTCTCAACGCATCTTGACTCGGCCCGTACACATTAGTGAAAAGGAAAGATTTCCCAGAAGAATCTCTTCCAAATCTGCAAAAATAGAGAACTCTTTAACAGCAGCAACCAATTTCAACTTGACAGAGTCGCAAATAGTCTAAAGACCACCAGAAGCCACATCAGAAGCTTTAGCTAACCACCCCAAGCTCCCAAGACCTCAAACAATTCGAACGAACCTCTCCTCTGTCTCTAACACATTTTATCTCCTGCAGGAATAAAATGTCAGGTTTTTTAAGAAGGATCATTCGCTTCACCTGCACCCTCTTCTCCACTGCCCCCAACCCCCGAACATTCCAGGACATTACCTTCACCGAGACACAACCTGATCACCCACTGAACCTGCCACAACCAAAGTACGATCATAATTGATGGAAGATTGCAAATTTCTTAACTCTCTCCCTCTTTCGAGTTCGTTTATGCCGTCGTTCCTCATTCTTATCTCTGCGTTCTGCCTCCCAAAATTTGGTCAAGATTTGCTTCAAATGCAAAGTCCGTGTTGGTGAAGAAATCCCTAACAAAGCCCCAACTAATAACAATTTCTCTTCATCAAATGAATCTATCCGCACAGCCAAAGCAAGTCTGTCCTCCAAATCCGCATCTTTAGCGCAATTTTGAGGTCCCGACGATCTCTCGAGAAACCCTTGAGACGAGTCCTTGCGCTAAGAAGAGACCCCATGATGGTGAAAAACAGGAGTATCTTCAATGGCAGTGCCTTAGTTTCGAGATCCACCATTTTCGATGCTGCGACCAATATCCCTCAAAGCAGAGGTCTCGGGAACTTCTGACCGAGACTGCCGTTGAGAAGCCGACTCGTCATTTGCCCGAAATTGGGCCATAGAAGCAGACCCCGACATCTACCCAACATTGAATGGGTGTAACAATAACTGGGCTTAAGTTAAGACCAAAATTAGAAGACCGGCCCAAAGGAACCAGGGCCTGTCGCTGGGCCCGAGAATAAGTCGGAAGCCATGTATCTGAATGAGCCTTTCCCCGGTCCAGAATTACCTCTTTAAAAGACTTAAGAGGTAACCCTAAATTTGCTCTGCATTGCAAAACATCCCCAAGCGAAGTGGAAGGAGTCCCCGAGGCATGCGATTTTGTCGGAGAAACTTCCACCAAGGGCTGCGAAACCAGAGGAGAGCTAATCGATGAGATGAAAGGCGAAAGATTAGGGACTAAATCAGTGGAGGGAATTATAGGGCGCTACGAAACATCCCCAAGAGAAGTCCCCAACGCGTGCGTGTTTGTCGGAGAAGCTTCCACCAAGGGCTGCGAAACGAGAGGAGAGCTAACCGACGAGATGAAAGGCGGAAGATTAGGGACGAAATTTGTGGCGGAAATTACGGGATACTTCGCCGTCTCCGACAGCAGCTCAAGACGACGCGAAGTTTCCTCCAGCTGATTCAGAGACGGTCGCCGAGAGTCTGAAAAGCCGCCGCCAAAGAAGATGGAGGTGGATCTGCCCCACCGCCCCCCTTCTCATCCTGTACCAGCTGCAAAGGGGTGCCACCCAAAGAAACCACACTGCAACACCAAATCCACCATAGGCACAAATGACTTTGGCTCCACCTCAGTCCAAAGTTCAAATTGAAGACCCTCCACTTCCAACCAGAGATTTTTCGAAATTGCAGTACGAACAGGATGCCTAATCTTAATCAGGGCAAATTCCACGATCTCCATATTCAAGCAGTGTCCATCAATTTCTTCCACGATCCACATCATCGCTCCCAATTTCCAAAGGACCTCCTTACTTCAAGCATGCAACGAAACACCGTGAAGACGAACTCAGTCCACAACCAAACCAGGCCTCGTCGACTCTGACCACCCATCAATTCTAGATAATGGACCATCAACAAAGTGAGACCCATCTTAGCGAAACCATTGCCTATCCTCCTCAGAAGCCAGGACGATCCAGAACAAAATAGGAGTGAGTCATCTCACCAACACGGTAGATTTGAAGGCCCACCCCTTCAACAGCTAGTCCTTAACTTCTTGAGGCGAAGAATAGGAATTCCGAGCGAATCCAATCCAGGTATGATTCAAAACTTCAATATTCTTCTCAGTTTCAAAAACTTGAATCAAAAAATTGCCTAAATCGAACATAGTACGAAGACAGGATTTTTGTTTTGCACCCAGATATGTCGAGATCTTACTCCCGTACTTGTTTTTAACCATAGGCAATCAATTTGGAACGATGCCACCTGACCGACGATTGTCAGGCCCAAAACGAGCTTTGTTCATCGTAATTTTTTTCCTTGGAAGATCTTGCCGTTCATCAACTTAATAGCAAAATCCATTTCTTTCTCCGTTTTGAATCGCACAAAGGCAAAGTTTTTGCGTTTACCAATTCTGCGATCAAAAAGAACAAAATTGTCGAAAACAACCCCTGCGACACCGAACTCACAAACCAGATCTCCCGATCCCCAATCTGGGCTTAAGTTAAGACCAAAGGAACCAGGGCCTGTTGCTGGGCCCAAGAATAAGTCAGAATCCTTGTATCTGAATGAGCCTTTCTCAGGTCCAAGATTACCTCTTTAAAAGACTTAAGAGGTAACCCTAAATTTGCTCTGCGTTGCGAAACATCCCCAAGCGAAGTGGAAGGAGTCCCCAACGCATGCGATTTTGATTAATCCATTCAGTTGATTTAGTTCCCGAATATTGTGGGAAATACATCTTGATGTATTGTGGTGGAACATGTTCCCCAGTCGAGGAACGGTTCTCGCCATGATGGATGATCCTGTTGCAGGGCGAAAAGTTGTTCTCGCCTTGCTGGATGGTCCTTCTGTGAGGTGGCGATCACGGTGGAATGTGAAGATCCTCTAGGGCATCAATTATCGCCCAGAATGTCTCCTCCATCTGTTGTAACTTGTTGGCAGTATGTTGGGAATCATGTCAGACCGTCGTATCTAACTGACATATACTCTCGGTCGTATCATAAACATTTCCTTCCAATTTTTCAATTCGTTCCTTGTTGGTGACTTGTGCCATTCCGTCAATCACGGCTCTGATACCAAGTTGATAGGTTCAAATAGAATTAAGAACCAGTTTGAGAAGGATTATCTCTGCTTGGGTAAGAAATGGACCACAGATTTGAAATGGTAATTTTCTACATACCCTCCTCCTTCAACACATTTACATAATAAAGACAATCCTAATGACAGTTTACTAACAGCAGCCTAAAGAAAACTACCCACTACAATGTTACCTACATGGTTCAGTCCTCTGTTTCCCACTCCCTGATCAGCAGTTGTCCCCTGTTTTCCCACTCCCAGTTCGGCAGTTACAGTGAAGGCTTGGTCCAGTCCTTGGTCACCGTAGGAATGGTTTTGCTGGCCCACATGGCCCACTTTCTAGTGGTGGATCGCATCAGCAAATTAGATCTTCTACATGTTATACAGTTGCAGCCAAGTACCTAAATTTACATTGTACATGACAAGAATAATGATAATAAAAGGCATTGAAATAACAGCTCATGCTTATCAGCATATCTAGTTAGTATGGGAATTGTATAGTTCACTGCTTAGAGATACTATAACTTGAATAAAGTTCAGTGCCTGATCTCATGCTGATTTATGTAGCTCTCTTTTCAGTGCTTCCACTATGGTTGTGGAAGCTGCACTGTTTCAAGCATAGCTAGTGCCCAATTTCTGCCTTAATGTGCAAAATTATTTCACCTCTTTGCTGGTTTCAACAAACATATCCTTCATAATCATATAATGCAGATAAGGGATGTCATTCTGCACATTTATGCTTTTCTTTCTCTATTTTACTCATCTTGCAACTAAATGTAGATGTGTTTTTTTTTTATAATGGTCCTACTGATGCCTAATCTGGAAATCAAAATGGCCCTTAATATGGAAATATGAAGTTGAGTTTTTACTTCTTTTTATTTTGTATGCTATTATAATTTGTTGTACATAAAATTCAAATAACTGCTAAGCTTACAATCTGATTTTACCATTAGATTAAGGAACATAAAAATGTAACCAGAGGCAAGTGGTTTAAATATTTTGATAGAATGGATACTCACCATATCCACTATACATTTGGTGAAGTGCAGAACTTCAAACCAAATATGATCTAATGCTGTTTTATTGTTGTTACTTTTGGGAGTTATCAAAAAAAGCATATTATTTTAACTGATGCCATTTGAGATACATCTAAATGCAGATCCAACAACCTTGCAGCTTTACATTCTGGTTCAAATTTCAGAAAGAATTCCACTTTTACTGGTGAAAAGATAGTCATACTTAATAACTAAATGTAGTGTCCTCAGAATGAATTTGACAATCCAAATAAAAAAGGAAAAGTGAAGTTAAATAGACCTTACAGTAAGTACATCTGATTTCATCTCTCACAGTTCAGGATTTTAAGCCAGATGAGCAACAACATCCAGATTTTTCTGCATTGACCAGCCTTGGGGATAGAAAATCTTAGGGGCTTCCAGATGTAGATGCCAAACCATGATTTTTGAGCAATCCTTTGGCAAGCCTTCCATTTGGCTTTCATCTTCAACAAGCTGCTCTATAAATGTGGACTCCTGCAAAAAAAAAAAACTAATCAAAAAATAATATATGCTTGATTAGTTAAGATGCTATTCTTTTGATGTATATAATGTCACGCCTCAATCAATGGAAATGTAAAAGTATTATTGAACTTGAATATGCACATATGATTCCTACAGTTCAAAGTGCAAGCCATTGATCGATTGGCCCCTTCTGAGAAGACCTTGCACTAAAAGTAGCCCATACTGAAAGTGATGCAAAGCATGAGGAAGGAATGGAGGACCTGTTGTAAATACTATTCAAGAGTTAACCGACAGATTGTAAAGAGTTGAACGACAGATATTGTTAGTTGTAATTAATTTCTAATTGGTTATTCTTTCCTTTTAAGCCGCCTTGATTGGCTCTTTGTAAACTACACATACTCAGTGTTACCTTTGATTATTATGAGAAATTAGATAGCCTTAAAAACTCACTTTGAACCGTAGGCCTGGGTCTATGGTATATGGTTCCACACTCACTTTCTATTAAACTAAGTGTGGGACTATGCTCCCATGGGTCTAAAAATCTACGCAATAAAGATTGATGAAAATTGCTCCCAAGGAACTGAATTTGCTTTGACTTGGTCAACAAGAACCAAGATTAGAGAGAGGAGGGTGGTGCCAACATGTCTTGATTCTCTCTCCCTCAAAGTGGCAACCCATAAGAACTCCAATGAGGATGCAAGATCTTAGGGTTTTCTTTTTTTAGTTACTTCTTGTCTTTAGTTGCCTAGGTGTCTTGTAGTAATTTTTTTTTTTTGAAATGTGGTGTCTTCTAGTAATTGGAGGAGCATATTTAATTGTTGATGTGTCACGTAGCCATTGGTCAATAAAAGTATGATCAGGACCAATGACATGGCACACGCCATTGACCAATAAAAGTGTGATCAGGACCAATGACATGGCACACGCCAAAATTTTAGCGAGATTCTAGACTTGGGCGCCTTAGCTTGTAGGTGTCCAAGTTCATTGAATATAGTGCAATGTAACACTATAAATAAGGGCCTTCTTCACCCATAGCAATCAATAGAGTTTATTGGTGTGTCTTCTATTCCTTGTGTAAGTCTTTAAGAGAATTCTTGTTGAATTATGAATCCAAGTTCTTATTGTTCATTGAGCATTTGATTCCATTAAATCTTGCACTCGAGGTGGTCTTTAGCAAGAGTCTAAATTTCTTCCCAAGAGTAAGAATTCATACTTGAGTTCACTATAGAATTTGGAGTTCCCTCAATTCAATTGAGTTCATTTTATTTTATTTTGAGGGATAAAAAATAGATTGAATTAATATTGAAAAAGAAAGTACAGGTAGTGAGTATAAAAGACTTGAAACCCGAGAAAGTAACAAGAATATAGAAATTTACATATCAAAACCCTCAATATACCTTGGTGGATGGAACAAGTCAAGAAAAAAAAAATATAAAACCACCAAATGATACAAATCTTGTATCCAAAGATTAAAGAAAAAAAGCTCCATTGTGTTCTCCTTCCACCCCAAGCTTAGCTAAGAAACCTACCACACCATTTGTAAATCTTCTAATAAGCACAAAGAATACCTTTTCTGCCAAGCACAATGCCCTGATTTTCCAGCTACTAAAACCAGTTTCCAATGAGGACGCTTGCAGCCCCTAACTCATTTTATCATATTCGCCGAATCCCCTTCTATGATGAGCTTCCCCTGACCACAACTCACCCACAAGGATAAAGCCCTCCTAATCCATAAAATCTCATCTCATTTGAATCCCTAATACCTATTGACTCCAAAAAGACTAGAGTTGAGACCTTGCTCGAATTGTGCAATACTCCTTATATCCCCACAGGTCCTAGCTTACCTCTTGCTGCCTCATCTACATTGAATTTAAAAAAAAAAACCATGCGAAGGGTGGGGGGGCCATCTCACCCTAACTTTTGCCTTCTAGAGTCGCCACTCATGTAGCCCTCCCACGACGTATAGAAGTCCAATATCTTACACCCCTTAAACTCCTTGCTGGCCACAAACCAAGGACAACGCCTCCATTTAGCCAATTGGAAAACACCATTCACCTTTAAAGCTTTATTGTCGAAAATCCTGAGGCTCCTTTCCGTCCAAATGGACCACAGAATAACCCTCGGGATAGTAGTAGCCTTCATCTTAGGTCCCATTCTAGATAAAATCCAACTCTCCACTATTCCAAGACAGGAATAATAAACAACCCACAAGACTCCCATCAGACTGGCAAACCTATACTAAAGAGAGCTAGCTATTGGACATTTTCCAAACAAATGATCTACATCCCCTTCGAAATCTCCACATAAAGTGTAAGACAAATCACTGCTAGAGTTTAAGATGCCTCTCCGGTTTAATTCCATTCTGGCCAGTATTTTCTTTTTTTAAGTGTACACCACACAAATGACTGAACCCTCAGGGGGGAAACTCCAAACCATGCTGAGAGGCCAGGACTAGATATATCACGAGATTCAATAAGAGCCAAAGCAACCCCTACCTTAATTGAATATAAGCCCGACGAATCACTAGTCCAAATACATTCATCGTCCTCTTCAAGAAAAATTAGAATATCCCTAAGGAAGATCTAAATCATCCAAATTCTCTTGTTCGAAAACCCTAAGACTTCTTCTAAAACCGATCTCCCATCTAGTGACTCCTCCTTCCTCTACATAACAGTCCATGGCCTTGGCTTGCCTATTACTAGCAATCATATATAACCTAGGACATGCATCTTTCAAAGGTCTCTCTCCTAACCAGAGGTTGGTCCAAAACAAGGCTCTATCTTCTTTCCCAACTAGCAATCTCAACTTTTTCTTATAGAGGC
Source organism: Chimonanthus praecox (assembly GCA_022113865.1). Lineage (NCBI taxonomy): Eukaryota > Viridiplantae > Streptophyta > Magnoliopsida > Laurales > Calycanthaceae > Chimonanthus > Chimonanthus praecox. Next base: position 43,837,760 of record CM039093.1, read on the forward strand.
TACCCACATTTCCCTTTTCCCTTACCAATTCTCCACCAAGCCTTTACCAACAATGAACCTTTCTTCTCAACATTATCCCCTAGTTTCCACCCTCCTACATCCTCCACCCCCACACCTTGCAACTAGTATTTTCCTCCGCATTGCTTCTCTTCCCCTACTAAATCTCCAACTCCATTTACATAGCAAAGCTTGGTTTCTAATCTCCAAAGAAACAACACCTACACCCCCAGCATATTTGGGTTACCAGCCTACTAGGTGCACTTTTTTTTACCCTGCTTGTCTTCCCACAGGAAATTCCTGAACACTTGTTCCAGTCTATTGACAACCCCTGTTGGCATTTCAAATATGGACATTTAGTAGACAGGCAGATTGGCTAAAACTAATTTTATGAAGGTCAACCTAACGCCGAATGATAGGTAATTCCTCCCCAACCCATAAGTCTTTTCTCAACCTTTTCTATAACCGGTGCCCAAAATTGCTTAGACCTAGGATTCTCTCTAATAGGTAAGCCCGGGTATGTGAAGGGAAATTTTCCAACTCCAACCTAATTCATCTGCTAGGCTTTCTAAAAAATCTCCCCGCACCCCAATTCCAATCATGGTACTTTTAATTTAAATTAATCTTAAGTTCAAACACCAGCTCGAAACACCTCAAAGCTACCATATACTAAACTTCATTCCTAAAGGCCTCACCCAAAAGAACAGTGTCATCTGTGAATTGCAAGTGGGACAAAGGATCACCCTACCTAAGTCCTCTATTGGCCACTATAGGATCAATTGGAGACCCATTGAGTAATACAAAATAAGACGTGTCCTCTACACAAGCCTTCATCCTTAGCGTCTATCGTGAACCAAACCCCATTTTATCAAATAAGTACCCACAAAATTCCAATCCACATGATCATATGCTTTCTCCAAATCAATTTTAAACAGTATCCCCGGTTTCCTTTCCTTCTTCCTAACGTCTAACACCATTTCATTAGCAATTAACACTCCATCAAGGATTTGTCTATCTTCTATAAGCGCCCTTGAGATTCCCCAATGATTTCCCTTAAAGACCACTTTCAGTCTTCCCACCAAGACTTTGCCAAAAGTTTATAAACACAACCTATCAAACTAATTGGTCTAAAATGAGATAACTCCGATGGTCCTTCCCTTTTTGGAACAAGGGCTATGAAACAATTATTCAACCCCTTGTTCATTACACCCCTCATGGAATTCTTCAAAGACTTTGATAAATCAGGACCTACAGTTTCCCACAAGTTCTAATGAAGCTGAAATTGAGTCCAGTTTCTTCAGCCCATCTTCTAAGTGGATCTTGAAGAAGATTCTCTAACCCATTTCAATTGAGGTGTTCATTTTGGATTTATCTGAATTTAATTAAGCCAGACTAAATTTCATTGGATTTAGATCATGCAAAAGTCAGATCCTAAAATTGATAAGTTGTGATTATGACGTCCCCCTATTTGAACCTAAGACCACACCAAAAAGATCCCAGTCTATCGATTTTTGCCAATTCTACTTTTGAGTATGTTTTGTCACTATGCTTTCTTTAGTGTCTCTTTGTAGACTGTAGACTGAAATGATTATTCTCATTGAAAAGATTTCAGGGACTCTAAAAGTGACTCTAATACTCCAGTGACTGCAGGGACATAAGACTAATTGGTATGTATCACCAAACAGTAAGCATGTCTACATACTCAAGGGCGTATCAGATTGCATGGTTTCTCAAATTTGTTCATTCTGTAATGAAATAGAGAATGACATTGGAACAGGTTGGGCTTGTATCAGTATACCAATAGGGAAATTTAGCAAGCACAGTAATCATCTTTTGAGCAGAGAACTAACTTGGAATCCTTCCTTGACTGAATCTAGCTGCCTAATGAATTCAGGAGTGGGGCGATGAAATCTTTTTGGGTCCCAAAGTATTGTACTATTGAAGGCGAATCCTGACATGTCAACATGGAATCTCCGAATTCTTCTCCTTCTTTCATTTGTGTGCCATCCAATAACTTGGCTTCCGTTGCAGACAGGACCTTCCAATATCACTTGGTTCTTGCTTTCTGTAAGCATGGCAACTGGCCAAGTACCAAAACGCCTGCATCTCAAAATCAAACTGGTCATTATATGAAACAGACAAGAACCCAGATAGAAATGTACTACATAAGTTTTGGAATATGTTCGTCGTCGAGTTTTACAAAGGTTAACTAAACAGTCTTTTGCATGAGTTTCAAGTCTGGGAGCTCCGAGGTTAGTTTATGATCCCTACAAGACTAGTCGTTGAATTGTGACACATACAAATAAGCAGGGTTCACAGGCCCCATAGGGCCCAAGCAAGGGTTGTAGATTAGATGCATGCCAAATCAGCCCATTTGTCATCTCTCATTCTCTCATCATCATCTATAAAACAGATGGATCCAATGATTTCATTTTATTCAATGGGTAATATGACCATGAAGAATCATCTTTCGGTCCATAGCTTATCCATAAACTTTGCTTGGATGTAGTGGAGACAATCGACCTCACCCATTGCCATGAGTCTAGTTGATGAATAGTCCAGCATAGTGTCTCCAGAATGTCTATTGAATTCATATTGTACAAGGAAATTATTGGAAAACAACAAAAAAGGCACTTCATATTGGTCGAGTAAATCATGCAAATAAGTCAGAGGCCAGGTTTCATGAAAAGGCCCAAATATTGCTAAAGTGCACTAATATGGAATTCAAATTAATGGGAAATCTGATGAATGTTTCTTTTGTTATCTTTCAAAAAAAAAAAAAGAATTACCACTCAAAAAAAAAATATGATGAATGTTGCTAAATACCCTGGTTTTAAAGAAATAAAATCACCATCATCATTGTTGTCATCATATAAGTGTTATCCCATTTATTAGAGTTTAGATTTTGGAGTTCTGCACTCATCCATGCTTGAAGAGGATTAAACTTTCATCATGCTGAAGTGCATATGGAGCTACAAGGAGAAAACTAAGACAACCAAAATTTAACATTGATTGAACATTTGCATTATAAAATAAGTGAAAAGAACGCATAAGAGATATATTTAGCAAAGAACAAACCAGAGTGAGATTTCCATACAGTAGAGGAAAAAACAGTGGAAGACTGTGAAATTACCTGATTTCCCTCATTTGCTCAAAAAGATTGACTGAGTAAATGTTATAGTCATCTGCAAAGTAGACAATTCCATCAAGATGGTGCTTTTCTATGTGAGAAAGAGCCACATTTCTTTGATGTACACTTCTGTGTCTCACACTGGTCAAATTTGCCTGGCAAACAAGATATCTGTACATCACCCCTGTTCTCCTCAAAATTTCAGCAGTTTCAGGAGACTGGAAAGACATATCAACGACAATCCATAGTAGAGGAGGTGGGACAAGTCTTAATGTTTGGGCCAAACGATTCAAATAATATGCTTGAAATGGTCGATTATAGGTTGGAGTTACAATTATCAAAAGCTTCCTATACAAGAAATCCAAATCTTTAATGGGAGGTACAGCAGAGAGGGTATCGGAAATCTCATCTCTCAGTTCTAGTTTTGCCTGAGTTTCTAGGCTAGCATTGGGCTTGAATTCTTCATTCTCCACCATTGAAGCCCTGTGTCTAGACACATCAATGTATTCACGTTCATTTCCACTTGGTGGGCTTACCTCAAAAGAAAATGCTTGATGCTTTGAAGAAAGACTTCTTGGGAAATCCATGGAGATTAAAGGAGTGAAGCCAATAAAAATCCCAACTACAAAACAGACAAAGAAATGAAAGAATGCCCTCTTCCACCCATTCCCTTTTGGTTTTGATGGCCTCTCCATAGGCCGAGAAGATCTCTTCAAGCAAGTGCTAAGGACAACTGTTTGAATCCTCTGAAACACTGTAAGAAAATCCATGGAACCAAACAACACAGCTGATAGGCCAGCTGATGGTAAGTACTTCTGTGCACAAGACAACTTGGATGATGAAGATGAGACTGGAAATGTCTCCCCATTTTGCACACCTCCATCTCGCTGCACAAGTGACATTGTTCTTCTAAAAGATGCCATTTTTCCAAGAGAGCAGAAAGAACTTATCTGAAATCAATCTTCTACTCTTATCAATAGAACAACTCCAAATCAATGGCAAGCTAGGTGAAAGCCATAACAGGAAAATATCCCACCCAAAGACAGCACTGTTTCAGTTCCCTCCAAACCATGAGATAAAACAAGATCCCTAATGCTCTCCAATCTTTCAAAAATGATTGAATACTCCCTAATCTCTCTCTCTCTCTATATATATATATCTCTAAAATTGTAAAAAAGAAATAGCTGTCTCAGACAAACATTACCAAAACTACCACTTGATTAAATGAAACCTTTCTCCAACTCCAGCTACAAAAGTTTTCAGCTTTTAATTACCAAAACAGTCCACTCATTTTATATCTGTAGACAATTAGAATCAGAGACTCCAGCAGAACAGAACCTCCCACCAATGCAGCGCACATCTGAAATTCAATTATGAGAATATGCCAACATCAGATCAAAATTTGCATTAGAATGTAAGCTGCAAATGATCAGACCATGTATCCATTCCTTCGTAAAGAAGATAGCATGAAGTTACCAAATTGAATCACCAAAAAGATAAAACATTTGAAAGATCAGTGTCACTTCCACTGGAACAACTTCACACGAAATCACAACTGCTCTGATGCTATGGAAATTCAAAATTCTCTCTCTAAATTTCTCCTGCTGCAAAATCCTCCACCAAATTACTCCCACCTCATAAACAAACTCAATCAAGCATTCACAAAATCGAAAACCAACACAGAGAAACAGCTTTTTCTTCCAATCACAACGATTAAAAAGAACTATCCTAGAATTGCTCCACTCTACAACAGAGTTAGAGAAAAATGCTAAAAAAGTAGAACAAGCAGCCTTCAAGGAAAACAACCATAACCCATCTCCCAAATCTCAAGCAGCATCAATGAAGCTCAAAAGAATTCATAAAAGCGATATCTAGGGAAGGAAATTGGCAGCATTTTCCACTGCCCTGATAATGTTACAAACCTCGCCTTGCAGATTAGTGGAAAATAGAGTTTTCCAGATAAAATGATATATGGGTGTTGCTCTTCTTGTCAGGTTGGGACTAGCAGGTGGTGATTCCAGATCGAGCGTTCCGATACTTGGGTGCTTTGGATCTGGTGCGTGTGTTTCCGATATGTCGGTTAAGAAGCCGTGATTTTGAGTGGGAAGGGATCGAAGGGAGACAAGACAGAAGAATGGAAGTGAGAGTTCAGAGTGAAGACTGAGAGTGGCCAAAGGTGAGGAAAGGAAGAGATTCTTTCTCTCTCACTCTCTCCTTTTTCATTTTTACCAAATTCTTTGCCAATTTATAAAGTTATTTTTTGGCATTTTTTAGCTAATCCCTTTCAGTCTCAGGCTCTCAGCAAATATTAGAAATTTATAATAATGAATTTTGATAGTTTTCGCTTTTTAGCCCAAAAAATCTGCATGTGGACCCAACTTCTCTCAACTCAACTCGAAGATGCGAAATTCAATGAGTTGAGTTCGGATCTAGACCCAATTTATACTTAAAGACTTAAAGACACCTGCATTACTCTCTCATGAAAATCTTCATACTAGTAAAATATTAATCAAATATTATTTTCTATTATATAATATAATGTTATATAAGCTGAACATGTAAAGCAACAAAAAGTAGGTTAGTATTAAAATGTTGGTTATAATTGTAAGTGCCTTGGTTCGTTTGAGTTACTCTTATTGTCAATTATGTGACTCATTTGGACTTGCCTTGGATAAATTAGAAGATCTACTGTGAAGTTGAAGTGTATACACCAAATACAGTATTGGCACTCAGGTAAGTGAACCGTAGGAGACCTTAGGCTAAGTCAAATACTTTAGAAGTCAATTGGTTATAAACTGGAAAATAAGATAATAAGTGACTTTCAGCCTCGAGGACTCATGCAGTCTGCTGAGGCCTCGCAGCTAGTTATGCTGAGCTGAGTTGAGTCTAGCTGACCCTGTGTTTTGCTGACTCAGTCTCCTATAGATTTAGAAAGTTAAAATCTGTGTCTGTTTAATTGAGAGGTAATTATGGTAAATTGATTGGAAGCTTATTATAGTAAATAAATTTATCCACATGGTGAGATGGATAATTATGGTAAATTGATTGGAAGCTTCTTATGGTAAATAAATTTATCCAAATGGTGAGATATTGCCACCTCACTTAAATTTGAATTTGAATACCCTTGGAGAGCTGTCCATGACAAGTATGGAAAGGTTCCTCCATGAGTTGTAAACCATCTTACAATCTTCCCATCTAATCCTTGATTGATGTCTAAAATAAATGAATTGCAAATCATGCACGGTAGATATGAGGTGGCTGGTATCTGGCTGTATTCTGTCTGAATAGATTAAACTGCACATATGTGCTGTCTTTACAAACTTACCGCCACGAGGCCTCATTGGAAACCTCGAGGCCTGGTAAGCATGACTTACTGCAATGCTTCAGACAGTCTTATAAAATAACAGTAAGTTGTTTGTAAGAGCGACGAAACACACTGAGAAAAACAGGAAAAGTATTACAGTGTGTCCAGATCATTCAGCCTACCCTCTTTACACTTTCTTCATCATCTTCCTTAGTTAATGTTCGGGTAATCAATACCCCAATCCTGATGAAGAGTAAGGTGTTCATATAGGACTATAAAATCAATCATACCCATGTCCTACTACTGTGCCAATGAATACTTTGATGATGCTGATTTGATGGAAATGGTCACACAGATAAAGTAAAGAAGAAAGAGCTTAAAGGAAAACGGTTAAGGCCCAAGGCAAGTATTTCTTCTTCGTTTTATTTTAAACATTGTATGGTGGATTAGATCAGTGTAATTGAACTACCTTAAAAAATAGATGACAACGATTAGACCAGGGCGGTCGAACCTTTCAAAACTAGATTATAGTATTTGGGTGTGACTCCCATACATAGTGGATTTGGGATAGCCCTAGAGAGGGTGAGTCCAACAGTGGATGTAGGTTCAGGTGAACCGAACCATTATATATCGTTGTGCATGTGTGGTTTGCATTAATGGTTTGATTCATTTGTTTATCACTTGCATACATGTTTATTCCGTTGCACATATTGTTAAATCTGATTTATATTTAAAATGGAACTAAAATTGAAAACTAACTTATTCACCCCCTCTAAGTCGTGCATACTTTTAGTAACGGAATTTCAATAATTACAACAATAAGCACTTAACATTTGTATTAGAAGTGTTTATACATTAATCATGTGATATCATCTAATATTTTAATTTAGCAAAAGTATTTTGTTTTTATATTTTGTAAATAGATTAAATAATGTTTGCAACTGACACTTAAAATTGAATTTGGCACTTTATTTTTATAGACTAATTCGATATTAATATGATTTATAACTGACATCTTTATGATTGTAATGAAACATTATTTATCTAATAACTATATCGATAACTTTGGTAAATAAATCAATTAGATATTAATAATGAAAATTTTAAGCTACCGTTTTGGTTAAGCGAAAGTTGGCCCACTTTACGGGTCCAATGAGATGCTACTTATGTTCAAACCCATTCATTTATCATAGGTTCGAGCATTTCTTGGATTGAGTTTAGATAACGAAATAGCCTAAAAATAGTTAATTTTATAGAACTCTAATTAAAATGTACCTATTTATTAATAGAATTTAGTCTAAATGTATTTATTTATTAAATCTAACCATTTGCAACGGAATATTGCAATATAAGGTTCATCAAAGCCTTGACTTCTTCGAATAAATCAAGTTATATTTTGAAGTCTAACACTGATTTATTTTTCAATTTCTAAATTTTTGTGGCCTTAAAAATTATGTGGGCAAAAATACAAATCACGTTAATAAAAGAAACAGGTTTCTACTTAAATTTGAGGGCACTAGAAATCATTTGAATTAGGTCAATCAAGCAATGTTCTTTGAACTCCTCAATTTAGTTATTTAAATTGATCATTTTTTATAGCATTTTAGAAGGGAATTGTTGGAACGTCAAACAAGGAAACCGGTCCACATTTCATCTACTTGTCAAATCTTTCTTGAGTTCTTTTACCTTACTTAAGAGTTACTTTACATCTCTAGATGGCTATAAAGAGGGCTAAAGAAATCTCAAAATTACACCTAGCATCTTTGAATGTAGCAACCCTAACAAGGAAGAGTTTAGAGTTAGTGGATGTTACGTCAAAAAGAAAGCTAGATTTAGCTTGCTTGCAAGATACTAAATGGAAGGGTAGGAAAGCTAAGGATTTAGGTGAGGGGTTCAAGTTATTTTATGTTGAGGAATGTAATTCTAGGAACGGCGTAGGCATAATGGCTAGTGGCACTATTAAAGAAACAATCGTTGAAGTTCTAAGAATAATTGATAGGATTTTTAAGATAAAAGTGATTTTAGATCATGAAGCTCTAATTATTATTAGTGCATATGCACCTCAATTCAGATTAGGAGAGAGTGAGAGATGACTTTTGGTGATCCATGGATGATCTAATACAAAGTATACCATTGGATGAGAGTGTCATAATAGGTGATGACCTAAATGGACACATAAGAAGAATGGATGATGGGTATAGAATCACACACGGAGGACATGGGTTTGGAGAAGGAAATAACATTGGGGAATCACTTTAGGCTTCACGGTAGCTTAATATTTAGTTATAGCTAATACATGCTTCTACAGAAAGAAGATCATCTTATTATATTTAAGAGTAAGCATTTTAAATCTCAAATAGACTTCTTTTTACTTAGATGTAGAGAGGTGACTCGTTGTAGGGATGTAAAGTCATCCATAGTGAAAGTCTACACAACACAGACTTTTAGTTTTGGATTTAATTGTTAAGAGTGGATTCCAAAAAATTATCAAGAGAGGAGCCAACTAGAATTAGATGGTGGAATTTGAGAGGGGAAAAAACAAAAATTATGAAAGGCAAGGTGCTTAGTAATGGAAAATGGGGTGTTGATTTGAATCCTAATGAGATGTGGGGTAGGATGTCTGGAATTATTAAAGTTATAACCAAAGATGTTTTAGGTGAAACTAAAGGAACTAGAGTAGGGCGTATACATAGTGGTGGAACAAGGAGGTAGAAAGAGCTATGCATTAGAAGAAAAGTCAATTTAATATAACATAAATTAATGAATATGGTCGGTTGGGAAAATTATAAGTTAGCTTGAAAGACCGCTAATAAACTGGTAAGTAAAGCCAAATATGAGGACTTTGATGGTTTATATGCCAAATTAGAAACGAAAAAAATGGGAGAAAAGAATTTATAAGCTTGCAAGGTGCGTAAGGGGAGAAGTAGGGACCTTGACCACGTGAGATGTATTAATGATGATAGCCAAAGGATGTTGGTGAATGACAAAAAAATTGGGGAAAGATAGGAAACCTACTTTAAAAATTCTTGAACACTCAATTTGAATGTAAAGATTATTTGGAAGGAGAGACAAATGAACGTATGGTAAACAAAATAACAGAAGCGGATGTGCATCAACCTTTGAAAAAGATGAAGAAGATTAGAGCATTAGACAACATTCCAATCGAAGTTTGGTCTATTTTAGGTAAAAGGGGAGTGTGTTGGTTGACTCGATTATTTAACAAAGTTTTAGCCTCAAAATATATGCCTGATGAATAGTGCATGAGCACAATAATTCATTTTTTATAAATACAAAGGAGACATCCAAAGTTATGTCAACTACCGAGCAATGAAACTCATGAGTCACACAATGAAACTTTGGAAAAGGATAATAAAGAATCGACTATTGGGTTTATGTCATATAGGTCTACAGTTGAAGCGATTTTTATCTTAAGATAATTTATGGAGAAATGTGGAGAAAAGAGGAAAAACCTTTATATGACCTTTATTGATTTAGAATTGGCCAAGAATAAAGTACCAAAGAGTTTAATTTGGATAACGCTGAGAAAAAAATATCTCCGACGACTATGTTGATATTATGAAATATATGTACGAAGGTGCAACCACTTACATTATAATTGTTTGTGATCAGACTGCGAAGTTTCATGTTAGAGTATGTAATACCCTGCCCCAAAAAGTCCCACATTGCTAATGGGATTGGAAATTCCCGGGTATATAAATAATAACATTCCTCCTTCTAGCACAAGGCCTTTTGGGAGCAACAATGGGTTGGCTTGCCAAAGCAAAGCCATGCGGACCCGTGTGTAGGCCCAAAGCGGACAATATTGTGCTAGCAGGATGGGTCGTTACTAATGGTATCAGAGCATGGTTCAACTATCTACCTGAGGGTGCAGGCTTGGTTGTTGTGTGTGTAGAGCTAGGTAGATTGTAATACCCTGCCCCAAAAAGTCCCACATTGCAATGGCATTAGAAATTCCCTCGTATATAAGTAGTAGCATTCTTCCTTTTACCAAAAGGCCTTTTGGGAGCAACAGTGGATTGGTTCGCCAAAGAAAAGTCATGCGGGTCCGTGTATAGGCCCAAAGCAAACAATATTGTGCTAGCGGGACGGGTCGTTATAGAGTAGAAGTCCATCTAGGATCTACTTTAAGTCTATACTTATTTGCACTAGTCATGGATGACTTAAAGTTGGAGTCAAAAGGCTTGAGAATTAGTAGAACTAAAACAAAGTACATAGAATGCCACTTTAGTGAGTTAGATGATAGTGTGGACTACTTGATGAAGATAGGAAATGGTTTAGTTGCACATTGTCATAAGTTCAAATATTTGGACTCTATAGTAGAATAACAATGAGGTTCTGAATTAGATATTACAAATAGAACAGGAGCTTGGTTGGCAAAATGCAGACAAACTAGCATGGTCTTGTGCGATAAAAGAGTCTCCCTTCGCCTGAAAGGACAATTTTATAAAACAGTTGTTAGATCTGCGATGAGTTACAGTGCAGAGTGTTGGGAAAAAAAACATTGTTAGGATAATAGAGATGTGTATGCTGCAATGGATCCCTAGTGTAACTCTGAAGGTAGAGTTAGAAATGATAATATCAGGGATAGTTTAAAGATAACATCGATAGATGACAAATTGCGAGAAAGTCATTTGAGATGGTTTGGCCATGTTATTAGAAGATTAGGCACAACCCCAATGCGTAGAGTTGAGAAGCTACAGATCAAATGCAGTAAGAAGAGAGGACGACCTTTGAAAATATAGAGGAAAGGGATAAAAAAAAAAAGATGTTGGGTTATGGAGTGATGATGAAATGGTTTTTTATAGGCCATTTGGAAAAGAATAATTCATAAAGCCATCTGGTTGTCGATGGCAATGAAAACTATCCGAGTGTGTAAAACCACTCTTCTAATGTGATCAAATTTTGAAACTCACACACACGCTATGTTTTTTACTACTGCATTTAATGAATTTCTCAGATCTTCCTGAAGTTTCCCAGACCGCGTGTTTTAAACGTGAAGTATCGATCACTTTTGTAAAACCCCGATTTTTTTAATACCCCGTAAACCAAAAATTTGAAAAAACGGACATTCTTAATCTGTATTTTATCAATCTATGTGGCATTTTTAGAATTTTGATTTGACATTTTAGACGCCCAATTCAAGACGTCAAAACTCCAAAAATGTGGGTCGTCGATTTATTAAAACATTCGTTTTCTCCAAAATGGTGGGCTTTTCATGTCGAAACGAATTTCCGACTTTACCAACCTAAGTAACGCCCACGTTCTCAACGCGTCTGTGGTGTTAGATTTTATCGAATAAATTTCTAAAATACCTTAATTGACATAACTTAGTTATGAAGCTAAAAATGGGATTTTATAGATTTTTTGAAAAAAAAAATGAAGAAGAAAAGATGAAACAAGCAACTACTCATCCACCGGACACCACACATGAGGCATCCAACAGCTGGGGCACCCAGGTGCCTTCATCTAAAGACTATAAATAGAGGATATGGCGTCAGTTTTAAAAATTAAACTCCATCTCTCTTGGCTCTCTACTTTTGTTTCTGTTTTTCTTCATTTCCTTTAGTTTTCTTCAGTTCTGCAACTACAAAACAGTAGTCCTTCAGTGTTGATTTTGAGTTGATTCTCTGAAGCATCCTAGGTGTGTTTTCTCCCAATTTATTATTTTTCATTTATAGATCATGTCTAGAGGAATCTATGGTTAAAATTTCGTAGCCGGTAGAAATCTCAAAAAAAAATTCCCGCAAGAAATTTAGAAAAAAATGGAGAACTGCACCAATAGGTGGAGAACCACTCGACCCATCGAAAACCAACGGAGGGCATAAAGTGGCTTGTTCGGCTGTCATCAACCAGTCGAACTCTGCAATAATTTTATGGGATTTTTCTTGGTTATTTTATTTTAGGGGCAAAATGGTAATTTTTGAAAAAATTCAAAAAGTTGGAAAGTTGATTTTTTTAAGAAAATTCATGTACTTGACCAGTTGTGTGTTTATTTTAAAGCAATAGATGTTAAATATTGTCTTTTTTCTTTTCACCAAAATTGGCCAAAATTCTACATCTCTTAAGAAACTTGCAGCACTCTGTGTTTCTGTAGGTGTTGCATGCAAAATAGGTCCATTCTTGTACTATGTTCTGAGGGATAATCTCTAGAGTTGCGAACACTATTTCGAAATGTCTCAGAGGCCTGTGCACTTGATACTTGCAGAACTACTCCATCTGTAGACCACCTAGTCCGTTTGCCATCTGAGTGACGAGTAAATTCTAGTGAAGAACGTTCTGCTCTAAAATAGGCTGGTACAACGGTTAGTATTATGTATAGTGATATATCAACTGCTTTTCTTTCTTTACCCTCGGCTAGAATTATGTATAGTGATATATCAACTGCGTTACTTTCTGTAACCTCTGGGCCAGTCTCAATACCTTTTCTATGGCGTTCGTCCAAAGAGAATACGAGACGGGCACTGAGTACTTTATGTCATTTTTTGTTCTCTGTGTGTTTTGATTGTTGAATCTTCTTAGAACACCTCCTCTCAATGTTATTTTTATTTTTTTACTTTTTTGTTAGTTTTGCTCTCACTTGAAAGCTCTTATTACGCATGTATTCCAGAGGCGCGGTCTTAGACACAGACACGGTCACGACTCAGTAAAAAAAAATGACAACTCAGGACTCAATCGAACCCAATAACAGAATTGACAAATCAGTCTTACTAGGGGAGACAAATTTAACTTTTAGGCCAACATTAACGTTTTTATAGTTTCGACAAAAACACTCGCCAGTTAACGGTACGGAAATTTAACCACATTATTTTATTTTAAAGTGCATAGCATTATTGCATTTAAAATCTAAAGTTCTATACCGTTGGTCCTACGACAATAAATGAGAGGCCCATGGATGATACATTGACGGAAAAGATGTGAACGGGACCAGAACGCGATATCGAAATTGTTCACACATTAAGTGATTAATTGTGTTTCTTCATGAGAAACATGAACATAGAAAAGTGTTTAACATGCCGAGACCTAGCCATCTTGAAACGGAGTATGGAGTTGGTGATCGTATGATCAGTTCCCAACTCGTGGTTCTGGTGGGAACGCACATTATTTGTGTATGTTGTGTGATATTGTGTGTTGCATGGCTGATGTCTTCAAATGGAAAATGGTAATTAAAGGGTAGACGTACCCGATCTTCAGTGGTGGTAAAAGAGGTTGTTATTGCTTTCTCTTTACTCTTACGTTTACAGTCATTACATACTGCAATTTATTTACCCCGGTTTCTAATGATTTGAGTTGTGTAGTAAGTATAGTGTTGTTAGTGCCCCGACTTACTGAGTCAGCTATTTGTCAATTCCATGACTTAGGGGAAGCAATTCCTAGGAAGGTTGAAGCTATGAACAAGACTCAAGGTGTGATGAAGATTAAATCCAAAGCTCAAAAAAGGAAGATCAAGTGAAAGATGCAAACATCACCAAGTGTATGACAATCACCAAAGGTAAATTGGACATAGATGACTTTAGGTGGAACCCACACTCTTAGTGATCCATGCCCAGACTTAGTGGAACATGTTAGTTAAAACATTAACAAGCCTTAGTGCACCCAAGATAGTCACAAAACCAAATGGGACAAACATTGAAAATCTAGTAAACTGTCAGGTCCACACGTCGAGTCCACCGACCCATCGGTGAGACATGACAGACCCATCGTGGTCTTCGACACATCTACCAGATTGACAAAGGTTTTGAAATGGACACACTGCCATTCGGGGTTACTCTCAAATCGAGTGTATCTAGTTCATCAACCCATCGGTGATAACAGGATCGACCCATCGAGGTCACCGATACATCGACTGGAAAAATCAAGTTTCTGATTAGGAATAGACTGTAAAACCAGGTTGCTCTCAGATCGAGTGTCTCGTGCGCACGACACGTCGACCTGGGTTGAGTGGGTTCTGGAACTTAGAACTCAGGGGTACTCTTAGAACAGAACATCGATGTAATAGACCCATCAAGAGTACCAGGGCCGACCTATCGATGGTACCGACATGTGTACCTGGGTTTGACAAGTTTTTGACCTTGAAACTCTGTCTCCATGGCTTTGCGTCAAGCCGCTATGATCGACAAACCGACGCATCGACTACAAGTCAAGTCGACTCATTGAGGTGACCGACCCATCAGTAGTGACCATTTTATATCCGTCGGAAACTTAATGATCAAATTGCAATGGCATTATGCCAGTACCGACCCATCGACTAGGTCGACCCATCGACAACCCATAGTTGGGATTTTTGTGTTTGCCAATATCTTCTCCAAACCTTGAAGAGTTTGGTTGGAGACATTGGACCTTTCACATATGAAAATCTTAGAGGCATTACCAAAGCATCCCAACCTCTCTCTATGCACTAAATATTGGTGAATCATTTGAGATCCAATGTTCCATAGATTGAGATTGAGAGAGAGGAAGGCAAATCACACTAGGATAGATGTTGGTCACCCAATTTCCTACAGACCTCCCTAGGATTGTGATTTCACGTACTCGGCACGTCTTTGTCATCGAACGACATCACATTAGGAGATTCTTCAAGAAACACATCTGCCTCAAGTTGTAAGCTACAAAAGTAAGTGCTTGTTAGTGTTTGCTTTTATTTTAAATCATCTTGTGAAGTGGATTAAAGCATGGTGCTTGAACCACTATAAAAAATAGAGAGATAAGGACGTAGACCGGGGTAAATCGAACCTTTCAAAATCTTAGGGATTGGTGAAATTCTCAGTCAATCGAGATAAGAGGAATTCTTACTCTATTTGTGAGGGTGTAATTTCCCACATAGTGAATTGGGATAACCTAAGGTTGGATGAGTCCATCAGTAGAAGTAGGATGGTTTACTCCTAACCACTACACATCTAGTGCTGTGGGTGTTTTCCTTTTGTTGTTGTGATTGCTCTAGTATTTGCACATTCTCTTGTCACACAACACTTGATTAATCTTGTTATTCGCTGCTTATTGTTTTGATTAATCAAGAATTTTGAGAAGGCCGTTAAAATCAGGATATCCCTATTCACCCTCCCCCCTCTCTTTCTCTCTCTCTCTCTAGGGTTAATCTTGCTCTAGCACACCGGGAAATTTCAAGTGTGATAAAAACTGCTGATTTATTGTGTATCATTCCATGCGGGTGGGCCTAGGAATCCATGTTAGTTGAGTGAGAAGCTATCATGATATGCGAGATCTGTTAACTGGTTAATCGGGGATTTAATCTATACATTAATGTGCATTTGGTTGATGTATTGCATATCAAATTACCCTCACGTACTGTATGGAGCACTGGGCTAAAAATAGCTGCTAGTGTAGGGTATATTCGCGGTCTGAGTCTAAACAACAAATCTCGATTGACAGGGGTATAATGTTTTTTAGAAAGAAGTGAGCATGCATTTTAGTTTAGATTTACAATGCTAGGTATTAAATCATGAAAAGAGTTGCATGATTTCTAAGTGTAAAAATTGTTGTGTGATAACATGTTAATCTGATAATATGCTTTATTATCTATTGTCTACCCTTCACTGGGCTAATTAGCCCACATCCCTTACGTTGCAGGAAATCTGGATGAGGAAAAAATGGATGATTCTCAGCTACAGTAGGGGTGGAGGCCCTCTTTATTTTTCCATGCCGTTGGGAATATTATGTTTTATTTGTGTATTGCTTGAATGAACCTCTTTGATGTAATAAACCCTTTATGTGTCCGTTTGAGGCACAATAGACATGTAATAAAATTATTGTGTTTCCAATGAACAATTCTGATGTATGGGTTGAATATGTGTTAGTAATCTTGGTGAGTGATATGATACATGTTTGAGTCCAAATGAAAGATCATGTATGACATTTTTTGTTAGGCTTAAGATAAGTAAAAATCAAAGTTGTAGACTACATTCTAACTAGGTGTATCCTTCATACCGTGGTGTCTAGTTAGGTTTTGTCTAAGGATTTGGGGCTTAAGCGAGACCATTGCAACCCCTCCAGTTTCTTGGGAACTTAACCGGCTATATGATGGTTGGATCTGAGCCTGTCTAATGTGATGTTTGAACTTTTGAGTAATTGAATGGTTCAAGCCATGTACTATATTGAGTTTAATCTTCCGTTGAATAGTGAATGCTTAGTGTTAGGGGAAAAAGAAACCCAGTTGCGTTCCAAGCCTTGGTGGGGCGAGGCGTGACATGAAAATCAAGAACAGAACTAGAGAAAAAGGAGCTAGTTAGAAATAAATTAGATTTATTTATTTAAGTAAAGGCATGTGCATTTTGATATTTCGTTTATGGTTTGGTTATGGGATTTGAATCTCATTAAGAATTTATTATTTTTATTGGATTTGTGAGACTTGGACAATAAATTCAAGTAATTGAAAAATATGAGAACACTAGTTTATTTTACTTTCTATGATTTGGGAATGTGAGCAAATTTTGGAGATTAGAATTATTCGTGTGTTAGAATTTGAATTTTACAAGTTGTGGAATACTAATTTCCTGACTTTATAACTTATTTGATTTTAGAAGGCATGAAGAATCTGTTGGCTTGGTAAATGTTTATGTTATTTGTTTGAGAAAAAAATTCTAGCCACGAATTTCTGATTTAAGACCCATTTAAGTGAACAATAGATGTTGGATTTCATTAGCAAATCATCCCCCATTTAGGTGTTGGAAGGGCGGGGTGTGACAAACATGTTGTGTGTACTATTGTTGTTTCACTTCACTTGGCTTTGAGCTCATATCATTTACATTGAAGGGAATCTAATGAATTTAGATATTGATGAAAATCAAGAACAGAACTAAAGAACAAGGAGCTAGTTAGAAACAAATTAGATTTATTTATTTAAGTAAAGACATGTGCACTTTGATATTTCGTTTATGGTTTCGTTATGTGATTTGAAACTCATTAAGAGTTTATTGTAACTCGCAAGTGCACGAACCATTAAATAGTATAGTGATTGAGTGCGAGGTCGAACCCATCGGAACTTAGGAAAATATATCTATGAAAATACACCATTGAATTACGTATTTTAAGAAATTTTGAAAACATGGAGAAAAATCATAAATATGGAGTTATTTATCTAATCTATGAATTTTAGTTTTAATTTAGAAACATTCAAAGATTAGAAAACAAAATGGAAAATTAAAATGTGTGAACTTGAATTAAAATGGTGGATTTAATCTAAAAATTATAAATAATCTCAACTTATTTTAGAACACAGAATTAAGATGCAATAAATTTACCAACCTAGTTCTCTAATTTTTCAAGAGTTTGAATTTTAAAAAAAATAATTAAATTTAAAAACATCTAAATTACTTCTACACATATTTACAGTGGAACTGGATCAAATAATCATGGAGGCATTGTTTTCATATTTTTAATATAAAACAAAGGCCTAGACTACGGAGCTATCATAAATTAGTAACCATGCATTCAAATTTTTCATCAATTAAAATTCTAATTATAAAACCCATGAATTCAATAATTAAAAATTTCTCAAATTAAACCTTAGATTAAATAGAATTTAATTTTTTCTCCAAACCTAAATATTTTAGTGCAATCTTGAAAACAAGAGCCATAGATCGAAGGAGGAAGCCTATTTAATCTAAATATTTCAGTGCATCTAATTTGAAAAATCTAGAATTAAATCCAACATTTATTTTATAAAAAGAATTAAAATCAAATCATCATAATACATGAATTAAGTAATTGGAAAACCATACTCTAATATTTCAGCACACCTTTACTTTATAATTAAAATATGAAATTTGAATTACAATTCAATGGAATTTTGGAATAAAAAAAATACAAGAACACATTGCAAAAAAAATAAAAAACCAACCTAAGATCTTTGCATGTCTTCTTTTCTTCTTCCATTCGTGCACCTCCTGCTCTCCAAAATTCAGAGTCCAGGTTCAAATTTCTCTTTCTACTTTGCTGTACACAAGCCTTGGTTGGGTTTTCTTCATACTCCTCACACCATCGATTCCATGATTTTCTAGAATGAAGCCTCATCTAATCATAGCTTTGCTGGTTGCCAATGCTACCCGTTCATTCTCCAATGCAATGACATCATTCCCACCATTTTAATCACATCAGCCCCACCTTCTCTTTATTTAATTTCTCAAGGCTACATTTGTCACTCATAATACCAGCAACCCATTGCAATCATACTTTTCTTTTTTATTACCCATTGGCTTTCCAAAGACCAACCCATTCTCCATTTTCATTCGGTTGGTGCAATCCCATTTCAATGTTAGTCTTGCTTTCCATTCTCTCCCTTTGACCATCATTGGCAACATCAAATGGGACTCGTCCACTCTCAAATTCTTTCTTCTTCTTTTTTTTTTCATTTTTTTCACGTATGCATGCTGACTGCTCCTTTCTTCTCAGTTCTGCCACGTCCATGTAGATAAAAATATATTAGACAACACCACCTCTAAATCAAGCATTAGGCAATTTTTAGGTGTAAAAAATAACATAACTTAAAAACACACAAAATACACTAAAGAGATAAAATTAAGTAAAATGAGAACACTAATAATTCTAAATATAAAATATATTACAATAATAATACAACATTCAAGAACTAACTAACCAAAAATTAAAGGGTAAAATTATCAATTTTCTATTCTTATCAGGCCGTTCCAGAATTTTTGCCTCAAACTTTATTTCACATTAGATTTTACTTAAGGTCAACTAACTTGGATATCTAGGGTCCATCTGTAACGTCCCGCCCTTTCTCAACTCTTAAAATCAGAGTATATTATTTAAAAAAAAAAAATGAATATGAAGGAAAAGGACGGATTTGTCACGACGCGAGCCAAATCCGAGTCCGAAAACCCGACTCCCAACTAGCCCAATCTAGCACATGCGTGGGATAACCCACTAAACATTTGTGAACGTGCTAGCACAACACTGCGAAAATAATAATTGCAGAAATATGATACCAATCATTTTATAGCAAAGAAAGGAAATTAATCAAACATAAATAAAAAACATTACCAACTCAAAAATCTAAGTTATTACATTCCCAATAAGTTTCTCCTATGAATCATAATTGTTAGGGCCTCGGTTTGACCGAGTCTACGTATTATCAATTCCGTGACCAAACATGGCCGTGTGTGTTGGACCTTGCCTTGGAAGAATGTGAAAATGTCAGAAGATCTACCATGCATAGAAGAGTCTATACCAAACATGTGATTGGCACACAGGTAAGTTGACTATAGTGGACCTTAGGTCGAGCCTAAACATCCTATAAATCAATGGTTAATAAATTGGAAATCGGAAAAATGTTTAGTCTCAACCTCGAGGCCTCAAGTATTTTGTCGAGGCGTCAAAGACTGTCTACATCTAAGCCAAGATCGAGACAGTTGGATTTCAGCGTATGCTCTTTGTGTCATCTGTCCTTTGACCAAATACAAATATGGGAAGGAACATATGAAAAAGTGGGAAAGGCTCCTCATGATCTTTTGCCACATCATGGTTGGAATATTTGTGGATATAAGAAGATCCTAAAAGGCTCCTGGATATGATGAGATTATGAATAATCAATTTGCCATCTCACACTAATGAAATAATCTTTTGAAGGCTCCTCATTCTATAAAGGATAAGCCTCACTGCGCACATGAAAAAATGGAAACCTTTAGAGGCTCCTCTTGAGTTGAAAAATATTATGGAAAATCTTTTTGCCTCCTGATGACTTGTTATTTAAATATTGTGATTGGCAATCACGGACAGGTGGCAAATTAGTGAGCTGGTCATTGACTAAATATCATTAAAACTAAAGTTTGAAATCTGAGAATCTAGTGTGTTGTATTGTCTTATACAGCCTCGAGGCCTTGAAGGAAATCTGGAGGCCTCAAGGCTTAACTGTTCCAAAACAGTTTTTTAAATACAAAGCTGGCTGATTTCAAAATGCAGTCCTGAATATTGGAAAATCCCAACAACAGCCAGAGACATTTCTCTTACCTTTCCTCTCTTCTTCATCATCCTTTGCAAGGACATGAAAAAGTATTCGATGTTTAAATTATGAAGAAGATGAGGACTGATTTACTAGGACCCAAAAATTAGTAAAATCATTGTCTTAGAATCTATGTTCCGCTGTGCCAAAGCTCATTGAAGAATGGACCAGATCTGAAAGAAGAGGCGCGGAGACATCAACAAAAAGAACACACATTTTGAAGAATTGTTAAAGCCCAAAGCAAGTGTTCTTTGTTTACCTTGTTTATCATTATACAGTGGATTAGATCAATGTGATTGAACCACCTTAAAAAAATAGGTGTCAAGGATTAGACCAGGGCGGTCGAACCTTTCAAAACTAAGTTGTAGTGTTTGGGTGTGACTCCCATACATAATGGATTTGGGATAGCCTTAGAGAGGGTGAGTCCAACAGTGGATGTAGGTTTAGGTGAACCGAACCACTATATATCATTGTGCATGTGTGGTTTGCTTTAATGGTTTGATTAATTTGTTTATCACTTGTACACACGTTTATTCAGCTGCATATATTGTTAAATTGATAAATTATTAAAAGGGAAAATAAAATCGGATTAGACCTATTCAACACCCCCCCCCCCTACCTAGGTCTTGCATTTCTAGTAACGGAATTTCAATAATGTCCTAATAAAGTATCAAAATAAAGAACTAAAGAGATCCCAAGCATCTCTGAATCCATCCTTTAATCATGCCTGACTACAACTGGGTCCAGCTTCTTGTTCTTTGCCTTGATCTGTATTAACATCTAGGGGAAAATATACGGGCTTAGTCAACTTGCCAGTAGGAATTTCCAATCATAAAAATGCACTATGTGTGTAATATCATATTATCATATAATAAGAATGACAATGGGGAAAAATCACCGGTTACGACCAATATATGTTTCTGAAATAAAATAAAGGAGTATCAAAGTCTCACGATTCCAAAATCATAACATGATATGTCATGGGTGTCATACATTAATAAAATGTCATCCCGTACCCATGCATCAAATCATAATTCTCATTTCATATCAATGGTTCTCATTATTGGCCACTTATGTCCACAACATTTGAGGCGGCGGCCAATAGGGTGTTGTTACCCATCTACAAATTAACTGAGACTACCGGTGGAGTGTGGCTTCCTCCCACTGCGTAGGATTTCGAGACCTACCCAGGAGCTCTTTGGCCCAATTAATGCTGTAACAATCATACACAAGGATGGGGTCAAAGTCTAACACTTGTATAATCATCGTACACGAGACCAAGCGAGGTCCGGACATTTCCTTATTGGCTCGATAATGTAAATCCCTCTCATGCAACCATGCATGAAGATCATGTATGTAATCATGATGACAAAACATACATCATATTTCTAATACTTTTGCAATACATGAAAATACCATATAATCTAACTGAATAGAAATCATATTAAAATAATCACATTTTCATAATTCAACACTCACAATTTCAATAATAAGCAATTTCGCACTTATGTGCTTCAATAAAGTAGGAAATCCTACCTAATCTAAAATGATCAGCTAAATAGAAACTCACGCGGTTGCTCAAACGACGTCGGGACTACCCTTGGTTCCTTTGTTCATGTACATGTTTCAAATTATAATTTCATGTCATTATCACATAGAATCTTTTGTCTAATTTAAGTAAGTCTAGCCAAGACCTAAATGGTCAACTATGTGATCTTCAGAGTCTAAGAGACTCCAAATGCATCTAATTTATCATCAAATATATTAGCCTCATAAAAATGTCCATGCCTCAGGCCGACATATTAACATTGTCGATACATCGCAATCTGGACACAGTCGACACATTGATAATGGCGATATGTCGACTGGCTCTGTCTGTACATGTTCATGTTTTCCAGTTGTTCTCAGTCGACATGTATCGACCCAATCGATACATCTAGGGATTCATTGGTCTAAAGTATCGAGCATGTCAACATGTTCTCCTGAGTTTGATCTATCAGTTTTCGTACTTGTCCTATGTTTTCAAACCATACATATCGACCCAGTCGATACATATACTGGTGTATATATCCGATGTGCCGACTTTCGTCGACAAGTCTGTCAGTATTAATACTCATTCTGCGTTCACAGACAGATCTATCGAGACCATCGATACCTCGTCCTTGAACCAGTTTGTTGTCTTTAGTTCGTTCTCAGCATACCCAGACCGATATGTTGGTCTGGTCGATACATTTGTCAGAGATTCGTGGGCATATTGACACAGTCGATATGTCCACAGATTCATTCTTCCTCTTTCTATTTATTTCAGATCATCTCCAGGCCGACATATCAACCTGGTCGATACATCGTCCTGAGATTAGTTTATCACCTCTTATTTCATCTATAGTTCTACCATACTCAGACCGACACATCGACTCTGTCGATGGGTCGTGCTGAGACCAGTTTTCATCATCAATTCGTTCCATATTATATCTGTTGTACCTCAGGCCAACATATCGATATTGTCGATAGGTCGTCCCGAGATCAATTCATCATTCATGCGTTTCATTTTCATTTCGGTCATACCCATTCTCGATTAACATGTCAACATGCGATGTGTTGTCCTGGGTTGGGTCCCTTCTGTTCAGTACTTAGAAGTTCCCATTCACTGGACTTCTTGTTCCAGATGACACATCGACAGAGTCGATATGTCGGCTGGGTTGGGTCGGAAGTCATGGGTTCATCTTCCATGCTTCTCCTCTACTCACTTATTCATTATCTGTATTCCTTTGTCCTTTAGATTTGTACTTACATAGTTTCTAAACACCCTAGTGTTATTAGTTTACTTAAAAACACCATAGATCTACGTACCTCGCAGGATTCGTAGGTGTACCCGAGTGGATGAAGGGCGAGTTCCTTGCTTCCTTCGCTCATTGTCGGCTCGATTTCTCCTTCGTCCTTGCCTCGTTTCTCATCCCTTTCCCAGAGAAGGTGAAGTCAGTAGAGAGAGAAGAGGGTTCACCGTCGAGCCGAGGGATAAGACATGAGTGAGAGGGTGAGGTTGAAGGAGTGAGAGGGGTGGTCGGGTATCCTCTCCTTCTCTGTTTTCTCTCTTTCTTTTCCTTCATTTCCCTTCGTTTTCCTCTTCTTTTTATCTTCCTCTTTTGGTTGCCCTAAACCCTTTAATGGGTGTTTGGAAGAATGAAACGACGTGGGTGGATTCCCATGCATATACAGCTGTGTAAGGGCGGTGGTAGACAGAGAAGTTCTGACTACCCTGACACATCGACTTTGTCGTTATGTCGATTAGTTTGATTTTGGCTTTTTACCGATACATCGACGTACATCCTCCTGGCAACTTATGCTTCGGGTTTGAATTTCAGCTTTCACCGACACATCGACCTAGTCGATGCATAGTCTGGGAAGGTTCAGTTTACCGACACATTGACCCAGTCGATGTATCGTTGGAGGGGAAATTCTGTTTTCCTTACTTATTTCAACGTACATTCAATTCCACATTTTATTCATATTATTTGGACCAAAATCTCATTATGTATTTCATTCATTTAAAAAAAAATTACATAAAATAGGGAGTTGAAACCCCAGGTCCTTACACCATCTAAGGGTATCATACTTAAGAGAGTTGCCCAGCACACGATGAAGTGATACGATAAGCTTGGACTTCAATTTTTCGTATCTTTAGCATCTCCAAGCATGCAAGGCAAGACATATATAGTCACGAATATTGACAAAAAGGTGACTAGGACTAGCTGGGGCACTAACAAAGAAGACCATGAAATTTTATATGTTGTAATAATGTGACTGTCAAATCGCTAATCTTCATGTAATTAAAATCATTGTGCTTTTATTGAGCAACTCTAATGTAATATGGTTTTATATGATATGATACATGTTTGAGTCAACGCCTGCATCTGAATGATCGCGTGGTAATTGTATGGCTAAACTCCTATTGAGATACGATACGAGTTCTTGTGGATGTTAAAATGTACAAACAAGCGTAACTTTCCCTTGTCTGTTAGGAAATAACCTCACATTCCAGCCCCACGTCGGGGTAGGGCATGACAGGATGTCCAGGATTTGTAAGGTTATAACCATTGAGGTTTTAGGTGAAACCAAAAAAAAAAACTAGAGTAAGGCGTGCAAAAGGATATGTGGTGGCGGAACGAGGAGGTAGAAAGAGTTATACATGAGAAGAAAAATCAATTTAACATTTAAAAAAAATCAATGAAAATGGTCAATTGGGAAAATTATAAATTAGCTTGAAAAACCGCTAATAAAGCGATATTAAAAGCCAAATATGAGGCTTTTGATGATTTGTATGCCAAATTTGAAACGAAAAATTAAAAAAATAAGAGAAAAGAATTTATAAGCTTGCAAGGTACAGGAGGGGAGACGTAGGAACCTTGACCATGAGAGAATGTATTTAGAATGATAGCCAAAGGGTGTTGGTGAATGACAAAGAAATCAAGGAAAGATAGGAAACGTACTTTAAAGGTTCTTGAAAACACAATTTGAATGTGGAGATTATTTGGAAGGAGGGACAAATGAAGGGATGGTATACAAAACTATAGAAATGAAAATGTATCAAGCCTTGAAAAACATGAAGAATATTAGAGCATTAGGACCAGACAACATTCCAATCGAAGTTTGGTCAATGTTAGGTAAAAAGACAGTGTGTTGGTTGAAACAATTATTTAACAAAATTTTTTCCAAAAAAATATGAATGATGAGTGGCACATGAGCACAATAATTCTTTTTTATAAAAACAAAGAGACATCCAAAGTTGTGCCAACTATCGAGCGATCAAAACTCATGAGACATAATGAAACTTTGGAAAAGGGAAATAGAGGGTCGTTAAAAGCAAGAGTCGAGTATATATGAAAATCAATTTGGTCATATAAGTCTACAATTGAAGCGATTATTATCTTAAGATAACTTATGGAGATGTGATGGCCCTGACATGAATGCTAGAGCATTCGTGACCTATCGGCAATGGTGATGGATCGCCATTGCGTGAGTGGGTGTGGTTAGAAATCCCACATCAGAAATGAGATGAATGTTGAAGGGGTTTATAAGAGGCTACACCCTTCCTTCTCAACACAACACGTTGTGGGCCTGCAATTGAGTCAAGTCCAATACAAAAACGTGCGGGTCCCCATGTGTGGGCCCAAAGCAAACAATATTTTGCCGGGCCGAGTTGGATTGAATCAGGCATTATCGGATTGGGCCATGATGGTATCAGAGCCCAGGTTCAACACTCGAACTGTGTAGGCCTATCCCCTAATTGTTACAAGTCAAGCCGAGGACGGCTCTGGGCTTAAGGGGTGGATTGTGATGGCCCTGACCTGAATGCCAGAGCGTCCACGACCGATCGACAATGGCGATGGATCACCATTGCAAGAGTGGGCGTGGATAGAAGTCCCACATAAGAGGCCACACCCTTCATTCTCAACACAACGAATTTTGGCCCTGTAGTTGAGCAATAACAAATGCAAAGCCGTGCAGACCCCCGTGTGTAGGCCTAAAGCGAATAATATTGTGCTGGGCTAGGTTGGGTTGAATCGGACACGATCGAGTTGGACCGTGACAGGATAAGTGTGGGGAAAAGAAGAAAAATGTTCATATGACTTCTATTAATCTAGAAAAGGCCAATGATAAAGTACAAAGGAATTTAATTTAGATAACTATGAAAAACAAATATATCCCTGACAACAATGTTGATATTATTGATGATATGTACGAGGGTGCAACCATTTACATTAGAACCATTTGTGGTCAAACTACAACATTTCCTATTGGAGTAGAACTCCATTAAGGATCCACTTTAAGTCCATACCTATTTGCACTAGCCATGGACGACTTAACATCAAAAATTGAAGATGAAATGATGTAGTATATGTTTTTAGGGATGATTAGTACAAATTACCAAGACAAAACAACAACAATGCGACAAACTAGAATTGTGGAGGAGAACTATGGAGTCAAAAGACTTAAGAATTAGTAGAAATAAAACAGAAGTACATAGAATGCAACTTTATTGAGTTAAACGATAATGAGAACTACTTAGTCAAAATAGGAAATGATTTAGTTACACATTAAGATAAGTTCAGATAGTTAGACTCTATAATAAAATCGCAAGGAAGTTCTGAATTAGAAATTACAAACAGAACAGATGCCTTGACAAAATGCAAATAAGAAAGTGTTCTGTGAGATAAAAGAGTATTCTTAAGTCTAAAAGAATAATTTTATAAAACAATTGTAAGATCTACAATGATTTACAATACATAGTGTTGGGCAATGAAAAATAAATAAATAAACAACATTAAGACAATCAAAATATGTATGCTATGATGGATCTCTAGTGCAACTTTAAATGATACAGTAAAAAATAAACATATTAGAGATAGTTTAAACATACTTCTAAATGATAACAAAAAGCAAGAAATTCGTTTGATATGGTCTAACTATATTAGTAGAACTATATTAGTGAAAGATCAAGCACAACGATGGATCTCTAGTGCAACTTTAAATGATACAGTAAAAAATGATCATATTAGAGATAGTTTAAATATACCTTTGAATGATAACAAATAGCAAGAAATTAGTTTGAGATCAAACCGTAGGAAAAGATGACGACCTTTAAAAACATAAAGAATTGGAAAAAAGGTTGAATTGTAGAATGATTGATGACATGATTTTTTTTATAGGACAATTGAAGGAGAATAATTCATAACGATGGCATATAATTAAAAAAAAATTGATTTAGACATCAATGTAATAAAAATGAGAAACTAATACACAAAGCTTGCAAGTGCTTTAGTGTATCCATGAAATTAGTCACACCTCTGAGTGTCTATTTTGCTCCTCATAGGTAAAAAATCAAGCCAGATCCAAATGCAACTGGACTCAATTTTTACATATCCAACTCAATAGAGGTTGGATTCATATCCATTTAAACCCTCTAGGATCTAGGTTATTTTTTAAGGTTCTTTCCCATGGACTCAATTTTTAATGGGCCAAGTAGATCGAGACCCTTTTCACAGTGGATCTAGACCAAAATCCAGGACGAACTGGATCCAAATCCTTTTACACACCTAGGATATGGGTTATTTACTTAATTTTAAGATTTTTAAGAGAAAAAATTATACTATAAATAAGAGAGCTAGAGTTCTATTTATTAATCAAAATGGTCACAAGACGTGTCTTAAATATCTACACTTCAAATCTTTCTCGTTTTGGATCAATTACGTATTTACAGCCCTCCCTCCATCCATAGGAGGGGTATTACTTAGAAATGTAAAAAAAGCAGCACGCTCTCTTCAGCTTATAATTTTTTAGATTGACAATTATGCCACTCGTTTTTTCTGAAGCGCTAATGCTTTAAGCTAATTTCTAGGTGAACATCTTGAACAAGATTAACTTGAGCCAACATGAAAATACATGAAAAAATTGGATTGAATTTATCTGGATTTGGGTCAGGCTCATTTTTTAGTTGAAATAGTATTTGAGTCGGTTTTAGACCTAGCATACAAAAGCTAGGGTTTGATTCCAAAGCCACATTTGATCAACATAATTATAGTATAAAGATTTTTATTTAAAAAATAATAAAACATAAAAGCGAATTAATACTCTAAAATTAAGCTTCAAATACACTAAAATTAAA
Organism: Chimonanthus praecox; assembly: GCA_022113865.1. Lineage (NCBI taxonomy): Eukaryota > Viridiplantae > Streptophyta > Magnoliopsida > Laurales > Calycanthaceae > Chimonanthus > Chimonanthus praecox. The sequence continues at coordinate 43,865,847 of CM039093.1, forward strand.
TACCTTACTCTTAAATTAAAGTATATTGCTATTATAAAATTAAAAGCTGATGGTTGCGATTAGATCTTAGTTTTTATTTTAAATAACCCATTCTTTCAAAATGATGAAACTCATGAACTCATTGAGTGCTCAATATCAGAGAATTTGTCGCTTTTACTTTACTAATTATATAACCCAAGAGAGTAAATATGGCACTCAGAATGAAAAGGACTTTCTTCTGATGTTTTTCATTCAAGGATTCCCTTGATCAACAAAGCATCTCCTCATTGTGCCCAATAATAATAATAATAATAAATAAATAACATCCTCCCTCAACCAACACGAAGAAGTCAAGAAATAGAGATTAAAGAAATCAATACAGAACTGAAATAAAGTAGAACCATAAACTACTTATTATTATTACTATTAAAAACTAATATTACTATGTCAAAGGATGAGAACAAAGACAGGGCTAAAGACTTGGGAGGATCAACTGGTGAGCATTCAGAATGAGTAGGAGGAATTTATTCCAGTCATAATATTTATCGGCCAAAATAAACGAATCATCATCATAATGCATTTGATCCTCCTTCGCTCTTTATTTATTTTTATAATATAAAATAAAACCCAGAGAAAATTAAAATAAACAATCAAATAAAGATTGAAACTCATAAATCGATAAAGAAGGGGAAGTAAAAGAAGAGAAAGATGTAGGAAAAAGGAAGAGAAAGATGTAGGAAAAAGGAAGAGACATCCATCAGAGGTAAGGATATGGAATCAGCCCCGACACATTAAATGTGTCTAAGATGACCGTCGTGAGAATTTTCATATCCAATTTCATCATCTGGTTCTCTCTTTTTTCTCTCCCAAACAACCACAAGCAACACCACCGCCACCGCCACTATAGCCAAGAAAGAACGAAAGAAAAATTGAAGGATCACAAGCGCAGTAGGGGCTGCCCCAACTCACCGGCTCGAGACGCTCGCTTTGGTAAATTTTGAGAGAACAAAAGACCTTAAAAAGATAGTGTATACCATGCTTTTGACGATTTTGCCCTTAGGGTTTTCCAACTTATTCCAACGCACGAGGCTGAATCTAGACCGTTAAATTGATATCTGCCCTGTTAACGGGTTAAATGAAAAATTTGTTGTCAGCTAGAGGGATTATGGATAATATTGTATCTCATGCATAACAAAATCAATTGCAGCCTCGTTTACTATTGTGCTCCGCCCGACATGGGCCCACAAAATGGTGGGTTTTTTTTTTTTTCTCACCGGAAACATACTCTGGTTTCTAAGTTCCATCATCCACTAGGAGTCTAACCCTATCACAGCAAAGTTCCAATCTTTTGAGTGCCGCGTGGCCATCTTTATTTAGATATAAACTCAAAACATAAAATCATAACTCATATCACAGTACATCAGAGAGCTCAATAAAAGAATAATGGTTCTATTAAATAAATAAAAGTGATTCAAATAATCATAATATTATTATAACACAAAGTAGGGTCTCTCTACATATAATAAAAGCTCTCGCTTAACGAGGAGTGTTGAGGATTCTATTTCTCTTATTACAAAAGTGGGGGTTTGTCTAAGCCTTCCTCAGGTAATGTCTCTAGAATCGTGAGTGAGTAAGTTAACCAGTCCACTGAAGAGAATAACAATATACACAACATGTTATTAACCAAGCATATTAATCAGTCTACTTATATTATCAATCATACATGCATCTCATGGTTATAACAATAACATTAGGTTAACGCCAAAAACACATCATTATGATTTGCATACCATCTGCAAGCTAATATTCACAACATTGACTTGTGAATTACTATCATTTGCTTAAAGCGGTCTACACTACAGTCTTCCGCGGACTAGTTCTTCACACAAACTGCTATATGGTCTACACTGCGACTTTCGGTCCAGTGCTTCACACAGTCTGTAACACCTTCTACATTGCGGTTTCAGTGGCTCAATGATTCACAATATGTATAAAGGGATAGTTCACAGTCATTCACACATGCATTTCTTGCACAACATATATATATATATATATATATATATATATATATATAATATATATATATATATATATATATGTCACGCCCTGACCCAAAAATATGAAACGTGGCGCGGATAATTTTTCTTTTTCTCATATCTCACGTGAGAAACGCACGTGTGCTCACAACTCAAATGTAAATCCATAAATAATCTCAAATTACCATTAATTCTCAAAGGGGATATAAATTCTCCAACATAAATGCCATCAACTTTCTAGAATTTATTACATACTAATCCTCAAAGAATAAACGGTAAACTAACATATTCAACTCAAATCAAATAATGAAATAATCATGTGGTGCGTATAAAAGCAGCATAATAGTGATTACTTGTCCTCTTGGTCCCTCGGACTCAACTGTTGCAACATTACTTGAAATTGTAAGGACGTGAATACAAACAATATTCAGTGAGGAAATATATACATGTTACACACTCACGCACTCACATGGTTATAATGTATGAAATGAAATGTAAATAATGCTATGCAATATTGTCGTGCTATCATTCTCATCAATTTGAACACACTGTCCACCCAATGATACCTCTATGGAACGGGCTGTCAAATAACATCACGATCCCTTGAGAGAAATATGCCATGACTTACAAAGTGAGAGATCTACATATAACATATCCAGTCTACCTTACCCTGCATCCCTTCACCACTCTGGTAATTAAGTCAAGCTCGAAAGTGATCGATATACATCTTACCAAATTAGTACCACCTTCGTAGGGTTCACAAGTATCTAACATTGCGCAACACTGCACAAACAATGTGCAAAATAGTCGTGAGAGCGTCTTACAGTGTATAGCATGTGAGGGGTTATACTCTTCAACAACAACTACAAACAGCCGTCAGAGCGTCCTATAATGCAAAATAAAATATGTGAGGGATTATACTCCTCGACGGCAACCCTACAGGATGAAGTCCCATAACCAACGCCACCGTTCCAATAGGGTTTGTTGAGCATTGAAATATTACATTTTTACCCTTAATTATTGGACCAGTTAATTCTCAATTTTGTATATAATGATGCATTTAATGTAGTTTGCCAGTTTTGTAGTAAAAAATGAAAAGTTCAGGAAAATCAAGCTAATTCAGTGGAAAATTGTAAGTTTAGAGTTTTAAAATGAAGACCTAGAATTTTTATAACTATTTAATGCCACCTTGTAGGATCTCTTCATGTAAATTAATTAATCTGTATCTATTTATGAGAGTCTAAGATTAATTAATAATTTTTAGATTTTAAGTGGCTGAATAATTATTTAATTCTAGATGTTAGAAGCTGCAATCCAAGTGTCAAATCCTGAATTTCAAATCATTGGGCCACATCTCAATTCAAATGGGACAAGACTCACTTCAAATGGGCCAGTCCACATACAAGTCCATGCGCATTCTGTCATTGGACCAGGCCAATGTGCAAGTTCAGTCCAAGTAAGGCCCAAGCTCTCAAATCTAATTCCAGTGGGCCTAAGTTGAGGTCTAGATCCAAGTCCAAAGCCCAAGTCAACTCCATGGTCCATGTTTGAATTTCACCTAAACCCAACCCAATTATCCATGGCCAAAACCCATGACCCAACCTCACATCCACACCATCCAATTTCTACCTTAGATCTTAGCCTTCCATTTCACATAATAAATTAGGTCAAACCTTAGATCCACCATCAAATCTAACACATTCATTCATTTATCATTAGATCTAGATCATCCATCATCATCATGATCATTTTAACCTTAGATTAGTATTCATCCATGCATCACCTACTAATTCATGCATCTATTTCAAGCATTAATCATCTTAGCCATTAGATATTAGGTCATCTAATCACATCTCTTCATTTATCTCTTAGAAACCCTAGAGCCTCCAAATGCATCCATCAGATACACACATTACCTTAGATTTAGGTCATGCATTCCATTAATCATCTAGGATCAACCTTTGAATCCAAACCCTCCATCAATCAACTACCTAGTCCTATAATTATTTTTACCCAAAAATACACTAGAGCCATAGATCTTAAACCCAAGTAATCGCATTCATTCATTTATTTAACCCTAAGTTTACACAACTTGAGGAACAAGCTAGCCTCCATTTGAATTTGCCATAATCCAATCCACACGATTTTTGCATCTAATTTCTCTCCATGTTTTTAACCCATTTCTCATCTATATTCATTCATGCCACATCACCATCCTATCCCTTTGCATCCCACACGATTTTGCTCCATCCAAAGCCACCTCTCCACATCACTTCCTTCCATCTCATCCATCCATCCATCCCATCTCTTAATCTCATCCACTCATTCACCATTGCACAAAACAAACCCTAATCCTACATAGGCAATTTCGAAAATCACCATGCCAAATCCAATTCCAAAAATCTCTCTCTCCTTACTTGCACTCCACTCCAAGCCACCATACATAGTCAAATTCATGTACACCCTATTGCAACCCTAACCCTTTGTAATTTTAAATCTCCATCACCCATTTCTATCTTGATCCAATCTTAGCCCTTCAATCTCCAACTTAAACCTTGATTTAATCTCAACCCTTCATCTCTTTTCAAAACCTACAACTACCCCATTACCCCAAGGGTAAAATTTGAATATGACATAGAGTTTGAAAGGACTAAAGGCTTGAGAAAGACTAAGAAGACAAAGCTTCACAAGATTTTTGCAAGTGAGAAATTAATTTTGTAATTTTGTTTTATATCTTCTATGTATTTTCATCCAAGTTTTGTACTTTAATTCTTTCATTAATCATTTAGAAGCCTGAAACATCCAAGTTCTAAAAGTCTATTGTGATTATTTTGCTTTTAATTATAAGTTTACAACTTCTTGTTTATTTAATTAGATATGAGCACATGCAATAGTTAGGATCTTGATTTCAAATGTTAAATCTTGAATACTAAGGTTTAATTAATTAAATTAATAAGTTGTGAATCTTGTTTCTATTAGTAAATATGAATTGCATTTTAGATATTTATGTGAATTTCAGATCTAGGCTTATACTTTGTTTATACATTTTGGGCGATGAATGTTCTATTCAAAACAACTAACCTTTACGTTACTGTATTTTTATTTTCAGTCATTTATTTTCTTGCAATTTAATTTTATGTCTTTTAATCATGTTAGATCCTATGTTTGTTGTATAATTTTTATTCTAACCTAAGTCTTGTATGTTTTATTCTTTTTAAATTCTTTAATTCATGATATTCTTTTAATTCTTTGTAATTATACTCTCTATCTCTCAAAATTCATTTAATTAAAGATTGGAGATGTGGTATTTTAATCTTATAACTTGTAATTTTGATCATGATTAAGATTGTTATTTAATTCACCATTTTAATTCAAGGACAATTAATTCATACATCTTATTTGCTGATTTTTCAAGTTCGATACATGACTTATATAAAGGTTCTATTTCCTGAAAATAATTCTTTTTAAAGGAACACAAATTTAATTTTAATTCATATATTTTGAGATTTTCCATTGGGTTCGACCTCGTTCTCACATTATTATACTATACATGGTTCATGCGCTTGCGAGATTTACAAATTTAAAACATCAACAGGGTTCCTTAAATCTAAATCATCATGTCACACCAACCTCCTCTAGGGAGTAGGGACTACCACTGGTGGGGCCCAAACAAGAGAAAGGGACATTATCAAGTCCTATATACCGTTTGAGTTTAATCCCAACACTAGTAATTCTCAACACCATCATGCTCATTAACACAATATCCTATACTCACATCCTAGATAACATCCTAGATACACATCAGTGAGTATACAAAGGGGAGTCATTTTCATACTTATATGGCAACATATATGCCATAATCATATTATGACCATCATTTCACAATTATAGGAAGCATAGCACATTCCATTACGAGTCATACATTCAACACAATTATCACTTTGGATTGTTTTAGGGATATGGACTACATACCAACCTTAAGATACACACTTCAGGTTTATTTACACATATTCTAGTCCTTACAATTATTCAACATGTTTCATGGTGGTTTATCTGTAATACCCTGACCTGGAGTAGGCGTAGTTTAGCTTAATAAATCTTCCTTAGACCGGTGAATCTCGGAGATTTCGGTTAGGTCTTTGAGAAAAGCCCAGGTGTGGCCCAATCTGAGCTTCCAAGCTCAGTGATCCAGCTCGTTCAGCTGGAGAAGCAAAATGGTAATTTACCGCTTATTGATATTATTTTATAAATTGTGTTATTATGTGATTATTATTGGATGATATTAATCTCCTTAGTCAAGTATTTCTATTTCTGATTTTAAAATAATTTTATTTTTAGAAAATAGTATTTTAAAACCGCCCGTCAAAATCCCAAAAGGGACAAATAAGTATTTTTTTATGATTTTGGGAATGAAATAATTTTTGAAACAAGTATAGTATGTTAGACCATTTTAGTGCGGTCTATTTTATTCTGTCAAACCCCAAAAATGAGGATTTTAAATTGTTTTATTTAGTAAAAGTTAAAACACGTAAATAATATTAAATTATGATTTTTATTTAAATCAATGATTTTTGTGGAGTTTTAAACCTCCAAATTTTTATGGTGATTAGAGTTTTTAAAAAACCTAACTTATCTATCAAGTTGGATTATGTAACGCCCCACCCCTTTTCACTCGCTTCTTCTCGTAAATCAGAGTCTATTTTTTTTTTTATAACAGAGTAGTGATAGAGAGCGGGACGTCACGACGTGAGTTAAGTCTGAACTTCTAAAGTCTGACCCTTAACTGGCCAACCCAATGTGTGCATGGACTAAGTCCATGAAACGGTTCACACATAAAAATATCGACTTGCAGAATTAAAATCATAACATGCGGAAATAATAATAGAACCAAGTTCTATTCCATTCAGATAGTAAAGTTCGTCAAGTCCTTAATCATAATTATCCAAAGTAAACATCCAACCATCTAAGTTATTACATTTCCGGAAACTAGTTACTCAATACATGTCCATAAGTAACTTTTATTCAAACATATAAAATAAATCATCCAAGCTCCTATACTTGACCCGTTTCGCGTTTATCGTTCTCCTTGTTTCCTGTATCATCCACTAGGGTAGAAGTAGGGCGTTAGAACAACGCGCCCAGTAGGTAGTCCAATTAGGGCTAACACATGGTTAGTACAAAACATATATAATAACATAATGTCCAAAACCATATAAAACAATACCATGCAATGATGACGAATGCAATGAGTCCCACCCATCACATGTACATAAAATACCCACCACATAGGTCTTTCGGACGCCCCGACGGAGTGTGGATCCTCCGGTTTCTTCCTGATGGAAAAGCACATCAAGGTACCTCACATAGGTTTTTCGGACGCCCCAATGTAGTGTGGACCCTCCTGTTATAAATCCTTCACTCCATGCCATGCATGAGATGCCAATGAAACACATGCTACTTTATAACATAAACATAGCATTTAAAATCACATTTTAAAACATATCTAACACATGCTATTTTATACAAATAAACATAGCAATTAAAATCACCTTTTGAAACATATCCAACACATGCTATTTTATACAAATAAACATAGCATTTAAAATTATAATTTAAAACATATCCTTTGCAACATAATTTCATCAAAATTAAGATAAAACAAATGTACATAAACCCATGGTTTCAAAGAGGTGGAATCCTACCAAAGACCGCTAACTTGTCCTTGCGTCTTTTGTCCGGTAACCGCTCACGATCGTAAACACCTTATGAGGTCCCGTTACCTTATAATATAATAATTAATCAAAACCAAGTCCCACTTGATTTTCAATATTCTAAGTCCATAACAAATCCCCATGGGGTTCGGCCATACACCATGGCCGAACCCATGGTCCCTTATTTTTCACTTAATTACCAAACTGCCATTGTTCAAATCATACCCAAAACATTCCTCATGTTTAGGTTCAAAATATAGATTCATAGATATCTAAGTTCACCAAATAATTCCCATGGGGTTCGGCCATACACCATGGCCGAACCCATGGTCTAGTACTTTCACTCTTATTTACCATTTTGCCATTGTTTTCAACAACTTATGCTTAAATTCCAACACATAGGTCCATTCATTTATTTAAACATATTAGGTCCATACATGACCCATAAAAATTCCTTAACCACTTAAGTCCATAAAGGACCTCATTTTAGCATTTAATTACAACTTTGCCATTATTAGAAAATCCTTAAATAGCAAGTCCATGATTAGAAGGTCCATAAATAGAAAGTCCATATTTAGAAACTTTCTAAATTTAATGTCCATCATTTCCTTCTTTTATCTTTAGATCCTTTCTAAATTAAACTCCACCTTCCATTTAAAAATATTCATAGACATACATTTATAGAAATTGCTTCATGGGGTTCGGCCATGCACATGGCCGATCCCATGATGTCCAACTTCCCAATCATATCACTTCCCATAAATCAAGGTTCCTTCCTAAGATAATCAAAAAGCCAATATTTAGAAGCTTTCTAAATTTAGCAACCAACTTCCATAATTAGAAGCTTTCTAATTTAGCAACCCACTTCCATAATTAAAAATCATCTTCCATAAATAAACTCTAGTAGGGTTCGGCCATACACCATGGCCGAACCTCACCCATAGAGACAATCCAACCCTTTTTTCCATTCACTTTCTAAATTAATAATAATTTCTATGGGGTTCGGCCATACACCATGGTTGAACCCTATGGTTCAAAATCCTCTTTTAAAAATTATTAATCCTTGATCCTCCATGATCTAATCACCATATTAATTTCCTTTCCATGGGGTTCGGCTATACCCATAGCCGAACCCTATGTTTCCATTTTTCCTCTTTTTAAATGCAATCAAAATAACATAACCCTCCATGGTTTTCATGATCTAATTGCATCTAAAATCATCAAACCTTAGATCCATTTAAACCCTTTAAAATCATAAATCTACACTTATGATTTTCATATTCAAATTCCATTAAAATGACTAATATTCTTCATAGTTTTGAACCCATAAAAATAATCATGTCTTTCCATAAAATCACCAAAGTCCTTCCATGGGGTTCGGCCATGCACCATGGACGAACCCTATGGTCCATCTTTTCCATTAACTCTCCATGATTATTTCCTTCCATGGGGTTCTTTTCTTTTAAAACAAATTTATCATATAAAAATACTAACCGGTTCCGATTGATTTTTGCTCTTCCAATCCTTCTCCTTTCTTCTTGATTTTTCCCTCTTGCTGGCTGCCTTCTTTTCCTCCTTGTTTTGTCGTGAATAAGAACTTGAGAGAGGGAGAGAGAGAGTGAGTTCGGCTGTGGTGTAAACCATGTGCCCCTCCTTGTTCCTCTCTTTTATAAATCCTCCTTGGTCCCCAACTTAGAAGGTGCTATGCGCATAACCCTTGTGTCTATAATTAGTAGTTGCCGACCCTTCAATTAGTAATTCCCCTTGTACCGATTTTAATCAAGGGAAAGAACCCTTTTTAGATCAATTCTAACACCTCATGCGCATATCTCATTAGATGTGCAAATCCCATTCACACGGCCATAAACAATCTTTTAATTTAGACACCTTCTTTTTAAAATTATTCTAGCACATAATCTTGGATATGATATCTAAAATTCGGCCATGCAATATTTATTTAATTTTAGATATCTTCTCAAGATATTCTATCATATCTATGTGGATATGAAAATCCCACATACATCTCATGCGCATATCTTTTTAATTCAACTCCAATTAAATTTTATTGAAACCATTTCCATAATCCGTTGGGTCCCAATTGGGTAATGACTCAACCCTTTACCCATCTAAGATCAATATTTAATAATTCACAAATTAAATGGGTAATTTTCATATATATAAATAAATTGAAAATTCGGGGTGTTACAGATTAAAATTTTCAAGCATTAAAAGTATTGTTTTAAGTTGAAAATCAGATTTTTATCAAATAAGGACCTAATTACAAAACAAGAAAGTTTGAGGGACTTATCTGCAACCAACAGTAACTTCTGATGTTACTGTTTCGGACGTATGCAACAGCCGTATGCAGCCTTCGGCTGGCCACCCTAGATTGATCAGAGGTTTCTATAAGACCACCCCTCCTCAGCTGGGTTTACTCCCACATTCTTCTCTCTCTCTCCCTCCCAGCTGCTCTGAGTTACCAGCCGATCCCTTGCCTCTCTGTTTTCCAAGTTTCAGTCACCCATAAGCTTAGAAGGGAAGTTTTTCAAAAGTCAGATTTTCGACCCAGGAACTCAAGTGAAGGTAACCACTGTGTTCCTCTTTCAATTTCAGTCGGTTTAGAATAAAGAAAAACCAAATTTGGCCAAGTTTTGGGTGAGTAAAATAGTTTTGAAGTTTAAGGAAAAATTTGATTTTTACTGTATCAGTAAGTTTTTGGTACTAAAATCAGTTCGCCTAATCAGTGTTAAAGTTTTAAACCACTCCCTATGGAAAGAGGACTCACTAAGGAGTCCATCTGACCGGTTGGATGTGAAAATCGAATCCATGAAACGCACTATTTCTGGATTCGTATTTCATGTAGTGTCTACTCGTCACTGTCTGCTGTTGCAGATAGTGGAGGAAGACGACTCTCGGACGGTCCGAGAGTCGAGCTTCGGACGGTTCGAGGATCACACCCTTTGGACGGTCCAAGAGAAACCCTTCGGACGTTCCGAGCTTCAGTCCGAAGTCTCGAAACGTCCGAGGCAAGCCTTTCAGTTCCGGATGTCCCGAGCCCTCTTCGGAAGGACCGAACCCCACTCGGACGATTCGAGCTTCACTCGGTATGATCCGAGACACACAGACCCACCGAGACCTATTTTTCAGATTTTTAGGTTCGGAAGGACCTTCAGATGATTCGAGACCCGATTTTTGGACAATCTGAAGCCAAACCTACGGTCCGAAGTCAGTGACTAGTTTAGGCAGTGTTTCGGATGATCCGAAACCACAATACCTGGTTCCGAGGGACCCATTTTTTAAACATGAAATCTTGTTTGATTGTATGATGATGCATGTGATGTTATACCCCATTGATAAATTAAAAATGTACTAACCCACTTCTCTTATTACTATAGTTTATATACTATTATATTCACTTCTAGGCCGACTCTATTTGTCGAGCACTAAGTGACTTCACTTCTAAGCCAACGCAATATTTGTCGGGCACTGAGTGACCTCGAGGCCTTACTCAACATGTCAAATCTTATCCTATCCAGAAGACAACCGAGAAGTGACCTGAGCATCTAGACCTAACTCAATAAGTCAATCTGTAATGCCCCGCCCTTTTTCACTCGCTTCTTCCCGTAAATCAGAGTCTATTTTTTTTTTTTAATAAACAAAGAGTAGAGTGATGAGCGCGGGACGTCACGACGCGAGCTAAGTCCGAACTTCCAAAGTTCGACCCTTAACTGGCCAAGCCAATGTGTGCATGGACTCAGTCCATAAAAATGGTTCACACATAGCAATATAAACATGCGGAAAAAAAATCATAATATGCTGAATCATAATAGAACACAGTTCTATTCCATTCAGATAGCAAAGTACATCAAGTCTTTAATCATCATTATCATAACGCAATTATCCAATAAAACATCCAACCATAGCAAATTCATCTAAGTTATTACATCCGAATTCTAGATACTCAAAATACAAGCCCATGAGTATCTTAAACAAATTATAAGCTATAACCCTCCAAGCTCCTATCCCTAGTCCATTTCGCGTTCATCGTTCCCCTCGTTTCCTGTATCATCTACTAGGGTTGAAGTAGGGCGTTAGAACAACGCGCCCAGTAGGTATTCCAATTAGGGTTAACACATGGGTTAGTACCAAAAATCCAGATATAATATATATCAAATCCAGTAATAATAAATCATACCATACTTGTAAAGCATTGTATCCAAAGCAGTGTATGATAATAGATCCAATCATACCGATAAAAATCAGAAACCTTGCATGATAATAAAGATCATAATCATGCCGATTTAATGCCATGCCATGCTATCATATGCAATAAGTCACAGCCATCACACATACATAAAGTACCCACCACATAGGTCTTTTGGACGCCCCAACAGAGTGTGGACCCTCCGGTTATATTTCTTACATAGTATCCTCTTAAAGGAAAGCTCCTCATCAAGGTATCCCTCACGATTCTATTACGGACGCCCCGACGGAGTGTGGATCTCCGGCTACATTTCATACATTGTATCCTCCTGATGGAAATCACATCAAGGTACCACACATAGGTTTTTCGGACACCCCGACGGAGTGTGGACCCTTCGGTTACCTTTCATCCCTCTCATGCCATGCATGAGATGCAAATGCCAACATGCTATGTAGAAATACAAATCATAGCATTTAAAACTCACATTTAAACCACATGCTATTTTATCATATGAACATAGCATTTAAAAATCACAATTTGAAACATATCCTTTGCAACATATATTCATCAAAAATAAGATAAAAACAATGCACATAAACCCATGGTTTCAAAGAGGTGGAATCCTACCAAAGACCGCTAACGTGTCATTGCGTCTTTCGTTCGGTAACCGCTCACGATCGTAAACACCTTCTGAGGTCCCGTTACCTTATAATATTACAATCAATTAAAACCAAGTCTCACTTGATTTACAACAGTGTCCAAGTCCATAAACCAAACTTATGAGGTTCGGCCATACACCATGGCTGAACCTCACTCTTTTTGTTTTAGTTTCCTTTTTGGTCATTTATTCCATTTATTACCAAAATGCCATTGGTCTGAACCTTAGTTAATATTCCATTTATTTTATTCCAAAATGCATAACCCTAAGTCCGCCAAACAATTCCCATGGGGTTCGGCCCTACATCATGGCCGAACCCATGGTCCATTAATTCAATTAATTACAATAATGTCATTATTCCTTCCATGGTTAGTCACCTTCATTTATTCACCCATGTTTAGATCCAAAACATAGATCAATAAACATCTAAGTCCAGCAAACCTTCCCCATGGGGTTCGGCCATACACCATGGCCGAACCCATGGTCCTTTATTTTCACTTAATTACCAAAATATCATCCATGGCTAACCTTCCATTTTAGCAAGTATTTACAACCTTGCCATTGGTCTAATTATTTCAAACCTTTCACTCATTAACACTTACACGTAATAGATCCATAAATTGTTCCATAAACAAATCCCCATGGGGTTCGGCCATACACCATGGCCGAACCGATGATCCTCCACTTTGGCATGTATTTACAACTTTGCCATTACCTTCACCAATAATCCATAACTAGAAGGTTTCTAAATTTATCATCCATCCTTCCACAATTAGAAGGTTTCCATATTTATCATCAATCCTTCCATACTTAGAAGGTTTCCAACTTAGTCATCCACCCTTCCATAATTAGAAGGTTTCCATAAATAAACCCTAGTGGGGTTCGGCTATACACCATGGCCGAACCTCACCCATAAAGACAAATCCATCCTTTTTCATTTAAAATACTAAGTTCATACATAACCCAAAAATTTGGTTCATGGGATTCGGTCAAACACCATGTCCGAACCCTATGTCCATTAATTTCACCTATTAACAATTTTTGCCATCACCTTTAACACCTTAGGTTTCAAAACCGATCCATAAAACCCATATGATGCATAACTCTCCAATTATAGAAACTTTCCAAATTTAATCTCCACCTTCCTTAATTAGAAACTTTCCACTTTAATCTCTTCCTTCAAAAAATAATTATCATACATTAAAAATACCATTACAACTCCATGGGGTTCGGCCATACACCATGGCCGAAACCTATGGTTCATAATCCTCATTTTAAAATCATTCATCCCATAAAATTCCTTTAATAAATTAAATCCATAAAAGACCTCATGGGGTTCGGCCATACATCATGGTCGAACCCATGATCCTTCATTTTATCATGTATTTACAAAACTGCCATCCTTTAAAACGGAACCAATACTTCTCCATTTTAACCTTTCAAAATCATAGACCTTTCCCATCATTTTCCATGTTCTAAGTATATGAACATAATTCCATAAATATTTATGGGGTTCGGCCATACTCCATGGCCGAACCCATGGTCTAGAATCTTCACCAAGAATCCTTCAAACATCCCTTAAAATTTCATACATTAAACCATGTCTTTTCATGAAATCACCAAAGTCCCTCCATGTTCTTCTATCAAATGGTTCATTAAAAACTTTATAAACATCCAATCATCTTCTTCCATGCATGGCCGAACCCTATGGTTCCATGCTTCCTCTTTTAAAATCCATACAAAACCTCCTAACCGTCCATGGTTTTCATCATTAAAATTTATTAATCAACTCCCATATTTTTCCTCATTAAAATTTCATACATTAAACCATGTCTTTTCATTAATAAACACTATATTCATCTCCCAATTCCCTTCCATGGGGTTCGGCCATACACCATGGCCAAACCCTGTGGTTCCTTATCTTTTAAACAAAAATCATAAAATCACTTACCGGTTCCGCGACTCCTCCAATTTTCTGTCGCTTCGATTGGTTCTCGCACTTCCAATTCTTTTCTTCCTTGGCCTTCTCTCCTCCTAGATCTTCCTCACTTGCTTGATGCTCTTCTTTGTATGTGAATGCCGTGAGATATAATTTGAGAGAGAGAGAGAAGATGTTTTGGAATAGAAATTACTCCAAGCTTTTGCCTTATGCGCCTCGCTTTGAATGTAATGGCGTGTACCCCTTGCTGCAATCCCCTTTGCCGTGTGCACTTCCCTTGTTTATAGAACCTCCACTTAATCCAAAATAGAAAGTGCCATGCGCCCTTGATGCCTTTCTTTTATTAAAACCTTCCCTTAATCCCAACTTAGAAGGTGCCAAGACCCCTTAAATTTAGTAATTGCCTCTTGCCGTCTTTAATCAAGAAAAGACCCCTCTTAAAGAGATCTTATGGTCATATCTCATGGATAGCCTATCTTCATACACGGCAAGGTAATTTCTTTATTTAGTTTAGACATCTTCTTTATTTAATAATTTCCTAATATCACTCTTAATAAGGGAAAGGATCTCTTTAAAAATATTCCAACATATTATGCGCATATGACATGGATATGCATATCTCCCACTCATCATGCACATATCCTCAATCCATATCCCTTTTTTATAATTATATTTCATTACCATTTAAATTCAACCCCATTTAAATTTATTTGAAACCATTTATCAAAATCGTTGGGTCTTAATTGGGCAAAGACCCAACATTTTACTCATCTAAGATTCATATCTAAAGTTCATAAATTAAATGGGTAATTTCCGTAATTATTTATAACTTGAAAATCTGGGGTGTTACACAATCTGGTCATGCCCAAAAGACAATATGAGTTTTGAACTGAGCACCTTACTATTACTCTATTGTGGATTATTGTAACTTAAAATGGTTAGAAACCAAGTAGGAGACTCAATTCCATTTACCTTGGAGATTTTTGGGAAAACAAGTATAGTTTTGAAATGCTACTTGTATATATACACTTGATGCTATGTATGTTGACTTATGATTGATTGTACACTTGTTTGCTTGTTGAACAGAGACCACGATACCACACATTTTCGGTGAGGGAACTTAACTTTGCAGTAGGTGTAATCAGGTTCTTATGTGATAAGTCTTGAGCAATGAGTGGTTTTGGATTAGATGAACCCACTCATGTGCCTATACATGATGCACTGTTATAAGAAGTGCTTATGTTAATTGTGAAATGTTTATGATGTTGATCATATGAGTTATGTAATACTGCTTCCACCTGCCCTTGACTATTGAACCAATATCGGTCATGTGTGTGAGATGGTTTACTTCTACTGGACCCTGACTGTTGACAGTTGCTGACTTAAGGAGTATGAGTATCAGCCATGTGAGGGCCGGAGATGTACTTGTAAGGATGAATTTTGACCGTGTTGGGACTTAATACGATGGTCTCAGCATAGTATGTAGGCGTTACGTTGGACGACAGCAGTAATGGAAAAGATGATGAATTGTGGAACCAATGATGAAATTATACTTGATGTTGAGAATTTGTTATCAAGCATGGGATATTATATTGTAACTGTTGATTATTTACTAACCTGATGTTTACTTATACTGCACTGTTATATTTCCTTTATTGGGCTAGTTAGCTCACCCCACTCACCTTTCAGGAGATGAACCCGATGAGGAGAACCCTCTATTTGAAGCTTAGGGTGGATAAGCTGCGACGCTGCCTTGGGATTCCCACTGAGGGGAATACCCTTGTCTTTGCTTTTTGGTTCTTGGAACCATTTGTTTTTGTAAAGTACCGAGTATGGTACTTGATTTGTGTTAATGTGATGTATTAAACTACCATGCGAGTATAGTTACTCTGATGTTGAAATAAGAATTCGATATTTGGAATTATGTGTTAATGATTGTGTTTATGCTGGGTAGACTTGTGGCATATGTTTGAGTCCATATGTTGGGATCGTGTGTGACCTTTGGGTCCAACCATTGATCCGGCCCAGTTAGAATGCTTAAGTTAGTTTAGTTTCAAAAAAAAAAAAAATCAATCGCATTCCGGGCCCACCTTTCGGATTAGAGCATGACATCATCATCATAAGTCCAACTGCTCTATTTTCATAGTGCAAACTAAAATAAGTTCATCAAGAAATCATCTTAGCCCTTCACAAGGGTCTCCCAAAGTTATTACAAATCTTCCATCATCGAAACATGATAATGGACATGCTACATATCACATAATAGGGAATTCATAATAATTCATGCATAGTATAGGACACATCCATCCTATTTATCAGTTATTA
Source organism: Chimonanthus praecox (assembly GCA_022113865.1). NCBI lineage: Eukaryota > Viridiplantae > Streptophyta > Magnoliopsida > Laurales > Calycanthaceae > Chimonanthus > Chimonanthus praecox. Next base: position 43,882,699 of record CM039093.1, read on the forward strand.
AACACATTAATAACAAATACGTTCCTTAAATTAATGTCATAGCATACAAGCATCCATACAATGTGTGTAGCAATCCTCGCCTCGAAAGTTACGATGTTCTGGATTGATCTTCGGGTTGTACCTCGAAGGGTTCGGCGTTCAAAGGCTCTGATCAATCAAAGAGATGATAATACATCCCTATTAGTTAATAGATTAGCCCAAATCAAAGTTTAGAAGCAAAACCCTCAAATCTAGACCCAAGATTTACCTTTAATTTGGTTTAATCCCATCAATCGAAGGAAAATCCCAAAATAAAATCCATAATCCCTCTCAAAATCAATCATACTCCCTTTTTCCCCAATTTCTTCTCTCCCTAAGGTTTCCAAAACCCAAAACCAAAACAGATCCACTTCATACACAGCCCAAACACCAATATCTCCAATTTAGTTCCATGGTTCTCCCTCCAATCGAGGTCTATTGGCTATACAAGGCCCTATTCTCACCAAATCCCATTAAATCCAAACAACAAATGGAAAATGAGTGAGAGAAAACCATATTCTTACCTTTTGGAGGAGAAATTATTGCTCAAACGACTCTTTAGGAGGTGCTTGATCCACGAATCACATAAGGACGGGGTGAAAATAAGTGGAGGAAGGGAGGAGAAAACTAGGGTTTGCTGGTAGGGAAGAGAGGTAGGCTATTGGGGAGAGAAAGGGGATGAAAATAACCTAATTTTATGCAAACACGGGCTTAGATACGAACTTTAATTTCCGTCTTCGGTCGAACCGACAACGTTCGGAAAACTCCCGAATGCGCTCCCATCGTCGGACGATACGACTAAAATAGGATTACTGTCGGTCGATCCGACAAAATTGTAGGTCGATCCGACATAACCGTGGGTCGATTTGACAGAATCGTGGGTCAATCCGACAGAACCATGGGTCAATTTGACATAACCGTGGGTCGATGCGATAGAACCGTAGGTCGATTCGACACTATTCACTTATTTTTTTAATTAATTTATTTATTTCTCAACTCATGTCTCACAAAGATGCTTTCTCAAGGTCACGTCTACTCTAATGGGACCCACATGGGACCCTCTCACACTACTTACACGTGTAAGACCTATTATGACGTCATAAATCAATAATTTTAAGAGTCGGGTATATATATAACCCATTCACTCAACATGCATTCACTTAGCATACCTCACGCACAAAATATATTCTGTGCACCCAACATTTTATTCAAAAAATAACATGCCCATACCGCATATCAACATGTTATTATCAAAGTCGACACAACCTAGTCTAAGCATATTTCCTTAACATCCATTTTACATCTCACGATGTTATATACAACATCAGTCTAACAGTGTTAATACACACAAACATTGTAAATACCACAAAATAAATTAATGCATTTTCACATGGTAAATATTTAAACAAGCAGCCTATCAGTAATTTCTTGCACAACATACATGTGTCAGTGTGTGTATATATATTGTAATACATGACCTTTAATTAGGCTCAATTGTGTATTTTTGAACCGTTAAAAGTATTTTGTGAGCCATTAATCGGGTAGATTACTGAATGAGCTTTCTAAAAATTCCAAATTTGGCCCAACCCCAGCTCGTTAGCCCATTGATCCAACTCGTTTAAGTTGGAAGGGCAGAATCGTGATTTTATTTTATTTTTAAATTCCATAATTTTTTTGAAAGAGTTTTAGTGTTTAATCCATATGACAATGCACCGTTCTGTATTGTCATATTTTCAATTTGATTTTTGTTGAGTCTAGAAAAATGACATTTTTACCCTTCAATTTTAGATTAGTTAGTTTTGATTTTGTAAATAATAGATACAGTTTATGCAATTTTCTAGTTTGTAGAAATTTGGGAAATACAGGAAACAATCATAAATCAATGGATTATTGCAAGAATTGAGCTTAATTTGGAAGATCTGGAATTTAATAATTAATTTATACCACTTTTAGGATTTTCAATGTAAATTGATTAATCTAGATCAATTTATGAGAGTCTAGATTAATTCAATATTTTAGATTTTAAGTGGATGGTTAATTGTTTAATTCTAGAAAAGAGAATTTACAATTAGAGAGGCCAGAAGAAAACAAGAGTTAGAATTTTAAGTCTATGGGCTAGAGATCTTGTGAATTGGGCCAAGCTTTGTTTCAAGTGTCAGACATTGGGTCGGGTTTAAGAAGTCCATGCGCATTTTACAATGAGCCAGGCCAATGTCCAAGTTCAGCAGGCCAATGTGAAGTCAAGTAGTCCAAGCCCAAAATCAAGTCCAAGGTCCAATTGCTCCATGATCCATATTCGAATTTTGCTATACAAACCCTAAGTCCACACAAACCCTAAAACCTAGTTCATTCACTCACCCATCACCTATGCAATCTTAACCATCCATTTATCATCTTTTCATTCAAACATTCATCTCATTTCATAGGCTTAGGAAACCCTAGAGCCACCTATCAAATCCAATATATGCATTCATAATATTAGATCTAGGACATCCAATCTATTTATCACTTAGATTAACTTTAGAATCATAATCATCCATGCATCATTTTATCATTCATAAATTTAGATCATCCATCCATTAGTTAAGTCATTAGATTTAGAGCCATTAAATCATACCCATTCATCTCATAATACCCTAGATTTAGTTAAACTTGCATCCCAAGCCAATCCCATATCCATGCACGATTTTCTCCATTCCAAAGTCCATCCATGCAATTTTTCCATCTCATCTCCATATCATACACGATTTTTACACAGAATTTTCTCCATGCATTAATCCAAAATTTCATCTAGATTCATAATCTATAATCCACACATATCACACACGATTTTATCATATCTTTTTAGATCTCATTCGAATTTCCTATGTAGTCAACCCTCCATGTCATCACTCATCATCCAACCATCCATGCATTCTAACTTTCAATCCCAATCATCCATAACATGCATTGCCAAAAACCCTAATCCTACATGTCAAATTCGACCATAGTTATTTCAAATCCCTCTTTTCTCTCATTATTTTCTTAGCCTCCAAGCCAACTTCTTACCCAAGATACAAAGTTCGACCATGCTTGTAGCCCTAGCCCTTTCTATTTAAATCACTTCCATTCATATTAAGTTAGATTTAATCCAAGCCATCCATACATTAACTTAAACCAAGATTTAATCTCCACCCTTCACTCCAATCCCAAGTCTATAAATACCCCATTAACCCAATGTAAAAATCGAATTTGATCAAGAGTTTAAGAGGACCAAAGATTGGGGAAGAAAACAAGAAGACAAAGAGCATCATTCGGATTTTACAAGTGAGCAATCAATTGTAATTTTTAATTTTTAATTTGTCTTTCTTGTGTTTATTTTCTCAAAAATTCTTGTACTTTAATTCTTTCATGAAATAAATGTAAGATTTCCTTTAAAACCTTGAAATATCCAATTTTCAGATTTCTTTTGTGATTGTTTTGATTTAATTTTAAGTTTTTAATCTTTGTTTATTTAATTGGACATGAAATATTTAGAACTTAGGTTGTAAGTGTTGAATCTAAGTTACTAAGGTTTGGTTATTTAAATTAAAATTTATGACATTTTTTATGATGAGCATGAATGGAAATATGGATTTTTACTCAAATTTCAGATCTAGATCTTATATTTATTTATTTATCTTGGGCGATGAATGGCCTTTTCCAATAACCACCTTTAAATTATGCAGTGTTTTGTTATTTCGTTTACTTTAATTGTCAATTTATTTCCATTGCTTACTTTATTTTGTTATGTGTTGTATTTTATTTTTTGATTTATTTTCCAATGTATGTTTGTTCAATGTATTTTTTTTGTTTGTTCATGTATTTTATTTCTTGTATTCCAACCACTTTCTCAAAGATGAGTTAAGTAGTTTGAGATTTAACCTAGTTGAACTTTAATTTTGCTTTCTTAAATTTGGGTGTAAGATTATTTATAAACTCTATATTAAGCAATTATCGTAACTGGATTTAATTAATATTTTAATTTCTAGATCAATTTATTAAGACTAAAGTTTTTGTTAACTTAGAGATATATTCATGAGAATATAATTGATTTTTTTGGATTAGAATAAAAACCATAATAATTCAAAATCATATATTTGTTTTTGCATATATCATGCTTGTTCCTTGTGGGATCGACCTCGTACTAATAATGCTATGCTATAAATGGTTTGTGCTTGCGAGATTTATAAATGTAAAATTTGAACATCAACAAGTTTTTGACGCCGTTGGAGGGGAACATTCAAAGTATATGTTTTGAATTTTATGGTTTTAGAAAATAATTCTATTTTTGGTATCTTCTAACATAGGCAACTTTTTAAAATTGGAAATTCTATTTTTAGAAACTCTAATTTGGAAGGTTACCTAAAATTAAAATTTTCTTTAAAATAAAAGAGATCTTAGAATTTTTTAAGTTTGGAAATTTTGCTAAACTTAGACACTTGTTGAATTTAGAAGATGCTATTTTTGTAGAAAAAATTATTTTTGGAAATCAAATAAATGCAATTAGTTTCTTCTTTTAGCCTCTCTCTAATCTTATAAACATAATCTGTTTTAGTAATACTCTAATTTTGGAAGGTTTGAGAACTTTTGTCTAGAAAGTTTAAAATTATCTAATTTTGGAAACAATCTATTTTTAAAAAATTGCCCGATTTTGGAGATGTCTAATTTTGGAAAATCTCTATTTTTGGAAAGTTTCTAATTTTAGATCATCACTTAAATTTTTATTAAGTAATGGCACTAATGTAGAAATTTATTTATAATCTCACACTAGATTAGGAGACGTAATTTGAATTCAATTTTTTTAATCTTTTTCAAGTTGTAGTTTAGGATTTTGTATTTAGATAGTTCATGCATTCTTGAGTTTTAATCTTCACCTAGGTTCATGTGTTGTGTTTTACAGATATTTTACATTAAGATTTTTGGAAAATACATTCTTTCAATTTTATCTTTCTCATGCATGCATATAGACTTTTATTATTGGTTGTTTGCATTTATTATTTGCATTTAAAAAAAAGTATTGCATATTTACTTTGATCATGCATTTAGGTTGCTAGTCTCATGCATTACAGTAGATTGTTTGCATATTTGCTTCTGTATCTAGCATTGTTAAACTTAGGTTTGCATTCACAAAAAAAAAAAAAAAGGAAAAAAGAAAAAGAAAAAAGAGAGTAGTAAATAAGATGATTCATGCATTCAAAGTAAAATCAATTTAGAAACCATTAATTAGATTTTAGGGTTTTTCATACTCATTAGGGAATCTTTAATTTAATTAATTTTAGATAACCAATCTTAGTTTTTCTTCAATAACGGTGTCTAAGGCTAGTTCTGTCACCAAGACGTGAGGTCGAACACGTCTAAGGATAAGTTGGGATGAGAGGTCATCTGTGCTCCCCCACTTACCTGGGAACTTACCTGACCTTTATTGAGGTTAAATTTCTATTGGAGATTTAAATTTTTTGAAGAAAAGATTAGGAGTTGTCTAGAGTCTTAGGATTAGTTTTAGGAATTTTTAGAATTAGGTCATTTATTGTTTGAGTCATATTTGGTCTTGTTTGAGTAACAATGAGTACTTGGACTCGTGACTCAACTAAGCGTTTAGTTAGAGTTAGGTCCCCAGTTGGTGAACCCAAAGTTAGTGATCAGTCCACTTTGGATAACAGTAGGATCTTTGACGTCATGTCAGTTTCAACACTAGCATCTTCATCAAATCCCGAGAGTTGCACCCAAGGTGAAAAGAGTCGAACTAGGGTAGGTGATAATTCGAACGTCAAAGTTAAAATTAGGAAATTGAAAATCTTGAAGTTAAGGAAGAGCCTAAAATTAAGGAAGAACCTATCAATGATGAAAAGTCCGATATTGAGGAGCAACTGGACTGTATCCCGTTTGATTTAAATGATCCACAAGCTTTCATCATGCTAGTGGGTGATAATGCTTGGGAAATGAGAAACTATGCCCATGACATTATGTACTCATTGGAGCACATTCACCACCACCATCTGCCGAATTGAATGGAACTCACTGAAGATGGTCAAGGATGTGAAATTTGTGAAAAAATAATTGAGTATGCATCCTCTGTAGGTTTCTTTTAGGTTAAGTCAGTCTAGAGTCAATCTAGGTTAGGATTTTTGTTTTTAAATTTGTGTAGACTTTCCCTTTTCGATACGACGAACCCAAATTTAGCAATGTCTCACTATTTTAAATCCGACCATTGAGCACATTAAGGACAATGTCTAATTTAAGTTTGGGGGTATAAGGGAGGTACACAATAGTGTTCTTGAGTCTAAAAAAAATTTACGAGGAGAGTAAGTTCGCAAAAGAAAGAACTGAGACTCCTTGCGGAAAAAAATTAAAAAGAAGAGTAAGTTTGTAACGCCTCGCCTTTTTTCACATTCATAAGTCAGAGTATATTTTTTTTTTTAAATAAGTGAAAGAGGATGGATCGTCACGACGTGAGTCAAGTCTGAGTTTCCAAACTCGACCCTTAACTGGCCACCATTACGTGTGCATAGACTAAGTCCACCAAAACATTTTCACACGCTTTTCTTAATACTTGCGGAATAATCTATACGAATAAGATACTATTCATTCTCTTGTCATTATTAGACAAGGAAAACCAATCACCATGTAATATCAATAAAACTTACGGATTATCAAACCATAGCAAATAAGTTCTAACTTATTACAATCCAAATTGTAAGTCCTCCGAATACATCATTTTAATAAAAAACTAAGTAATATAAATTTAAATCTTCCCATGCTCCTATGCTTGGCTCCCTTCCGGTCCCACGTCCTTTTCCTTATCATTCCATGTTCCATCATCTATATGGTAAAAGTAGGGCATTAGTGTGAAACCCTGCCACCGATGTGGGAAGAGTCCCACATCGGTAGTGGAGGCTAAATGGAGGGGGTATTTAAGAGGCCAAAACCTATTAAACTAGCATGACGCGTTTTGGGCCGAGCCAGATGGGCCCGGGCCCAAAGGCAAAACCGTGCGGGCTCGCTTGTGTGCGAGGCCCAGAGCGGACAATATCTTGCTGAGTTTGAGCCCTAAACCCTGTATATGGGTCGGGTCGTTACAAATGGTATCAGAGCCTCAGTTCAACTCTCGGACTGTGTGGGTCTTTCCTCTTTCCCTAGTGTTGTTGAGCTAAGTCGGGTCGAGCCGGGGGCGGCTCGAGGCTTAGTGGGGGTGATTGTGAAACCCTGCCACCGATGTGGGAAGAGTCCCACATCGGTAGTGGAGGCTAAATGGAGGGGGTATTTAAGAGGCCAAAACCCATTAAACTAGCATGACGTGTTTTGGGCCGGGCCAGATGGGCCCGGGCCCAAAGGCAAAACCGTGCGGGCTCGCTTGTGTGCGAGGCCCAGAGCGGACAATATCTTGCTGAGTTTGAGCCCTAAGCCATGTATATGGGTCGGGTCGTTACAATTAGTCAACATGCCCAGTAGGTATTCCAGTTAGGGTTATGATACACATAGTAATAATATTAGATTAATATAAATCGAGGGTATATACATCATTAACATCATATTTGTAAAACATCTTGTAAATAATGAAACAATGCATGATGTCCATATCATAATCATGCTAACATAAGTGTCATGTCATGGGTGTCAATGCCAAATGAGATCCCACCCAATGTCCATACTCAATCACATCATAAGTCAATCAATGGTTTCCTTGGCCAATTATGTCCACAGTGTTTGAGGCGGCAACCACCAGGGCACTGTATACCCATCAACAAATTAATCGGAATTACAGATGAAGTGTGGACTCCTCCCTCTGCGCAGGGTTTCGGGGCCGTCCCAGGAGCTCTTTCGCCCAATTACGCCGTACCTTTTCTATCAACCGGGCGAGGCCAAATCTCAACAGTTCATATAGCTTCTTACAAACTAATCTCAAGTCCAAGTTATGTCCGGACCGCTCAGAACTTGGTTTGCTGGTCATATGCATTCCCTCACATGCCATGCATGAGGTAATGTATGCAAAAATGCCATATCATTTAAAATACATCATGTTATTTGAAAATCAAATCATAATCATATAACATTTATTTAACCAAAATAATCATCATATTTTAAATATAAATCAGTGTCATATTATACTCCATAATGTTCTCAATGAGGTAGGAATCCTACCAATGTCCGAATCACTTACGATCGCATGAGATGAATCGAAGTCCCTTTGCAAACCTCTTTACCTTATCAAATTCAACCATATATATTAATTTGATATTCCATTTTAATTTCATCATCCCTTCCATCCAACTAGATAAACAGAGGCATCTGGAAAATAATCCAAAATAAAACATTCTAATTCAGTCGACTGAATCTAGAATTCAATCGATCGAAACACAATTAGATACCTTATGTGTTTTACCTGCAAACTTTCAATCGACTAAATCATAAGATTCAGTCGGCTGAAATACAACCAGATATCATACATTCTTGGTCAGTGCACTTTCAGTCGACTGAATCATATATTCAATCGGCTGACTTTGGGTCAGATCCTTTGTGTTCTCGGCCAGTACACTTTCAGTCTTGTGTTCTCGGCCAGTACACTTTCAGTCGACCGAATCACAGATTCAGTCGGCTAACTTTCGGTCAGATCCTTTGTGTCTTTGGCCAGTATACGTTCAGTCGACTAAATCACAGATTCAGTCGGCTGACTTTAGGTCAGATCCTTGGTGTGTTCGGCCAGTATACATTCAGTCGGCTAACTTTAGGTCAGATCTTTTGTGGTGCCCGAATTTTAAAAATTATAAATTAATTGAAATTGAATTAATTAATTTAAATTAATGAGAATTAATCAAATAATTAGAGAAAATAAGAGGAAGATTAATTGAGGAAATTAATCTATAAATTAATTGTCGAATGTCGTGGTAAAAAATTTAATGTATAAGATTTAATTAAGAATGATTGGGTGACGAGGTGTCATGCCACGTCAAAAGGACTCAAATGGAATATCTTAAGAACTGAAGGGCAAGGAAAGAATAGGAAAGAGGCCATGCAGTTGTACTCAGAGATAAACACACTCAGGAATTGGCCAATCCCACTCATGCGCACGGCACAAGGAAGTTCCACTTCCTTGTGCGCACTGCAGTGGGTTGTTTCCGTTTTCCATGCATACGACTCTCCACTTCCCACTACTCCACTGTTAAATGTGCATGGCACTTCCCTTCTCCCCACTTTTCATCACACGTCAAACTCAAATTTCCTATATCTCCCACAGAGAACACCCTGCACTGCTGCTTTCAAGCGAGGAAGGAAAGGAAAAGAGGGAAAGGCGAAAAAGGAAGAGGAAAAGGGATTATGGAAAGCGTCTTGAAAGGTTGGTGCAATTTTCTAAAATAATATTTAGATTTAAATAAGAGAACTAGGGTGATTTAGAATCAATCCTGGACGAATACAGATTTATAGAATGAAAATGGGACCGATTCGGGAATTGTCGGGTATTCTCCCCAATTCAAGGATCGAGTTCAAATCCGTGAAATTGTGTGTTAAAAAAGGATTGGAATTGATGAAGAAGAAAATCATTTGTTCTTTTATTATTGTTAATTATTGTTCTTCTCATATTTACTGATTTCTTTTATTAATATTTTATTATAAAGAATAGAAGACTAAAGGGTAAAAAGGGATTCTACTTAATAATGTATTTCTGTTTGGGGGAAATTGGATCAAAAGACCCGAAGGTTTTGCGATGCATAAATCAAGCAGAAACAAAGCTTCGGCCATGAACGCCGGAGTGCGGAGCCTGAATGAAACCCATTTCTTTTCCTTCATCAAATACCGGCAAGACCCTTTTCTTTTAATTCCTTCCTTTTTGTGTTTCCGTTCTTTTCAATGGATTCCATGTTCGGTGGGTTGAAAAAAATTGGGAGTGAGTATTGCATTAGATAAACAGTTGGTGTCCTCCGATCCATGAAATTCCTCTGGTCGTCTCCAACTCTGCTGAGTCCATCGAAAAGACCCCTCAAGCCATCAAGGTTCTGAAACAATTCAGTGCCCTTGCGATGCCAAGGTTACGGTTTCTTTCTGTCTTTATTTCTCATCTTATCTTTAGCTTCGATTTTTTGTTTCTTGTGCTAGTTCCCCTTTTTTATATTTATTATTCATGTTTTTAGTTTACAATTCCTTAAATTATAGAATCAGCAAAATCCGCCAATTCTGGATTTTACAGTTCATGAAATCGGAGATGCAAGGGTATTCCCCCATCTGTTTGATGAATTGCCTGAATGGTAATACTTTTGATTTTGGCTATTGCTTCTCTTATTTCTTTTCTCTATAGATTAGAAATCATGGGTTTCTTTCCTTCTCCATCGTATAATCCATATTCCTTCTGGAATTCTAGAGAGAAGAGAACGATATTACACTCTTGCTCTATGTTATTTTGGAGAAGGAGATGATGAAATTGTGGAGAGCTGCAAGATAAGATGGTTCGATCAGTGGGCCTGTTTGGCCCTTGATTGAGGAAAGCCCCCGAGCCCATTTCTGCAGAGATACTGCCTCTATCATTTATTTTTCTGCGCATTAAGATCAATGGTCCTTAAACCTGGCTGATGGGTCTTAGGAATAAAGGGATTCCACAGATTTGCACCCATTTGGTTCCTCTGTACACTTTCATATACCATAGACCTTGTAGACACTGAATTTCCTCTCTCGAGAAGTTCCCTCGCCTTCCCAATTTGCAGAGCTTGATTGTGTCAGGGACAAGTCTAATTGTCAGAGGTTCTGAAATTTAAACATGAGGAAAGCGATGTCTATTTATCTGAGATTGAGCCAATCGGGCAAGCATATGAGGATATGTAAACACATAATCAAAATCTGTTGCAATAAATTTTAGAGAGAGATGATTATAATATTAAGCTTGTTCTAGAGAGAGTGAAAGCAAGACAGTTGCAGGATACTGTGCTGATAGAAAAACAAACATTGGAAAAGGAGGTGCAGCATGCCAATTCATATTTGGAGTAGGATTGCAAAGAAACTGATCGAATTGAAGGTTGAGAGAGGCCGATTGAATATTAACAGAGAGTTTGATTTGGGGAACCTAGTGACTGCCACTAGAGTTGCAGAAAAGAAGGTCCCAATTCTACTGCACATCGGGTTGCTCAACCTTATGGCTTACTGAGTCTGATCGGACTTATGATAGGTGCGTTAGGCGCCTTCCACCCAACCAGAGTGTCGACTTAGGGACACTTTCTACATCCAAACTTCCATTCATTCAATATAGAACGGGTTTTGATCAAATGGGTCAATTACCGAAACCTCAGACTTGTAAGATTTTATTATGAGTTATAGTGACAACACATAGATCCATGATTTATTGTAAGACCTTTACATGTGTAATAACTAGGAGATAAAACATGAGATTGAGAGTCTAAAGTCATTGAATTAAATTAAGAATAATGATATCATGTGTTCTTGTGTGACATGTATGGATAATGAACGAAGGACCGAAAGCAAACCCGGTAGCACTGAGCTAGTTTGTGGATTAACTTCATTCGCTGATCGGCTAGGATCAGGTACGTTTTTCCTACTTTCTTGAAGTATCAAATGATTTATTATGTATGTAGAAATGGTATTTAATTTCAATGCATATTTTAGATGATTTATCGATGCATGACATGAAAGCGTGCATCTTGTGAGGGATGGGAATAGTTAAGTCAAAGGTTAGGGGATGCTAAACTCTAACATGAAATATATGAAATACCATAACTATTCGGTATGTCCACGTCCAAGAACACAGAAATTGGGCACGTAAGATGGGCTCAAAGCTCCTGGGTGAGAGACCCAAAACCTACGCAGAAAAGGATGGGTGATAGTATACCCCCGGTAATTCCGGTTAAATACTAGGTATTGGGTAGTAGCTCCCAGTTCGTGCCCCAGGAAAGCTACGAACATAATGGCCAATGATTATCACTGTTTGAAGGGAAAGTGTGATAGAAAGAAATGCATGGGCATGAGAGGGGGTTGGCATTGATTCATGTACCATGGCATTTGCATCATTTTGATTTGACAAATTATTGCAAGTATATGGATTATGATTATGATTTATGAAATGATTATGAACTGATTTTAAATGCTTTACAAGTATGTGATATAAACTGATTTTGAAATATGGGGTGGAGATGTTTTCCATTGAATTATATGATATGAAGAACTTGTATATGTTTTCCCCGATCTTATATATGTCATGTTGGTACCCACTTTGATGGGAATTCCTACTGGGCATTGACTAAGCCCACAATACTCTATTCTTTTAGAAATTAATATAGGAAAGGAGAAAAGTGATGAGGCCGGACCAAGCGTCAGTCATGAGTAGTTATGGATGGCGCAAGACTGAAGATTGCGTGGAGGATTTATCTTTTAGCACTAGTAGATAATTGAACAATTGGGGTTGCGTTATTTGAGAATTTTGAGATATGTTATGGAACCTTTTATTTGAGAAATAAATGTATGGGGATTATTATTTTGCTTTGCTTAGATTGAGAAAGGTTGAATTATTGATTTAAATGAATGTACTTATTTTCGCATTATTGTAAGTTAGTGTGTTGCCAAGCTTACGTGGACTCTTTCCATGTGCACACTCTGGTTGGGCTAGTTAAGGGTCGAATCTTCGGATTCGGGCTTGACTCACGTCGTGGTACTCTCCTCTTTCTTCACGTTGTTAAATAATAAAAAAAATACTCTAATAATTAGGGAGAAAAAGGGAGTGGCGCTGCATCCTGTGCACAAGTCAGACCATTCAAATTTGACTCCTTTCTAAGTTAGTCGAGTGAGTGGAGCCCCAATCTTGGAGAAGTCCATAATAAATTTCCGATAGTAGCCACCCAGTTCCAGAAAGCTACGGATTTCGGTCACATTCTTCAGGGCTTTCCAGTCTCTAACCTCTGCCACTTTAGCCAGGTCCACGGCTATTCCTTCTGCTGATATGACGTGTCCAAGAAGTTGACCTCTATAGCCAGAACTCCCACTTGCTTCCTTTGGCATATAACTGATTCTTCTTCAGTGTGTCCAGGACTATCCTCAGATGCTCAACATGCTCCTCCCGACTGGTGGAATAAATTAGAATATCGTCAATGAAGACGATTATGAACTAATCCTGATGAGGACAGAATATTCTGTTCATCAGATCCATGAACACGGCTGGTGCATTGGTAAGTCCAAAAGGCATGACCACATATTCATTCAGCCCATACCGAGTTCTGAAAGCCGTCTTCTCTATGTCCTCATCCCTAACATGGATTTGATGGTAGCCTGACTTAAGATCAATCTTGGAGAAATGGCTGGAGCCTCTGAGTTGATCGAATAGATATCAATTCTGGGCAGAGGGTACTTGTTCCTGACAATCAGCTGATCCAACTTCTTGTAATCCACACACATCCGAAGATTACCATCTTTCTTCTTTATGAATAATACCGGTGCTCCCCAGGATGAGGTGCTATGCCAGATGCATCATAGTCTGAGCAACTTATCAATTTGTTTCTTCAGCTCTGACATTTCTGCAGGGGTCATCCAATAATGAGGCAATGATACAGGAGTAGTGCCAGGGTAGAGTTTAATCTCGAAGTCAATCTCCCTTTTTGGAGGCAAACTAGGGAGTTCTGTTGAAAATACCCTTGCGTAGTCTTTCACTACAGCAGGTAGTTCTTTTATCGGCGCCTTGTCTACTCTGATGTTGTTCAGTACGAGATGGTTCATTTCTTCATTTAACCTCCTGGTCATAGGAATGCTCTGTCTGTTGGCATGCACTGTAAACCATTTTCCCTCGGGTGACCAGAATATCACCCTACGAAGGTGACAGTCAATGCCGGCCTGAAAGGTAGCCCACCAGTCCATGCCAAATATGATGTCGTATTCTGTGATCTCGAGTACCAAATAGTTGAATTTAAATTTGAACTCAGCAAGTTCAGTATCTACGGAGGTGCAGATTAGACCCAGTGATGTGTCTCCAATGTGGGATACAATAGTGAGTGTAGTGGATAGTTGTTGTACTAAGGTACCAATGGCAGATATGAAGGTAGCAGATATAAAGGAGTGTAATGCTCCTCAATCAAATAACGCGAAAGCATAAAAACTACCAACTACTGCCATACCTTGAATCACCGAGTGATCCACCATCTCTAGAAGAGGAACTAAAGTATATAGCCATCCAGATCCAGTCTTAATGGGTGCCCGTCTTATCTAGTTGTGTGCCCTTGACCCTTGCGACTGAGCTGGCCAGGCTGGAGGACAGAAAGAACCCTGTATTAAGAGGGTTGTTGTTCTGTGGACATTCCATATTGATATGGCCCTGCTGGCCACACTGATAACAGGTGATAACACCTCGAGGAGACTGAGAGACTGGTCCTGATGTGGAGGGCTGACTGGGACGAAAACCACCATTGGAAGTAGTGGAGCCTGAGGGTCTCCCAAAGTTGGGTCTAAATTTCTTGCGAAGGCGGAAAGCATTTCCCCCCCTCTGGCTTCGTCTATTCTCCACAAATCTGATTGTCTCCATCAGCTCTTGTTCAACAATGCTGGCTTGACTGACCACTTCTGCCAAAGTAGCTGATTTGAAAATAGTGACTTTGGCTCTGATGTTTAGTCGCAGACCTCGCCCAAACTTTCAGGCCTTCTTATATTCCGTGTCCACCATGTATAGAGCATAACATGATAGACGGAGGAATTCTTGGTAGTATTCTGCGACAGTCATGGTGCCCTGGACCAAAGCTATGAATGCCTGTGTATGGTACTCCTTCTCATCTTCTGGAAAGTAATGGTTCAAAAACATCCCAACGAACTGGTCTCAAGTTATCTCTATTCTATCCACCGCTGGAATCTACGCCTATTGATGTTCGATGACCTTCCACCATTTGCCAGCATCGTCTACCAGTTGTGAAGTAGCCAGCAGTATTCGGTCCTGGTCATCGGTGATCTTAAGCAGCTTCAAGATCTTTGTGATATTCTCAATCCAGTTCTCTGCTCCTACGGGTCTCTCCTTCCCATTGAAATAAGGGGGACACTGCTATTGGAAATCTCTGACCATTGTTCAGTCCTGAGATTCATTGGAGGTTGTGCCTCCATTGTCGTTCTGGTGTTGTGTAAATGGAGGTGACCACTGCCTGTACTAGGCTATGCAGCTCGGGAGGTACCTCAGAAATGTTCATACTGTCCTGTCCCTCTTTCTGATGTGGGTGTTGTCAGGTATTTCTTCTTCTTGGAGGCATTTTTCTAAGTCATTGAAACATTGGTTGACTTAATTTGCTAATAAGAACTGGTGTTCACATACTTTGAAGTTATAATTATTCATATAATCATAGGAAGGGGAAAGTTCTGTTTAGTCCTATTTATCACTTATGTTCTTTACTTGGGGAAATTGTCTAAGTGACATCTTGTATTTCTTGTTTTAGGGAGATTTTCTAGATATCACATGATGTTTCTTATTCGGGGGAGGGACGACTTATTTCGCTATGTTTGATAAATCTATAATTTATACTGATTGTCCTTCCTTTACTGTTGTTTTTCTCATCAAAGGTTGTTCTTAGATTGAATGCTTATAGTCTGATTCTCATCAAAGTAAATTAATCCCACCCCCGTGCAGCAAACTCCTAAGAGTCAGTCAATTGGGATTCTTATCTGTCAGTGAGACATGATACCGTATTAATCTTACTTTACGAGATTTAACACTTCTGGTTTTGCTCTGATACCAACTGTAACGCCCTACCCTTTTTCACTTTCATAAGTCAGAGTATATTTTTTTTTTAAAAGAAATAAGTGAAAAAGGATGGGTTGTCATGACTCGAGTCAAGTCCGAGTTTCCAAAATTCGACCTATAACTGGCCACCATTACGTGTGCATAGACTAAGTCCACTAAAATATTTTCACACGTTTTTCTTAATACTTGCGAAATAATCTATATGAATAAGATACTATTCATTCTCATGTCATCATTAGGCAAGGAAAGCCAATCACCATGTAATATCAATAAAACTTAAGGATTATCAAACCATAGCAAATAAGTTCTAATTTATTACAATCCAAAATGTAAATCCTCCGAATACATCATTTTAATCAAAAACTAAGTAATATAAATTTAAATCTTCCCAAGCTCCTATACTTGGCTCCCTTCTGGTCCCACGTCCTTTTCCTTATCATTCCATATTCCATCATCTATAGGGTAGAAGTAGGCATTAGTCAACATGACTAGTAGGTATTCCAGTTAGGGTTATGGTACACATAGTAATAATATTATATTAACATAAATCGAGGGTATATACATCATTAACATCATATTTGTAAAACATCTTGTAAATAATAAAACAATACATGATGTCCATATCATAATCATGCTAACATAAGTGTCATGTCATGGGTGTCATGCCAAATGAGATCCCACCCAATGTCCATACTCAATCACATCATAAATCAATCAATGGTTTCCTTGGCCAATTATGTCCACAGTGTTTGAGGCGGCAACCACCAGGGCACTGTATACCCATCCACAAATTAATCGGGATTACAGATGGAGTGTGGACTCCTCCCTCTACACAGGGTTTCGGGACCTTCCTAGGAGCTCTTTCGCCCAATTACGCCGTACCTTTTCTATCAACCGGACGAGGCCAAATCTCAACAGTTCATATAGCTTCTTACAAACTAATCTCAAGTCCAAGTTATGTCCGAACCGCTCAGAACTTGGCTTGCTGGTCATATGTGTTCCCTCCCATGCCATGCATGAGGTAATGTATGCAAAAATGCCATATCATTTGAAAATCAAATCATAATCATATAACATTTATTTAACCAAAATAATCATCATATTTTGAATATAAATCAGTGTCATATTATACTCCATAATGTTCTCAATGAAGTAGGAATCCTACCAATGTTCGAATCACTAACGATCGCGTGAGATGAATCGTAGTCCCTTTGCGAACCTCTTTACCTTATCAAATTCAACCATATATATTAATTTGATATTCCATTTTAATTTCATCATCCCTTCCATCCTACCAGATAGACAGAGGCATCTGGAAAATAATCCAAAATAAAGCACTCTGTGATTTAGTCGACTGAAAGTGTACTGGCCAAGAACACAAAGGATCTGACCCAAAGTCAGCTGACTGAATATAGATTCAGTCAACTGAAAGTGCACTTACCAAAAACGTATGATATCTAGTTGTACTTCGGCCGACTGAATCTTCTGATTCAGTCGACTGAAAGTTTGCAGGTAAAGCACATAAGATATCTGATTGTGTTTCAGTCGACTGAACCTAGAAGATTCAGTTGGCCGAAGTACAACTAGATATCATACGTTTTTTGGTAAGTGCACTTTCAGTTGACTGAATTTATATTCAGTTAGCTGACTTTGGGTCAGATCCTTTGTGTTCTCGGCCAGTACACTTTCAGTCGACTCAATCACAGATTCAGTCGGCTGTTTGGGTCAGGTCCTTTGTGTGTTCAGTCAGTATACGTTCAGTTGACTGAATCACAGATTCAGTCGGTTGACTTTAGGTCAGATCCTTGGTGTGTTCGGCCAGTATACGTTCAGTCGACTGAATCATAAGATTCAGTCGGCTAAAATACCAACAGATCGTTTACGTGTTTGGCAAGTATACTTTCAGTTGACTGAATCATAATATTTAGTCAGTTGAAATACCAACAGACCCCATATGTGCTTAGCCAGTATACTTTCAGTCGACTGAATCATAGGCTGAAACACCAACAGATCCTTTGTTTGCTTTGCCAGCACACGCTCAGTCGATTGACTTTGTGTCAAATCCTTTTGTTTGCATGCATGGTAAGGCTCTTCTCCTTGAAATCCATCCTTATCATTTTTAAACATGGATTTCATCTTCCATACTTCACTTAGTAAATTTACCCTACCCACTAGCCAAGGTTAGGGTTTTTCATAATCCATCCATTCATAGTATCATAGCATGGGTTCGAATTTAATCTTATGGTTGTTTTGTTTCAACCCATAACCATCGATAGATTTCCAACTCCATGGCCTTATAACAATTTGGCCATCCATTCCAACCAATTATGGAACCCATGGGTTCGGCCACACCATGGCCTAACCTATGATTCCCTTAGTTGAAGTCCTATTTTTATTAAGTTTAAACATATCTTCCTTCACTCTCTTTCTTTTCTTTTAGTCTGTCTCTTCTTCCTTAATTCTTTTTCTCATTTCCTTGTTCTTCAAAGTCTCCAATGTATGGGGGACGAGGTGGGAGAGAGAGGAGAGGATAGAAAACTCTTGCTCAAGAGTGGAGGAGTCGGCCAAGGGGTTTGGAGTGCCCCTTAGTTTGTGTCTTTTGTATTAACACTTAGTCTCTTCACTCCCTCTCATAATGCCTTGGTTTAACCAAGGAGCCCTTGGTTAAACCAAAGAGACCCTTGGCTTCCCAAGGGTGGCTTCATGGCTCTTGAGATGAAGACCCTTGGGTTCCCAAGTGTGTAAGTACAATGTACTTAGACAAACTACCCCATCTCATCCCTTCATCTTCTCAACTCAAGCAAATAAAACCTTAACTCAAAACTTGAACTCACTAGTGGTTGACCAAATCAACCCATGTCATGGTCGGCCATGCATGTGGTGACTCGGTCACCACATGGCACTTGGGTTCCCACATTGTCCATGTCACTTGATGATGTTCATCCTTGCTTAATTGGCTTCCATGTGATGACATGTATGCCACATGGCAATGCCACATCACTCACATGCCACCTCAGTTGATGAGGTGGACTTTAATGCATTAAATGTACTAATTTATCCAATTCAACTAATTTGACTAAACTTACCCAATTGCTTTAAAATCAAGCTCACCCATGACCCATTGGGTCTTAATTGGGTAATTGACCAATTTCTTGCCCATCTAATGTAAATTTCCACTTTTTAATCGCAAATTCAATTAAATTACAATCCAAACGGGCCAATCCAATAAATTTATAAGCTAAAGAAAATCCGAGGTGTTACAAAGTTCATGAGGACCGAGACTTCTTTTTGAAAAAAAAACGAAATCCAGCTCTCAAATACCCAACTCAATACCCAAGTCTAGCTCTCAATACCCAACTAAGTGGACCGGTCAGATTTACCAGATAGAGTTTTAAATTATCCAATTTTTTTAGAATAAATAAAGAGGAAAAAGAAAAAAAAAAAAAAAAGATAAAACCCAAAGTGGTAGGAGTAGAGAGTCTACTTTTTGTAGACCACTTTGATGTCCTCATGCATTGAGGAAATAAATAATAATAATTATTATAATAATAAAGTAATGATAAAAAATAAAAGGGGGAACCTTTGCTGCCTCACCCCACTATAAAAAGGGTGTGGTGGGCTGAGGAGATTTTACAGATTTCTCTCTAACCTCTTCGTCTTTCTAACTTTCTTTTTCTAAGGTTTTTTCTCTTTAGAAGGCTTTCTCTCTAAAGCTATCTCATTCTACCAGGTGTTTTTAACAAGTATTATACTTAACTTAAATTAGTTATTTTAATTTTTTTATTTAATTAAAGTTGATTTTGAAATTAATTTTAATAGATCTTAGTTAAGTCAAAATTCTTTGTACATTTTAATTCAATTACAATTACAAGATTTTTCTCATTGCAAATTTATTTTAGTTGAATGGTATTTTATTTAGAATTTTGGAATATAATCAAAAGGACACAAATGTAATTTTTAGAAAAGTTCAAGGGTAAAATGATCATTTTGCCTAATTATTTTTAAAATATTAAAAATAGCCAAAATACTTATTTTAAAACCTACTATTTGTTTTATTGTCACCTAATGAACTTATTATTGGTGTTGCACACGACTCGGTTTAACTGACTGGAGGCTAACCCTGTGCCTAAACATTGACAATTGTGCAAAACACTTTTTATTGCTTTACTTTATGTCCTTTTCTTTTGGCGTTGGCCCTCTAATTCGGACTCTCGTTGGGACTCGATTGCAGGCCTTTACTTTCATATGCATGGCCTTTTATGGTTGATAGTTTTGATGATTTTCTACACTCTTTTCTAAAGGATAGAGTTTAATTACACATTGTTTTATTTCCATCTTATTTTACAGATAAACGGCATACAACGGTGAGGAGATCACACCTATTTATTTTATAGCTTTGCATGCATTTTTGCATATTCCTATAAAATGAAAATATGTTGCATCTAAGGTTAAAATCCATGGCTGATTGATCGGTGTAACTTGGAATAGGCATGGACTGACAATGGGTATTACTTACTAAACTGATGAGATTCGTAAGGAACAAACTGTTGAATAATTAAATGTAAGTGTAGTCTAAAATACCAAGTGGTGAAAGGTCCAATCTGTCTACTGGGTGAGATGTTCAATACAAAATTTACATACTTTGAGAATATATGTTTCATATATGCAGTTATTGCATATCTGATGGTTGTATAACATGTTAGAGATATAACATGCCTGGTTGTGTGATTTATACGCTTTCTTAACATGCTTTGCACATTTCCAATATGTTAATTATGCATATATTGTTAAGATGCATGACTTTTGGTGGCGGGACGAGGAGAGAGGTATCTCCTGGTGTGTATTTGCATGTGTCTATCGGTTGAGTCGAGGTAGGTTTGATAAACCCCCGTGCGTTCTCTCATTGACCGATAGGTCCTAGATATGAGTTGGTGAGTATATATGTTGAAGTCCTCCTTCAACTAACATTAACGCATTTTGAGATGTGTGTATGGGTGCACATCCAAAAAAGCATTATGGTTTTAGGAGGCGTGTATGGGCACGCCTTTCGAGACATAGTTAGTTGAGGGTAGGTCATTGTTGGGTGATAGAAATTTATGTGTATTGGTTGGTCGGATGAAGTCAGAATAGTAGCACGAAGATCTAGTGTGTCGAATACCTAAGTCTACAGAGTAGTTTGGGTAGTTTGGTTGATTGGGTGAGGTCCTAAGTCTACAGAGTAGTTTGGGTAGGAGATCAGGCCAAATACCTAAAGTCTACAAAGTAGTTGGGTGGTTTAGTTGATTAGATGAGGTCGGGTTGAACACCTAAGTTTGCAGAGTAGTTTGGGTAGTTTGGTTGGTCTAATGAGATTAGGTTGAACACCTAAGACCTATGTTATCAAACCCGAACCGGCCCGCAAGTCAACCGTGACAGGCTAAAAGAAGGGTCGGGTCTGGTTAAAACTCGTATGGGTTTAAACCCAAAAATACCCTCCTCAACCTCTGGTTTAGCATGGGTTTTCACATAAACCCGTGACACGTTTTCATGTAAAACCCGTATCTAAAATATAAAAAAAAAAAATTTAAACATTGAATGCAAACATACTATTGATTGAATGGGATGGGAAGGGACTGGAGTCAAATCGCAAAATAGCAGGAAGGCAGTAGGAAGGGTTCGATTCTTGGATTTTCTCATCTCTTCTTCAGCTCTTCCTCCATTTCCAGTTTCCCTTCATTTCTTCTTCCTCCATTTCCAGTTTCCTCTACAACTACAATCACTTCATCTCCTGTAGTGAATTGCGCGGCCACTTTCATCTCTTTGCAGTGAACGACGCTCATAAAAAAAACCCTAGAAAGGCTTTCAGTTTTTGGGTGCTTAGGGCTTTTTCAATTGTTGAGAGAACTAAGGGCATTTTTGTCTTTTGAGAGAATTGACGTGGGTTTTGCCGTTGGGAAGAAATTTCATTTAGGAATTGGTATTTCCTTTTACACTTTATAAAGTATTCAAGTGTTGCTTTTATTATTTAATGAAGCTGCACCTATAAAAAAATAGCAATGGCTTAAATCACTTGTTAATTAGTGATGCACGTCAAAAATTTTGACAGGCAAAGGACTATAGACCCTTTCTTATAAAATAAAAATTATTAATTTTTAACAAGGGTGTAATTTAACACACTTAGTGAAATGGTTATGGCCCAACTTTATAAGAGACTAACAGTTATTAGTGTCCCATTTTCCATATAATTTGAGATCATTTAAGTTTTTAAATAATAGTAAGAGGTAAGATTTGGTATTATTTTTAAAATAAAAATTAAAATACTTTTAAATTATTAATTAAAAACAAAGATCAAGTGTTGTTTAAATATTGATTTTAATTTAAAATTATAATAATTAATTTTTAAAGTTATGGATGGATTACTATTATTTTTATAAAAAACATCTTGAATAATCTATACAGACTCATTAATCTAGTGAACTTAGACTTTTATTCACCATCTATCTATTAGTTAATAATTTAATATTATTTATAATATAATAATCATAGCAAGGGTTTGACCGGGTTTGATCACGGTTGAACCTTATTTAATCCACCCTTCCTCTAAGATGGGTCACTTCAAGGGCCGGGTTTTAAAACATTGCCTAAGACTATAGAGTTGTTGGGTAGTTTGTTGTTTGTTAGTAGAGTTGAAATCTCTCTGTAGGACTTTTGCAGACTATCATGGGTAATGGTGTATTGTCATGTTAAAGTTTCATCTTCAATAGATGTCGACAAGTGTGGGGACACAGTGTTAGATAATGGGGTGTATTTGTGGAATCTTAACATGCGATGTTTTGATATTTTATAGTCCATGTTATTATCCTGTGATTTGAATATACACGTGCTATGTTATACGTATGTATATTTGTGGTATGAGTGTGTGTATATATATATATGTATATGTGTGTGTGTGTGTGTGTGTCTTGTTTCTCTTCACTGAGCTGTTTAGCTCGCTCCTTATGAATCTCAAGGACTTCATTTGAGTCGGGGTTTGATAAACTCTGAAGACAATGCAGACTTGTCAAAGGGTTGAGAACATTGGTTTGGAAACCATTTTGAAAGTTCTCGGTGTGCTAGAACACGATTATCTTGGGGGCGAGGGGGGGGGGGGGGGAGATGAATAGGACAATCCCAATTGTTGTGGTCTTCACAATTTTTTTGATTAATTTAAATTATATATACAGCAGAATTAACAATATTAATTAATAAGATGTGTTGTATGATAAAAGAGTGCACAAATTAATATAATCACTCACACAAGCAAAGACCTAACCCCCGATGTATAGTGGTTCAGAGTAAATCCCTCCTTCATACAGTTGGACTCACCCACTCTTGTGTTATCCCAAATACACTATGTGGGGAATTACACCCTCACAAATAAAGTAGGAATTCCACCTACACAATTGAATGGGAATTTCATCCACTCGCTAAGATTTTGAAAGGTTCGACCTATCTCGGTCTACTTCCTTATCCCTCTATTTTTTTATTGTGGTTCAATCCCTCTGATTTAATCCACTGTACAAGATGTTTTAAATAAAATTAAAACTAAGAAGCACTTGCCTTTATAATTCGAATTCGATGTAGATGTGCTTCTAGAAGAGTTCTCCTAACTTGATTTCCTTGATGACGAATATGTGCCAATGTGTGAGCAACCACAAGTTTTGGGAGAAAGTTCTAGAATTATGGATTTGCAAGTTGAATCCTAGACTTTGGTTTCTCTCTCTCTCTGGATCTCAATCAAAGTATTGATTGGATTCTCAAATGATTCACAAGTATAGTGCCTAGAGAAAGGTTGGGAAAGGTTGAGATCTCTAGGAATACCTTTAAGATTTTCATATGTGAAGGATCTAAGGTGTCCAACATGTCCGAACAATTTCTCCAAAATCTAGAGTATAAATAGGCATCCAGAAAAGTCCAACTCGGGGTCACCGATGGGTCAGTACTTTGAATAATGTCGTTGTAATGTGACAGTTAACATTTGATGCACTTCCAACGGATATAAAATAGTCACTACTGATGGGTCGAGTTCCTAGATGGGTCATTCAGCCCATTGTCGATGTGTCGACACTGACGATGTATCATCCTGAGGCTAACTCAAACATACAGAGTTACACATCCAGAAACCTATTTGACCCAGATCGACATATCGATCTTACCGATGGGTTGGTCCTATTACTGTTGATGGTCGGTGTGCACGATACTATCAATCTGAGAGTGACCCAATATGACAGTGTCTTCCAACCATCACAAAATCAGGAGATTATGAGTTCAAAATTCACCAAGGCAGTCATTAATATTTATAGCTCAAAAAATCAATTGGCAATGTCATTAATATTAATATGACAGTGTCTGCACCGATTGGTCGGCAGACTCGATGTATCGACGTTTCACTGTCATGGACCACTTAGGCTTCATTAATATTTGCCAATGTGATTTCTAAGCCTAAGTAAGGTCCACTAAGGGTGTGGGTTCCTCCTAAACTCATCTATGACCAATTTACCTGTGGTGATTGCCATACACTTGGTGATGTTCAATCTTCAACTTGATCTTCCATTTTCAATGCTTGATTCAATCTTCATCACCCTTGTATCTTATTCATTGCTTCATTCTTCCAAGACAATATTCATCTAGGTCACGGAATTGACAACAAGGTGACTCGGCCAAGCCGGGGCACTAACACATTTAGACTATTCGGTTTGATATTTATAATATTTTGTATATTTAAATGCTCAAGTGGGTTGTGAATTTTGAAATAACTCTGATCTTAGATTATATTATGCTTCCACATTGTGTTATTAAGAGTCAGGTGTCGACACTCAATGATATTGCGATAGTCACGTGTGAGATTATGGTTGGGAAATGATTATTATTATAAAAAAAAAAAACACATGTCCCGAGGGGCAGGGCATGACATATATATATACTCAACATTCATTCACTTAGCATACCTCACTCACAAAGTATATTCTGTGCACCCAGCATTTTATCCAAAAAATAACATGCCTATCCCGCATATCAGCTTATTATTATCAAAGTCTACACAAGCCAGTCTAATCATGTTTCCTTAACATGCATTTCGCATCTCAGGATGTTATATACAACATCACTCTTAACAATGTTCATACACACAAACACTGTAAATACTAGAAAATAACTTAATGCATTTTCACATGGCAAATATTTAAACAAGCAGTCTGTCAGTTCTATCATCGATCCATAGATAAATACAGCAAATAATGCAGACTTAGTAAAATCATGCTACGAATCTACAGAGCTGTAAAATTTATACGGTAACATTTAATTAATCCAAAGTCGTAAATTACTAAAAGTAATGAAAGCTTATAAATTGCAGAAGATCAAAGCTGTAAAATTTCATTTTTTGCTCTTTTATTTTATTTAGCTACGTCCTTTACGTTTGATAGTTCCAAAATGGAGACTAGTGTATACTACACAAAAGTCCAAGTCCATGATTCAAGATTCTTAGACTAAGATTACAGTCCATAAATCACAAAACACATTCTGAGTTGGAGACTGGTGCTTACATCACACTCATCCAACTATAAAAGTAGGTTATGTAATAATTCGAACCGAAGTAGCGGGGGTAGAACTAGAACAGTAAATAGATCTTTTGAATGTACTTATGTGAAATTGTGTATTATTTTCTTTTACTTCAAATTAGAAAAATAAATAAAACACACAAAACATAGAATTTAATTAATTTAGAGTCCCCAATGCATGCACATCCCCTCAATTAGAAATCTAAAAAATGATCCCCTTCGAGTTGAAATTAAGTGGATGGAAAACTTAATTAGCAAATTAAATTTTAATTCCAAAAGTCAAAATTTCAATTAGAATTATTCAATTAAAATTTAAGATTATAATTTTGAGTGGACCCATGGGATCTATATCCCTTGGTCGAATTATTATAGAAATTAGTTTTATAAAATTTCTTTTAAATTAAGATTTACTTAGTTGGATTTTTTTTTTACAAATATTCATGAGTTTATAAAAAAATAGAAAATACCCAAGCTCGTGTGGGCCCTTGGACCCACACCTCCTTCTAATTAAATAATTCATTACATACTCTTTTAGAAAATACTCATATTTATTTGACATTCTATTCTTTTGTTTTAGTCCATCTTATTAAATTTGTTTAAGATTTAAATTATTTTGCTACAGTTGTTGCCTTAAAGCTTTCACATATTCCTGTGTAAACTGGTTTTGAGGAAAGAAAGCAAAATACGATGAGGAAATATTATTAGCATTTGTTTTTACCTATATGCTATTGTGTTCTTTTTGTTCATAAGACTGAAATGCATGATTCAATAACTGGGTCCTAAGTTTTCACATGGGCATTCCCTAAACCCAAATCTTTCTAAAGGTGGTCTTTTCTACTAAGTCAAATTAGTGAATATTTTGAAATTATAACTGGCATCTATTTATTTTATTTTGTTTTGAAGTAAAATTATCAATAACTGAAAGGAGCAGTTACTTAGTACTTAGGCAAGGTTTTCATTGTCTAGTTAGTACCAGATTGGATTAGTCATGGTTCAGCCATGTGGTATATGGACTTGACCTTCATCCTTAACTGCCTTAGGATAACCTGAAACCCATAGCTGGGGCAGCAACATTCACATGTATTTTTGTCAAAGAGACTTAACAATTCCCATATTAATCGTACTTGGAATCTTTAAAAACATTATTCGCAGCAAACCTTAGACTGCAAGGCTAATCATCGCTTGAAAGATATGTGGTCTTCTCATTTGCACATCACAAACTTCTAGGTGACGAAAATAATTCATTACATACTCTTTTAGACATGATTCTTTATATTATGAGTTTGTGCAATGAAAAATATTGCAATGTATTATATGTTTAGAATATAATTGTTGGATATAGAAATAGACTGGGTGCATGTTATAATAGTTGTGATCCAGTGCTCACTCACAGTAATGTAAGGGAGATTTTGGCTAAACATTATATTGGCCGTAAGGAGACTCAGTCCTCCCAGATTTTGGAATCTAACCATTAACATTGTTGAAAGATCCAATAATTTATATTTGCAGATTGATGATTATTTAGATAGTATCGTTAAATTATTGATCCTTTTTGGACATGTTTGAATGTTGATTTGTATTATTCTAATAATATGATGCTTAGGCTATTGCTATGTTTTAATCAAGTTGTACGCATTTTATGGTGAATGAGATATTGACTATGTTATAATTGCTTAGAATGAGATTATAATTCTATAAGCATATTATGAATAATTGAGCATGTTTATTGGTATTGAGCATGGCATTCTCATATTCATAGCATTGGGTATGAGAGTGTGATCCATGATT
This sequence comes from Chimonanthus praecox, assembly GCA_022113865.1. Taxonomy (NCBI): domain Eukaryota; kingdom Viridiplantae; phylum Streptophyta; class Magnoliopsida; order Laurales; family Calycanthaceae; genus Chimonanthus; species Chimonanthus praecox. Next base: position 43,909,798 of record CM039093.1, read on the forward strand.
GTCACAAAGACCACGACGGGGGTATTTTTTTAGCTTCCCCTTTAAGTGGGAAGACCACTATGGTGGTAGAGATGTGTCATCTGTGATAAGTCATGAAGACTGTTATTTGGTGGTGGGTTGTGTTATCTTCACTCTAGGTGAGAAGGCCACTAAGGCGGTGCTGTGTTATCCTCGGTTAGTTGGAAAGACCACCAAATCTCAGTAGATGATGGGTTGGAATATGACAAATTGCATTGAATATTGAATTCTTACATAAGGCATGAGCATGAAATAAATTGTTATATAAGCTTGTTTGAAATATTATGTGAGAAAGTAAGGATATCATATTCTATGTATGTGTTGTTGTTTCTTCACTCGAGATGGAGCTTATCCCTTACATTGTAGGAAATCCCTTGGATTTGGGCCTTGATGATAATCTAAAACAAGCTTAGAAGGCGAGGAGTCGTTGGAGGATACTTAGAACCGCATAACTTATTGAAGGATTTAGTACTTAGATTATAAAATGGATTTTTATTAGATTTGAGACTCTTCAAGGAATTTGTTTATTTGATTTGTTTAGACTTGGATGAAAAATTCAAGTATTGAGTAAATTGGATAACGATATTATTTGATTGGTTTGGGAATGTGAGTAAATTGGTGAATTTTAAAACCTTTGTGAGATGGAATATTTTATATCTCTAATTATGTGAAATGATGAATGAAAATGTTATGTTACTTATTAGGTTGTGGGCACGAATAATTCGATTACTTCTAAGTATTTATGTTATTTATTTGAGAAAAAAAATAGCTACGAAATTATAATGTAAGACCCGTTTAGATGAACATGTTATTTTAAATTATAAGGTGAGATCATGTCCGTTTAGCTGTTGAAAGATGGGGCATGACAGGTTATTCTCTCGCTCACATGACTGAGGTCCATACCGCATTTTAGGCGGCTAGGTCTCAACTCCCACACACATGTTCGTGCTTACATTTAGCATCCATAATCAACATAATATTCCCTCATGTGTAAACAATGTCCAATCTCCCTTTTTGCTCTCATTCACATATTTTTCATCCTAATTAAAGTCCATGGATCCTATCATTGTGTTTAGATTAATCTTGCCAAATTTTAAGCGATGCTTTTCAAAATAAAAAATGTGGGAAATTCCAATCTAGAGACAAAAACTTTAAATGTGCTTTCAATGTTGTTTCAAACTTAGTTACTAAAGGCCCTAATCGTCTTAAGGTAAAAGCCATAAATGGTTCATTGTTTTAACTAAAACGGTCAATCATTTATTATTTTAACCTCAGTAGAATGTTGTCTTCATTTGAGATTAAAATGATTACTGATTTATAGATTTAACCCTATTAAAGTGGTAATTAGAAACTATTATATTAGACATAAAAAAGTCAATATTAATATTAAGTGATGGCTTTCAAAATCAACTTCATTGTCCCATCGTGATGCTAGAATAAGCTGTGGTTCTAGAAATTCACCCTTGACGGTACCACTGATGCACCCTTTAATCAACTATTGTCGTCATCGTTCTTACTTTTATCTCCTTAGAGGGAGAATGGTACTATGGAGCCCATAAACCAATTTATGTAAATATGTAAAACATTTATGAGTAAGCTATTTTTTTAAAATGATTACTAAAGAACTATTTTATCTCGTAGTTTCTTAATCATGGATTTTGTGTGCCATTGTTCTTTTCAGTTAAAATTTCAACTTCTATTGAGTCAACACCCACTTGACTCCAATTTTGTATACGTGGAATGGGACAAGGTTGGTCATGAGATTTCAGGCCCTAAATGAACTCTTAAGATAAGCCTTTTCATACACTCACAAAAAATAAAATTATATATATTTTGTAAATTTTTTACAAAATATGAAACATCTAAATAAAATATCATAATCAAATTTATAACAAAAAATTATTTAAAATTTATTCTTCTTAGATTTTGAGATGTAAAATTACTAATTAAATTACTATATTCAAGTTTTTTTAACATATCTTATTCAATAGATAAGATAGCTAATCTATTTAATTTTTCTTCTAACAAATTTAATTTCCACTTGTGTCATTTATGTTGATTTTTTATTTTTTGTTACTATTTTATTGTATTTAAATAAAGTAGTTGACGTGCTAAAGTATATAATGAAACAACTTATAAAGTAAAATTATATTAAAAAATTATCACTCAATTATAAAATATAAAGCACAAAACAATCATTCAAATTTAAACCGATTTTCTTTCCATTCAACTATTTATATTACAATGAACACTAAGTTTCCTCATTTAGGGACTTCTTTAAGTCACACTTTTATTAAAATTTCTGAAAAAATGATACGAATAATGATTAGTTAAATCTAACCTTTATATAATCATTTTAATAGAGTCAATTGATCATTCCAATTCTTAATTTTTAAAAGAAAAATAAACTACAGGATACATGTTTTTTATCATGATGGTTAGGTCTAAATTTATAAGAAATTGCAAAAATTTTAAGAACAAAGTTGAAAAAGTGAATTTAACGTACGCGAATTTGAAATTAGATGCACTACCATTGCATGATAGATTCATTTGCTCGTAAATATAAATATTAAAATAAATTTATAAAATAAAAGAATATGTGAGAACTTAAAAATTGAATCTGACTTGGGGGCCTTAAACGGCGGCCTAGTTCACCTAAAGGCAGGGCCGAGCGTGAATATTGATATGGCATTTCCAGAAGAATCAAAATATAGTATTTAGAGATTCAACTACTAGATCATTTTAGAATAAATTACTAAAAATATGAAAAATTGAAAATTTCATTACAACTATGATACTAATGGAAAATTATTGTTTTAATAAAAAGAAGACGATAAAATTAAAATAAACATAAAATTTTGATTGTTTTTGGACAAACTAAACCGCCTTAAAACCTGAATTGCCTTTAGATATGATTGAAACCCAACGAGATCTAATCATACAATTTGATTTGATTTTTAAAACACTACCTCTAGCATTGAGTCATGAGATCTCATGACTTAGATTGATTCTCTTAATATGATTTTTTATGTATTAACTATTTTTCAAATTTATTTAATGCATAAGTTGTGAATAAGTTGATTATACAAATTCATTATTTATTTTATTTAAATAAATAAAATTAATAGATGTTAAGAATCTCTATTTTAGTTATACGGTCTATTTAATTTAAATCAGATGATTATATATTTAGTAAAATAGTTTTTTAAAAATCAGCGTATAAATATTTAATGTTATAAAATTATTACACCGCACTTCATTATAAAAATATAATTCAATAATACTTTAGTGACGGAACCCTCTCTCACGCAACTGGTTCAGATTAGCGTCGTCATCGCTTAACCCATTTTCCCCTCTCTCATCGCCAGCGCTCTTTTTCCCGTCTCCTATCGTCATTGGCAAAACCTCTTGGGTTTTCCGTCTCTTATCACCAAAACTGCAGAGATCTGCTAGTTCTAAGGGAAGAGATGGATCGTACCATCCTTTTCTCCTCGCCTCGTTCTTCTTTCCCCCATTTCTCTCGCTGTCCATTTCTCATAAAATACCCCACTAAAACCTCCTTTGTCCACCGGAGGAGAAAACGCTTTCACCAAACTTCTCTTATCCGAAGCTCCTCTGCTTCATCTGATCCCGAGGATGGAAATTCCGTGAATCCCGACATCTTCGGGGGCAAGAAGCAGCTGTCTGGCCCACAGTTCCTTGTTGAGGGCTTGTCACCTCCGGTAAGGCTAGCGACTTCTGCCATCATCGTCGCTGGCGCCCTTGCTGCTGGCTATGGATTGGGCTCTCGATTCGGCAGTTCACGGGCCACTGCACTTGGTGGGGCTGTTGCTCTTGGCGCTGCTGGTGGGGCTGCTGTCTACGCATTGAATTCTTGCGTTCCAGACGTTGCTGCAGTTAACTTGCATAATCTCGTGGCAGGCTGCGATGATCCCACTGCATTGAAGAAGGAGGATGTGGAAGGGATAGCGAAAAGGTTTATTTTTATTTCTTTTAATGTATTCTCAGCAAATAACATCATGAAATCCTCTGTTGTGAACTGGGTAATAATTTTTAAGAAATTATTTATACTGTTTTTCTCCTTCATACTCATTATTGTTCCATGAATGGGATTCATACCCAATTCAAAATAATTTCGAGATACACTTATCATTGGATTAAGCTTGAGTCATATGGATGGATGAAACTTTGTAGCCTTTAAAACAGTACTTAGAATTTCTTCAAGTTGAATTTTGGCACACTTTCTATATAAGGGTAGATCTTTCAAGCTAATTCATTCTTATCATCCAAACTAAGTTCTATAAAGTGTCTGTCATTTAGTTCACAATGAACAATTTCTCAAATCAATTTTTTAATGAATTGCAGCTTGAAGATATTGAATAGGTTTTTTAGTCTTTTATATAATTAAGATTTGACTTTGTAAAGAATTGCAGTTTGAAGAATTTAACTTATAGAAGACTTAGTCAGGTGCTCTAAGAGGCCTGGATACCTTGGACTTCAAAAAAAAAGAAAAAGAAAAAGGTTTAACTTGTAGAATCTGCAATTCAAGGTACTGTTTATGGTAATCCAAACACTTGATTTGATTGGTTGCAGTTCAAAGGCTGGTATGGAATGCCTACCATGAATTCATAATGAATTGATATGGTACAATTGATCGATCCAGTTAGATGTGACAAATGGTTTCAATGTTGGTAATATAGTTAGGGTTCGTCTATCTAGAGAATTGTGGTTCACATGGGTAATAATGGATTTTAGCACTTTCTTATGGTGATTAGTACAATTGATTTGATGGGTTATAGCTCAAAGGCATTGATACAATGCCTGTTAGGAGTTTACCGTGACATGTTAGGAGTTTACCGTGACAATTTTTTAATAAGGAAATTTACCATTTAGAATTCATTTAGTGTATTTGTTAGCCACTGGAGACACATTTTCATGAGGGTTCTAGTGAGTTGAGTTTTTTTGATGCAAAATTTCGTGATTTATGGCTTTTTAGAGAATTTGTTGTTTTCATTAGTTCAACCATTCTTTAATTTGATTTGTCATTATTTCTGCTTTGTTTTTGTTTGACCAGTTTGGTAAATTTCATGTTGAATGACACGTACAGTTCTACCAGTTGTTTCAATGATGGATCAGTGACAAGCAATGAATTGTTTCTTAGGATGCTGAATATGAAAATCTAGTGGAGATTTTTCTCGTACTCTAATTCATTTTGACCAAGAGGTAGTGATAGTCAAAGTGGATATGGTCTTGGATGAGGTTCCTACAACTCAAATTGGAGAGGAATCAATAGTTGATTGGATGCAAACTGATGGTAATTATGTGGGGATTCTTCTATTGTAATGTTCATAGTAAGGTGACTGATTCTAAGCAAGTGGTTATTAATAAGTTGCTTGTAACTTATTGGCCTTCAGTTTCGTTTCTTCACAAGACATAGTTTTCTTTTTTGAGGTCCGGAGGTGTCCATACGTCGCACTCGACTAGTCCTCCGGGGTGTGCGAAACCCCCCTATCCGTATACATATTCACAAGACATAGTTGTCAGAGAATTATTACCGACATTTTAGGAGTTTGGTATAAACCTACTTCAAACGGGTGGGTTAAGGCCTCTGTAGGAATTTCTAGAAGTAGTATTCATTTGTGATGCAGAGGCTTTCACTTCTGTTGATGCTTTTATTGGATCCACTCCATATGGGCTTGGATCCACTCCATATGGGCTTGGGCCTCTCCTAAACCCAAATGAAGAAGATCCATTGGCCACTAGAGGTGTCACAAGCAAGCCACGTAAGCAAGCATGTGTTACATGGACTAAAGTGGCTTCAAAATAAAGCCAAAAGGGCCATGGGCTTCTGCAACATGTTCTCCATTGACCCACATTTATTGTGGGGTGAGGACCCTCTCCCATGTTCGGGTGCATGGATCAAGCTCATTGCATAGATAGTAATCTTCCAAGGCTTCAACATGAAGGAGATCAAGACATTCATTGCATGGGCGTGTGCATGGTGTGTCATCCATGCCTATGAGGAGCAAGCTCATTGGTTGGTGAAGGTTTTAAGGCTTAGTTGGAACCTTATAATTTGGATGCATGGGATTCTCTCTCCACTCCACACCATCATCCTAGGTGGCATAACCCATAGTGTGAATGCACTTGGAGGTGGAATCTATCAAGGTGTAAACAAATATATGGCTTGGAATCTTCATCAATTCTTTCACAACTCATGCAACCAACTTGGACGCCCACGGATGAGTCATCCATGATGATGTGGGCTTCTCTCATTGGTGGGTCAACAATACAAGTCCTAGGTGGAGCCTAGCTATTGGTTAAATTGTATGCTCTTGCTTTCTTTGGAAGATGACATGGCAAACCACCCAACCCATGTATTCAATTCACACTAACCCTAGTTGACTAACCTTAAGTTAGAGCTTGGTTTAGGTTGACCTAGAACGTTATAAATAATGGACGTTTCTAAGGGTTTGGACATCAAGCAATTGGGATTTCTTTTGTACACTCAAGTAGAGTTGAAGATCTTTGCAAGGATTTCCAAGTTGTTGGAATTTCATCTCTTTGTAAGTTTCTTTGAGATTCTAGTTCAAGTTCTTTTGAGTTAAATAATTGTGTGCAATTTCTATTGAATTATTCCATCTAATTTCCTTAGTTTTAACCTTGCAAGCCAATTTGATTGTTGAAATTGCATATTCTTTTGATTTAATTTAATCCACAAGAAACTAGTTTTCTTTGGAAACTTGTTCATCAAAGACTACTAATAATGGAGTCTTTAGTAAGGAACCATTTTGAAGTACTCAATTTGGTTTGGGAACTCCATTGAATGAAAGTTCATTGAATCCAAATTTCTTGTGCGAATCAAGGAAGGTTCTTACATTTCCTTGGTTTACATAAGGAAGATTCATCGCTTAGCTAATGCAAAGGTAGATTAGTTTGTAGAATAATAATAAGAAAAGAAGGAGAAAATAGAATATGGAGAAGAATTCTTCTCTAAATTGTATTGGAATCATCTCAATTGACAGAGGTTACATGTATTTATAATACAAAGGAAGCCAATCACGGTGGCTAAAAAGGAAAAAATAAATAAAATAATGATCAATTACAATAAGTCAGACAACTAACTAATTTAACTTTCCAAAATAAAGTGATTCTGGACAATTCTGTTTAGAAATGGGTCTCACTGGTCAACTGTGTCCTGAATTGGGTCCCACAATACTCTCCCTCAAGCTGATTCGAAAATGTCGAGTAAACCCACCTTGCTAACAATTGAACAGAGTTGAGTTTGAGGAACTACCTTTGTTAACATATCAACAAGCTGATTTTTAGAATGCAAATAAGGAGTGAAAGGCGACCGACAGAAATATGCTGACGAAGAAAATGACATTCAATTTCAATGTGCTTAGTCCTCTCATGAAAGAATGGATTGGAGGCTATGTTGATGGCTGCCAGATTGTCACAAAACATGATAAGTGGATCAACAGGAGCAAAACCCAACTCAGTGAGAAACTGTCGAAGCCGCAACAACTGTGATGCAGTATTAGTCATGCCACGATATTCGGCTTCAGCACTAGACCGAGCAACAATGAACTACTTCTTGCTTCGCCAAAAAATTAAATGCGATTCCAAGAAGACACAATAGTCAGTGATAGAATGACTATCATTAGGAGACCCAACCCAATCAACATCATAATAACCATGAACTGGACATGTAGGCTGATGTGTATAGAACAAGCCGCGGCCATGATGAGCCTTAAGGCACTAAAGAATATGAAACACAACATGGTGGTGAGTGTCCCGTGGTTCATGAATGAACTGGTTGACAACACCAACGACATAAGATAAATCCGGTCTCGTGATGGTGAGAAAAATGAGTTTGCTTACGAGTTTTTAATAGAAGGCCAGATTATTAAGAAAAGTCCCGTTGAAGGCAGATAGCTTGGTGTTGACATCTAACGGAGTATCAACAAGTTTGCATCCAGAATAACCAGTATCTTGTAGGAGACCAAGAGCATACTTCCGTTGGGAGAGGGAGAGTCCTTGGGAAGATCAAGCAACCTCAATGCCAAGAAAGTAACGGAGAGGCCCCAGGTCTTTAATATCAAATGTGCGGTGCAGATATTGTTTGAAGGTAGAAATGACATCATCATTTTTACCTATAAGGACAATATCATCAACATAGATTACCAAAATCATCAGAACAGTGTGGAGCCTGTAGATGCAGAAAATAGGTGAGAGCAACCCCACCAACGACAACAAAGAGCAAATCCAAGGGTAGCAGTAGTTCCTAGAGGAAGATCTTTTGTAAAAGTGGGCCCCATTAGTGATGGAACGGGATCCAAAGGGGAGGAAGGGGCGAATCAGAGAGGGTAGATTGGAGACAATCCAACAGCAAAGCCAACAGATTTCAAAGAAAAACCAGAAAAAACTGGGTTGCTGGCATCCAAGCAGTGGAGGAGAAAAACTGCTAAAGTGGGTCCCACGAAGCACAAACCAGATAAGAAGCCTGATGGATGCAAACCAGATGTAGGGGCGATACCAAAAATGCATGTTGGAAGGTGGTCCAAGCAGAAGGCCAACAGATCTAGCAAAAAAAAAGGCAAAAACTGATGTCTTTTTTAATTTTTTTGTCTCAGGCAACAACTCGAAGACAATAGATATGAGGGGACCCGGTGATGGAAACTGAAGTAAGCAGGTGCAATGGAAACCAGAGCCTGGGGCAACAATAGAGGTGGTGAGTCGAAGCCAAATGAAGACCTGAGCCAGCCGATCTAGCTAGAAGACCAAGAAAGTAGGAGGTATGCGCGGTACTGTCGTTGGGGACAAAAAACACCAAAGGACCTACCAAATGCAGGTAGATCAGAACTCCAACGTGACAGATAAAGAGTCTTGCCAAAAACGACAGGGAAGAGTGGTATCTCGTCACTGGAAAACTTGCCGGTCACCGGATCAGAGGCAAGAAAGGGCAGGCTGCAGAGAAGGAAAACGTAGGCAGGCACAAAAAATTATAAAAAAAATCAGATATGTGAAAAAGCTGCAATAGAAGCAAGACAACAGGGGAGATCCGCTACAGAAGTCCGCTGGAGAAGAAAAATTGCTTCCAAGGAGATGCCAAAGTCCGGCAAGGAATAGTAACGCCATGAGGAACAGTAAAATGGAGAGAAGAAAGTTCTACAAGTGGCAAAAACCGTATTTGGGTGATACCGTGTAGAAAAGGAGGAGAAGAATTCTGCTCTTAATTGTATTGAAATCATCAAAACTGATAGATGTTACATGTATTTATAATACAATGGGAGCCAAGCACGATGGCTAAAAAGGAAAAGAATAAAATAATGATCAATTAGAATAAGTCAGACAATTAACTAATTTGACTTCCCAAAATAAAATGATTCTGGACAATTCTGTCTAAATGGGTTCTACTGGTCAACTGTGTCTTGAAGTGGGTCCCACAACATAGTTGGCATGCACATGGATGCCATCTTCTTTTGTAATCTTTTAGTTTTTTTTGCTCATAGATATGTTTATTCCTTTATTTTTATTTTTTTGTTTTTAAAATAAAATGGAACGTCTGTCTCGTTTTTTTTATCTTTCTTGATGAAATCTCTCCTTTAACTTTGTCATTTATTTTACGCAACAGTTATTGAGGTTGGGGCATTATTAGATAAAGGAAAAATAAAAATAAAAAAGAGGTATTAGGGCTTACCTTCATAAAATGTACTAGATTCTCATTATGGGTCTTTTAGATGAATGGTCTAAACCCATCAGCAATGCAGTACTCATCATGTTTGGTTTTTGGTTAAACCATGAGTGTTGCTTTCCTGAGCATTACATGTATTCAATTTGCCATGTTTTGTTTTTAAAGAGGCGTTTTGGTCACGCCATATAGGCTTCCTGAGTTTTATTGATTTTTCTTTTCACTATTGCATTTGTATTTTGCCCAACTTTGTTTTCTTTTCTCATGGTGGTTGGTGGTGCTATTCATAGGTATGGTGTTAGCAAGCAAGATGCAGCGTTCAATGCAGAACTTTGTGACTTATATTGCCGGTGAGCCTATTTTACTTTTAATGTGCATCCCCTTTCGTCCTTCTTCTCATCAGCTTCTTTTTGTTCTTTTTAAGATTTCTCTATGCATAAAGGTTTAAACGTGTCCATTTCAAAAGAGGAAAAAAAAAAGAAACCCAAAATGTTTCGTTATGTTCAAAATTTGTGTTTCAAACATTAGGTGTTATGTAATTCGTTTGAATGGGAAATAGCTTTTTAAATATATGCCCGTGCAAGTCAGTATCAAGTAAACTGTTTCTTTAGTTGTTGCATATATTCCAGTTTCTCTTTGTTGCTTTGGCAGGTGGAGATGATCATTATTATTATTTTCGTTTCACTTGGTTAGTAAATAGTAATTCATAGGTGATGTAGGACATGTTGGCAGGTGTCTTACTTATTACTTTATGTTTTCCAAGAAATTTGAATAATACACTGACAGCTGATTTTCAGCTAGAGCGTTTAGCATAGTTGGTAACCTCTCATGGTTGCAACCTGAAGGTTGGCGGTTCAAGTCCTATAGACATTATATGGGTAGTTGAGCCATAGAAGAAATTTACCAAATCCAATTGTTAAGTGCTTTCTACAGATTGAGGGGCTAACTAGCTATAGTGATGCTGATGACTGACAACTGGTTTTCATATTGCATCAATTAATGCACTAAGATTCTGTAGTTTTTTTTTTTTTGGTTATAAAATTTAATGACTATTTTCTTATCCTGCATTTAGTTTTGTATCTTCTGTCCTTCCACCTGGAAATGAAATTCTCAAAGGCGATGAAGTAGAAACTATCATCCAGTTTAAAAATACTTTGGGTATAGATGACCCAGATGCCGCCAGCATGCATATGGAGGTATTAGCATTATGATATGTTCACCATTTGCTGACTTTGATTTCATGTCGTTTCTTAATCAAGATTTGTATTTTTTACCCATTTATGATTGTGTTTTGCAATTGATGCTGACAGATTGGAAGGCGAATTTTCTATCAAAGGCTTGAAACTGGAGATCGAGATGCTGACATAGAGCAACGTCGGGTATGTTACTTTACATATGTTGATTTGCAAATTCTCTAAAACTTTTATAGCATTGGAAGGGGTAATTCTTGACCATTTCTAGTGAATTTCTAGTGCAGGCATTTCAGAAGCTAGTTTATGTGTCAACACTTGTGTTCGGTGAAGCGTCGTCATTCCTCTTGCCCTGGAAGCGTGTCTTCAAGGTCACTGATTCTCAGGTACTTTGTCACTTAGCTGATACATGACAGTGCATAAGTTTTGGGGTGATTTGTTTGTATTCTTGAATAGTGGTAGTAATTATTTGACATGTCAGTCTTTTTTTTAAATGATTATGTCAATCTTACGTTTAAAGAAAAGCTAGTAAACTTGATTCCAGATATTAGTCAAATTGAAAATTATATGTATTTATGTAATTTTGCCCATGAAGATTCAATAAAATGGTAATAATTCAGAAAAATATCTGTTTCCTTTTGAATTATTTTTGGAGTTAGGGAGGCATTAATATCAACTGTAGATGATCCTTTTGAAGTTTTATCTCACAACAGGCTGTCTTTTATCCCTGCCCCTGCCCCTGCCCCTGCCCCTGCCCCTGCCCTTTGCTTTTCTCCTATGTGAGATATCAAATGGTCACAAGGTTGCCTCACCTTTTCAATATGACTTTGTCTGATCACTTGTTTTATTTCAATTGATCCTTGGGAAACTTAGACCCAACCCTTTGAGTTTTTCTCAAAGTTCTAAATAACATATGGTGTTTTAGAAAGTATTGAAAAACCTTTTCACGAGAATAGTGAAAACTGAAAAGCCCCCTTTGACTATTAGTCAAGGGTTGCCGCCATGTAGAAGGGTGAAAGCAATGTTGTCAAACTCGAACCGTATCATGAACCGGTTGAGGGGCGTGAATCATTAATCGGAAATTGTAGAATTGTCAGATTCATATTGTTTTTTCTAAAATTATTCTATTAACTATAAATATACTAAATATCAATTGTTAAATTATTTTAAAATTATTCTATAAATTATGAAAAATTGGTTAAGCATTTGTCATCCCCAATTTGACACTTATTATCCATCCTAAATAACGATAAAAAAGACATAAAAATATATTAATATGAGATTTAAATATAAATATTGATAAATTTAAGCAATCAATAAATAAATCAAAGGCATTTAAATAAATCTAAATAGCATTCATCAAATAAAAAACTTCTAAAAAATATATATATTTTAAAAGGTTTTTAATTTTTTTAAAAATAGATAAAAAGATTGTGAAAAAAAAATAACAAAGAGGTTTTTTTTTTTAATAAAAGTAGAAAAAGAGAGAGAAAAAAATAAAAATAAGAAAAATGAACATTTGAAAAACGAGAAAATATATTTAATTAAAAAGAGAAATAAACTATATAAAGGAAGACTAGACAACATCACTCAAAAAAAAAAAAGAAATAAAAAGAAATAAATAAGAAATAATATTAACAAAACTTAAAAACATAAGAATAGGAGTCACAATAACATGAAATACCGAGGCATGCCGCACGTTATAATTGAAATAAGCCACGGAAACCTAAGAAAAAGAATACACTCGGTGACCGAAACCCTAAGAATAAGAATACACTCATCCATGGTAACCCTAAGAATAAGAATACACTCTAAGCAAGCGGTGACACTAAGCAAAAAAAGAAACAAAGGGATACAATGAGGGGTGGAAAGCAGAAACGAAGGGAAGAAGAAAAAAAGAAAGGCTGCAACGAAGGGTATATTCTACTTCCCTTCTTCCTCCTCTCGCTAGCCTTTTCTTCTTGGTTTTTTCCTCTTCTAGCTGAATCGCACGAGTTTTCGATTCAGGGGGTTGACTCGTATGATTTGCGAGTCAACCTTGGAATCACACGATTTTAGCCCCTTTGCGATTTTCCTACCGATTTGAATCAAGATAGGCACTGATTCGATTCGATTCGAATCGCACAATTCAAACCATGAATCGTGCGATTTTAACAACATTGGGTAAAAGTACCATTTGTATTGGGTGAAAATCATTAAAAGAAAAGGGAATTTGTGATCAAGCACTTCTTTTTACAATCCGCAAAACCGTTATTCCATGAAAATTAATTAAAAAAAATGAGGGATGGGACTGACCAATTGAGAAATGAAGTGGATGATTGAGAAAATATTTAAAAATTTGTGTTGAGGAGAACTTCGAAAGCCTTGACGAAAGATTATGATTTGAAAGGAAACAAATTAATAAAAAACACGGAATATTATCCTTTAGAAGGTAAATGAGGAATCTTTTTCGGATACCAGGAAATGAAGGGTAAGGAAGGAAATATTTTTGTAAAATTAAGGGCACCTTTGATACTTTTTCCTATAAAATGTAATTTTGTAATTTTGATCATTTTACATGGTGCATATTGGTGATTTTAGCCTTGATTTTTTTTTTTAAATTTAGCCTTGAATTTTAGTAAAAAGAATATTGGTGACCACATCTTCAAAAAAAAGAAAAACATCTTGATTACATGTATGGGAAGCCGTGTGAGCAACATCTTTTTTTTTTTAGTTATTTATTTAGGATTGGAAAGATGGGTCTAACCAGATGATGATAATTTTTAGATTAGATCTGATTATTCTTCAATTAGGTTTTAAAAAATCAAGCCTTTTAAAACTGATGCTTGGACCCCTTTAGTGAAAGAAACATGATTACATGCATGCCTTCACTCGACCGATGTGATATACATGTTAACACAACCAAACCTAGCTTAAATGAGTTGACCCAACCCAACCATTTACTAAATGGATTGACTTGACCCAACTATGATTAATTGGGTTAGACCCCTCCAAGTACTCAACCAAGCTTAAATGGGTTGACCCAATTTGGCCCATTGGTTGAAATCTTAAACCAACCAACTTGTACCAAACTTAATCCATTTATTGAATGAGTTAGTGATGCGGACATCAAACCTGACGAACCCGACGTGAACCCGATCAAAGACGAGTGAACCCAATTAGACTGGATTGATGAATTTGTTCTCTAAATTTGCGCATGGATAGATGGAGGAAAGTGGGGGCCTGAACACACCTTTTAGACCCATTTGTACTTGAATATGGACCCATTTGTATCAACTTGGATTTGGATCCGCTTAACCCCTTTTGAACCCAAAAGCCCAATAAACGAAGCCCACTTATTGCCTCAAAGGTTCCCACTTCAAATCCATGTCAGCAACCATGTCACCACTCCCGTGGGCCCCACAACCAAGTAGTCAAAGGAGGGAGGACTTGTTACTGTTCGGATCGAAAGGAAGCCAGTTTTGGCAACTCAGTGAGTCGGCCAATAGGGAGTGACGACCGGTTGGGAACTGAGATTTTAGGCGGAAATCTCTGTAGAGGACGAAGAAGGAATGACAAGAAGGAAGTCGAGACAAATTCGGTGCTGCCAAACCTGAGTAAGAAGGAAAAAAAAGGAAACCCACCCATTTGCTGCTGCCAAGCCGAAACAGAGAGAACAACAGCGGTGAATAAAGATGAGTACTTTCGAAAAAAGAGAAAAGAAACAGAAAAATCCAGCCATGGCCGAGGGAAGATTCTGTAGGTGAAGGGGGAAAAAACTTAAAGAACAGGAAAAATTTAAGAAATCTAGCAGCCAGAGAGAGATTCTAAGAAGGATCACAATATGGAGTTGTTGAACGAGAAGTCCAGGCGAAGAAGAAGGAAGGAATCAGCCAGGCCGTGCGATTTGGGCGAGAAAGAAAGCAGAGAAAACAAAAGAAAGAAGAAAGAAAGTACAGAGAACGAAAGAAAGAAGTAGAAAGGAAGGAGAGAACCAAAGCAGAGACATGAAAAACCAGAGAGAGAAGGAACCGGTCCCGGTAAGACGGACTTGGTATTTTGAGTTCAAATTTTTTTTTTTTTTAATTTCTTTTTTTTGAGAATAAAGCCTAGAGGCGTAGGCCAAGCATTGTAGACACAGTCCAATTGAGTTGAATTTAATTGAGCTTTAAGCTTGTTTGAGTCTCCCCATTGAGGTGAGTCATATTTTGTTTTTTGAATTTAATTTAAGTTTGTGTTTTAGTATTGAGTTTAATTTAAGTATTGGGTTTTAATTTTTACATGTTGAATTTAATTTCACTTCTTGTATTTTTTCCGTTCTTCAATTCCGCAACGAAATTGATTCTCAGAAGGAGAATGAATGTCAATCGAATTAGTGCCGGATTTAATTTCCATGCATGTATAGAATTTGTTTGAAATTGCAGTTAATTGTGGATCCCACTTATTTGCTTAAATCATTGCCTTTGGAGTAACAATTCCACGTTTGTTTTGCTTTTGATTGAACACCTAATTTCTTCGGTGAATTTTGATTTTTGGGTCGAAATTATTCTGTTGAAATAAGTGTCATATTTCTTTCTTGAGAGTGAGCGAGAGGATTGAGAGTTGGTTTACGAAGTTTCCATTATCAAAATCCTTGATTTGAATTGTAGAATTTAAATCTATAATTTATCTTTAAGTTGGATGTTTAAGAAAGTGTACCGAATTTCAATGCCTTCGTCAGTTGGTTGAGAATTCTTGCAATTACGACCTTATCCCCTTCATCAGTTGGCCCAACCCAACTAATCTTTAGTGGGTCAATCGTACCCATACATGACCTAAATCACTTATGAAACGACTTAATCTAACTTGAGTACTTGACATGGATTAAATGGTATGTCCCAACCCTTGGCCTATTTATTAAATTGTTGACCTAACTTAACTTGCACGTAATCCTAACCATTTAGTAAATGTGTTGATCCAACTTAACCAATTTATTAGATGGTTGCCCCAACCTGAATAATCCTATATTGGTTAAACCAATCCATGGCCAAGCTAACTTATGTATTAAATGGGTTCACCCAATTGATTACCCAACAAAACTTAAATGGGTTAACCCACTTGGCCTTTATTAAACAGTGGGCCCAACCCAATGCCTACTATTAGCCCATTTATCAAAGTGGGTTAATTGAAACCCTGACAACCTATTTATCAACCAATTTTTTCTTATGTAGAACAACGGCAGACAAACATTAGGAAAATGTTTAGATTAACATGCATTTTCTAGGAAATCGTTTACTTTATAATCCATTTTCTTGTTGGAATTCATTTTCTCTAGAAACCAACGAATGGGCCATTAAGAATTTGTCTTTATTTTTTTGAATGACGGAGAACCCCAGGTCCTCCACCTCTCCCCGAGTACGAGGGCGTTGAGTAAACTTTCGAATGCATGCAAAGGCCCACGATCCACGTGTAGAATTTCTCATCAATTGCTTTTTTGTTTTGCTCCTATTGTCTCTTTCACTATTGTTGGGTACCCCCCCAACACCCTTCCCACCCTAGCAGCACGAAATGAAAGCCTCAATGTTCATTTTTGTTATTCTATGCTAGCTTGTTAATTGTTTAAAATTAACAAATTATTGTTTTATTGCTAGGTTGAGGTAGCTATTCGGGACAATGCTCAGAGATTATATGGAGTGAAATTGAAGTTAATTGACAAAGGTGAACACATTATTTAGTAAAGTCTAATAATTGACATTTTTTTATTTTCATTAATTAATGTTAGTAATGTAGACTTTCTTGTGCGTCTGTTAATATTATGTTTAATGAAATATGCCGGTTGAGCATTCTGAGTTTTTTATTTACTAATGCACTTAATATGAAGGAGTTCTTTTTTTTTTTTTTTTAAATGGTTACTATGGCTGCGTTTGGATGAGGGGTAACCCCTCCATACGGGATTGACACTTAATGAATGAAAAAGCTTTAAAGTTTTTTCTGCAAAACTTGTTTCCTGCGAAAGGAATTGGTGAGAAGCCATGGAGGAGAGGAATCTCCAAGAACAAGAAGGTGAGAAGCCTTCCTCTATCTAGGTACTCTTTTTTCTATCTCTTCTATCTCTCGTACTTCTCTCTTTGTTTCCTTTCCTTTCTTCCAAGAACAAAAAGCCCTTGAGCCATTGCCTTCACCTTTCACAGCCACGCCATCTGTTGTGCCGGATCCGATCCATATTCATCTCGAATCCATCTTGGATCCGTCCGATATCCATCCTAGAACCATCTCGGATCTGTCACAGAATCGTCCTGGTGCCGTCCCAGATCTATCCCAGAACGGTCCCTGTTTACCATCTAGAACTCATCCTAGACCATCTTGACTCATCCCAGATCCGTCCTCACCTGTCCTAGATCTGTCCTGACCTTTCCCAAACCCGTCCAAACTCGTCCCAGACCCATCCAAACTCATCCCGGACCCATCCATTTCACTCCCTGCTACCACTACCCTTCCTTAATTTGGTTTGGTAAGTTATATAATTGTTTACATTAGATTTTCAATAATTGCTTTAATTATTTGTGGTAAATTTATATTATTGAATTGCAAGTATTAATTGGAATTTAATTTCAGCCCATTTTAGATTAATTGTGCATTATTTTCATCCCTTTTAATATTTAGGGAACCACATTAGGCATTTAGGGTTACCCTATCCTTTGTCCTGCGTCAATTTTGCTATTTTATTTTAATAGAAATGACTAAAAAATTCAGGGAAAATTTTGGTTTTAAAAAGTAGAGCTTTAACACAAGCTTGTGTTGAAATACCTTAGTGTTTTGGCAGTTTGAGTCAGGTAAATCTTGTTTTATTATTATAAATTTTGTTGATTAAATATATTACTATGAATATTGTATTATTATAATGTAAAAAATATTTAGTTGTTATTGTTTTAACTTTTAGTTTTCAGAATAAAAGATAAGTATTTGAATAAATTTACTTATCCAGTCAAAATGTGTCAAATAACATTAATCAAAATTAGATTTAAAAGTAAAATAAAAAAAATATTTTAAAACAATTTTCAATTGAAGAAGGGGAAGAGAGGGATACGATGAGGGTAAAGAGAGGGAGAGGTTTTATGGATACCACTTGCCTCGACGGGGTTTTTGGATCTGCGGAAGGAGAGGGAAAATCACGATTTTTTACCTCTACCATGTTGCTACCAAAAGGGGGAAAACGAGGGTTACCCTCGTTCTCCCCCCATTACACCTCAAACAAACACTACACATATTAATAGAGAAAAAGCACCAAAGGTGAAAGTACAAAAGAAACAAAGGAAAAGAATCCATTTGGAAACTAATACACCAACAAAAACCCCAAACAAGATTGAAAAGAGAAATGAACACTATAGAAGGACTTTAAGACAGTCCAATGCACTCTTTCCAGGCTTGCAGGATTTCATTCATGGGAATGTTCCTGAACTCATCGAGAGACAAGGCCCACAACACACATTTAGGTGATTTTGCCGAGTTCTTGAATACCCTATTGTTACGTTTCCACACCAAACTCCAACAAATGGTAAAAAGAGCGAGATGCCATAGGGAAGAACACCTTAGGAAAACCTTAACAATATCCCAAACATAGGACAACTGAGCAACTGAGGTAAGCATAGTCCATTGGAAACCAAGCTGGTCTAGAAAAGAGCTCCAAACTGCCGAGGAGAACGGACAATGGATAAAGAGATGATCCACATCCTCAAAGCCTTGAAGGCAGAGAGCACGCACTGGCTATCATTCATCCTTTTTTACGCAAATTACCTTGAGTAAGGATTCTTCCTGAACCAGCTGTCCATAGAAAGTTAATAGCTTGTGGTGGAGCTTTGGAAGACTAGATTGCAGGGTTGACCGAAGCACGAGTGTCACTCGACAAGATTTGTTTTTGCTACAGGAGTTCACATGTTGCATTGGCCACCTTTGTATTTAGCTTTTGCACTCAATTAAGCTACAACCTTTTGTTTTTTACTTCTTTAGGATAGAAGATTTTCTCCAAGAAAAACACAGTAGCCAGAAGTAGAATGGTGATCAGCAGGAGAGCTTGCCCGGTTGGGATTGGAATAGCCTTTGAGATGAAGATGACCATGAGAAGTGTAAAGTATCTGGTGTCTAGGATTGCCTTTGACAAATCACTAGATGGGAAAGATAGTTTGAAGATGCGTGTCACGAGGGGCAAACCTGTATTCACTAACGACCCCTATTGCATAGAAAGGTTTGACCGAATAATAAATAATTTGCCCATGAAATTTTGATAATACCTTGGATTCTCCAACAATTTGCCATCATTAGCATGAAGTTTATAGTTCTATCTCAAGGTGTATCAATGGGCTTACAACCTAGTTGTATTGTGTCTTGTAGATGATCTGAAACATATTTACTTTGAGATGTAGATTATATGCCTTCTGAAGAATGAGCCACCTCAATAGCCACTAACTATCGAAGGGGCCTCAAGTCTTTTATCTCAAAGACATTTTGAAGCTGGATTTTAAGGGCTTAAATAGCTGAGTCATGCCTGACGGTCAAAACGCTCGCCTCATGAAGCGAGGTCTTGGGTTCGATTCACTCTCAATCCCTCCGGGTCACTCCTCATGGGGCTACTCCCCATCGACTAAACCAGTGTGTGTGGATTGGGAGGTTTACACATGCTCGTGGGATTATTCTCATCTCTAATGTGGGGTGGGGATACCCATGTTAAAAAAAAAAAAATAGCTGAGGCATTATTGTTAGTTAAGAAAATATCATCAATACACAACGAAGATCATAATAGTAGAATGTTGTCTAAAAACACTTTGATCTGATTGGCATCTATTGAACCCATATGAAATGATGGCTGCGTTGAACTTTCCAAACTATGCCAAAGAGATTACTTTAAGTCGTAGATGGACTTTTAAGATGACAGAAGACCTTTCTCCCCTTTTGATAAAACCTGATGGTGGAAGTATATATATCTAGTATTTACAAACAAGTAATACACTTGGAGAGAATAATTATAGCTCATTCAGAAAGGTAAATTAGGCAAAATTTAATCCTTGGAGCTGTTGTGGGATGTTGTCCATATTATTGTGTGTGTTAGAATCTGATAGGAGTAATAGGTGTTTGATGCAGCAAATACCAATGCATAGGATTCATAATTCAATACAATATTTGAATAATAGATAATATTCATTTGAAAATAAAAATAATATCTAAAGATGATTATGAATGTATCAATTTTACTTAAATCAATTAAACAATAAACTTAGTTAGATTTTTAAAGAAGAAAAGGCAGAACGATATTTCATCATGATGCATAACAATGTGAAGCTAATATTAGAAGGTCCTTGATGCGGACATCTATGGACGTGATCAGATTTTTAATTTTGATCCCGGCAGATGCATGAGCTTTGATGTATTGGACGCATGTATGGGCCGAAGCCCATTGAGCTCCTTCACAGTCCAAGATGAGGGGCAATATGCTGTTCCAAATCCAACAAAACCCTCACCTGCATGCATGCCATACTACATGTGCAAGGACGTGTGCATGGGACTTGAAGGCAACCAGTCCAATTGGAATTAATCCCAGCATTCCTAGTGTTATTAGGCTATTAAGGAACCAACGTTTGGAGCTTTTCAAACATCAATATGTTGGCTGATTCCAGGTCTACTTAGGATTAGTTTGTTTTGATTTACTAGAAATTTAGTTATTTTAGACTATATATTTTATTTGAACTAGGACTTAGGTTTGAATTTCAAAATTAGCATGTGGGAGGGTTGGCTCCAATTAGGTCTGTTGTTTTTTGTTTATTTAAGTAATGTAATCTGCCAGTTTTGAGGCAGCACCGGAAGATCATATCCATAAGATTTATTTTTTTCTCCAACTAGTTTTGGCTTAAGGGTCAAGCAATGAGCAGTCCAGTTACTGATGATTTCCTGCAGTGGCATGCAGATTGAGGCCTCACATGCAAGTCAGGCATGTGAGGATTCTGGTTGATTAAATCCCAGCAATCAGGTAGATTAAACTCATGATTTCTTTGAGTTTACTGAATCAAATCCTAGTTGATTAAACCAGTGTTGTTAAAACTCGCAACTCGTACGAGCTGACTCGACTCGAATGGTCTAGCGAGTCAACTCGCATGCTAAATCGAAAATGGCCCATAATCGTGCGATTTTTGGGTAAATCGCAGATCGTGTGATTCCAACTCGGACATTCGTTCAATTGTTCGATTTAGAAGAAAAAAAGAGGGGAAAAAGAGGGAAAAGGAAAAAAAAAAATGGAAGACGTGTCTGCCTTTGAAAAATAAAAATCCATTCTATTAAAATTAGCTCTTTTAGTAGAAGGGTTTATCGATAAATACCCATCGTCTTCTACTCCTCTTCAAATCTCCAAGAAAAGAGAAACCTCTTTCTTATTTTCGCTTTAGCCGCCGCTCCTTTCGTTTCTCATTTTCGTTTCTTGCTTCCATTTCTCTTTTCTGCTGCCGTTTCTTTAGGGTTTTCTTTCAATTTACCCTTTTAACTTACACTGAAGTTTACCCTTTTCCCTTTTACCCCTTTAGTGGTCTAATTTCCGCCAACTTTATTCTCCATGCGCAAGACTAAACTTTACACTTCAATTGTAATTGGTGTGAGGACAATTTTCTCTTTTGACTCTCTTTATTTGGTTGGGAATTATTTTTTTATTTTTTACTATTATTTTTTTAATTAAAAAGCAAAAATATCTCTTTTAACTTTTTTCGTTTTAATCTTATCTATTTAAAAAATAATAAAAATCTCTAATTTTTTTAAAATTCATGAATCTAGTAAAATTTATTTAAATATCTTTAATTTATATGTTGATGTTTTAAATTTATTACTATTTAATATTTATATTTTAATCTCATATTAATATATTTCTTTTTTATTGGATTTTTTTTTTTTGAGATTTTAACATAATTTTATTATTTAAAATAGTACACATCTCAATTAAACAATTATTATTTAAAATAGTACACTAACTATTTTCGAGTTTGACAACCTTGGTATACATTACAGTACATACTTTAATATTATAAATCTTAAAATATATTTAGAAATTTCTTTTATAGCTCATATTATTATCATCTTAATGGCAATTTTATTCAATTGAAATTAAATTTTATAATTATATTTAACAAATATTTTTCTAAATTATCTATGTAAAACATATACCATTCAATTATACTATAAGTAATTATATATTATGAGAAATTGAACAAAGCATCTTATTATTCTAAGTCATTTTATATGTAATTGTAGTCTAAATAATAATTATAGCAAAAAAAAAAAATTAAAAATGTTATAACTCTTATGATTCTATGATTTACGATTTAAGATTCACGAGTCACACCCCTGGACCGATTTACGATATGATTCGAGTTTGACAACATTGGATTAAACCCATCAATCTAGCCGAAACTGCTGATTGAGTTGATTAAGTTAGCGAAATCCCAGAAACTGTTGCAACTCTGGGCATAGACATGAATCTCTGAACTGGTGAAATTCCGGGTTTATTTCAGAGAACTAAATGTACAGAGTTCAGTAGGTGGGCAGCAGTTGAAACTGAATTATGGCATTAATTCAGTGTTAATCTGTGGCTAAGCTGAAAGCTGATTTCCATTGGTGTAGGGTTGAGAACATTAATTTGGATTACTTTTAAAGGATATAATCCCAGTTTATAATCTGTTTGAAGTGATTTTGTTTTAAAGATTTAATCATGGTTTTCAAATGTGTTTTGAACTGAAATTAATTGAGGGTTTAAAACCAGGTTTTAGACGTTAATTGTGACTGATTTAAGAATTTTGAAAACAAAATTTCGAACAGTTTGTGACTGGATTAAGGGGTTAATTGCACTCTTTAGTTCAATTGAAGAGTACTGGAGTGCTGTATGAGCTTGTATCTACGTGTGTGGCTTCTTTTAGAATCATCAAACAGTGGGGTAGGTTGTGATTTTGATTAATCAAAGAAAGAAACAATTGAAAAGGACAAAAACATGAACGTCCTAATTTGCATGGACTGCATGGTTTTAACGTAATGCAGCAAACCATGTGGATTCAGTTCGATTGTGGTTTTAAGACCGGGTTAAATCGATTAATAATTCAGATGTGGGAAGGTTATTTAAGTCCTTGATTGTTTAATTAAAACTCTACCTATTTTTTAACATAATTTGATTATTTTGGCCACGGAAATTTGGGTTCAAATTGGGTTGAGACTTTTGGTGAGTTTTGTTTAAAAATTCATTGGACGTACTTTGAAAAAACCGCTGTGTTGATTTTAATCCGACTGATTTGATTCAATTAATTCCATGATTATTGAGTTGGGTTTTACTTGTGAAAATCAAAGAGTTATGTTAAACCACGTTGAATCTTGATCTACATAACCAAGATTAGTAGAGTTGTGTCTTTGCTTCCACGTAAGTGATTGAGTAGGGTGTCTTATCCTACCCAGTCTGCATCATTTCTTTAAAGAATTTGACATGCAGATGTGTCCAACATGGGTATATTACCCATTTCAAAGAATGTGTGACGTAGATAAAATGACATGATAAGATCACCTTTACATTGCTCACTGGTGTCTTCTGTTTTGTAGTTGTGATATTTTTATCTAAGCTTGGGTTCATCTATCCAAATTGTAAACTTTATTTACTTATTAGTTTGCAGCTACTAATAATTGCCATTCGTCAACTCCTAGTTAGGCTTCTCGAGTGAAGGATTCACTTATTTTTCACTTCTTGTGCGAGACAATATTTGCCTCTTCATTTGCAAATTTGTGTTTATATGTTTTGAATAGTTGTATTTTAACATTAAACTTCTTTAGAACCTTTGCTTACTCTGATACAGCTTTTTTTTTTTTGCCATCCTTAGATGTTGAGGAGAAGCAACTCATAAATCTAAGGGAAGCCCAACTTTTGTATCGACTTTCTGATGAGGTATATTATGCAATGCAGGATTTTAATTCTCGTCATGTTAAGTGATTCATGTATCATTTTTTCAAGTGGTTATTTCATGTTCTTCTTTCAGATTGCTGCTGACATGTTTAGGGAGCAGACACGAAAATTGGTTGAAGAAAGTATTGCAACAGCACTTGATATTTTGAAGTCTAGGACAAGAGCAGTGTATGACACTATACATCAATTATTGGTTGCTAGTGTTTGGTCAAAGTGTCAAACTCTATCACAAGGCTGAGTAGCTATAATTAATTTGCTTCTGTTCTCAACCTTGATTTGGAATCTGAATGTTGATTTAGAAGTGCATCATGATTTTGTGGTAATTAAATGGTCCTTGTGTCAGTTCATTGATTCCAAGGTGGAGATGAATAGATGGGATGCAGATTGTAAAACAAATGTATGAAAGTAGAGCAAAATGTATTATAACTCTAAATGACTAGAATAGAAAAAAGAAGCAAAGAAGGAAAAAGAATAAAATGAAGAAACTACTTTATTGGGGTGCTTCTTTAACAGATGCTTGAAAGGCTAAAGAAATTGGTGCAAAAAAACGAAAATACCTATGATAAAGAATGCCTTTTTTTTCTCTTTTCTTTTCCCTTCTTGTTAGGAGAAAGGGCTTTGGAATTGTAAAACTAATGGCACAGTTATCCATATTCCATCCCACGTTGGGAACTTCCCTAAAGTTTTCCTTAAGTGGATAATCTGTACCCAACAAATTTTGTTTTAATACATTGAACATTAATATGGAAATGAAAAGGTTAGGACTTTCTTGTGCGGGGGATTTGTGGGTGTAGCAATCCACTTGGGGCCATTGGATCAAGCCATTTGGATTGTTTAGCAATGAACACATGTAATAACAACTGAAGGCTCAGGGAGACTATACATATAATCAAGATGTTTGGGTGGCTTATAATTTTTTTGGTTTCCCTTCATCAAACAACTATAGATCTGAGTTTTTGGGTAAAAAGGTGAATCAACAGGGTTTGAGCTAAAAGCGGTTCCCATTGAATGGTATTATTTATTTTCTAACATGAGGTGCCCTTTTTCTCTTTTTAGAAGAAGATTACGAGTCTTTTTTACTATAAATAGTTATGATTATGTAACACCCCGCCTTGCGAGCACAATATTGTCCGCTTTGGGTCCACATGGGCCCGCACGACTTTACTTTGGTGAGCCAACTTAAGGTTTGCTCCCAAAAGGCCTTATGCTAGTAGGGAAGGGTGCTCTCACTTATAAGCCACAACACATTCAACTCCTTGGGTAGTATGGGACCTTTTCTCTCCCATACATGCCCCTCTCATAACAGCCCCCCTCTTGGGTGGGGGTATTACAGATTCATAATCTATGGCTCTGCTTTCAAGGTTATGTATCTATTTTGCAATTTTTTTTTTCCATTTTTGCTGAGAAAATTGAGATTTCCAGCAGGGAAGCATCAAAGGTTGTTGAAATCATTGATGAGATTTTGGCATTTAACAACTCACTTGTCTCATTAAGCAAGCATCCAGAAGTGAGCCTCTTTGCCCCTGGGGTTGGTCCTGTTTCTTTGATAGGTAGATGTTTCTCTTGATGTGGCTTTATGTTAACTATGCAGTATTTACCTGCTCGCAAGTTTAGATCTGCTGGAAATGTTGGCCTTAATGTGTATCTTTGTCTTAGGTGGTGATTATGACAATGACAGAAAGATGGATGATCTAAAGCTTCTCTATAGAGCATATGTAACAGAATTTTTTTCAAGTGGGCATATTGAAGAAAATAAGGTGCACACAAGTTCTTTATGCCTGTGGTATATTATATCTAGCTTTGGTTAATCTGTGGTCCTCTTCCTATTTTGTTCAAATATCTGTAGTTTTTCTATTTGTTTTAGTTGATAGATTTAAGCTATGAAATTATTGATTTGAAGTTTAAAAATATGATAAATGGAACTCCATTTTGTTTTGGCTTAATAATGATGTGTTGCAATTTCAAGTTGCAACCAGATAGGCAGGCGGCTTAATTATAAAATATTTTGCCAAAACCAAACGTGATTTTCTACTTGTACATTCAAAACCTCTTATGTGTTTGCATATTTGAACATAGGGTTTTTCATCTAAAAGAAGCACTACAACAAGGTCAGGGTATACTAAGAAATGGGCAACACCAAGATCTGTGACTCCTTACCTAAAGTGCTGCGTGTAGAAAATAATACTAGAAAAAAGAGAGAAGGAAGAGAGAAAGTATTGGAGAAGAATTATTCTCTCTGTATTTTGAATGTGTCTATACTATATTTAGCCAATTACGATGGCTAAATGTAGAAAAAAATGAAAGAGTAAACATAAATAGTAAACATCTTATATATTGTTCTTTAGAAGAAAAGAAAACTTATATTTGTAATAGCAAGCATGTGTACACATATTTTCTCTTTTAACTTTTGAAAAAAAGAGCCAAGCCATTTAATTAATGGTTAGGGCTTAGTCAGTCTGTTTGAAGTGATCTAATTAGGTCAACTCGTTAGTAAATCATCAAGTTTAAGAACATATTGAAATGATCTATTTAGGTTATTGGGATTTGGTCAACCTCCTATTGCCTAGCGCTTCGATTTTGTAAATTTGTGCTTTGTAAATTTTTTTATATAAGATAACGTGGGGCCCCATGAATAAATTTGTGTGTGCGAGTGTGTGTATTTTTTTTCTGCCCTTTTTAAAGGAAAACTTGCCCTTGGAAATTCTTTAATCTATGAGAATTTGTGCAAACATTCATTGTGTACTTGTCTTCTTAGTCAGGTTTCCAAAATTTATATTGGAAAAATAGAAGGTTCATATTTTTATTATTTTTAAACCATTTATTCTACCTTGTTGTAGACACAATTTCAAGTGAAATAAAGATTGCACATAAGTATTTGCATAATGGCTTCTCAATGTAAGACCATTCCAGCACCCTTTTGAACAAGTATGAAAATCAAGCACTCTTTACAAATTTATAAAAATATCAATATAAAAATTGTATCAAGTGCTTAATTGACTTAATTCACTTAGGGTGCATTTGGAATTGCAATGTCTTAGAGGGTTCTCTGGGCAATTTAGTCCTCTTGTTTACAATGTCTATGAATCTCCAAGTTCATAACAAGATGTGAACTGGAAGCAAGTTACATGATTCCAAATCTCCATGATAGAAGAAGATTCAAAGTGTTCGATGTGCTCCAAGTCTATGTGAAGATAGCCTCAAAGCATGTCATAGAACTCCAAATCTCCCTGAAAGGGGAAGATTTAAAGTCTGTCTTCCCGATAGTTCCAGTGGTATTAAAGCATTCCTCCTTTTTTTGTCCAAGTGGCAATATGGTATTTATAGGGATTCATATCTCCTTCAGCAATGTTGCTGATGTTCTTTCCCAATTATTTCCTAATGCTTTGAAACCCAAGCATCTCTATTTTTTGCCACACACTAGAGATCTAGAAAACTCTTTGGAGGAATATATTTGACACCCAAATGTCACTCTAAGATTGACTCTTATTGGCCTTAAAAGAAAGATTTCATTTTCCTACAAGTAATCAGATTTCCTTTGGTGATGGAATATCTTACTGAATGCTTGCTTGCACAATTGGATTTCATCATATGCATTTCTCATGACCCCTTTTCCATATCACTTGCTCCGTTTTTGTAGCTTGAGGCTTTGAACCAATTGAGGAATATATTTGGCTTAGGCAATCGGGAGGCTGAAGCCATTGTTCTAGATGTTACTTCAAAGGCATATCGCAGGAAGCTTTCACAGGTTGTTTCTAGCGGGGAATTGGAAGCTGCTGATAGCAAAGCTGCTTTCCTACAAAAGCTTTGCGATGATTTGCACTTTGATCCAGCAAAAGCTGGTCAGATCCATGAAGGTATTTGATGGTCCCTATTTTTCTGGCAACATGCAATGGTAACTTTGTACAACATCTATCTTTTACGAAGAAAGAAAAAAGAAAAACTCACTGAGTCCTACCAATGGTTTCTTTTTTTGTAATATCTATATTTTACGTTGTGATGCTTTTGTGATGGTTATGGTCCATCATTGTGTTCCTCATTTGTTATGTGCTAGGGAATTAGGATATTAGGCAAATGCACCTTTGATTAGTTTGATTTGTCCACTGTGCAGAGGGACTTAGCATTATAGACTAGAAGCCTTGAGAGTGATCTAACTTCTCTAAACATTAGTTTTAATGATTAGCTGTGTTGGATAGAGAACATTCATTAAGGCAAGCTTCTGGTTTGTACACTGCATTAAAAGCTTGATGAAGTCATTGATTCCCAAGATACAAATTTAAGTTCAACATTTTTGCTTCAAAGAACGCGCGGGGGGGTGGGGGGTGGTGGGGGTGGGCTGGGGGGGGGCAACTATAAGCTCTTTCCAATTTCACTTTTGGAGGTTACAACTTGTAGGAATCTTATAATTGCCTTTTTCACAGATAGCAATTGAGGCACTCATTTTTTTTTTTTTTAACGAGACACTATAAAAAATGTGGGGAAAGGAATCTGTGTTGATAGAAAGTGCCTCCTATAAAAATATGTAGTATTGCTTGTTTTAGGGTTATTCACTCATGGCTTTTGGGTGTGTGAATACACTCGATAGGTTTTTGCCATATACACAATGTATTGGTTCATTCTATGTTTTGTTATTTAAGTTAAGAAATTGTGCAACTGAGCCGCATAACCTAACATGGTAGATGGGCCTGGAAATGGTTAGTTTTGATCTAGTTGTTATCGTCGTCGTCATCATCATCATCATCGTCGTCGTCATCATCATCATCATCAAAAGCCATTATCCCATTTATCTGGGGTCAGATTTTCTAGTTTTGCTTTGACTATATCCTAAATCATAGCTTTCACGCTCCACAATCTAACATGTCTTTTTTTATCCCTTCCCTTAATATTTTCAATGGTCTTCCTTTTCTCCTTGTACTTCTGCTTGGTAACCCCTCAACTTGACGTATTGGGACTCCCTTTGATCTTACTAATAGCATGACGAAATCGCTTTAAACTAATTTCTCTCAATTTTGTCATCTACTGGGGTTATTTTTAATGTCTTCCTTGTTAGGTCATTTTCAACTCTATCTATTAATTTTACTAATTGAGGAATGTGCTTGCTACATTTGATATGTTTATTTTAGATGAATTAGAATGATTTTTTTACAGAATATTATAAATTTAATTAAACATTAAACATAAAGCAGGTCAACAAAAAATAAACACAAATTAATAATTAAATATAATGACTCAAATAATATCATAGAATTATATCAAAGTATATTCAAAGTATTGAACCTCTGTATATTATCATTAATGGATGGTACATTAATTAACGTGACAACCATGAATTTATATATATATATTTTTTGAAAAGTAACCATGATTAAGTTTTTAATTCTATAAATATAATCTTATTGGTTAAAATCTAATACTAAAACCCCTTTTCTTATTTTTTAGTCTTTTTTCTTTGAATCAATTTTCTCTACTCTTATAATACTAATATGATAAGGATAGGTCAAATCATTCAAACTTGCCAAATCAAATCTTAAAATTAAATTTTCTATATTTAGTCAATTTTGGACATTTTTTTTAAGACCAGGGTATTTAGGCCTCGTAGAGCACCTGACTAATCGTTGGGGCATATGCAAACCTTCCTATCCACATACATCGTGTAATACTATAGGGAGTAGCCCTTTTGTGTTGAGAGTGACTTGAACCCAAGACCTCCCGCATTTCAATCAAGTTCTTGACCGCCAAGCCTACCCTCACATGTTACATTTTTTTTCCCATTTTTCCTTCTAACATTAGCGCAAATGGCAACAGTTTGATAAACGAACGGTCAAGATTTATTTAATGGTCACTCAAAACTGTCTCTTTTATGTGTAGCAATAGTAAAGGATTCTGCTCATCTAGTGAAGAATGTGCATCTCCATCATATCCATATTAAAACAAATAGGCTGGTCCAATTCGAACTACTTACCATTTTATTGACTGGGTTGACCTGGTTGATCCATATCTGACCTGAGAGATTTGGCCTGTTTCCCCATTTGAACATGTTATCTTAAAAACAAAAGCAGTGTGCCTTCAAAATATCATGCATACAAAATGTAAAAAAGTTTCTACAAATGCATCCAATGACATGAAAATGTCTTGAAATGATATATAGGCATGTCTTCAAATGAATCAAAATGCCCATGGGACCTTAACCCATCTTCTACGTTATCCAACGGATTGGATCGACCCAACCTGATTAGACTAATCGATTAATGGATTGGGACCAGAGAGACCCTCCCAAAACCCACCTCTTTAAAAGTGGGTTTAGTTTACCTGACCTGTTTAATATACGAGTCAGGAATCTAAGATCCATATGCTTTGGGGTCAAGTTGACACTGTCAGTTCAGATTTTGATAGGTCTATATTGGCCAGGTGAGACCAATCCGAAGAATTTTTGAAGATCTCTTTTTTATGATTTGTGAACACATCCTTTGGAGGACTGTTAAATTTGAAATTTGCTCCCACTCTAATTAATGGTGACTATAGAATTGATAACATTCTGAATAGAAGAAATTCTCCAGTGGGAATTGCTTATGTGGAATGTTCATTCTTTCCCTTTCAGAAATTTATCGACAAAAGCTTCAGCAATGTGTTGCTGATGGAGGGTTAAGTTCAGAAGATGTTTCTGGTTTACTGCGTTTGCGAGTCATGCTTTGCATTCCTCAGGAAACTGTTGATGCAGCACATGCTGATGTTTGTGGTCGCTTGTTTGAAAAGGTGAGTTTTCTCTTCGAAGTGTTTGTCTTATCATATCAAACCCTCGCTATCATGGCATACACATTCAGGATACGTGTTGAGTGACTAGGATTGAAACTTGAAGGACCAGGCTGGCTGGCTGAGTCTAATCTATGTGTGGGCAGCAGATGTTTGAACCTGGACTGATGTCTGGGCCCAAGCTCAATCCATGATGACTCATGCCTGTTTTAAGGGTTATGGTTAGAAATTTGAATGAATGGCAATTATCTTCTTAGATATGAATGCCCGAGATATGTAATATATGATAAGAATATTTTGTTGAAATGTATTTTTATGTAGATATAGATTATGTAATTATAATGTAGTGCATCATGATGTATATTTAGATATACATAATTCACACATATAATATTAAATACTTTGGGCCTCCATGGGCTTGACCGGGGCGTGGCTTGTATTTTCTGAATGTAAGGCCTTTGTGCACAAGCTAGAGAATCCAGGGTGGGCTATTCATAGGCTTAGTTTAGGCCTGACCCAAGTATCAGACATGAGGTTTGTTATTTGGTTGTGACTTGTGCGAACATTATAGTCCAAGGGACAAAAGATTATATTGGGAAGCCTTTGTATATATTTACACGTTCTCTTCAAGATGTAATGCACCTATGTCAGACACTTCCACCCTATGATGCCCGGGCACGGTAAGGAGAAACCATCAATACCACAAGTATACGGTTTTGACACATAAAAATGAAATGTGCGACACAGACACACGAGTGTCAAACATAGACACGTTGCCTAAATTGAAGTGTATGTGCAACATAGCTCACACCTATTCTTTATGGACTCTTCTAGTACTTATTAGCATTGTTTTCCAAGATGACTAGAATACAACTACACCTTTCTCCTCTTGAAACATAATTAATATCTATATATGTTTGTCACTTGACTGTTCAGAGTAAAGCTAATACATTATTTTCTATTATCGTTATTTTGCACCTTTTTCTTTTAAAATAAATTTAAATTTAAAGTTATTTAAACATGGCGGTGAGTCCGTTAGTCCTTTTTTCGTTTGATTTGCCGACTGTGAAACTTGCCCATACCTATGCAATGTAGCTTTGTATTTACAAGAGGTGCTCTGGTGGAATGGATGGTCAATTGGTCATTCATTCTTATATGCACCTTGTGAAGCAACTGAGCAAATATTGGAAACCACACTCTGTAGCGCTCTTCTTTGATTTTGGCACCAAATCAGTAGAAAACGCTTATACTGATTGGGGTCGATAACAGAATCAAGTCTACACTTTTTTATTCATGTTCTCCATCCATTCTACTGATGTTCTCAAAGGATGGACTCTCAAATATGAAGTGGACTCCAAAATATAAAATAAAAAAGTGTATACTTGATTATACTTATGATCTCAAAGAACAGCCTTGACGGAAAGCAAGCCACTTTTCTTATTTTGTATACTGAAGTATTTGGTCCTGTGAGACTTGGGCACATGTAAAGGTTGGTGTGGACTGAAATGTGGGTTATTGGCCATTGACTTCAATAAAACCCTGCAAGGCATGGCTGTTACATGGACTTGTGGCTTGCTTTCTGTGAAGGGGCTGCTATTTGGCATTGATTGAGGAATACTTTCTCCGGCATTCTTTTGCATTGATTGATAGCATTGCAATGGTTGATTGACTAAACTACACATTGCTCTAGTTTAGGTTTTCAATCAACACTCCCACTCCAGTGCCAACCCCCACCCCTCCCCACCCCTGTGAAAGAAGAAGAGAGAGACATTAGGGAGGAGTTTTTGATTCAGTCTCATTAGTGAAGCAATCTAGGTTTTTAATAAAGAAGAGAGTCAACTTTCTGGATGAAAGCTAGAAACACGTAATCTGGCTGAGATTCATAAGATAAGCAAGATGCTTAGTTCTTTATGTAAAGAAATTCACTCTGTTCGAGTGGCAGTATCTTGAACATACTAGTCAGTTGTGCATGCATCCTTTTGCTTTACATTGTAGGTGCATCTGCATTGTTCATCTAGAGATTTTAGGCCATGTTACAATATTTGAAGGTTCTGCTTCCATTCAGGTTACTAATATGTACTTTTGATTTTTCCCACTCCTGTTTCTTATAATCAAATATGTAACATTCAGAGTAATGAATGCAGGTTGTGAAGGATGCAATTGCGGCAGGTGTTGATGGATATGATGCAGACGTCAGAGATTCAGTAAGGAAGGCCTCACAAGGCCTTCGTCTGAAAAGGGATGCTGCCATGGCTATTGCTAGCAAGGCTGTATGTATTATCTTATCCTATCAGTTGAACTCTATAACTGCTTCACAGCACACTTGCTATTTGAATATACTAGCGGGGACTTTTATCTCCTACATGTCCCAGATCTATGTACTTCACAGTGATCTGTGATGAAAGCACATGAAGGCATTGTGATTCTGCACTGCTTCACAATAAAAAATGGTGTCTTGGAAAACCAGAACTACTGTTTTTACGGTCTGGTCATACCCCAACTATATCAACTTGAAAAGGGTCCAAAACTGGTTAGAACTGCTAGTACTGGTGGTTAGCGACAGTCATGACTATGCTATCTGTCCTCCAAATAGCATGGCTGTTCAAGGTATGAGGACTGAGGAGAGGGGAGTTGCTCAAAGATAAAAAAGGGTACTAGGAGAGAGTTTGGGGAAGAAGGGGGGGTGGTTATGACAGGACAGTAATTGTGGTTGGAAGCAACACTGTAGGCTGACTGTTGGGGAATTTGGCCCTAAACAATGATGATGATTAGAACCTAAAAGCTAAGGCTAACTAGATAAGGCTTGCTTTTTCTTTTCTTTTTTCAGCAATAAATTAGACTTGCTTATTATCTTTTTTTTTTGGCCCTGTTGAACCTGTTGAGATATACCTTTTTTGATGTGTACTGATACATTTAAATGAAAACCTAGTAAAACAAGCTAGTGGAAAAACTAGGCGAATGGGGAAAAACTCCTGATTGAATGGGTTTTATGATATCCTGCATGGCTAGAGTTGACTGAGGAAATAGCCACCTGACCTTGATATTGCACTCCAGACATGGCCGCAAACCCTGTCTAGGTGCAATAAGATACTTATTCATGATCATCATCAATACTGGCAGAGCTTGACAAAAATGAATATCATCTCTCTTGTTGATTCCTTGGAATTCCACCTATCGTCTGGAAGTGCATCTTGTTTTGCGTACATGGACCCTAATATCAACTCCATTAGTTTGACATGAGGTTCAGAGGTTCAGTTCTCAGTATTTTCCAGCATGAGGGATCTTAGTTCTGTTTTACAAAATATTCACTGTTTGCAGATAATCAAAATGGTTAATGGTGGTCTATGGTGGTCAAATTATATTGGAGAACTTCAATTTGCAGTAGATTATGTTACACATATTGTTCAAAATTCAAATATGCAATGTATTGCATATTGACATGGAACTATTTGGATTCTAATGATTCTTCTTGGTGCTCTGTTGGGTTCTTTTGGAACATTTAATTCATTCAAATATTACTTGTCTAAATAATGCTTAGTAGTTTACAAGGTATTATTAATTTTTCCTTCTGTTGAGTTCTAAATAAAATATTTAGAATTGAGATGTCTATTTTTTTTTTTTTTTTTATATCAAGAAAAAGTTAAAGCCCCAAAAATAGATTATGTATCTAGGTGGTCCCTCTCTCCGCCCTCTTTTTCTCTTTTTCCTTTTTTTTTTAATGGCTCATGTTCCGTTTTGCAACATCCATTTGATGTAGCTCAATCATCGCAACTGCTTAGAATTAGATGTTCCAACTTTTTGGGCCCCAATTATACTGATGGTCACCATTGAGTTTGTCACATAACACCACCTACATGGATGTGGGTAGGGGCACCCCACATGTATGTGCATGCTCACTATGTTGGACGGACTGAAATGTATGACACACCTTTTGTTGGACACACACTTGTGTTGGATGCTTCACAGATTGTTCATAAAATCTTCTAGAACTTTTTGTTATTATTGTTCGAGATGACTAAAATATTACCATACCTTTCGCCTTGATATGTTTGTCACTTGATTGTTTAGAGTGAACCAATACATTAATGTCTAGTAGTGTTATTTTTGCACTTCCTGTTTACTTAAAACTTAAATTATATTTTAATATAGTGCCGAGACCTGAGTACCTTTTATTTAAAAAAAAAAAAAAAAATTTTGGTCTGTTGGGTCCGATCGCCTATACCTTTGTTGGAATCTGACATTCACTTGTAATGCAACTTATCCTGGGTTTTTCCCTCGTGTCTTTGTGTGTGTGTTTTTTAATTTTTTCATTGGGTGTATTTGTGGGGAGAATTCTTGACTAGGGTTATATAATGGTTCAGCTCATTGGGAATCCCCATTGAAATGGATAAGTGTAAAATTAGGTCATGAAAATTTATGCTTGGTGGTCTGGAGAAGCAAAAAAAACGAAAGAAAAAAAAGTGAGGAGAAGGATCTTCCAAGTATTTTTGTATGTGTACGGGCATAAATGTATGCACATCTATATTCTATAGGCCCAAATGTGTGCATACTCACCATTAAGCTTGTGTCATTGAGGTAAGACCATAAAACTATTGTGCTATTTTCTGGAACTTTATATACCCTTACATTAGGAGGTCCTTTATAGTTCCCATCCCTTGCTAAGATTTTCCTTGCATCGGATAGGCTTCGCAATGTGTTCTCTATTGGGAAAAATAGAGCCTGGGTTCCTTCAGATGATATGATTTATTTATCTAGGGCTAGTGATGCCTGGCTTTTAAGCCCAAGTTCTAGACACTTGAGGGAATGGATAGATATGGAACTGTGTGGATTATGAGACCATTCAAAAGGGGCCATTAATTATCAAACATGAACAACCACCACCACCATAAAACCCTTTATTTTGGAGCTTTAAAGGTAGATTAATACTTCTATTTTTTATATTCAATCCAGTAAAGGGGATGGGCTTTCGCTTGGTTGAATCCAAATTTAGAGGGTAGATTAGTTTGTAGACAATTTGGATTGATCATGTACTCTTACTACAAGATGTGAGCTTGGTGTAAATTCCATGGATATAAAATGTCATATGCAATTGACTTTTGATTTGTTGCCTTTTGAAAACATGTATGCACACAAGTTATCACCATCACAGGCTTACCTTACGTCTCCATGTTCAGCCCCATGTGGGGCCTATTTTGGCACCATATGATTGGTCAAATGGATGGTCTATGCTTTTATATGGGGCCCACCAAAAATCAACTTGATTGGATAGATGAAGCCATCTTTGTTAAGCTCCGAAAAATTTATCACAATTTTTTTAATCCTCAAACGTTTGTGGGCTTTAAAAATTTGGCCTGATTGATTTCATCACGGTGATTTTTGGTAC
Source organism: Chimonanthus praecox (assembly GCA_022113865.1). Taxonomy (NCBI): domain Eukaryota; kingdom Viridiplantae; phylum Streptophyta; class Magnoliopsida; order Laurales; family Calycanthaceae; genus Chimonanthus; species Chimonanthus praecox. The sequence goes on from CM039093.1 coordinate 43,945,758, forward strand.
CTAGAATTCCAAACTGGGCCTTTTCCAATGGACCACAACACTTGGAGGTTTTTTTTTTCCCATTTTTTTAAATAATTAAGTTCTGAGCTTCCACAACTTAGAATTTTTGGAGCTTAGGCTAAGGTTCAAACCATACCTTTGATTGTTGAAAGAAACCTCTCTCTATAAGTGGATCAAGTCTTTTAAGACCTAGCTAGAGATGATAGCAAGAACTTGAACACCCATCTTTAAGCTTCTTGTAATCTCAAGAATCTTGATCTCTTTGTAACCATTTCAAAAAATTAGTTGAATTTTATTGATACCCCAAAATTTGTGTCTAATGAAGTAAAAATTATGTAAAGGATAAGAAATTTTATAATAATGAGTAAAAGATTAAAAAATAAAAAAAAACTAATAACTCATATAAGAGTTTAAAAAGTGGCTCAAATATTATTAAAAAAATCAGAACAGTTTGAAAATTAAAATTATGATTGTGGCCTAAAACATCATGTATTATTCCTCCACTTTTACATCTATGTAACCATTACATATCCTTAGGTTGAGTAGGAAATATACAAAAGCTAGATTAGACCTTCTAAGCTTAGAGTCTTTAGTTTATTCAAAAAAAAAAGAAGTCCAGAAATGCTATGTGGTTGTCCACATGAAAAATAGGGGGAAAAAAGGAAATGGTTAATAGGGTAGGTTTCTGTGAGTTGTAGAAGATTCATTCATGTATATATATATATAGTCCAAATTAGGTGCCACCAATCACAGGGTTTAACCTAGTCTTTAATTTTTTAAATTGTGGGGCCCACAAAAATTTCAATTGGTAATGATTGAAAGGGTTTAAGATGTCTATATATGGATTAAGTTTCAGCCCCAAACACCAATGTTAGCACTTGCTTTTAGTGTTGGAAATTTTCAGGCATTAGAAAAACTATGAACCTCAAGCACTCTTAAATAAGTACCGTCATGATCACTTTTATGTGATCCCACCAGGATCCATATGAAGTGGTTGGCTTGAGAGGTCTTCGGTGCCTATAAATCACCTCAATAGGTTAAGTGACACCATGCTTTTAAAGGTGATAAAGATTCAATTTTATCTAGTAGAGGAAAGTCAGAGTGTTATATGAATGGGTTGTGTATCTCAAATTAGGTCCACATTGGACAAGATCCAATTCATATAAGTTGATATGAGGGAGAAGGGGGGGTAATTGGGGCAATGATGGTCCCCCTCCTTCCCAAATGGTTTGAACAAAGTCATAAGTTGTTAATTTAGGGACCATGATGCGCAAGTTGAAAAGCCCAAGTGTTCTGGTGGCCATGTCAAAAGGTGGGGTCCACATTGTGATCAAACGAAGTGGATGGTTGAATATATCATCATGGGATAAATAGGGCCTTTAAATTATTCTAACCTTTGATTTTTTAAGATCAAAATGAAACCATTAGATATGTATTTTTACCGATGATGATCAATCAATGGTGACGATTTGTTGAGTGGACATAAACCCAAGTTGGACCTAAATGAAAATGAAAAACAAAATTCATCATTTGAGTGGTTTGGATTTACTAGAGAGTGGGCCCAAATGGGGCCAGTACACCCTAGTAGGCTGTCCCTTGAAACTTATTCGAGATTTACCATATATGTAAATCATATTCACTTAAGGCAAATTTTCAAAGCCCCTTGCGGGCCCCACCTAAACCCCACAAAGACCTCTCATGCACACTCTCCCTTCTCCACTTCCACTTACCCCGTTGAATTGGATCTTGAGTTGATCTCCCTGTCGGATTGGAATTGTTTCAAAACTAGTCACATTTTAACTGTTGACTTTTGGACCATTGAAAATCATGACTTTTCAAATCCAAGTGACCTGCTTTTTTATTGACTACATCTAGAAAAGTATTTTTCAAATGCATCTATCCCAATGTACTAGGGTGCACCCATGTGAACTCCATAGGTGGCTGTATTTGTGTGAGTTGGATCTGCTGCATGGTGCTGCACACGTGACACTGAAACTGTGCATAAGACTTGTGAGGCCCACTGGGACCCAATTCATGGGGGTGAGGCTTTTTAGAAAGGTATTTTCAAGTTGATTCTCCCTGTAAAAAATCAAGTCTGTTGGATGTCAAAAGCCATCATTGTCTAGGGTTGAGAGGGAGGGAGGGTTTGTTGGAAGGATCTATGCTTGTGTATGGTGCCTATCAAAAACCAATTTGATTGCATAAATGAAGCCATACTTTTTCAGGTCTTCAGACTATATTTGATCGATCATTGGACGGAACCTATCATGGGGGCATAAACTTGGTGGAAACCCATGGGTCATGCACTTGGGCAATGATACCAGAATAAGAGTATAAAATGTCATATGTATAAGTGAAATGCCAAATCCAAGAATCTTGTGTATTCGAACTGCTGAATCAAATTCATACCAGTGTTAGATTCTGATCTCCATGTAAACCTTTGTCTGAGCAAAGGTTTATGTGAATCTACACTTGGTCTCTTGTTGATAAAATCTCTTTTATGCAGGTACGTGCAATGTTTATGAACTATGTAAAACGAACTAGGGCAACTGGTAGCCGGACCGAGGCTGCAAAAGAACTGAAAAAGATGATTGCGTTCAACACTTTGGTTGTCACTGAACTATTAGCAGACATCAAAGGAGAGTCTTCTACTGCTACACCTGAGCCAGTTGAGAAGCAACAAGTCAAGGACCTTGAAGATGACGAGTGGGAATCTATACAGACTCTAAGAAAGACTAGACCTAACAAGGAGCTTGAAGCGAAGTTGGGAAAGCCGGGCCAGACAGAGATAACTCTCAAGGATGACCTTCCAGAGAGGGATAGGACTGACCTTTACAGGACATATTTACTATTTTGTCTACAAGGGGAGGTCACTGTTGTTCCATTTGGAGCACAGATCACCACAAAGAAGGATAATTCAGAGTATCAATGGCTTAACCAATTAGGTGGAATTCTAGGATTAACACGAAAAGAGATTGTGGATGTGCATAGGAGCTTGGCTGAACAGGCTTTCAGGCAACAAGCTCAGGTTATTCTAGCTGATGGGCAGCTGACTAAAGCCCGAATGGAGCAGCTCACTGAGGTACAAAAGCAAGTTGGGCTGCCAGCAGAAGCTGCGCAACAGGTTATCAAGAGTATCACAACGACAAAACTGCAAGCTACAATTGAAACTGCTGTTAGTCAAGGGAGGATGACTGTAAATCAAATCAGAGAGCTCAAAGAACTTGGTGTGGATGTGAATGGTATGATCTCTGCAAGGTTACGTGAGGAGATCTTCAAGAAAACAGTAAGTGAATTTCTTTCCTCAGGTACTGGAGAGTTTGATTGGCAGGAGTTCTATGAGAGGATGCCGTCAGATTTGAGTATAGATGTTGAAAAGGCCAAAGCAGTTGTTCTTGAGCTTGCGAAGAACAGATTATCAGATTCATTGATTCAGGCTGTGTCACAGCTACGACAAAGGAGACTGACTGAAGTGGTAAATACAATTTAATATTCACTTTTTTTTTTCTCTGTTGTTTTTTTTTTTTTTTTAAATTTCTGGAGATATATATGATCCCTGGCCTGAGGAAATGCTTTATAATTAGGAGCTTAGTTTCCACAAGTGGGACGTGCACTTCGTCTGCTCATGGGGCAGACACCCTGATTTGCCTTTAGATCAACAACTTTACCGTCTTGATCTATCTTGTAGTTTGGCCTGAGGATATGTAGCCTTGGGCTACAGCTTTGCAAACTTAGTGCTCCTTCAAGTATTTTGACAACAAAGTTCTTTTTGCAGGTTTCCTCCCTTAATGACATGTTGGCATGTGACAAGGCTGTGCCTGCCAATCCATTGTCTTGGCAAGTGCCAGAAGAACTTTTGGATCTTTTCTCTGTATACATGAAGACCAACCCAACACCGGAGAAGCTTTCGCGCTTGCAGTATCTGCTAAGCATTACAGATTCTACAGCTGAGGAGCTCCGGGACAGATTGGGTAGGGGAGAGCTGCGCACAGGGGATGAAGAGGAAGCTTTTGTATTTTGACACCCTTTTTTTTTATGGCTCTGTAGCTAGCAATTATTGTTATTATTATTATTATCTGGTTATTGCATTTAAAAAAAGATTTTCCAAAGTGAGGCTGAGAATGAAGTTTACTTGCATCAGGAGCAGTGCGGCTGTTGATGGGTATGCCTTTTCTGAGTTTAGCTTTTCAACTTCTTGCGTGACTTTTGAGCTGCAATTAAGGCTGTAAAGTATCCTGACCTGATAGGATTATTGGACTGTCCGTGGCCCGGCCTGATAACACAGGGTCCAACTAGACTTAGATTTGGCCCAACCTAATAAGGGTCCGTTTGTCTGTTTTTGACCCATCATGTTACAAGGCCCAAATTCAATTTTTTTAACCTTAATTTTTATCTTATTGGGCCCAATGAATCAGATATTTTATTCTAACCTAAATCAAAGTTTGAAAAATTGAAATTCAGACTTGATTTAAAATATTTAATTAAATTTAGATACAATTGGAAATTTTAATTATTTTTTTTCCAAAAAAGTTGAAAAATCACTTGAATTGCACAACTTGAATTTTTGTTAGACTCAAGTTAACTCTAACTAAATCAGTCGAGTTTTTTCAAGTTTTTAAACAAAAGATGTAATGGACACATTGACTGCCTCTCTAAGATAATTTTAAAATAAAAATGAAAATAAATTTGAACTTTTCAATTGAGTTTTTTCAAGGAGTATCCAAATTCGAAAAAGAAATTTTTTAGTCTTCATCTTTTCCTTCGAGTGAGGGCCCTATTACTTACTGTTCTTCAACCATGAGATTGACAACTACATAATAAATAATGTTACAATCTACTGCTTAGGTTGTGCAACTTCTATAAAATTAAGCTTAAATAAAATGATCCCTGAATTGGGGATGTCCTTCTATATCCTCTTTCATTTCTTTAGTTTTCTTGAGATACCTTGTCGAAATTACAAGCTTCAAACCTCGCTTAACTAGGATCCTTGTAGTTTCAGTACATTTAACATAATTTGGTGAGAGCATTGAGCCAGAGCAATATAAAAGATGATTGCTGTTAGAGGAGAATGGATTAAAGAATAATCTGTTGTTAGTTGCTCCTGCAATAGAATTTGATATTTTGATCTATAGTCACTTGGGCATGCAACTCCCATCCTCTTACTTGGGCTTCTACTTATTAGAAGAAACTCTAAATCCTTATCGATTTGAAATCTTGTCATATAAAAGATTGCTGGATGCGTGGAGCAAGAGATACCTCTCCTTGGGGGTAGGTTGGCATTTATCAAGGGTAGGTTGGCACTTACCAAGTCAGTTTTGGTTAACCTCCATACGTACTTTATGTCAATATTTGAGATACCGAGGGGAGTAGTTAGGAAGGTGGAGAAACTACTGAAGGGATTTCTTTGGAAAGGGTCAAAATAAAAGAGGAAAATCCACTTGAAAAAATGGGACAAAATCACGAATTTAAAAAAAATAGCAGGTTTGGGAGTTTTTAATATTAGAGACAAGAACTAAGCACTGCTTTAGAAGTGGCCATGGCCGTCTGTCTTCGAAATGGAAGCCTTGTAGAGGATGGTATTGGTGGCCAAGTACGGGGTGGATGACCTATGAAGGTGGAAGTTAGGTGTAAAGGCTATCAGAGAGGGATCACATGTGGCCTAGAAATTACAAAGGGATTTTCTTTGGGATGGGGCAAAGGAAAAGAGGAAAATCCACTAGGTAAAATGGGACAAAATCACAAATTTAAAGGAAAAAACAGGTTTGGAAATTTTTAAATTTAGGGACAAGAACCAAGCACTACTTTGTAAGTGGTAATGGAGGTTTGCCTTCAAAATGGAAGCTTTGTAGAGAAAAGTACTGGTGGCCAGGTATGGGGTGGATGACTTAGGAGGGTGGAAGTTATGTGTAGAGGTTTCCAGAGAGGGATCACACGTGGCCAAGGCGATGCCTAGATTAAGAAACAGTGATAGCAGAATAGAAGCAACATTCGAGGACGGAACTAGGATCTTACTTGGTAAAAGAAATATGGTAAATTTCTGAAAAGGTAACTGGGTGGGGGAGAGGGTCCTAAGTGATGCTTTTCCTAGGTTGCTTGAGTAGCCATAAATGGCGATGCATTAGTTAACGACTATTATAATGAAGTTAACGGGGAGCCCCAGTGGACGATAACCTTTATGTGGGAACTATGGGAATTTGAAGAGGACAACATACCTAATTGAAGAGGATGTTGGGAGAGACAGATTTGCATCGTGGACAGATGGATCTGGTTGTTCGAACCTCAGGGATTTCTCAATTAAGTCTATCCTCAAAGCTATGTATTTGCTTGATTTCTCAATTAAGTCTATCCTCAAAGCTATGTATTTGCACAATCAAGGCCCTCCCCCCTGCACACCATGTGCAATTGCTAAGAAGAATAAAATCCTAATTCATTATCGGTGTGGGGCAATCATTCTTAAGCAAGGTAAGTTGCTCTTGGGTTTTGGATGGAAGGGTGGGGAACATGATATCGGAGTGGGTGTGGGTTCGTTTGTCGGGAAGAGGGGAGTGGCATGAAAGTTGATCCCAGGGGCAATCCTTTTGTCAGTATGGAAAAAAGAAATAGTACAATCTTCAAAGGAAAGTCGAGGGTCAATGGAGAGGTTTCCGAAAGGGCCAAGTGGAATCTAGTGAGGTGGTTATCACTATGCAAGGAGTTTGTAGGATGTTGATATGCTTACGAAGGTAGTTTCTTGGATTCAACTTGATCATACTTTGAGCAAGTTAGGCTTACTCCATATTTTTGCCCCAGTTTGAAGGGGAGTGTTGTGGGGCCCACTTCTGGATTGAGATTGACTAGAATATTTTTTTTTTTTGGAAAATCAACTCTATTTTTGTCATTACGTGTATGATTTAGTGTAATTGATTATTATTATTTTTTATTTATCTTTTAGCCATTATGATTGACTTCCTTGTATCCTCCTTCAGTTAAACACAATTCAATACATGAGAAATTATTCTTCTCCATTATTTTCCTTATTACTTTCTACACAGGGAGAGATCTCTGTAGCAGAGGTATCGATTGGCGTTGCTCTAAGAGGAGAGAGTGAAATCCGAACGAGTTGAGAGGAAGAACAAGGAGAAAAACGAGTGGACTGAATCAGAGAGTAAGGAGTGGAAGAGGACTGAGAGAGGGAGAGGGATAGTATTAAGAGAGACATGGAAAAGAGAGGGAGTCAAGTGTTTGGGAGGAAAATCAGGTGTTGGGGAAAGAGATCGATCGTTGGATTGGGCAGTTGGGAGAGATATTGAGCATTGGATCTGGCGTTTTGGGAGGTGGAGTCAGGCATTTTGGAAGGGAGAGGGTCGTTGTCGGCCTAGAAAAAGAGGAGTGAAGAGGAAGCTTGTGGCTGTTGTGAGGGAGAAGGAGAGGAAGGGTTGACTGAGCTGTGTAAGGGAGGGTTTTCTAAGTGAGGAGATGTAACAACCCGACCTGTTTAGTGGGCCCGGATTGCTACTAATTTTTTTTTTTATAACTTCCAATCAATTAAACTCCTAATTGGGCTGGATCTCTAAGCTGAACAATTAAGCCCAGTAATAAAATGTCACACATGTTTTTCACACGTAAACTCAAACATATACCATAGGTCTAACTATGTACAATACATATCATACAATAAATATTTTCATAACATGATCACAACATAATCATATTTATTCCAGAGTTGCTAACAATAACATGGCGGTCTAATACATGCTTACAAGATAATAAGTACCACATGCGGTACTTATACACAACTTGGTTTATCAACCTTTATCAACCAACAAAACAAAAAAAATGTATTTCCCATCTGTGGGAGATACAAGCAACATCAACGGCTTTTTTTTCCTAAGCTGCAACGGAGGTTCCTCCTCCTCGGGTATATCTCCTGAAATGTGAAGGGTATAAGCTACAAACCCAGTGAAAAGAACTTAATTTAATACAATAATTAACATGAGGTTAGTATATGTAGATTTAGTCAACAATATATAATGGTCTACTTATACCATTTCATCTGTGACGCCCCGCCTTTTTCCATCGCTTAAATCAGAGTATTTTTTTTTTTTAAATAGAAATAGAAAGAAAAGGACGGAGTGCCATGACGCGAGCCGAGTCCGAGTTCGAAAACCTGACCCTCGACTGACCCAACTTATCACATGCATGGTACAAACCCACGATGACACTTTGTGCTTGCTAGCACAACTTGTGGAATATTCAAACATTTAAAATTGCATGACTAGCAAACCACAATTCAAGCAAAGATAGGATAATTCTCAACAATTACATGAGTAAAATACAAAACAAGAATGCTAAATATTCATAGTCATAATATTACATTTTCCAAAATGAACATTCTTACAAATTACATTGTTCTCGAGTTCTCTAATGAATAAAATTCAACTAAGCTATAAAAGCTTTTATCTTGTTCATATTCGACCATCACTTGTTTCGATCACATCTACATTCCTTAAAACTGCATATGCACCTAAAGGGGAGAATTTATGGGCTTAGTTAACGCGCCCAATAGGAATTTCAACTAAGAAATGTGCACTAGGATATATCATACCAAAATAGCATAAATACTTATACTCGCATGATGAAAACATTACATATTATATACATACAATGTATCTCAATCTTAAAACATTCCTCATAGTTAACTTATATTAAAGCGTCACTTTTACGTACTCAATCATATTTCTTTTCATGATGAAAATCTCACGTTCGAAATCACATTTGGTACTTTTCTCAAATCTCAAAATATCATATCGTAATACATTTCATCAAAACTATTTCTATATTATTATAGGAACATAGCTTTCAAAGTATACTCTATACTTTTCTCAAAACATGTCATCCTAGGAAAAATCACAAGTTCATTTCAAATCTTTCTCATGATTCCAATCACATTTTCATCTTACGCCAAAACAAAGGAATTTTATGAAATTCACCTTCATTCCATATTTCAAAATCTCAAACCCATGTTATGTCAAAACAGAGTACTGGTATGCAATTCTTATTCGAGTCGTCATCGAAATCTCATTGTCAAATCATATCGTTGCTCATCATGATGTATTATGTCATGGGTGCCATGAAGAATGTATGCCCCACAGTATACCATCAACGACTTACCTGCCGATCGACTCAAACGGTCCCACCGGTGAAATATTTCTTCCATTTCAATATACGTATGACATCAAAGCCTGCCTGAGCTATTTAGCACTTTGATTCGTCAATTTCACTTTTCATAACCACGACACCGAAATATGTCTGGACTATTCAACACTTTGGGTCGTCAAACATATTTCCCATCCCATGCAAGAGGATGCCAATTATTTCATATCACATGCTTTCAAATCAATTCAAAACATGAAAGCTTATTTCCATGTATATTCGAAAACATCACATATAGTTTGCATAATTTCAAAATACTTTCAATAACAAGATATCATATATTTAAGACGCCCCAAAACTTCATAGTGACCAATCATCATTTTCATGTGGGGTAAAATAGTGCAAAGGTGTCATTTTCATAACCAAGATAACATAATATTTTTAGGAAAATAAACTATAATCAAAGCATTTCATTCACAACAAATGTGCTTCAACAATGTAGGAAAACCTACCTGGTTTATGGTGATCAGCGACGATAAACGACTCACGAAGTAGATCGGGCAATCTCGGAGTTACTCTCGCCTCTTCGTTCGTTCACATGTGTCAACATAAAATTCTCACGTTATTGTAGTATAAAAACCCCCTAATTAAATTTTTGAAAAATCTTAATTAAGTTTTAAAGGTCATTTGGCGAAGGTCATTAGAGTCTAAATGATTCCACATGTGTGTTTTGTCCTAACCAATGGTAAAATGATAATTTTACCCATAGTACTCCATTTAAACATAATTTATAAAACTCCAAATTATTTAAAGTCATTCATATATTCTTTAGGGAATCAGAATTTATGAACAAAAGACTTGTTATTAGAAAATAAAATTTCAGATTTAGTGAAGATGCCCAAATTGTGAAATATTTTTGTAAAAATTATTTCGGGTTCTTTTCTGTATCGGAATAACTCGAGTAAATACTCTTTGGAAATCTGTTTGATTGTAGAATACACGAAAAATATTCAAAAAATCATTTTGAAATGGTTATAGGCCCATTTTCGGGACTGATATGTAAAAATAGTTTTCTATCTTAGAACTGTCCTATTTTTACAAATTTATTTCGGGTACCTTCTGATGTCTGAAAATTGCGAATAAATACTTTTTGAAAACCTTTTTCATAGTAGAAAATCTGAAAAATAGTTACAAATTCCCAGAAAATCATTTTGAGATGTTTGAAGGTCGATTTTTTGGACTGATTTCTAGAAACAGTTTTACCATGAATCATTTTTCCAAATTTCATCATAAGATATCATTTTCTTAGACTATTTTTCTTACAAAAACCAGTAAATAAAAAATATTTAAATATTCTAATGGATTTATAAAAATACTCTAAAAAAATATCTAAACACCAAGGAATTTGTCCATAGTTTCTTTGATGTAAGAACTTAGATGAAGAGATAAAACATTTTAACATCTAAAACAAATAACCAAGAGGGTTAGGGAACCTACTTGTTCAAGCTCTAATAAAGTCTTGAACTCCTTTTCTTTTTGAAAGCTCTAAGCTTTCAAGAGAGATTTGCACCAAAGAGATAAAGAGGAAGAGAAATTTTCGGCTCTCTCCCTCTTTCTTGCTTCAGATTTTTAGAGAGAAAGAAGGAGGAGGAGGATGATAGAAGAAGAGAATGGAGGGAAAAAGGTAGAGATAAAGCTCTAGCTTTTCCTCCTCTCCTTTTTGTTTTTTCCTCTACCTTTTCCTCCTTTTACTTTTTAGTCAAAAAGCAAAAGTTAAAAGTGGTGAGGCGGAGAGCACTTATTGATTCAAGCTAAAGGTGGGGTGGTGATGTTGCTTTCATCCTTATCTTCCCATGTGACATGCCACCTCATCATGCCTTGTCACGTCATCATTGATGTGGCATATTCGCCACCTCATCGACTTATCCTAATTAATTAAATTCCACCTTATCACATGGTTTTAAAATTAAATTTTAATTTGATTAATCACCATTAATTTAATTTAATTTATTAATCACTTCTTTAATCTTATTAATTAATATCCAATTTTCCCATAAATTTTCAATTTGAGTTCAAAACTCCAAATTTTATTCAAAATATTTAGTGGATATTACATTGAGTTACGGGGTTGAAACTCTGGGTTATTACATCATCACACTTGAAATTATAATTGGTCTACTTATACCAATAAATCAAACCATTAGTATCACTGTCATACTACCATAACACCAAAGCACTACACTGAATATAAATGCATTAATTCCTGACATGGTCAAAATGCAGCATCTTGTAAGAGCATAAACGACCCAAATGGTCTGGCCAATGCTAATAATGTGACCCTTATGGTCCGGCCTACTGCCAATATATGACCTATATGGTCCGGCCTATTGTCAATAACATACGACCTTCATTGGTCTACCATAGCCCATCAGCTAAGTGTACGCGGAGGCAATATCAACATCATAGTTCATCTGTTATCATAACGTGATGCTCAAGTTTTTATAATGGAGCATTTCATCATCAATATCAATAATCACATCTTATTGCAATATATCAAGTCTAGACATATAAGTGAGTTCTTCATGTCTAATCCATGAACCCATTCATTGCATTCGATCTACATAACCTGATTTACCCATGCTGTATTATTAAGTCTCCTCACCGAAATATGTAGGGTATCCCAGTATCTGTTAAACACAAATAGACATACAATGAACATACATTCATAATCAAACACAATACAGTCATATACAATATAGAATACATCCATAGCATTTTCAAATCTTTTTAATTGATTTTCCGGAAAAACTCCAAGGGAAATGGCTGAGTCCTCATAGTGGGTTACTACTCCTTTTTAGTTACAATGATCCATCAATCAATAAAATACTCAGCGTCCAGTCTCATATTCTTCCTGGCCAGGATAGAGTATTGAGACTTTGCTCAGAGGGTACAAATAAAGGTGTTCAGGACACTATACATATTGTCTTCTGAAAATGACCATGAAGATATATTGAGTCAGGCCAAAAAATATAAGATACTCAGGCCACTGCTCGTATTATCTTCTAAGTTGGACCATGTAGATATATTGAGTTAGGCCTAGAGAGATAAAGATGTTTGTCAAGCTAGCTAAATATATAAAATAGTCCTAGAGGGGGGTGAATAGGACTATTGGAGAATTTTAAAATCTATTTAAATATTGGGCACTTAAATGATTAATCAATACAAATTTGCTCAATTAAAGTTCTAAATGTGATTTACAAGCAAGATTAAGTTTAAGCAAATTATGTGTGCAATAAGATGTGAGCTAAGCAAGTGCACAAAATAAGGTGAAGGAGATGAGAAGAGATGGAGGATTGTGACACAATGATTTTTATGCGGTTCGGCAACCTTGCCTGCATCCACGCCTCAAGTACACCACTTGAGGATTTCACTAACCTTCTCCTTCACGGGTGGAGAAGAAACTAATTACAAAGCTTAATCTACTTCACGGGTGTAGATTGACCTAATCACCAAGAGAACACCTCTCTTGAAAGCCAATAGGGTTACACTAACTCTTTACAATATTTCACAATTTATAGAAAGAAGTTGTGCTTTGAAATATACCAAGAACTTAGCCTTGAGTTACTTGAAGTAGCTTGGGCTTGTTCTTGAATGTCCTCCTCTTCTTGGCTTGATGTAAATGCTCCAATGAAGTCCAACCAAGGTGATAGCAAGGAGGCCTAGGGTAATTAAAGGTTTTCCTATGAGGATTAAGACCCTATAAATAATCTCTACTTAACACATTCAACTTAGACATAAGATGCTCAAGATATGCTATGAGAGCTTTTAATGTGTTTGACATTAAGAATCAAATCTTAGAGTATTATAACTATGGAGTTAGTAAGCTTTGGAAGTTGTTTGAAAGCTTGGAAGAATGTATGAATAAATTGGGCTCAAGTCATCAATCTATTTCTCTCTAAAAAGCCTTACATTTATAGGCTAGAAAAGTTCTAACGGATCTATCTTCGGACCTTACGAAGATAGGTCTCGGATCTTCCGAGGTTGCAGCGGTCGGATTCCCAACAGTCATATTATAACAACTCTTTTGACCTTGCAGCAGATAGCTTCGGATCATCCGAAGGTTTCTGCTCGGAACGTCCGAAGTTCCAGGAATGCCTAGGCCTCGGACGTTCCGAGACCATGTTCTCGGAAGTTCCGAGATGCCCAGAAATCCGAACAACTGATAGATCCTCGGACATTCCGAGATATGTTCTCGGAAGTTCTGAGATGCCCAGAAATCCGAACACCTGTTAGATTAAAGGATAATCCTCGGACGTTCCGAGATGCCCAAAAATCAATTTTCCACAAAGTGTTAGAAACTTTAGATTTTGTGAAAAACGTGGACATGGTGGAGAGAGCTCAAGAATGTTCTATGCAATCAGTTAGATTTAACTATAATGAACATTTTAGATTGCAAGGTCACACAAAATATGGAGATATTTGGTAGATCGCGAGAGCTCTCCACAGGGCAAAGAGTGGGATTAGAAACCCTGTTTGTATTTTTTCCAATTTTAACCAAGAAGGTTTCTAAGGCTTGTAGGTCAGTCTTATGGTCCATATACCTGTGATGATTGACATTCAAAGAGTTCTTCCGGTTTTGGTGCGAGCTTTCAAAACAACGTGTCTTCTGGAGCTTCAAGCTTGATTTGACTGTGCATGTCTTCCAGAGATGAGGTCTTAGACATGTAGACGGTCACGACTCAGTCAAAGAAATTGACAACTCAGGACTTAGTCGGACACAGTCACGGAATTGACAACTCAGTCTGACTCAGGAGAGACAGATTTAACTTTTAGGCCAACAAAAGAAAATCACTTAGTGCCCGATCTTTTCTTTTCTACCGAGCGATGAAATTAATCGTTGCGCTACAAATAGATATTGGGTCGGCGTTTCTGCTGCACCACAGATAAAGGGTATCAGCCTATAAGCGAGCACACAAGACAATAAGACATACAAGGGTTACTATCGTTTTTAATTTAAGAATTTAAGTTTAAACAAAGTACCATCAGATCTTAGAATCAAGACTTAACATGAAATCCTAAGTTAGACAATCTTAAACAAAACTTAAGAACAGTTCTGGGTGCCTCGGAACCAGGTGTTGGGACTTCGGAACTTCCGAGCCACTGCCTAAATTTTGGATTTTACAGAACCTTTGGAACTTGGGTTCAGTACTTCGAAACTTTTGAAGTTCAGGTCTCGGAACTTCCGAGCCTGTTCTGAACAAAAACAGCAAAACAAGAAAAACAGTGGGTCTTGGTCTGTCTCGGAACATGAAAAGGTCTGTTCAGATCTTCTGAGAGGTTCAGAACATCTGAAGAGGGTCTCGGAATTTCTTGTTTGTCTGGCAGAGAGAAATAGTTGACCTCTACTTTCGGAACCCCGAACAGAAGTTCGGAACTTCCGAAGTCTCACCTTCAGAACTTTCGAAGGCCAATTCTTGGAACTTACGAGGGTCGTCTTCTTCAGCCAGTTTGTTGCAGACTGTTGTGACGGGACAACCGACTTGAAATACGAATTAAAAAAACAATGGGGTATTTGAATTCGTTTTTCGCATCCATCAAGTTAGATAGGTTCCTCTATCAGTCCTCTATAATTTTGAAATAAATTATTCAGTAAATATTAATGAAAAACCTCTGATTTAAAGAGAGAAACCAGTAAAACACATGAAAAATCTAAAGTTTCATTTAAATTTCAAAATCTAAGTTTGGAATTCAAATCTTAACCAAATTCAACTCTATTTGATTCTAAACATGCTAGAATTTGAAAACGAATCTAAAGGTTACCTTGGCTTGAAGTGTTGGGTTGAAATCCAGCAACTTAGAAAATCTTTCACTTAAGCTAACATTGAAAAAATGGTGAAAAAAGAAGCAGAGAGGAAGAACAGAGAAGATTAGTAGCAATAGAGATTTCCACTGCATTTGTTGTCTTTAAATAGGCTTGGAGAAGTAGAGTGGTAGGTTTGCCACTGGCGTGAAAACATCCCACGTCGCTCTGCAAGCTACGATCGTAGCTTGCATGAATCGACCCATATGTAACAGCTTTCCGTCCGTCACCTGCTACGCAGGTGTTTTGAAATTTGTGGTATTTGCAGTTTGGCCCTTCTTAACTTATTTACATTTTAATCCTCTGTTATTTATTTCTAATATTTAACTAATAAAAGATTTAATTAGTTTAATCCGTTTGACCGAAAATGTTGGGTTTTAAAAATCTTTAAATATCATAAATTTTTGGAGAACCATACTCTTTCAAAATTTATAGATTTAGATAAAAATCACATTTTTACACTATTTTCTTAAATCAAGTTGTATTTATTTAAAAAAAATTTAAAATTTTATTTTCACAATTCAAAAACATAAAACAATGAGTTTAAACATAAATTAAAACCACATATATTTTCTTAGAATTTTCTATATTCCAAAATTATTTAAAATAATTATTTCTTAGAGTTCGAGATCTTTTTGGGTTAGATTAATATCATTTCTGAAAATTAATAATATAATAAAAAAGATTCCAAAATTTTAGAATTTAAATCTTTATTAAAGAAGTCAATTTAAATC
Source organism: Chimonanthus praecox (assembly GCA_022113865.1). Taxonomy (NCBI): domain Eukaryota; kingdom Viridiplantae; phylum Streptophyta; class Magnoliopsida; order Laurales; family Calycanthaceae; genus Chimonanthus; species Chimonanthus praecox. The sequence continues at coordinate 43,961,484 of CM039093.1, forward strand.
AAACAATGTTCAAACAATAATTTAAAATCATGAAATGATACTATTCATGATAAATTACCATTTTGCCCTTCCAACTTAAGTGAGTTGGATTAACAAGCTATTGAGCTCTGATTGGGCCAATCCTGGACTTTTCTAAAAGTCCAAACCGTACTATTCATGATTAACAGGTCAAAGCATGATTTATTAAAATAAATCACATTAATTAGACTTATTTCGGGTCAGGGTATTACTTGAGAGCTTGTGAGTGAATAAAAAATTGAGGTGTGTTTGAGAGCTTCGAATGAGAATGAACGAGATAATAAGAGAGCGAGCGAGAACTGAGTGAGAAAAGGGTGGGTCGAGTGAAATGAGGGACGAGTTAGAGTTTGCTTTATACATTTATTCATTAACATTTTATTATTTATGTATTGTATTCTTAAAATATATTTAATTTATTTACTTATTAATATATCTAAGTTATTTATTTAATTATTTAAAAGTAGTTAAGTTAATTATTTATTTAAAAGTAGAGACATCTGAGTTAATTAATTATTAAAATTTTATTATCGAATTAATTCAAAAAATCCTTAAACTAATTTTAGATCTAGTTAAAAACTTTAAATAAATTTTGGTTTAAATTAAATAAAACACAAAATTTGAACTAAAATGGATTTAATTAAAAATCAATTTGGATAAAAATTCGATCATTACATGTCACCTCAAAGCCTTTTACTATTCCCAACTCTTTGACCTTTTCCACTAGTTTATTCAAACTTTCATCTACTAGTGTGAAAATGAATGGAGAAAGTGGATCCTCCTGTCTAAGGCCTCTTTTGTTGTTATTGTCAATGTCGGAGATCCATTAACTAGAACCGAGTACGTGGTTTCCTCTACACAAGTTTTCATCCATAGTCTCCACCGTCACCCAAAACCCATTATTTTGAATAGGTACCCCACAAAGGACTAGAGTCATATGCCTTTTCCATATCGATTTTAAAAAGCATCTCCAATTTTTTGTCCTTACGTCTCATGTGTACCAATTCATTGGCAATCAATACACCATTTAAAATTTATCTATTCTCCAAAAACTCCCCTGGTGATTCTCCAATCATCTCTGGTAATGCCTTTTTCAACCTATCCGCCAACATCTTTTCTAAGAGTTTGTAGACACTACTTAGAAGATTAACTGATAAATAATGTGAAAGTTCGGAAAGACCATCTCTTTTTGGTTTAAATGAGATGAAAGATTTCTTTAGACCTTTGTTTTTATGCCATCCTAGTAAAACTTCTTAAAGAACCCAAGGAAGTCAGGACCTACCAAATCCCAACAGGACTTGAAGAAGGTGAAGTTGAAACCATCAGATCTTAGTGGCTTATCACCTTCTAGACTATGTATGTCACGCCCCACCCCTCATGGGTCTGGAAAACATGATTTTTTTTTTTTATAATCCAAACTCTTTACAAAAGTCCATGGGTTGGATTCTTAACTTTAACGTAAATCCAATATAAAAATATCACATGTGCTCTTCACACATGGACTCCAACCATGAGCTATAAACCCCATAAACAATCATAGTTCACACAAAACAAAACATTTCATTAACTCGTCAGAGTAACATATGAAAGTATGGTAGTTTATATAGCTCAGATTTATATGCCATAGGCGACATAATTATCAAAAGTACTTCATTAGCATGAAAATAGATATAATAAACATATTTCCCATCAGCGGGAAATACGATAGACTGTATAGGTTCCATCTCCTAAGACAACAGTAGAAGTTCATTCTCAGGTGCTAAGCTTGCATTATAAGGGATGTGAGTTACTAGTCCAGTGAAGATAGCTCACAAAATATTTTAACATACTATCAAATATTAATAAATAATACAATGCAGTTGATAGCACTGTCACCCTTACCAATTTCTGCCATTACACTTTCACACAACTTCAACTGAAGCACTAAACAGACTTCACAGACACAACTAAGTCCCAATTGCATTAAATCCCAACACGGTCAAAATGCAGCATCTTGCAAGAGCTATATGACCCAACGGTCCGACCCACTGGTCAAGACAGCCCAACGACTAAATGTGTGAATGCAGTTTTTCCAATAACAACTTTTTCATATCAGGAAATAATTCATAACCACTTACCATATCATTTCTCAAATTCCTCCGTGTGTTCCATCTTACTTAGGGTCTACACTAAAGACTACCACTAATTTCCAAAATTTCAGTCTCAAGACCCAAACATACATATCTTGTACAAATAATCACCACAATATACCACATATAACTTTGAATTGACTACTGACGTTCATGCACCTTCGTCTAATCCAATTAACATATCAACATCTAGACATGTAAATGGGTCCATACATCGTTTATAGACTAATATACCACGAGTCCCTGACACCTTTTATTGCTTCCGTTCTGATAGTTAGAACAAATAATCATCCCTTACATGGAAGTAGTGTCAAGTCTCTTTTTGGTCCATTTAGTCTTTTCAATCTATATACTAACCATGAGTCCCATTTATTGTCTTAAAGTCTAGGTTTTTCAAACAATTTTGAAATAAGATACAGTTGAGTCTCCTCACTGTAGTCTATCGAGTAATAACAAAAATCTATGAAAACTGGAAATATACATAAATATTGGTGCATAGGTAATACACGTATAGTACAAATAATATTTTTTATTATTTTTCCCAAAAAGTTAAGGAGGTGGCGGTAAGTCTACTTACATGTTACTAGTTCGTTTTAAATTATGTCAGAGGGTTTAGCCATCCAAAACACCCAGAAAAATGAAAGTACTCAGTGTCCAGTCTCGTATTTTTCCGGTGCTAGGAAAGTATTGAGACTTTGGCCACAGGGTACAGTACTGAAATGTAAATAAGTTGCTCAGGTCAATTCTCGTATTGTCTTCTAGAAAGGACCATGGAGACTATTGAGATAAGCCTAGAGGTTACAGTGTAGAAAAGTAAACACTCAATGCTGAAAGTAAGCACACAAGTAATTAGAGTTAGCCTCATTTTAAATTAGAATAATGGCCTTTGAAACTAATCACTGAAAATAAATTATATTCCTAAATTCCAAATTTTTCAAATTCAGAAACAATTCCAAAAATTACTTTTATGTCCTTCTCAACATGCTGAGTGGCTTTGGAACTTCTGAAGTGTTCCTTTGGAACTTCCGACCTTACAGCCTCGGAAAGTCCAAACTGCTTGGAACGTCCAAATATAATTATCGGAATGTCTGAGACCTATCCAGCAGAGGCTGAAAACATTTGTCCTCTATGCCCTTCGGAACATCCGACCAGTGGTTTGGAACTTCAGAAGGCTGATCTTCGGAACTTTCGAGCTTAATCTCAGATCTTCTAAAGATCTTCTTCTTCAGACAGTGCAGTGACGGGACAGACAATGTGAAATACGAATCCAAAAACAGAGTGGTTTTTGGACTCATTTTCTAAATCTAACCAGTCAGATGTATTCTATTATAAGTCTACTACATTTTCGAAATTAATTGGACAAAAATTAACTAAGAAATTCCATTGATTTTGATGGTGTAATCACCAAATACACGAAAAAGCCATGATTTTTAGATTTTCAAAACTTCATTTTCACACTCCATTTCAATCCCTTTTCACTTATGGTCTTTTCTTAAGTTAATAAAACATTGAAAAGATGGATTTCTATACCTTCGCATAGAGAATTGGGCAAAGTTTCAAATCTTTGAAAAGTTTCCACTAAACCAGTTGCAAGAAGAACGGTGGAAGGAGGAGAAAACTGGTAGAAGAAGAAGCTAGAGGAAAGAGCAGCAACTGCAATAGAATTTGGATTTTGAAACTGGTGAAAAACTCATTGCACCTGCTCAGTTTATATAGAGATCGAGGGAGGGGAAGCATAGGCATGCATCGGTCTTCCATGAAGACACGATAGCTACGACTATCCTTTGATATCATGCGTGGATCGACAATAGATTCATGCGCACGTAGTTACTTCAACACATATTATTATTTTATTAATTTTTTATTTTATTTATTTTTCTTAATCCTATCTTAGGTTTAATTAAATTAATCCAACCGGTCCAAAAGATTGGGTTTTAAAAATCACGAACACTGTAAAAATATGAATAAAAATATATTTCGAAAATTCATTGATTTAAGTGAAAATGATGTAGAGACAAATTTTCATAAAATGAACGCTCTTTATTTAAATGGTCAAAACATTGTATTTTGGAAATCTAAAAATATAAAATGATTGGTTTAATCACAGATTAAACACATTTCTTGTAATTTTCTGACGTCTATGATTATTTTAAAATTAATATTTTATAAACAGGGACCTCTCAGGGTCACAATTATTTATATTTCTGAAAATAAAAAAGACAAATTAAAAGATCCAGTAAACTCAAAATTAAAAATCATTGAGAGTGTGTGAATTTGAAAGTATAATTAATTCAAATAAAAACTTTTCAAATAAACGGGGATTAATATCATTAATAAATAATATTATGAGAAATTACAAATTTTCCCTTCCAATTTTAACAGGTTGGATCAATGGGCTACCGAGCTCAGATTTCGCCGATCTTGGACTTTTTAGAAAGCCCACTTCATATTCTTTATGATTAACGGATCACAAATAACCATTAACTGCAGAAAATCACACAATTAGGCCTAATTTTGGGTTAAGGTATTACAATGTAGGGCCTCCCTAATCTCTTCTAATGTGAACTCACTCTCTAACCATAACAACCCATCCTCACTAATTTTGTTGAATTGAATTCCATTCATCTTTGGTCGGGGAAACCTAAGTTCATTAAAAGAGACACTACTAAGCATAGTGAAAGGAGATTTTTGACTCGTAGGTGTCAGATCAGGGGTAGACACTAGATGGTGAGAAGACAAATGCAATGTAAGAGGATTGTGATAAGATGCTAGCCCTTTGAAAGGATTAAAATGAACAAAAAGAATGGGGAGAAGTTAGGAGAGAGAGAGAGCCTGGTCTAAGAATGTAAGGCTCTGCACACTGTTTGCTGAATGAAGGTAGGGTTGGAAGAGCTAGTGAGACGCTGCATCAATGGGAACAAAGCCCAGTATAGTCAACGAGAAGCTCTTAAATGTCTTGATGTCGAAGATGAATGATTGCTAGAACTGTATGGGCACGGCTAAAGTGGAGTTGTGAGACGGGACAGATAAGGAAACCATACAATCAATATGTAGAGGAGTCCACAGACTGTCCACTGAGCATGGGTACGACTGTGAAAGTTGGGGGTGAACAATTGCGCTGCTAGAAGAAGAATTTGGTGAGAACGTCAGGAAGTTCGAAAATATCCTAATGTCGGATGAGAATGATCGTTGGGATTTTGGGAGCTCTGCTGGGTCTGGCCAAAGGGAGATGAGTGGGTGAGTATGGGTAAATGAGTGTGGGTGGATGGGTAAATGGGTAAATATGTAAATGGATAAATAGGTAAAATCATTGGATGAGTAAATGGGAAATATATAAATGGGTAAATCATTGGATGGATAAATAGGTAAATGGATAATGGGTGAATGGATCTTCCTAATCAGTTTCGATAATATGTTGGACTTGCAGGTTCGGGATGGGCTAATAGAGCAGATCTTGTGATGGTTCTGGTATGGGTGAAATGATCAATTGGGTGGTGGTGATGGTGATGTGGGTAGCGATATGGGCGGGCTATCTATATCTATGACTAGCCCTGAATGAGCCCCGGGCGCAACGATCGATGTACTGACAGGAAGTGTAACTCGAACCAAGTGATTGGTGGAGTCATGAAACCAATGATGCATACACAGACATGATTAAACATGCTCAAACACAAACCACACAAATAATGCCTAAGTCTAAGATTTGAATTGCACTGTTGCAACCAAATTTTTATTGGGTTCTACAAGAATCCTGAAATCTAGACCTTGCTCCTAATTTTCTCTCCAAATAATTTAAGTTTCCAAAGAGAGTTTAACTTTAAGCCTGGCCAGGTAAGTGGGGGAGCACAGACGGTATCTCGTTCCAACTTATCTTTAAACGTGCTCGACCTCACGCCTTGGTGACAGAACTAGCTTTAGGCACTATTTTTGAAGATAAACTATTCATTTGTTACAAAAATTATTTTAGATTGAAAAGGTTTCTATTGAGCATGACATACCCTAAAATCTAACTAATGGTTTCTAAATGATTTTACTTTGGAAGTGCATGAACCATTTTTATTTCCTAATCTTTGTTATTTTTCTATTTTTTTTGTGAATGCAATCTTAAATCTAGCAATGCAATACTCAAAGCAAATATGCAAACAATAAGCAAACAACTAAACTAATGCATGAGACTAGCAACCTAAATGCATGATTAAATTAATATGCAATATTTTTGTTTTTTTATTCGATAATAAGTGCAAACAGCCTAAGTAAAACTATATGAATGTATGAAAGTTTAAAATTAAAAGAAAGTGATTAGGCACTTACCTTGGCCTATGCAGCATATTTTCCAAAAAAAATTTTAGAGCGCGCAATTTAAAATTCTATGCAAAATAAAACATACATAATCGAGGTGAAGATTCTGAATCACGAAAATGCATGACCTAACTAAATGCAAATTTTCCTAAACTACAACTAATCAAGGAGATATAATATTTACAATCCTAAACAAGAATTTTAAATAAGACAAGGCCATAAAAAATTAAAATTGAGTTTCACCAAATTAATCTATAATTCCATAATCTCCAAGATTTGATTTTACAAGATTTAAGACATCATATTTTGAAACTTTCACAAGTTAGATAAGATTTCTAAATCTAGAAAGCTTCTAAGTTTGGAAATATTTTTAAAATTGGATGGTTTTGAAAATAGATTAATTACCAAAAATAGTTTTTTTCTAAAAATAGAAACTTTCCAAAAATAAATTAAAACATAATTCCATGAAAAAATCTTTCTAAAAGAGGAAACTAATAAATTAGAAAATTTCTAAAAATAGAAAATTCTAATTATAGCAGTTTCTAAAATTAGCAACTTTCCAAAAATAGTTTAATTATAAAAATATTGATATTTTCAAAAATCTCTAATAAAAGGAAACTTTCCAAAATTAGACTTTCTAAAAATAGAAATTTTCAATTTTAAAGAGTTGCCTAAAATAGAAATATTCCAAAAATAACAATCTGTCCTAAAATCACATAATTTTAATGGCACACAATTTAATTTTGATTTCCCCGGTAGCGACGCCAAAGACTTGTTGATGTGTAAATTTTACATTTATAAATCTCGCAAACGCACGAACCATGTATAATATAGCAGTATGAATGCGAGACCGAATTCAAAGGAAATCCACAAAATATATGCTTAAAATTAAATTGGTGCATTTAAAAAGATGTGATTATAAGAAATATAATACATGGAATTACAATTTTAATTTAGGTTTTAGAAAAGTAAAGTTAACACCACTACTATCTAAGTTATGAATTTAACAAGTCGAGAATCAAATCCATCTTCTTTTTATTAAATTGGTGAAATATGAATATGTAATCTCATCTTAATTTAAAATCACATGTTTTAAGATCAAAATATCATATCTCCAACCTTAGTTAGGTGAATCTTGAGAGAGAGAATTTTTGGATACAAAGAATTAAAAACTAAAATACATGAACATACAAAACTTGAAATAAAAACATGAAAATGAATTGAAATTTTTTAAAAATACAACAAACAAACAAAGGAATTAACATAATAAAAAACTAAAAATAAAATTGCAAGTAAAGTAAATGACAGAATTTAAAAGTGCAGAATGTAAAGGTTGGTTGTTGGACTAAACCGTTCATCATCCAAAATATATAATCAAATACAAAACCTAGATCTGAAGTTTGCATAAAAGTCCAAATATCAATTCATGTCCATAATCAAAGTTAAGAATTTATAAACTTTAATTTAATAATCGGGCCTTAGTAACTTCGATTCAACACTTACAACCTAAGCTCTAACTATTTCATGTCCAATTAATTAAATAAAGGATGCAAATTTTAAAATCAAATCTAAACAATCATCAAGAAGATTTGAAAATTGGATGTTTCACGTTTCTTAAAGAATGCTTTGTATTTATTTCATGGAAGAATTCAGTACAGGCAATTATAAATTAAGTAGAAGAAAGACAAAATAAAATGAAAATTTACAACTCTCACTTGTAAAATTCGAATGGTGGTTCTATCTTCTCGCCTTTTCTCCCCAGCCTTTGGTCCTCTTGAGCTCCAGGTCAAATTCCAATTTCACTGTTGTGCCCAGTGCTCTATTTATAGGCTCCAAGAATGAATGGATAGTTGGGATTAAATTTGGGTTTAATTTATTAATGGAGGGCTAATATTGGATCTCACTTAAAAGTGGATGGATGGGATTTGAAGTTGAAAACTTAGGGTTTATAGGGCATACACGAATTTTGTGTTGCTTGGATAGGAGTTGGCTTGGTGGCTAAGCAAAGGAATGAGAGAAATTTGAGATTTAGGAGAGAAGATAGGGCATGGGCGAATTTTGCATGTGTTTAGGGTTTTAATACAATGCAATGTATGAATGGATGAGATCTAAAGTTAGAATAAATGAATGGATGAGATGAAGTAGATGATGTGGAGGGTTGACTACATGGGGATTTCGAATTAGGTGGACAAGTTATGGGAAAATCGTGTGGAGGTGGAAAGATTGGGATGATGAGGTGTTTTGGATTTTGGGAATGTATCTGGATGAGTTTTGGTCAAGTGCATGGAGAACTTTTAGTGCAAAAATTGTGTAGAGTGTTGTGGATTGGGGGTGTGATGTGTACATGACATGGCATATGCGCATGGAGTGGATAAGGTTGCTTGGGTTCCAAGTTATCTTATATCTAGGGTTTTATGGATGAATGACTAGGATTGAATGAGATTTAGATCTAATGGCTCTAAGGTAATTTGGTTAAATTAAAATATATAAAAGGTAAGTTTCCTAAGGGAGATTTAAGATTGAAAGGTTGATCTATATGATGGATGAAATGCATGGCCTAGATCTAACATGGATTATATGTATGCAATGGATTAGGTAAGGTGGCTCTAGGGTTTACCTAAGTTTTTGTATGAGATGAAGGGTTGAGATTGGAGATGGAGAATGAATGGTGTGGATTGACAAGGAGATGAACAAGGCTTTGGGCGTGTGAATGGGTTTTGGGCTTTGGTTTTGGATCTATAAATGAGCACATGGGCCTCTAGTGGATCGTGGACTTGAGCTTGAGGACTCGGGCCGTTGTTGGACTCTGAAGAGCACATTGGCCAGGCCCAATGTTGGCTTGTGAAGCTTAGCTTGGCCCAATTGAAGTGTGATATCTGGCCCATGGATCTTCATTTTCAGCCTTTGCCTTTTGAATTGCATGTTCTCTCTTCTAGAATTTAATAATCAATCTCATCACTTAAATCTAAAAAAATTAATTTAATCTAGACTCCCATACTTGAATCCAGATTAATCAATTTATATTAAAAATCCTAGACGTGGTCAGAAATTAAGTATTAAAATTCTAGATCTTCCATTTTAAGCTCAAAATTTGCAATTTTCCACTGAATTGAGATTGTTTCCTGTATTTCTCATATTTTATCTACAAAACTAAGAAATTACATTAACTGTATTTTTTATTTACAAAATAAAGGCTAACTAATCCAAAATTAAAGGATAAAAATATTATTTTTTTGGACTCAACACCCCTCTTTCCGCCACAAAGCTCTCGATTTTCATCTCCATCCTACCTCTTCCAACCGTAAACAGTCCCAAAGAGTAGATGTTTCTCTTGGACACAAGTTCATCCTCCTCAAAATCCATCTCCTCTTCTAGGACTCCAATCTATCCCTTTTGTATCAAGCATCACGAGACAGTGATATGAAATCGGGCTAAATAGTTTAACCCAACTACATTATTGAAGGTTGCGTCCTAATCTACTGAAGTCATGAATCAATGAAGCCTACTCATAGATGCTCTAGATTGTCCACCTGACCAAATGAAGTGACCGCGGTGAATCGGTCAAATCATTCCTCATTATGAAATCTGAAAAAGGCTTTCATTCCCCTTGTATACCCTCTTCATCCCTTTCTCTCTGAAGAGTATTTACTTACATTGGAGTCTCACCCCAAGCACCATCTACTGGAGCTCCAGCTTCTAATATCATCTAATTCTATCTATAAGGTATCTCGATCCCCTTCTGCATTTGGACCATAGATATTTGTGATGCATATTTCTACTCCTTCATTCACCAGTAGGCCCTTGATTGATAATGATCTAGAATCCATCCACCTAATAGATACCTGTAGAAACGACGAGTTCCACACAATGAGCAGCCTTGCCGAGAGACCTTCGGATGGTTTGCATAAACTATCACAATCTTGTGTGCCCCAAATTTCCTTAAGCAAAGATGTTATATCTTCCCTTTTGGTCTCTTGTAGGAGCATGATATCAACTTTATTCTTTTATGAACAGACGAATTGCTCCCATTCTCTCCCAGGATCCTAGACACCTTACATTCCAAGTGGGAATCTTCATTGAGAAACTTCAATTCTCGACCCTCTTTTCTTGATGCCTCTTCCTTTTATACTAGACCTTGAAGAAAGAGTTTCTCCCTCTTAATAAAGCATGAATCTTACTTCTCCTTGATGGTCTTGATGAGGAAGATGACGATCGGTCCCTATGTTCCACCCATTTGATAACACTTTTTGCTTGAGAATCACAACTGAAATTGATGCCCAAGGCTTTGCCTATTTTAAGAATTTCCATACCGTCTTCTTCCTCCTTGAAATTTTCCAAATCAATTAATGTTGCGAGTTGTGCCTCACAATCATTCCTGCTACCTGAAGATTCTTCCTCTCGAAAGAGGCGAATCAACGAGATGTTATGATATGCAATATGCATGTCCAAACAACTAGCTTTAGTTCTCCCTCCATTACCCGTATCCTCCATTTCTTTAGTGGGTGCCGAAACATAGACAGAAGTCCCTTTGGCTAGGATTCCGTTGCTCTGAGAAATAATGGAAGTTGGCCTTTTCTTTTTGTGATTTCCGTCACCGATAAATGAAGTGGAGGTGGAGATATGTCTAGTTGGAGGAGGAGGCTAGGCCTTGCTCAATTCCTCTATAGATCTAGGTCAACTCTGAATCCTTGGACCAAGGCCTAGCCAGGGAGACTGAGTGAATGAACTCGCCAAAGGCAAGCTCAAAGGCAAAGAAAGAGAAAAGAAACCACCAGGACTATACCGGTTAGACAATACTTTACATGGAGTACGGAAAGAGTGTACTAAATGAGTGTTACCACTAATGACGAATCAGATAGTACAACATCAATATAGAACCCACCACATCTCACTTGCAATCGAAATCCAATCTACCCTCCCCAAACCCACCACATCTCACCTCCAACACAGGCTCGGCCATGCCTATTGGCAAAGTAGGCTTGAGCCTAGGGCCTCCAACTACGCAGGGCCTCCAAAGATCCAAAATTCCGCGTGCAGGGCCTCTAGAATCCAAAAAAACTCGAATCCACGAGGCCCTTAAGAATGCGGAACGGCATTCCGCGCAGACGTGGACGTGCAGAACTGCGTCCGCGCGGGCCATGTGGAATGTTGTTCCGCGTTCGACACGTGCCAAGCAGTTCCACGCGTCCATGCGGGACGGGGTTCGGCGAGTCCGTGCGGGACGCGGTTCCGGGCGTCCGTGCCTCTTCCCATTCTGCTGCTTCGTATTCGTTCCTCTTTTCGAAACGCTCAAAATTCAAACCTAGCGCATTCTTTTATGCTCTTCCATTTTTTAAACTCGAAAATATTAATTAAATAAAATCTCCAAATGACTATTTCAGCAACCTCTCCTCTCCTTACTCTCTGCCTTTCTCATTGCTCTCTCAGTCTCTCTCACTGTGCTCTCTCTCTCGCCGCTCCTCTCTCTATTCTCTCTCGCCTTCAGCTTGCTCAGTTGCAGACTTCAAACTTGCATGTACTTTTTTCATCGATCCTGTCATCTTGAATTCTTAATGGGTGTTTTAAAAAATACTTTATTATAAATTTATTTTTTATATTTTATTTGAATATTTTACACTTTATAAAAAAAAATATATGATTTTTTTTTTGTGAGTATATATAAAAGGCCCCATTTTAAAAATTTGCCTAGGGCCTCTGAAATATCAGGGCTGGCCCTGCTCCAACACCTCCATAGCACAATTGCCTTCTTTGAAGAGGGATAGGTGAAGGAATTTTAGTGGGGTAGGATTTGTGGAACAAGCTAGTAGGGTAGACGTAGGACGTAGGTGGGAGTGTAATTTTAAGAAAGGGTTTACATGGGCAAGAAAAAGGAGTGGGTGAAGATAGTGAAACGTCTAGGACAGGATCAAGTTCGATGGGCTTAGTTAGAGGGCCTAGGCCACTAGGAGAAAAAAGAGGTGTGCCCAGGCATGACGACTAGTTTTAACCCAAGCCCATGACCTGCTTCATAATTAATCTAACATTCTTGGACCAAGCCCACGAGCTATATCTTTTCAAAACTATTTTAGAACTTGGCTAAAACCAAGTCTACCAAACCATGGGGAGTCCTGGATATTTTCTAGATGTAGTTAGAGTAGATGCAACTAGCTTTTTAAAAACAAATTGGGTTTTGTGGCAGAGTATGGGAGATCAAGGGGCAATAAGCCCCACAAATGAACAGGGGGATTCTTAATAAAATAGTGCTAAACAATGAAGGGGGCCTTGACATATCAACAGAATATTTGTCAGTGGAGTGAAGAGCCATCTAACACAAGACAATGCATGGATTCACATCAATAAAAAACAAAGGTTCGTGTTGTGGCCTTTTGTAGGAGAGGGTATACAAAAATGTGGTAATGAAAATTTTGAGAATTAGCGAGCAAATCCAATGTTATCAAAACGGGCCGGGCCGCGGTCGAACTTAAGTTTCGAAGCAACTGCCTTCTCGAAGGTTCAGTCTTGTTAATAAACCTCTTGGAGATGAAAACCTTATCAAACCGTGTTGACGCTGAAATATGGGTGATTGCCCCATTCTTGGGTTGCCCTTTTATAGGCATCAGTAAGTTTCAACGTTTCTCACTTCTTACTCTTGTATTTATTAAATGCCTTGATTTTAATGGGTTCAATCAATGTTCGCTTGGTTTAAAACTTTTAATGGCTTTAACGTTTTCCAACTTCTCTTTATTTATTTACCTTCCCATTCCAACTTTTGATTCATTAAAATTAAAATAAAATATTAAATAAATATATTTATTTATAACGTTTAATCAAAGTGAAAATATTATAATGACAACAATTCAAACTGTATTTAAATTTCAAATAGAAAAAATATTTTCAATAATTTTTTTTAACGGTAATAAAATAATATTTCATTATTAAAAAAAAGGAAAGTAAAAGGAAAAAGAAACAATAAAATGAGGAGTTTAGGAGACATAAATATTTTCAATAACTTGGAGTCTTAGATTAACTATCTTATAGACTCAAGGCTATATTTATCATCTCATTAATCTTATTAAATTAAATTATAATTTGTCTATATATAAAATATAATAAATAAGTTTTATTTAAATATATTTATTTTATTAATTTAAACAATGGAAGTTGATATTTGATATAGAACTGTATTTTTTTAATATTCTATTTTAACTCATTAATTAAATTTTAATTAATAATTTAAAATTAAATTTAAAAAAAGTTATTACATTTAAAAACTAAAGAACTAGGCAGAGGCTTTCGCAAAATATGAAAAATATATATTTTTATGAATATTTAGTAATATTTTTTTATTATATTAATAGACACGGGTTTGACCGAGTTTGACCACAATTAAACCCGGTTGAACCTTACTTAATCTAACCTTCCTTAGAGATGGTTCGGTAGATAGTTCGATTATGATAATATTGGGAACATTATTTAAAGCGGTGGAAAAGGTGGAAATTTTTGTTCAATAGAAGAGAGATATCTCCAAGTCAATCTCAAAGTCATTCAAAAGAAGGAAGGCAAAATATTCTGATTTAATTAAGCCTAAATTCGTGCGATATTATGTGAATAAAAGAAAGTAGGGTAGAGGCAATATAGAGGATTATAATGATAAATAAAGAAATTGGCATAGAAAGCATATGTGGGGAATGGGGAGGAAAGGGAAGAGCAGTGTTATTAAATAAATGCTAATAAAAAATGGGTGGACCTGTTACTTTTTTTTTTAATTAATATATCATGTGGAAAAGTGGCCCCTACTACTCATAGAATCAAACAGTACATCACAAGTAAAACTTAATACGGTAAAAATTGCCATTAGATTTAGACTAATCAAAATCGATGATGCTACAGGCATTAATTACAGTATATTTGGATCAAATGATTAACAATCAATTTTGATCTCAATCTTTTATTTCAATGAATTCTATAGTTACATTTTTTATATGATGGAACCTGTTGGCCTATCACATGCCAAATGCGAAAGAAATAACATCTGTAACCATAACAAATTCCTATTACCTTAGCATGGTTTGTGGACACAAGAAACAATGGACTAGTGTGTTGACAAAAAGGAAAAAAAGTCCAGGAATGACCACTTGAATCTTAAAAAAGAAAGGGGAAAAATTGTTGGTACCTCTTGGACTCTAAAATCCCAAAGAAAGATCATTTGGTTGGAACATACATGCAGGTTCACACACACATGAACAGCGTTTTTTAGGGGCTTGTGTTTTCAACCAATTAAATATTCTTTTCACTTTTGGATTGAAAATCTATCTAAATTCTCTCATATTAAGAATTTTTTAAAATTTTTGTATGTTTTTCTTTTTTTAAGACTAAGGTATTCAAGTGTCCCACCAGACTAATCCTTGGGGCATATGTAAACCTCTCTATCCAAATATACAGAGTATGAACTATGAGGAGTGACCCTTTTTTGTGTTGAGAGGCTTAATTCTAAGACCTCCCACAAACAAGAGTGAAAATTGACCATCAAACTAACCTCTCAGGGTTTTTTGTATGTTTATTTTAATATTTATACCAGGGGTAGAAATCTCGGTATCAGCTGATAAATTTCTCTCCTATTTTTATTTTTTACAAAAACCACTAATATCGGCGATTATATATTGGCCGATAGATAACGCGTATATTGGATATTGGCCGATAGATATAAAGGTTTAAAAAACTGATATATATCAACCGATATGATACGTATCGGCCCATATTGTCACCCTTGATTTATACTTCCTATTTAACAAAATTCCAATACCCAACTAGACTCAAAAGAGTAACAAGTCAAGTACCTGTTTTGATTTTCTACAAAATGGTTCTAACAAGCCCCACTTTGATCTAATCCTCTCTACTCAACTGTTACACTGCAGCATAGAACATGCAAGTCTATTCAACATTTCTTAATGCTCTTATTTCTCCTTATGGTCTGTTATGATTTTTATATGACTCTAGTCTTGGCATCAAGACTGACCATATTATATTCTCACCTACCCAACACAATACAAAAGGATTCAAGTTGAGTGCGAATTTCAAGTTTTTGAACAATCAGGTTAAGTAAAATGACTTCCATGCCAATGGCACCTTTTAAAAGATGGGTCCTAGCATTTTTTTTAAAAAAAAATATAAGATCCTATAAAGATATAAGTGTAGTATGAGAAATATTGACCAGGAAAATAATTGAACATGAATAAGAAAAAGGTATTTGCTAAGGACCATTGGCAGCAGCTTTCAACAAACTAAAAGAGTAGGATTATGGTTTTCCTGAGTTGCACAGGTTTTTTAAAGTATAATCTTGGTAGAAATTCAAAGCTCATGAATAGGCAATGAATATGCCATAATTCAAATGTTAAACACGAAAACATTAGTCTATTTCCCCAAAAAAAAAAAGCTTCTTGATATTAAAAAAAAAAAAAAAAACAGGAAGGCAAAAGATTTCCAGAAATAATTTCCTCACACACACAAATTATTAATAAATAAAAAAAATCCAAAATGGACTATAATGGATAAACTTATGTGTAAATAACAAAAAAAGCACATGATCCAACACTGAATTCACTCGCAAAGCAAATGTGGGTGTCAATAAAATTACAGCTGTCTAGTCTGTACAATCTGCTCTGTGGCAACAATTTGAGCTGGCAAAATATTTTGTACAGAGTTCAGAATTCAAACTTCTACAGGGTCTGAACGAAATCAATGTTATTGCCTGGTGCATTCTTTGTACATAACTATCCTCAAGCTTCTATTCGATCATGTGCTAAGCACAAATAAAGGCTGAAGCTGCAGGATGCTTAGGCTTTCCACTGGTTTCATAAGGTCGTCCAGGAACATGTTTCTGAATTAAGAACTAAACTTCAACCTATCAACATCAGTACTATCCCTTTTTGCTGAAGAATTTGCCTTTTCTTTCATAGCCTCTTTTTCCAACTTCTTTCTCTCAGCTTCAGCCTGCTTTGCATTCTCCTCACGCGCCTTGTTGAACAAGTTGACAAAGACTACCAAAATTGATGTTACTGCAAAACAGAAACAAATAATAATAAGACCAAATTGATAACATGGTTAACCATCAAAGACAAACCTCATGCAGTATCAATATTGTTATTTTCCTCTTTTATTGGAGAGGTAAATGTAGCATCAATATTATGACTGCACATCAAAAGCACATTGACAGATGAATCTGCGTCTGTACATGCATATGCATATATGAGAAATGAGACATATGAACAGTTCTCTATTAGAGAACCGCCCATCTTTTTGTCCTTTTTCTCGGGGGTGGGGGTGGGGGTGGGGCAGGGGCGGGGAAGGGGAAGGGGTACCCACTGTTGGGACATCAGATGGAGAGGTATTGGGTTGGTTAATGTGTGGACCTAATTTCAGCCAAAAACCCGGTCCAAAGATTTGTCGCAGTTTACCAGGAAATAATTTCTAGGTTTTCAAAACCAATATTGATAAGGGCATCAGGCCTACTGGTCCAATAGTTCACATTAGCAAATTCTCCTATGGACCTTGATCACATTGGTGAAATTGACTTGGTTTCCACGACTCAAATTGTCTATGGTAACATTATTGGACTCCATCTAATAAACCTGATCACTTTGTTAGTCCGACCAATTACCCTACAGGCCCAAGTGACCCAATATATCCTATAAGTCCAAGTCCAATCATTGTCAAGCCAAGCCCACTCCATAAAGCGCATAATTGATCCAATACTCTAAACCTCTCTCCAAGTGACAAGAGTACGCTCTAGAGTGCTCAATCCAAGTTTAGAATCGCTTGAGAGGAGATAGAGGAAAGGAGGTAGCGCCATTCCCAAGATATGACACCGCCGTGGGCACATTTTCCAAGGATAGCAAGCAGTGTAGTGCCTAGTGCAAGTGGATCCTTCCACATGGGCGAATTTTGCATAGTTTAGATAGTTTTGCTTGCTTATTTTGTTTTTTCTTTTCTAAGAACTAATCTGCATTGTTGAGTAAGCCACATGGCATTTTTTATGGCTTAGATGGACTGGTCTAAATAAGACTACAATCCAGCTTAGCATTTTCCTTCTTTGTTTTAGGATTTTAGAGAGAAATATCCTTATTTGGCTTTAGTCTTTTCACACCATTTTTTTTAATATATTATAAACACATACTCTGGTCGAATTCTATAGATTGAAAATTATTTTGAAGACAACTCTCCAGTTTTGTGTGTGTGCACACCGGGCTGTGGCCCTTGGCGCGAGCCAAACCCTCGAAAGGGTAAACCCAACCTTTTATGAAAGTAAGTACTATGATGCGGCGCATCCCCATGTGCAAGTTTCCTTTTCATGTTTTATTTTATTTTCAATAAGGGTAGTTTGGTATTTTGTGTGTTTTTATTTTAGTAAGGGCAGTTTGGTCCTTTTGTTGTTTTTTTATTTTAGTAAGATGAAAGTTATGAATTGTAGCCCTTTGGAGGCATACACGATGAATGCAATAGAATCAAATTTTTTTCTCCATATGCGATTGGTGCTTTGGTTTGGTGAGAAGCCGTAGCTCTTGGCGTGAAGTCCTCCTCTGATCTCCAGGTACTCCATCTTCTTCTCTCTTCTCTTCTCTTCTTCTTCTTCTTCTTCTTCTTCTCCTCTTCTTCTCTTTTCTTTTGTTTTCTTTAACCTTTTGGAACCCAAAACCCTTTCCACTGTTGTAACACCCAGGATTTTCCTCGACTTATAAATTTATTGGATGGGGGCCCACTTGGATTGCAACTTAATTGAATTTGAAATTAAAAAGTTGAAATGGACATTAGATGGACAAGGAAATGGGTCAATTACCCAATTAAGACCTAATGGGTCATAGGTGATCTTGATTTAAAAATAATTAATGAATTAGATCATCATACATAAATTACATAATAAGAGGGGATAATGGAATTAAAATAATAAAATAAAATGGTATATGGAAGCTTGAAAATAATTGGATAAATTTAGTTAAGTTAGTTGAATTTGGATAAGTTAATACATTTAATGCATTAAAGTCCACCTTATCAAGTGAGGTGGCATGTGGGTGATGTGGCATTGCCATGTGGCATCCATGTCATCACAAGGAAGCCAACTAAGCAAGGATGCCACGTCATCAAGTGAGATGGAAAGTAGAATTGAGGTGGCATACAAGTGGAGGTGACACATCAAGTGACATGGCCAAAGTGGGACCCAAGTGCCATGTGGTGACTTGGTCACCACATTCATGGTCGACCATGGCATGGGTTGACTTGGTCAACCACTTTTGAATTTTAAATCTTGAATTAGGGTTTTGCTTTTAAGAGGTCTTAAGTTGGGAAGATGAAGGGATAAGATGGAAGGCTAGGATTTCATCTAAGGAAATATCAAGGGTGGAGATTAAGAGTTGGGGTATCTTGTCTAGGTACATTGTACCTAGACACTTGGGAACCCAAGGGTCTCACCTCAAAAGCCATGAAGCCACCATTGGGAAACAAAGAACCTCCTTGGTTAGATCAAGCCATTATGAGAGATTAGGGTTTTAAGATAAAAACCCAAACCAAAGGGCACCCCAAGCCCCTTGGTTGACCCCCCTCTCTTGAGCAACAAAAAACTCCTCTCCACTCCTCTCCTCTCTCCCATCTCTACCTCCATACACTTGAACATTTTGAAAAATAAAGAAAGGAGAAGAAGAACTAAGGAAGAAGAGAAAGATCAAAAGAAAAGAAGGAAATTGAAGAGCCAAAGAGGAGCAGCAACTCACTGAAGGAAAGGTATGTCTAGACTTAATAAAATCAATGGGGATTAATCTAAGGAAACCATAGGTTCGGCCATGGTGTGGCCAAACCCATGGGTTCCATGTTGGTTGGAATGAATGGCCAAAAATGTTATAAGGCCATGGAGTTGGAAATCCATCCAAAGGATGGTTATGAATTGAAACAAAACAACCATAAGATTAATTCGGATAATCATGGATTCGGCCATGATATGGTCAAATCCATGGGTCTAACATTTTAAGGGTTTTGATGAATCCTTTTTAAGAACTTGTAAGAGGGAGGAGCCCACACTCCACCGGCAATCTCGGTTAATTTGTGGATGGATATACAGTGCCCTGGTGGTTGCCGCCTCAAACATTGTGGACAAAATTGGACAAGGAAACCATTGATTGATTTATGATGTGATTGGGTATGGACATTGGGTGGGATTTCATTTGGCATTGACACCCATGACATGACACTTATGTTTAGCATGATTATGATATGGACATCATGCATTGTTTTATTACTTATAAGATGTTTTTACAAATATGTCATTAATGATGTATAAACCCTTGATTTATGATATTCTAATATTACTCCTATGTGTACCCTAACCCTAATTGGAATACCTACTGGGCATGTTGACTAATGCCCTACTTCTACCCTATAGATGTTGGAACAGGAAATGCTAAGGAAAAGAACGTAGGACCGGAAGGGAGCCAAGCGTAGGAGCTTGGAAGATTGAAGTTTAAATTGCTTAGTTTTGATTTCAATGATGTATTCGGAGGACTTGCATTTTGGATTGTAATAATTTAGACTATTTGGGACACCTTAGAACTTATTTGCTATGGTTTGATAATCTTTAGTTTTATGTTAAATTTTATGGTGATTGGTTTTCCTTGCCTAATGATATTAAGAAAATGAATAGCATCTTATTCATATAAATTATTCCGCAAGCAATAAGATAAGCGTGTGTAAATGTTTTAGTGGACTTAGTCCACGCACACGTAATAGTGGCCAGTCAAGGGTCGGGTTTTGGAAACTCGGACTTGACTTGCGTCGTAACGGCCCGTCCTATCTCACTTTTATATATATACACTCTAATTTATGCAAGTGAAAAAGGGCGGGGTGTTACAACTGTTGTTGTTACCTGTCCCTAAGCCATCCCCTTTGCTGTCCTACTTTCGCCTACTCCTAAATCCCCTTTACTTGTGACTGAGACCATCCCATATCCCTTTCCCACATCCACTGCCTAGGCCCTCCACTGCCTTCACCTGTCCTTAGAGCCCTTCCAAAACCTTTCCTTCAGTCCCTATACCACCCTCTTTAAGTGCCGTTAGCCCCTTTCACCCTTCCCATCTTCAACTACAACCCAAACAGTCCTCCAGACTGCTGTCCCATAGCCTTTTTGACCCCTTTTGGCCTTCGCCAATAACCCAAAACCCCTCTGCAGATTTCGTCCTTTCTTCCCAAATCTTCTACACCTGCCATAAGCCTCTTTAGAACCTTCCTCTCCACCGACATCCCATACAGCCACCTGCTGTTTTCGTACAGCCCAAATCCCTTCCTAACCCTTCTCCAAAATAACCCCCTTTACTGCTGTCCTACTCTTTTCTTTACTGTTACAGCCCTCCTTTTACCATTTCAGCCATACTCAACCCTATTTTGGATGACAAGATTGTGTAAGATTTCATACGTACCTTTATTTTGAAGGCCCTATAATCTGAGTAGTAACTTTATTTGGATTGTGTTATAACTACTTATATTGAATTCCTAGAATTTTATTTGTTTGTGGTAGATTTTAATACTCTGGATTACTATTATTAATTTAGATCTTAATTTCAGCCTCATATTTTAGCTTCATATTGATTTCTTGTTACATCATAATTGCATTTAGGCATTTAGGGTTACCCTTTTATCTTGTCCTGCGTCAATTTGGTATCAGTAGTAAGGTTGGATTGTTTCCTTAAACACCCATGGCCTTAAGTTGCATCCTTTTTTTAAAAAAAAAATTGCATTCTTTATTATTTTTTTTTTTAAAAAATTGTCATTCATTACATATAGAATTAGGTCATAGCATATAGTCAGAATTCATTCCTATATTAGTGAGTCTGGAGGAATACTAGTGCGTACATTCGTCCATGACCACTAGGAGTGGAGTTACCTATCAGAAAGAGTTTGAACCATCAGGCGAAATGTCAGGAGAACAACCCCCAGCTTGGTTTACTCAGGCCTTCGCCCAATTAGATGCCCGGCGCACTGACCTTTAGAGAGGCCAAGATACCTTAGGTACTGACATAATCAACTTGAGAACCCGGATTGACGCCCTTGAAACCCCTAGGAATGATGAGAATGGGTCAGTTCATGAGGTTAATGGGAATTTTAGGGATAAAGACCATGGAAGCCGCGGATTTGGTCGCGGTAGATTCCAACAGCCATATAGGCATCAGTAATCCATCGACCATAAGGAATGTGTCTTGAAGAACGTTCGAGTAGAAGCCCCTGATTTTAATGGACGATTAGACCCTAAGGTCTTTACAGATTAGTTGTCGGACATGGATTACTACTTTGAGTGGCATGATATGTCGGAAGCTCGTAGGGTCCGTTTAGCCAAAATGAAGTTGGTGGGACAAACTCGGCTTTTCTGGACCATAGTGGAACAAAAACTCCAGAGGCAAGGAGTTGATCCCCTCAATCTGAATTGGGATGAGATGAAAGCATATTTGAAGAAAAAATATATCCCTCTCAGATACAAGCAAAGACTCATTGACCAGTGGAACTCTCTACATCAGGACAACTAGACCATTGATGAGTACACTGAGAAGTTTGATGAGTTCCTTATGAGGTGCGAGTTGGATGAGGACCCCAGCCAAACGCTTTGTAGGTTTAGGTCTTCGTTCTGAGTTCTAGCGTGAGCTCATCTTACATGGGGTGAAAACTTTGGAGGAAACTTACCAAGTGGTCCAAGGTTTAAAGGGTTATTTTAAGCCGAATCCTCCACAACAATTTGACTTCCGGGGTGCCAATTCTAAGCCTAATCCACATGGATCTCGGCAGAATACGGTGAGTCAACCCAAACAAGACACCAGTGCTCCATCCAAGAACAAGGATGTAAGTTTTAAGGGAGCTTCTTGTGCGAGCTCTTCCAAGAGTGGTCCTCAGTGTTACTACTGTCAGGGATACAGGCATTTCGCTTATGAATGTCCTACTAAGACCACGTTCCAAGAAAGAGCCCTTTTGTTGGGAGAACCACCCATTGAAGAGATTGCCCATGAAAACGGCATAGAGGCTCAATTTCAGGGAGAATATCCTTTGAGTGATGAGGAACTTGATGAGGAGATCGATGCAGACATTCTTGCAGTGGTTAGACGTGCCTTTGCTAGATTTCAACCCTCAGAAGATTGGAAGCGCACAACCATTTTCCACGCTTACATCAAGTGCGAGGGAAAATCCTGCAAGTTGATTGTGGATAGTAGGAGTTGTGCAAATGTCGTGTCCACCAGTGCGGTAGCTCGATTAGGTCTGAAGCCTGAGCCTCATCCTAATCCACATCGAGTTGCGTAGGTCAATGACACTTCAATCTCCGTTACTCAATGGTGCCCTGTGCCCATTCAGATCCTCACCTATCAGGATACTTTGTGGTGTGATGTGATCCCTATGGGCGTAGGACACATTATTCTGGGTCGTCCTTGGTTGTTTGACCATGATGTGACAATGTTCAGTCAAGCGAATACATGTAGCTTTGAGCATAATGGTAGGAAGATCAAACTCCCCCCTATGCAACCCAGGCCCCCTCCCTCAAAACAAGATGACACAGAGGAACAAACCGAAGGCCCCATCAAAGGCCCAGTCCAAGTCTCTACATATCATTGCTGCTAAAGAATTTGAAAAAGAGACTACTGAAACTTCGGTTGTGTTTGCCCTATTATCAAGAGAGACCTCCCCTGAGATTGATACTGAGTTACCAGAGGTTGTAGTTCTGGTCTTTAAGGAATTTCAATATGTCTTCACATCTGATTTACCGAATGAACTACCTCCCATGAGGGACATACAACAAGCCATTGATCTTGTCCCTGGGGCGACTTTGTCAAACCTACCTCATTATAAGGAGCATGAAGAGTTGAAGCGTCAAGTGGATAAGCTCCTACAAAAGGGATTCATCAGGGAGAGTTTGAGTCTGTGCGCTGTGCCAGCCCTCCTAACACCCAAGAAAGATGGCACCTGACGCATGTGTGTGGATAACAGGGCTATTAATAAGATCACTATCAATTATAGGTTTCCAATCCCACGTCTTGATGGCATACTTGACATGATGGCTCGTGCTACTATCTTTTCGAAAATTGACCTCAAGAGTGAATATCACAAAATCCGCATTAGACATCACGTAAGGGACACACCCATAGTACGTCTCAATATAATCAAGTGACCTAGTCACATACATCTCAATACCAAAGTCTTCATATGTCCATCTTAAGAATTTTCACAGTTCTCTACCAACTCTAGGCTTTACTCGAGTAACAAACATATGTCTCATTATATTGGGACTCCCAAGGCATCATAACCTCTTCGAGCCGCTGTCGAGGGATCCAACATCTAGCATTAGGGTCTATATAAGGGAAGGTATATCCCACCAATCCCTTTCTACCCTTCACATTTGCTCAACATCTTACATCATCCTTAATATAAATGGATGACACAATGAATTTTTTTATCGAGCTGAAACACAATGCTCTCAGTTGCCTACGTGCCAAATAGTGGATCAGATTAACCGTAGTTCATCATTTTCACATTTAGGTTGACATTGGGGGGTATTCATACTTTTACTATGGGGAAATCAAATAAGGTTTTTTTAGCATTTACATTACATTCCATGCATTCTCAATCATGTTAGTTCATTCCCATTGTAGCACAAGTTAACCCCCTTGGGTTCTAAGATACTTGACCTTAACACACCCATAACACTTAGTCTAACCCTTTATCAAGTTCCTCTTCAAATCATGGAAATTCGTTCTACACATGGTTAGGTCGATTCACCACAACCATTATCAACATAGGTACTCACTAGTGATGTACACATCATCACAAAATCCAAGCATGGTATTAAAACATATTCATCATGCTTATTATATGAGTTACCCATCTAAGAATTCCAATCACAATCATGAGAATTCATTTGATACATACATTACTCATAACCATAGACAACTATGAAAAGTTATCAAGGCCCTACATTACACATCTTGGGCAATTTTGATTTATCATACATTCTATCATAGTTCAACACATTACAAATCTATGAATTCTCAATTATAGTAAACATCTAATCATAGGGAATTTAGGAAACTCATACATATGTATCTGATACAATATATTCACATCAATCACACATAGGCATAAGGAAGTCAAACCATAACGTTACCCAACTATGCATTGGAATGTGCACAAGGCAACATTCACTCAAACATATTATCACACACCTTGTGAGCATGGAATTTTACAAATATTCCCAATACTCTAAGTGTATGGCATTCTTCAATTTTATCCAATGTTATCAAACTCGAATCGTATCGAAATTGGCATAGGGGTGTGAATCGTGAATCGAAAATCGTAAAATCGTATGATTCATATATTCTCTTATTCCCATATCCATTTTGTTGACCTAGGCCATTACAAAAATGCTCTGGAAAAGACCTCCTAAAGTAGAGAACTCATAATGACCTTACATTTGCAACACTCGCATTTGGTCAATCCAAACATTTCACTCACCTACCCCTCGTGAAGTGGTATCTAACCCATATTCGCACCCATTCCGCTTCACACATATTTTAATTTTGAATCTAAGAAATCACATTTTGATGTAGGACACGTAGAGCTTACAAAGAGTATTTAGTATTTTCGTATTTATTTTTATTTCTATTTTGTTCGATCTTGTCTAGGATCCAGAGTCTCTGTTTTAGTAAGGAAGCCAGGTCGGTGGCTTTCCTTGTTGGTTTAAGAGTCTAAGATAAGATTAGAAGTTGTTATTTTCGTTTTAGAATAAATCAGGAAGTTTCTTAGTGTGTGTGGGATTCTAATCCCATGTAGATTTAGGCCTAGATTTCCTTCTTTCATTTTTTTATATAAAACTATGTAATGGGTTGAGAAAGAACACCCAATGATGAATATTTAATGAAAATTATTAAGACATAGCCTTTTTTCCTATCTTCTTTCTTTCTTCTTCTCCTGTCTAGCTAAATGCATATCTTCTTCTTCTTCCTGCCTAGTTGCAGGCGTGCTCCCGCATTACATTTTATCTAAACCTTGCTTTAAATTTTGAATTCATAAATGTATAGCCATGATGGGGGATAGAGCTAAAATCTGCACCTAACCACCTATAGTAATAACCTTATTCACCCATTCTATGTTGATTTGTATCCCCAAGTTGGATCCCATATATGAAAAAGCAATGTATCTATTCACGAAATAGAGAACAACAATACATATTCGCACCCATTCCGCTTCACACATATTTTAATTTTGAATCTAAGAAATCACATTTTGATGTAGGACACGCAGAGCTTACAAGGAGTATTTAGTATTTTCGTATTTATTTTTATTTCTATTTTGTTCAATCTTGTCTAGGATCCAGAGTCTCTGTTTTAGTGAGGAAGCCAAGTCGGTGACTTTCCATGTTGGTTTAAGAGTCTAAGATAAGATTAGAAGTTGTTATTTTCGTTTTAAAATAAATCGGGAAGTTTCTTAGTGTGTGTGGGATTCTAATCCCATGTAGATTTAGGCCTAGATTTCCTTCTTTCATTTTTTTATATAAAACTATGTAATGAGGAGAGAGAACACCCAATGATGAATAATTAATGAAAATTATTAAGACAGCATTTTTTCCTATCTTCTTTCTTTCTTCTTCTCCTGTCTAGCTACATGCATATCTTCTTCTTCTTCTTCCTGCCTAGTTGCAGGCGTGCTCCCTCATTACATTTTATCTAAACCTTGTAAAGCCATTAAATTTTGAATTCATAAATGTATAGCCATGATGGGGGATAGAGCTAAGATCTGCACCTAACCACCTATAGTAATAACCTTATTCACCCATTCTATGTTGATTTGTATCCCCAAGCTGGATCCCATATATGAAAAAGCAATGTATCTATTCACGAAATAGAGAACAACAATACATATACACATATGCATGCCCGTGTACATCTTCACCTAAGAACCGGAGCTCTTGTTAGTTCCATGTGGGCCCACAATCACACCCCTTCCTCTACACCCAACCCACCGACCCACCCCACCGCACCCCCCCACCCCACCACCACCACCACCACAAATTGCTATTTACATAATTTGACCCCAACCTAAGATGGATAATTGATCTAACCCCTTTAATTTCGCCATCACAAATAAGGTGAATCTTTGGGACCTTAAAAATTATATAGTTATCTGACCAAGGTGATAAAGTAAAGACCTTTCCAATCAACCCATCCCAATGAAAACTCATGGGCCATGGAGGTGGTGGTGGTTGGGAGTTGGATGGGGATTGCACAAAGAAAAAGTGCTAGTTATACACTACACTCCACCACAAAAGGCATCCTTGCGAGTGCACCTATGTGGGGCCCACCGATGGTGAAACTAATGGGTTTGTTAGAAAGGTCCAAGTTTGAACATGAGACCTACCAAAAATCACCTGATAGGAAAAAATAGGTCATGATTCAAAAGGCCATGAAGTTTATAGACTAAAAGAGTGGAAAAAAAAGTGGACATAAGAAAGATGGCTTGATTAATCCAATTAAGATGATCTTCGGTGTGATTTTCGGTGGGCCATGGGTTCGAGTTTAGGCCTTACCAACAAAATCATCACTGCCAGCATTGATGTGGCTTCTTCTTTCCCTTTTTATTTGGAGGGGCATGGGGAGTATATATGTGTGCACATGTAAGTCCATGCGTAGATCAACTCTAATTGCATTCTCCACATGGGGAGTTTATATGTGTGCACATGTAAGTCCATGCGTAGATCAACTCTAATTGCATTCTCCACCCAGCTGTGTATGGGGGGGTGCACAGCTAGGGAGTTTATATGAGTCCACATGTACGGTCACATCTACAAATGTGAGAAACAAGTGTTGCATCTCTCCCCAATGTCATCAATCAAATAGATATCAATGAGCAAACATGTAATCTTTCAGGGGAAGATCACCTCTTGCGCCATGATCTCCAAGACAAGTACCGCACCAAGTGTATCCAAGATGAAGTGAAATGGAGGCTGCAATCCCGTGATAGGTGGATTAAGGAAGGTGACAAAAACACAATTTTTTTCACGCCATAGCTTCAGCTCATAAGTGAATCAAACAAAATCACTCTATTGATGACACTATGGTTGTTGACAAGGATAGCATCACCTCCTCCATCATCAACTTCTTTCAAAACCTGTCACTGGTTTACTCTTCAAGACTTTAGACCCTCATGGTGTTTCCCTCCTCGAAAGCCCCTTTTCTGAAGATGAGATTAAAGCAGCGGTTTGGGATCTTGGTTACGATCATGCTCCGAGTATTATTAGCTTTCTTCAAGAAGTTTTGGGAGGTTGTGAAACGTGAACTAGTGGATTTTTGTGATGGATTTTTTAGAGGGGCAAACTGTTCAAGGATCCTGGTGCGACCTTCCTTGTCCTTGTACTGAAAAAGGATGGGGCAACTTCACTCAGAGACTTCCGTCCTATCAGCCTCTTAGGCAGTCCATACAAATTCCTATCCAAGATTCTTACCAACCGACTGAAAGTTTTCTTGCCTAATTTGGTTTCTCCTTTTCAGTCAGCTGTCGTTGATGGTAGGCAAATCATGGACGCTATCATCACTGCCATGAATGCATAAACTCCCAACACAAGTCAAGCAGGGAAGGTGTGGTTGTAAGATAGATTTAGGGAAAGCATATGATATGGTCGACTAAGGTTTCCTTCACTTCATTCTCTAGTATAGGTTTTGGAAGAAAGTGGTGCACCTAGATTGCAGAGTGTGTTTCTTCAGCCTATTTTTTAGTTCTCATTAGTGATTCTTTGAAGTGTTTCTTCTGCAGCTCCCGTGGTCTCCGGTAAGGAGATCCCCTATCTCCGGCTTTGTCCATTATGGTGGGTGAAGCTTTGAGCCTCCTCCTTTCCAGAGCTGCAGATCTTTCCCTCATTCGCGGGTTCGGGATTGGGATTTCCTCCCTTGAGTTTCACCATCTACAATTTGTTGAAGATGCTATCATTTTTAACGAAGCCAAGGAGGAGTCTATTAGGAGCCTGAAGGCAATCCTCCAGGTTTGAGTTATCATCATCCTTGCGTATTAATTACTCAAAGGGAGAGAGATTTGGTATCAATCTTAGTGGAAATGTGTTATCTTTTTTGGCCATCTTGATGGAGTATCATTCAGCATCTTTTCCTTCCACTTACTTGGGTCTCCCTCTTCGTATCGGGATGCCAAGCTTTTCTCTGTGGGAGCCAGTGATTGCCAAATTCAGTAAGAGACTAGCTTTGTCGAGAGTTAGGTACCTTCCTTTTGGTGGGCATTTAACCTTATTGAAGTCAGTTCTATCAGCGCTTCCGATTTATTTCCTCTTGGCCTTCCATTGTCATAAGATAATGATCCTCTCTTTGGAGAAGATGATCATGAGAGATTTTCTTTGGGGTGATCTGGCATAAAAGAAAAATGATCATCTCCTAAGTTGGAAGAAGGTTTGTCTCCCTATTCATGCGGGAGGCCTTGGCATTCGCCCAATTAAGGAGATCAATCAAGATCTCTCCAAGTGGTAGTTGCGATTTGGGATCGAGGAGAATGGGCCATAGAAAGATCTTTTGGTGGAAAAGTACAATATAGGGAACCAAGGGCGGGACATCAATCCTACACCTCAAAGGGCTTCCGGAATGTGGCAGGCTACTTGCGCTTGTTTTGCAAGGTTTAAGCAAGGAATAAGATTCAAAGTGGATCGTGGGGATCGTGTTCGATTTTGGACAGATATCTAGTGCGGCTCCTCCACACTTGCAAATCAGTTTCCTTCCCTTTTCTGCCTTATTGTCTCCCCTTAAAGCTTTGTTTCAAATTTCTACAATCTCTCTGGTAGTCAGTTGGTTTAGGATCTTCTCCTCCATAGTAATCTCTCTAACTCAAAAGCGGATGATTTTACTCGCCTCATGCAGTTTCTTTCCTCTCTTCGCGCCAAACCTCAAGATGACAACTCTATGGTATGGTGGCACTGCTCTTCCGACCCAAGCTACTTGTTTCTTCTGGACTGCGGGCATGGGGAAAATCCACACTCAGGACAACCTCAAAAAGAGGGGCAGGACGTTGGTTAGTGGATGCCCTTTCTGCCTTGGTGCCTCAGAAGACATTGATCATCTTCTTTTTCATTGCGCCTTCTCTTCGACGGTATGAAGTTTGGTTTTGTCAGTAAACCTATGGTCCATGCCAGCTTCTATTGCTCTGTCGTTCTCCTAAGAAATCCGAGAGTGCTCGTTGATGTGGCTTTTTAGCCCTTTTCACCACCATTTGGAACTTGTGATGGGAACAAAAGCTCCACATATTCAGGAAACTGTTGATTGCCCTTAATGAGTCTACCAACAAGGTTTTTCCACTCCCACTATAGTATCTTGGACATATTGAGAGCATGAAAGAGCATCTTGATTTGGTTTAAAGTCTTTTTCTCGGGCTCTTGTTTCTCTTTTGGGTGTATTGGGCTTTGGGCTTGTTCTTTTTTTCTTTTCAATTTGTTGTATTGTGCACTTCTGGTGCCTCTTTTTTAGTATATACTAACCATAAGCATTCCAAAACAAATTAGAGCTTTCTTACACATGAATAGATGTGGTAGATACTATAGTGGGAGTGGAACAAGATCCAGTGAACATACGTTCAGTAACTCCATTGAGAACATATTTTAAAAAAGATCCAGTAAATTATGGTGATCTCACATCTTACCTTGCTCAAAAGGACACCTAGCTGGATCCTCTCCAAAATACTGAGCCAGTGAATCTGCATTTCTTCCCTGCAGGACGTGGTATTAAATTAAAGATCCAAAAGACACCACCAAGCTAGAAGTCTATGCACAAATGATAATCACTTACCACTTCAGAATACAGGGATATAAGAGACCTGACTTCAGCCTCAGCAGTATCAAGAAAAGCTTTTAAAGCCTAAAAAATTACAAAGAACTGGTAAACTCTAAGAATAAAAAATGGTACAGAGCAATATAACCACATTCTGCACTTCCAGGATAATAAAGAAAATTAAATAATAATAATAATAATATAAGTAAATGGAACTTCATACAAGTTCTAAGAAGAACCAATAACAATACATCTCTCAAATCCAGCCCAACTTTCCATTACTTCCACGGTACCAAAAATCATATTGGCTAAGATGAGCTAATGTCTTCAACAAAATGTGATATTATGACACCATCCAAAATATAGTAATATTTTAACAACAAAATCACTATAACAATAATACAGTAAAACATTACACAGTAAGTGATCAAACCACCACTATCAATCATTGTTGTTAAAATCTTATGATACATGATTCGTATCTTACGATTCATACGATATGATAAGATGAACGATTGTATCTATTAATAAATCTTACGATTCACATGAATAATAGAATTATGGGGTTATTAGGAATGTGAAAGCATGAAACATTGTGTTTTAATGGTTTTTAAGGTTTGAGTTGAGGGGCATTTAAGACCTCTCGATTTCTTGGGGAGCTTTTAGTTCATGATTGATTTTTCACAGTATAGTTGGATTATATACTGGTCTTATACTTTTGGAAATTGGAGCATTGAAATTTGAGTTCCAACGAAGTAATTATATAATATTCACTTAATATTGAAAGAAGTTGAAGAATTGCTCATATTATTACATTTTCGATATATTTTACGTTATTTCATATATTAAATATTTTGAGGAAACATACTTATGAATCTTACGATTATAAGATTTACGATATACGATTTGCGGTTCAAGATTTATAACGATTTTACGATACGATTCAATTTTCACAACATTGCTATCAACATTAAAGCTTTACCCCATATATTTTTTGACATGGTAATATGACTCAAACCACCAACCACATAGTTGCAAGAATGAGCACCTGCCAACTATTTTACAGCCTTGTCCATAAATTTTGGGGTCAACTTAGTCAGCTCTACTTCTCTACTTTATCCTGATTAAATAAATATCCTAAGCCCTCTCTAAAACAATAAAGAAAGTGGTCTGTACTACAAAATAAAACACAAAATTATTCTTACCTTCTGGAAACCTTTCGAGATGGTACCATCACTATCTGAGGCCGTAAGTTCCTGCTCAACCTTTTCAAGACCCTTACTCACAGCTTGCATTTCTTCAGCTAGTGACTTTAGTTGGATCTAGATATATTAATCAAATCACGAATTGTGTAATTATAAGAATGAATGAATCAGAAGCAACTGAATCTACACAACTGTTGCCAGAGTAATAAAATATTAAAAATCAAGGGAAATTTCAAACACATGCCTTAGAAGCTGCTTCCAAATGAACCAAGTCCTTATCAAAGTCCAATAACTCTGGCATTTTTTCTGCAAGAAGCTAAAAGAATGGCAAGGAAGGAATAGACAAGAAAAATCATGAGCAATTAAATTTAAAAAGAAATTAAGAAAATCTTTTAAGCATGTAGGCATGTCTGCATTCCCCCCGCACCCAACATATTTGTTTTGACATAGTCTTTGTTGACACTAAGTTTTTTTGCAAAATTGTCTCATCATGTACTTGGGCCTCAATGGGTTGAACAAACAAAACATATCAACATCTAGTGAGAGAAAGTGAAACTTATGAACGATTTGGTCGATCTAGATCTTCTACATATCAGTTGCTCAAAAGTGGGTCACTAGTGGATCAAAGATAGTATTGAGATTTAATTGATGACATCTTAGTCCAAGGATGGCTCTACAACTCACTGATCTTCGATCAGAATGCCATGGATCAAAAAATGTCATGTGTGGCCCACCTGTCATAATTTGATGATCAAGAGTTCAAGTCTATTTTGAAGAGACATGTGTTATATCTCCAACAGAACTTATGGATCAGCGACCACATGGATGGAAAGGATATAAGTTGTGGCCCACTCATGATCATAAGTTCAATTCCATTTCTAAGATCCATGCATTAGACCTCCATCACAACTTACGGATCAACGATCAAACGTATGGACTGAAAGATGTAATATTCGGTCCACTTTTGATGGCCCGATGATCATAAGTTTAAGTCCATTAAGAAGATCCATGTGTTAGATCTCCAACGCAACTTACGAATTGATGATCAAATGGGTGGATTGAAGGGTATAATGTGGCCCACTCATGATGACTCGATGAGCACAAGTTCAAGCCAATGTATTAGATCTCTAAACGACTTATAGATTGAAGATCAAATGGTAGACTGAAAGATATAAATTTTGGCCTATTCACGATAACTTAATGATCGAAAGATCAAGTCCATTTTAAAGGTCTATTTGTTGGATCTCCATCACAACTTACAAATTGATGATCGAACGTATGGATTAAAGGATATAGGACTTGGTTCATTGTTCATGGTCTAATGATAATAAGTTCAAATCATTTTGAAGATTCATGTGCTAGATCTCCATCGCAACTCATGTAACAACAATTAGATGGGTGGATTGAAAGGTATAAGTTGTGGCCCACTCATTATGGCTAATGATCACAAGTTCAAGTCCATTTTGAGTATCCATGTGTTAGATCTCCTTCGCAACTTATGGAAGGAATTGGCCCCAAGTTCCTCCCAGTGTCTCTGGCCTCCGGCATAACCTCCTCTCAAATCAGCTACAGTAAAACCTCTATAATGTAATATGGTTGGGACCATATAACATATAATACATTAGAGAGGTTATTTAATTAGACGGTCTAGTAAATTAGCGTTCCATATTCCTTTCAAAAATACTCCTTAAACTCTCACCCATTGTAAAAAGTATTTTCGACTGAAATCGTTTTATCTTCCTACTGTTTCTACCCCATCGGCCATTTCTACCTGAAAGCGAAACTGTCGCCCATTGACGCCATTGGACCCTCTCTGTGTGCAACCCTCAAGACAAGCGAGAAACCCTACCACTTCAGCCAGGTTTGGAAACAAATCATCCTACAGTCGTTTTTCAGAGTGTTTGTGAGGTCCTTAGTCACTTTTGCAGCAATTTTATATTCTGAATGTATGGAATATTACTTTAAAAAATGGTTAGGGCAATATATTTTTATTCTGAATGTATTGAGTACTGAGTTAGAGAGATTTATTACATTTTGTATGGGCCCGAAGTTGGGACTAGCTACCGATATTATTTTAGACAGGTTATAACTTTATAGAGTAATACATTACAGAGGCTTTACTGTACCAGGTGCAAAGAAGCAGAAGGTAGTCACGTCCAAGCCGAGAAAGAACAAGTTGAGCTGGGTGGAGGTGATCTGAGGGACGTCTGAGAAAAATGAGCCTTTGGCGATTCTGTGAAGAACAATCCAAATCGAAGGAGTCCTATCATCGAACTAATGATGGACCAAGTGGTTGAGGCTACACTCCAGGAGAAACTTTCTAAGTCAGTGATTTTATCCTCTTTTGGCCCACTCTCTTCATTAGAGTTGCTAAAGATCGTTGAAAATGTTGGCTTCTCAGGCTCTCAAGTTAGTCTGATTGGATCTAATAGATTCCTGGTTTTCCTAGAGATGGAAAAGATGGTCCTAAAGCTTTTAGCTCCTCATCGTCTCTCCCAAGTATTGGGATTCTGGGCAAATGGAATGCGGACCTAATCAAGCACGCCAGGCGATTCTGGATCAGCCTTGACCTTGTAAGAGATTCATGCTCCTTTTGAAGATCCCAGGTTCAAGGCTCTTAGTCTATTCTTTCTTCATCATCTTGAGGTGTGGTTTGGAGATTACCTCCAAGGAACTTAACATTATCTCATATAAGTGTGGTTTGGGTTCTCCCCATAGACACTTGAATCTCATATAAGTGTGGTTTGGGTTCTTCACATGGACACTTGAACATTCTCATACAAGTGTATAATGGGTTTCTTCCCTTGGACACTTGGAACATTCTCATATAAGTGTGGTTTGGGTTCTTCATGGACACTTGAATCTTATATAAGTGAGGTTTGGGTTCTTCCCATGGACACTTGGATCTCATATAGCTAGAAATATCATAATCCAAAAGACACCATAAAAGTTTAACATGCATTTCCTACTTATTTAAGCATGCTAGGACAACAATGTATTCAAATTTGGAGTTTAGACAACAAAGTAGAGTTCCAAGTTCTAACGTCTTGTTGGTGTCTACAAATTAGAGTCCAGGATGAAAAGTAATCAATTCAACTTATAGATGGCCTCTTAACTAGTAAGTCCACAAGATCGACACTTTAATTGAAGTACCAAATCACAATTATGAAATGCAATACACTAGCATCTTTAGCACTTAAACACCATTCAAAACAAACAAAATCTTCAGAAGATGCATGCCATGTAGTTGGACAAAGAGAACACACTAGGATATCATTATGAAAAACAAACTAGTGTTTGAAGATACAAGAGAGAGTGAGATCCAAAATGTGGATGGGGATCAAGACGATTTTTGGTTCGAGTTGGACATGGTACATAGCTGGAGTCCTGTTGTTTGGTGCTTGGGTGGAGACTTCAACATTGTCAGATTTCCGTCGGAAAAGAAAGGGGGGCACAGTTACACTCGAGGTAAGGAGGACTTCTCTGACTTCATTGTTAGAAGAGAGTTGACCGACCTTCCGCTACTTGGAGGCAGATTTACGTGGAGCAGCGGGCAAGCAAGGGGCTCCTTGAGCAGGCTTGATAGGTTTCTCACTTCTTCAAATTGAGACCAACTCTTTCCCGATGTAAGCCAAGCGAAATTGCTTAGCCCCATATCAGATCCGGTATTGCTTGACACAGAGGAGATAGATAGGGGTCTCGGGCCATTTCGGTTCAATTGGTTGGAAGACCCAAAATTTGTGGGGCTTGTGAAAGAATGGTGGGAAAGCTTTGAGATTCAAGGATGGGGTGATTATATCCTCTCTAAGAAGATCATCCTCCTTAAATAAAAAATCAAGGAATGGGTTATTTCTGGAGGGGGACCGGTGAAGGAAAGAAAGGAAGCAACCATTAGATGGTGTTGGAAGGATGGAATAGATTAGAAGAGGAAAGGGACCTTGACGAGTAGGAATTTGAAGCTAAGAGGAACAGTAAGGCCCTTCTTTGGGAGTGCTTAAGAATGGAAGAAATGGCATGGCGACAAAGGTCGAGATGTTATGGTTGAAAGATGGGGATAAAAATTCAAAATTCTTCCATAGATGCACCAATGCCCGAAAAGCCACAACCACGATCAAATCAATTGTTGTGGATGGTAGACAAGTAGGAGATAAGGATGGTATTAGCAAGACAGTCAGAGATCAATTTGCGGCCATCTTCCGGTCCATTCCCTAGCTGTCGCTTCCACTAACTTCTCATTCTGCCCCCTCTCCTGCCCCCCTCCTCCTAGTGGTGATCCCTCATTGGTCTTGGACCTGGGTACTCTCTCACCTTTCTCCTTTTATTTTTATTCAAACCCTTTCTTGCATAGGCCGCATTGCTTGTTTTCTAGATATGTTTACCAGATCACAGACATTGAGGTTCAGGACACCACATTCATGCCAGGACACACATCATCACCAGGCGTATTTCATCAGTTCTTGACATCAGGAGTTATGGATGCTTCTCTATGGATGGCTTGGGACTTCTGGTGGAAGTTCCACCCTTTTCACAGATTTTCATCACTACGATG
Organism: Chimonanthus praecox; assembly: GCA_022113865.1. Lineage (NCBI taxonomy): Eukaryota > Viridiplantae > Streptophyta > Magnoliopsida > Laurales > Calycanthaceae > Chimonanthus > Chimonanthus praecox. The sequence goes on from CM039093.1 coordinate 43,997,482, forward strand.
GAGTAGACCACGATGATGTTCATATTCTCTTGGGCTTCCTAGTGTCGCATTGTTGACTCACCTTCAGTCGACTCATCATCTCTTCACTGCGGCCGTTGGGGCGTCATCCTTCTTCAGCTTAGACCGGGTACTTTCGCTCCTCAGCTACTCTTTTCCTTTTTACCATTGTCACTCTCTATTCGGTATCGTCTCTTCCCCTACCTTATGTGTATTGCATTAGGCCATCCCCTTGCCCGGGTTACCATCTGTTCAAACATCTAGTGGTCCTAGATCCCCTTTTAATGAGCTTCTCATCACTTGTCTCTTTATCGATGACCCACCAGACCAATATTAGATGGGATCCAATTTAGAAGGATTGGCGAAGAGAAGTCGAATCGGTTGGAAAGAGAGTTTTCGGCAGAAGAGATCAAATGTGCTTTGGATAATCTAGACGGGGACAAGGCCACATCCAGATGGATTTATTTTCCAAGTCTTGCTGGGAGGTTGTTCGACCAGACGTTTATAGAGTCTTCAGGGAATTTCACCGCAATGGTATCATTAATAACAACTTAAAGAACTCCTTTATAACCCTCATCTCTAAAATAGAGGGTCCGACAGATCTCTCATATTATCGGCCAATTAGTCGTTTGGGGAATGTGTATAAACTTTCGCGAAGCTATTGGCCAAAGGGTTGAAAACAGTTTTACCAGAGATCATTGGAGAGTCTCAAGGAGCATTTGTGAAGGACAGACAGATCTTAGATGGAGTTTTAATTGCAAATGAAATGGTTCACCTTAGACAAAAAGATAAAAATCCTATTCAAAATTGATATGGAGAAGGCGTATGACTTTGTGGACGGGTCCTTTGTTGAATACCTTTTCTAAAAGGATAGGTTTTGGACGTTTATGGTGCAATTGGATTAAGGCTTGCATTGAGGACACGACATATTCCATTCTGGTTAATGGCTCCCCAATACCACCAATTCAGAACAATAGGGTCTTTGACAGGGAGATCCCTTATCTCCCTTTATCTTCACTCTAGTGGGAGAAAGTCTGAACAAACTGGGGAAAAGGCGAGAGATTTGGGAATCGTCACGGACTTCAAATCTGTGCCAAATGGGCCAGTCATAACCCATCTACAGTTTGCCAACGATACATTATTCTTCTGTGAACCTACAGGACAGGAGATTCAGGGTTACAAAGCGACTCTTAGGTGTTTTGAGTTGGCATCGGTCCTTTAGAATCAATCTTGGTAAGAATACCATCATTGGGATAGATATGGAGGAAGCACGCCTTAAGGAGATTGTAGACAATATAGGATGTGGCACGGGGAAACTACCTTGTAACTATTTAGAATTATCGGTGGGTGGGAATCCTAGACTTGAAAGATTCTGGACCCCGGTTATAGAGAAGGTGGAAAGAAGACTTTTTTGGATGGGGTAGGAAATTCCTATCCTTGGGAGGAAGAGTAACCCTCACTACGGCAACATTGATGAACCTTCCAACAAATAATGGCAAAAGGCATAGCAAGGAAATCGGAGCTACTTTTCGGGAAATTTTTATGGGGAGACAAGGAGATGAAGAGAAAAGTCCATTTGGTAGCTTGGTCGGAAGTTCTAAAACCTAAGCCCAAGGGTGGACTTGGCCTTGTTCCAATGCAACTTAGGAATCAGGTTTTGTTATGCAAATGGGTTTGGCGATTTGGTAGAGAGCGAGAGGCACTATGGGTCAGAGTTTTGTTAGCTAGATATGGAGTGGAAGAGAAGAATGGATGGTCTCTAAGCGGGAACATGGAGAAATCGAGTTCGACAATGATTAAGGCTTGGTGGAAATTAGGCCAAGGGGAAGGTACGATAGGGAACATGTTCAGACACAACACTAGATTCTTGGTAGGGAATGGTGATAGAACTCCTTTCTGAAAGGATTTGGGGATATGAGAGAGACCCCTAAAGGAAATATTCCCAAGACTGTTCACAATATCAAGGAATGCCAACTCACTAATTTAGGATTACTATAAGATTGAGGGTAGGCAAATCTTCTGGCAATTTGACTTCCGAAGGAGACTTAAGGTCCTTCGAAGAAGGAGGCCTATGAGTTATTAGCACAATTGGGGGAATTTCCAATATCACCTACCGAGGAGGATGAACTCATTTGGACGGGCGACTCCTCTGGCAGCTTTTCGGTTAAAGCAATGGTGGACTTGGTCCAAAAACGACAATCAAATGACAAGACCATTACCAGCTTGAGTTGGAGAGGGGCGGCTCCCCCGAGGGTACAAATTTTTGCATGGTGTGTTAAAAGAGAAGGTGCTCACTAGGATAGAATTGAAAAGGAGAGGGCTCCTTAGAACAGAGGATGATCTCAATTGTCGTTATGTGAGTCAGTAGACGAGGATGTAGACCACCTTTTTATGACAAAATTCGCTAACCTGTTTGATATTCCCTAGATCTTTGATAGGGTCGTGTATAAGATTAATGGACTCGTGATTCCGCCCGAGGTTGTCAGTAGTCAGCCTTCCCATGTATCGCATCAATGGAATCGTCCCTAACTCCATTGATGCTCCCAGGAGTCGCACCACCTCTGCCTCCGATTACATGGAGACCAAGAAGCACCTGTCTCCGATTAGGCTTATCAAAGGGTTGGAAAAGCCCTTTCGAAGCAGCAATTGCAGTAATGCTATCGGAGCCATATCCCCTACCGAGGAGACCACAACTGCCCTTGATACTCATCCCTTAATCAAGGCTTCCTCTTTTGTTGGTAACATGAACTCAATTTCTTTAGTTCTTTCTGGGATAACCTGCCTCTCACCTACAGGTCCTTTTTCCAATCACCCGAGGGAGATTTTTAACTACCTCAACCCATCATTGTTCCACAGATACCATGTTGCATCACGATACACCACGTCTTGGGTTTTTTTCTGGCCTATTGCACCTGGACCTTTTGCTAATAGATGTTTCTTGGAACAAGTTTTTTATCCCTTTTGGGTGGCGAACCCCTTTTGAGGTGTGTTGGGTTCACCTGCAACATTCGGCCTTCCAACACAAAGCCCTTCAACTCCCTAATAGACATCGCCGCCTAACCTCTCATTCCCATTCTCACAAAAGCAAAAGTTCTCCCTTCTGCTTCTTTTTTCCTGGGAATGAAAGAGTCCACTACCTTTCCCCATCGCCTGAAGAAACCTTTCAACACGTTGTTGATGGTGAGCTTCAGCAAATTCGAGACGAAAAGTGTGACGAAAGTGCTCTCCCTACCTCTGTGATGTCTCCTTCCCTTTGGCTGCTGCCACCCCCTCCTTCCCTCTCTAAGATTTTTACCCACAAACAAGGCATTTAAGTTTGGTGCAAACTTTGGGTTGTGGGGCCTACAATGGACCAAATGGATGAATTCCCTCCCTCACACCACCTATCCCCTCCTGGTTCATACCATGATGAAAATGAGAAAAATAGAGAAATTGTTAAAAGATAATATTGTGGAGAAAAAAAATATATTGGATACATTGATCCAAAATACTATACAAGGAGCCCTTTTATAGACTCATTTTACAATAATAAAAAAAGGTCAACTCCCTAACATAAAGCAGTCAAAATGACTATACAAAAAATAGTACACATTCAAGGGTTTCAAGATAATTTTAAAATGTTCTGAGTTGGTGTCAAGCCTCAGAATTAATATTGGATTGATTTAGAAGGAGATGTCCTCAATGAATTGGTGGAAGAAATAGGTTGTGGAATAGTGAAGATACCATTCATCTACCTAGGACTACCAGTGGAAGGGAACCCAAGGTTTAAATGCTTTTGGGCTCCTATTGTGGAAAAAATAGAAAGAAGACTAGTTGGATGGGGACAGAGGCATTTATCCATAAGGGGATGACTAACCCCCATCAACTATGATCTAATGAATCTCCCGAACTACTATTTCTCTCTCTTTAAAATGCCAAAAGAAATTTCGAAGAAAGTAGAACACTTGTTTAGGAGATTCCTTTGGGGAGATAAGGAGGAAAAAAGAAGGTTCACCTAGTTGAATGGTTAGAGGTTACAAAACCCAAGTTTAAAGGAGGGTTAGTCATTGTCCCACTACAGGTTAGAAATCAATCCCTTCTCTGTAAATGGAGTTGGCGATTTGGGAGAGAAATGGAGGCTCTATGGGCTAAAGTTTTGGCCGCTAGATATGGGTTAGAGGAGAGGAGTGGGTGGGCTATGGGCGAAAAAGTTGAAAGGTACGGGTCGCCACTAGTATAGTATTGGTGGATCTTAAGCAGGGGGAGATCAATGGTTGGGAGTCTGTATAAGGGCAACATTAGACTATTGGTCGGTAAAGGTGACAAGACCTTTTTATGGAAGGATCTCTGGATGGGTGAGAGGCCTTTAAAGGAGGTGTTTCCTTGGCTTTTCAGAATTTCAAGAAACAAGCCGGCCTCAGTTAAAGGTTGATATAAACTTGAGGACAATCAGATTATATGGCTCTTTGATTTTAGACGAGAACTGAGATCCTTTGAGAACGAGAGTAAAGATAATCTATTAACCCTATTAGGGGAGTTTCCTTTATCCTTAGGAGATGAGTGATGAACTAGTGTGGACTGGGGACTCATTGGGTACCTATTCAGTTAAGTCGATGGTAGAAATGTTTTTGCAACAACTTAATTTGGACTCTACCTCATGTTTAGCCTAGAAAGGTCTAGCTCCACCAAATTCTATTATTCCCCTCTTTCCACAGTGACCACAATACTACCCCCAGGATTGTGTTCCAAGACAATTTCTTTCTAGGATGTAACCCCAACAATAACCATGAACCTGCGCATCCCCTGCAAGTCCTATCCAAGACCCACGAAACATCTAGAAGGTTGGCAAAGTTCCTCCACAGACTTTGAGCGACTGGACACTTAACACATAGGTGGTCTAAATCCTCCTCCAATTCACACAAAGTACATAAAAGATCCTCGTCATTTCTTAGCATTCTTCGTCTCTTCAACTCAACTCTAGTCAACCCTCCCTTTTAAAACACACCATTGGAAGATTTGGACCCTAGGAGGGCTACCCCTTTTACAGACTTTGCAGTATATGATGAATGGAAGGTGAACCACATTTCATATCGTTGTTGTTAAATGGCATAAAAGAGGCTTATTTTGAATTTTTGTTGCTGTTGTTATTGCTGTGGGAAGGAGGCAGCTTACTTATGAAGTTTCAATTATACCAAACAGAGATTTCAAACGTACTATAATACACATCTGTGCACTTCTAAAAGACCAAGTTCCTAGGGAAAACATCATACTGTAACCTCAAAAATAAAACTGACTTGATATTCTACCTTGCACAAATAATGCATCAGAGTCATTTTAATGTTTCTTGCTCGTGTATCTGACAACTTAAGAAGGCTATCCAATTTAAATCCTATGGCAGAACCTGCAAGATACAAAAGAAATAAGATCCAAGAAGTAAGAAATAAGAACCATGCACTTATGCGACAAATGTACCTCGTGTTGTTCCCTGATTCAATGCATTTCCCAGAGTCAGGATCGTCTGCATTATCTGCCTGAGTTTTACAGATTCTTTCACCTAAAAAAAAAATGACAGGTTAGATGTAGTTGTTGGAGGTATAACTGCAGAAAGACCCTCATTAACTTAAACCTCTCTGTATTGGAGAATACCTGTCTAGATGCATCATTAATTGTGTTTAAGTTGGACCGCAACTCCTTCACCTGTACAACTCATGGGCATGTTGTAAGCACTTAGCTAGAATTAAAATTCCTCCATGATGAAGTATCCACCGTATAACATACCTGAGTAGAAAAGGTAATTCTGAAAGAGAACACACGTAACTTGGACTCTACTCGAGGAACTTTCATCAGCTCCAGAAAAAACTGGTAGGCAAATGAAAGAGAGTTAGCATTAGCCATTGGAAGATATCATGAAATTTTGAGCTACAGGAACAAACCTGTTCACACCTCCCAAGCATTTCTTTGTTGCCTGAGTAATTCTGAAACATATCGTAGATTCTAGTAAGCAAACAATAGTAAAATGGACCATTACAAATTGTTATGTAGTGCAGAAAGAAGCCAAATAGAACTGCAGTATGGATAACAGGTAGAGCAAATTATGATGCAAAAGTGAAAATTTTACGTTCAATGAAATAACCATGGGCTTAGTTAAACACATTCCTCTTGGGATTTGTCTCACCTCCACGTGGAGTGGTGAAAGAGGGATTATTCCTCCTCCAGGTATATCAAAATTGTGTCAATAGGACAGCAAGGGGCAAACGGGGTAGGTAGGCATAGGGGCTATCTTCCACAACAAAGGAGATGAAGATGTTTTTCTCAATGACTTAGGGGTAAAAGATTGGTATGATGCAGAAGTACTAGTTATCAGGACAACATTGGGAGTCGTGGAATGTTTCTAGGGAGGGTAAGTTATTTATCTAGAAAAACTTAGCTAATGCAATTGCATGGAGAAAAGGAAAAAGGTGTTGAGATATAATAGGATTTATTGTATTTCCATTTATAGTTTATTATGATTGATTGTGTGTAATCTGTTAATTACGAAATTAGGATCCGTAAATATTGAGAGAACTTATCCTTTGTACTCTATATAAAGTCTTACATTTAGTGAATTAATAGACAAGAAATAATTTTTCTCTTAACTTTCTACATGGTATCAGCAAGAATTAGATCCGATTGAGTGATCCTTCAGTAAACAAGTCTCTTCTTCTGTCCCTCTGCCGGAGGACATACATCAGCAGAGGGAGGGAGGGACATCACTTTTGCATGTCTTCTTTCTTTTCTTCTTTTTTTCTTCTCCGTTGATTCTACAGCAACGTCTCTTCACTGAATGCTCAAAGCTTCTCACCCTCAGGCAAATATCTGGGCATGAATTTTTCTCTCCAGATCTGTCCAACGCCTGCATCGCACTGGCCGCATCCTGCTCAGATCTCTCTGTTTCGCCCATCGTCTGCAGCGTGTTGCTGGGAATTTCTCTGTTTTTCCTCTTTCGACTGAAGAACTCAAAATACCGTCTGCCAACGTTGCCACGCATCTCCATCTGGCTTCTGCGTTTTGTTTTTCAGATCTGGTTCGCTCAGATCTATCTTTCAGATCTGAACCCACTGCCCAGATCTCTGCAAGTTGCATCCCATCTTCGTCTGTGGCAAGTTTTTCTCACCAATGGACCACCGAGAACTGCAAACTCTCTAGAATCACACTGTCTCCAACTCAAGCATCATGGACTTGCCACTCAGATCCGTTGACCGCATTTCCAATCGCCGGGCAGTCTCTGATTGCAGATTTGTCTTTTGGATCTGCTGCTGTTTCTCCGGCCGATCTGCTGTTCTGTCAACCAGATCTGCTGTTGTGTCTGAGGCATAAATCTGCTTCTTGCTGCCGTCCTTCTTGCCTGAATCAGCGCAAAATTGAGCAGAGATTTTTTTTTGGCTCCGATTTGGGCATCGCATCTCTCTGCATTTGCTGCCTCTTTCCGATCATGCAGCCCCTTTTTCGTTCACATCTGTTTGAGATCTCTTCCACGGCCAGATTTTTGTGTGCCTGCTAGCACCTTGGAGTTCAGATCTCCAGAAAAGGGGAGGGGAGAGCAGAATCAATTCTAGCCCCGTTTCTTTAAGACTGGCTGCCTCTTACTATATCTGTTGCACAGTTGTTTTCTGAAGTTTTTCATTGCATAAATCAGTCGCACCCCTCTCCACTCCCTCTATTTTGCACGACGGGGCTTTCGACTTGGTTCGTGCTTTGTGGGGCCCATTTTTGCAGTCTTCTTTGTCGTTGTCGCGCCTCTTTTGTTCCCGCTGCTGTCCCAGAATCTCAATAAATAAATAAAATCCTCACTCCATTCCTTTTCTTGTCACCCAAACGATCCCCATTTGCCTTCCAAATCTGATTCTCCAACCCTTTGACCTCTCATTTTAGAGATTCTTTTTCCCTGCATTATGTGGGTGCTTCGTAGGGCCATCTTTGTTCCCTTATATCTGTAGTCTTTCTTCAAATTTGAACCAATAACCCACAATTCTATCGTCATCTGTATGGTGCAATTTTGAGTTTGAATGCCAGTGGAACCCTTTGAAACCTATTATTTGGTCTTGTTGAATGGCGGTTTAAGGTTTTTCTCTATTTTACTGTTCCTGCCCGGACTTTGGCATCTTCTTCAGATCTCTCTTTGCGGCGGACTTCTGTAGGGGATTCTCATTACTTCCCGTGTCTTCTAAAGCCTTGCCAGCATATCTATCCTTTGCAGCCTGCACTTTCTGGCATTAGATCCGGCCACTAGAACATTTTTTGTCGGTGCCATGACGTTTTTTGGAGAACTATACATCTGCCCGGTGGTGTTGCAGCCTTTCTGAGTTTCCACCGTTCCTTCTCCAGTACGTGTTCTGGTGCATGCTACTGCAGGACATCTGTTGGTTTCAGTTTTGGCTTTTCTACTTCAACCGGAGTCGACTTTTGGAGATTCTTATTGATCTGCTTTGGCTCATTAGATGGCATCACCATTAGGTCGTCAAGTTGGATATGTTCAACCTCAAGTGGGACCCACTTGAGCTTGTGAGGGGTGTTGAGATATAATAGGATTTACTGTATTTCCATTTATAGTTTATTATGATTGATTATGTAATCTGTTAATTAGGGAATTAGGATCTCTAAATATTGAGAGAACTTATCCTTTGTACTCTATATATAGTCTTACATTTAGTGAATTAATATACAAGAGATAATTTTTCTCTTAACTGTCTAACAAAGGAAGCCATTGTGGACGTTGATCGCAACCCATATGGAGATCTGAAGACTTAAGAGTCAAAGAACATTGACTTTAAGCATGTTAGAAAAACAACTGAAGGGATGGCAGATTTTTTAGCTAAGGCAGGGGTTAAGTGATTTGAGACTTTTGTTGGGTTGTGATTTTTGTGGGAGTTGCATGTATTTTTGTCCTATTGGATTACGTGTTAGCAGGGTCAAAAATTCGGCCGATATGACCGAATTTCTGACCGATAATTCGGTTGTTTGGTTTTTTTTAAAAAAAAAAAAAAAGCTTTTTTTTTTAGAAATATCGGACTAGAAAGAATGGAAAGAGAAAAAATAAAATATGGAGAAAAGATTGAAGGAAAAAAATCGCTACAGCTTACCTTTCTCTTCTTTTTCTTCTTCGTTGATCGGAAAAATACAGAGAGCGGCGGCGGTTAGGGTTTAGAAGAGAGAGGGAAAGAGAAGAAGGGTATCAAAAAGAAGAGCATTAGGGTTTGTAAGTGAACAAGTAACTCACGTGAGCTACTAAAAAGCTCACGTGTGTAACCTAATATTTTTTCAAAAAATTACTTTTATAATAAAATTTTGTTTTAAATAGAAAGTAAAAATTATAATATTTTCTTTTATTTATCTTATTGTAATAATTTAATATTATATTTACCATCTAATATTTTTAGGGTATCCATTCATAGTGATTAAATAATAAAATCTTCTTTAAAACTTTAAAGTTATTTTTTAAACACTGTGTATTTCCAAAATTTCTCAAAATGAATATCCGGACTAATTACGATAACCTGATAAAAATACTTTAAGACTTAAAGGTCTTTTGACACTCTTAAATATTTAAAACACAGTATTTTACAAATAAGGGTATCCCTAGGGTATGCCGAAAACACATTTAGGAGTGTCAAAAGACCTTGAAGTGTTAAAGTATATTTATCAGGTTATCGTAATTAGTCCGGATATTTAATTTGAAAAATTTTGAAAATACACGATGCTTAAAAAATAATGTGCATAGTGTATTAAATAATAAAATCTCCTTTAAAACTTTAAAGTTATTTTTTAAGCACTGTGTATTTTCAAAATTTCTCAAATTGAATATCCAAACTAATTACGATAACCTGATAAAAATACTTTAAGATTTTAAGGTCTTTTGACTTTCCTAAATGTGTTTTCGGCACACCCTAGGGATATCCTAACTTAAAATAATACTCATTGACTAAGAAAATAAATTATGAAATTATTTCTACAAATTTTCCTCATTTATATCCTTTTCCTTGTAATTTTCACAATTTTATTACTAATTATATAATTTCCCGTTATCGTAACTTCAAAAATATATTAGAAGATGTAAATGTCCGATATTTTATGAAAAAATTACATATTCAATAAGCCCATAATTATCTGCATTTACTGTAATTTTTTTGAATTTTTTTTTTTTAAAAAAAAAAAACGGGTAAGAGAGAAAAAATTCGGCCGATATATCGGCTAATATGAAAAATCGGCCGGGATCTCGGCCCGGCCGATTTTTCTACCCCTGCGTGTTAGTGGTTGTTGAGCCTGTTCTCTAAGTGCAAGTTTCTGGTACTAATGTCCTTGCTGTATTTCTTTCATTCAATTAATAATTTTTTCTTACTGTTTCAAAAAAAAAAAAGTTTGAAAATAAGGAGTATATTGCATCTCCTGTATTATGTCAAAGGAGACAAATAGTTGACCCAAATGCAAGTAGAGCATTTGATAGGAACACGACTCAAAAAGGGATGGGAAGTGGAAGAAAATTGAAAAAAAAAAAAAAAAAATGGAGATATGGATTTCACTTTGAGGGGAAATCGACCTCCTTGGTTTCACTTCAAGGAGAAATCGGCCACCAAACCAAACAGCTTTTTGGGGGGGAAACTCTTCTCTATTTATTTCATCACTTAGCCTATAAATAGGCTTAGGATTACAACTCAAAATGGAAATAATAAAAGTTACAAAAATGCCTAATATCCCTAGAATTACAAATAAATGCCAAATATCCCACAATGCCCTTAGTGTACTCACTGAATTATATCAAACTATGTTTTTTTTTTTTGAGCAGTAACAAAGAATTTCATTCATGGATGGAAAAAGAACATATACATGAACAATAAGAAAAGGTAGGACCAAAAGTATTAGACCACAAACAAAATGAGAAATACAAAAGGGCATTGTGGGATATATTACAACCCGACAAGATAAAAGGAAAAACACTACAATCAAAACATCGATCCCATCTCATAAGAAGAAGATGCCTGAAAAGTGATCAACAATTCCCACTTTGGCAAAATAATCTGCCAATCCATTGGTCGTTCAGCTAATCTGGAGAAAAGATACATCAACCCTTCACACCAAGTCTCTAATCTCCAGTGATCAATCTCTAGGGGGGACGCATTTGTCCCTTAGCCCATTTGATTGCATTTGCCGATCCCCCTCTATTACAAGTTTTCCTTGCCCATGGATTTTCCAGGTGATCAGAGCTCTCCTAATACAATAAACTCTCTATAATATAGTACTCTATAAAGTTATAACATGTCTAAAATAATATCGGCAGCTAGTCCCAACCTCGGGCCCATATAAAATGTAATAAATCTCTCTAACTCAGTACTTAATACATTCAGAATAAAAAATGTACTACTCCAACCATTTTGTAAAGTAAAATTCCATATATTCAGAATATAAAATTACTGCAAAAGTGACTAAGAACCTCACAAACTACACCATCTAAACTCCAGAAAAGAAATCTGAGATAGACTTTTAGATAAACTTCCTCATTCTTTGGGACGATGCAGATTCCCTGTTCTCAATGAACGAGAACTTTATAGAAATGAATGGAGTGATTTGTTTCCACAAAGAGAACTCGAAAAGCCATTTTAATGATAGGTGAGAGTTTTAAGGACATTTTTAGAAAAGAATACTTCTAGACCCTCTAATTTAATAACCTTTATAATGTAATATATGTATTGTGGTCCCAGCCACATTACATTATAGAGGTTTTACTGTACTAAGGATTTCTAGCCCATTGGAATTTATGATTCCCACTGGCTCATTGAACATAATCGAAGTAGAACCCTCGTGATTCCTAAACACACCGCCTATTCCTGCTGACCTTGGTTTCCCCCTAGCTGCCCCATCAACATTAAATTTCAAGACATTATGTTTTGGAGGCACCCAATTATCCATAGATCTCACTTTCCTCCTATATCCACTCATGCACCATTCCCAAGACAATAGGAGGCCCATGGGTTTGAGACCCCTAAACTCGATGCTAGATAGGAGCCAAAAACAGAGTCTCCACTTTGCTATTTGGAAAAGCTCATTAATGTCCGATAGAGGTGAAACTCAGGTCGGGTTTTGACCCGACCCACATGACCCGAGCAGAGAAATCATGTGAGCCGGGTCATGCGAGTCGGGTCAACGGGTCAGGTCGGGTTGAGAAGACAAAAACCCGACTGGAATTCTGGTCGGGTCGGGTCGGGCTGAGGAATTTACAAGTTAACCCAACCCGAACCGACCCAACCCAGTTAAAATTAGACTAAAATGGGCTCAGAATGCGGATCGGGTCAAAATTCGGGTTGAGTCGGGTTAGAATTTGGATTGGTAGCTCCGGTCAAATTGGGCCAGGTTCCATAAATATTGACTAGGGTCGGGTTGGGTTTTAAGAAACCCGACCCGACCCGATTTCAGCCCTAATGTCCGACGATTTACCTCTGCAGATTCTACATATCACCGACGCACAGACATTCAGATAAAAGTAAGATCATGATTCACGGAAATGTGTTTTCGCCAATGGCTTCAAGAGCACACAAGAACTTTTTATCCAACAACCAAAGTCAAATGGGCACCTAACCTGGGGCTTGGAAAAATTAAATGTGGATGGCTCTTGGGGAATTTGAGACACTCAAGGGGCTTTTTTTAGAGGTAAAAATTAAGAAACTCGTGTAGTACGAAATTTCTAAATATAAATTTGATCAAACAATTTATCTAAAATATAAACAGGGAAGACATCTTATAGCTCTTAAGTCATTACAAAAGCATAATTGGAAAAGAAAAACCCCCCAAAAAAGTGATGTTTTACCTTGAGCATCTCCATTTCTTCCTTTGTAGGACAAAATTTGATGAGATTTTCAACTTGATCAATGTCTAAAACTGAGCTATCTAAGGCCAACACTGCACTCTGAAAATCCACAGCAGTAAACAAATCATGACAGGCCATATCACAAATGAGCATGTTGAGTTACACATTTCAGCCAGCATTGCATTATTATATGCTTACAGCAATAGATGAGCTCTGTTGAAATGGATAACTCATAAAATCTTTAAAACACAAAGGGCATATTAGATAAACTAAACATATACAAGTGGCAAACTACATAGCTTATGATAACAAACCTCAACTTCTTAAGTAGCATGCCAATTAAGACACAAGGGTATGGATGTAAAATCCACAACTGCTTATGATTATCTAAATATTATGACTTAAGAGTTAAGAGGTATGCTTTAAAAACAATATAAATAAAAAATTCCAAAAAACTTTAAATGATTAGCAAATAGAAATTCCCATATCTTAAGATTTCATAATGAAATGTATTATACTTAGAAATCATTGTTGATCTCACAATTATAACTTTTTTAGTGGTAACAAAAACGATATTATTAAAAGAGAAAAAAGAGTACAACAACACGAAAAAAGCAGGGACTAAAAGGATTAGACCCTGACAACAAAGAAATAAAAGCAATGCATCCAAGAACAACATAAATCTCGGTACAGAAGCGAAATAAAGAACAATGAGATCTATCCTCCTTAGAGCTGAAAAACGCCTGTAACAGAGCCATCTACGCCGTTTGTAGCAAAATAGTCTGCTATCCCATTTGCTGGACGACTGATATGAACAAAGGAAACCTCAAAACCCGAAGGCAGTGTCTTTACCTCCCTAAATATGGTAATCATCTTCCAGGGGGATGCTTCTAGCCTCTTGCCCATTTAGGGTTTAGGGTTCCTACAACTCCATTTCTCCTTCCTATAGAACCTTACTTGTTTGGACAATATTACCATTTCTAAGAGGGTTGACACTGCTCTTCAACATCCTTCCTAGAAAGTTTCCATGGAAGAGCAATTAGCTACTCTTGAACAGAACCATACTTGGAAGAGAACCATACTTGGAAGATAGTGCCTCTTCCTCAAGAAAAAACTCCAATTCGTCGCAAATGGGTGTATGCATCAAAGACAATCCTAATGGCCCAATAGCTCAATATAAAGCTCACTTAGTTACAAAGGTGATGCAGGACAAGGGATAGGGTAACCCTAAATGCCTAAATGTGGTTCCCAAAGATTAAAAGGAGATGAAAATGATGCACCCTAAAGTTAAAATGGACTGAAATTAAATACCAATTAATATATGCAATTAATTAATATAAATTTGTCACAAATAATCATGCAAGATATTCTTGGAATCTAATGTGAACAATTACATGGAAATTAAATAAAAGGATGGAAGGGTTATATAATTTTAAATGGAATGGCCTAAAGTGTTAAATGAGTTATATGGCACGTGGGTAATAAGATGGAAGAAATAAAGGTACATGGGGTAATGGGTTTTAGGGCAAAAGAAGAAAACGGATGAAAGGGTAGAAACGAAAGAAGGGAAGTAAAGAGAAGGACAGAAAGAGGGAGGCGGAAGTGGCAGAAGCCAAGGGAAAGGGTTCCCAAGATGTTACAGCAGTACAGGGGATGGCTTTTAAGGGTGTTATGGCAGCATGAGAAGCAAGATCTTGGACTGGTAATGGCTTGGTTGGAAGCTAAAGAAGAGAAAAGAGGAAGATAGAGAGAAGAAGTAGAGAAGATGAAGAAGAGAATGGATAGTACCTGGAGATGGAAGGATGGCCTCACGCCACTGGAATCACGCCAAAGATCAATTGCATAAGGTTTGCGAAAATCTCAAACTTTATTCATTCAATCGTATGTGCTTACAAGAGAGAGAGCTTATATAAGATATACCACCCTTAAATAAAGAAACTCCAAAAAATAGCTTAAAACGAAAATACATACTATCCTTATCTAAAAATAATAAATAAAATACGAAAAAATAGAAAGCACTGAAATAGCAAAACACGGAAACAATGTGGACAGGTATGCTCCGCATCAAAAGGGCTTTACCCAAACTTATGGAATTAATTACCAAGAAACATTTTCCCCAATAACGATGGCTAAAAAGGAAAAAAAAATAAAAGAATAATCAATTACACTTAATTACATAGATTGCAATATTCTCCAAGTCAACTTTCCAAACTGGGATAATTTTGGTCAACTATGTCGAGAGATGGGTTCCACAGTGTTGTGTAGTGAGTCCCACAACACTATGGACTTAATCATGTTACCCATACTTCTAATATTGGCAGAACAATGAAAGAATGTAGTGTTCTTATCCCCGTCCTTAAGCCAAAGAGCTCTAGATTTTTGTCTCCACTCTAGTTTTTCCAGTCGTAAACAATCCCAAAGATGGGTTTTACAACTTCTCTTCGATGTTAATTCCTCCTCATCTAGGTCCCTCTCCTCCTCCAATCTATCCCAACTTTCAACTTCCAGCAAAACAGCCTCCTTTCTCTCTACAATTGGTCCGCCACTAGACATGACCCAATTGTTAATCTTAGATTTCAACAATATGAGCTTCCTTGGTAAGGAGTACCCTGCCCAGCCTTGATAAAAAAGGCTCTTCCACCAAACTTTGATCAAATCAACAAACTTTGGATCCTCCAACCAATTTAGGGCCCCAATCAATCTCTTCCGTATCCAAAAGGATCGGCAAATGGTCCAATATTATATAAAGAGTTTAATCTGACAATTATTTGGAAAGCAAGAATCCCACTCATGAGAGACAAGGAATCTATCCAGCCAACTCATGGCCACCCTCACCATACCATTAAACCAAGTAAACCATCCATCAATGAGGGGAACTCAAATAGACAATTCTTTTCAATGAAGTTTGAGAAGCCCTCCCATTCCTATATTGAATCCTCCCCCTATCTTCTCCGACGGGTATCTGACCACATTAAAATCGCCAGCAATACACCACACATTAGTCCCCCATAATTGATGTCTTCCAATTTTGCCCAAATTTTATCTCTATAATTAGCGATTCAGCCCACAAACATTCGTAAGGCAAAGATCCATCCCTCCATTCCTTAGTTTCCCTTTGATAGAAATAAAATGGGTATCCAATCTCCTATTTGAGACATCCAAAATCATAGAATTTCACAAAATTACCAACCCACTTGATTGCCCTTCAGAAGGTTTGAAAATAACCATCACCATTCCTACCCAAATTTTAGTGAATAAAGTTGGAGAGAAGTCCTCTTTCTTCTATTCCTAAATGAGTAAGACATCCACTTTCTATTTCCTAATGAAATGCCTTATGGCACTCTTTTTCTCCCTGAGTCCAAGGCTCCTAACATTCCAAGTGAGAATCTTCATTTGCAACCACTGACATCCCCAAATATCCTCCCTGACCCCATCAACAACGAAGGAGCATAACTTCTTCTGGATTCTCTCGATGAGGATGAAGAAAGTCTATCCCTTTCCTCCACCCATTTCCGAGCTGCCCTAGCTCTTTCCTCATCATTAAACTCAACATCAAGTGCATTTCCTATTCTCCATATTTCCTCTCCATCTTCCTTAGAATAGCCACGTCTTCGAAGAGCTTCCAGACCACAGATGTAGGATAAATCCATATTAACCCTCTTTCCTGCATTACTTCCACTATTGCCCACTTCTCTTGTAGCTCATGTTGTTGTTCTAGAAATAACCCATGTTGTCCGTCAGTTACTCCCTTCCTTCCATGTCGCTCCTATAAAACCATAATTCTCCTTATACATTTGTTGGAAATCAGTGTTGTTGTCGATGACGGCTTCCCCAATGGTAATCAGATTCTCCATTGCCGCTACTTTTAGAGTTGGAGGAGCAGTGTCTTTCGTCTCCACAGGGACGGCTCCTATAATAGTGTTGCCATTACTTTCTCCGGCGTTGCCGCCACCGTTGCTACCCACGTCCTCCATTGCCGCCGTCGTTCCTACTCACGTCCTTTGTTGCCACCACCATCATGTCACAGTGGAGGGGAGAGAAAGCTTCACCCAAACAACAAAGTGAGAAGCAAAGGCTTCCGTTGGGCCTGCAATGCTGAGTTTAGAAGAAATGGTTGTTGCTGGCCAAACTTTCTCGCAACCCATACGTTGAGAGTGAGATGACCCAAGGTTTTCTTGGCCCAACAAGTCAGGAGCCTCATTTGTTGGCCCTTGGTCCCCCAAGCCCAACATATCTTGAGTCTTAGGACCTATTGGCTCAACCCATACTCGATATCAGGTGGATTCTCCTCCAGCCAACTCAACCAACTCGCACGAATAAGTTTTCGTGTGTGTGCCGAGAGGAGGGATATTCCCCCTTCTATCTCTAAAGAATTCAAATCTCATTTCATGTCAGCGAAAGTACCATGGGCCCTTTCATCTTCCGTTGATTCAGTTGCCCTCTCCCATTGTGCCATGTTAACCTTGGTTCTTGCATCCACAGGCTCTCCCACCTTCGCATGTACTCCACATGTCATGGACGCCAATGATTGCTCCAACGCCTAATACCAAATAGAGATTTCGTTTTTCTGACAAGGACTCCAACAATTAGGAGGAAGATCTTGTTTCTCCGATTGTTTCTCTAACTGTTATGGAAAAAATCTCTGCCAAAGGTCAAGGCAATGTCCGATAGAATGTGATCAGTGATCCTCAACTCCACCAATAGTCTCAACACCATTCAGTCTTCCCCTTTCAAGTTCCATTCATCTACTTCCACCAGCCTCCACAATCTGCTGCCAAACACCCTTATCAGTCTCTCATTCCAACCTTGAAAAGGGAAACCAAAGCATTGGAGCCACATCCTTACCCTTACCCTAAGGGACAAAGATGTTGGGACACCATCTGCGAAGAATCTGAAGCCTACTAATCCTGACACTTTACCCTCAAGCTTCTCCATCTCCTCCATTGTTTGCATAGCAGCCAAAAAGCAATTTTCTCCAATGAGACTGGTTTTAGGAGCAAAGAAGCTTGCAATCGACTAGTATTTTTGAAATTTCCCCCTGAGAGATGATTCCCAAAGGGAAAACCGCCAAGGATCTAGAGAGCCATTCTCTAATGTCCTTTCCATCATTCAATTCATTCATCAAATCAATATGCCTAGTGATCAGGTGAGGGCCCTTAGACCCCAAATTTTTCGTCTTTCCTCCACTCTCAAACGTCTCACCCACCGCATTCGCCCATCTTCTACCTTACACAACTTTCTCCTTACCATCTGAGATGCTTAGACCTCCGTCTAAATCTTTGTTCACCTTCTAACCATTAATTTCCATTTTTGGAGGAAGGTTTTTGATCTCTACCAAAATGAACAGGGTTTACTTGCAGTCTCCTCCCCTCAAACAATGACCCATTGAGACCCTTGAAAGCTCTTTCTACCTGGATTCCATTGGCCATCCTGACAAAAGCAAAGACTTCACCATTATATCGTTCTTCATGACAGCAACGACTCTCCCCCTATGTCCTTCTTTGGGATGAAAACATACCATACAATCCCCCACTGCTTGAAGAAATCATGTAGCCAACTTGTAGTCAGATCTAGAAGATTAGCTACGAAAAGTGTGATTGAAGTCTCTCCCTCAAACGATCATTGTCTCTTGCCGAGCACCGTTTGCCACCCTCCACCATTGGTCTTCCCCCCATCCCCTGGCTGGTTCCGTCGGTCGTCGCCACTTTCCAGGTACATGAGATGTTCCCCTTCTCCCATCTTTGATACAGAATTGAGTTTTTTTTCTCTTGAGAGATACTAGTCTAATTCTGCATTAACTACTTAATATTTGAGTAATCGCATGTCAACTAGAATCGTACAAAATAAATCTCCTATTGATATAATTTTTGAACATCATTCTGTTACTCATATTCCCCTTAGGGTTTTTAAATGGGTTTGTTTCATACATAACTTTTCTCCATCATCTAATAAGCTACCTACCAAATCCATTAAATGTATGTTTCTGGGTTATTCTAAAAGGGAAGTGCTTTAATCCCATTTCTAGTAGACGTTTTGTTTCCATGGATGTCCAATTCTTTGAACACATTCCATACCTTTGTCAAATAGATACTCCTATTCCCTCCTGACTCATCTTACTAATGCCTACCCAACATACTACTACTAGTTCCTCCTCAAAATCTCCCACAAACAAACCTCTAATTGTTTATCCACGGTAGCATTCTAGGGCTACTACTATTCCTTCTACCACCATGACATTTTCTTCAGCTCCAAATCCACTCTCCAATGACCTTGACGTACCAATTGCTCTTTAGAAAGGTAATTGAGCTTGTACTACATCCTATTAGTAATGCATTCCTTGCCTCTTTAAAGACAGTCTCTATTGCGAAGATGGTTGATGTAATTCTTCGAAATCCATCTTGGAAGGCTGCTATGGAAGACGAGTTGGCTGCCCTAGAAACAATGTTACTTGGGACCTAGTAACATTTCCTCCTAGCAAACAACCAGTTGGTTGTAAATGGGTGTTTACTCTAAAACATAAGCCAGATGGTTCTATTGCTCAACATAAGGCTCGTCTTATGGAAAAAGGGTTTACTTGGACTTGTGATGTTGACTATCTTGATATTTCTGCTCCTAATGCCAGGATGACATCTGTATGGGTTCTTATCTCTATCCCTACAATTTCAATTGAAATATTTATCAACTTGATATGAAGAATACTTCTCTACATCGTGACTAGAATGAGGAGGTTCATATGCTTCCTTCTCCTAGTTCCACTGTCATTGGACAGGATGACAAAGTTTATCACCTCAAAAAGGCCATTTATGGCCTCGAACAATTGCCCTGAGCATGATTTGAGAAGTTTAGCTCTACACTCCTTGTATATGTCTTTGTTAAGTGCAAATCTTATAATTCATTTTTTTGTTTATCATCAACTCTCCATCATCACATTATTAATTGTTTATGTAGATGATATAGGTTTTACTGGTATAATAAGGATGTTACGGCGGCACTTAAGGCTCACCTACATACTATCTTTGACGTTGAGGATTTGGGATCTCATCATTACCTTCTTAGAATTGAGGTTGCTTGCTCTTCCAATGGCATTTGCCTATCTCAGAGGAAGTACGCACTTGATCTTCTAAAAGAAACCGGGTACCTTAGTTGTAAGCCCATTGATACTCCATTTGATCAAAACTTCAAGCTTCATGCTTCTGATGGTAAATTACTACAAGATCCTATTTTTATCAAAAACTAGTTGGCGAATTGATCTATCTCACATTTACACAGGTGAATATTTCTAATGTTGTTGATGTCACTAGTCATGCTCATTAGGATATTTACCTTCACATTGTTTTCCATATTCTTCGGTAATTAAAAGGAAGTTATAGGTGTCATCTTCTTTACTCTTCCAATGGACATATGCAATTGCATGGTTATTCCGATGCCAAAGCAAGCACACCAGATGATCGTCGGTCTGCATCTGGATATTGTATTTCCGTGGGGCGGCAATTTGATTTCCTAGTATAGCAAAAAAAAAAAAAAAATGGTGTGGCCCGCTTACAGAAGCCGAATATCGGGGCATGGCTAATATTGCCTATAAATTGTTGTGGCTTAAGCAACATCGTCTTGAGGTTGGTTTTTCACATCCTGACCAACTTATCCAAGTTCGGGTTTCTTTGGGCTTAAAAGGAAAAAATTTATTCTATAAAATAAAATTATATACTACATTAATGAGGCTCAAATTCGAGCTTTCATGTACTAGGCCCAGGCCCGAACAGAATTCTAATTTAGGCTTGATATTTTGGCTAAAAAAATGAGCCCAACCCGAGCCCACGTCAATCCAAACCTGATTTTGAGTTTTTTCATGTGAGCTAGGCCCAACCCAAGTTGCAGCCCTAACGAAAATCTTTTTGGAACATGTTTTTCATGGGCGCACTAAGCACATCAAAGTTGACTATCATGTTCTTTGCCGTCATGTCTCGTCTAGAAATAGTATTTCTCCATATCCAAAATCCAAGGATCAATTGACAGACATGCTAGCGGTAGTAGTTTTTCTTTCAATATTATATGATATAATGTGCAAGTTGGGCTTGATTGACATCTATTCTCCAACTTCTGGAGTGCTATAAGATATGTAATATGTCCCTTTTGGAAAATTATACACTATTTTGCATAGAGGTTAGGACTACCATAACATTATAGAGTTGACTTTCTATTTCTATATAGAAAAATGTTTATTTATTCATGACTTGTATCATTTCAAAATCATTAATAAAATATGGAATATTTCCTCTTCAAGTTTCCTTAGTTTCTCTTCCTTTATTCTCTTTTCCTTCTCCTTTCATTTACATTATACCATTGGTTCTAAAATCTTATGGCTAATTAATCTTCTTAAAGACACTGAAGTTGAGACAAGTCAAGTTCCATTGCAAGTGGATAAAACAACCATGGGTAAGTTGGCGAAGGTGCACGATTGCTATTTATTGGAGAGAGGAGAGACTCGGTGGGTGGTGGCTTTAAGGAGGGATTTGAGGGATTTTGGACAAAGGTATTACGAGGAAATGCTAGCTTTATTAAGTGATCTACCTATCTTTTTGGACGAGAAGGATGAGTGCATTTGGACATGTGACCCATTGGGTTTCTACTCAGTTAAGGCGGGGGCTAGTTTGGCTCCTAAAGGTGACAGTAACAATTCTCGAATAGGGGCTGAAGCGTGTGGATGGGTGGATCCTCCTCAAGTTCAGGTGTTTGTGTGGTGTGTCCATAAGGGTTAAATTCTTTCCAAGGTAGGTTTTTATTATAGAGGCCTTGTGAATCACAAAAGTGATCTCCCCTGCATCTTGAGTGGCCATCCTAAGGAGGACTTTAATCACTTATTTGCAAATGTCCGATGCCATCTGGCTTGTGGTCTAGGTTTCTAGATTTGATGGGGATTTCTTGGGTTTGCAGCGATTTTTGTGATAGGAATCTTGAAAGTTGGCATGTTCAAAAGCTAGGGTCTAGAAGGAAAGTGGCTTAGTTTACTATTTTGGTTGATATTAAGTGGTCGATATGAAAGGAAATGAACTTGAGGATTTTTTAGACAGATCTAGTGGGGTGCAAGAAGTTTTTTGAATGTGCTAAATGGCATTTATATACGTGGAAAACTAGAGGCTTTTTTACCAGTTTTTATAGATCTTGGGAAGGATGCATGGGAGGTGGGGGTAGGTTGATTAGGAGGAGGAAGACGTAATACCCCTGTATTGTGGAGGCATGTATGGAATCCTAGAAAAGCGCCAGGGAGTGCTGGAAAGGTCCCATATCACCTGAAGGAGAGAATTGGCTGTAGGATATAAGTTATGACTTCTCCTTCTTCTAGCACAAGGCCGTTTAGGAGCATTCCTTGGGGTGCACACAAATGCAAAGTCGTGCGGTCCCACCTGTGGGCCAAAAACGGACAATATTGTCCTGGAGGGGCGAGTCGTTACAAATGGTATAAGAGCTGGTTCTAAGGGGGGTGGAATGTGATACATACATTCCATGGTATATAAGTGATAGCCTTCCTCCTTCTAGCAAAAGGCTTTTTGGGCCTAAGAGTGACTCGGGCCCAATGAAAAAATCGTGCGGGTCTCTGTGTCTCAAAGCGGACAATATCTTGTTGAGGGTCGAGTCGTTACAAATGGTATCAGAGAACGGCTCAACTCCTTGTCTGTGAACGTGGGCGTGTTGTGTGGACAGAGCCAGAGACGACTTTGATCTTAAGGGGGGTGAATTGTAATACCCCTGTATTGTGGAGGCATGTATGGGATCCTAGAAAAGCGCCAGGGAGTGTTGGAAAAGGTCCCATATCGCCTGAAGGAGAGAATTAGTTGTGGGATATAAGTTAGCACTTCTCATCCTTCTAGCACAAGGCCTTTTGGGAGCATTCCTTGGAGTGCTAACCAATGCAAAGTCATGCAAGTCTCGCCTGTGGTCCCAAAGTGGATAATTTTGTGCTAGAGGGGCGGGTCGTTACAGAAGGTTTGTTCTCTCCCTCCCTAAGTTGGTTTAAATTCAAATTGACAGGGCAGCAAAAGGAAAACCTGCACCTGCAAGGATTGGAGGGGTGTTACGCAATGAGGAAGGGGTTGCATTTTTTATTTGTCCATAATCAATATGTGAGGGATTTGATTGAGGCAGAGTTGTTAGGGATTAGAAAAGCTTTGGTCCTTTGGGCAAATCATGGCCAGGGGAAGATAATCATTGAAGGGGACTCATCAAATGCCATTAAGTGGGTGATGGAAAGAATAAACCACCCAGGAAACTACTTCAGTGGTTAAGGGAAATTAGGGTGTTGTGTTCGTCATTGGATGTTTCCTTCGAGCTCATTCGAAAAATGGCGATCAGCATGGTGGACTTGGCTAAGTCTGGGGTGGATAGGGAGTTGGGAAGTTTGTTCTTTGGATGATCCCTTTTATAGCTTGCTCTGGGTGTATCCATTGTATTTATATTTTGCCTTGAGGGTTGTTTGTTGTATTAGGTTGTTTTCTTTGCAGGTCGATTTAAGTTATCTTTATTGTGTGGTGATGAGTATAAGCCTCCTATAACTTGTTTATTGTACTCTTCCTTTTCTGCAAATATATTTTTCCTTAGCTGTGATTGTTCCCCAAAAAATAAAAATCATGCCCAATGTTTGACATGCAAATAAAACACAAAGGTTGATTGCAATCCATTCATGAACGGGTCGAAGACACTGGTTGAGTTTGATGAGAAGAAAGGTTGTGTTTGAAAGGAGAGAACTTAAATAAGAACTTTCCCTACTTCTCCCAGAGTAAGAGAAGTCAGGAGATAGTGGTTAAAAATGGTATTAAGTAGAGAACTTAGTAAAGCTTATATGAGTTGTTTGTTGGTGTTCCTTATTTTTTTTAATAATCATAAATTTTTAAAAGAAAAATACATGTGGGATTGAAAGATCATTTCAAGCTCAAAATGCAGAACCTAATTTCAACCAAAAAAATCAAATTCTAGCACACTTGGTCTTAGCAGTAGAAATCACCAGCACCTTCAGCGAAAAAAAAAGATGCCCGATGATTTTCAACCCCTAAGATCAAATGGTTAGGATTTGATTTTTCAGTTGAAATTAGGTCCATATTTCAAGTTTGAAATAAGCATTCAATCCCACAGTTATATTTTTTATTGAACTCCAAAAAATAAAATAAAAAATGAAACATGACCATGTACAACCCAAGTGGCAGGTTGCACAAAACACCATCTTCTCCTCCAAGAGAAGGTCTTCTCTTGCTAGAGGTGGAGAACATCTTCTCCTAGTGGTGGTGAAGTTTGGTATTTTGTGGGGCCCACGTTCTCTCCAAAAAAAAAAAATCCAAACAAGAGAACATAGGAGAAGTCTCCTCATCCAAACATAGCCTTGAAGTAGAAGGTTCTTTAGGGGTAAGAGAACTTTTGTTCATCTTCTCTTGAAGGAAGGAAAGATTCATTATTTGTGGGCTCCACTTTCTCCTGGAGGGATCCAAATAGGAGTGCGTTGAACATCTCTAGGAGAAGTCTCCCCACTTCAACCTGTCCAAACACAGTCAGTGTCATATCATTTCCCTATGCTACATCCATTCTTCAGCTTGCAAATATCTCTACAAAAGGTTTTCCCCAATAAAGAAAATAGCCCCTCATGCATGAATTGATTTTTCTTCAACTTACATCAATTTGAGGAAGGGGGAGTGAACGACACATGTGATCTACACATTTGTGGAGTAGAGAATTGTAATGACCCGACCTGGTCTGGGTCATTTATTCGAGGAACTTCATGGAACTCAGAAAATTAGACAAACTCTTATATCGATAATTCTTTTATTTATTGTTGTTACAAATTGAATGTTAAATTAAAAATTAATTGGAATTAAATTACTGTAGAGATTTATTTTTGTACACAATTAATTGATGTGATTTAATTAGATCTTCAATTTCAAAAGTTTATTTGTTTGATTGTTAAATTCTATTATTTAAACTTAGAATAAATTTGTTAGAATTAATTAGAGACAAAATAGGATCCTGAATAAAATATAGTGTAGTTTAGCTTGAGCTTAAATCTCAACTAAAAATTAATTATTCAGTCAAAAGATTATAATTAGGATAAGGAAAGTAATAATTTGATAAAATAATAATGCTAATAATAAGTCAGACCCAATTTGCTTCTTGAACCTCATTCTTATCACTAATGATTGAAATTTTAGTAAGTTCTTAATTTAATCTAAATAATAAGAATGACATAGTAATTAAAATGCAATTAATTGACTCGATTATTCTGATTATTTTTAGAATATAAAGAATTAGTTAAATTTAAATATCCAAATAATTCTATTTTAAAATAAGTAGTTTTTTTTTAGTAAAGATGATTAGTGGAAATTAAATACAAAAAAAAAAAATGATAATAATAAACCCAGATTACACAAGTTTGTTAACCGATCCAATTGAGATTATTATTCCCAATAAATTGTATCTCTCGTCTGTTTCTTCACCTTTTCAAAACGCTAGAAGTAATGCCCCTCGCGTCTTTACCTCTCTCATATGGAGCGAGTCCTATCTCTCAGCCGTTTCGTCCTTTGTTTTAAACACCACAAGAAAATGCCCCTTACTCCTTTATACTTCTCGAGGAAAAATGTCTCATTAATCTCTCCCTCTCATTCAGCCGGTCCCAAATCCCTAAATCAGCAGAAGTCCCTCTCTTCTGCGTCGCCCCTTCCCGATATGTATCTCTCTCCCTCTCTTCTGCATAACTCCTTGAAGAATTAATGAAGCTTAGTGAACCTTGACACACCATAACTCCTTGTAAAATTAATGAAGCTCCAATGAACAATTCAATATCGATGAAGCAAGATCCCAAAAGTATGCCATAGACAAAAGGCAAGAATATTTTATGCACAAACAAGGGTGGTGAAAGTAGCTACGGTGATAATAGTTATGGTGATGAAGGTGGCATACATCTAGTGGTCGAACTAATATCCATATGCAATGCACCAATACAAACAAGTACAGTTTAGTCTATACATAAATAGGCTTTAGCATTAAACAGAGGATGAACTCACAATCATATCTGGAAGGGGCATTTTTATTTTTGTAAGCATGATTTCACAATTATTTGCTCTCCGCAAGTCAACCTGAAAAACAAAGTTGAGAAGTTTACATCTACAAATCATTTCTAAGGAGCTTTTCAGCAAGACTTAAAAATATAAACAATAAGAAGAATAATGGTAAGGCCCTCAAGGCCATCCTCCAATGTCAAAAATAGTAAGGTGTATGCAGAAGCAAGATAGCCTTCAATTTCAAAAACAATATGGGGACATATATAAGTAGCTTATTTGGTCTGTAGAAACGAAATGAAAAAACAAAGTAAACACCAACGGTAAAAGCAATGATCTAATACTTTTAAAAAAAAAGCAATGATCTAATCAACCCGAAGGGGTTGGAGTGATAGCCAGGAACCTGCCTCAAAAAACGGGAGTCCTGAGTTTGATTCCCACTCTACCCCAAAAGGCCACTCCCTGTAGATTTACCCGGTGTGCGTGGGTAAGGAGGCTTGCATATGCCCCAAGGATTAGTCAGGTGCTCTAAGAGGCCTGGACACCTTGGTCATCAAAAAAAAAAAGCAATGATCTAATCCAAAACATAATCCCTTTGTCCAAAGAAAACCGAGTAATGGAGAGCTAATAAAAAAGGATTTTTGCACATCAAAAGGATACAGAAAGATGCATATTTAGGATCCATTTGCACATTCTTTAGACAAGAACATGGCGTATATGAAAAGGAAAAGGAAAAAGGGCAATCTGCATAGCATGGCCTCTTTGTCGAGGAGAAAAAGGGAGCAAAAAAAAATATAAAAATCTTTAAGGAAATCAACGAATCACATGCTTGCTAAAGAAGAATCAACCAAAGAATCCCTTCTTTCAAGCTCAACCAATGTTTTGAAAATCAAAATTGAATCATAACTCATTCAGATCATTAAACCGTATCGAATCTTATTTTCTTGAAAAGGGTAAAATTTTAAAAAATTTAAGAAGTAAAAAATAAGTTTTTCATATTCTACGCATTTCATATTTAAAACATTGTTTTTTTTTTTTTTTGAAAGATTCATATTTAAAACATTATTGATAACATGACAAAAAAATTATGGGATTATCATATATGAAACTTGTTTGTCATTTATGTAAACACCATTCAAGATTACAAAACGAATGTTATTTATGTGGCCTGCTAATTACAAGTGATCATGGATGGCTTACAAGACTGTTTTGACAATTGACTCGAATTGATAAAGAAGAATTCATATTTTGGTAAAATTAACATTAAATAACAAAAATTGTAAATTTCTTAAAAAATCGTATCGTATCATAAGATCTAGATCATTTTCTTTAAAATTGTATCATGTCATAGGATTCAAATCATAAATCTTAAGATTTTTAACAACTATGGCACTGTTGTTCAATAATCCATTTGCCTCCATCACCACATGGACAAAATTCACTTTGAATCAAGGAAGCAGTCAATTTCCTTCGTCTTAAAAGGAGACACTTAATTTCCAATTGATCATGACATAAGGACTTGAGCTATCGGATGTGGGATGTGAAGGGGCTGTTGTTTTTAATGTAATTTTTGTGTTGACGATAGGGGTACTCTTCGGGGTTTCTTTTGTATTTTGGTTTTATTTGTTTTGGGTTGTATAAATCTTCTCACTAGGTTAGCAGACAAGTTAGGGTGTGATGTTGGAAGGCTTCCATTCACCTACCTTGGCTTGCCAGTTGGAGGGAACACTAGATCTATGAGGTTTTGGGCCCTGATAGTGGAAAAAGTAGAGAAGAGGCTAGCAAACCGGGGGAGGAATTATTTATCAGTAGGAAGCAAGCTTACCCTTATTAAATAAGCCATGGCTAATCTTCCCTTATATTTCATGTCAATCTTTGAAATGCCCAAGGGGATTGTTAATAAGCTGGAACAAATGTTCAAGATTTTTTGTGGCGAGATAAGGAGGACAGGAAAACAGTGCACCTCATTGGATGGTCTGAGGTTGTTAAACCCAAATCTGAAAGAGGTTTAGATGTGGTGCCACTAGGATTAAGAAATCACGCTTTGTTGTGCAAGTGGAGTTGGAAGTTCGGGAGAGAAACAGGGGCATTGTAGAGGAAAGTTTTGGTAGCTAGATAAGGGGCGTAGAACGTAGGAGAATGGAACTTAACGGACAAGGTTGAAAAGGGTGGATCATCTCTACTAAAAACCTGTGGAGAATAGGCAGGGGATATGGTAAAATGGGTAGCCTAAAAAAGGAGAAGTTGAGAGTACTTGTCGGAAATGGTGAGAAGAGATTTGGACTGACTTATGGTTAGGATTGAGACCCTTGAAAGATGTTTTCCTCGGGCTTTTTAGGATTGCCAGAAATAAGCAAATCAAGGTAAAGGATTGTTATTCAATCGAGGAGGGAGTTACCAAATGGGAGATTGGTTTTAGAAGAGATCTGAGGTGTTTGAGCAAGAAGCTTGGTTGAGTTAAAGGCATTGTTGGAGGAAGATGATTGTATTTGGACTAGGGATTCATCTGGCTGTTATTTTGTTAAGGCAGGGGTAGTTGGCATTAAAAGGATCAAACAGCAAATGATGTAGTAGTGTCTCAGAATGGGTAGGTTTGGCACCCCCAAGAGTTCAAGCCTTTCCGTGTTACGTTCTTATAAAGAAAATACTCTCTAAGGTGGATTTTAACAGAATGGGTATACTGACCTCTAATAAGGACCAAATATGTATTCTATGCGGATGCCAGGATGAAGATGCCGACCATCTGTTTGGAAGTTGCTCAGTTGTGAGGAACCTGTAATCCAAATTTGCCTCTGTGATGGGGGTATCTTTTAGAATTTAATAATAAGAAAAAGGAAAATAAGAAGAGAGAGAAATTGTGGAGAATAATCTCTAAATTGTAGAGATTAGTTACAAGCATAAATAATACAAAGGGAGCCAGCCATTCACGGTGGCAAAAAAGGAAAAGAATAAGCGAATGATCAATTACAATATGTTAGACAACTAACTAAGTTGACTTTCCGAAATAAAGTAATTATAGACAATTCTGTCCAGAAATGGGTCCCACTGGCCAATTGTGTCCAAAAGTGGGTCCCACAACATATCTTGGGTCTTTAATTACTCATGCACCGGAATTGTGGAGAGTTAGTTTACCTTGGGAGCTAGTCTGAAGTTGAAAACAGCATGGTATACCAAGCGGCTATTTTGTGGTCCATATGAAAGGAAAGAGATTTGAGGATCTTCGAGAACAAAGTCATCAAAAAGGAAGATATTTTCCAAACAACTAAATAGAGGTTATGCGTCTGGCTAGTGGCTAGTAAGAAATTTAGGGGGTACAAATGCTAGACTTTTATAGATCTTGGGAGGGGTGCATTAGTGGGGGACTTAATAACAAGGTTGTAAGAAGAGAGATATGGTCTCCACCTCCACCTGGAACGTTTAAATTTAATATGGACGGAGCATCAAAAGGAAAATCGAGGCCAGAGGGGACAGATGGGGTTTTGCATGATTCCAATGGTTCATTGTCTTTAGTCTTCTCAGAATCGGTGAGCACAAAGGATTCTAATGAGGTTGAGCAACTAGGTATTAGGAGAGTACTGGTCTTTTGGGCAAGTTATGGTCAGGAAGAGCTAGTTATAGAAGGGGATTCGGCAATTGAGATTAAATTGGCAATGGGTTCCAAACGTCCTCCTTGGAAACTAGTCACAGTAGCTAGGGAAATTAAGGTTTTATGCTCAAGACGGGAGGTTTCATTCTCGCATGTCAGAAGTTCAGCTAATGGAGTAGCAGATTTTTCAGCAAAATGGGGAGTGGATAAGGAACATGAGGAGGCTTTTTTTTTATTTGAGAGAGTGACCTCTGTAGGCTGGGATTTATTATCATTACAGGGCTCTAGGGATCATAAGGTATATTTTTTATTTTCTTTTTTATTATTAGTTTTAAGTCTCTTATATCCATCTCTTGTACTCTTTTCCATTTTCATATTATTTCTTTTTGTTATCGCTCAAAAAAAAAAGTCATGGATAAGGAGAATGAAAGTGTTATTTTTTGTTGACGTCTTTTGATGGGCTTTTGTATATATTTTGGAGGGGGTCATTGTATTCCAGTGTATGTATGGGTGGTCGGTAATCGGTATAAAGCTTTTATACCTGGTTGAACTTTCTATCCTTTAATTTAATATTATTTTCCTTTGTGATTGCCTCAAAAAAAGAAGGGGACTCCATGAAAACTTAGCTTGGGCAAGTGGTAGGAAGAAACCCCCATGCAGGTCGATGAGTATAGTGAGGGACATTAGAAAGGTATGTAGGGAAAGAACGGTTCATTTTTGACAGATTAGAAGGTCAACAAACAATCTTGCAGACTCTCCAATGAAAGTTGATCTTGAGAGACAAGGCCTTTGTGGAATCTCTGTAATTGGATGCAAGGGGATTTGGTTTTTATTTTATTCCCTTTTCCTATTTTAGTTCTGTTACTGTATGCTCCTCTTATATAGAGCCATGTTTGTACATTAATTCCACTCTTAACAATATAATTTTGTCTGTCTCAAAACAAAACCAAACAGAAAAAGAAAAAAAAAAAACCAACTTTAAGTCTATCAATATCTGGTAACAAGTAAAACGGGACAAATCTTTAACAAAAAAGTAAAATGTATTGAATACCAAGTGCACAATCTCTGGTTTGTTGATGTTAGAACCCTTTCGAGCTGCACCTTTATCTGTGCCACTCCCATCAGAAGCAACAGAAGCTGAGAAAAGACTTTCAAGTTCTGATAAATCAATCTCAGGAGCCCTATTCAACAAGTTTCACCAATAGTGACCTAATCAGCATTTAAATATGAATATCTCACAAGGTTAAAGGAACTTTTGTGCGATGAAAAGGGACATAATGTTCAAGCAATTAGTCTAAAGTTAAAAGCAGCATTTCCAATCAATGTAGTATTGTGCAACAAATTATAGCTCCCCTAATAATTTTGGCAGGCTTATGGTATTGAGTTACACAAAATGTTTAGGGTGGCACAGGAAATGAGAACCACATTAACAATGCTTCTGTTTCTCCATCATTTCCACCTTTCAGCTCATAAGTTATTACCTTCTAACATCTAAAGTAACAATAAGGGAAAAAAATCTCTGAATTTTAAAGGCACCATATGCTCTACTTGCATACTTTGATTGATTATCTTCCTTCGTAGAATCAGCCCATAGACTTCCTTGCAAAGCTCGAGTAACCTTCACCCAATGTAATGGCTTCAATGAAGCTTTTTTAGGTCCAGGTGTTGTAGATCCACGACCTCTACCAGCATTTAAAGAAGTGGGTCCTAGTGAAGCCCTACCCTTTCCAATAGATGGTGGAGGCGGCGCTGGGGCACTAGAGACTTTTGCTCCAAGAGGGGGAGGTGGACCTAGTTGGCTACCACGATTTCCTCCATGCAAAGGTGGTGGAGGGGGGGGCACAGCACCAGGAGGCTTTGGTGCTTGCAGCGGTGGTACTGGTGGTGGTGGAGTTGGACCTTTTTTAGCAAGTTCAGATGGAAGTGGAGGAACTAGGGAAGCACCATGACTAGAACTAGGAGGAGGTGGAGGAGGTGGAGGACCTCTATTGGATGTGGCAGGGAAAGGTGGTGGTACTTTACCAATAGCAACAACATGTGGTAGGGGTGGTGGAGGTGGTGGTGGAACTTTACCAATAGCAACAACATATGGTAGGGGTGGTGGAGGTGGAGGGCCTTTACCAGAAACTACTGGAGGAGGTGGAGGTGGAGGAGGAGGTGGTGGAGGACCTTGATTGGAAACAGTAGATGATGGCATGGGTGAAGTACCTAGAGCAAAATTTGTAGATGGAAGAGAGGGAGAAGAGCATGCTTTTGATGTAGAAGAAAATTGAGGTGATGTTGGCGGCGGAGGTGGAGCCCTACTACTTGAAGCTAAGGGGGGTGGTGGTGGTGGTGGTGGTGGTGGTGGTGGTGGTGGTGGTGGTGGTGGTGGAGTGCCTTTGCTAGGAGGGAATGTAGGTGGAGATGGTGATGATGACGACGGCATTGGAGGTGGATGTGGAGCAGCTTTAATAGATGATGACATTGAAGGTGGTAAAGGAGGTGGAGGTGGTGGTGGTGGTGGTGGTGTAACACCCTTGCCCAAATTAATAGGAGACGGAGATGGAGGCAAGTGTGCAGAAATTCGACTTACGCTAGATGTAGTGAAGGGAGGAGGTGGTGGTGGTGGTGGTGGAGGGGGTGGCGGTGAGAATGGACACAACAAAGGGGACACACTTTTGCTTGAATGAAGAGGTAGCGGAGGTGGAGGGGGGGGCGGAGGTGGGGGTGGAGTAACAACACTAGAATTAGTAGCCACATGTGAGACTCCAGTCAATAATCCAGAAGTCTGAATAGCAGGAGGTGGAGGTGGTGGAGGAATAATAACAACATCTGGAGTTAAAGTTTGAGGAAGTGAAGATTTTGGTCCACTCTCTTGACTTAACGATGGCATTATATCAGCATGACAAGAAGCATCAGTCATGGAATTTTGCTCTAGCGAAGTAGGATAAATGAATTGAGCATTATCTGCAAGGTTCACATCACTTGATATATCAAAATCTTGATCTGCAAAATCACCAACAAATCAAAATTTAGAATTTTATATTGAAGGAACATCAAGGAAATTCACAAATTGTAGTGTAATGTTACCATTTAGAATCTTTTCAGGTTCAGAGGAAGCAATAGAATCGGTAGTTTTATATTCATATTTTTCATCTTCAGAGTCAAAAGGTGATGTATTTATACTCCCTTTGCTTTGCATTCTCGACAGCTCTTTCACATCACTTAAAATAAGTTTTTCAATCTTCTCTTGTAAAGCATTTGCTGACACTTGTTTGAGTAGCCACAAAGCAGCATCACCACCACTATCAACCCATTCAACACCACTGAAAAGCTCTTGAACCCTGGAAAAGGCTTCAATTGGCAAACCACCCTTCTCACTATCAAAAGTTGTAGTTGGAGCTCTAGGAGTGGAAACGCTCTCCACATCACCAAATAGAACCTAAAGTCAGAAACTTAGAGTTAGGAGAATGAATAATTGAATATTGCATTATATCTTTTCATTTCCCAACAAACTCTAGCAAATATTCACCTCCGCTCGAAAACCTTTAGGATATCTCTTCTTTGAATCCCACAGAGTGTCCAAATCCTCACAGTTCAACATCAGTATATTGGACCTAATAAAAGCAGTATTGAACATTATGCGAAACATCATAACTTCCCTCTCTGGATCCAAGTCCAAGTGAAGGCACTCCAGCACCACATCTCCTTGAACCAAGCATTGGAGATCAATTTTTATCACATCACAGTCGACCTGCAACAAGAGATCATCTACAGGTTCATAGAATAAACTATAAAGAAAAAGGTAACTATACATATCATCATTCACATAGTAAATCGTATACCTGTCGATAGTGTCTTAGAGATTTTCTCTTCTTGGGCATAGAGAAGAGCATTTGGGTTGAAACACCA
This sequence comes from Chimonanthus praecox, assembly GCA_022113865.1. Lineage (NCBI taxonomy): Eukaryota > Viridiplantae > Streptophyta > Magnoliopsida > Laurales > Calycanthaceae > Chimonanthus > Chimonanthus praecox. The sequence goes on from CM039093.1 coordinate 44,030,807, forward strand.
CCCCTACTTTGGAGATTTTGACCAAAAACACGTATTATTGGTCTGCACCCGTTTTGTGAATCAAAGCTTGGAATGGCTCGAAGGATGAGACAATCTAGAGAAAGGACTCGCTCGGCAGGTGGCCATTCAGGAGATATATTCCTCCTAGCAATATAATGCAAATAACGAAGCTGTGATGGGAATGGATTTAAAGGTGATAGAAGCTTTAAAAATCCTTTCGGAGCCTCACGATGAACTATCTCCAGAGTTCGCTGCTCACCGCTGTAGAGTTTTTTGTAAATTAGAAAGGAAGCTAGAAGAAATGCCAAGAGTGGCCAACCTCCCCTCTCACAGTGAAGCAGAATGATGTTTTGCTGATTCCTTTGAGACAACCAACTCTCACTTACACGAAGGAAGTGTTGTATGAGGGATAGAGGAAGAAGGGGGCATCCTTCATATTGCCGTGGATAATCCAAGATCATAATGTCATATTGACACAGAATTTCTGCAAACTGGCTTTTCTTCTCTCCTTCTCTAAAATTAAAGGCAAGAAAATCAGAATCCGGGAATTCTTCATGGAGATCAGTTATGATTTCATGCAAGTAAATATGGTACATTCCGTCCGGTAAAACCTCTGTGGAAAAGCACGAATCGAAAACTGCAAACAGCATCCAAGCATATGCAACATTTTGTAAGTAAACGTGCTTGAATTGAGAGTATCTCATAGACAAATAAATCAATAAGTAAATAATAGCAATAGTGACAGTAGTAAATAAGATCCCTTACCATAAACCCTCTCAACAAATTCCAGCAAGCCATCAGGGGGTCTTTTATAAAAGAATCTGCTGAAGATGGTCATTTTGTAAAATGATGCACTTCCACCACTGTCTCAAATGCAACGTGATACGTTGCAACTACATGCACGGGCTGATAATCCAACCAACATCACAGTATAAAGCCACACATCATAATGACCACGAACCATTATCTTAATTAACGCTGCATACAAAAATCTAGATGTAACATAATTATAAAATTAGAATTTAGAACAACAAGGCAACTAAATTCTTAGCCACTGCACAAACAAATAAAGGCACTTGAGGCACCATAAATCACAACTAAAATTGGATATCATGACCGAACAAGCAATTGTTGCCCATTGTAAAAATATATAGAGGCAATCAAGGTGCAGTTCGATGCACTTCAAATCACAAGAAGGGATATCAAAAGGGACAAATGATAATCTATTCTTGCACCCACCCCCCCAAGCTCCCAGGAAGAGAACACACAACGGCACTGCTGCCAATGCCTAAAACAGAAACAAATAAAGAGATTTAAAGCATGTTTAGATGAATCCCATCTCGCCATCTGAACAGACATCCAAACCCTAACTTAAGCTAATGAAAATGCAAGAAGAAATTTAAATAAAGCCCAAATTGGCAGCTGAAAATGGAAACAAATTCGAGGGAACTTTGTATACGGCATTTGCAACTTACCTGGAAGGCCAAAAGGGTTTTGGATGAATTTTGTTTTCTGAGAGTAGGGAAGTACGAGAGAAGAGGGAAAAAAATGAAGAGTGCGGGTTAGAAATTCTCGCCGGTTTCTGTGAGTAAGATTGAAAGAAATTACCATTTTATTTTTGCCAAAAAGACAGATTTCAAACGTTCCCACTTTCAAGTCTTGGATGTGTCGTTCGTGGGATTTCCACTGTTCCCAATTGCGATTCAAACTTCATCCACGCGCGGACCATGCAAGGGTAGACATGTTTAGGATTTTGTTCGTGTGCTGCTAGTCCGACGCCTTCTTTTTCCCCACTCGCGGTTGTGGTCCGGGCAGTTTTTTTAAAAAGAGACACATGTATCCTTTTATGAAATTTACAAGTGACTTAAATTATTTAAATATTAAAAACTATTTTAAAATATATTTTTCCATTTGTAAAGTCAAAAAAATGATTGAATTTTAAAATAACATTTTTAAAAATGACTTTAAAATCTCTGTCTAAATTCAATTATTCATATTTTAGTTTTATATTATAAAAATATAATATAATTTTTAAAGTAATTTTTTTAAATATAACATCACAGCTAATAGATATGATTCAAATAATATAATTTATGAGATTAATTTGAAAAAATGATGTCAAAAAATAAAATAAAAATATCCTAATAATATTAAAATAAATACAGCAATAGCAGCATTAAATATTTCTCTTTCATGATAGCTTATTGATGAAATTGGGTAACTTGTTTGTGATACTCTAACCATGTTTAGCGACTAATAAGGTGATTTATGGTCGTTACTAGTATTGTGATCTGTTAATCTGATTAGGGGGTAAGCTTTGTGCAGAGTCCAAGTTTGAACTTTCTCCAGCAGAGACTCTAAAAGTTATCTGTGTTGCTTGATCTTCAAATTTGGATTATCTGTGATTTGATATAATTTGAGTTGATGTGATGTGATTGATGTGATTGAGTTGATGTGATGTGACATAAAGTGATGTGATAGAATTTATGTGATGTGACATAAAGTGAAGTGATGTAATGTGACCTGATGTAATGTAAGACTTGGGCCCTAAGTCTTAATTTTCTATAAATAGAGGTTGGGAGATGAAGGAAGAAGGGCGAATGGGAGAAGATGAGGTTGAGTGGGGGGGGGGGGGCGCTCTTCTCTCTCTCCCATTTGTTCCCTTTCTTTCCTTGTTCTTCCTCTGTTTCCATTGACTAATAAAGGCGATTATGGAAGATTTCATGGGTTTTCAAGTGGAGTCGATTCTTAGTAGATGTCGATGTTCAAAACCTCTGGTGAATAAGTCAGGGTAGAGAAGGCGAGAAGACTCAACTGTGATTTATTTCACAGTGGTTATGAATGCAAACCGAGAAGAGATAGAAATCTCAAACTCGGACTGTTCTCTGTTGTCCGAGATCTCGGCACTCAATTCAAGGTCTCGGTACAGAACACAAGGTCTCGGCACAAAGCCAAGATCTCGGTGAACTGTGAGTGATAAAGGAAACTGAGTACATTGGAGTACTCTGTTTTACGAGGTCTAGAATGTGTATTCCGAGGTCTCGAAGGATGACGTCTCAAACCAGGACCCAAGATCTCGGTAACCTAATGATGTGTTTTCTCTAGGTTGGTTAACTTAGATCAATACCAGTGGATGGTACGTGTATCTCCTTTGTGTAGCCTTGTGGAAATAAGTACATGGGGAAAATTTGTGATAAGTGGTAAATGAAAATAATTCATGTCTTGAATATAAGTTTATAAGTGAATGCTTGGGTTATTTATATCTGCATGTGAGTTATCTTGTACTACCTAGTTATGCAGGTGACTGAATGTTCTGTGTTAGTAAACCAAAACTACTAACAAGTGAATGGTAAGTGTACTCCAGTATGAAGCCCGGTGGAAGGGTACATGGAGTAAAATCTAGGTAAATCATGTTTATGGTTTGTGTTTTCAGTAAATGCCTTTTCATGCATTGACAGGTGTGTTGTCATGGATAGTTAGGTTACATTCATATGCGTCGGTTGTATGCCGTCATTACATTGCATTCGAGGATGAGTGGATACCCTGGACCTGCACAGTTGAGGATGAGTGGGATTCCTCGACAGGGTTGATTGGGATACCCTGGATTTGCACAATTGAGGTTGAGTGGGATACCTTAGTGTATAAGGTTGCAAAAAACCTTGACACGTATGTATATATATATATGTGGAAGGAAAGCATGGTGCATGAGAAGAAGGCAGTACGCATGTATGAGTTAAAAATGCATGTGTGAGTTTACATATGCATATATGAGTTATATATATACATGTATAAAATGTATATGATTGTGAGAGTACACATGGGTGTGTGTGTGGAAGAAACAAGTTGTAAGGTATGCCATTATATTCTAAGTATTTGTGTTAAAATTATGTATATTTTCTATTTTGAAAATTGATGGATACCTCAGTATGTCAAAGAATTACTGAACTACGGCTGATCTGATCCACTATGTAGTACGTAGGCAACTAAGAGCATTGTGCCTTAGCTCGATCAAGAGACTCATTGTGTCTCACCCTTGCATTGTAGATTTATATTGGGTTAAATGAACTCAATATGTAAAGTGTGTAAATGTAGAGTGAAATTTGAACTGAAATAAGCAAATCCAGGTCAATCAGACGATTGACAAAAATATAGTCATTCTCTGGAAGTATCAGTTGACCATCAGTCGACTGATACACAACTGATAGAAGAGGTCAGTCGACCATCAATCGCGTGAATGAATATAAAAATGTCAGTCGACATACCATCGATCTCTCATGGCTGGTGGTGATCGGACCAGAGAGTGCTCTGAGCGATCGATTGCTCAAGCTAAATTTTGTTTTAAATTGATTTATGATATCCTATGCTTTTGGATCTCTTGTGTAATCCATATAAGCCTGTGAGGCATTTCCTTTGGGCTTGTTTTCAGCCCAAAACTCATGGACTTGTTATCTTGGATTATTTTGTTTTAAAAAAAAAATATTCGCGTTTCAGGCTCGCTTTCGGGTTGGGGCATGACACTGTTTCAGTCGGATGACAATGAGGAAATGAAGTCGGTGAGACCATTTACTTAATGAGTATTTGAAACAATACATTAATCAAAAGATGAAAATTTAAGCTGCTAAAAGGAGAATGTAAGTCCATTACAAATTGAATTTCAACATATTAATTGTATGGTCTATAATTATATTTTGGTCGAATAATTATATATTCAATCTCTCCATATAAATAAGATATTGATTGATGATGATGGATTTTTATACTTAATATGTTACCTTTAAAATTAAAATACATTAATATTAATTAGTAGTATACTACAGTAAAACCTCGATAAATTAATAACCACGCCTAAATAATAAAATCTTCTGGTCCCAACTTAGACCAGTGTACTAAATTAATAACCTCGCTAAATGCATAAGATAATATTTTTTTAGAAATCCTTAAGGATCCAATGAAATATAAATTAATAATTGATGAAGTCAAAATTCATACAATATTGAGTAACTTTTTACTTAACAACTTCTATTTTCTCAATTCAACTCTTTCTCAAAATATGCATCTAAAGTTGTTTGCCCTTTCTTTGTACCTAAACTGAACTCAACCTCATCCTTAATTTTTTGCAATGCATAAACCACCTCTGGTATATTTTTTTCATATTGTACAATTAGTTATTTAAGGTAACTACTGCTTGAAAGGCCTCTTTTAGAGAAACAATTGGTAAAATACAACTGTCATCTGGATCATGATCATCATCGGTAGGCATGAAACTTTTTAAGAGTGTTTGATATCGTTGATTAGCTGATGGACACATGAAATTTTTGTTGAACCCATTGTTGCAAATCTTTTTTATTAGAAGAGGCATGTTCCTTTTTGTACTCGCACAATGCTCTCCTCATCTCATCTGTCGATGTAAATTTTTTTACTCCTTTCATATGAGGCGCCATGGAGAAACAAGATATAGAATTGTAAAGAGTTTGGAGTCTAAGAGTCTAAAACTAATGATTATTTATAGAGTTTATCTTCTGTACTTGAAACATCTTTATCTTATACTTGAAATCTCTTTATCTTCTAGGGCATTAAGTTTTGACACCACATCTCTTCCTTTTAGAGTATTTCTATCTTCTACAATTAATAACAATCTCTTCTTTTTTAGAGTCTCTTGGGCTTCTATCTATTAAATTTTGACAACATCCATTATTTTTGGATTTATAAGCCATACATGTACAAGTAGTAGAAACATAATACTCTCTATAAATTAATAAATATTCATTTATCGATAAATTAATAAATTATTCATTTATGGATAAATCAATAACCCCGCTAAGATAATATTTTCTCTTGGTCCCAAGAATATTATTTTATATGGTTTTAATGTAAATTAAAACATTACATTTAAAATAATATTAGATTTGTATATGAAGTTGAATACAATATTCAACTACAAGACAATAGAAAAGACCAATTGACAAGTGATCTTATTTTTAATTCAAATAAAATATACTTATTTCTTTTTTATGACTGAGTGACCAATTACTGATCCCTAATTTCAAAACTTATTTTAATTTTTAATCTCTTATATTTCCTTCGTCTCTATTTACTATGATTTATCTCCATTTCTTCTCTACGTCTCATTTTCCTCTCTAACCTCTCCTTATCTTCTCTAACCTCTCATTTTTCTTCTCTACAACATCTCCTTGTCTCCTCTACAGATCCTTCTCCTCCCTTCCAATCCTTTTCTTCTCTACCGGTCACCCTACTTTATTTTCCCTCCCTACAATTTCTCTGCCCTTTCATCTCTCTACTTTTCTTTCCTCTTTTGACTTTTTTTTTGTTGAATGTAATTAGAATTATGATTTAATTTATCTCTTATTAAGATATATATTTGGTTTAGATAGAGTTTGACTAAAATAGGCATAGGGTCGGCTAAGGCTATATATACATGTGTAATAGTTCTTAATGATATAAAGTTTTCAGTTTCTGGTATCAGAGCACCCCCAGTTAGCAACCTCTTGCTACTGAGATCGATTGCAACCGTGCCATGTTGCTACCCTTGTCTGCCCGTTATTGTAGTGTTCGTGCAACTCCAGTTTGTCAATTGTTTTGGACCTTTGATATAAACGTCAGAAGCCCTTGGCTAGGATTGATAATATACATGAAGAAGATTTGATTTAGGAAAAAAAATTTGCAAGCAAGAGTTTGGATTTCAATTTTGCTGCCGTCTGTTTGTCTGTCAGAGAGGGGATAGGTCGAGTTTTCTTAGCTACAGTTGTCAGTAAATGTCGAAGTAATTTCCACCAGCATCCAGTTTGATTATTGCAGTCATGTGTACCTTGTCTCCTTCGTTTGCAGTCATAATTTGGGGGATTTGATTTCACAGTCTCTTCTCTTTGCCTTTGTCTCTCTTCTTCGTTAGATTTGATTTTGCATTGGTACACTTACAACTACAATTTGGAGGATTTGATTTCTTGTCATTTTCTTGAAGTTTGTTTGGTATTGGAATTGTAAGTGGCATTCGTATTGGCATTGGTGTTGGCTGCATGAATTGATGGATTATGGTAATCGTCGTTAACCCCTCTTCTCTAGTAACTTGCAGCACATATTCAGTATTTGGTTTTATTAGCACGTCTTCACAGTTGATTTGCTACTGCTCCATCAGATGACGCCCTTAGATTATCTCGTTATTTGGTTTTTTGTTTTTTACTCCAATAATTGTAAATTCAAGTTAACCATTTGAGTTTAAGGGGGAATGTTGAATGTAATTAGAATTAGGATTTAGTTTATCTCTTATTAAGAGATATATTTGGTTTAGATAGAGTTTGACTAAACTAGTTCTACAACCGGCTAAGGCTATATATATAGGTCTTAATGATATACAGTTTTCAGTTTCTAATACTTTTCAGTCTCTCTGCTTTCTCCTCCCCCTCAACTACCTCTGTTTTTGCTTCAGTTTGCCTTTCGCCCAGTATGCAATGAAGAAGCAAAAGAAAAAAGCCAAGCAAAAAGAGGTCTTTCTGGATCCTGAAAATGATCCAATCTGTAGCTGAGTCGTTGGAGATTACCCTGTTGAATGATTTTTGGAGTGAAATCATTAAGGTTAATGCTATTACTTCTGCTATCATGAAAGGGATTGTTCTGCCTCTAGCAGCCTCCGAAGATTTAGTGCTGAAAGCTAAGGAGAAGATCCATGCAAAGAAGGTTGAGTCATTTAAGAAAAAATTTCTTAAATGCTTAGATGATGAGGAAAACATTCAATTGGTTGCTAGTTTTATCTGTAGCAGGGATCAAGATGTTTTTCCTGGTGATATTCAAGCGCAAGGGGCTGCCCAAGCAGCTATAAATAAAAAAGTTCATTCCTTCAGTCCTTCTATAAAGATGACCATGATGGGTCCTGGACCACAGCAGTTTCATGTTCAATTTGGACGAGTTCATGGCTGCATCTAGAGACGACAAAGTGAAAATCATTGGACGAGTCTGTGTCTATTTGACTGGTCCAACAGTATGCCTATTTTTTTCTATTTCTTTTTTTGGCATTTTTTTTTCTGAGACTTCCACCAAGTATTTTTTTTTTCCTGATAATTTGGACAGAGCTTCGCTGTATCATAAACTAGGAATCGAGAAAAAGAAATGGAGAAAAACACACCTAAATCCTTTTAAAAAATCAACACAACGTCACCTCTATAACTGGTATTTGCAGAAGAAAGAAAGAACATAAAGAAAATGAAATAACAGAGAAGTAGAAAAGAGAAATGAATCAGAAGGAAAATGAGAAAGCGGTGGATTTTTAAAAATGTAAACAAAGCCATCATCTCTTTTTATAGCCTTCTCTAAGCCACCCCAACCGTTGGAATGAATGGGTAAAGTGTACGGCTAAAAACGGTTGCTTGAGTCTCTTTTCTTTTATCTTTAAATCAAAACATTATCTTATAAAATGTAACACTATTTTGGGTATTTTGGAAATTGAATGAACAAAATCTGACATCACAGATGTGTTCAGAATACATGAAATACTTGGGTTTGTAAAATCACGGCATTCTTTCAATGTGAAAAGCTCGTCGATCCGACGCAAAACAATATTTTTAAGAAATCGATAGTCCACATTTAGAGAAGTTGACGTCCAAGATTGGGCGTCTTAAACGTCGAACTAAAGATCTGAAAACACCTGAGAGTTAGATAAAATACAGATTATATGTATGAATGACTTTTGCAATTTTTTGGTTCACGGGGTATTTAAAAATGGAAGTTTTGCAAAAGGGGTCATTTCTTGATGTCTAAAATATATAATTTGGAAAGCCTTCGAAAAAAATCTGAGAAATCCATTGAGTCCGACACTCAAAAACAATGCGTGTGTGTGAGTTTCAAGGTTTGATATTCTCAGAAGAGTGGTTTTGTACACTGGAATAGTTTCAAAAGCATTATTCACTATTTTTCATATTAGACGAAAGACATTTAAGAAATGACTATTTTTCCCTTCCAACTTCAGCGAATCGGATTACTGAGCTAATGAGCTCAGATCAGGTCAAACTTGAGCTTCTCAAAAAGCTCATACAATATTCTACGTAGTTAACCATTCACAAAGTGGGTTTAACGGTTCAAAAGATACAGATTAAGCTTAATCAAAGGTCAAAGTCTTACAAATCATCTATCATAAATCCAATCTCTCTCTCATGTTATAAGTTTATCTCAAGACCTTAGCACTCCTATTTATTGAGATTAAACATGAAATACCACATATAGCTCTATTGCGCCTAATCTCTTGTTTATCTATACTTATTTATACTTGAGCTATCTCATTCTTTATTTGGATAACTCCTAAACGAAAGGACTTGCATTTCTTCAAGAGTTATTGAGCTGAGATTTAACTGTATTTTTCATTTCTTTTAAAATAAGTTGTATTTTCTGTAGTGTTAACCCTATGAGTGTTGCCACTCGGTAGCATTGGATGATAAAGTATACTGATTGATGGTGTTGCTCGGCCTTTGCAAGACAAGAATATAGCAGTGGTATGACTAGTTTAGTGTGCTACCGGTCTTTGCAAGGCATGAATATACTGGTGATACTGAAGCATCCAATGTGTTGGGTCATTCATTGGGTTAACCATTTAAACAATTGAAAACTCCTGTATGTAAACAGTTTCTTCTCCACCCGTGAAGGAGAAGTATAATAGATTAAAATCCTCAACTAGTGGTGTACTTGAGGCGAGGACGTAGGCAAGGTTGCCGAACCTCATTAAAATCCTTGTGTCAGTTCTCTATCTCTCCTCATGTCCTCTTCTATTAGTGGTATTTATTTAAATTGCTTTATATATTGCACATAAATTTTGTTAAGATTAATAAATTGTCAAAAGTAAACAAAGACCCAATTCACCCCGCTCTTATGTCAGTATCTGGGCAACATTTTGTATGTGAGGTTTTAATCCACGTGTTGAGCCGCTTGATAGTGCGATGATCATGTGTGAGTTATGACTTGTCGTGGGAGGTTTTTTTGATTGATTTGATTGGGGGAAGATTTTTCTCCAAATGTTCCATTTCGAGATGGAACTCCACTGAAATTTAGGTAGGATTTTCTCGTTGTCGATGAGATTAGAAATGGTAGGTTTCCCCGTGTATGTGTGAAATGAAACTATTGGTAAGATGAGATTTGAGTATCTTCTTCAAAAAAAAATTCTCACGTATCCGTTGTGGAGCTAGGCGTGATAGAAAAAGGTGATGAAAAACCCTTGCCTCCCTCGAAGTAGAAAAGAACCAAAAAAAAGGTGAATGTGGATTTAGGAGAACCAAACAATATTCTCGTAGAGTTGGAGAAGGTCGAAGAAAAGGGTGGTCACCTCCCTGAATCTTCCAACTTAAAGCACCAAAGGAAGCGACTACAAAAAATGGTTGTTGTGAGAAAGCCTCATAGGGTAGAGGATATTCCTTTGATAGCATTAGGAGATGAATCCTCTTCTGAAGAAAGACAACTACTAACGAGGAAATTCATCAATAAAAGATTGTCTAGTCTCATCCTCCTCTTCCTTAGTACTAAATGAAACCAAACTCTTTGTTGCCATGTTTCTTAGTCCTAGTGTGTTTCCTACTCTTAATAGACTTGTGTTCTTGTACTCTAATTGTAATCCCAAAACCATGGGACTCCTTCCCTGAATGGGACTGTTTATGTATTTAAGAAGGGTATTGACAATGGAATAAATCATGAAATTCTCAAACCTCTTCATGGTAAAGAGCCATCACCATCTATCATGCCCCCATACCCCTCAACAAAATGGACTTGCAGAATGGAAACACTGTCATATTTCAGAAATGGGACGCACATTACTTCTTGCATCTCATCTCTTTAACCGCTTTTGGGTTGAGGCCATGTGTACAGTCGTGTATCTTAATAATAGACTGCCAACCCCTCTCCTCAACTGGTCCTCCCATTTTCAATTATTGTATGGTACTACACCAGGTTGTATGTCCATTCGCACCTTTGGTTGTGCTTGTTATCCCTATCTTGGTGATTATTGTACTAACAAATTGCAACTGAGATCCGTTGAGTGTGTTTTTCTTGGCTACAGAAGTCGTCACAAAAGATACAGATGTCTTCATCTTTCCACTGGCAGGGTCTACATCTCACGACATGTCTTGTTTAATGAAGCTGCATTCCCATGTGCTTCTCGGGCATTCGACACTGACTCCTCATCTTCTTCGGATATGGTCTTCATCCCAGTTATTACGATGCCCTCAGTCACTACTTCGCCACCATCTCCACAAGCATCTCCTCCAGCGTCGCCATCTTCCTCAGTGGCCATTTCCGAGTCATCTACACCTTCAGCCTCATATTCCACTCTTTCATCTCATGTGCCTGCTCCTGAGTCGCCTGCTCTTTCTTCAACAGTCAGTATTCATCCCATACAGACCAGGGCCAAAGATGGTATCTTCAAACCTCGGAAACATGCTGATTTTTTCACTAGACATCCTCTGCCACATGCCTTTGCCTTTATGGTTACTTCTTCTGACATTGAGCCAACCTGTTATACTCAAGCGGTCCGATCCCTAGAATGGAGACAAGCCATGAATGAAGAGTTGAATGCTCTTATTAAGCAACACACTTGGTCTCTTGTCCCTCATCGACCCCATGTCAACACAGTGGGGTGTAAATGGCTCTTCAAAATCAAAAGGCACTCTAACAACAGCAATGAATGATACAAGGCACGTCTCGTTGCGAAAGGCTTCAATTAGCAAGCTTGAATTGATTATGATGAAACATTCAGCCCAGTAGTGAAACCCACCACCATCCACACTGTGCTTAGTCTTGCCGTGTCTTGTGCCTGGTCGCTTCATCAGTTGGATGTCAAAAATGCCTTTCTTCATGGTTATCTCACTAAAGAAGTTTATATGGCCCAACCTCCAAGATTTGTTGACCCCCGCCGACCCTATCATCTTTGCAAACTTCACAAGGCCATCTATGGACTCAAGCAAGTACCTAGAGCATGGTTCCAACGGTTCAACTCCTTTCTTCTATCTTATGGCTTTCTTCAGAGCCAAGCTGACAACTCCATGTTTATCTTTCGTCGAGACTCCGCAATTATGGTACTTCTTCTATATGTTGATGATACTGTTTTGCTAGGGAATGCCTCGTCTCTGCTTCGCTCCTTAATCCACCGGTTGGGTACAAAATTTGAGATCAAAGATCTTGGCAGTCTTAATTATTTCTTGGGTATTGAAGTCACTCCAACCTCATACGGGCTTCATCTCACTCAAAACAAGTATACCCTGGACATCCTTCAGCACAACAAGCTCCTCGACTGTAAACCTTGTTCCACACCTACCACTGTGAAAGCTTAATTATCTCATACATCTGGTGACTTGCTCTCTGATCCTACTACATTTCGTCACCTTGTCGGTGCCCTTCAATATCTCACTCTCACTCGACCAGATATTGTATATGTAGTACATGTTGTCTCTCAATATATGCATCAGCCACGCACGCCCACTTCGATGCTATTAAAAGGATTCTTCGTTATCTTAAAGGGTCTCTTGATCGTGGCATACCTACCTAGCGTACCGCTCATCCTTTGCTTTTGGTTGCTTACTCTCATGCTAATTGGGCAGGATGTCCTTATAGCCGTCGATCCACCACTGACTACTGTATATTCTTTGGCTCTACCTTAATCTCTTGGTGTGCAAAGAAGCAACCGACAATCTCTCGTTCTAGTGTTGAAGCCGAATACATGGCTCTTGCATATACTTGTGCCGACACTGTAAGGATCAATAATCTTCTTTGTGAACTCGGCTTCTTACTTTCTTCTCCGATGGTCATCTACTGTGATAATATAAGTGCTACTTATATGTCATCCAATCCCGTGCTCCATGCTCTTAGTAAACACATTGAGCTTAATTACCACTTTGTTCGTGAACGTGTTGCTGCCCGAACTCATCAAATTCTGTTTGTTACCTCTTTTGACCAGCTTGTAGACATCTTTACCAAAGGATTCCCACGACAATGTTTCTCTCAGCTTAGTTTCAAACTCGTATGTTCCCCACCGTCGAGTTTGCGGGGGAGTATTCAATGAAACCAAACTCCTTGTTGTCGTGTTTCCTAGTCCTAGTGTGTTTCCTACTCTTAATAGACTTGTGTTCTTGTACTCTAATTGTAATCCCAAAACCACGGGACCCCTTCCCTAAACGGGATTGTTTATGTATTTAAGAAGGGTATTGACAATGGAATAAATCATGAAATTCTCAAACCTCTTCACTTAGTCTCATCAAAGAAAACTTCTAAATCTTCCACCCGAGGAATCCAGATTGAATCTGTGGGAAGATTGGTGCTTGAAAGAAGATGTATCTGCTGCACAACTCAGTCCTTCTCAACCAAATATGCCCATCATTACAAGTAAGAAAGCGTATCATTATCCTTTTTTACTTCTCCTCTCTCTTCTTAAATTTGCCGTTTCTTTTGCCACTATAAGTTTGAGTCCTAACAACTCGTGGAGATTCCTCTCCCCTCAAAAAGATTAAACCACTCCTACTCCAAATCGCAAAGATGTTGAACATCTATAATTTAGTTCTTCTTCCTCGGACAAAATTAAGAGAAGACGACTCCATAGAGTCAGTCAGAATTAATAGAATGCAAATGGTATCAACGCTCGTCACATAACAATGATTATATTTTTTTTTTATAGTGATTCACCATTCGGGAAGCAGCAACAACCGCCGCTGCAACATCTTCACCGGGCGATGGAATCATTTAAATGCAAATAAATGGATAAAGGATTTTGGTGGCGGATTGGATTCAAAATCCAAAAGCCTTTTCTCATTATCAATTTAATCATTAAAGAATAGTCCAATTCCAATTAAGAAACAAGAAGATAAAAGGCATATAACATTTTATTGCAATAAAGAGAAACTAAAGATCTAGACTACGAGGTGCAGAACTCCTCAGTCTTATTCTCCTCTCTCTTTTTGTCTTTAACATTGAAAAATCAATGAAAAAGAAGATAAATGCCTCTTTCTTGCAAATATACACATATATAAAGATCCCTTACTCTCATAAACTACAAATTTTCCCCTTAAACAAACTTACAAGGCTTCCCAAATACGGTCCACTAACTGATTTCATCGTATAAAGGCTCAACTAGGCCTGTAAACGGACCCAGACTGGCCCTCGAACCGTCTGGCCCGCCAACCTGGAATCCGTTTACGATCTGGACCCTAGAGTTCGATAGGACTCGCAGGCCGGATCCTGCAGCCTGATGTTGCACGCGGACGGTTCGACGGACTCACATAAAACTTAAAAAATGGGAGTTAGGGAACTGGTTCACGCCGCATAACGATTCCTATCTCGCCTCTCGCCGCGGTCTCTACTCTCTCCTTCGGTCTTCCATATCTTCCCTCTTTCGGTTCTCTCTCTCTCACTCAATCTTCTCTTTCAGTTCTCTCAAACCCTGTCCTGCTTGAATTCTGTGTTTCTGTTTGTGAGCTACTCATTCAAAGAACAAAATTTCCAGACTCCAAACACAGAAAGAGGAAGATCGAGAGAACCTGATTTTTTGATGCATAGAGATGTTTACTCAAATGGGTCTTGATCCATTTTCCATTATATGAACATGGGCCCGACAAAAATACGATCTTCTTCTATATTTGGGCGTTGAAAATGGAGTGGAAGGAGGAGATGGGATTGAAGAGATCAGCAACGTGCATTTGGGTGGCGGCTCGGAATCGAGATGGGTGGATGGGAGTGAAGTGGATTCCGAGTCGGCGCCTTCTTGGTCTACTCTCGAAGGAGAGTGTTGTGTGCCTCAACAATTCAGGGATCAACGATCAGAAGAGGAAATTTCGGCTGGATCTTTTGGATATGCATGTTCTTGGATATGCATCTTCTGGTTAGGCGTTAGCTTGTTTAAGCTAGCAGATTAGATTTTTAAATCAATTTGATTTATTAGATTAGACAGGATCTAGTTTGAATTTGAAATTTGAAATTTGTATTTTCTAATCAATTTGATCTATTAGATTAGATATGATCTAGTTTGAATTTGAAATTTGTATTTTCTTTTCCCTTCTCATCAGTTGTAATCTCCTCCTACAATTTAGGAGATGACTCTTATATTTGGAATGAGAAATAGGAAGAAATCAAGGAATTTTTACCCAAAAGAAACTCAAACAGGAGGAGGAGACCACCTCGAATCGGTCTCAGTGTTCGCTCTCTATCTCTCTCTCACGGCAGACTCACCCGAGTATGTTCTTTTCATTCATATCTTTTTTAGGTCCACCGTAAGGTATCAAAGCTAGGTTGCAAATGGCCGACGGTACCCGCCTCGAAAAAAATAGATGAAACCCTTAATCTTCTACACAAAACTTTAGAATTCCGGGCCAAACAGATGGATGAAATGGTCGGCCAGATGGCTGTTGTGAGCAACCGTTTACAGACAGTCGATACTCGTCTTGACGTACTATCCAATGCCCACTCCATTGACGCTGGAGAATCATCAGTGGGTCCTCTCAGAGGGCCACAACTGAAACATAGTGATACCGACCTAGGCTTCAAAGCTCGGTCAACACGTTTGGAATTTCCAAGATTTGATGGGATTGACCCTTCGGGTTGGACTTATCGTGCGGAACAATTTTTTCTCCATCAGTAGACTCCTTTAACTCAGCGATTGTTGATAGCTTCGTACCATCTAGAAGGGAAGACCTTGCAATGGTTCCGTTGGATGGAGCGGTATAATGCCATTGTCAGTTGAGACGATTTCACTAAAGGGTTGATGACTCGCTTTGGCCCATCCCTTTACGATGATACAGTGGCCACCCTCACGAACCTGAGGCAAACATCATCTGTTGAAGATTATCAGACATGGTTTGAAGAGTTGGCTAATCGTACAAGTGGGCTCAACGAAGCCTTCATGATTTGTTGTTTCCTAGGAGGTTTTAATGAAGACATCATGCTCAGTGTACGCATGTTACAACCAACAACCTTATCTGATGCAGTTGGGTTGGCTCGCCTCAAAGAAAAGAAAGTTAATGCAAGGAAGCGCAAGTCACAGTTTGAGATTGGGCTCTCGAGCCAAACTCAGCCTGAGGGCACTCCAACAGTTCCAACGTCGCCCATGGAAAGGCTCACCCTTATGGAGATGAAGGAACGGAGGTCTAAAGGCTTCTGCTATAACTGTGATGAAAATTCACACCCGGCCACAAGTGCCGGACGCAAAAGTTGTACTTATAGGAAGGTCAGTGGTCTAAGGAGGAAATTGAAGGAGAACCGTACAACGACTCCAACACTGAAGAGGATATAGGGGTCCAACTGGAAATATCTTTACACGCCATTACCGGTGGTCATGCATCGCAGACCATGTATGTGAAGGGTTTTGTTGGGCAAATACTTGTTACGGTTTTGATCGACTCAGGTAGAACCCATAATTTCATCACTCCTTGGGTGGCAAGCAGGTCTCGTGTCCACACCATCTCTGATCAGCCCTTTGATGTGGTCGTAGCTAATGGCGAGCGTATTAAGTGCCAGGGAATGTGTAAGGATGTCAAGCTCTCTGTCCAAGGTTTAGACGTCATAGCTAAATTTTATGTCCTTCCCTTGGGAGGGTATGAGGTGGTGTTAGGTGCACAATGGCTTAGGACATTGGGACCCATTACTTGGGATTTCCAATGCCTCACGATGGCTTTTCAAACAACAAACCGATCTTACATTTGACAAGGCAATGGAGTGCCTAAACTGAGAATTATGGAAGCCGAGATGGCCAAGAAGTGCAAGAAACAACCACCACCTCAGCTTGTTTTGTTTGTCAAGGGCACTGCCCAAGTGGAATCTGTGGACTTGAAGTTGCGAAGCTGTGTTGAAGCTTTGCAAACTCTAAAAGATAATTTAGAACAGGCTCAAAGTTGCATGAAACTGTATGTGGACAAAATAACCCGATTTCGTCGTCGCGGACGATGACGGTTTTCAGTTGAGGGGAATGTTGTATACCTCAACGACTCAGGGATCGGCAATTCAGAAGAGGAAATTTTGGCTGGATCTTCTGGGTAGGCATCTTCTGGTTAGGCGTTAGCTTGCTTAAGTTGACGTATTAGATTTTTGAATAAATTTGATCTATTAGATTAGATAGGATCTAGTTTGAATTTTAAATTTGAAATTTGTATTTTCTAATCAATTTGATCTATTAGATTAGATATGATCTAATTTGAAATTTGAAATTTGTGTTTTCTTTTCCTTTCTCATCAATTGTAATCTCCTCTTCCAATTTAGGAGAGGACTCTTATATTTGAAATAAGAGATAAGAAGAAATCAAGGAATTTTTACCCAAAAGAAACTTAAATGGGAGAAAGGAAACCACCTCGAATCGGTCTCCGTGTTTGCTCTCTCTCTCTCTCATGGCAGACTCACCCGAGTCTGTTATTTTCATTCATATCTTTTTCGAGTCCACTTTAGAGAGCAACGCAGTTAGGGAGAAGAAGAAGGGGGACTGAGGAGGAGGCTTACATCGAAACCCAAGAGAGTAGATTCTTTCGATGTTGAAGCTACGGGAATTGCTGATTCTCATTTAAATAACTCAAAGGTATGTTCTTTTGTTCATCACTTGTCTTTTATATCAGAGGGAAACCTTTTTAGCTGTCACTGCATCTAAATGGTAAAAGGATGAGGTGAGTGCTGCATTTTATCAAAAAAATAAGAATCAACAGTCCATAGATGAGTTTGAAACATGCATATTCTATGATTTCATCACTGTATTACATTGCCTTGACTTAGGATAGGGGTTTTCTTTTCTTCCTCTTCTTCTTTACATGGGTTTTGATTTGGGAATTTCTAGCTTCCATTTGGTTCATCTATTGGGACTGTTTGGTTTATTATTTTTTTTGCTTTCATAAACATTTTTTTACTGTTTGGCAAATGTTTGCTTATTTAAACATGAAAAGATTTCACTTATTGGTACTAATTATTTATGTTCAATATGTTATGCTATTTTTAACGTGGAATGAATTCTAAGATTTACTATTGAACATGCTATTTGTTGGTTATTTTTGTGTGAGATATTGTAATTTTTGGAGCAATATGGCACAACGAATTGAAGAGTGACAGGGACAAGTATGGACTGAATGGTATCAATCTGTTCTTTGTCCAAGCAAGTTTGGTGGCTTTAATACTCCATCACCATGTTTCGTCATGTTTCTTCCTTGCTTTGGACAGATTCTTTGAATGGAGTTTAACTTTCTCCATTTCAACATTTCTATTGATGTTTCTAATATAATTTTGGAAGATAGATTTTCAAAATTTAGTTTGCTATGGTAAAAAACATATGGGTATGATGCAGATTCTGTTATGACAAATGGTCATCATCTTGTTAATCATCTGCATATTTGGTTTTTGCTCAAATGTCATAGTTTGGACTGCTCTGATTGGCATGTACTTGAAATGTTCATGTTTGGGTGTTTCGAGAATGGTTTTTGATGAAATGTCTGAGAGAAATGTAGTTACATGGACTAACATGGTTAATGGATATGCACTTCATGAGTGTCCTGGTGAGGCAATGGTTTTAGTTAGAGAGATGAGGCTTTTGGGTGTTTAGTTGTAATACGATGACATATACTGGTCTGCTCAGTTCTTTTTCTGGTTCAAAAGGTTTGTATCATGGGAAACAAGTCCATAGTCTGGTGATTCGAGAAGGCGCTTCAATGCTTTGCTAAACTGAGAAGGGCATCATCTATAGATACAGACTATTTCACATTATTGGACTCCTTTCTGTTGGAGATAGGGAGAGAATTGAGAACACCACACTGATTTGTAGATGCAAACAATTAGTTTTTGCTCTATCTTTTAACTTTAATTACAGACCAATTTATAGAAAAGATAATAACATAGTGGGCATCCCCACTTTCTTAGAATAAGTACCTACAAACACCATTAGCTCACTAACACAACTAACCATAAAAAGTCTAGGGACCTATTGCCACAACATAGGACACCTCACTAACAAACATGGGACACATACTCTTTATGTGTAGGATACCTAATCTCACATTCATGAGACTAACAACCCACATCCTAAATGATGGGGTAGTGGGATGACTCACAAAACAAACCATGACTCAACATGAGACTAAGTCAAGTTAAGAATGGTGGAAATCAACCTATTAAGGTAGATTTGCATCATCAATTCTCATCACTCCCCCTTGATGTAAAACTGGAAACAGTGAGAGAAGATCTGAATTTCACGAACTTCGGATATGAGAGTGCCTTGGTGAACCCATTTGCAACTTGATCATTAGTTGAACAAGATCATGCCTTCTGCAACAACATTTCGAATAAAGTGGTGACGAATCTCAATATGCTTCGTTCTTCCATGGAAAACTGGATTCTGTCATTGAGATTGTAGCCTTGTCATCACAATAGATCTCTCTCGCCTCATTTTGAAAATGGTGCAAGTCTTCCAAGTCAAGTTAAGAGTGGGGGAGAGCAACCAATCAAGGTAGATTTGCATCATCAATTCTCATAACTCCCCCTTGATGCAAAACTGGAAACACTGAGAGAAGATCTAAATTTCACAAACTTCGGATATGAGAGTGCCTTGGTGAACCCATCTGCAACTTGATCATTAGTTGAACAATACTTCATCACGATCATGCCTTCTGCAACAACATTTCAAATGAAGTGGTGACGAATCTGAATATGCTTTGTTCTTCTATGGAAAACTGGATTCTTTGTCATTGAGATTGTAGCTTTATTATCACAATAGATCTCTGTCGTCTCATTTAAAAATGGTGCAAGTCTTCCAAAATCCTTCGCATCCATATGGCTTGACAGGCTGTTGACGAAGCCGCAATGTATTCAGCTTCAGAAGATGATAATGCAACTTCTTTTGCTTCATAGAGATCCATGAAATAGCTCCTCAACCAAGACTGAAAACAAATCCACTTGTCCTTTTTCTGTCATCTACAGAACCAGCCCAATCACTGTCAGTAAAACCAAGTAATTTAAAATGACCAATTGGTTTATACCAAATCCCATAATTGCTTGTTGCTCAGATATAACGAAGAATCAGCTTTGCTGCTCCAAGATGATGCACAAAAGGGTTATGCATAAATCTTGACACCAAATTGACAGAAAACATAATATTTGGACGAGAGTGAGTCAAATACAGCAATCCTCCAACCCTACCTCTAAAAAACTTTTCATCTGCCTTTGCAGTCCCATCATTCACAGTCAATTTCTCACTTGTGTTCATGGGAGTAGAAGATGTCTTGCAATTCAACATATTATATTTCTTAAGCAAATCTAATGCGTATTTTTCTTGAGAAATAAAAATACCATCATTAGTTTGCTGAACTTGAAGAACAAGAAAATAATGCAATTATCCCAAATAAAACATATAAACTCATGCATCATGTTCTCCTTTAATTTTTTGATAAGAATGCTAGAAGATCCAGTAAATATGATATCATCTACATAAACACACACAATGAGAATATCACCATTATCTTTCACCTTCACATATAAAGTGGTCTCATTATCACTTCGGTGGAACCCATTTTGACGAAGATAAGAGTCAAGCCTACTATACCATGCTCTTGGGGCTTGCTTCAATCCATATAAAGCTTTCTTCAGTTTGTAGACTTTCTCCTCTTTTCCTTTGACAACAAATCCCTGTGGCTGTTCAACATACACATATTCTTCCAAACAACCATTTAAAAATGCAGATTTAACATCAAATTGAAAGATATGCCATTTCATTTGAGCTGCTATATCCAAAATAAGTCTAACAGTTTCAAATCTAGCAACGGGAGAATATGTGTCAAAGAAATCTATTCCATGCTTTTGAACATACCCCTTTGCAACAAGTCTTCCTTTGAATTTTTGCATAGTTCCATCTGCATTGTACTTCACCTTATAGATCTAGTTCACTCCAATTGCATTTTTTCCAGGTGGTAAGTCTATTACCTCCCATGTATTATTTTTTTCAATTGCAGCCATTTTTTCTTTCATAGAGTTCTCCCATTCTTCTTTTCCTTGTGTCTCCTCATAATTCACAAGTTCTGCGATCATAAGAGCAAAAGTGCATGATTCATAAATCTCTTTCAAAGATCGAAACTTACGTGGAGGTGTATCAGTATCAAGAGTACGATCAATGTTGTTGATGTCCTCAGTATTTTGATTCCTTGGAGAAACCCTCACAAAAGAACTTGGAGATGGAGAAGCTTGAGGTAACATTGTTTTCTCCTTTAACTGTCAACTTCATCTTCTGCAGATGGCACATGCTGACTTTTTTCTCCTTCCCAATTCCGGAAGTTTTTTTCATCAAATATAACATCTCGAAGAATAATTAATTTTTTTGTTTTTGGATTATACAACTGATAACCCTTGGTTCCATCATTATATCCAACAAAAATACATTTTTCACTTTTCTTATCAAGCTTGGTACGATGACTAGAGTTAATCAAAGAATAAGCAATGCTAACAATTTTTTTTTAAAAAAACTCACATTAGCTTTTCTTTCCACCAAGCTTCGTATGGAGTTTTGTTGTGCACTACCTTTGTTGGAGATATGTTTAGGAGAAGGCAGATTTTGCGACAGCTTCTGTCCAAAAATCATTTGGAAGTCGTTTTTCATTTAACATGCTTCTATCCATTTCAACGACTGTCCTGTTCTTCCTTTCAGCGACCCCATTTTGTTCGGGAGTTCTCTTTACTGTCAAATGCCTGCGAATACCATTTAGCTTGCAAAAGGAACCAAATTCATTAGATAAGAATTCTCCCCCTCTGTCAGTTCGAAGTGTCTTTTTGACATACCCACTTTCCTTTTCAGCAAAAGCTTTAAATTCTTGAAACATTTTAAATGCCTCTGATTTGTAAGTAAGAAAGTAAACGCAACTCATGCGAGTATATTCATCAGTAAATAGTATAAAATACCTACTCTTATTTAAAGATAAGGCATTTGTTGGACCACATATATCTGCATGTACAAGTTCTAGAGGCATCTTGGCTCTCCAAGATTTTCCAATTAAAAATGGTAAACAGTGTTGCTTCCCATAAATACACCCTTCACAAACAATAGAAGGCAAACCAAACACTATCTTTTTCTGACTTAACAATTTCAACCCATTAAAATACAAGTGCCCATAACGTAAATGCCAAAGCCTTGAATCATTATTAGCACTAGCAACCAATGCACAATCATCAATACATGAGAGATCAAGATGAAACATCTTGTTCTGAGTCATGTGGATCTTAATAAGAGGTATATCCGATTTTCCTTTTTTAATTTCACACATATCACTGTGAAATGAGACTGAATATCCTTTTTGAATCAATTGACCAACACTTAGCAAGTTATGAGCTAAACCATGAATATAATAAACATCATAAATCAGGCCTTTAATACCTGACTTAGCCTTAACTGCAATAGTCCCCTTGCCTTTTATTTCAACTCGCTTATCATCACCAAGCCGAACTTGCAATTTCAGAGATTCATCAATGCTATGAAAAGTGCTTCTGTAACGCCCCGCCCTTTTCGGGATTCAGAGTCTAATTTTTTTTTTAAATAATATAGTAAAGCTGGAAGAGGGCGGACGACGTCACGACGCGGGCTAAGTCCGAACTTCCAAAGTCCGACCCTTAACTGGCCACCCATGTGTGCAGGGACTAAGACCATGAAAATCGATCCACACATGGAACTAAATAAATCATGCGGAATAAACATAACTGATTGCGAAATAAATCAAATATGCAGAATTATAATCAATCCTCAGACTGCTCCATTCTCAGATAGCAAAGTACAAGTCATAATTACTTAAAAACTAAACCTTCATTCAAACTTAAATCAAACCATAGCAGTTATCTACATTAATACATATCCATGAAGTTTGTCCAAATAACAATAAATAATAATAATCCATTCCAACACCCAAGCTCCTATGCTTGGCTTCCTTCGCGATCCTCAACCTTTCCTTTTCCTGCATCATCCTCTAAGGATAGAATTAGGGCGTTAGATCAACGCGCCCAGTAGGTTTTCCGATCAGGGCTACCATATGGTTAGTATATAAAAACATGCATATATCATAATATTTTATCATAAAAAACATCTGAAATCAATGCTATGTATGTAAATGCAAATGTAATGAGTCCCACCCATCACAAGTATACATAGCTATCACTTACGAGACTTTCATGTCAAGGTAATCTAGAGTACTCCTCATTTCCTCTGGATAGGACTCTCATGTCAAGGTAATCCACAGTACTCCTCATTTCCTATGGATAGGACTCTCATCGCCTAAGGAGGCCCCACAGATACATCACGGGCATACCGACAGAGTGTGGGCTTCGGCTTCCATAATCATCACCCCATGCCATGCATGAGATGTCAATGAATATATGTCATTTGTAAATATATATCTCATCATTCAAACCAATTTGAAACATAACAATAACAATATAGCTCATAAAAACCATGATAAAACCAATTATAAAAGTGGTTACAAGTAGGTAGGAAACCTACAGAAAAGTTCACTTAAATGTCCTTCTTCTTAAGCGTCACCCGATCACAACTCGTGCGCCGTTCAAGTTCCGTCACCTTGTTTATATAACAGCAAGTCAATATACTATCATTTAATTTCCATTTACGTCTAAGTCCCAAAAACCATCTTGTGGGGTTCGGCCATACCCCATGGCCGAACCTCACCCACTTTGAATTTGTCCTTCCTTTGTTTTGGATCAATACCATCCAAATAACTTTATTTAAACACCTTATATTACCAATTATACCTTGGTAGGGTTCGGCCATACAACATGGCCGAACCATACTTTGGTTTGACCCCTCTTTTAGGTCCTTTAATCATTTTCATACATATTTACAATAATGCCACTAGGCTAAGCCTTGTTTAATTTTTCTTAATAACCAAGGTTCATAATAAATCCACCTTAGTGGGGTTCGGCCATACAACATGGCCGAACCTCACCACCTTAGATTTGGTCTTTTCTTTAAACCCTAAGTCCACAATCATCCCCCATGGGATTCTTCATTTTTGGCCATAATTACATCCTTGCCACTCATTCTTCCCATGGTTAATCACCTTTCATATATGTGTGTTCATAACCCTAACTGATCCATAAACATGGATCCATCCATGCCTTATCAATCATGACACAAAACCCATTATATATCAGCCATTCCCTTGACTTAACACCCATTCACTTAAACATGCCTAGATTCACACTTAACCCATGAAATGACCCATAAAATAGGTCATGGGGTTCGGCCATACACCATGGCCGAACCCATGATGTTATTTCCCTCATTTTTCTTGGATCTTTTACTGCCTTTTAGATCCACAGCAATGTTTAAAACCATTTATCATTTCCAAGCATGTTCTTAACTCTAAACATCCCAAAAGGTCCATGGGGTTTGGCCATACACATGGCCGAACCTTATGGTTCCCTTGGTTCAATCCTCCCATCCTTTATGTATGGTTCATATTCAACTTTTTAACCATAACTTATGATATGGTTTAGCCAACCAAAGGCCAACCTAAAACATCAATTTTTATTTCAAATAAAACACTTAAAAACCCTCATATAATGGTATGGTTTTATCTCTCCAAAAACCATACACAATTATCAAATCCTTTCATGGGGTTCGGCCATCCCTAGTGGCTGAACCCTATGCTCCAAGTTTGTATCCTTTTTAAACCTCATCATCATAATTTAAACCATTGATTAATTCGGCATAACATATATTTTGTGTCTCATTAAAACATGTAAAAATCTCCATGGTTTTGCATGGTTTTTAGCCTTCAAAAACCATCAACCTAACCAACTCTTTTCATGGGGTTCGGCCATCCAAAGTGGCCGAACCCTATGGTCCATGTTTTCTATATTTTTAAACATCACTATGCATAATTTAAACCTTTGGTAGATTTGGCCATACCATGGCCAAATCATGTTCCATTTAACCAACTTTATTAAACAAAATTCCATGGAGTACTTACCAATTTCCTTTGCTTTTATTATCTCCTATTGATCCTTGCTTTCTTCCTTCTTGCTTCCTTAGTCCTTAGCTGATTGGAAGCTTGAACAATGGTGAAAACACCAAAGGATAATTTGGCCAAGGAGGTAGGTTCTTTAGAGAGGGAGAGAGATGAAAGCTCCAAGCTTTTGCAATGTAAAATTCGGCCAAGAGTGTGGTGCACAACCTTTTATTAAAACAACCCTTGAACCTCTCATTCACCCTCATCAATCCTTGATCAAACCAAGGAGTCACTTGCTGCCAACCAAGGCATCCCTTGGCACTCCCAACGTTGGAGCTTGGGTTTCCATTATGAGATGGAAACCCTCCATATTCCCCATGAGATTTTATCTCATTTCATTAAACCTTATGCATGGGAAACACTCCATGCCATCAACGTGTGGGACCTATGTTTGGTGGTGTTTGAGACCAAGGCAACCCTTCACCTCTCCATTTGACTCACTTGACTTCAAGGTCCCTTTGATTTCCAATTTAACTCACCCAACTCATTAGCCCAACTCACTACATTTAATGCCATTCATTTAATGCACTTGAGTCAACTCCATTACTTAATTCAAATCAAACTCACTTCAGTCCCAACTCAACCTGATTTAACTCACATTTGAGCTCACTTGAGGGTTCACATGGTCAACCATGGTCAACATGGTCAACTCGACCCATTGGGTCCCCATTTAGCTCATTGACCCAATTGGCGCCATGACCCATTTATGGGTGGTTTAGTCATTTGAATGTGGTTTACACACTTGCATCAAGCCTACCCATTTATCCTTTACTTAATTCCAAATCAATTCAGCCTAACCCAATTAAAATTGAGCTCACCCAATGGTCAAATAAGTCCATCTTGACCCATTGGGTCCCAATTGAGTCCTTTAACCCAATAACCATCTTGACTCAATTAGATGTACATTACCCATCTAATCTAATTTGATCCTTATAATATGTACATTGGGTCTTAATTTGAACAATGGGCCCCACCATTTTCTCATCTACGAACCAAATCTTTTTAATTTACCATTCCAATGGCATTTTTGTAAATAATGATATCTTTGAAAAGTCGGGGTGTTACAACTTCTTTCTCCTGTCATATGGTTACTATAACCACTATCTAGAAACTGTATATCAGCCTTACTTTCTTTGTGACTTAGATAAGTAAGGAACAAATTACCTTCATCTTGTTTTTCTTCTATGAAATTGGCTTGTTGCTTGGCCTTTTTCCAATAGTTTGCCTCAATATGCCCGCATTGCTTGCAAAAATAATATTGCTTGCTTTTATAATTATGCTTTTGGTTGCTTTTATCACCATTTTGATGATCCCAACCAAATCTTCCTCGTCCTCTTCCACGACCACGATATCCACCTCTTCCTCGGCCTTGTCCTGCATGCTTATAATAAGAAGTATCTTCGACATTTTTGTCTTTCATAGAAATCTCCATCTTGGATTGAAATGCATGTCAATATTTTTCTCTGTTGATCTGTTCAACCTTTCTTCATGAGCTAATTATGAACCCATCAGTTCATTAAGAGAATTATTAGACAAATCCTTAGACTCTTCAATAGCAGTAACTAAATAATCAAACTTTGAAGGAAGACTCATTAAAACTTTTTCTACAACTTTCTGGTCTGAGATTATCTCACCAAAAGTTCTCATTTGATCTATAATAACAGAAAGTCTAGAGACAAAATCTTGCACAAATTCACTACCTTTCAAGAGAAGAGTCTCAAATTCTCTACGAAAAGTCTGAAGTCTCAGAGTGGTTATCTTGCTATCCCCATGAAATTCTTGCTTTAAAATAGTCCACGCTTTCCTTTGATTTGGTGTTCTTTAGAAATAACCTAAATATGAAAATCAAATTCTAATTCTTACAAATATGACTTTAAATTAGTTGTATTCCAATCTTAAGAAACGAATCTAAAAATTAGAGTATCATCATCTAAATCTAAAATCTAACCAATAATTCCAATTTAATTAAAGTAATGGCATTGATCTAGAATTTATAAATAATCTCAAACCAGTTTAAGAGAACAAAATTAAAATGCAATCAAATCAATCTCAACCTAGTACAAAAGAATTTGAGAGAATAAGAAAAGAATAAAGAATTTAATAAAAATAATGAAATATTCACATAATGTACAATGGAATTGAGACAAGTAATTAGGGTGACATATTATCCCTTTTAAAGATAAAATCATGGCCTAGACTATGAAATCTTCTAGAATTATTAAATATAAATTCATGTTCTCTATTTATTAAAATTATAATTAAGAAAATCATGATGTCCAATAAGTCAGAAATTTTCAATTCATTACTTAGGCTTGGGCAGAATTTCTACTCCCCTTTACGAATCTAAAAATAAACTACTCTTCGAAAAAACCCTTAGATCTGAAAAGGTTAAGTTCCACCGATCCTAAACGGGGTTCTATTTTGCTTGAAAACTCTTAAATTAATTTATTCCATAACATCTTAAAAATAATTAAAATAACATAAAAACAATCACCATAAAGTATTTAACAATTGGTAAAACCATAAATCTAAAGAAGCTACCATAAATGTCATTCAATTAAATTGGAAATTAAAATTACAATGCTTTGGAGTTTTTGCATCGAAGATATGAAATAAAAATAAAAATAAAAGAACTCACAGACAAAATTCTAATATTCTTTTCTCTTCTAGTCTTCTCAGCCTCCAGTCTTTGCACACCTTAGTTCCTTGTTCCAATTCAAATTTTACAATGCCTGAACCCCTTTATTTATAGTGCTCAAAAGAAACTGGATTAGGCAAGTCTTGAGAGAATTCCTCCATAATTCTCTCTCCAAAACTTTCTCCCAAATTCTCTCTTTTATTTATCCAAATTTACTATCTTTTCCAAGCCATGGTCGAATTTTGTAGATAAGGCACCATGATTTTAGGGATTTTGGATTAATTTGGAAAGTAGGGTGTAAATCCCGTTTTTCTACACATACACCATTTTGCAGCTCAATTTTGACCTTGTTAACTTCCGCATCACAAAATTTCATAAACTACAAAGTTATAGCCCTTGAAGTCTTCTTTCCAACACAAAAGAATAAATTCAATTGAACATCGGAGTGAAAAGTTATGGCTAAAATACGGAAACTGTGTCAAAATATTTCTCCTTCCAAAATTCACTGTAGTCAATCCAAATCCCATTTAAAATATTTCTCCTTCCAAAATTCACTGTAAATCCAAATGTTATTCCACAATATCATGAAAATTGACTTGGACTTGGATCCCATACTTGGACTTTATCTGGCCCGAAATATTGGTAGACTTTGGCTTATAAGCTTCAGACTCGAACAATGGGTCCATTTATATGTTTATAAATTTCTACCACTTTATAATTTAACACAGTCTAATTTTTTTTATTATAATTCAAACTCTCATATCCGGATTTGAACTATAATAATTTACAATAATTCCAAAATCAAATTAGGTGACAAAAATTATAAACTTTCCAAAAATAGAACTATGGCCCATTTTTCTACATTTTAATTCATTTTTCTTGTATTCTCACAAATACACTGCAAAACTCAAAAACTCCATTAAATGCATCTAATATAAACAAATCAAAGGCTAACTAATCCAAAATTAAATGGTAAAATAGTCATTTTTAGTGCTCAACAGGTGGCATTTGCAATTCAAGGAAAAACTGATTCTGACACAGCCTGCTGCAAAACAAGTAGAGCCTTTGCATCCTTATTACGAAACTCCTTCAAATCAGGTGACTTCTCCGATGCCTTATTAGGTGACTTCTCCGCTGTCTTGGAGCTCTCAGTATTTGTATAACCATTCTCAACTAGATCCCAATGATCTTGTGAAATAAATAATGTCTTTATCTTAATGCTCAAAAATTCATAATTTTCTCCATTAAAAATAGGCACTAAAGATTGTGAGAGGTTAAGAGTGTTCATACCATTCGACATGATGAATCAATCAGAACAAAAAACAAACAAACAAATACCTCTCTTTGATTCAACGAAGATCTGCTACTGCAACAGATCTTACAACCCAATACGCCCAATGCGAAAGAATCTGGCTCTGGATGCCAAATTGTTGGAGATAGGGAGAGAATTGAGAACACCACACTAATTTGTAGATACAAAAAGTTAGTTTTTGCTCTATCTTTTAACTTTGATTACACACCAATTTATAGAAAAGATAATAACATAGTGGGCATCCCCACTTTCTTACAAGAATTACCTACAAACACCATTAGCCCACTAACACAACTAACCATAAAAAGTTTAGGGACCCATTGCCACAACATGGGATACCTCACTAACAAACATGGGACACCTACTCTTTATGGGTAGGACACCTAATCCCACATTCATGAGAGTAAAACCCACATCCTAAATGATGGGGTAGTGGGATGACTCACAAAATAAACCATGACACAACATGAGACTAAGTCAAGTTAAGAGTGGTAGAGAGCAACCAATCAAGGTAGATTTGCATCATCAATTCTCATTTCTGCTCTGGCCGAAGGTATGCAAACCCATGTTCTAGTCTCTAAAACAGGGTATACCTTAAAAATTTTGTTCAGAATGGGTTTGTTTCAATCTACCTCCAATATCTTCTTGCTGTATTTTACTAGAGTCTAGAGACGCAATACTGACATAGACATCTTAAAATGTTGGCCAATATTTTGAAAATATTGACTGGTAGATTGTCGATATTGGTTGCTTTTAAACCATGGGATGAGTTTTGTCATCCTTCATCGAGTGGTCCTCATTTTGTCACTGCCAGGCATTGTGATCTAGTGAAGAACTCTCTCAGATTGCTATTATTGTATTATTGTCACAAAGGGGTTTTTTCCCTCTTATGGAGGTTTTTTGTGATTTTGGCTCCATAAACCTACCTACAGTCAGCCCAAACATCCAAATTGTAAATAATTCTGAGTTCACCCAAACACAAATATTGTAGATCAATGGCTTTATGTAATTCCTCAAGTACTAAAAAAACAAGATTAAAGTTTGATTCTCTTATAGATTGTTCTTGCCTGAAATAATTGCCTGCATTTTGTTGTTTCTCTTGGGACTCCGGGCTTCACTTTTGTTTTTGTTTTCTGCTTGGGTTGAGCCTGTGCAGTGTATGTCTTGTGTTTAATGTTCATGCTTTCTCATTATGAACTTGAAAAAAGGGCCACTTCACATCAACAACAAGAGGCAGTATTCAAGATTGTTTCTTTACATGGGTTTCTTCGTTTAGTATCTTTTTCTATATTGTAAATCCATTGTTGTCGTCTTTGAAGCTTAGTTGGTCATTTTTCCTATAATAAGCTCTAGTGGATGAAAATATGGATTATGATGCATAAATTTGGATGAAATTATTTTGATTTGGACTAATTGTATTTTTAAATGTGATTAGAACTTAATATAAATGAAATTTATTATACTTTTCTGCAGTATAATGTCTATGGTGGAGGGAGTGTGGGATTGATGGGCTTGATCTCTCAAACAATTTTGATCAGCAATTGGCGCAGGTGGTCTGCTTGCGATGCGAGCCCTCTTTTTGAAGCTAATCAGCTTGAGTATACATTTTATTTGAGTTTGCTTTCAGTGGATTGTAAAATTATTATTATCATGTATTTGTTTATCTCATGGAGGTTATAGTGTAAAAGAAAATGATATGAATTAAAAATTTCTTTTTTAATATGAATACTCAAATTATTGGGAAAAAGAAACAATTCAAAAAAATTTAAAAAAAAAAAATTGAAAAGTAGAAATTTATCTTCATTTTTTCTTTAAAATTATTTTAGGGAGCTACTCGTTGCACCTTTCATCCAATTTTTGTTTAAAATTTTGAAAAACTTAACAGATTTAGTTAGAGTTAATTTGATTGAAAAAAAAAATTGATTGAGCAATTCAAGAGTTATTTCAATTTTATTAAAATTTAATTAAATTTCTTAATATAATAGAATTATTAAATCTCTAAATTTCAAAATTTCAAACTCTGGTTTAGATTAGAATAAAATATCTGATTTATTGGGATTTTTCTGATAAAAAAAAAGATTAAAAAAATTGATTTTGGATCATGTATCATAATGGGTCGAAAAGAAGTAAACGAGCCTTTATCGTGCAGACGATCCGAGAAGCCTATCCGGCAGGGTCAGATCTTAGTATAATCAGACTCTATATTATCGGGCCTGGCCACGGACTATTCGATTATGTTATCGGGCCGGGTTGGACCTGGCTCCGTTTACATGCTCACTCAACCCATTTAATGCCATTTAAAATTTTGGTTCATTTGAAGACATTTTAATATCATTAAAGATAATTTGTAAGTAGGTAATTTTGAAGGTAGACAAAGAGTGGCTTAGAAAATAGTTCCATTTGTTGTCTTTTGGGAAATATGGAAAGAACGAAATAGGAGGATTTTTGAGGGTTAGAGGGGTAGTCCTAGAGAAATCTTTGAGAGGGCGAAGTGGCATTTGATAGGTTGGTTGTCCGTGTGTAATGACTTTAGGGGGCTAGGTCTTGAAGATTTTTACTTGTCTTGGGAAGGTTGTATGAAAGGGGTAGGCAGAGTGAGCAGACGTTTGGTTAAGTGGGCAACATCTCCATTAGGTTCTTATAAATTTAATGTTGATGGGGCAGCTTGGGGCAAATCGGGTCCGGCAGGAATTGGGAGAGTACTTCACGATGATAGGGGCAATATGTTAGCAACCTTTTCCGAATCTGTAGGGTCAATGGATTCAAACGAAGCTGAACTAAGGGCAATTAGGGGAGCACTTCAGATCTGGTCAAGGTTTAGGAGAGGAAATCTTATTATCGAAGGTGACTCAACTAGCGCTTTCTCCTAGGCTAGTAATAGGAAATTTCTCCCGTGGCGGTTGGCTGGTATTGCTAGGGATATTTGGAGCTTGTGCAATATGGGTAACACTTCCTTCATTCATACTCCTCGATCAACTAACTGTGTGGTGGATTTCTTTGCGAAAGCTGGTGTTCATTTTCAGTCTCCGGTGGTGGAATTCTTCACATCCACCAACCTCGAGACTTAGGAGGCTCGGACCCTCTTTTGGTTTTAGTTTGGGTTGACATTTTGTTGTATCTTTTTTCTTATTTCTCTTTTTTTATGTCTTCTTATATCTGTATATTTGTTCCTCTTCTTTGCTCTGAATATATTCCTCTTATACTCAGATCTTACTTTTGTACTCTTTTCCCTTTTTAATAAAATCCAGTGGTTAATGTTTCAAAAAAAAGGTAATTTTGAAAATTACTTATTTTGTTTCTATTAAAACATATTTACATGGATAAATTGATAGGGTTGGATAGAAGTTAAAAAGTCAACCCATGGGATAAACGGGTTATTGGGTTCAAGTTGGGTCAACTAAAATTGTTTATTAAATAAGTCAAATACTAAATCGAGTCCTTGATAGTGCTTTATAGTAGTAAATCCATCCATCTAACATTTTAATGGTAGAGTAGGATCCATCATTTGACTCGTTAAGGCTTAGGGTTTAGGATTTGACATGACTGGTTAAGGTTCTGAGTTTTACCCCTAACGTCTACTGAACCTAAGGGTGGCAATTTCTGACCCCACCTGCATATTGAAATAAACCTAACAAGAAAAGTTAGGGCTTGCATATTTTTGAGAGTTTAAAATAGACCTAACTCGAAGAGGGGTCTCAAACTGAACCTAAATAAAAAAACCCATTTAAGCACTTCATATTTTTTGTCCATTGGTTTTAACTCATGTATTCTACTCAAAATATTAAAAAATCTAAGCTTATTATCTCAATTTTTTCATAGTCCAATAGTCTCACATGAAAAAGAAGTCCTTGTTATCTTTATTAAAATAAAATTTTCTTTTTATTTTTAAAATATTCAACTTGTTATAATAATTTAATCCAATCAAGTGAAAATAAGTTGAATAAAATAAAATTTGATTAGGAAAGAATCAACTTAGTGATAAGAAATACACTCTTAGATATGCTCGGTGACTTATGGTGATTTCTATGTTTGCTCATGCAGAGGAACTCATATTGTAGTTTGGTAGAATTCTAATCATCAGAAAGTCACAAATGCTCTTTACAAGTGGATTCAAACATGTAATATATATATATATATATATATATATATATATATATATAAAACCATATTACATCAGAGTTACTCGACAAAAGCACATTGGTTTTATTACATGAAAGGCCATCGATTCATAGATCGCAATATCAGATTCATAAAATATCTTATATTCCTAACAATGTAAGTTCTCTCCTAATAGGTAAATGCATACACCTCTAATTCCCTTAGCAAAGCGCCGGAGGTTCGTCTGACCTGTTCCTTGGTAGGTATCTTGAAACCATAAGAGAGTGAGATAACTACCCCAGTGAAGAGAAACAACATACTTACACGCAACATGTTATATAACCTACTCACGTCATCAATCAACATGCAGTCCCATGGTAATAACATTAACATAGCATATAAAAGCATAGTTATAACATGGGGTTATCACCCTGAAACACATGACACAGTTATAACATTACAAGGTTCGACACTCAATCACATAATTATGTTAATAATCACACATGCATAACACCCTAAATACAAAATCATGATTATATCCCTATCACCCAAACAAGCAATCAAGATTATAACACACGGAGGGTCAACACCCAACCATAATCATAATAATAATAATAACATAGGGTTAGCACCCTAAGCACTCAATTTAACAATATAGGGGTATCTCCCAAATATGCAATCATGATAATGACAATCATATTCAATGCCCAAACACACTTATATTGGTGTGTCATGGAATGCATACGAATTGGGACGCTAGTCCACTTGTGTCTCAAACACTGAGGTCCCACGCCATTCCAACTTTATCTAAAATGCTAGCCTTTATTGTGCATACATTGTATTGCTGACTCTACGTCATTACTTTTGTAAGTCATGGCCCAGTACTACGAGCTATACTGCAGCCTTGGCATCTATTTCTATGCCAAGTACATCCAACACCTCTCGGTTCGATACATGTCGTATATTTTGCACACTGAGCATATGCGCCCGACGTTCATTCACACGAAGCACAAGCACTCAGCATCAGCACTTAGCAAAATCACTTGCTAAGTCACTCCGAACCAACTTTTAATAATAGCACTCAATGTTCAACCCATTCACCTAGATATCACATATGCCTAAAATGCGTACCTAGCATTTTAAATGACATGTATATCTCTCATGCATCCTTTACTAAGCATATGAATCAAGCATACAACATATGTTCCATTTATGCATGTACATCCTACTTCATGCACCTCAAAATGCATGATAAGCATAACATGATATTCATTTAGACATTCTTCGCATGGTATAATATAAATTTTAACATGTTATTCCAATAATAGACATATTAGCCAAACGTATCATCTCAACATGCATTTTTTCACATATATCAGCATGTTATCATCAAAGGTAGACTTATCTAGTAACAATATTATCCCGTACACCCAGCATATGTTCACTCAGTAATTATTCCACCTGGTTCATCATACATTTTTACATTTTAACATGTTATTCTCTAATCTAACACGAATTTACATGATTTTCTTCACAAAGCAATATAGCAACATAGTATAACATGCATATCTATTTCTGCTAAAAAATTATCATTTAGATCATTCACAAAATATTTACCTTTAATGGCTAAATAAGAATACAATATCATAATAGTATATATTTACTAAAAAAGAGGTCAATATATATATATATATATATATATATTTATGACTTTAAACTTAATTTTTATAACCAAATAACGTTCAAAAGTGGTGAAAGTATTATGGCTTTTAACTTAATTTTTATAACCAATAACGTTCAAAAGTGGTGAAACTACCACAACACTTAGTCCCTCATACCCTAAAGCTGAAAAAGATCACCACATTCATCCTATCATGCATTCTCTAGAATATATCATTCTCATCAACATAGAATTGCATGATAAATATTATAAGCATGTAATTATAACAAACATGCATACTGATCCACAAAAATCAGCTTTTAAAGTATTACACTCAGTCACTTTCCACATCATGAAATATATCAATTACCAAAAGAAAATGTCTAAAAGTAAATAACGGAACATGAAATAAAACCGTAAATATTGGAAAGTAACAAAAATCAGTAAATTTCCATTTTACCCTTTTTATATTCTTTAGTTATTCAAGTCCTCTACATGATTTTGTCCCATCTGGAGATTGGGGAAGCCTCACCTGCTCAGTCCAAGAATTTATTCAATGTTCTCAATTTTGACTGCACACGACCAGATTCAAGTCTAGACACATAAGATGTGTATGCAGTCTCAACCGGATTCAAGTTCGGAAACAGTAATCGCGCTTGCAGTAACAATTATGCCAAGTATTATTACATTCAAATATACACCAAGCCAAATACATCCTTGAAGTAAACTCACTAAGCCTATTACATTCATAAGATAAATATATCAAGTCAAATACATACACTAAGTATACACATACACGGAGTCCAAGTTGGAGACTGATGATCGCACATACTCATCTAACTAAAAACTAATCTCTCTGCACATGACTGGGCCCCATACTGTGTTTATACGGCTAATCATCGGATTCCATACACTCTTTCATGCTTAAGTTCTGCATTCAGAATTGACAACTATATCCCTTACATATAAGCAGTGTCAGCATGACTTTCTAATCGCGTTCACGTCTTTTTCATCAATTTTAGGTCCACGGGTCCCATCGCTGTCGTAAAGTTAATGGCATTCCTATTTTAGCGCTTAATGCAATATGAGATATATTTTGAAATTAAAACGTGTGGTTAAATCTTCTCACCGTAAATGGAGTGTTTCTGAAAGAAAGACTGAAAGCATTAAAATTTGTGTATAAGTAAATGCATAAAGCATAGCGTGTAAAAACACAGGTAGATAAATTGCGAAATTGAAACCTTAAAGTAAAAGCGTAAAATGTAAGAAAATACGTAAAGTAAATAACACCTAAAGCGGGGTGTTTTAAAGGGAAAAATAAAATAAAGTATTTAGTGCCTTGTCTCGGATCTTCCCCAGGCAGAGCCTCCGGTAAATCCGAGTGTTCAGCCCAGAAATTTGCAGAAAGCAGTAAAAAAATGTCCGAAGGTTCGGCAAGCGTTCGGTGCTAAGTCTCGAGCGTCCTTAGGTAGAGCATCCAGTAAACCCGAGTATGGTGCACGAAAAACTTGTAGAAATTGGGAAATAAATTCTATCTAATGTCTTCGACTAGTCCGAACAAAAGGTTAGGCACTACAACATGTTCGGCTCTGAGAGGAAAAAATGACAAAGAGGTTTGCAGAAAGAGGTATTGTAAGTGTTCGGTGCTGGGCTTCGAAATTCCCGATTTCAATCTTCGGATTTCTTCGAGATTTGCCTCTTAAGCTTGGAAGACTTGCAGAATCCAAAGCACTTTAGGTTATCTTTAAAGTGACAGAAACAACCAAATGACGAAAATAAATGAAAAATGAATTGTAAAAACAAAGGCTGAGAGCTCTTGGGTCGAAACTCTAGCGCAAAGGTCTCGGACTTCAAATACAGAACACTATCGAAGTTTTGATGAGCAAACCATCAGAATTCTGATAAAAATAAAATTTCTCCAATTTTTTTCCTTAAGGTCGGAACTCTGACCCTAAACTATTGGACTTCTGATAATGGAATTCTGATAAGGGATTATCGGAAGTGATGAGCACAGGAAAATGACTATTTTACCCTTACATTTGGACTAGTTAGCCATTGTTTTGTATGTTTTAAGATATGTTTAATGGGATTTTGGAAGTTTTGTAGGATTTATAGGGAAATACAACTTATGAGAATTCAAATGATGAATTTTGCAATTTATGGACATAAGTTGATATTTTTGGAAAGTTGAAATTTTTAATAATTATTTTACCACAATTTGAGTTGTTTTATTTGTAAACTAATTAATTCAAATCCATTTATGAGAGTTTGGATTAATTTAGTCATTTTTAGAATTGAATGTAAATGGTGAAATTATTAGATTTTCCATAGTTTGAAAAGCCTAATTATTAAGCCAATTAAAAAAAACCCATGAAGAAATCCACATGTGTGAAGTCTATTTTCATCATCTCAAGATACATATCAGGAAATTTGAAATTTACAAGTCATTATGAGAGGATTTTCCGAGTGGATTAAGGAAAAAGAAAGAAAATAAGAAGTGGAGAAAAAGAAGGAAGGTTTGACACAACTTCAGTATTTTGGCCATAATGTTCCACTTCGATATCCGATTATATTAATTCTTTTTAGGTTGGAAAGAAGATTTTAAGGGACACAAGTTTGTAGTTTACTACATTTCGTGATTCAGATGTTAACTAGTTCAAAATTGAGCTTCAAGGTGGTAAATGTGTAAAAAATGGGATTTTGCACCCACTTTCCTTGCAATTTTTTTATTGTTTTTTCCATCTCCTTGCCTTTTTTAAGCCATTTCATATTTAGCATAAACCAGATCAGCCCTCGAAATGTGCCTTACTTTATTTAAATCTTTAAATAAAAGCCATTCACTCCATCTCCTTTCATCTATTAATATTATCCCTCTCCCATTGAGAAAATTGAAATTGGCTGAAGAAATTGAAGGATTGTGCACAGTAGAGGAGGGAAAGAAGAGAAGAAGAGAAAGTTTGGAAATTTTGATTTTCACAAGGGTTTGAGGTTGGTGGTTTTTAATTTTCCATAGTATTATTTAGTTCTCTTAATTATGAAATCCTTTGTTTTGTGATTCTAATTTCATATTTTAGTAATAAGAGAAAGGCATGATGAAATATTTAGTCTATGGTTTTCCAATTATTCAATTGATGTATGGTGATTATTTGATTTTATTTTTATTCTTTAATTAAGTCTATGTGTAGATTTATTTTAAGTGTTTCAAATTAAATGTGATGGAAATTTAGATTGAACAGACTTCCTTCTTCAATTTAAGGCTCTTATTTTAAGAGTGCAATGAAATATTTTAGATTTGGAGAAAAAAATTATATTCTATTTATTCTAAGGTTTAATTTGAGATTTTTAATTTAATGTAATCCATAGATTTAATTTTTAGAATAATTATGAATGAAAATTTTGAGTGCATGATTGGTGATTTACATGAGCTCTGTATTCTAGGCCGTTGTTTTATTTTGAAAGTATGGAAAATAATGCTTCCATGATTCTTTGAGCCAGTTCCACTGTAAATATGTACAGAGGTAATTTTGGCGTTTTTAATTTTATTTTTATTTATAAAATTCAATTTTTTTTTTAAATTGGAGAATTAGGTTGGTAATTAATTTATTGCATCTTTATTTTGTATTCTAAATTAGGTTAAGATTATTTATAATTTTTAGATTAAATACACTATATTAATTGAATTTAGGTAAATTTTGATTTTCCATTAAAATTATATCTTAGTAATTGTTAAATTCTATTTTTAGATGTTGTTTCTAATTTGAGACCTTGTTTTCTTTTTTTAGAATTTTTTTAATTAAAATTAAATTTCCTAGATTAGAGAAATAATTCCATATTAAAGATTTATTTCCATGATTTTCTAGACTTTTTGAAATATATAATTCAATGCTATATTTTTCACGGATATATTTTTCTAAGTTCCGATGGGTTCGACCTCGCACTCGTAAGCTATATTATAAATGATTCACGCACTTGTGAGTAAAATTTAAAACACTATAAGGTTTTGGCGCTTTTGCCGGGGAACTTAAAAAAATAGTCATTGAATTATTTATTTCTTTGAAAATAATGTTAATTTTAGAAATATCTATTTTTGGCAACTCTTTAAAACTAGAAGTTTCTATTTTTCTTAGAAACTCTAATTTTAGAAGGTTACCTTATTTAGAAGTTTCTAAAAAAATACAAATCAGGAGATTATCTAAATTTGGAATTACTGCTAAATTTAGATTTTATTTTATTTTTAGAGACTTCTATTTTTAGAAACTTCCAAAAATAACAACTTTCTCTTTTTAGCATTTTCTAATCTTAGAATTTTAATCTTATTTAGTTACATTCTATTTTTAGAAAATACATCTAGATTTGGAAGGTTCTCGTTATAGTGATAAATAAAAAAAAAAAATCATGGAACGACTTTGGACTTAAATGAAATATTTATAACTTAAAAATCTAATTTTGATTAATTTGGTGGATGTTAATCTAGAGATTTTTATGGTCTTAATTTAATTTATAGTTCTTAATTAGGTTTATATTATTTAATTTCCTCCACTAGTTATAACATTAGGAAATTGCATTTAGTTTAGGATCATGCATTTTTTTTATAAGATTTAGAATCTTCACTAAAGTTTGTGGTGTTCTATTTTGCAGGAGATCTTAATTGCGTGCTCTAAAATTTCTGAATTTGAGCACCATAGGCCAAGGTAAGTGCCTAAATCTTTTTTCTTTAAATTTTTAATTTTTCATACATTCATATAGCTTTTCTTAGGGTGTTTGAATTTTATTTTGCATTAAAAAAATAAAAAATTGCATATTTAATTTGTTCATGCCTATTAGCGTGTTAGTCTCATGCATTAGTCTAGTTGTTTGATTATTGTTTACATATTTGCTTCCAGTATTGCATTGTAAGATTAGATAGTATTAAAAAAAAAAAAACTTGGGTGAGTATTTGATAATTAGATTATGATTTGATCGTTTTATTTTGTGACTTTGTTTGTAAGTCAGTCTAGGTTAGGTTTTTGAATTTTGTGTGACTCTTTAAGTCTGTGTTGAGTCTATCTATGCTGAGTCAGTCTTTGTGTGTGTCGATGTTTGACTAGTTTAGATTTTCACTTTTGTTGAGTCCGTTTTTGTGTTTTTTGTTGTAAGTCTAGAGTCGTTGTTGTTGTTTTTGTGTTTGTTTGTTTTGTAGTTTGAAATAATAAAGTCATCTCAAGTATTTCTCAACTCAAGTTGTTTTATTTTGATATTTTCTTATAATTTACTAATGCGCAGGTACATTAGGGAACATTGAGGACAATGTTCAATTTAAGTTTGAGGGTATTGGGGCTTTTGTGTGTTTTGTTTTAGAGTTATTTTGAAAAGAACAAAAAAATTGTGTCTGTGTTAAAAAAAAAATTGAAAAAAAAAAGTTTTTCAGCATTAATATGTGGATAAAAAAAATTTATATCTTGTTTTTCGAATTGAATTTTATGAAATTTATGCTTGGAAAATCTTTGCAACAACCATGTTAATACCAGTGGAGACTTGTAACTTAGTGAGCTTTTGAGCTATTCGACTTTTCAGAGGGTTATATGTAAATTCTTTTTTTCTTTGATGTGCGCATAATTATTATTTTTGAAAGATCTCATTATTCCTATGTTTTTGGTCATATATTGGGAATGAAATAAAATATTGGATTATTACACCTGAAATGTTTCTGAATTTATTTGAAGCTAATAAAATATTCATATGAAGTTTGGGGAGTGATATAGGCCATTATTTTGGATCGATTGAACCTTTGAAGCCCACCTATTTTGGTCATATTATCATGTTAGTTCCCACTTTTGAGCATTGAATGTAAATTTAGCCTATTTTATTGATTAAACATGTTATCCATATCCAACTCTAGTTGTGGAGTTTGAGCTTACATTGAAAAATCTACGACGGATTCTAGGGCCCGGAAAAGGTTGGAGATGATTGTTATTGGGATGGTACTCTAACAAAATATGGCAATTGAAAAAAAAAATGATACAAAAACAAATCAATGAAAAAAAAAAAAGAGAAAAGAGAAAGGGAACATCCGTACATCAGAAGAAGGATGTGAAAAAAAATGAAAAGAAAGAAAAAAAAAAGAGATATTGAAAAACTATACTGTAGTGACCCGACCCGGAGTAGCGGGTCAGCAGAAGAAATGGGTAGAATTAGTTAGAAATTGACATTGTTTTATTAGTATATTATTTTATTTTATTAAAATTATTTGGGAAAAATACACCTTCTCCTCAATTAGATTACACGATTTAATATTTCACTTTGATTTGAAAAGAGCTAATTAAGAGAAAGGAAGATTTAATTAAGGATTTAATTATCAAAAAAATAAATAAATTAAAAGGGAATGTTAATTAAGAGATGCATTGAGTAAATTGATCAGAGAATAATTTAGTATTTGTATTTCAAGTAAAATTGATTAACTTTGAAAGTACAAGTGTACCCATGTCTTAGTCGAATTTAATATTCTTTTGGTGTTTAGAAAGTTATAAATTTTAGAAAGAGAATTTAATTAAATAAATTATTATTAGAGAGAAATTAAAATAACCAAATAAATAAAATTTAGAAAGTTGATTAAAAACAACAAATTAGTGTGACCCATAGGTTTATCTTCCTTGGGTGCATTAATAGGAGAGGAATTTCCCTCTTTATCTTATTTTTCCCATTTAGAAAATTCTGAAATAATCGGGAGACAAAATTAGAAAACCAATTAAAGGTCCTCTCGATGGTTGAATATCACAAAGAATATCCTAATCTAATTAGGAAACCTACCCAATGGAAACTACCCATCCAAGGATCCCTAAATAACTAAGTTCCATTCGGAATCCCAATTCTCATTCTATCTCGTTTTAGATTGAAATTACCCCTCATAAACTGTCCCCACCCCAATTGCTCTCTCTTGCATCCTCATCTTCGCTTCCCTCTCTCCAGCAATATCCCTCTTTTACTCTTTCTCTGAAGACCAGCCTGTTACTGTGGGTTTCCTCTGTCTCTTCCCTCTTCGTCTCCAACCAGACAAGAGGCCCTAATTTCGTTTTCCAAAACCCAGGACAGCCAGCCTAGTGCCTTGGTTCACCACAAGATCCCAGGCAGTCACAGTTTGCAACCTGGGAACAACTTCCAGCCAATATTGAGCAGTGGACGATCCTCCCAAACGGTAAGTCTTCTAATCTTGTTATTGTTTTAATCCTGCTCCTTGCTTCCAACATCAAAACAATAATTAGTTTACAAAATTAGGAAAATCAACCCATGAACTGATGATACTTAGGACTGATATTTGGGCCAGAAACCATTGCTTCTTGCACCAGACCTGAACCTTTCTTTCAATGGGTTCTCAGACCTCTTTTATGCATATGATAGGGGTGATATTTCTGTACAGTAATTAATCAATAGAGATTTCTGATTTGCATTATGGTTTTACCTTACTACTTTTACAAGTCCTTCTAGCTTGTTTTGCTATTTCAAAATCTTAATTTAACTTATCACGTATGGTCAGTCCTCTCAGAAAATCAACCCTTTTCAATTGATTTTCATGGCCTTCATCAATTTACTCTCTCTTGGTATGTGTATGGTCGAAAATCTGGAAACCCTTACCACTTTATTTTAATTATTTGATTTAATACAAGTAAAGACTCTAATTGTATTTAAATAATTATTTGATGAAAATGTTACATAACTCTAGTTGGAAATCACTTGTTATTTCTCCAAAATAGTACTTATTTACGTTCTCTTAAATCATGAGATTTGTCGTATACTTATTTAATTATTTAAAACTATCTATATGTACCAATTTCGTGTCACACTACTAGTGCTTTTATAGTTTCAACTACTTTGATTTAAACTGGCTTTGAGAAAAG
Source organism: Chimonanthus praecox (assembly GCA_022113865.1). Taxonomy (NCBI): domain Eukaryota; kingdom Viridiplantae; phylum Streptophyta; class Magnoliopsida; order Laurales; family Calycanthaceae; genus Chimonanthus; species Chimonanthus praecox. Next base: position 44,073,378 of record CM039093.1, read on the forward strand.
AAAACAAACCATGAGATGGAAGATTATTATTATTTTTGTATCATAATCGGTATTAGTGTTTTATTCTATTTTATAAGGTGTAATGATATGATCTTTAATGTGGGTGCTTGTTCTTACAAAGAACAATTACCTATTGCTTAGACGAAGTTTCATTGTTCATTAGCACCAAGTTGGATGTTGGCATAGTTCGACCATATAGTGTCTGGATTCAACCTTCACCCGTCACCTTGGACTTTAGGTTAGCCGTGGATCAAAGTTGGGGCAACAACATACCTCATAAGTAATTAATGTAAATTGCGAGAGACACTTAATAATCACCATATTAATGATGATTGGAAAACTCGAAATGATCTATTTGCAGCATTTAAAGTGGAATTTGATTTGGCGTCTTTATGCAACCTATCTTCTGCTTGAATGGTAGGAGACTGCGAAAATCTCAACTTTGAGGTAGGGAGTACTTTGCTGTTATTTCCATAACTTGTGTATTGGGTGTCATCGGTATTTTTATATCTTGATTTTATTTATGCTTTACTTTTATTTTAAAGGCATATTGTTATGTGTTATTATTGCTATGATATGATGATGATTTATTTGATATATCTGGTACGATTATGTGATTGGGATATTATGGTAATGACGCAAGTGTTGCCAATGACTAATACCGGTTCTAGATTATTATGTAAGTTTTGTATGCCCCGAAGAACCTAGCCGGATCCATCAAATTGATTGAGATCCCATGACATGTGAATTATCTCTATGCTATGTATACCTTGATAGTAAAATGTATATGTATGAGTGTTCTTGGTCACACAACATAATTGATTGGGCCTATGAAGCTGTGTGTACACAAGATGGGTTTCTATGTGTGTTTGGGTTATGAAGTCTATGGGTGAGGCTTGAGGATTGATTTGATAGGCATGGAGGTCTATCGTTTGATGATTGTGTGGGCCAATGGTGAGATTGTGAATGTTCCTCGGGTTTGCGATTGAGAATCCTATGTTGATAGATATGTGTTGTGTGGAGGAGTTTGAGACTCATAGATTGATTGAGTAATTGCGATATGATCGAGTGGTGTAGGCCACATGAGATTGTGTGATGTGTTAGCCACTTGTGGATGATATATCTGATTACTAAGATGTCAATTGATGTGTTCGTGGATTTAGATTCCACGTGTTGGATTGTAGGGCATGAGCCTTATGTGTGAGTGTGATGGGCCGCACAGTGTATTCGCGGTGACGTATGTTTATGGGTGGCATTATTTATCAGATTATTGATTGTGATAAGTGGCTTGTCAGGAAAGATCCCATGTGTGAGATTTGATTAAGAACGTGATACTTATCTGTCTTCTTGATGGGGTGGGGTGAGGCCAAAAGACCCAACAGTCCTTGCGGCGGGTGGTGTGTGGGCGGGTGATGGATGAGCATAGGCTACCACACTGGCAGGCTACCTCATTGACAGGTTGCAGGTGAGGGGTGAGGTTTTCACTAATCCCATATCAAGAGCAGATGAGTGAATGCGTTGTCTATAAAATGGATTGAGAGTATCACTGTACCAGGTGAATTAAGTCCTTGTGGAGTTTGATAGTGTGATAAGTTACACTCTTTAGTTGGTTAAGTTGATGATCTAGTGCTTAGAATTAGGATGTATTTATGGATATAAACGTCTTGAGTATGATATCAAGATAGATACGTTTAGGTGAGTTATGTTGTGGAGTTCATGTGTGTGTTGTTTATGTGATGTTGATTTGTGTTGGATATTCCGCCTTTTTATATTGAATATTATTGTATATGGGTTTCCTATTGTTTATTTGTACCCCTACTGAGCTGATGATCCATGGGCAAGTAAGGGTCACTCCCTAACAGTTTTTCAGGTGATGGTTGAGAAGTGACGATTCAAATCTCGGAGGTGGTGACGTAGTACTGAGTTAAGGATGGATATTTAATTTCTTAGCATAGTTGTGGATTCGTGCAATTGAATTTATTTATTTGGTAATATTTATTTTGAGACTTGATTAGTTGAATTTATTTTATGGATTGGGTTGTGAGCAGAGCAGTGAAATTAAACTTAATATTAATAGTCGATGTTATCCTTCTCATTTTTTTTTGTGGATGACATTAAGATTTGTGCAATGTGTAGTTGGGCTTGAAGGATGGCTTTGTTATTTTATCTATAATCTTTTAAAAAAATATATTCATTTCCCCCAGCCACAAATCTATGATGTAAGACCCGTTAGATGTGTATTATGTTGGGTGTCGCCTGTTCAATTTGCAGTTAAGCGGGTCATGACCCGTTTAAGCTGTAGAATGGAGCGGGGCGTTACATATACTTTGGAAATGTTTAGAGAAAAATAGAGGAAGATCTCGTCTATGAATTTTTGAAGACTTCCAACTTTTTCTAGTCAAAGTATTATTTCTAGATTCTATTTATCCTTCTTTGATATGACCCGGTCCTAAGCCATGTTTCGTCCTATTAACAAGTCCTATTGATCCTGAGTCTAAATATTGTATTTTAGTGGAGAATAGATGAGGAAGAATTATGGTGTTTAATTCAACGTTCTCAGGAAAATGACATCCATTCATGAGATCTGTATTTTTCTTTGATATTAATCTGTTCTTTAGTGATAAATATGTGAGATATTTGTATTTGAGAAATTATTCTGCTCACATATACTTTTGAAAGAAATTTAAGACAATCTCTGAGCGAAAGTTTTCCTGAGAGATATATCTAGTGAGATTTGGAGTCGAAGCACATTTTCATCTCGTGGTTGCCAAACTTGTGCTTATTTTGAAAAGGAATGTTATGTTAATATAGGTTATCACACACTACACTCCGGATATAAGTTTTGTAAAATAAATTTAGAGTTGTATGATGTTTAAATTTTTGTTAATATATTTTTGCTAAAATTTGATGTTTGTGGGTATCATCACTCGAAGCCCTCACGAGACTATAACTCGTCCACTAGTGGTGAGCTAGGGGTTTAAAGGCTTGTTGCATACGATAAATGGAATCGAGAGTGCCAGCGAAAGTGGTGTAATTTAGGATTTTAATTTTCATTTTTTAGTTTTTGTTTTGCTCGAGGACTAGCAAAATCTAAGTGTGGGAGTATTTGATGAGCACTGGAAAATGACCATTTTACCCCTGTATTTGGACTAGTTAGCCCCTTGTTTTGAGTACTTTTATTATTATTTATTGGAATTTGAGAGTTTTGCAGGAAATTGGAGATTTTAGAGAAAATGAATTTAAATTGAAGAAAAAACAGAAAATTGGCCAAGAAAGCTATTTTTTGGAAAATGTTGGTGAAGGAATGGCTTTGCAGAATTATCACCATATTGTCATAGGGGAAAGTGTGGGCCGCTGATGAAGTTCATTGGATCCTATTTTCACCAAATTGAGCCATGAGTCCATTTGCAAACACCAAAGTGCTTGTTTTCATCTATTCTCAGCTGATGGATGGTGGCTTTTATGTGTAGAAACACTTGCTAAACCATATTTGAAGCACTCATATTTGTAATCGGTATGCACCCATTTGATGTTGGTTGTGGAGTCGTGATACTTGTTGAAGGGATGTAAACTACAATTGACTCAATTCAAATTGAGTATGAGTGAATGAACCAAACACAACCCGAGCTGTTGTATACAGTTGATGAAAAGAACTAGTAGAATATCATAATGGCTACATGTATTTGACTTCTCAGGAGGGTCATGTACTTGCAACATCGATGGAATCTCCACTTTAAGGAATATAATTAATGGGCCAAAACTTCTAATGACTACTTGATGCTCCTCAAATGTCCAAGGCAAAAGCTATGGATGCAGATGCTGCTTTACAGACGGATTTTTTCTTCTTCTTTGAAGCATTATTTAAAGGATTAGTTTGCACTAAATCAGCCCTTATGTCAAATTGAAGTTTCTCATTAATTGGGCATTGATATGTTACTGTCTGGCACTCAATTTGTGCTACAATATGAAAAGTCAGGTCACCATACAGCCAACAACACGTGAGGATCAAGCAGCCAGTATTTTAAGAGGAGATATCTCATGTATCCATCGGGCTCTAACCAAGAAAAAGAGAATTATCAGGGTGTAGCAGGGGCGGTGAAGGTGAAGAGGTGATCAGCTGAAGCAGAACTAGAGAAAAAAGAAAGGGTGAATTCGTATACAGCAGATAAAAAGAGAGAAGAGAATGGAAGGTGTGAAACAGCAATTGCTGAAAAGAGAAGAGATTAAAAGAAGGAATATTAAAAGAAAGAGGAGGTGTTGGCTGAATACAGAGAGAAACAATGAAAAAAAGAAAAAGACCAAGCACACAACTCCGTCGTATAAGGAGGATAAGTAAGAAAGAAATAAATAGGGTCCCACGTGGTTGCCTAATTAGCCTCCTCCCAAATATTATAAATAGAGGAGTTTGGCTACATAAAAAATCGAACTGGGCAATCAATGAGCTTCAAGGAGCAAGGGGTCAGTTGAATTTCACATTGAGTTTTCAAAGGTTGGTGTTTTTCAAATTTTCTCTTTGATTTTTTGTAATTTCTTTATTCTAAATTCCATTGCATTTTAATTGCAATTCATATTTTTAATTAAAGAAATCAAGATCAGTTGTAAATTTATGGTTTTCCAATTCTCGAAATTTGGTGATGAAAGTTTGATTTTACTTTTAATTTTTTTACAAATTCATGTCGAGATTTATCTAAGGTTTTTCAAATTGAATGAGATTTGTTGGGATAGCTGAAATTTAATTTTTCATTCTAAGGTACTTTATCGGAGTGTGAGATTTATTTTAGAATTAAAATTTAAGCATAAATTTTGTTTAGGCCCAAGGTTTGGTAGGATTTATCTTTGTTTAATGAAATTCATGTGGTTTTTAATTAGATTATTTATGAATGAAAAACTTGAATCAAATTTTGGTAATTTACGAGAGCTCCATGGTCTAGGTCTCGTTTTCATTGGATTTGAGATATGGGACATGATGCCATCTTAGTACTTGATCCAATTCTATTGTAAATATGTAAATATGTAATTTTAGTTGTTTATTTATTTTATTATTTTTAAAATTTAAACTCTTGAAAAATTGGGAAACAAGGTTGGTAAATTAAATAATTGTATCTTAATTTTGTTTTCTAAATTAGATTAAGATTATTTAATATTTTTAAATTAAATCCACCATCTTAATTTGAGTTAGGTAAAAATTGATTTTTTATTTTATTTTCTATCTTTAGAAGGTTGCTAAATTAAAATTAAATTTCATAGATTAGATAAATAATTTTATATTTATGATTTATCTCCATGTTTTCTAAATTTCTTAAAATATGTAATTCACTGGTGTAATTTCACATGTATATTTTCCTAAGTTCCGATGGGTTCGACTTCGCACTCAATCGCTATACTATCTAATGGTTCGTACGTTTGAGAGTTATAAATTTAAAATTTGTACACCAAGTTTTCTGCGCCTTTGCCGGGAAACTTAGAAACTTGCCATTTGAATTATGTAGTTTTAGAAATAAAGTTAATTTTAGAAAAAGTTTACTTCTATCAACTTTTTAAAATTTGAAGTTTCCTATTTTTTAGAAACCCTAATTTTAGAAAGTTGCCCAAATTAGAAGTTTCTTGAAATAACTAAAATCTGGAAATCATCTAAACTTGGAATTACTGCTAAATTTAGAAATTTGTTATTTTTGGAAACTTCCAAACTTAGCTAGTTTCTCTTTCTTCAATTTTCTAATCTTAGAATTTCAATTTAATTTAGTCACATTCTATGTTTAGAAAATGGATTGAAATTTAGTTTTAATTTTGGAACTTCTGTCCATGGAAAATACCAAAATTGTCTTATTTTAGAAATTCTTATTTTTAGAAAGTGTCTAATTTTGGATAATATCTACTTTTGGACATCCTCTAAACTTAGAAAATTTCTAAATTAAGGCCCTCATCTAAATTTGGAAGGTTTCCAATTACGATGTCTAATTTTAAAAATCATGGAACTGTAAGTGCCCTGGCTTGTCCGAGTCACCCATATAGTCAATTACGTGACTCAGTTGAACTTTGCCCTGGAAGAATGAGAAGATCTATTATGCATTGAAGAATCTACACCGAACATATTATTGGCACACAGGTAAGTGAACCTTAGGAGACCTTAGGCTAAGTCAAATACCTTAGAAGTCAACTGTTTATAAACTGGAAAATTAGAATATAATTGACTTTCAGCCTCGAGGCCTCGTGCAGTCTGTCGAGGCCTCGCAGACAGTCTTTTGCTGAGTCAAAATTGGGACAGTTGTAATTCAGCTTGAGCTTGTGTTACTTGACTAAGTATCTTACAGATTTAATTAAATAAATCTGTAAGGGTTTTTCTGATTTCTAAAAGATCCTTGATTAGAAGTTTTTATGGAAATAAGAAATAACCAAGAAACTCAAATTTTCCACCTCATACAGATTTGAATAAATTTGTTGGAGCCTCATCGTTGGGGAGCTGACTGTTTGTGACTAAATTGGAAAGGCTTCTCATTATGATTAAAATTGATTTACAATCATCAATCTCTCTTGATGTAAATCCTTGATTGATTACTGAAATAAATGAAGGATCAATCATGCACAGGTGTTATCCTAACTGGCTGGACATTCAATGTTTGACAAACAGAATAACTTATGCAGATTCTGTGTTGTTTTACCATATACTGCCACGAGGCCTCATTGGAATCCTCGAGGTCTCGTGGGCGTGACTGGCTACAAAAAACAGACAGTCTTATATATATCAGGGAGCTGAATGAAATAATAACAGACACACACAGAACCTTATTGGAAAATCCCAACAGCAGCTAAAGACCTTTCTCTTATCTTTTCTGTAACGCCCCTCCCTTTTTCACTCGCTTCTTCTCGTAAATCAGAGTCTATTTTTTTTTTTTTTTATAACAGAGTAGAGTGATAGAGAGCGGGACGTCACGACGCGAGCTAAGTCTGAACTTCTAAAGTCAGACCCTTAACTGGCCAACCCTATGTGTGAAAACGGTTCACACATAACAATATCAACTTGCGGAATAAAAATTCATAACGTGCGGAATTATAATAGAACCAAGTTCTATTCCATTCAGATATCAAAGTACATCAAGTCCTTAATCATCATTCAAATATCATAATTATCCAATAAACATGCAACCATCTAAGTTATTACATTCCGAAATCTAGATACTCAAAATACGAGTCAATGAGTAACTTTATTAAAAATATAAACTAAATCATCCAAGCTCCTATACCTGGCCCGTCTTGCGTTCATCGTTTCCCTGATTTCCTTTGTCATCCACTAAGGTAGAAGTAGGGCGTTAGAACAATGTGCCCAGTAGGTATTCCAGTTACGGCTAACACATGGTTAAAACAAAACATATATAATAATATCGTAATGTCAAAAACCATATAAATCATGCCATGCAATGATGACAAATGCAATGAGTCTCACCCATCACATGTACATAAAAGTACCCACCACATAGGTCTTTCGGACGCCGCGTCGGAATGTGGAGCCTCTGGTTTCTTCTTGATGGAAAAGCACATCAAGGTACCCCACATAGGTTTTCGGACGCCCCGACGGAGTATGGACCCTCCGGTTATAAATCCTTCACCCCATGCCATGCATGAGATGCCAATGAAACACATGCTATTTTATCATATAAATATAGCATTAAAATCACATTTTTAAACATATCCACCACATGCTATTTTCTCATATAAATATAGCATTTAAAATCACAATATTAAAACATATCCTTTGCAACATAATTTCATAAAAAATAAGATAAAATAAATATACATAAACCCATGGTTTCAAATAGGTGGAATCTTACCAAAGACCGCTAACGTGTCCTTGCGTCTTTCGTCTGATAACCGCTCACGATCGTAAACACCTTGTGAGGTCCTGTTACCTTATAATATAACAATCAATCATGACCAAGTCCCACTTGATTGATTTTCAACATTCTAAGTCCATAAACAAAAACCCATGGGGTTCGGCCATAGAACCCCATACACCATGGCCGAACCCATGGCCTACCATTTTCACACTTATTTACCAAATTTCCATTGGTCTAATCTTTAGTTAACATTTCATTTTAATATGCCAAACATAATCCCTATGTCCTCCAAACAATTCCCATGGGGTTCGGCCATACACCATGGCCGAACCCATGGTCCATTAATTCAGTTAATTACAATAATGCCATTGTACATATCTATAGTCATTTACCTTCCTTATTTTCGTAAAGCTTAAGTTCCAAAATAATCCATACAATAATTCATGGGGTTCGGCCATACACCATGGCCGAACCCTATGTTCAATATTTTCACATATTTACAAGATTGCCATTGATTCCCTCATTCATTTAAATCTACCATAACTAGACCCTATATAAATTCCTTAACCAATCAATTCCATAAAATAAACCTCATGGGGTTCGGCCATACACCATGGCCGACCCTATGATCCTCCATTTTGGCATGTATTTGCAACTTTGTCATTACCTTCATCACCTTAGGCTTAGATTCCAAAACATAATCCACCATTGATTCATGAGGTTCGGCCAAGCACCATGGCCGAACCCTATGATGTATAACTTTCCATTTTCAACTACTTCTATTTATTAGAAAATCCATAAATAGCAAGTCCAGAATTAGAAGGTTCATAAATAGAAACTTCCTAAATTTAAAATACAACTTCCATACTTAGAAAGTCCCTAAATAGAAACTTTCTAAATTTATCAATTCCTATTCTTGGATCCATAATTCCAAGTTCTTTCCATAATTTGAAACTTTCCCATTTTAATTTCCTCCTTCTATTTTTAAATCCTTTCTAAAAATCCACCTTCCATAATTAAACTTTAGTGGGGTTCGGCCTTACACCATGGCCGAACCTCACCCATAGATACAAATCTAACCCTTTCCATTCACTTTCTAAATTAGTAACTAACTCCATGGGGTTCGACCATACACCATGGCCGAATCCTATGGTTCATGATCTTGACCATTATTTAATCCTCGATCTTCCATTTAATCAATGAACATTCATCTATGATCTTCCATTAATTTAAGTCCATTAAAATTCAATAATAATACCAACACAACTCCATGGGGTTCGGCCATACACCATGGCCGAACCCTATGGTTTTTATCATTCAAAACTCCATTAAAAATTATCAAAGCTCTTCCATATTTTTCCATCCGACGGTTCATTGAAAACAACATAATTGTCCATTCCTTTTCTTCCATGGGGTTCGGCCATACACCATGGCCAAACCTTATGGTTCCATACTTCCTTTTTGAAATCAAATCAAACACCTAACCGTCCAAGGTTTCCATCATTAAAATCCATGGATTAAATCAGTATTCTTTCATGGGGTTCGGCCAAGCACCATGGCCGAACCCTATGGTTCATGTTTCCATTAAAATCATCAAATCATCTCCCAATTTTCTTCCATGGGGTTCGGCCAAACACCATGGCCAAACCCTATGGTTCTTTTATTTCAAACAAAATTTATAAAATACTAACTGGTTTCGATTGATTTTTGCTCTTCCAATCCTTCTCCTTTCTTCTTGATTTTTCCCAAACCGAGAACACCTCTTGCTGGCTGCCTTTTCTTTATTCTCTTGGTGTATTGCCGAGAATGAGAGCTTGAGACAAAGAGAGAGAGAGAGAGAGAGAGAGAGAGAGGGAGAGTTCGGCTATGGTGTAAACCGTGTGCCCCTCCTTGTTCCTCTCTTTTATTAATCCTCCTTGGTCCCATATTTAGAAGGTGCTTAAGATAACCATTACCTTAATGCCGTGTGCCCCCTTGTGTCTTAAGTTAGAAAGTATCATGCGCCCCTCTTATTGCCTCTTTTAATCTCCCATTGATCCCAATTTAAAATAGCAATTGCCGACCTTGGCTTCCCACTTTAGAGAGTTCTAAATAAAATATAACATGCGCCCATTGTAATTTAGCAATTACCCTAATATTATTCCTAACAAAGAAAGGACACCTTTCTAAGATTCACTATCCTATCTTATCTTATATGCGCATATCACATAGATATGCATATGTCATACTCGGCCATGCACAATCCTTCTCTAATTTTAGACATAATAAATGATTAATTTAAATCGTCCACATTTAATTTTTATTGAAACAAATTCCACAATCCGTTGGGTCTTAATTGGGTAATGACCCAACATCTTACCCATATACGATCCATAGCTAATAATTCACAAATTAAATGGGAAATTTTCATATATATTAATTAAATTGAAAATCCGGGGTGTTACATTTTCTCTCTTCTTCATCATCCTTTGCAAGGACATGAAAAAGTATTCGATGCTTAAATTATGAAGAAGATGAGGACTGATTTACTAGGACCCAAAAATCAGTAAAATCATTGTCCTAGAATCCATGTTCCGCTGTGCCAAAGCTCATTGAAGAACGGACCAGATTTGAAGGAAGAGATGCGGAGACATCAACAAGAGGTGAAATCCTATAAAAGACCGTTCACAAGTTCTTGCGTTCCCGTCCAAGATTCGATCAACGATCGCGCACCGCTTGCGAGATCCCGTTACCTTATAATATAATGATAAATCAACACCAAGTCTTACCTAATTATAAGGTTCTAAGTCTATAAACAAAACCCCATGGGGTTTGGCGATACACCATGGCCGAAACCCATGGTCTACCATTTTTGTCCATAATTACAATAATGCCATTGAGCCTAACCATAGATTTCTTTATTGCTTAGATCTCGAATAATCATTCATACTTCCAAAGCATATAATCCCATAAAATAATTCATGGGGTTTGGCCATACACCATGGCCAAACCCAATGTCCAATATTCTCTCATATTTACAAAAATGCCATCGGTTTCCTCTTTCCTTTAAATCTTCCATAATTAGACCTTATAAATTTCATTAATCAACAAGTCCATCAAACACAATTCATGGGGTTCGGCCATACATCATGGCCGAACCCATGGTTCTCCACTTTGGTGTGTAATTACGTTTTTGCCATTCTTTTCACCATCTATCCATAACATACATTGTATCCTTTATTTTATTTTAAAAATACACATAACATAACTCATAACCTAGGTACATAATCTGATTCATAAATCAGCCCTTAACCATGAATTAAAATATCATTTAATCCCTTAATTTGGACCATGGGGTTCGGCCATACACCTTGGCCGAACCTTATGGTGTATAGTTTCCAAATTCACTCTACCTTTCCATAATTATATGCTTTCCAAATATAAGTTCCATACTTAGATATCATATTCCATAATTAAAAAGGTTTCCCAAAATTAAACCCTAGTGGGGTTCAGCCATACCTATGGCTGATCCTCACTCATGATAACCAATCCATTCATTTGATTAATCTCTATCTTCCATTCTTGGATAGTTTCCATAATAAATCTTCATGGTCTTAATTAGATATTTTCTAATTTTAATATCCAACTCCAAGAATAGAAACTTTCCTGATAAGCAACCTCCTTTCCATAAATAGATTGTTTCCTTAATTAACCAACCCTTTCCATAATTGGAAACACCTTCCATAAATAGATTGTTTCCTTAATTAACCAACCCTTTCCATAATTGGAAACACCTTCCATAAATAGATTGTTTCCTTAATTAACCAACCCTCGTTCCATTTTTAGATTGCTTCCTAAATTTAGCAACACTTCCATATTTGGAACCTTTCCAACTTAGGAAATACCTTCCATAAATAATAAGATTTCCAAAAATAACTCTAGTGGGTGCATGGCCGAACCTCACCCTTGTAGATCTAAGTCCATCCTCTTACATCTACTTTCCAAATGGGTAAATCAACTCCATGGGGTTCGGCCATACACCATGGCCGAACCCTATGGTTCACAATCTTTGACCATTGATTTAATTCCATTACAACATTCAATACTACATACCCAACTCCATTAAAATATTTGGTGGGGTTCGGCTATACACCATGGCCGAACCTCTCCCCATTCTTTTCATTAATATTGATCCAATTAATTAGCCATAAAACAGTCATGGTTCGGCCATGCCATGGCCGACCCATATTCCATGTTCTTTCATTGATTTCTTGAATCTAAAACCGACAACCATCAAAGGATTCTATGGTTTAAAAATATGAGATCATAAACCCAATGAATAAATCAAAACTCTCGATGGTTTTAAATCTTAAAATCAGTCAAATAAATAAAATCTTTCCATGGGGTTCGGCCATGCACTATGGCCGAACCCTATGGTTCTTTCTCTCCATTTAAACCCTTAAATCGTCTCCAATCTCCCTCCATAGGGTTCGGCCAAACACCATGGCCGAACCCTATGGTTTTTTTTGTTTCAAAAATAAAACTACACCATTAAGATACTAATCTCTTTCCGATTGATTTCTTGTTCTCTCCTTGCTTGATCTTTCTCTTCCAATCTTCTTCTCCTTTCTCCTTGCTCTTGCCGTGTGGAAGAGAATGATGAATTGAGAAAGGGAGAGAGAGGAATAAACTCAACAATAAGGGATGTCAAAACCGTGTATCCCTCTTGATCTCTCCTTTTATAGCCTTTTTTTAATCCAACATTAGAAAGTTCTTAAAATAAGCAACCCTTAGCGGTGCGCCCCTTGTGTCTCCCTTTTTTTTTTTTTTACACGTATACTATATTGTAGCTCAGTTTAGACCTTGTTAACTTTCGAATCAGAAAAAGTGGTAAACTAAAAAGTTGTAGCCCTTGAAGTCTTCTTTCCAACACAAAAATAATCAAAGCAATCGAATACGGAGTGAAAAGTTATAACCAAAACACTGGACATATGACAAACCTTCCTTATTTAACCATGGCCGACTTTCCCTCTTTAATTAGCCATAGCCGACTTTCCCTTGTCTTATTTAGCCATGGGCGACCTCTCCTTCTTAATTTAAAACCTTCCCTTTGACTCTAATTACTAAGTACTATGCGCATAACCTCAATCATAATCCAAATAATCTTTTAATTTAATTTAAGACAATCTACCTTCCCTTTTAGAATATCCTATGTGCATAATATGGATATTATTATCCAAATTTTGGCCATGCTTAATCTTTTATTTATTTCATAGATATTTCATTACCTTTTAAATATCTAGCATATCATTGTGGATTTAAAAATACCACATATCTCTCATGCCCAAAATCTATAGGTTTCACATTCAAAATTCGGCCATAAAAATCTTTTGTTTAAAATTAGATATAATTCATCACTAAATTAATTCAACCCATTTGTATTTAATAAAACCAATTTCAACATTGGTTGGGTCCTAATTGGGTCATGGCCCAATTCTTGATCCAAATAAGGTCCAATTCTAAAATCCACCATTTAAAAGAATAATTGTCATATAAAATAATAGTCTGAAAATCCGAGGTGTTACAGTTTAGGCCCTTGATGTTTTCAGATCCTCCATGTGCCTAATAGGAAAATGTATTTTTGAGGATCTGACAAATTGGTTGGTGGAGGATCTTTCTTAATTTCAAATATTGGAATAAGTGCTTATTTAAAACTAATGTTTTGTTAAATCTGTTTCTCCATAATATTATTGCGTAGTACCCTTTGTCAATTTATGACAAAAAGGGGGAAAAATGGTACTAATATTGAGGGGGAGAAATTTCAAATCCCACCTAGTTGCCTATGTCTTTTGTAGGTACATGCTAAGGGGGAGAAGCTTGTGAATTTAGAGGGTCAAAAATCAGTGTAATAGGATCTAAGGAGTGTCTTGAGTGCATATGTATTTTTGGGAAATTGGTGTAATGGGTAGATCTTAGATTTTGTTACGAAATTGACAAAAAGGGAGATTGTGGGTGCCCCGGCTTGTCCGAGTCACCCATATTGTCAATTACGTGACTCAGTTGAACTTTGCCCTGGAAGAATGAGAAGATCTATTATGCATTGAAGAATCTACACCGAACATGTTATTGGCACACAGGTAAGTGAACCTTAGGAGACCTTAGGCTAAGTCAAATACCTTAGAAGTCAACTGTTTATAAACTGAAAAATTAGAATATAATTGACTTTCAGCCTCGAGGCCTCGTGCAGTCTGTCGAGGCCTCGCAGACAGTCTTTTGGTGAGTCAAAATTGGGACAGCTGTAATTCAGCTTGAGCTTGTGTTACTTGACTAAGTATCTTACAAATGGTTTTTCTGATTTCTAAAAGATCCTTGATTGGAAGTTTTTATGGAAATAAGAAATAACTAAGAAACTCAAATTTGCCACCTCATACAGATTTGAATAAATCTATTGGAGCCTCATCGTTGGGGAGCTGGCTGTTTGTGACTAAATTGGAAAGGCTCCTCATTCGATTAAAATTGATTTACAATCATCAATCTCTCTTGATGTAAATCCTTGATTGATGACTGAAATAAATGAAGGATTAATCATGCATAGGTGTTATCCTAACTGGCTGGATATTCACTGTTTGAGAAATAGAATAATTTATGCCGATTCTGTGCTGTTTTACCATATACCGCCACAATGCCTCATTGGAATCCTCGAGGCCTCGTTGGCGTGACTGGCTACAAAAAATAGACAATCTTATATATATCAAGGAGCTGAATGAAATAATAACAGACATACACAAAACCTTATTGGAAAATCCCAACAGCAACCAAAGGCCTTTCTCTTATCTGTTCTCTCTTCTTCATCATCCTTTGCAAGGACATGAAAAAGTATTCGATGCTTAAATTATGAAGAAGATGAGGACTGATTTAATAGGACCCAAAAATCAGTAAAATCATTGTCTTAGAATCCATGTTCCGCTGTGCCAAAGGTCATTGAAGAATTAACCAGATTTGAAGGAAGAGGTGCGGAGACATCAATAAGAAGAATTCACATTTTGAAGAATTGTTAAGGTCCAAGGCAAGTGTTCTTTGTTTATCTTTTTTATTATTGTGCGGTGGATTAGATCAGTGTGATTGAACTACCTTAAAAAATAGGTGACAAGGACTAGGCCAGGGCGGTCGAACATTTCAAAACTAGGTTGTAGTGTTTGGGTGTGACTCCCATACATAGTGGATTTGGGATAGCCCTAGAAAAGGTGTGTCAAATAGTGGATGTAGGTTTAGGCGAACCAAACCACTATATATTATTGTGCATGTGTGGTTTGCTTTAATGGTTTGATTATCACTTGCACATACGTTTATTCCGCTGCACATATTGTTAAATTTGATAAATTATTTAAAAGGGAATTAAAATTGAAAATCGACCTATTCACCCCCCCTAAGTCGTGCATACTTATAGTAATGGAATTTCAGGAACAACTTTGGACTTTATAGGATTATTCTTAGACTTGAAATTCTAATTTTTATTAATTTGGTTGATGTTAATTTAGAATTTTTTAATGGTCTTAATTGAATTTAGAGTTCTTAATTAGTTAATTTCCTCCACTAGTTATAACATTAGGATCAATTGCATTAATTTAGGATTATGCATTTTTTTATGAGATTCAGAGTCTTCACCAAAGTTTGTGGTGTTCTATTTTGTAGGGGATTTTAATCGTACGCTATAAAATTTTTCGAAAGTAAGCACTAAAGGCCAAGGTATGTGCCTGAACCATTTTCTTTAAATTTTCAATTTTCATACATTGATATAGTTTTATTAGGTTATCTTGCATTAAAAAAATTGCATATCTAATTTTATCATGCATATTAGGGTGTTAGTTTTATGCATTATTCTAGTTGTTTGATTATTGTTTGCGTATTTGCTTTGAGTATTGCATTGTTAGATAAGGTTTCATAACAAAAGAAAAAATATAGTTGTTCTGATTGTGAGTCTGCCTAGAGTATTGTCTGTATCAATGTTTGTCAGTGTCTAATTTAGGTTTTCATTTTTTATGAGTCAGTTTTTGTATTTTTGTGTTAATCTAGAGTCTTTGTTGTGTGTTTGTGTGTTTGTGTGTTTGTGTTTTTGTGTATTTATTTGTTTTTACAGGTTTTGAATAAAGTGAGCCATCTCAGGTATTTCTCAACTCAAGTTGTTCTGTTATGATATTTTCTTCTAATTTACACTTGATCTATAATACCACGCCCCAAAAAGTCTTATATTGCTAGTTGCATTGGAAATTCCCTGGTATATAAGTGGTAGCCTTCCTCCTTCTAGTATGAGACTTTTTGGGAGCAATAATGGGTTGGCTCGCTCATTGAAAGTGGTGCGGGCCGTGTGTGAGACCTAGAGCAGACAATATCATGCTAGCGGGACAGGGCGTTATAAATGGTTTCAGAGCATGGTTCAACTCTCTGCCTAAGGGGTGGGCTTGGTTGTTGTGTGTGTGTGGACTTCGTTGTTATGTGTGCAGAGCCGGGGACGGCTCTGGCTTTAAGGGGGTAGATTGTAATACCCCGCCCCAAAAAGTCCCACATTCTTAGTTGCATTGGAAATTCCTTGGTATATAAATGGTAGCATTCTTCCTTATAGCATGAGGCCTTTTGACAGCAATAGTGGGTTCGATTATCAATTAAAAGCCGTGCGGGCCGTTTGTGAGGCCTAGAACGGAAAATATCATGCTAGTGTGAGGGATCGTTACAAATGGTATTAGAGAATGATTCAATTCTATGCTTGAGGGTGTGCGCTTGATTATTGTGTGTGCAGAGCCGAGGACGACTCTGACTTTAAGGGGGGTAGATTGTAATATCCGCCCCAAAAAATCCCACATTGCTAGTTACTTTGGAAATTCTATGGTAATAAGTGGTAGCATTCTTCCTTTTAGCATGAGGCCTTTTGGGAGCAATAGTGGATTAACTCGCCAATTGAAAGCTGTGCGGGCCGTGGGTGAGGTCCAGAACGGACAATATCATGCTAGCAGGACGGGTTGTTAGATGATCTCTTTAGATTAGGGAACATTAAGGACAATGTTCAATTTAAGTTTGGGGGTATTGGGGGGCTACACTTTCGTGTGTTTAGTTTTTTATTCAAAAACAAAAAATTTGAAACATTTTGAAAAAAAATTGATTTTTAGCATTAATATATGGATGAAAAATTTTATATCATGTTTTTCCATTTGAATTTTATGAAATTTACACTTGGAATATTTTTACACAGCCATATTAATTTTAGCTAGAAAAAGAAAAGCATTCATAAGTTAAGTGATCACTGGAAGAATACCAGCGGAGACTTATGTTCAGTGAGCTTTAGGGCCATTCGATTTTTTTTTCTGAGGGTTATATGTAAAATCTTATTTTCTTTGATGTGCGCATTTTTTTCGTTGAAGATTTCATTATTTCTTTGATTTTTGGTCATATACAATGACATTAAAATTGATTATTACACGAGATGTTTTTCTGAATTTATTTGAAGACAATAAAATAATTATATGAAGTTTAGGAAGTGATATATATCATTATTTTGGATCGTTTGAGTCTTTAAAGCCTACCTATTTTGGTCATATGACCCTATTACTTTCCAAATTTGAGCTTTTAAAAGTTAAGCATGTTTTATTGATTAGCCATGTCAACCATACCCAACTCCAGTTGAGTTTGAGCCTACATTGAAAGTCTGTGACCGATTTTAGGGCTCGGGAAAGGTTAGAGATGATTGTTATTGCGATGGTACTCTAAGAAAAATATAGCATTTGAAAAAAAAATAACATAAAAAAATAGAGAAGGGAACATCAGTACATAAAAAGAAGGATGTGGAAAAAAAAATTGATAAAAGAGATAAAAAAATGTTTTGAAAATTCTGTATCTTGAGAGAAAAAATAGGGAACAATATCCCAGTGAAATTTTTGACGACCTCTAACTTTTTTGTTCAAAATATTAATTTTAGAGTCTTTATATCATTCTTTGATATGACCCGGTCCTAAGTCACGTTTTGTCACATAGGAAGTCCTATTGATTCTCAGTTAATATGGTATTTAAAGTAGAGAATAGATGAGAATGAATTATGGTGTATTATTTCAAAGTTCTCGGGAAAATGGCATCCATTCATAAAATCTATGTTTTTCTTTGATATTAGTTATTCTTTGTTGATAAATATCTGAGATATTTACATTTGATAATTTATTCCACTCACATATACTTTTGAGAGAAATTTAACCCAATCTCTGAGCGAAATTTTTTCTGAGAGATATCTTTTGAGAATTTGAGTCAAAGTGCATTTTCAATTGGTGGTTACAAAACTTATGTGTACTTTGAAAAAGAATATTATATTAATATTTAGCTATTACACACTACACTCTGGGAATAAGTTTTATGAAATAATTTTGGAGTTGTTTGATATTTAAATTTTTGTTTAGTTATTTTTGCTGAAATCTGAAATTTGCCGAAAATAAACGAAAAATGAATTGTAAAAACAAAGGCTGAGAGCTCTTGGGTCGAAACTCTGACGCAAAGGTCTCGAACTTCCAATACAGAACACTATCGGAGTTTCGATGAGCAAACCATCAGAATTCTAATAAAAATAAAATTTCTCCAAATTTTTTCATTAAAGTCGGAATTCCGACCCTAAACTATCAAACTTCTGATAATGGAATTCTGATAAGGGATTATCGGAAGTGATAAGCACAGGAAAATGACTTTTTACCTTTACATTTGGACTAGTTAACCCCTCTTTTGTGTATTTTAAGATATGTTTAATGAGATTTTGGAAGTGTTACAGGATTTACAGGGAAATACAAGATATCAGAATTTAAAGGGTGAATTTTGCAAGTTATGGGCATAAGTTGATATTTTTGGAAAGTTGAAATTTTTAATAATTATTTTACCACAATTTTAGGTATTTTATTTGTAAATTAATTAATTCAAATGCATTTATAAGAGTTTGGATTAATTTATTCATTTTTAGAATTGAATGTAAATGGTGAAATTATTAGATTTTCCATACTTTGAAAAACCCAATTATTAAGTCAATTAAGGAAAGCCCATGAAGAAATCCACATTGTGAAGTCTATTTTCGTCATCTCAAGATACAGATGAGGAAATTCGAAATTTACAAGTCATTATGAGAGGATTTTCGAATTTTCCGAGTGGATTAGGAAAAAAGAAACAAAATGAGAAGTGGAGAAAAAGAAGGAAGGTTTGACACAGCTTCAGTATTTTGGTCATAACGTTGCATTTTGTCATTAATTTTCGTTTTGGTTGGAAAAGACTTTACTACATTTCGTGATTCAGACGTTAAGTAGATCAAAACTGAGTTGAAAAGTAGTAAATTTGTAAAAAACAAGATTTTATACCCACTTTCCTAGCACAAATTTTATTGTTTTTTCCATCTCCTTGCCTCCTTTAAGCCATTTCATATTTAGTACAAACCATATCAGCCCTCCATGTGTCCTTTACTTTATAAAAATCTTTAAATCAAAGGCATTCACTCCACTTCCTTTCATCTATAAATATTATCCCTCTCTCATTGAGAAAAGTGAACTTGGCTGAAGAAATTGAAGGATTGTGCATAGGAGAGGAGGGAAAGAAGAAAAGAAGAGAAAGTTTGGTAATTTTGATTTCAACAAAGGTTTGAAGTTGGTGGTTTTTAATTTTCCATTGTATTATTTAGTTCTCTTAATTTCGAAATCCTTTGTTTTGTAATCCTAATTTCATATTTTAATAATAAGAGAAAGGTGTGATGAAATATTTAGTCTATGGTTTTCCAATTATTCAATTAATGTATGGTGATTATTTGATTTTATTTTTATTATTTAATTAAGTCTGTGTACGGATTTCTTTCATGTGTTTCAAATTAAATGTGATGAAAATTTAGATTGAATAAACTTCATTCTTCGATCTAAGGCTTTTATTTTAAGAGTGCAATTCTATTGATTCGAAGGTTTAATTTAAGATTTTTAATTTAATGAAATCCATAGATTTAATTCTTAGAATAATTATGAATGAAAAATTGGAGTGCATAATTGGTGATTTACATGAGGTCCGTATTCTAGGCCTTTGTTTTATTTAGAAAATATGTAAAATTATGCCTCCTTGATTCTTTGAGCCAGTTCCACTATAAATATGTACAGAGGTAATTTAGGTGTTTTTAATTTTATTTTTGTATAAAAAATTCAAAAATTCTTGAAATTAGATCTCTGTAATTTTTAAATTCTATTTTTAGATGTTGTTTCTAATTTGAGACCTTGTTTTCTATTTTTAGAATATTTCTAAATTAAAATTAAAATTCCTAGATTAGAGAAATAATTCCAAACTAAAGATTTATTTCCATGATTTTATAGATTTCTTCAAATATATAATTCAATGGTATGATTTTCATGGATATATTTTCCTAAGTTTCGATGGGTTCGACCTCCCACTCCTAAGCTATATTATAAATAATTCATACACTTGCGAATATAAATTTAAAACACAACAGGAAGTCCGACCATAACACATAATTTTTTGTTCATAGCGGAATTTCATATTTTCTAACCCCAAAATGGGTTGGCTTTCAAACCCAAAATCATAATTTAATTTTAGAAAAATGATGAACAAGGAAAATAAATTATTTTTGAAAATATCCATTTAAATTTATTTTTAAAATAAATTAGATGTTAGTGTAATACCCTGACTCAAAAATTATGATTAAATATATGATTTGTGTTAATTAATTGTGTTTTTGACCCATTAATCATGAAGATTACGGAGTGGGCTTTGCAAAAAGTCCAAGGTTTGGTCCAATCTGAGCTCGACGACTCATTGAGGTTAGAAGGGCAAAATTGTAAATTTCTAAATTTTATTATTTAATTAGAAAAAATAAAAGGATAAAATTTTAGATAAACATCAAGGATAATGTTTTAGATAAATATCAAGGATAATGTTTTGAATAAATATTATCTAAAACATTAGATAATACTGATCCAAAACTTTGGATAATGCTTATCATTTCATTCTTTTCCTTATAAAAAAAGATAAGCCCCTTCCTTCATGAAAACAATTTTTCTTTTTCTTTTTTTTTTTCCGTTCAAAACTTCATGCGACTGGTTTTTGTGTGGAAAATTTTCAAGAGTTGAAACTCAACCCGATTATCAAAGCGAAGGTATGCATTGAATTCCTCTTGAAAGTTTAACATGTTTAGGATCAAACAAAGCTAAATTTGGTTTAGATTGAAGTTTCAAAATCAATTTTGAAAGTTTGTGGAAACTTTGATTTTTCATGTGTTTTACAGGTTTTATTCTTAAAATCATAGGTTTTTTTTATCTGTTGATTGTCTGATTTATTTCGAAATTATATTAGACTGATTGTAGAACATTTCTGACCTGATAGTTGTGAAAAATGAATTTATGAAGCCCACTATTTTTGAATTTGTATTTCAAGGGAATTGTCCCTTCACAACATTCTGCAACTGACTGGTCTAAGAATACGACTCTCAGAAATTCCGAAGGCTCACATTCGGATGTTCCAAACTCCCGGTCGGGGTTCTAAAGCGAGCAAAGGACAACTGTTTTCTTTGCCACTACTGGACATGTGATATCCTGACCCATGAACCAGAGGCCAGGCCCTAGATAGGCTGATCCAAGTGAAACTGGGCCCTGTCGGACGGGCCAGTAGAGTGGACCGGTCGGATTCGACAGCCCAGTAGTGGGTGGGAGTTGTGGAAAGTCCCACATCGGAAGTTGAGGAGTTTGAGAGGGGGTTTATAAGTAGCCTTACTCCCTCAAACCAGAAAGACGCGATTTTGGACCCGGACTTGGGCCAGATTCGATTCAAAAATCGTGCAGGCTGGCGTCTGTACGTGTGGGCCCAAAGTTAACAGTATCTTGCTGGGCCAAGCCCCAAGCCCTTTTTTATGGGCCGGGCTGTTACAGGACATGGCACAGACGTTCCTAGGAAATCTTCGGACGATCCGAGCAGGCCTCGGCAAGTTCCGAGACAGACCAAGACCAATGTTTTTTTGTTTTTGTTGTTTTCTGTTCGGAACAGGCTCAGAAGCTCCGAGACCTAAACTTCGGAGGTTTCGAGACCTGAACTTTGAAAGTTCCGAAGGGTGAACACATGATCCGAAGGATCTGATAAAGTACCGGTTCAGAGGAATGTTCCGAAAAACCCAGAGCTAATTCTTGAAATTTGTTTTGAATGTTTAAATTAGAATTCATGTTAGATTTAGATCTTAGAATTTGATGTTAATTTGCTAATACCTAATTATAAGTTAAAAATGATACTAACCTTTTTATGTCTTATTATTGCCTTGTGTGTTCACTTCCAGGCTTCTCTCTATGGGGCAGCGGAAACTGTAACGGCCCGACCCAGAAATGGGCCTAGAACGCTACTGATTTTTTTTTTAGTTTTGTAAACTAATATCCAAGGCTTCTAAATGGGCTGGATCAAAAGTTAGGCCTAGCCACACATGTTCTCAACATATGGCTTAAACATAGATCCTAAGTCTACTCACATAAAAACACATAACATGCAATCACATAATTCCAAAATGAGATTTTTTCCATAGATATATCAGAGTTACTACGGAACACATAGTGGTTTTATACAAGCCGACTTATAAAAAGTACCACAAGTGGTACTTTACACAAATCATGGTTCCAAAAAACCCAACATCAACAACAAGTTCCCATTCGTGGGAAAAATCCCAAACAACGCAACAGCTTATCCATCCTATGCTCGGTATGGAGGTTCCTCCTCATCGGGTACATCTCCTGAAATGTGAGTAATATGAGCCAACTAGCCCAGTGAAAGAACATAACATTGCAGTTTATCGAACATCAGGTTTGTCAAAAATTAATATTATCAACCGATCTAAGAAGGATTTATTAAACTATTAACGCCTAATTTGGGTTAGGGTATCACAATCGTCTTCCTCCTCTGTCTTTAATAGCAGACAGTAACGACGTCGGGGGAGTGAAATACGAATCCAGAAACAGTGGATTTTCTGGGTTCATTTTTCATATCCAACTGGTCAGATGGACTCCCTATTGAGTCCTCTTGACATAGGGAATAATTTAGAACTTTAACACTTAATTAAAACATCTGATTTTAGCATGAGAACGAGTGAAACACAAGAAATCCAAGGTTTTTTCTTAAACTTCAATATCATTTTACACACTCAAATCTTGATCAATTGTACTTCTGTTTGATACTAAACTTGTTAAAATTTAAAAACGAATACAATGGTTACCTTCGCTCGAACTCTAAGGTTGAAAATCTAAAACTTGAAAAATCTTCTCCTTAAGCTTACAGTGAAAATTTGAAAGGCAGAAAGGGAGGGCAGTTGGTTTGATTTTTAACTTAGCTGATTCACACAGAGATGAATCCAGTTAAGGAGAAGGGTAGATTTAAAGGAATTTTACCATGGCCAGGTGAGAGACACCTCACCAGCAGCCCACGGGAGCTGCATGGTTTCGGTTCAAGCTGCTGGCCACGTACCAGCGGTAACAGTAAAACTGTAGAAAATATTTGCAGCTATGTCCCTCTCCAAGTTTTACAAATAAGTCCAGTTTATTCTTAATTAAATTTTAACTAAAAACATCGTTTAATTAAGTTGATTAGTTTAATCAAACTTAAAAAAAATGTTGGGTTTAATAAACTTTATTTGTCAGAAAATTTTGGAGATTTAAATTCATTAAAAATCATAGATTTAAACAAAATCCACATTTTGATATTATTTACTTAATTTAACTTGTGACTAATAAAAGGGTTTAAAACCTCTAATTTCAAAATTTGGAGAAATAAACTAAACCGTCATTTCAAAACCTAACACCACATGATTTTCTAAAAAAAATTTCTCTAGAAATAATTATTTCTGAAATTATCTAAAAATAATTATTTCTTCTCTTTTGGGGTCTTTCCGGGTAGTTTTAAATAACCTTTTCTAAAAATAAAATAATTCTGAAACTATAAATTAAAATCCTTGATTAAGGAAATAAATATCATCCATCAATAATCAAATAATTACATACATAGAAGAAATAATATTAATAAATGGTAAATTACTATTTTTCCCTTCCAACTAGACGAGCTGGATCATCGAGCTTTCAAGCTCTGACTGGGCCACAACTGGGCTTTTTGCATAGCCTTACCTGTAATCTTCAAGATTAACCGGTCTAAGTATGATTTATCATACTGATCACACTTAATTTGGGTCAGGGTATTACATCCCATCCTCCTTAAAGAAATTTCTTCCCAAAATTTAAAATAAACTCGTACATTTTTATCCCGTAAACAGACTAGGATACAGCTTCCTCATCGTTGACTCTGGTTCCCACATCACATGTTGAACGTCGCGATATTGCCACAACACTTGCACCAGAGGAATAGACTTTCTTCTGAGCTCTTGAGTCTGAAATCCTTGTATTTCTGTAGGTACTTCTTCAAAACTTAGATCTTCTGAGACTTCGATGTCCTCGTTACTTATCACATGTGATGGGTCAGGCTCGTACTTTTTCAGCATAGACACGTGAAATGTACTATGTACTCTCTCCATAGATTGAGGAAGGTCCAACTGATAGGATACTTCCCCTATTTTTTTCAGGATCTCAAACGGTCCGACATAACGAGGCGATAATTTTCCCTTGCGCCCTAACCTCTGTATTCCCTAACGTGGTGCCACATGCAAGAACACTCGATCACCGACTGCAAATTCCAAAGGTCTTCGCATCTTGTCAGCATAACTCTTTTGTCTGCTTTGGGCTGTCTTGAGATGTTGTCTTATCACTTCAACTTGCTCAGACATCTCACGTGCAAGATCTGGTCCCAAAAGTGCTCTGTCTCCCACTTCTGTCCAACAAAAAGGTGACCTGCAGGGTCTACCATACTGAGTTTCATAAGGTGTCATATGTATACTGGAGTGATAGCTGTTGTTGTAAACAAATTCGATCAATGCCAAGTGATCTTCCCAACTTCCCTGTATATCTATAACACATGCCCGTAGCATATCCTCCAAGGT
Source organism: Chimonanthus praecox (assembly GCA_022113865.1). Classification (NCBI taxonomy): domain Eukaryota; kingdom Viridiplantae; phylum Streptophyta; class Magnoliopsida; order Laurales; family Calycanthaceae; genus Chimonanthus; species Chimonanthus praecox. The sequence goes on from CM039093.1 coordinate 44,098,206, forward strand.
TTGAATGGTTCTCTCTGACTGACCATCCGTCTGAGGGTGAAAAGCAGTAGTGAAACATGGCTTAGTCTCCAAGTCCTCCTGCAATCCCTGCCAAAATCCTGACACAAACCTAGGATCTCTATCAGATACGATAGATACAGGTACTCCATGCAGTCTGATTATCTCTTTTATATACAATCTACTCAATGTAGTCAAGGAATCAGTCTTTTTAACTGGAAAAAAATGAGCTGATTTTGTTAATCGATCGACTATTACCCAAATAGCGGCTCTTTTCTTGGAAGACTTCGGGAATCCAGTCACAAAGTCCATGGTGATGTGCTTCCATTTCTATTCAGCCACTTCAAGAGGTTGTGACTTTCCACCCAGTCGTTGATGTTTCGCTTTAACTTGTTAACTGGTCAGGCACTTAGATACAAAATCCGCTACCTCTCGCTTCATACCCTTCCACCAGAACAATCGCCGCAAGTCATGATACATCTTTGTACCACCAGGATGGACTGCAAAACGAGAACGATGAAAATAATCGAGTACATTTCTCCTGCATTCACCTGACTTTGGTACGAAAAGTCTGTTCCTGAACGTTAGACCTCTGTCAGCCTTGATCTTCCAATCATCTAGGGTTGCTTCTCCTGAAAGCTGAGTTATCAACTCTTTTGCTTCTGGATCGTTCTGCAGTCCTTCCATCACCATTCCAATTATCTCGGGCTGTAGAACCAAGTTGTGGATTCTTGTTGACCCGTTCCCTTCGATCAACTCCAGACCGTAATCAGATAAAACTTCCAACATCTTCCATTGCAGGGATGCCATACTAGCCACATTGCCATGCGACTTCCTGCTCAAGGTGTCGGCCACTACGTTAGCTTTTCTCGGGTGATAAGACAGACTGAAATCACAATCTCTCAGGTATTTCATCCATCTCCGCTGTCTCATATTTAGGTCATTCTGAGTAAAAATATATTTGAGAATATGGTGATCAGAAAACACATTGAATTTCTCACCATACAGGTAGTGCCTCCAAAACTTCAACGAGAAGACAACGGTTGCTAATTCCAAATCGTGAGTTAGATAGTTTTGCTCATGTCCCTTTAGCTGTCGGGAACCATAAGCTACTATTTTTCTTTCATGCATCAAAACACATCCCAACCCAAACTTAGACGCATCACAATACATCATGTAGAGACGCCAATTGCGAAGGAAGTGCCAACTGATAGGCTACATCTCCCATCTTTCTGATAATTGAAAACGGTCCCACATATCTTGGCGACAATTTTCCTTTCTTCCCAAATCTCATGTGTCCTTTTCGTGGCGAGACCTTCAAGAATACCATGTCTCCCACTTCAAATTCGAGAAACCTCCTCCTCTTATCAGCATAGCTCTTTTGCCGACTCTATGCGGTCAACAAATGTTGACGTATCAACTTGATCTGTGTAGGTTCGCCGACCTCGGTCCAGCACACTGGTGACCTGCATGGTCTACCATACAAAGCTTCGAATGGTGCCATCTGAAGACTTACTTGGTAGCTTTGTTATAAGAAAACTCCACCAATGGCAAATGATCCTCCCATCCACCTTTGAAGTCTAGCATGCACGCCTTCAGCATGTCCTCCAGTGTTTGTATTGTCCTTTCCGATTGTCCATCGGTCTGTGGATGGAATGCTATGCTAATAAGTAGATCGGTCCCCATGGCCGACTGCATGCTCTGCCACACCCTTCCGGTGAATCGGCCATCTCTATCGACACTATAGTCCGTGGGATACCATGTAATCTGATGATGTCTTTGATATATCTCCGACCCAATGTCTCTGATGAATTCGTCATCTTAATAGGAATAAAATGCGCGGACTTGGTCAGTCGGTCTACCACAACCCATATAGCGTCATTGCCCTTCGAGGACCTCGGCAATCCCGTCACCAAGTCCATGGAAATGTGCTCCCATTTTCATTCTGGGACAGATAAGGGTTTGAGTAACCCTAGTGGCTTCTGGTGTTCTGTCTTAACCTGCTGACAAGTTAAACAGTGTGCCACAAATTCTGCCACATCTCTTTTGAGTCCATGCCACCAATAATGCCTCTTCAGGTCATGATACATCTTGGTGCTGCCCGGATGTATGTTGAGCTTGGTCTGATGTGCCTCAACCAATAGCTCTTTTCTGCAGCTTTTTGGCACATATATTCTTCCCCGGAATACAAGACCCTGTCCTAGTCGTAATTCCCATTCCGGTATGACAACGCCAGTGGACATCTTGGCCCATATCTCCTCCACTTCCGGATCTGCTCGTTGCTCTTGTTCGATCTTTGTAACCATGTTGGATCGTATGATCAAATTGTACATACTCCCATGGTTTGTGATGTATAGATTGAACTCTCGAATGGTGTTTAACATCTCCCATTCGGTGCTGATCAGACATGCCATTGATGCATGAGATATGCGGCTGAGAGCATCCGCCACCTTGTTTACCTTTCCCGGATGATATCGGAGCGCAAATTCATAGTCCGCCAGATATTCCAATTTAACTAGGTCTCTAGTTGCACTCTCCTGGAATTCCATCGGCTAACTACAGAGTCAGGTGATCAGTCTAACTCAACAGTCGCCCATAGCTTCCCATTCAAGTTTCACTAGACTCTTATCTTCTCCGTTAAATACGTCTCCAAAATTTTGTAGATCTTCATTTGCACATATGTCACTATGTGACTAACACCTTTTGTTCCAACTTCCACGATTCCAATACCCGGGGCATAAATTCAAACCATCATGGGAATAATCATCCATGGTTAAATACATGCATCCCTAGTATCACTCCCTCAGTAACTATCATCTATCCCTGTTTAATAATCATCCATGAATATAACCCATCTATGGGTATAATCCATTCATGGAAACAATCCATCCTCGGTATCACTCTGTCCATGAATATAACCCTCCTCTGGGTATAATCCATTCATGGGCATACTAACCTAGGCACTTCATCCACCATGAGATATTCTATCCGTAAAAATAACACTTGACTGTATCACTACGTGACTGTGGCACCAATAACAAAACATAAATGTATCCCGACCCCTAGCAAGACTTAGGGCCCATGACTTACTAAGCGGAAGACCCACGTCCAACGTGATCAAGTCTACCTCGCCCTGCATTCCTTCACCTCATAGGTGATTCAGTCAATCTCTAAGGCTGTCGATCCGCGTCTGATGAAACTAGTATCACCCCCACGGGGTAAAATAGTACCTAGCTCTGCGCCTTCCCGCACATCTAGTGTGCAAAATAGCCGTGAGAGCGCCCTCCAGCGCGTAGCATGCAAGGGACCCACCCCTCAACGGTAACCCTACAGGACCAAGTCTCCGTAATTCGTATCGAGTTTCCCACAGTCTCAATCATCAATATCACGTGAGGGACGCACCCATACCACGTCTCAATATACTCCAATAATTTATTCACATACATCTCAGTGTCAAAGTCCTCATGAACTCCTAAAGTTGCATACTTTATTGAAAATCATTAAACTTCCATCACCATACAAGGGTTGATAGGGTAAAACAAACCCTTAGAATCACAAAATACACCCTTACAAAATATTTCCATTTCCCTAACCTTTCTTTCTACCTCTTAACCTAGTCTTCCGTAGAAGACCCTGCATCATCGTCAAAGAAATTGTCAGGGCATGTCATCGACACGTGCCCCAACACTCCGCACGTCAAACAGGGTATTATTCCCGGTCCTCCAATGTAAGGACAATTAGTCCTCTCCTTCCCGTGCCCGTGCAGTCCACAAACAGGGCAAATGACCTCAAGGAGGTAGGGGCAGTAAGTACAATTGTGCCCCTCCTGATTGCACAACTCGCACATATACCCTGGCTCTATCTCCCCTACAAATTCTCTTATGTTTGGGACATATTCCTCATCCTCTTCGGGTACAAAGGCCCCAACATTGTACTCGGGCGATCTTACCTCCATGTCTTGACTGTTTTCAACTTCAATGATGAAGTTTGGTATGCTAGCATCGTCGGAAGAAGAAACTCGGTCTATCGGACAGCTAGGTGTCCCTCTGTCCCACAACTCGGTGTACTCTATGTTGCTCGTCATATCTGTATCACAGCAACAAAAACATATCAATAACAACCATAAATCAAATCAAACTAATCATTGTTTTGGGGAATTTTCCCTAATCAACATCTTGTACTTCTTGTTTGGGGATTCTTCCTATGTATCATATAATGTCTCGTGTTTGGGGAATTTTACCAAATAAACATCTTGTGTTTCTTGTCCTTGGGGAAAATTGCCAAATAAGCACTCTTTGTATTTCTTTGTTTTTTGGGGAAACTTCCTAAGTATCATTTCTCAATTTGGGGAAATCTTTATGTTCTCCTGTTCTAGGGGAAAAACCTCCCTAAGTATCATGTGTTTGTTTCTCCATTTGGGGATATCGGGGAAGTGTTTCCTATGTTGCTATGTTTGGTATATCTATTTATGTTGACTGTACTTCCTTTGCTATCTTTGTTGTTCTCAGATTGATTGTTCAGTCTGAGTTTACGAAGTAAATTAATCCGGCCCCCAGTCAGCGGACTCCGAAGAGTCGGTCAGTTGGGATTTTTATCCGTCAGTGAGACATGAAACTGTCTTAATCTTACTTCGGAAGATTCAACTTCCCGTTTCGCTCTGATACCAACTGTAACACCCCGCCCTTTTCACTCTAATTTTCAGAGTTTAATTTTTTTTTTTAAAATATAATAATCATGTGATCGGGGAGGAGTGCCACGACGCGAGTTAAGTTCGGATCTCTAAATCCGACCCTTAACTGGCCAAGCCCATGTGCATATGAATTAAGTCCATAAAACTGATCCGCACATGGTACATATATAACTTGCGGAATTAACTTAGTCTTATTCTAACTGAGGTTGTAATAGAACCTATGACTATTCCAATTTTTCCAATATTAGATAGCAAAGTACATAATCTTATTCTCCAAAATTACTAACTAATATTAATCTACCATTCAATCCAACCATCCAAAATAAACCAATCCACAGCATCTACTTATCTACTTATTACATGCCAACAAATCTAGTTATCAAATTACATTGTCCACATAATTCAAATAACACATCCATGAATAGTCCATTCAAAATCATTCAAACCGCCCAAGTTTCCGTGCTTGGTCCTCTTCTCCAACCACGTTCTTTCCTTTCCCTGCATCATCCACTAAGGATATAGATAGGGCGTTAGATCAACGCGCTCAGTAGTGTTTCCGAATAGGGCTACCACATGATTAGTCTAAAACATGCAAATAATATAATAATAATACATGTGAGACAAAATTCCATAAAAACATGTTATGTATGAAATGAACATGTAATGAGTCCCACCCATCACCATTCAACATAGCCATCACTTGACGGGATTCTCATCGTCAAGGTAACCCACAGTGGTCTTTCGGACGCCCCGACGGAGTGTGGCCTCTGGATTCCTCCTGATGGGATTCTCATCATCAGGGTACCCCACAGTGGTCTTTCGGACGCCCCGACGGAGTGTGGCCTCCGGTTAAAACACCATCATCCTATTCCATGCATGAGATGTCTATGCAAACATGTCATTTAGAAACATAACTTTACAAACATATAAGTTATTGAAACCAACGTAAAACAACACATGGAATAGTGGTTACAATAAAGGTAGGAAACCTATACTTGTTTACTTTGTTTGACTCTTCCTTTGAACCGTCTTCCGATCACGGCTTGTACACCGTTCTAGAAATCCCAAAACCTTATTTACATAACAGCAAGTTAAGCATTCATTCATGTGATTCTAACTTAGTCTAAGTCCCAAAAATCCACTTAAACTTCCATGTCCTATCTTAGCCATAAAACCCCATAGTTTTGGTCCTTTTAAACATGTTTTTGGTCTCATTTAGATATAGGATAATAGTATAATGTTATCATATTTTTACCTTTCAAAACCATCCAATAAGCCCATCACTTTGTATGATTTCCATTTTGTAAAACTCAATCCAAATATCCACATAACAGTCCATGAGGTTCGGCCATACATATGGCCGAACCCTATGGTTCTTGGTGTAATTAATCCAACCATTGTCCATGGTTTTAATCCATAATTTAACCATAGTATTAATATGGTTCAGCCAAGCTATAGTTACCTAAAAACAGTAAGCTTATCTTCACTTTAAATCCTTTAAAATCTCACAAAACCATTTAATACTTCCATGAAATGTCATACCATTTCATGGGGTTCGGCCCACCCAATTGGCTGAACCTCATGGCCTATGGTTTAGATCCATTTATCCATTTATAAACTTGGTTTATTTTTAAATCAAAGCACATTATGTTTACATAAAAATCCATCCTACACTTGACCCAAATAACCATAAAAAACAGTCCATGGGTTTAGGCCATACACATGGCCGAACTCCAAGGTTTCCTTGATGTAAACCCTCCAATATTTGTCCATATTTTTTTATCAGTACTTAGCTTAATAAACACATAATTCAGCCATGTAATAACTGGTCAAAATCAGTGACCTTATCTCCCTTTAAAATCCTTTAAAAGAACTTCAATACATAATATGAATTTCATCTCTCAAACACCATAAAAATCACCAAGTTTTCCCATGGGGTTCGGCCATCCAAAGGGCCGAACCCTATGGTCCATATTTTATCACTTTTAAACATCATAATCCCATATTTAAACCATTGATGGATCTGGCCATACGATGGCCAGATCTCATTTTCTTAACCAATCTATTAAACAAGTGTTCAAAATGCACTTACGAACACCGCGTCTCCTTCGGTTCTTTTGACTCCTTTCTTGACTCTTTATTTCCTCGACCTCTCCTTCTCTCTTATTGTTCTTTGGGCTGAGACTGACCTTGCTGTAATCTCCTTGGAATACTTCAGCCAGATGATATGGATTTGAGGGAGAAAGAGAGAGAAAGGAAACTTTGATCTTAAACCTTGGTGCCAACTCCTTTTGCTCAAAGTGTGCTTTTGTCTTGGTGAAAGAGATCAACTAAGGACTGATTGCAAATCAGTAACCAGCTGCTATTCTTGCTTTTGGAATGTAGAAGACAGTAAAGAGAGAGAGAGATAGATATAGAAAATTGAACCTCTTTTGGCTACTCAAATTCAGCCCAAACTTGCCTCACATGTAACTCCCATATTAACCCCAAGTCCTTTATGCTTACTTGGGGGTTTCATCTATGCAATGAAACCTCCCCAAGCTCTCCAACGTCTCCCATGCTGGTATTTGTGTAACCTCTCCTTTTCTTCCTCCTCTCATTATCATCTTACTTGGGGGTTTCATCTATAAATGAAACCTTACCCCCCCTCCAATGTGTAGTCTTATCATATTTAAATTTTAAAAGTTAAAACCTCATTTGTAACTCTATAATACAGCAGCTCCATTCAGCCCATTTGATCCTCATCAATGTCCCATTTGAGAGTTTCATTCTTGAAATGAAACTCCCCTCCTCCAAGTGTGAACACACTTTGTAACTCCCATTGGTTTTAATATCTATCTTGGAGTTTCAACTTTTAAATAAAACTCTCCATGTTCCAATGACTAGCCCCTTGGTTAACCTTGTATTTGTAACTCTCAAAACAGCCACCCCACTTATCTCTTTAGTAGATGTTACATGCATGAAAAGCCTCATGCAACCAACATGTAAAACATTTGAAATTGAGTCACAACTCTCATGTAACTTAATAAATTCAACTCATAAGTTTTGTTCAACTAAACTCCACCATTCATTTCAACTCAAACCAAACTCAATTAATGAAAACTTAAATCAACTAAGTTTTGAGCTCACTCCATGATTAATCATGTCCATCTCGACCCATTGGGTCCCATTTGACCATTTTCACCCATTTAACGAAATTTGACCCAATTATGATTCTTGACCCGTTTAAGTTCATCTTATCCATTTATTTGTTTTATAATCAAAACTACTAACCATTGGGTCTTGATTGAACCATTGACCCATTTAAATTCAACTCAAATATATCACAATGGCAATTCCGTAAATATGAATAAATTCATATAAAATGATAACTTTGAAATTCCAGGGTGTTACAACATTGCCATGCGACTTCCTGCTCAAGGTGTCGGCCACTACGTTAGCTTTTCTCGGGTGATAAGACAGACTGAAATCACAATCTCTCAGGTATTTCATCCATCTCCGCTGTCTCATATTTAGGTCATTCTGAGTAAAAATATATTTGAGAATATGGTGATCAGAAAACACATTAAATTTCTCACCATACAGGTAGTGCCTCCAAAACTTCAACGAGAAGACAACGGTTGCTAATTCCAAATCGTGAGTTAGATAGTATTGCTCATGTCCCTTTAGCTGTCGGGAACCATAAGCTACTATTTTTCCTTCATGCATCAAAACACATCCCAACCCAAACTTAGACGCATCACAATACATATCATAACCTCGTCCTTACTCGGGTATTATCAAAATTGGAGAAGTGGTCAATTTCTCCTTTAACTCCTGAAATGTTTTTTCACAAGCCTCGCTCCATTCGAACTTAACGTTCTTTCTTGTTAATCGGGCTTTTGGTATCGCGTTCTAGGAAAAGTGTGGAATAAACTTTCTATAATATCCAGCTAATCCCAGAAAGCTTCGAATCTCGAACACGTTCTTGGGGTTTTTCCAATTCTTCACTGTTTCCACCTTTGCTAGATCTACCGAGATCCCTTCTGTAGACACCACGTGTCCAAGGAACTGAACTTGAGTTAGCCAGAACTCACACTTGCTCAGCTTAGCGTACAGCCTGTGGTTTCTAAGAATGAAAGATAATGCGTAGATGAGGCTCTTGCTCTTCCTCAGACGATGAAAAGATTAAGATATCGTCGATAAAGGCTATCACGAATTCTCTTAAGTAAGGTCAGAAGGCGCGATTCATCAACTCCATGAACATGGCTGGAGCGTTAGTCAAACCGAATGGCATCACCACGAATTCATATAACCCATACTGCGTTCGGAAAACAGTTTTTGGGATATCTTCCTCTCGAATCCACAACTGATGATAACCCGACCTCAGATCTATTTTCGAAAAACATTTCGGTCCTCTCAATAGGTCAAAAAGACCGTTTATTCTAGGTAATGAATACTAATTCTTGATAGTTACCTGGTTGAGTCGTCGGTAATCTATACAAATTCTCATCGATTCATCCTTCTTTTTCACGAAGAGAGCAGGTGCGCCCCATGGCGAGTTGCTCTGACGGAAAAAATCGAGTTTAAGAAGCTCATCTACTTGTGTAGCTAGCTCACTCTATTCAACCGGCGCCATCCGGTAAGGTGCCATTGAAATAGGAGATATTCCTGGCCGTAGGTCGATAACAAACTTTATCTCTCGGCGTGGAGGTAGCTCAGCTAACTGGTCAGGAAACACATCCATATACTCACACACCACCCGAGGTGCAACAGATCCTATACCACTATATCTTCCCATCCCATGCTCGCCATCACGCTACTAGGATACGCCCTAAGGCCAGAGAAAATGACTCATCTTTTGATAGGGTACTAGGTTCTCCATAAACCTTTCATCATTCGTGGAGACCCCAAAAATTCTCTTTGCGAACAGTCAATCAAGATTTTGTAACTTGACAACCAATCCATGCCAAGGATGATGTCAACGTCCATCATTTCTAAGATCAGAAAATCATAGGACAACTCTACGCCGCAAATTCTTAAAATGCATGACTCGTACTTTTGGTTTACCAAAGCTCTCTTTCCCAAAGGTGACACTACCATTAATGGGTTAGTTACTTCTACAAGTTGCAAGTCCAATCTATCACAGAAAGATTTAGAAATAAAGGAGTATTTAGCACTGGTATCAAAGAGTACTCGTGCCAAAAGATTGAAAAGAGTGAGCGTACCTTCCATCACTGTATTCTCCATCGGCTCATCCTTCTGAGTCCCAATCGTGTAGACTCTCCCCTGGGTGGTTTGAGGACATCCCTGTCCCATTCCCTGTCCGTTCCGTGGTGGTCCATTCGTCGGTGCCACCGAGCCTCTGGAGGTTTGCTGAGAACCTCTGTCAACTGATGGTTGTGCAACAGAATAAGATGACCCCGCAGTCTGCGAAGGTGCGGCTCTACCGATATAGGGGCATTCCCTAAGTAGGTGTCCGGTCTGCTTGCAATGGCAGCATGCCTTCTCTCTTCCTGTTGGGTAAAACTTAGATGTATGCCCAGGTTGGCTGCAGGTGCAACACACTAGTTGTCGTGTGTTAGGCCGACTTGACTGCCCTACAGTAGGCTGGCTCTTCTTGAAGAATGACCTCTTCGGGTTGAACTTGGTTCTTTTGTTGGAGGAAGGTTTCTGGAGACTCTTGACACTCCTATTGGTGGAATCCACTGCTTCCACCTTTGATGCTCGCTCAATAATCTCCTCCAGGGTGTTGAAGGTTAACCCGGCCACTTGTCGCTGTAGGAAAGGTTTGAGTCAATTCTCAAAGTGTTGGACTTTCTCCTCCTCGTTCGCTACTATCCAAGGCACGAATTGCATCAGATCAATGAATCTTATGGCATGCTGTACCACTGTATCGAACCTTGTTGAATATTGAGGAACTCTTTCTTCCTTACTTCCTGGACCTTCTTAGGGAAATAACGGGCAAGGAAAGCTGTTGAGAACTCCTCCCAAGTCATGGGTTCGCGATTATGGACCAGACTTTTGGCCTCCCACCACTCGCACACGTTGCCCTCCAACTGATACGTCGCCAAGGTGACTCGTAAATCATCGGCAATGGCTAGGGTGCTTAGGATCCTACCAATCTGAGGGAGTCAATTTCTTGTCGTATTGGGGTCCTCAGTTCCGGAGAACCTAGACGGGTTTAGTCTCTTGAACTTCTTTAAAGCCGAGGTGGCTCTCTCTTCCTGCGTTCTAACAGGAGGGCGTTGCATATTTTAGACTATCCGTTGGAAAGTCTCCATTGCAGCACGAATGGTTTCATTGGGTATGTCGAGGGGACCCGTCCTCGTCCCTCGGCAATTGTTTCCATTTCCGTTTCCTTTTGGTCCTGACATTTCCTGTTATTTACAAATATTACTTAATCATTTGGGATGAACAGTTTATCATGACAAATCACCAAAAGTTGCACATTTCATTAGCAAACACATAAACTTTCTTTACATTTACAAAGTTTTATGGGGTTTGAAAACCCCTCACACAGCGCACACTGAAAACACAACAAAAAGTCCTTACAAAGATTTCCCCTCAACCCTTTCCTACCTACTTCCTAGTTTTCTGTGGAAGATCCTACATCATCATTGAGATTAAAGAAGTTGTCAGGGCATGTCTCTGACATGTGTCCCAACACTTCGCAAGTTAGGAAAGGTATTATCCCTGGTCCCCCAATGTAAGGACAATTAGTCCTTTCCTTTCCATACCCACAAAATTCGCAACCTGGGCACACCACGTTGATAGGGTAAAGGCAATAGATGTAGCTGTGCCCCTCCTGGTTGCAAAACTTACAGACATATACCATTAAATTCTCCGCGATTGGTGTAACCGGTGTGTATTCTGGGGAACCTATTTCTCCTACTGATTCCTCCAAAGCCAGAACATCCCCCACAATCTCATCCTACACAAAGGCTGGAATTTCTCCGACATTTTCGTTTGGTACTGCTTCGACATTTGGTACAACTCCAACATTGTAGTTGGGTATGCTGGAGTTACTGGTAGTTGAAGTCATGTCTATGGGACAACTTGGGGTTCCCTTGTCCCACAACTCAGCATACTCTATGTTGCTTGACATATCTGTACCATAAAAATAGAAAATGTCAAAACGACTGAAATTATAATCCAAAAATAGATTTTATCTATGTTGTATCCCATCTCAGTCTTAGAGTTTGAGCCGAAGCTCTGATACCAAGCTGTAACGCCCCGACCCGGAAGTAGGCCTGTAACACTATTGAATTTTTTTTTTTTTTTTGTAAACTAATTTCCAAGGCTTCTAAATGGGTTGTATCAAAAGTTAGGCCTAGCCACACATGTTCTCAACATGTGGACTTAAACATAGATCATAAGTCTATCCACATAAAAACACATAACATGCAATCACATAATTCCAAAATGAGATTTTTCCGTAGATAAATCGGGGTTACTACGGAACACATAGTGGTTTTATATAAACCCACTCATCAAAAGTACCACATGCGGTACTTTACACAAATCATGGTTCCAAAGAACCCAACATCAATAACAAGTTCCCATCCGTGGGAAAAATCCCAAGCAACGCATCAACTTATCCATCCTAAACTCGATAAAGAGGTTCCTCCTCTTCTGGTACATCTCCTGAAATGTGAGTAGTGTGAGCTAACTAGTCAAGTGAAAGAACATAACATGGCAGTTTATCGAACATCAGGTTAGTCAAAAATTAATATTATCAATATAACAGTTTCAACCTGTCCACAATCTAAATATCAATCCACAACTGCCAACATCCACCGTAACACCTAGATAATACGCTGAGACCAATAGTATTAAGTTCCGACACGGTCAAAATACTTCTTGCAAGTACATCTCCGGCAAACCCCAGGCCGGTACTGACACACCCGTAGTCAGCAACTGTCGACACACCTGGTCCAGTAGACGTAAACCGACACACATAGCTCGGCAATGGTTCAATAGTAAAGGGTACGTGGAAGCAGTATTAATACCATCACAACTCATAAGCGTCATCATATGTGATCAACATCACAATTATCCATAAGCACTTTTCACAATAATGCATTATGTCTAGGCACATAAATGGGTTCATCAAAACATATCCTTGAAATCACTCATTACACTAGATCCCAATTAACCTGATTTAGTCTTACTGCAGTGTTAAGTCTTCTCACCGAAGATGTGTGGTATCGTAGAATCTGTCAAGCATACAAACAGATATACAGATAAAGATTAGTCAAACTACATAGCTTAACAAGCAATACATGCACATTGTATTTCAAATTTCGTTTTCCAAAAATCGTCAGGAGAAATGGAACTGATCTCCTATTTGGTTACTAACTATTTTTATTTACAATAATCAGCAATAAATATAATAGTGTGCTCAGGACACTTCTCATATTGTCTTTTGGGCATGACCAGATTGACGTATTGAGTTAGGGTTAGAGGTATGTGCTCAGGCCATTACTCTTATAGCGAGTTAGGCCTAGAGGTCACTCAGTGCCCGAACCCTTCTTTTCTACGGAGCGACGAAGGAAGTCGCATAGCTACAGATAGCTATCGGGGCTGAGTCAGCCACAGATAGAGAGTATCGGCCTGGAAGTGAATATAATAAGTAATACACTATAGTAGTAAGAGAAAAGGGGTTAATATCAATTTTATTTATCAAAGAGGGTTTAAACATCACATTAAAACCTAGGGTCTAACACATGCATCTTAAATCAAACAAGAATTTTACAAATCAAAACTGGGTTCCTTGGAACATGCCTCGGAACCAGGTACTGTAGCTTCGGACCTTCCGAGCCACTGCCTAAACTTGTCTACAGAACTTCGGAATATGGTTCTGTTCTTCCGAACGTCCGAGGCTCATGTCTCGGAACGTCCGAGGCTCATGTCTCGGAATGTCCGAAGGTGCTTCCGAGCTGAAAAACAAAAAATAGATTTTTGGTGGGTCTCGGTGTGTCTCGGAACATGCCAAGAGAAGTTTGGAACTTCCGAGCAGTTTGGTCCTTCCGAACAGACTCGGAACGTCCCGTCAGCAGAGGCGGGAGAAACGATTAGCCTCTGGACACTTCGGAACCCTGAACCGAAGCTCGGAACTTCCTAAGTGTCCGTTCGGAGCTTCCAAAGACCAACTCTCGGACCTTCTGAGAGTCGTCCTCCTCATCTGTCTGTAACAGCAGATAGTAACGGCGCCGGGGGGTGAAATACGAATCCAGAAACAGTGGATTTTCTGGGTTCGTTTTTCACATCCAACTGGTCAGATGGACTCCTCAGTAAGTCCTCTTAACATAGGGAATAATTTAGAAATTTAACACTTAATTAAAACATCTGATTTTAGCATGAGAACCAGTGAAGCACAACAAAACCAAGGTTTTTCCTTAAACTTCAAATTCATTTTACACACTCAAATCTTGATCAATTTTACTTTTGTTTGATCCTAAACTTGTAAAAATTTAAAAACAAATACAATGGTTACCTTCACTTGAGGTCTAAGGCTGAAAATCCGAAACTTGAAAAATCTTCTCCTTAAGCTTACGATGAAAATTTGAAAGGCAGAGAAGGAGGGCAGTTGGTTTGATTTTTAACTTAGCTGATTCACACAGAGATGAATTCAGCTAAGGAGAATGGTAGATTTAAAGGATTCTTACCATGGCCAGGTGAGAGACACCGCACCGGCAGCCCACGGGCGCTGCATGGTTTCGATTCAAGCTGCTGGCCACGTACCAGCTGTAACAGTAAAAACTGTAGAAAATATTTGCAGATATGTCCCTCTCCAAGTTATGTAAATAAGTCCAGTTTTGGTCTTAATTAAATTTTAACTAAAAACATGGTTTAATTAGCTTGATTAGTTTAATCCAACTTAATAAAAATGTTGGGTTTAATAAACTCTATTTGTCATAAAATTTTGGAGATTTAAAATTCATTAAAAATCATAGATTTAAACAAAATCCACATTTTAACACTATTTGCTTAATTTAACTTGTGACTAATGCAAGAGTTTAAAACCTCTATTTTCAAAATTTGGAGAAATAAACTAAACCATCATTTCAAAACCTAACATCACATGATTTTCTAAAAAAAAATCTTATTTCTGAAATTATCTAAAAATAATTATTTCTTCTCTTTTGGGGTCTTTTCGGGTAGTTTTAAATAACCTTTTCTGAAAATAAAATAATTCTGAAATTATAAATTAAAATCCTTGATTAAGGAAATCAATATCATCCATCAATAATCAAATAATTTCATACATAGAAGAAATAATATTGATAAATGGTAAATTACCATCTTGCCCTTCCAACTAGACGAGTTGGATCATCGAGCTTTCAAGCTCTAACTGGGCCACACCTTGGCTTTTCGCAAAGCCTTACCCGTAATCTTCAAGATTAACATGTCTAAGTATGATTTATCATACTGATCACACTTAATTTGGGTCAGAGTATTACAAAAACACTGCCCAATAGCTATCTGTAACACAACGATTAATTTCGCCGCTCGGTTGAAAAGAAGGGATCGGGCACTGAGTGATTTTCTTTCTCTCTAGGACTAACTCAATATATATCCATGGTTCAATCCAGAAGATAATACGAGTAGTGGCCTGAGCATCTTTTATCTCTAGGCCTAACTCAATACGTTTCTATGGTCAAATCTAGAAGACAATATGTGTAGTGGCCTGAGCACCTGTATTTGTACCCTCTGGGCAAAGTCTCAATACTCTACCCTTGCCAGGAAGAAATATGGGACTGGACACTGAGTATTTTATTTATTGATGGATTATTATAACTACAAAGGAGTAGTAACCTACTATGTGGACTCACAGCCATTTCCCTTCAAGTTTTTCGAGAAATAAGATAGAAATGTTTAAAATACTGTGAATGTATTCTGTATTGTATACGAATGTGTATTATGTTTGATTATGAATGTAGATTCATGGTATTCCTATGTGTGTGTAACTGATACCTGCTATACCCTACGTTATTCGGTGAGGAGACTTAATAATACAAAATTGGTAAATCAGGTTTTGTAAACCTAGATCTAGTGCAATTAATGGTTTCATGGATTTGACATGATATGCAAAAGATTGAATAGGCCAGAATGCGAGACTTGACACTGCTTCCATGTGAGGGATGAAAATAAGTTCTAACTATTAGAACAGAAGCGTAACACGGTGTGAAGGAGTCGAGGTCTACTAATCTATAAACGAATAATCAACCCACTTACATGCCTAAACTTGATATATTGTTAAAAGTCGTTCATATTATTACTAATGGTGTTTGTCATGCATAATATTGTGATAGATAATGATATTCTCCAATTTGAGAACTTGAACATCATGTTATGATGAGAGATTGAAATATGAAGTTGATGGATAATGATATGGTTCGATGTGAGAACCTGAGGATCATATTATTGTGAAAGATGAATCTATGAAGTTGATACTGCCTCAACATACACTTAGCTACTGGGCTATGATAGACCAGGGAGGTCATATATTATTGGCATAGGTCGGACCATTTAGGTCATATATATTATGGGCATTTGCCGGCCATTAAGGTCATACATTATTGGCATTGGCCAGACCATTGAGGTCATATATGTAACACCCCGGTTTTCAGGTTATCAATATTTATGGAATTTGCCATTTTAATTGTGAATTAACGGATATGAACCTTAGATGGGTAAGGTGTGGGGTCAATGGCCTAATTAAGACTCAATGGTTATGGTATAAGGTTCAATTTAAAGTAAATGGGTAAGGTGCATTTAATTGGGTCAAGGTTGTTATTTCGGTCAAAATGCTCAATTGGGATCCAATTGGTCATGGTTGACTTGGTTGACCACCAAGTGAGTTCAAGCCTAATTAAATGGGGCTGAATTAAAATGGGAATGCAATCAAGTGAGTGAGTTGATCTTAAAGTGATGAGTTAAGTGAGTTGAGTTGATTTGAATTAAATTATATGAGTTAGGTGAGTTGGAATGAGAGTTTCATCTCATGGATGAAACCCCCACTTGAATCATTAATGGAGAGGTAATGGAGGTGGACGGTTACACATTTCAAACGTTGGAGCCTTGGAGTTTCATCTCATGGATGAAACTCCCACATGGAGAGATAATGGAGGTGG
This sequence comes from Chimonanthus praecox, assembly GCA_022113865.1. Lineage (NCBI taxonomy): Eukaryota > Viridiplantae > Streptophyta > Magnoliopsida > Laurales > Calycanthaceae > Chimonanthus > Chimonanthus praecox. The sequence continues at coordinate 44,115,012 of CM039093.1, forward strand.
ACGGTTACACATTTCAAATTCAAACAAGGATACACGTTGGAGCCTTGGAGTTTCATCTCATGGACGAAACTCCCATATGGAGAGATAATGGAGGTGGACGATTACACATTTCAAATTCAAACCCTCTCTTGGCCGATCACTCCTCAAGACCAAAGACATAGAGTTTCATCTCAAAGTTCTATCATTCTCACACAAGGCCGAACTCTCCTTCTCTCTCAAGCTCTCACACTCGGCCAAAGGATCAAGAAGAAGGAGGAAAAGGCTAAGGAACGAAAGGAGCAAGAAGGAGTGAAAGAAACCGGAGGAGACGCGAAATCGGTAAGTGCTTGATAAATTGCAAAAAAATAAGAAGAAAGTGGTCAAGGACAATGGCCGAACCCTAATTTTATCATGGTTAAAGACCCAATGATGAACCATAGGTTCGGCCATGTTGTATGGCCGAACCCCATGGAAAGGAATTAAGGAATTTTTATGGGTCAAAGTATTTTTAAGAGAAGATGATGAACCATAGGGTTCGGCCATGTTGTATGGCCGAACCCCATGGAAGAACATTGGTTATATTTTAATGGATCTTGAGGGATAAAAATCATGGACATATGGGTATGAGTTTAAAAGGTTTTTAAAGGGTTTAAATGGATGTGTGTATGAGAACCATCAAAGGACTAAATCTTAGTTGTATGATTTTTAAAAGAAATTAAGGAACCATAGGGTTCGGCCATGTTACATAGCCGAACCCCATGGAAGTGTGTTAGTAATGGTTTATGGACTTAAGTATTTTTAGATCATGGTAAATGATGATAAAAAATGATGAATCTAACCCTCATGGAGGGACCTTGGTTTATGGACTTAAAAATGGCAATGGATTCAATGGAGAAATTAGAATTTAGACATCATAGGGTTCGGCCATGGTGTATGGCCGAACCCCATGAACCTTCTTAAATGGGTCATTTGTGGTTCTATGTATGTGTAAAGGAAGGGATTATCAAAACGAGGAGTAAAGGGAATTGTTGGAGTTTTATGTTATGATTTATGAATCACTTATGAATCTAGTTTATGATCAATTTTGGACCTAAGCATGAAGTGATGGGAATAATGGCAAATGTGTAAATATGGGAGAAAATGATAGATCATGGGTTCGGCCATGGTGTATGGCCGAACCACATGAGGAATGTGTTTGGTGGACTTAGATTATTATGCATAAGTGATGAGATTAGTGAATCAAAGGATGAATGGTCTTGGACTTAATTAAAAGATCAAAGGACTTGAAAAAGGGACTAAAATCAAGATGGTGAGGTTCGGCCATGTTGTATGGCCGACGCTAAGATGTATTTGGTGGACTTAGGGTTTTTAAAGTGGTCTACTTGTATATGATTGGTTAAATCAAAAGAGGGACAAATTCAAGTGGGTAAGGTTCGACCATGTTGTATGGTCGAACTCCACAAAGTTGTGTTTATGGACTTAGACCTAATGTTAAATCAAATGGAATATGGGATTGATTTGTTGATATGTAACAAGGTGACGGGACCTCATAAACAGTGCGCAATCGTGAACGGTTTCCGGTTTAAGAAGCAAGGACACTTTAGTGGTATTTGGTAGGATTCTACCTCTTTGATACCATGGGTTTATGTATGACGGTTTTTATCTTATTTTGATAAATTTATGTTGTAAAAGATATGTTCCAAATGTGAGTTTTAATGCTATGTTTATAATATAAAATAGCATGTGTTTCATTAGCATCTCATGCATGGCATGGGGTGAGGGATATGTAACTGGAGGGGCCACACTCCGTCGGGGCGTCCGAAAGACCATTGTGGGGGTACCTTAATGATGAGAATCCCATCAAGAGGTAACCGGAGGGGCCACACTCCGTTGAGGCGTCCGAAAGACCTATGTGTAGGTACCTTGATGATGAGAATCCCATCAAGAGATTATATGTACTTGTGATGGGTGAGACTCATTGTATTTGATATCATGACATGGCATTGATTTATATGGTTTTGACATTATGTTATTATATATGATTTGTACTAACCATGTGTAGGCCCTAAATGGAATACCTAGTGGGCGCGTTGTTCTAACGCCCTACTTCTACCCTAGTGGATGACACAGGAAAGGAAAGGGACGATGAACGTGATCGGAGCTAAGCATAGGAGCTTGGATATGTGATTGGATTATATTTTGTTTAAGTTACTCGTGGACTTGTAATTTGAGTAGCTAGATTTCGGGCATGTAATAACTTAGATAATTTTGCTATGGTTTGAATGGTTTGTTGGATATTTAAGTTAAGTTTAATTATGGTTAAAGACTTGAAGTACTTTGCTATCTAAAAAGGAATAGATCTAGGTTCTATTGTAATATGTAATTTGTGATTTAATCCGCATGTATATATATTACTATGTGTGAACCATTTTCATGGACTTAGTCCATGCACATATAGGTTGGCTAATTAAGGGTCGGACTTTAGAAGTTCGGACTTAGCTCGTGTCGTGACGTCCCGCTCTTTATCTCACTCTTTAGTTTTTTTTTAAAAAAAAATCGACTCTGATTTTTGAAAAGCGAGTGAAAAAGGGCGGGGCATTACAAATATATTATTGGCATTGGCCGAACCATTTTGGCCATATATTATGGGTATTCACTGGACCATTTAGGTCATATATTATTGGCACAAACCGGACCATTGGGGTCAAATATTATTGGCATTGACCTGATCATCGAGGTCAAATGCCGGACCAATGGGGTCGTTTGTGCTCTTGCAAGATGCTGCTTTTTGACCGTGTCAGGACTTAATGTATTTATAGCCAGTATAGTCCTTTGGTGTGACAGTGGTATGGCAGTGGTGGTGACTTGATAATTTGGTATAGTAGACTAATTGTGAATTCAAGTATTATAAATGGTATATGAGACCATTTCTAGTAAGTTGATAAATTAGTATAGTAGACCAATTATGTTTTCAAGAATGATAGATGGTATATGAGATCATTTGTAGCAAGTTAGGTAAAATGTTATATGAGACCATTTGTGGTAAGTTGGTAAAATGGTATATGAAACCATTTATGGTAAGTTGGTAAGAATGGTAGAGTAGACCATTCATGATTTTGAGTAAGATAATTGTGATTTTAAATGGTAAAAGTAAACCATTATTGTTATTATGACTAGATTGCATTGTTTAACCTGTACATGTTGATGAATGTGTTATTTTAAGATCTCTTCATTGGGCTTGGAGTTCACATTCCTTACATTGCATGGTTAGCACCTGAGGAGTAGGAACCTCCACCGCTGACTTAAGATGAGGGAGCCTTTGCAGTCAATCGTATTTCTTGAAGATGGAAAATATGTTTATTATATCTATTTTCATGCAAATGATATCTTCTTGATTTTAGTACTGCCTGTGGTACTGTAAATCTAAGCATGTATAAATCACCATGTGTTTGTTCGTAACTCTGATGAGATGAATGGAAATGTTTGTTTGTGTAATATGTGTTCGTATATAGGGACATATGGTACATGTTTGAGTACACGTGTGACATTTTCTATGATGGGCTTTTGGGTGAGCTTGAAGATCCAGCCTAGTTATGAAGTTAGATGATTGGAGAAAAGAATAAATAAAAAAAAATTAGTATTGTTCTGGACCCACCCTCAGGTCAAACCGTTACAGTTAGTCTTCTAATTAAAACGGAAGTAAGGCCTACATATAAGAATGTAGTTAAACATTAATTTTAATTTAATTTCTTGATTATTAACTTAAAATCATGTTAATTTAAGATTTTAAAATAATTAAATGAAGAGGAGAGGCACCTTTCTACAGGTTCTTAGTATTCCAAGAATCCAAAAAGAGCTTTTGTTGTTTAGTTGCTAGAGATATAAAGAGACTCGAGAGAGATAGAGTGGGTTAGAGCATGAGAAAAGTGGTGGTAGGAAGGGTAGGTGGGCTTTATCTTGTGATGTTTATTGGGCTTTCCTAGAAAAAGGGGTACTCGGGGTCACACTTAGAAGCCTGACTTTATAAAAATGTTCGAGATACTGAAGACAGGTTGAGAACGAAATTTGCTTGAAAATTATATGTCAAAATCCATTTGATTTTAATAAAAAAAATATGGATTTTGTGACTTGTTCTAAATAACGGTCAATAAGACATGACTTTTAGCGTTAAATAAACAAATCCTGGTAAATCGAAATAACGTTTTAAACGTCCAACAAGTTGTAGAAAAATATAGATTGTCCGTAAAACAATGTTCATTGAAATCTGGGGTTCGAAGGTATTTTAAAATAGGGGGTTTGCAAATGAGGTTTCGTAAACGAAATTCTTTTTGAAAACCTGGAAAAGGTTTGAACAAGTTTTGAAATTCGAGATCCGGTATTTGAAAACCTTCCGTATGTGTGAGTTTCAAAGTCAAATAACTTAAATCATTCATTTTAATCATGGAACTATATTTTATGTCACTATTCATCATTTTTCAAAATAAAAAATGCAACATTATCCATTAAGGTCAAATTACCGTTTCACACTTATGACTTCGAACGTCAGTTTCTCGAGCTGCAAAGCTCAAATTAAGCCAAACTTAGGCTTTTCGAAAAGCCCACATAGAGATGTACACATCTAACTTGTCACCAAGCACACTTAGAGTTCTAAAACTCGTTGACTTACGAATCAAAGATCAAGTTCTTACATCCTACCCCCTTAAATATATTGTCCCAAAATTTCACACAAAATCATACCTCAACTAATGTACAAACCGGAATAAAACGTCTTGCATCATAGATTACTGTGTCATCATGCAAAAATACACGATTGGCTATCAAAATCGTAACATATTTCGTGTGTTGTTGTTCTAGATAAAGGACATTCTATGAAGTTAGTAAAATCCACTAAAAAAATTGGAGGAGTCTTCCAGCTTTTGGGTCTCACTTTTATATTTTCAACATCATTCCGGTCGAATGAGGCTACACCACTACACTCTAAATATGTGCCGATACTATGTCTTCAACAGTCAAAAGCCCTACTCGGCACAGTTCTCAACTTTTGACACTATTACGAAGTCATGCATGTGTAAGCACTATGAGATTTCCTATTTATCGCATCATGACGTAGGGGTTCCAAACACTACATAATCATGCTCTGACTTCGGCGCTACCAACACTGAGGAGGTGGTTAATTCATTCTCTTTAGGTCACATAATGCCTCTTCTCACTCAAAACTCGACTTTCTTCCGAATCAAATGAGTTATCAAAACAACAATTCAGGCGACTTTCGGTGATAACCATTGAAAATTCAACTAAGCCCTAAAAAGATTCAAAGCTCGAAGAAGATCTTCGGTCTATCTCAATCCATAAGCAAGGTTAGTGCATTGATAAATTCATAATACCTACTGTGTGCAGGGAACACATCCCTTGAGATATCCCTTATCTTAAATTTGCAGCTAGTGATAACTCGTTCTTTAGTCAATTTTACGGGGTTCCTAACAATCATTTATCCCTGGCAACGGAAATCTATTTCTCATAATTTTCCCTCCCTCAACTACCAATAGTTCATCCTCATGCCTAACGATCCATCATTTCTTTTTCACAAATCATGCCGATGCACCCCAAAGGTAAACCACTTGGGCGTATAGATCTAATTGAAAGAGATCTTTCCTTGGTCTCAACAATGCTTTCAATTTTTCCGGTATAATCCCATAGGGTGCTATAGAGCTTGGTGACTTCTCACTCTACAGGTTAATAACACTTAGTCCTCGGCCTGGAGGCAATTAAATTACTGCTTGTGAAACACATCCATGCTTCCATGTGAAAGAATTCTTAGAGATCAGTGCCACCATTAAAATCTAAGGAATCATTGATGAATCTATTTAACTTTGATTATTTCCTTTCTCTGTCAAAGGAAAAACAAAATCTTGGTTAAATTCATTACCTGCGAATACCATCTCCACTTGGGATCAGTTAGTTAATAAATTTTTGAACAAGTTTTTCTTAGTATCTAAAACAAACGCCCTCAAGAAAGAAATGATAAACTTCAATCAGAAGAAGGGTGAACAATTCTGTGAAGCATGGGGCAAACAGACATCCGCCCCTCAGGTCCCATCTGATGATCTCAATACAACTGTCACATTCACCCCTCACGAAACTCCATAGGTCTCCTACCGAGTGAGCCAGCCGAACTCACTCGTTAGGCACCCACAAATTTCCAATGAGTCAACACCCACATCACAAGCCTCACACATGAACCTCAAAGTCGTTACCGTGGGTAATCAGACTACCACATCCCTCAACCAAAATGTGGGCGAACAGACACTCAACCCACATGGCTCCTAGGGAGATCTAGTACATACTTAACGTACTCTACGGCCACCCTACCTCTGTGGCCACCACCACGGAAATCCACACACACCACAGACTATCCCCACCTCAAAGGTGTTATAGTCTGAAACATTATACCACATCACACCACAGGTTGTCCCCACCATACAGGCCTTCTAGCTTGGAATACCATACCTCAGACTATACCCACCCTACAGGTGTCATAGCCTGGAATACCACACCTCAGACTGTACCCACCCTACATGTGTCATAGCCTAGAATACCATACCTCAGACTGTACCCACCTTTCAGGTGTCATAGCCTAGAATACCACACCTCAGACTATACCCACCTTGCAGGTGCCAAAGCCTGGAATACCACACCTCAGACTGTATCCACCATGCATGTGTCATAGCCTGGAATACCATGCCTCAGATTGTACCCACCCAGCAGGTGTCATAGCCTAGTACGTGCATCACAACCATGACCAACCCAGCCACCCCCGGCTCCTCATCAAACCCATACTTCCGACCAACTAGTACCACGGGTTGTGCCTCATCCCCTGACCTGAACATGGGTGGAACACACCTAACGCTCAATCATCATGTGGGCGGACCACTTAACCCACCAGACCACCAGTGGGACCTCATCTGTCACGCACTCTAGTACCGTCTCTGTAATGATCTCCAAGTTTGCCTTGAGCGAGCCACCGCTAGACCAAAGAGCTTCCCTAAAGTATCCATGACCACCTCACCACCTGTCCCTCTTGGGACCGCCGGACAAATCTCCCTCTAAACCGGACCACACCTCCCATAGGCGTGTCCGAAGATCACTAGGATAGGCCTAGTCAATCGCTCACTAGAGTGTACATCCACCCATGTTAGACCACTAGGTAGTCCATAGCTCAACCACGTTTCCACTGCGCGGTTCACATAACATTCAAACCCCAACTACCCGATAATCTAGGGCTAGTCTCTAAATCCTGGTGTAGCCTAGTACCCGATAAGCCTGGAACACCCTCAACCCTCAGTTGTCAGGTAGGCAGACCACTCAACCCATCAGACAGCCGGTGGCTCCTCATTTCTCACGCACTCTAGTACCGTGTCTGTAATGATCCCCAAGTCTGCCTTGGGCGAACCAGTGCTCAACCCAAGAGCTTCCCTGAAGTATCCAGAACTACCTCACCATATGTCCCTCCTGGGACCGCCGGACACCTTACCCTCCAAACCGGACCACGCCACCCATAGGCGTGTCCGAACATCACAATGATAGGCCTAGTCAATCTCTGAATAGAGTGTACATCCACCCATGTCTGATCACTGGGTAGTTCATAGCTCAACCACACTTCCACTGCACGGTTTCACATAACATTCAAACCCCAACTACCCGATAAGATAGAGGGAGTCTCTAAATCTTGGTGTATCCTAGTACTTATGCCCCACTGGCATCCCACAATTACTAGCTACATGCATGCACGGTTGTTTATAAGCATGTTTTCAAAATGGTAGTAATGAATCAAAATCAAGTATGTGCATGGTTATCTTTAGGAAACTAACATATTGGCACTCGAACATGATATCAACCAATCATCATCAAATGACAAAGCATGGTTATACAAAATAATATCACATTCACTTATCAAGTGTATACATCACTAACTATCACATGCTAACATGTTAACATCCAAACACGTTATCGACCAAAACATGTTTCAAACAAGCATAGTAGGTAATATCATCTACTATCTACCGCACGCGATTCTACAACATGTTGAACAACTATCAACTGCAAACATCGCAGGTTATCACACATTTCAGCCAATCATGTGATCAAACCGTCAATCCATCATGAGATCAAATAAACAACTCATAAATTCTCATGTAAGTTAAGGGTACGGATACACCCAGATGGGTGCCTGGCACATAATGATATCAACAATTCCTTTGCCGAGTGTCTCAAAACACCAGAGAATCCCATTCGCCTCATTCCGTACCCGAGGATTTGATAAAGAAGTAATATGCGTAAATGCATGCTAAATTCGGTGATGAGTCCCCTCACCTTTATGCGTCTTTCAAAATCCAAGTTATAAAACAGGTCGGAGGGTTGAAAGAAGCAACGCACGGGCTATTGGGCCTAAGAAGTTGGGATGAGTTTACAAAACTGGAACAATCCCACAAAAAGTGGAGCGATCCCACAAAAAGTGGAGCGATCCCACAAATCTGACTAGAAATAGGCTTCCAAGCGGTCCGGAAAGTGATCCAAAAGCTCTCCAGAAAATTCCTCAAATCATGCTAGAAATGAGCCTAAAATGGGCCGAAGTTGGCCTGAAATGGCCTGGAACTAGGTCGAGTCAGGCCTGGAAGGAACTGGGTCTGCTGAGCTTGGGCTAGATCTGAATGAACTAAGCTCTAGGTCGGTGAGTTGGGCTGAATCGAACTGGGCCTACACGAGCTGGGCCGAAAGAGATGGTCTCGACTCGGTTGGGCTTGGGCTCGACTAGGAACAAGTCCTGGGGACGGATGGGCCAGTCTCGTTTGGGACGGGTCAAGCATGGCTCAAAGGGTTGGGTCTGCTGCGAAATTGGACTGGAAACGTGGGGCCAGAGCTGCAACAAAGGCTTGAGAAGACTGAGAAAGGAATAAGGAAAAGAAGAAGAAGAAGGGAGAAGAAGAGGGGAGGATCGACTGGATCTTGAATGAAGACGGAGAAGAAGGGTTGAGATCGAGAGAGAATGGATACGAGAGGGAGACGAGGCCGACTAGGAGAGGGGAGAGTTCCAGTAGAGAAGAGAAGCAAAAAGGGGCGGCGACAGCTCAACACGAGGTTTTGGATTTTGAGTTTTGAGAGTGGAGAGGGAAGGAGAGAAAGAGAGAGCAAAAAATGGTAATGGCGGCGGCTGCAAACCCCAAGGGAGCGACAAAGAGGTTTGGGGGTTAGGGTTTGAGCCAAGGAGGAGAAGAGAAGAAGGAGGGATGGGAAAAGGCGGCAACTACACTAGGGTTTGATGGAAAGAGATGGAGGTGAGGGAAAAGAGAGAGGGCCGAGAGAGGGAGATGCGAGGGAATGAGATAGAGAGGCGGCATTATAGCATAACGCTACAGTGTTGAGAGCTTTTAAGAAGGGGGCTTGGGGTCTAGGGTTTTGACATTTGAATTTTTTTTTCAAAACTTTAAAATGCATAAAAAAAAAAATCAGAATCTTAAATTGAAAAAATTAATTTAAAACTCGTTAAAAAATCAAACATTGAACATTGGAGAAGAAAACGTGTAATTTTCAATAATTCAAAATTACTAAAACGCTCTTTGGGTCTCCAAACATGAAACCGGGCAAACCGGGGGCCACCACGGAGCCCACACTCTCTCTACTGCTTCCAAACCCCTAAAATCCTGAAACATCAGGTCGGGTCATTACATACACCTCCTATGTCACCCTAACCATTACTAGCCACCATATTACGAGGATTTATACCTAGGCCAAAACTTTCAAATCTCACAGTCATACAAGCTTCCTACTTCTCCACAACCCTAACACCGATTGCAGAATTGCTTATCACTTTTCTATAACAACAACCTATGGTGATTTGTTGAGTAAACACCCACTCCATACTAAGAATGATGTCAGATCCCATCATTTTTAGTACTAAGTCAAAAGTCAATCTATATCTCTAACGAATCACTCAGAACCCACAGACTTGTGTTGATGTTTTAAATTTGTAAATCTCACAAGCGCACGAACCATTCATAGTATAGCAATGTGAGAGAGAGGTCGAACCCAATGGAAAATCTCAAAGTACATGAATTTAAATTTATGTCCTCTAAAAAAAATTGTTTTTAAGAAATTGAATCATTATATGAGTCATGTATCTAACTTGGCAAATCAGCAAATAAGATGTGTGATTTCATATTCTTACTTGGTGAATTAAATTATAACCTTGATCATGATTAGAATTTCAAGTTGCAAAATTATTTAACACATCTTCCTATCTTTAATTGAATGAATTTTTGAGAGAGTGAGTGATTAAAAAGAAAGTAAAGAATTAAAGAATGAATCATGAAATAAAGAATTAAAAGATTAGATTATACAAGATTTTGGTTAGAACAAGAATTACACAACAAACATGGGATTTAACATAATTAAAAGCAGAGAATTAAATTGCATGAAAATAAATGATTGAAATTAAAGGTGCAGTAACTTAAAGGTTGGTTGTTTGGAATAGACCGTTCATCACCCAAGATGTGTAAAAAAAGTAAAGGCCTAGATCTGAAATTCACGTAAAGATCTAAAATGTAATTCATATTTCATAAATTTTTAATTTAATTAATCAAACCTTAGTAATCATGATTCAAGGCTTACAATCAAGATCCTAACTATTGCTTACGCTCATTTTCAATCAAATAAACAAAGGTTATAATCTTGAAATTAAAAGTAAAATAATCATAACAGAATTTTAGAAATTGGATGTTCTAGGATTATAAATGAATACTTCACTTTATTAGATGGAAGAATTAAAGTACAAGGCTTTGGAAGAAATTACATAGAAGAAACATAAAATTAAAATGAAAAAATTAATTACTCATTTGGAAATTGTGTGGTGCTCTATCTTCTAGTTTTTTTACAGCCTCTAGTCCTCTTGAATTCCAGGTCATATTCCAATTTTACCCTTGGGGTGAAGGGATATTTTTAGGTTTTGAAAAGAGATGAATGGCTTGGATTAAATCAAGGTTTAAGTTGGGAAATCAATGGACTGAATTGGATTTAAATGAGAATGGATAATGGAGATTTAAGTTTGGATTTTAGGGTTGCTAAAGGTCACACGAATTTGGTGTGTGTATAGGTGGCTTGGCATGGAGGCTAAGTCAAGGTGGAGGGAAGATAGGAGATTAGGAGAGAAAATAGGATTTGGATTGGCAATGGGAAATACGAATTTGCTATGTAGTTTTAGGGTTTGTGCAATGAGATGATGAATGAATGGATGAGATTAAGAGATGAGATGAATGAATGGATGGATGATAGGAAGATGACATGGAGGGTTGACTAGGTGTGAAATTCGAATGGATTGGATTGGGATTGAGAAAATCGTGTGAGGTGTTGGTGATGTGGATGATGAGGTGTGTTAAGATCCTAGGAGTGTATCTCGATGATTTTAGGCCTAAGTGTATGTAGAGGTTTTAGGTTGCAAAAATCATGGGGATGGTGATGTGTAAAATGCGCATGGAGGCTATCTTGAGGTTCAAGTTGTTCATTGCTTAGGGTTTATGAATGAAGGGCTTAGATTAAATGTGGTTTTGATCTAATGGCTCTAAGGTATTTTTGGTAAAATAAATATAGGTGTGGGTAGATGGTTGATGGAGGGTTTAGATGCACAGGTGGATCTAAATGGATGATGCAATGCATGACCTAAAGCTAAGGTAATGTGTTTATATGATGGATACATGTGGAGGCTCTAGGGTTTCTAAGAGATGAATGAATGAATGAGATTAGATGACCGAATATCTAATGGTTAAGATGCTCAATGCATGAAATGAATGCATAAATTAATAAGTGATGCATGGATGAACACTAATCTAAGGTTAAGATGATCATGATGATGATGGATGGCCTAGATCTAATGATAGATGAATGGATGGGTTAAATTTCATGGTGGATCTAAGGTTTGACCTAATTTGGTATGTGAGATGGAGGGTTAAGATCTAAGATGGAAGTTGGATGGTGTGGATGTGAAGTTGGGTTATGGGTTTTGGACATAGGTAGTTGGGTTAGACTTAGGTAAATTCAAACATGGACCATGGAGTTCATTGGACTTGGGCTTTGGATTTGAATGTAGACCTCAGCTCAGGCCCATTTGAATTGGATTTGAGAGCTTGGGCCTTAGTTGGACTGAGCTTGTACATTGGCATAGCCAATGTGTGGAATGTGCATGGGCTTGTATGTGGCTTGTCCCATTGAACCTTTGTGGAGCATAACTTGGCCCATTTGAACTGAGTTTTGGCCCAATGACTTGAAATTCAGGCTTTAGCACTTGGATTGCAGTTTTTATCCTCTAGAATTAAATAATTATTTAGTCACTTTAAATCTAAAAATTATTAATCAATCATAAACTCTTATAACTGGATCCAGATTAATTAAGTTAGATAAAAATCCTAGAAAGTGACATGAAATAATTATAATAATTCTAGGTCTTCTCTTTAAAGCTTTAAACTTGCATTATTCTGTTGTTTTAACTTGATTTTCATGAACTTTCCATTTTTTACTACAAAACTAACAAACTACATTAAATGCATAATTATATACAAAATTGAGGATTAACTAGTCCAATAATCAGGGGTAAAAATATAATATTTTAATGCTCAACAAATACCCCTATACTCAGATTTTGCTAGTCCTTGAGCAAAACTAAAGCTAAAATTTTTAAAGACACACAGAAATCAGATTCTAGACCAACTGAATAAATTGAAAATCCTAGACTAAACCATTTTCACTGGTACTCTCAATTGCATTTAGCGTATGCAAGAAGCTTTTAAACCCTTAGTTTACCACTAGTGGACGAGTTATAATCTCGTGAGGGCTTATAGTGATAATACCCACAAATATCAACATATTTAACAGGAACACAAGGATAAGAGGTCTAAACATCACAACTCTAAATTTCATTTTACAAGGTTTATACTTGGAGTGTGGTGTGTGCTTAGCCAATATCAAGATAGACTTCTTTTTCCAAATAGACCCAAGTTTTGTTCACACCATTGGAAAATACACTTCGATTGCAAACCTCACTGGATATATCTCTTGGAAAAATTAACACTCAAAGGTTTGGGTTCATTTTCTCTTAAGGTATATGTGAGCAGAATTTATGTGTTCGAATCAAAGTATCTCACATATGTATTAACAAAGACGATTCATATCAAATAAAATGAATGATCTCATGAATATATGCTACTTTCCTGAGAACGTTGAGTCAAATACCATTATTTTTCTTCATTTATTCTCCACTTGAAACACCCTATTTTGGACCTAAGATCAACAGGACTTCCTTTTAAGAAGAAACGTGGCTTGAGATCGGGTCAAATCAAAGAAGGATAGACGACTCTAAAGATAAATACTTTGAATTGGTTAAAGGTATTCATGATTTTGAATGGGATATTTTTCCTCTATTTTTCTTTTCGGCACTGTTCTAAGTATTTTCTTTTTCTTTACTTTTCTTTTCTTTTTTCACAACCTTGTTTTGGTATCTGGATGTTTCCCTTTTTAGATGCTATTTTCTTTCTTTTTCTTTTTCTTTTTTTTATTTCTTGTGCCCTTGTTTTTAGAGTACCATCCCCATAATTTTTCATCTCTAACCTTTTTTAAGAATAGGTCATGGATATTTTTTTTATTTGGCTCATACTCCTGAACTAGAGTTGGGTATGGCAGACATGGCTAGTCAAGAAAATAGGCTATATAAGGCTAAACTTGAAAACTATCAAGATAAGATGACCAAGTATAAGTGGGCTTTTAGGCTCAAACAATCTAAAAATGGCCTAAATCATATCCTAAGTTTCAACAGTGGTTTCCTTGTTTTAAATAAATTCCAAAAAAATTCAAGTATAATAACTCAATTTTGATGGCGTTCTTAGTAATATGACCAAGATGAAGAATAATAAGATCAACAACGACTTATTTGTGCTACCAAAGAAAAATGGATTTGACTTATAACCCTCAGAATAAAAAAATGGCTCTAAAGCTCACTGGGCCAAGTCTCCACTGGTATTCTTCTAGTGATTACTTGACTCGTGAATATTTTTCATTTTCAGACTAAACATTAATGCTATAAAGATCTCTATCTAAGTATTAATGCTAAACATGTGACTCTTTTTACGTCAAATTGTAAAGACACGGGTAATTTTTTTCAAACTAAAAATTGGCAGTGTTTAAGCTCCAGAAGTCTCAGTCCTCACTTACTCTTCTTTAAAATGATTCTGCCTATTTTTGTCTAAACAAGATTATGACTCGTTTAACGTCAGATTGTCAAGACATTTGTAAGTGTAACACCTCGGATTTTAAAGTTATTAATATATATGAAAATTACCCATTTAATTTGTGAATTATTAGATATGGACCTTGTATGGGTAAATTGTTGGGTCATTGCCCAATTAAGACCCAACGGATTGTGGAATTGGTTTCAATAAAATTAAATGGGGCCGAATTAAATTAGTGATGTACTATGTCTATAATTAATTATTATGCGCATAAGATCATTTAAAGAGGGGTCTTTCCTTGGTTAAAAACGTGTAGATGGATTGGGATTAAGCAAGGATATCTAATTGCCTAATCCAAATAAAGAAGATAGGATGCATGGCCGTGTGGGAGATATGCAATCTATGAATGAGGCGCAAAAAGGAGTCATTTCCTTGTTAGGAGTAATAATAGGGAAAGGGCTAAGTTGAAGCGGCGCATGGCACCTTCTAATTAGGACCTATTGGAAGTCTTATAAAGGAGGGACAAGAAGGGCGCATGGCACCTTCTAAATTTAGGATCAAGAGGAAGTTTTATAAGGGAAAGACAAGAAGGGCGGAAGGCACTTTCTAAATATGGAACCGAGTGGAACTTCTATAAAACTAAGGTAGTGCACACGGCATACATCAAGGAAAGGTAGTGCACACGGCATTGTTCTAAATATATGATTAAGTGGAAGGTTTGATACAAGAGAGGCAACAAGGGGCGCACGACATTAGACAATTGCTAATGTAAAGAGTCTTCGCATCTTCTAAATTGGAACCGATTGGAGATCAATAAGAGAAGGGCAGCAAGGGCGCACGGCAATACACACAACATCAAAGATCAGTCTCGGCATTATCAAGAGAAGGAGAGGGCAGCCAGCAAGTGAAAGATCAAGAAGGAGAATGATTGGAAGAGCAAGAACAACCGAAGGAAAACCGGAGGAGTCGTGGAACCGGTAAGTAGTTTTGATAATTTTTGTTTAAGAAAAAGAACCATAGGGTTCGGCCATGGTGTATGGCCGAACCCCATGGAAGAGAATTGGGAGATGATCATGGTATTTTTAATAAGAAGTTGATGAACCATAGGGTTCGGCCATGATCAAGGGCCGAACCCCATGGAGGAACTTTGGTTATTTCTATGGGTTAGAAACCATAAAAAGACATGGTTTAATTTATGGATTTTTAATGACGAAAACTATGGGAGTTGGTTAATAAATTCATATGGGTTTAAATGGTTTAAGATAAGTTGTTGAACCATAGGGTTCGGCTATGATGAAGGGCCGAACCCCATGGAGAAGTATTGGTTATGTTTTATGGATGGCAAAGTTGTAAATATAGGCCAAATTGAAAGATCATGGGTTCGGCCATCGTGTATGGCCGAACCCCACGAGGTCTTTTATGGACTTAAATTATTAAGGAATTTATATTGGATGAATGATTATTTAAAAGAGAACATTATGAACCATAGGGTTCAGCCATGGTGTATGGCTGAACCCCATGGAGGTGTATTGGTATTGTTAATGGATTTGAATTGATTAAAATGGAAGATGGTTATTAAATTAGGAAGTTTCTAATTATGGACTTTTTGATAAAAAATGAAGGAACCTTGAATTATGGATTCAAGAATGGGAATTGATGAAAATGGAAAGTTAGACATCATAGGGTTCGGCCATGGTGCTTGGCCGAACCCCATGAATCAATTCCATGATCGTTTATGGAGGGTTTTGTTTATGGTTCTATGGCTATGGATCATTGGAGGATCCATGTATATAATGTATAAATGAATGGACCTATGTTTGGAACCTAAACCTAAGATTATAAGTCATGTAAATGGGGAAGGAATTATGTATGGATCATTCTTGGACTTAGGGTCTATTTATAGCAGATTTAAATGAATGGAGTGGTATGAATGGCAATGTTGTAAATATAAGCAAAAATGAAGGATCATGGGTTCGGCCATGATGTATGGCCGAACCCCATGAGGTAGGTTTGTGGATCAAAACATGGACTTAGTCATGTGTTAATGAATGGAAGGTTTGAAATGATTAGACCAATGGCAAAGATGTAATAAAGGGTGAAAGTGAGGAATCATGGGTTTGGCCATAGTGTATGGCCGAACCCCATGAGAAATGTTTTATGGATTGGAACAATGGCAATGATGTAAATAAGTGTGAAAATGATAGACCATGGGTTCGGCCATGGTGTATGGCCGAACCCCATGGGGGATGATTTATGGTTTTAACGTATGAAAGGTTAGGTTAATGGAATGATAACCATGGATGGTAATTTGGTAATTAAGTGAAAATAAGGGACCATGGGTTCGGCCATGGTGTATGGCCGAACCCCATGGGGATTGTGTTTATGGACTTAAATATTATTGTAAATCAAATGGGACATGGTTTTAATTGATTAATGCATTATAAGGTAACGGGACCTCACAAGGTGTGTACGATCGTGAGCGGTTACTGGACGAAAGCGCAAGGACACGTAGTGGTCTTTGGTAGAATTCCACCTCTTTGAAACCATGGGTTTAATGTACATTGTTTTTATCTTGATTTGATGAATTTACGTTGCAAATGATATGTTTCAAATTGTGATTTCAAATGCTATGTTTATATGATAAAATAGCATGTGTTTCATTGGCATCTCATGCATGGCATGGGGTGAAGGATATGTAACCGAAGGGGCCACACTCCGTCGGGGCGTCGGAAAAACCTATGTGGGATACCTTGATGTGCTTTTCCATCAAGAAGAAACCAGAGGGTCCACACTCCATCGGGGCGCCCGAAAGACCTATGTGGGGGTACTTTTATGTACATGTGATGGGTGAGACTCATTGCATTTGTTATCATTGCATGGCATGGTTTATATGGTTTTTGACATTATGATATTATTACATATGTTTTGTATTAACCATGTGTTAGTCCTAATTGGAATACTTACTGGGTGCGTTGTTCTAACGCCCCTACTTCTACCCTAGTGGGTGATACAGGAAACAAGGGGAACGATGAACGCAAAACGGGCCAAGCATAGGAGCTTGGATGACTATAGTTTATATTTTATTAAGTTACTTATGGACTTGTATTTGAGTAACTAGACTTCGGACATGTAATAATTTAGATGGATTGCTATGGTTGGATGTTTATTCGGATAATTATGTTATGTTAATGATGATTAAAGACTTGACATACTTTGCTATCTGAAATGGAATAGAACTGGGTTCTATTATGATTCCGCATGTTATGATTTTAATGCTGCAAGTTGATATTGTTATGTGTGAACCGTTTTCATGGACTTAGTCCATGCACACATAGGGTTGGCCAGTTAAGGGTCGGACTTTAGAAGTTCGGACTTAGCTCGCGTCGTGACGTCCCGCTCTTGCTCACTTATGTTATTAAAAAAAAATTAGACTCTGATTTTCGGAAAGCGTGGAGTGAAAAAGGGCGGGGCGTTACAGTAAGCGCTTAATTGAAAATCAACAGTTCTCAGGAGTTTAAGGCATCTCAGTCTTTCTGGACTTACTCTACCCTTGCATAGGTCTACATAGATCTGTCAGTTCCCTACAAGTCTACTTACTGTTGTCTCACAGGGGACTCCATAATCCCATCTTATTCCATTACAATTCCAACGTCCGCATTTGTGATAGATACCTGGCCTCTTAGATTTCCTCTTTACAGCCAGAGTGCTTCGACCACAAGAGGTCTAGGTTGCTGCTCTTGGATTTCCAGCTTCCTCACACTCATAGCTAAGGAAATGACTTTCTTACACAAGTCTGGGGGAACTTGTGTTCTAGACAGACACAACGCAAAAACGAAAACTCGACCGTCTACGTGCATGACTTCTATCCAGTTCTTTACCATCTGATGGTCACAAAAACAAAGATGGATGATAGATGCTGAATTTATTTATTTTAAAGGGGTCTCAGTTTTAAACATACTCTCCCCAAAGAATTTTTTATGGAAAATGACACATGATGACCTTAGTACCCCCAAACTCGAATTGAACATTGTTCTCAATGTTCCCCAATCTACACAAGCCTGGTGTGAACGAAGAAATATCTTAGAAAATGAACAATCTAAATATGAGTTGTACCGTGGTATGAAATGACTGACTTCTAGGCTATATTGACTCAAAGAAAAACTAGACTCAAGAAAACTAACAACTAGACACTGACGACTCTGATGAACTTAGACCAACTCAGACATAGACAATTGGGCTGGTGGGTCTGGGTAGAGATGAGTAGGTAACCGTAAATGGATTTGGGTAAATGGAAGGATAATGGATGTGCAAATCAGTTTTGGTAAATTGGATCAATGAGTAGAATCTCCTCTGTTCATTTGGGAGTGTACGGCTCTAAAAATGGTTTTGAACGATGACCATTGACTTTGAAAGGATGACCATTTTTAGGATGCTTGATCTGAATGGCACCATGTGGAAATATGGCTGTGATGATGAATGGACCGGATCATTTGGATTTCAATTTTCAAGGAAAAAAATGCAACCTAGAATTGTACAATAGGACCTTTTGACCAACAGTAAACACTTTCTGGAGAATGTGTTTGTCATGTAAGATTTTCATTTGTACTTTCTGGCCGTATCATAAGCTTCATTTTGCATTGTCGGGTTTGGACAATGAAACTTTATATTGTCTTTTAGGATTTGGAATAGGTTGACTGGGAAATTTGCCTTGTTCCCTATCACCAAGAGCAGTGGCCAATTTTCCAAGTTGTGTTTCAAGCTTGTGCATAGCCTGCTGGGTAGATTGCATGAATTGCTACAATGTATCCTCAATCGAAGGTTTACGTTGCTGTGAAGGATAAGACTGATTTGACTGATGTGACTGGGGTGGATGATATGATTGATTTTGAGGTGGTTGAAATAATTGATTTTGATATTGAGGAAAGTTTTGATTCATTGGAGATTGATTTTGTCACCAAGAAAAATTGGGATGATTTCACCAATTAAGATTATATGTAGCAGAGAACGGGGTTCCTTGCTGTCTTCCAAAAGTATTGAGTGCATTTACTTGTTCAGTTGAACACTCAGAATTTGATTCTAAGGAAGAGCAATTTTGAGAGGTGTGTCCTGGACTAGAACACATAGCACAAAATTCAGCATTTGCTCCTATTGATGGATTCATCAATCGAGTCATCACTAATGAGTCAACTTTTTTCGTTAGGTTTTTGATTGCTAACTTGAATGTTTTCATCAAACGAATTTGCCCGACCTAACTGTGAAGTCAGAATTTCTCCAAAAGATTCTTTAAAACTAGAGGAAATTGACAAAAATGGGATTTTTTATTAAATTAACGGGTTTTCAACGTGTGTTTCTCTTGATTTTAATGGCTTTATTAGTTTTTGATACCCAACCTAATAGAGTGGTTGGATTAGTTTAAAGGGACCTCTGTGATACCCCATTGTGAAGGAGGATGAAAAATTCAAAAGTACAAAGAATGATAATAAAATAATGAATGCATTATCCAAAAGCTATGCTACATTTGTAGCTTAGGTAACGTGGTTGCTTTGCAAACACTTTACCCTGCTTATAAATGCAAGGGATGAAGGAACGACGGAAAAAAAAGAAACAATTATCTCTCAATCACTCACTTCTTTTCTTACCTTTTTTTTTTCCTTTACTTTCTTTTCCCCTCATTCCTTTCTGTTTCGGTCGTTCCAACAACTGAATTCATGGTTTTCTCACGTTTTCTTCGGGGTTTTCAAACAACGCCAAATCTCAGTGGAATTTCGCGTACAAGGAATCAAAACTCTTCATTTTTCAATTTTATTAACTCCGGGACATATTATAAGTGAAAAGGGGGACTATTGGGCACTAAAAATGGATTTTTAGAAATGGAGGGAAAAATAAGCCTTCTTCTTAATTTTTGAGTTACACCTCTAAAATCTTTTTTGGTCCAAGTCAAAACCTTATTTTCTCTCTCTTAAGTTAAAAAAAGGATAATACTAACCCGATCTAACCCATTGTGTGTTTATTTTCATGGGTGTTTACATTCTCGTAATGTACCCTCTGGGTTAGACTCTCCATCTGAAGCGATTTCGGTCTCTCAGTGGGCCATCTGTAGTGATGCTTAGTTGCTCGGTGGTGCCATCGGTGAGGTGGCTCTTAGTCACCTGGTGGTCTTGGAGTTGGGCACTGAGTATTTTATTTATATTTTTGCATTGCACCCTCTGTACCAAATTCTCCATCTGTAGTGCAGCGACTTCGCCAATTGGTGGTATCATCTGAGGTAATGCTTAGTCACCCAGTTGTCTACAACTTGGGCACTGAGTATTTTATTTACATTCCTGTATCATACCCTCTGGGCTAAAACTCTCCAGTTGTAGAGATTCTTGGTCGCTCGGTGGTACCATCTGTGGTGATTTTTGGTCGCTCACTGGGAAGTGAGTTGGGCACTCAGTAATTTATTTATTTACTTTCTGTACTGTACCATGTGGGCTAAGTCTCAATACTCTTTTTGTGGCCAGGAAGAAATACGTGACTGGGTGCTGAGTACTTTCCATTTTCTCTTTATTGAGTGGTTTAGATGGTTGACTCTACTCACATAATTAAAGTGAAGTAGAAAGAGCTTAACAAACTCACAGCAATTACTCTGTTTTTCTGTGGAAAATAAATATTGGGTTCTGGGAATAATTTATGTGCATTTGGTTTAAATAGAAAATTTACATGTTTATCATATTTTACAAATTTTCTTTGAAAACCTCGTTGGAGAAGGTGAAGAGACTCAACTTGACTCTTGTTTTGAGTATAATAGAAACTATTAACCTCTAGGACAAAAATGGGACCCATGGACACATACGGATGGAAAAGACTAAGTGGGACCAAAATACGAGACTTGATACCACTTACATGTAAGGGACGAGATTTTGGTTCTAACTATTAGAACGTAAGCAATAAAAGGTGTTAGGGAGCCAGGGCCTAGTAGTCTAAAATGCAGTATGGGACCCATTTAGACGTCTAAATGGTAATAGGTTCAATGGATAGGTCAATGAGGCGAGGCGTCCGATGACAGTTCAGAATGTGTTATATGTGCACCTGGTATATCTTGTGCTAACAAGCTTATGCAGGTGGTGTATGGTTAATTGTTCCGGGTTGTAGAACCGAAATGGCAAACCAGTGGATGATAAGTATAGTCCAGAGTGAAACCCAGTGAGAAACGGTATATGGAGTAATGTGTAAATAAACGAGAGTTGTGGTTTCATCCCCAGTGCTAGGATATGGTTAATGTGGTAAGATGGTAAACTACCTTCTCATGCATTTGGTTGTTAAGCCATACTAGACCGGTAGGTCATATATATGTATAGATTGTAGGGCCGGACCGTAGGGTCGTTAAGCTCTTGCAAGATGCCGCATCTTGACCGTGTCGAGACTTGAAGTATTTGAGGATGAGTGGGATTCCTCGACGAGGTTGAGTGGGATACCTCAGTATATAAGGTTTTAGGAAAACCTTGATATATATATATATATATATGCGCATGAGGGGAAGGCAGTATGCATGTGTTAGTATGCATGGGTGTGTATGTGGAAAGAAAAGAACAAATGGTAAGGTAGGCCATGGTGTTCTATTGTTCTTATTAAACTGCATTGTATCACTAATATCTTGTTATTTGTGAAATTGGTAAACCTTTGAGCTCTCTTCGCTGGGCTATAGCTCATGTCCCTTACAATGCATGACATGTGCTCAAGGAGGGAACGGAGGATCCCTCTGCGTTAGCTTAGGCGATAGAATCCCTGGATTCCAAGAAACTCACTTGTGAATGGGAACTTGGTTGTTTTGTTTATTTTGTGAATTTGGAATAAACATGCCTCATGTGGCATGAGGACCAAAGTATGTAAACTATTATGTCCTTGCGTGGTATTGTAATGCATATATGTTTGCTATGGTCGTTTGGGCGAAACCCATGTGTGAAAAGTGTGGGAAAAATGGAACAAATATGGGAAAAATAAGCAAACCTAGCGGGGTCAGTCGACCGAATGATGGTGTCAGTTGATCATCAGTCAACTGACTCAACGACCGATGACTGTCTGGACATACAGTTTGGTCTCTGAAGGTATCAATCGACCATCGGTTGACTGATACATATCAACTGATCAGGCTGTCTGAAAAAACAATATGGTCTCTAAAAGTATCAGTCGACCCAAAGTTGACTAATACATGACTAATATATCAACTCCGTCGACCTATTAGTCTACCATCAGTCGATAGCATCGACTGTACAAGGGTTCCAATCGGTCGACCCATCAGTAGACCATCAGTCGACTATATTGGGGAAAAATATTTTTAAAATGCGATATTTTCCCCAATTATATTGAATGGTTTGAGTGTGGGGGACCTATGGTACCTGTTTGAGTTACTCTAATTCCGAGTAGAATGGGCTTTACTCATCTGGACTTGGGTTAGATCCACTCAAAGGCCCAAGGTCCAAGAGGGGTTGGATTAGAGATTTTGAGGAAATGATTTGGGTTTTAAAAAAAAAATTAGTCGCCTTATAGGCCCACAATCGGCGTTAGGGCGTGATAGAATGTGTTGTGAAAATTTTAAATTTATATTTACTCATAAGTGGATGAATCAAATTAGAGTATAAAGATATGCAAGTGCGAGGTCGAACCCACATGGACTTGATTTTAGAATGAACGGGAAAACAAATTAAAAAGCCTAATATTTTAACCTTAACCTAGTTAACAATTTTCAAGGAAAATGATTGAATTGAAATTGCAGAATTAATTAAAACAACTAAAAATGGAGATTAAATCAAGTGAGAAATTACTAAGGCATTGGATTCCACCACCATTAAATCTATAATATTCTAATTATTTATTTATTAATTCCCAATTTTTAAAGATTTAATCATTTAAGTTCATTAAGATGGTGTTCAAAAATCAGATTTTCCTTCGCTTTTAAAAATATAATTCCTAAGCATTTAATGTATCCAATTTTAATTTAAAAGACAATGGATCAAATAAAATAATCTAAGCACCAAATGTATCTAATTAAATTGAAAAACATTAAATCAAAGAAAAATTCCTTTTTAATTAAAATGCCAAGCCTTTGATTAATTAAAAGATATTATTAACTACAAAAAATACATGATATTAATGGTGAAAATAATGAATATTTAATTAAGCTAATGAAGTAAAAATCATTAAACAATAAAAACACATATATGATAATCAATAAATAAATAACTGAAAAATTATTTCATTAATGGGGCTTCCTCTTCAACATCAGTAAAAAAATTAGCCGAATATTATCATAAAATCAAAACAAAAGATATAGAAAAAATAGAACCCGAACGATCGTCGAAGCTCCCGAGTCTCTACCACAACTTCGTCTTTGCTCACTATGTGACTCCATTGTGCACTGTGCCTCAATTTATAATTAATTGGCCGACTCTTTAGAGAGACATAATTAGCAACCAATGGAATTGGAACATTCCACTTTATACAACCAGCGACCACCTTGTCGCCACCTTTTTAACTAGCTTTCCTATTCTTCCCATTCTATTCCAACACAACCCTTCTTTACCAGCCACCATCCCTGGATCTTCTCTTATTCAGATCTTTTTCTATTTTCATCTTCAGTCGGTCAACTTTATATCTTTGTTTTTTTCCTGATCTTCTTTCCTATCTAGTTTCAGCAATTTTTTTTTCTCTTTGCTGATATACGTTCTTACTTGTGATTTTTCCAGCAGGTACAGGACACCACCTCTGCTTTCTTCCTCTTACTTTCGACTAAGTCAATCACTTACAATTGAATATAATTTCTTGTTCCAAAATCTTGCTGAAACTAGGTACTACGGATCAAACCCAGTTATCTTATTTAGCCGAACCCAATTCATCTCTGCTGATGCTTCACACAATGGGTTGCTGCCTAAAATCGCTACCTCTGTATTATTTTATTTTTAAATTTCTGGATGTTGTTTGGTCTTAATCAGACCATACATCTTCCCTTTTTTAGAATGGCTTCCTCTGTTTGGAACGGATTCCTTGATCTAACAATTTCTCCATTAATGTTGTTGTTGTGTTTCTCTCTTTACAACAGGTTGCTTCATATTTGACTCTCTCAATCGTCTTTGCAAGCTACCAATATAGTGCTGCTTACACTGTATGCTTGATATGCTGCTCTGTTCTTTTTCATGCTATACAGGTTTGCAGCTTTGTAGTTGTCTGATGTTTAACTGGTGAACCCATCAATATGTATCCACGACTCCTTGTGGTGTGTGGAGAATAATCAACTATGGCTTTAGCTCATATGAGCTTAGGCTCAAAGGCTTTTCTTTTCAATGAATGAGGACAATGTGGTGTGGAGCTCTGTCTCAATGCTTCTTCTCTTTTTGACCTTTTTATTTTGGCTTGCAATACTAAATCTCTTTGTTGCATCGGATGCCAACAAAACCAAATGTTATTTCCATACTCATGTAATCCATTGACAAAGACTCCTCACCAAATTTCATGGGTTTTTACGATGGAGATTTCCATTTTATTTGTAATCCTATTCCAATGTATTACATAGTCAATTCCTTATCACACATGAACTCCTCTGCTGGCCATTCTCCTAATTGGATGAGGATTCTTCCCATTTTGTTGCAGCTTGCATTCCTCTATGCTGTTGTAAGGACCCGAAATTTTAAATCCTCATTTTATGTAATTTATTTATCATATAAATAAAATATATGATTTTTGTCCAGATAATGAAAATATCAATTAAGGAAATAAGGGAAACTAAAATCCCCTCAGCCAGACGATGTATCGACTGGATCGATGTGTCGAGGAATAACTAATATCCAAATCCGAGGTATAAGTTATCAGAAGAAGGGGAAAATACAATCAAAAGGGTCGACACATCAACAAAGTCGATATGTTGAGTAGCGAGAACGTCTTCAGTAGACGCTCTGTCTACCACCACCCAAACTCTTCATTTTTCTATGCATGGGCATTCACAATGCCTCTTCCGTTTTCCAATCACTCAATTAAGAGTCTAAGGCAATCAAAAGATGAAGAGAAAAAGAAGAGAAAATGAAGGGAAAGAGAAGAAAAGAACGAAAGAAAGGAAAGGAAAAACAGTGAAAAAGGAAATAAGAAACAGAGTGCCTAACCACCTCTCTTACTCATCAAAGTACACCTTATCACTCACATCTCAGCCCCCAAATTGACCAAGAACCTCCTCACCTCCTCATGAGTTTCCTCTATTCTGGGAAAGGAAGGAGAGACCAAGCAAGGGGAAAGAGAAATCGAGCTAACAAGGAGGGTGGAGAGCAAGTAGACAAGGGATATCAGATTACATCCATTCGAGCACACATGCGAATCACTCGAGGTAGGTGAATTTCTGATAGTTTTGAGTGAATCAATAACATTAGGTTGTTTAGAAAATATGTGTGCATGAGTTTGGAAGGAAAAAACCCAAGAATGATGAACACACGAGTAAAGGGAAGCCATGGATGATGGTCCATGACTTCTGACTCAACCCAGTCAACATATCGACTTTGTCAATGTATCGTCTGGGATGAGTATCCAACAAATGGACTAAAAGAAAGTAAACCCAGGATGACACATCGACAAAGTCAATGTATTGGCCTAAGTATGATAGAAATGGAAATCGGAATGAACAAATAACCAATTAATCCCAGAGCGACCCATCGACTAAGTCGATATGTTGGTCTGGGCATGACTGAACTACAAAAAGAGTTATGAAGATGATGAAATTACGCCGGGAAGATATATTGACCAGATCGATATATCAACCTGAGTATGATAAAATAAAATAGAAATTAGTTCCAGTATGATGTATTGACCAAATCGATATGTCGACTTGAAAATGAAATCATCGGTCTAAGTGTACTGAAATAATATATCGACAAAGACTGGTTCACGGACGATACATCGACAGAACTGATGTATCGGCTTGTGAACAAAGATGGAATATAAGTTCAAATAAACCAAAAAACCCAGAGAACACATGTATCGATTTGATCGATATGTATATCAGAGAGAATATCAGTTTTGTAAAGACTTTTGAGAAGGGACTAATTGACGGGTAGGCTATTTCCAAGGGACACACCAGTTGTTTCAGGGCATCCCTCTGATGAATGATTGAAGTAAATGAAAGAAAATATTTCATTGTTAAATCCAGTAAAAGAGATATGCCAAATGCTATGTACAAACCCTAGAAAATGAGGGAAGAAAATAGGTGCCCGAACAGAAGTCCAGAAAATGGACACATCGATTGGAGTCGATGTGTCGGTTCAATATTTTAGGATACATTGACTTTGATCGATGTATCGGGCAGAGAAATGGTCAATTTTGTGGAATTGATTTAAATGGACCCCAAATGTTTTATGGGATCACCTGGGCTATGTTATCCTTCATCAAATGGACCTAATAGGCTTAATGAGACCTTTGAGGTGGAGAAACGAAATATAAAGATTAAAGAATTAAGAACAATTAGAAAGAAATTCTAATAATATGTATGTTATGTTTCCTATGCGTGAACGATGAACAAAGGGTCAAAGAGTAAACCCGGAATCGAACGAGCCAGTCAGTGGATTACCTTCATTAGCTGTTCGGTTAGGATCAGGTAGGTTTTCCTACTTCGTTGAAATGCAATTGGGTGTTGACTTGTTATTTTATTAAGAAATGATGAATTGATTTTCTATTGAATGTTATGTATTTTGGTTTGGAAATTATGGCATTATGAGAATAAAAAGGTGTGATTTTAAAAGTATTGCTTTGACTAATTTTGTATCATATGAAAATGAGAAGTTGTAATATTTTGAAGATTATGTTTAAAGTCTATATGGGTATCATGAATAAAGTTGATGTGTTTAGAAGGAGTAAGGTATTTATGATGAAAATAGTATTTGTAAGATCAAAAGAATACGTTGATAACACATAGCATGAATCATAGACATCAAATGCATTCATATTCCTCATGCATGAAGCACAGGATGGGAAAGGCATGGCATGAGAATAAATGGACCTTAGGATTCGGGTTATAGTTATGGGGTTGAGTGGATGAACCAAGTGGCGAATGTCTGGACTTACTTTGGGGTCATGTTATGATTTGACGAATCAAGTGCTGAATTCACACGGGCAGACTTTGATGTCGTACGCGTGAGTGATTGATTAAAGGAAATGATGTTACACTGGTGGTGTTGTAATAATCTGTATTAAGACTCCTCCAGGAAAATGTTAAATGTGAAATGTGGATATGGGATGGGAAATGCCCTGTTGTTTCAAATGAGATATTGAGGTACCTTGCATGGGGCATGATAAGGGTATGCATATATCATGTCACCCATGGCATGAAATGTTATATATTGATGATCATTCATATGAATTGAATACGGTATTCGAAATAATGAGAAGGGAACGGTTTTCAAGAATGGTTTCAAGAATGGTTTTAAGAATGCATTTTTAATGTAATATTTTCATAAATGATATATGAGTTATGTATGATAATTTGGGAAAGGACAGATAATAGATGAAACTAGATATGAGTATGGTACTTGGCAAAGAAATATGTATATATGTTTTCAAATGTGGAGTCTTTAATGTGAGTCAAATATGAGATTTGTACTATAATACATAGCTTTGAGAAAAGTGTTAAGTATAACTTGAAAAAGGTGATTGGTATGTGTCAAAACACTAATAACGTTATGTTGTGGTTTGGATGTGCGATATGATTGAGATTTTGATTAAAGTATAAGTATGAGTATTTGTGTCTAAATATGACACACCGTGAGCATACTATGTGATCGGAATTTCTATTGGGAAAGTTGACTAAGCCCATAAATTCCCCCACCAATTTTGTATGTAGGTTTTGGAAGATGTAGATGATATTAGACTAAGCGTTGGTTGAGCCTGAATGAGATAGAGATCAAAGAATGAAGTCTTGTGGACTTAGAATTATTTGGATGTTGTGCGAGATGTGAGAACATTGTAATTTTGTATAAGAATGTAATCTTTTTGGGGAATGTATATTTTGATTTGGATTCATTTATTTAAGTTTATTTGTATTTGACTTGATGTATAATCATTTTGGGGAATTCCTTATTTTGCTATGAGATGTGATTGGTTAGTGATGAATGCTATAAATGTTTAAATTCCGCAGGATTATCAGGGCGTGTGCAAATGTTATCATGCACACCCTAGTTGGGCCAGCCAAGTGTTGGGTCTTCGGACTCGGACTTGACTCGCGTTGTGACGTCTCCGTCCTTTTTTCTATAAAAAAAAATTACTCTAATTTTATCAATGGAATAAGGGCGGGTCGTTACAATTGTGATTGTTGGTAAAATTGGAGATTAATCAGTCATCTCGATCTAGTTGGCCCAACCTTCATTCCTGAGCTTAAATCGGATCCGAAGTTCAAATCTTTAATACACCAATCTATATATACACACAAAAATACACTAATTAAACCAAGTTAAATAAAATTGTGATACTAACATTAATAATTCTAAATATAAAATATATTACAATAATAATATAAAATAAACAAATTTCAAGAATCCAATATTCAAGGGTAAAATTGTCAATTTTATGTGTTCATCAGAATGCCTCGCACATAATAATCATGCATAAATGCCATGACAAAATAAAATACATAGATGCAGATTTTTCTCAAATAACATGCCAATATGCCATAATCAATTTAGAAAATAATTTAGCATATCCAGAAACCTAAAGCAGTCCCAAGCACATATATTCCATTAAATAAGCATGTGCACAATTATACAAATAGCAAAATAATAACACCAAAATTTCATCAAAAATTAGCATACACAAATTTGGTTTTTCTTCAAGGTAAACAGGTAATAACCATAATCTGGGTAGACTGAGACACTCACTAGCTTCGAGCATTTAGCCACAAAAATTCATCCTCTACATCATGTGAGTTAAACCTGAATTTTACCCTTTTTAATACAATTCCTTAATCTGTTTTCTAAACCCAGTTCATGCATTCAATTACACCACATACGAATACATAAAATACTCATAAATTCAGTAAATAAAAACGTGAGTGAAGTTTTCTCCATACCTAAGATTTGTGAAGTGCACAACACGTTAAAATCCAAACTTTTAGAATAACCTTGAAACCAAATTTACTGCAATTAAATTCATAGGTAGAAGTTTTTTATTTAGACCTTTTAAATTAGATGAGTCCGTCAGTTAGGACTAATAGGATTCTGCCCTATCTATGGCAATCACAAAAATCAAAAGTTTATGTAATTAGTCAGAGTTAGTTTAATTGAGGGATCGAACATTGCAAAATTTCATCCTTATTGCTGAATTTTCTGAGAGCAGTACAGTCATTCATAAATACCCATATTTTTACAGTAGATAGGTCTTTCAATGACGTTTTTAGAAATATTTTATTTGGCTCAAAGTGAGTTTCCTAGCCCGAGTTATGGCTATTTTAATCCAACAGTTACAAACTGCCAATTAGATTGCAGTACATGAATGATTCTTGGTTTGCTGACATTATTCGACCCATCAAATCAATTTAAATATTCTCAAATTTTTACTAGATTATAGGTGTCCTTGTTAGCTTGACAATGAACACAAATTTCATACTATTCTGATACCTATAGGTTAAGTTATAAATTATTTAGTGGATTGCGATAAAAGTATTGCTTGTCTTGCAGACCAGATTTGGGATATCAATCCTTATTCAATAATTCTCAAATTTTAACCATGAATATGTCTCCCTATCTGCTTTCCAAAAATATAAATTATAAAATATTATGAGTTCGGGAGCCTCAAATATGATTTTTCTTGCGATGGTTGACAGAGGATCACAGTTCTGAATATGAAAGATAATCCTCCAATGTCCCACTTTAAAACACATGTAAACGTTCTTTCAAAATTTATTCCAAGGATGTAGAACTCATTTATGGGGAATTTGGATGGGTTAGAATTCTAGAAATCAGGTTTCCATCCATAAAAATTGAATTCTTCTAATATTTATCTCTGAGTATTGAAATTTAGAGTTTAATTCCATAACCCGTAGTCGATTTCCACATACACCTTTTTTAATTGAAGAAACTAGGATTTAATAATGGTGTATATTCTTCTCCCTTCAAGCCATATTCGAATTTCATAATTAATAAAAGAAGGAATTAAGGAAGGAAGAAAGGAAATTCGAACTTACCTCGAAGAAGAGAAGAGAACTTTGAGAGAAGAGGGGATGCTTTGAGATTTTCATCCAAGCCAAAGAGAGATTGCAAAATTCGATCAGACTTCTCTCTGGTAGAGAGTATTTATAGATTTTTGGAAAATTTTCAGAGTCTAGAAACACCATTGTAAGGATAAATTGATCTTTTTCTCCTAATAAGTGGGTGGCTCCAAAATAGAATTTCTTTCTCTCCAAGGCAGAGGAATTCAAACTTGCTCAAACAAACCCTTTGGAGGGTAAATGTGGGTTCCATGGTCCACGCGAATTTAATAAAACATGTCCTAATTAATTAATTTATTTTGGTTTATAATATTTTTTTTGAAAATTTTGAATTTTGCACAATTATTTAAATTTTTATATTCCAATTCATATTCCACCAATTCGTGTTTTCCAACAAAAAATAAAATTATTTTTTTAATGCTCTACTTGAGGAGAAGTGTGTAGAAGGGACCCACAATAAAATTCTAATCTTTCCTGTGTGTTTTCGAAATTAATTTTATAAATAAAACACACAAATCCAAGAAATTAATCTCTACCCAATTAAATTAATCTACCCATTCTATGATCTATTAATTTGAGTCAGGTCGTCACATGTACCCACCTGAATTGAATTAAAATTAATAATTAAATAATTTATTTATTTTATACTCATTATTTTCTTCCCATGTTTCCCACAAAGTTAAAAAATCTTAGCATAATGCCTCAATTTTTCATATCCCAATATGCTCACATGAATGGAAGCACTTTTATCCAATATTTTCCATTAAAAATATTTTTTTTTGTTTTCCTAACTTTTATATAAATTTGGGTCGACTCAAGTTGAATAAAATAAAATCCAAGTCGGGTCGAGTGTAATTGGTAGTTAAAAAAATCTGGGCCGGGTTGGGTCTAATTGATGGTTGAAAAATCTAGGTAAGGTGTAATTGGGTTTGGGTTAGATCTAATCAAGTTCGGATCTATTTCAGGTCTTGTTAAATAGGTTAAATCGGTTTGGATTTATTTTGGATTCGGGTAAAGTGAGGTTCGAGTTGGTTTTACCCATTTACTTAAGGAGATTTTTTTATCAAGACACAAAGTAATACTATTACTTAAATGGGTGTAGAACTTATAGTGTTGCAAGGGTATGAGAATAATCAGGCCATTTATTTTTGGATTAGAGTCGGATGTGCCTATTTATAAATATGTTTGATCGATTAGAGTCTATCTATTAAATAGTTTGGATTCGATAAGGTCATTTATGAAAAGGGAGTCGAATGAAATCAAATTTTATAAAGTCTAATTGTATTTGTACATATGAGCTTAGTTACACTAGCTTAGAGAGGCTGGGTTGTGCTAGTGCATATGCGCTAGATTATGCTAGCACCAATTACACCGGCACAAGTAAATTGGATTTTGCTAGCGCGGCTGGACTATTCCAGCGCAATACAGAGAAATTTCCACTTTTTCGAAGTTCAAGTCAGTCGTTAACGTACCAGAGACTCTCCTGAAGACGAAACGAAATTTTCGAGTATACTGTTAACAAAATTCACAATTTTTTTAAAAAATCCCAATTTATTGTTATTATTACTATTATTATTATTATTTTTCATCAACCCGAAACAAACTCTACTCGGTCTGATGCACTGCGAGTCTGCGAATTCAAAAGGTAAACCTTCCATTTCAATAAATCCACCGATATCACGCCTGCGCACAGTAAATATAAGAACAGACAAGGGCAGCTCTAGCAAGCGACTGAGAGACTAAATTCACAGCAGTTTTCCTTCCGATACGTATTAATTCCCAATACGCCCGTCTTATCCCGTCCTCTTAGAATTGCTCTTGGGATATCACACGACACCTAATGATTTTGCTGTATATATCGAGAGGAAATCGAGGAACAGAGACGTATAGATGGAGAAGAACAGGATCGTCATCATCGTAAGAAGCAGCGACGAAGAAGCCCTTATCTCCTAACCCGCGGTTCTCGCTACCCATCGATCAAAGAGACCCCATTACTCAGCTCAGCTTCCACAACTTCCTTGATGCCATTTCTCTTGGGTGGTCCTGTAGGGCCATTCCATTCCATGCGAGTAGACTAACTGAGGTACCCAGAAAAAACCTCAATTGAATAATCACACCCACCTCCCCTGTCATGGAGAGCTATTCCAGAGCCAATCCTGATCGTGTAAATATTAGAACTGGCTGCATTTGATGGATTGGATCTACCAAGGCATGTATATGTCTATTGCTCTTTGATAAATGGTGATAAACTCATTGCCAGTGAGCTTGTTCTGGCTCAAAATTTTGTGCATGCTGAGTCTTGTATAGTAGTCGCAACTCGTTACCATGTTTATGCTATGTAATGTGTGGTGAAGTACTTCCAAATTCACACATTTTGATTTGATTTTTAATGCACATGTTAGATTCTACGGGGTATATTTTTAAATTTTTTTAATGCTTGTTTTTCTTAATAATAATAAAAAAGCGATGTGGAATCCCACCCTAGCTTCTGGCTTATATGTGGGGCCTTGCTATGATCAATCTAAACCATTCTACACCACTCCACTCTGTAAACATAGTTGGCTTAGGCTGATGCTTGTCCTAATCACCTTCACTGTTGGCTTGAGTATTAAAAGAATAAATGTTTGTCCAGTGGTTTATTCTTAATGCTAAAAGAATCCATGGTTAAAGGTGATTTGAAGGGTCCATTTTGGTCAATTTGATAGTGCACATGATTTTGCATTCATTCATCATTTTCTGTCCATGTGAGAGGTTGGGTCCACTTTAGAGTTTTGACACATTATTGCTGTAGTTATCATCATCATCATAGCCATTGATCACATCTATCTACTGTCCCTTTTTTGAGTTCTTTTCTTCTATTCTATCACATCTAAACTATTCCTTTTGGTACTCCACATTCCATCAAATCATCACTTATTCCTTCCATCCATGTTTTCAGTGCCTTCCTTTCCTTGTTTCTTCTACTTAACATTTTTTTTGGAAGATAAAAGAAAGATCTTAATCCAAAAGGGAAAACATCCCAAAAATACATTAACAAGCATAGGACCGAAGAGAAAAGTCCTCAAAACAAATGCTTACAAAGAAATATATTCAAAGAGGAAGATACAACAACAACAAACTACAAACTAGCCGCTATTCAAAGAGTTAACAGAATTATCAAAATCTCTTATAGAGTTCAGAAAGCGCTGCAAACGATTGATCAAATCATTGTGCATATTTCCAAAATGCTTCATATTATAGTCCTTGATAGAGTTCTAAAGACGAGCTGCTGCTTTAGCTATAATTGTGTAATGCCAAGGGGTAGTCTCAGGGTTCATGATTAGATTCTAAATAGCATGGCAGCAAATACGGTGAGGAGCAAACTGGGGCACTCAGATCTGAAAATTTGAATGGAACATGATAGATTTGTATCCGTATATCATTTG
Source organism: Chimonanthus praecox (assembly GCA_022113865.1). Classification (NCBI taxonomy): domain Eukaryota; kingdom Viridiplantae; phylum Streptophyta; class Magnoliopsida; order Laurales; family Calycanthaceae; genus Chimonanthus; species Chimonanthus praecox. The sequence goes on from CM039093.1 coordinate 44,148,893, forward strand.
AACTAGTATGAGATTAACCTCCTGTGGTTGCTAGATTATTTTCATTGATAATGGGATATCCAACCTTTCGATCTGCCTCTGCAAAAATAATTGTGTGATACATTTGGGGTAATCTATAGGGCGAGTGATCTTAGGCCAAGAATGAGATTTAGTTATGCTGCTATTAGTTGGAAGGTTTCATTCAGCCTAGAGATAAGATGGAATGCTACACAATTCATTAAGAGAAGGAAGGTAAATGACCCTCATATGAATGCCAAAATAATGTCCCTAAAAATGACTTCTTTAGCACATATTTTTCTGTTGGAAAATTCTTCTATTTCTCTCAGTCTAGACATGCCAGGCTAAGGTTGGAAAAAGTAATTTCCCTAAAACCTTGGTCTCCTTTGAATTTTCACAAAACAGGAGTATGTGTGAATTTCATCTTCAATTCTTTGACAAGAAGAGCCTTGAGCATGGATTTTGGCTATTAGTTTAGACCAAATCCAAGAAGTGAATTGGCAATCCATGAAAATATGAGAGCATGCTTCAGGACAATCATAACAAAGAGAACAAATAGAACCACAACCAACACCTCTGATTGTAAGTAAGTCTTTTGTCTTAAGCCTGCCACGGAAAAATGTCCAATCTACAACAGAAAACTTCGGAATACATCCAGTACACCATACCGAATCAGTCCAGCTAACTAAAATACCTATCATCAAATTCGCTTGGAAATGTTCCAGCCTGAGAGATCTCTTTCTAGATGTCTTGTAATGCATCAGATGTGGTTGAGGGCAATCTCCAAACCCCATTATGTAAGAAATTGCTAACCCAAATTTCTTGTCCCTTCTCAAGTCATAGCATTGGTGTGCCTTAGGGGTAGTGGGCTCATCCGTGGGGGTTTTAGTAGGACTGTGTCTGAATTCCCCACACGTTAATCCAGAAAAAAAAAATTTAGTCTGGAACCATATCTGTCTATGGTCCTGCCTTTAGGTAACCAGTTATCAGTCCAAACTTGGTGTTTCTACCATTTTCTATGATATGCTTGATAAAGGGCTTAGCTTTGTCTCTATTTTCATGATAGATTGAGCTCCCCAAGAGGCATTAGCTGGAATATTTTTTTTTGAAAGTTAGCATTAGCTGGAATATTAGCATCCCAAATAGATTTTCCTTTTGAGATATGTGCAGCAAAACCGGTCAACCCAGATGCTTGAATCATTATTGGCTATAATCGAAACTTGCTTAAAAGAGCAGCCTGATTTGAAGCTTCAATTGAAATCAATCCCAATCCTCCTCCTTTCTTTGGTAGACAAATATTTTTCTGAGAAATAGGGTGGAAATAGTGTTTTTTTTTTTTCAGTTTGCCCCCATAAGAAGTCTCTAATGCACCTTTCTATTGCAGAAATACAGCTCTTTGGAATCAAGAAAGCATGAGACCAGAATAAATGAAAAGATAGGAGAACAGATTTAATAAGCTCAACTCTACCAGCCATAGAGGGCAAATGACTTTTCTAGCCAGCAAGTCTTTTTCTGATCTTATCTGACAAAGTCTGATGCATGAATACGTGAAGAGAAGAGAGGGAGTGCTTACCACTTGACAGGTAAGCAGCCTTCATTGATGCCCAACAAATACAAAATTTCATCCTTATTTCACAAGAACAGAATAGAAAACTGAGCTTTGCTGCAGATTGATATCAAATGCAAAAGCACAACAGAAATTTTCACACACTCTTTTGAGATGATAAGCTGAGTGCATGTTAGCAGAACCGAATACAAGCAAATCGTCTGCAATTAATAGATGCGAAATCTCAATATCCCCTCTTTTATAAGGAATCTCAATGAGCCCAGCTTTAATACAAGAATTTAAAGATGTATGTAAGTGATTACATACAGGTGCAAAATAATAAAGGGGAAAGGGGGGGTCTCCTTGTTGAATTCCTTTTGTGCTTTTAAAAAATCCATATGGACTGCCATCCACCAGAATAGAAAAGATGGATTTGTAATACAAGCTTCAATCCAATTTATCCAACGACGAGGAAAACCCATAGCTTCCATAGTAGAGAAATTATAGTAACATTTGACACTATCAAAGGCCTTGCGAAGATCAACTTTAATACACATCCTAGGAGGGCCTTGACCAAGATGGATGCCTCTATTCAAATCATGGCTGAGAAGGATATTGTTTGAAATATTTCTTCCTGGGACAAAAGCTGATTGTACTGGGCTTATAATATTGGACATAATAGGCTCTAGTCTTTCACCTAGAATTCTTGCAATTTTATAAGGCTTCATTCATAAGAGAAATGGGCCTGAACTTATGAGGGGTATTTGCACCTGGCTTCTTTAGAATTAAGGTGATGAAAGTTGCTTTCAGTTGATGCAGCAACTTAGGTAATCTAAAAAAACTATTGACAGCCTCCACAGTGTCTGCACCAATAATAGGCAAACAATCTTGTAGAATATGGTGTTAAATAAATTAGGTCCTGGTGCTTTCTTACGATTAGCTTTACTGATCTCATATTCAACTACTCTCTGATTGGCTTCAGAACAGAGCTTTGAAAAAAGAGCTTCGTTAAACTTGCCAGGATGATGAAAATATCTCATATCAGGTTCTTCATTTTGAATATTTGGGCAAACAAATTGGAATAATAGCGAACCAAAACATCACTTATTCCAGCAAAGGACTGATGGCTTCTTCCATTTTCATCAACAAATCTGATGGATGTGATTGTAAGCCTGTCTAGTTCTGAAGGCAGAGTGAAAGAATTTGCTAGTCGTATCATTTAAATTCAAATGAATGACCCCATTTTTCTGCTGGCACATAGATATTTCAGCTTTTAGCATTTCTTTGAGCTGAAATTCTGCAGATTTCTCTTTCCTTATATTTTCAGCAGATGGATTAGCCCAAGCATCTTCCTGCGCAGTCCTAAGATATCTTTGGCATCCCGTATGCGAAGACTGATAGATTTGTAATTCTGGTTCTATTCCTTAAGGTTGCTTTTAACTGCCTCAAGCTTATCGACTAGAGTAAACATGGGAAAACCTGTGATATTTGTCGTCCAAGCTGACTGGACAGTGTAGAAGCCTTCTTGCTTACACCAGTAGCTAAAGAAATGGAAAGGAATGGGCATAGGCTGTCTGCTGCTAAGATTTAAGAGAATAGCTGCTTGGTCAGTGAGCATGGTAGCTAAATATTGACCATTAGCACTGCTAAGAGTAGATATAACTGCAAGATTCAAAGAGCTCTATGAATCTTAGATTCAATTCTCTTGTCGCCATATAATGAATTACTGCCCCAGAGATGTTCATATCAATGAGTTTTGCATAAAAGATGCAATTATTGAAGTCTTCTATAGTCTTCGGATCTGAATTATTCCCTCTTCTCTCATAAGAATAACGGACACAATTAAAATCCCCAGCAAGCACCCAATGGCCGGAAGTACAAGAAGCCTGTCTTCTAATATCTTCCCATAGAGATGGCCTATCTTCAGGTTTATTTTCACATAGATGCCCGTGAAGGAAAAGGTATGTTCAATGTCAGGACATTTATTCTAAAATGAATGAGCTGATTTGAAATATGGAGAATTTTCATCTGCAGATTATTTTTCCAGGCATTCCGAGTACGAACCTTACCACAAACAGAAGGATTAGTAGAAAATTTCTAATTAGCAGGAAAAGAACTTCTAGCTACTCTTACGCTATTAATTTCTCTTACTTTACATTTAGACCAACAGACTAAAGAGATATGATTATAATTGATTGTCTCTCTAACATCATTTTGCATTTAAGGTCTATTGAGACCTCAACATTTCATATAAGAGCATTCATGATGAAAGGGAGGAGGTTAGTGTGAAATTCTAGGCTTAAAAAGACAAGTCTGAATATACTCATTTACCATTTCCTTTTCCTTTTCATCAGCAGTGGCATCAGAATTTCCATCCATATCAGATTAGAACAGCGAACTTATTTAGATGGAATTCTTCTGCTTAGTTACTGGCTTAGTTCCCAAATTGCTGTTGGCAATGGTTCAATTCCCTATCTTTTGCATTGCAGAAACATGATTCAGTTGGGTAGTTTCTAGAATCTAGACTACTTTTCTTTTTTGACAGAATCTGATTTTAGAGTGGGTTCAATCCACTCTTTCTTGGCAGATATTGTTTTAGATCTGTTTGCTTTTTTTTTTGAGAGGTAACTGATGCAGGAGCACTGCCTGCAACTAGGCAGGAAGAAGATAGAAACGTCTGCAACTTGGGAAGAAGTAGGAGAAGACAAAAATCAACCAGATAAATCTGAATCTTTAATTTATTATACGAATAGAGGTGTATCCCTCTCTTAAATCTATCATATTTATAAGAAAACAAAGAGATAAAAATAGAAAAAGACTCCTAATCAAAGAAGGAAACTTCCTAATTATCCTAAAACGAAAATAGAACTTCTAATCTTATCCTAGACTCCTAAATAAATTGAGAAAGCTACCGACCTGACTTCCTTACTAAATAAGAATTCTAAAAATAAAATAATGCGAAAATACAAAAATAATAAATACTAAAATTGGGCCTATGAGCTGCGTGTCCTACATCATTCCCCTTCTCTTGAAAAGAACTCGTCCTCGAGTTGAAATAAAAAAAATCACAACGCACCAAACAAAAATGAAGGCCAAGGCCGAAGATGCGAATGATGAAGCTGTGAACTGCACAAACTTCAATGCATGGACGATTAGAGCTTTCCTTCGGTGGGGCGAAGAAGCCAAGGACTGCAAACGGGCTCAGGCATTGACAACCAAGCAGATGGCCAAGGGGTCTTCTTATGGCACTGAGTAAGCACACGGTCTTGATGGTCTGTCGGACGAGGCTCCAATGAGAGGATAGGAGGCGGGCATGAGAGTGGATGAATAACCAAAGGGGAATTCTTGGTATCCGTAATGGGAGCAAGTTTGGGTAATGGAGAAGGTTGGGTAAGTTGCGGTGGCGGCGGGGAAGGTGATGGAGGTGTAGGTAGTGGTGGATCGACACTCGTTGGTTGCATCGACTGTGGTGCCGGCAACACAACTGGTTCAATCTCCAAGATAGGCACCGTTTGAGGGGTCACGATGTCTAGAGAAGTAGGCATTAACTCGGAGTTTGACTGGGGAGCAGTATGCACGAACTTTGAGGATGACTTTGGACTTGAATCTGGTTCAAAATCAGTAGTTGTAGGAGCATGAATTACTGTAGGTCGTTCTAACTCACGTTCTGTTCGTATGGCCATTCAGAACGCATCTCTTAAAGTGACGATGTCATGGAAGACGATGTGGTCATAGAGCACAGGATGGAGTCCTCTGAGGAATCTGGAGATCTGTTGAGACTCAGTCTTAGCTTGTGTCGCGGAAAGATAGAAGAACTCAACTACATAATCTCGAACAGTCCGATCTCTTTGCCAACAATTTTGGTATTGCTCGAACATAAATTGCTTATAGTCGGCCAAAAGGAAATGATTATGTAGCAACCTTTTCATCAATGTCCATGATCTAATAGGAGGCTGTTTGTAATACCTGAGGTTGATTTGCAACTCTGTCTACCATGCAGACACTTCATATTCGAGACGAGATGCCACGGAGTCTACCTTTCTCGTTTCCTCAATCTTCGTGTAAAAGAAGCAGGGTTCGACTCTTACGAGCCAATTGAGGAAGTATTCATTGCGCCACTGACCATAAAAAGGTGGCATGTAGGCCTTGTCGCCGTTGCTTGAGTAGGCACAATAGGAAGTCATAGTGATACCACTTGATGTGGCAGAAGCATTGCGGACTTAAAATGCCTGGTCAAATTTGGTCAACACGGGTCAATCTGGTCAAAGATGGGTGGGTCCCACGGTTTAAGGTATGAGTTTGGTCAAAGGTGGTAAAGAAAGTGGGAATAGGGTGGTTTGGTAAATAAGTTAAAGGAGTGGTTTGTTAATTAGAGAAAAGGTGAAGGGTATTAAAGGTAGATGAAAAAGTAAAGGAGACAATGCATTAATTGTCTTGGAGGTGGGATGGCTTTAGTGAAGGGAGTAAGAGAGTGAAACGACTGGTGTAGGATGGTTTGGATTGTTAATGGAATAAAATAAGGTGGAAAAATGGTATAAGTGGGTAAATAGAAGGAAGGTAAGGGGTATTTTGGTAAAGAGAAATTGATGCTTTTGATGGCAGTAAATGCATGGATGAAAGGACAAGAAAAAGGTATGGGGAACCGATGGTTTATTGGGTAAGTGTGGGATGAGACTTACAAAAGGAGATGGGTAAAGTGGGTTGGTCACATGGGAGGTTGTGAATGGTTATTTGTGAAAGGTGAAAGTACAGTGGAAAGGATGGGAAGAGTTTGAAATCGATGGGTTGTGGAAGGAGGAAAAGAAAAAGAATGGAATAGGTGTGGAGTGGCGGAAGTAGTAAGCGGTGGAAAATAAGGAGCGATGGAAGGGCTTGTAGCGGTAGAAGCAGAGATGAGAGAAAGAGAAGAAATCGAAGAAGATAGAAGGAAGGGAGGAAGAAGTCTATAGCAGTACCTGGTTGGAAAAGAGGCGAATCTGGTGGCTACAAAGGCGAAACAGAGACGCAGAAGGGTGGCTGTTTTGCGGCGAATGAGTGAGCAAAGGCAGAACCTGGAGGAGGAGGGGATGGAGAATGGCTGAAGAAGATGCAGCAGGGGCACAAGTTCTTCAAACCCTCTTTCTTTTGTTTTTTTTTTTCCCCGATAAATGGTGACCCCGATCGTCCCTGATAATGCAAGGTGCTGTCTCCAAATAGGATAGGAACATCTCTGTATAACAGAGATACAGAGAAACCTTGGCTCTGATCAACTTGATGCGGGAGCACCGCTTGCAACTAGGTAGGAAGAAGATAGAAACGTCTGCAACTTGGGCAGAAGTAGAAGACAAAAATTAACCAGATAAATTTGAATCTTTAATTCATTATTCGAATAGAGATGTATCTCTCTCTTACATCTATCATATTTATAAGAAAACAAAGAGCTGAAAATAGAAAAGACTCCTAATCAAAGTAGGAAACTTCCTAATTATTCTAAAATGAAAATATAACTTCTAATCTTATCCTAGACTCCTAAATAAATTCGGAAAGCCATCGACCTGGCTTCCTTGCTAAATAAGAATTCTAAAAATAAAATAATGCGAAAATACAAAAATAATAAATACTAAAATTGGGCCTATGAGCTGCGTGTCCTACATCAGTAACAAAAACATTTCATAAAAAAAGGGAAAAAGTACAAGAGGAAATGAAAGAAACAAAAACAGCAAAAGGTCTAGAAGAGCTAGACCAAAAGAAAGAAAAACTATACACAATAGCACTACATCAAAATAACCAAATCAGAGATCCCCATCCTCAAATAAAGAACACCCCAGACATTGAATTGTTGATCCCATTTTTAGCCAAAAAATCTACCACGCAATTTGCTGTTTGGATAACTTTGATAAAGGATACATCCGAACCCGAAGCTAAATCCCTAATTTCCCTTATTGTGGTAATCATTCTCTAGGGAGGTCTCTTTAGCCCATTGGCCCATTTAATTGCGTTAGCCGAATTCCCTTCAATTACTAATGACCCATGTCCGGTGGTTTTTCCAGATAGCCAAAGCTCTCCTATTGCTGAGCAGTTTCGCCTCATTAGAGTCCCTAACCCCAACCGACTCTGTGAAGACCACTGAAGTGATGCCACTATGGTTCCTAAGAACGCCTCCTATCCCTACTGGGCCCGGTTTTCCTCTTGCTGCTCCATCAAATATTAAATTTCATCACACCTTGTTTTTTTTGGGAAAAGGTTCATATATTAATAGATAAAGAGGCACCAGAGCTGCAAATTTCATCACACCTTGTTGAGGAGGATACCAAGGAACAAAAGGTCTAACCTTCCTACTACCTCCGCTTAGACAACCCTCCCACGATGCTAGGAAATCGACGGGTTTAAGTCCTTTAAATTCTTGACCAGACAATAACCACATGCTCAGCCTCTATTTTGCCCGTTGAAAAAGATTGTTCGCCTCAGATGACTTCCCTTCAAATAGCCTAGAGTTTCGTTCCTTCCAAATATTCCAAAAGATAGTTGCTGGGACCGTATTCCAAGCAATCTTCCACCTAGAGCTAAGCCCCTAAAGAAAGCAAAAAGAATGCTTTCTTCAACAATATTAACAATGTGATTTTCACTAGATAAATCAATCCTAGAACTGGCGTCTCCATTCTCCTTCAGATCTGTCTGAAGATTTTTCTGTTTCATAACTCGAGTTGGTGCTTTCTTAGCTCGATAAGAGCATTCCTTATCATTATGGCTGAATGTGATCCAGTGGGAGCATGCTGCTGGCTTCCATAGGTTTTCAACCTTTTGACAGAATCTACTTTCTTCATAGTTGTTGAGATTATAAGGTAGCTAGGAAGATGAGAAATAACATCTACTTCCACACATACCTTTGCTTAAGCAAGCCTTTCCCCAGAAGTAGTCTGTTTGTCCATAAAAAGTGGTTTTCCCATCCGGCTGGCCTGTTTACTAAGATTTGCTTTTGTTCTGAAACTGAAATTTAGGTTTGGAAATTTTATCCAAATCAGAATTGATTCCAGCTCTTGTTTTTGTAATGATAATTTTTAGCTCCACCTTTTTAGGACAAGTGCATGACCTTGTACAAAGGACTGCCTTCAAGAATATGCTGGCTTTCCTCCATATCATTGAATTTGAAGATAAAGAAGCCTTCCTCTAGGGAATGAATCTCAAAACCCTTAGGGTTCTTCCTCAAGTATTGATGGGTATTTTTATTGCCATATAATAGGGCCTTTTTCCCACAAAATATCCAACAAGACATTTGCCCTGTTCATTTTCAACAGTTTCAATTTGTTCAGAGCTAAAATTAACTTCATCTTGGTACTTAGAATCGTAAGGACCAAAATCAAGTTGCAGTGAGGTTCCTGGCCAGAATAAGAATTGAATAAAGAAGACCAAGAACTCTTTATTGGGATTGGGTGGATAAATGATTCTTCCATTTTTTCTTCAGGCAACAGAATTGCCGGCTATTGCATGGGTTGGGATGTAGACTGGGTAGGATAACAGGCCTACTTAATCTCTTAAGTGGAAGCATTGATACAGCCGGGAGCCGGGGGTATGTAAGTTACAAATCAATGTGGGTTTAGAGGAACCCGTCGATGGTAATAACCAACTCAAGGGATCCTAGTCTTAATAGAGTTGAAATATAAAGTAAAAGAAACACAACCTAAGATATCCCACTTACTTTGGACCAACTCCTTAACCTGCAATGTGTCTCCCATGCAACCTTGCATGTACACACCTGTTGGAATTTATATGAAAGTCTGTATAGAAAAGTAAGGCCCAAATCCCTGGTACCCGATGATCTGCTTGAAGAAGGATCAAACAGACCCAAACAACCATTGGAAAGGGCTGAAATAGATCACGGGAAGACGAACAAGATGTTGTAGTTCCCACAAGGATTTCGCTGGTGGTTGTTGCCACTGGGTTTACACAGTCTAAGCGAAACTGTTGAGCCTCTCCCTTGCACCACACTCTGGTTCTGACGAACAGGGAAGTTCTCAAATTGGGTCGGGTTTCTGGCTGCACCGAAAGCCAGCGATGATAACTGGGTTTGTCGCCAGCAGAGGAAACTGTCCCCTTCAATGAAACCGGACTCACAGGTATTGCAACCTGCACGTCAATAGCCCCTGTGTTTCCCAAAGTCGCCGGAAATGGGCTGGATTTTCCAGCCAAAATCTGCAACGTACTGCAGCAGTAACTCTCCAATGAGACCTGCAATTGCAGTATTCTATCTCAACAAACAACCCACTGTTGTTAGGCAATAAACTTAACTTTTATTCATCAAATCTCCTGCCTAACTCGTTGATTACAGCTGTTATATAGAGAAATCCTACCGACCTGAACCTAAGATTTAGGAGCCGACCCTCCCTCTTTTACATGGAATTGGAAACTTAAATAAAGCAAATCCTAAATTAAACACCTACTAACAATAAGACACCTACTAATAATAAGACACCTACTAACTATACTCGTTGTGGTCATGCAATCAGCATGTTTCCAGTGTGCTTATTGATTAACCGGACCTGAATTGTGGGCCTGGCTTTGCTGGGCCTGACAAGCAAAGGCCTGACGAGCTGCGCTAGCTTGCTGAACTTGTGCTGAATCTGGTTGGACATGAATTGGGCCAGGATCGAAAGCAAAGCCCTCATGTCCACAGATATCCGCATTAGGTTGTCTTAAAGTTGCCCAGATTCAGTACCGTCTGACACATGATCGGGTTCCATATGTAAAAGGTTATCTATAACTGAATATGACGGATTTCCCATAGCTTCATCATTGGTGGTAAGAACTGGCCTATCCTTTTGCGGAAGAATTCTTTTTCCTCCCACCATTAAAGCGGCATTATTCCTCAAGGGTGATTTCAAACATGATTTATCATCCAAGGAGAAGGTGGAATTTTTATCTACTTGGACTTGCTTACGAGCTTCTTGAACCATTTTCCAACGGAATCAGATATGCCACTTGATTCTTGATTGCTGCAGCAAATGATCACAATCTTTGTCTTACGTTTAGGTCTAGAAAATGAAATTGAGTCAAATCTGCTAGTCAATTCCGTAGTGGAGGAAAACTTTGCTTCAAATTCCTTGACAATTTTTTCCTGCAGTCCGGAATCACAAGATCTCAAAGATTTGAATTTCCTAATACTGAATAGGAGATCTCATTGGAATAGGGATCAGAATAGGCAATGTAAGGAAGAGCGAAAAGGTGAGTAAGAAGAGAGGTTAAATATCAAACTTTCGCACCAGGGTTGTTTCTAGTTTTCTATGTACATGTTCAAATCACCTTAAACAGTTTTCCTTTATTTTTTCATTTATTGAAGCTACCTTCAAGTCTCTCTAATGTCTATTTCCTAATTCTCTATGTTACGCAGAGTCTTTAAGATGTGTGACGCACCTGTGTCGAACACTTGCGCCCATTCTTCATGGACTCTTCTATTACTTTTTAACATTGTTTCTAAGATGACTAAAATACTGAAACACCTATATCTTAAACTTAAAGTATTGATACGTTTGACACTGAACTGTTTAAAGTAAAATTAGTGCATCGTTTTCTATCAATGTCATTTTCACACCGTATTTTCATTTAGAATAAAATTTATATTTAATTTATTTAAATATGGTGCTATTTCCCTATGTCTTATTTTTGGGTTTGCTAAGTCTGACCTCACATCTGTCTTGGACTCTAACACTCACTCTTACCCATGCAACTTAGCTGATTCATCTTTTAATGCTACTCAATCAAACCATCTTAGAATGTGTATTCTTGTTACAATTACCTTGTCTACTTGTATTTTCTTTAGTTGGGAAATGCACAACCCTATAAAGCATTGTGGACTCCCCTTTAATCTGCATTACATAGCACATCACTATCTTGTGCACATCCTATTGGCTATATCTAGATCTAATCCTCTATTTGGTTCTATAATTGCATGTAAGTATCAAAATTGTTGGTATTGATACCAATTCATTACCAATTTTAACTAGTTCATCTTCTATCTTTTTCATCCCCCTAAAGTTGCACTCCATATATCTCATCTTTGCTTTACTAGTTACTAGACCATTAATCTCGAAAGTTTTCCTCCATAATTCGAATTTCTTATTTAATTATTTTCTAGTTTCATTAAATCAGTACTATATCATTTGCAAATAGCATATACCATGACACTTCATCTTGAACTTCTAATGGTAAGTAGTCCATTACTAAAAAATAAATATGAACTTAAAGTAGATCTGTCGTAAAGTCTCTGTCCTATCGAAAACTTCTCCATCTCACTATTGTGGGACCCACTTCAGGCTATTGTTGACCAGTGGGACCCATTTCCAAATAGAGTTGACCCGAATCACCTTATTTTGGAAAGTCCACATATTAATTGTATGATTTATACAGAGAGAGATGAGAGGGTGAGAGAGATTGATAGAGAGAGTGAGAGGGAGAGAGAGCAGGGATGAGAGGCTTCTAACCTGCAGATTGGAGGAGAGGAGTGATACTGGCAGGGGCAGCCGGAGGGAGAGGACGAGGATGGCTGGCAAAAGGCGACAGGAATGCGACGCAGCGGCTTCAGAGATGACAGTTCTGTTACTCTTTTTGTGGTAAACTTACCTGAGTCGATAACAAACTCTTGGATGAATGGTTTCTTCAGGCGTTGGGGAAAGGTGGTTGATTGCTTTGTTCCATGGAAAAAGGATGCAACAGGGAGAACTTTTGCTTTTGTTCGGATGGGTTCTGGAAGTCAGGCAGAGAAAGCTATCAAAGATCTAAAGGGAGTCGAACTGAGAGGACGAAGGCTGCAAGTGAACCCTGCTCACTTCCAAAAGGGGGTCCACCTGAGGCAAAATGTCAATCTAGTTGGCTCCATATCGATGCAAGGCAGGGGACACAAAGTCCATCCAGTTGGCTCCAGATCGATACAAGGTAGAGGCACAACATTTCAGGTGAAACCTGAAACAACAATGGGTAGTGAAAAGTCTGAAGGGGGAGTGTCTGTTGGGACAAGAAAATTGGTGGAAGTGGTAAAGACTGCTCCTTCAGTGAAGGGGATTAGCAACGTAGGGGAGCGGAAGGACGACTCAGATAAACCTCTTATGATTGACCTGATGTTACCTCAAAGTGAGGAAGCATCGATACAAGATGGCTCTCAAGGGGGTGGTTCTGTATGCCAAAAGGACCACCACCACAACAGAAATACAAAAACTCCTTGTTCGAGAAGGCTACTTAGTGCGGTGATTAGCAGAATTGGAGATATTCACTTTTTGGCATCAATGCAGTCGGACTCAGAGGCTATTTGTCTTTTACAAACTCCGGTGGAACCAGCTGGGTAAGGATTTTGGGATGCTGGAATCGTAGCTGTGTCCATTACACAAGAATAGTAAGAATACAGTGCTTTGGGTATCCTCTCGAGGGGTGGACTGAGACCTTGATTCGTGCCTTTGGACAACGACTTGGAATGTTGGTGGATTTGGACTATTCGGAAAGAAACGCCGAATGGAGCCACCACAACTGCTCTAGACAACCACTCATGAATCTCTCTCCTCCTCCTCTAAGTTCAGCATAAGTTCAATAGTCTTCTCACATGTGCTGGCTTGCACAACTTCATTGGAGATTTGGGTTTTCTTCATCTGCCCAGTGTCATTGTAAATTGGGTGATCTTCTTCCTGGGATTTTTGACAACATCAGACCATTTCCTAAGAGTCCCAACCGGAACCCACCTTTTCACAGTGTTTGATTGAATATGAGCTTCTACCTTGGATTTGATATGGTTTGTGAAGGTTTCTTTTCGGACTTCCTTTCTCTGAAACAAAGCCGGGTTGACTTTAAGTTTTCTACAAGCCAAGGTACATCCATTAAAAGCCACCATAGCTTTCTCAGCTTGACTGCCTCTCGCCCATTAAGCCAGCTCTGAATGATAATCTCCAGCCAATCCGGCAGATTAGCGCCGAATAGGGTCACTGATGGGTCTTCTCCACTGTTTCGCCTCTTCCTCCCCTTCTGCTGTTGCCATCCCTCCTCGCCAGACACCTCCCGCTCCCCACACTGGTCTCGCCTTTCACACGTGAAGTCCAGATCTCCAACAAGGTCTCTCCTCTCACTCCTGGTATAATCTCTCTCTCTCTCTCTCTTTCTCTCACTCATGTCTTTTCCTGCACATAGGTATTCACTTGTTTTATACAACTTGATATGTTATCCCAAATCTTCTTTTGACTCATGTCCTTGTCCTATGCCTCACTTCCTAAATCCTAATACTTTTCTTTTTCCGATAGAATAGCTTCCTCGTACTCTAAAGTTTCTACATTTTCTCCCTCCAAAATCCAACCACATTATTTTTGGACTATCTATCCACTCTTTTATTTGTTATTCTACTTTTAATATATACATCTAACACCATTAACCTGTGCTGAGTTATAGGGCTCTCTTGAATAAGTTCACAACCATTACAAAAGGTCCTTTCCTTAAATTTTAATGGAAATAAATCTATTTAAGACCTTTAATGTCCTCTCTTATTAGTCACAAGGTGTTCTTTCTTTTGGAACTAAGTATTTGCCGTTGCCAAATCATAGCTATGACAGATTCTAGTATTGAATCAGCCATTTTCATTCCATTCTCCATACCCGTGCTCTCAGTGTATGGTTACATAGCGATGGTTTTAATTCCCTGCACTGTTCATTTGATCACCACTAATGTTATATATTCTCATATAGGTATATTTTGTCTCATTCTCTTGTAATCCATATTGGGTGCTTATGTGCTTATAAAATTTTGGGTTTGTTTATCGAACACATTTTTGATTTTTACTATTCTAACAGTTTTAACTTTTATAAGCTTAGAAGCTTGGATGTCAACTAGACCTTCAATAATAATAACATTAATAACAATTATTATTTATTTTTACTATTGTTATTATTTTTGTCATTTGTTAGAGGACTCCTATTGATATTAAGGTATTTGATTGATTAATGGAGCTGATCTGCAAGTGGTATCGATGTGGGGACAGTTGCATGATCTGAACTGCTCACCAAGGACCTGCCAAAATGGTTTATTGGAGCAAACTGATCAAGGGTTCTGGCTCTTGATGGACAATTATGATCTTCTGATCAAGTTTGTTGGCAGTGGTGGGCCCCACTTTGTGATGCGAAGGCTTTGTGGTGGACGGCTCAAAGTTAATCATTACTCTGAAATTTATTTAGCTGAATACATTATATAATGTGTTTTATTGTTGCTTAAAATCAGACATTGTAGAATTTTTCCTATCTAAAAATGTTCTACTGTTTTTTTTTTTTTTTTGAGCATTAACAGAGATACTTCATTCATAAAAGAAAGAGTACAAGAACTACAAAAGGTCTAAAAGCAATAGGCCTAAAAGAAAACCAAAAAGAGAACAGAGAATATAAAAAATAAAAAACAAGCATGAAAAAACAAATAAATGCTGTCCAACAATCCCTCAGTCCAATATACAGTGCCATCAGCGTCCTAAAAAGTCAAAGTAAGAAGACTCTTGAGAAACTGTTATTAAAATGTTCTACTATTATAATTGTGTTGCATAAAAATAATAAAAATGTATTGTAGTAAGAGTCTGTTTGGTGGCCCAAAATTCATTATCATCATCAATGTAGGATTGGTCCTAATTATTGGATTTGATGGAATTTTTCTATGGGTCAGCTGCCCATCTTACACTCATATGACTTGAACCAGTAACTTCATGCCTGCAATAATTAGCACATACAAACTGTGCTAGAGGCTCTTGTGATTTTGGTATTTGTAGAATTTGATACCCAACTAGTAAGGTGCCATATATAGTAGTTCCATGTAATCCTTTTTTATTTTGAGGTCCGGAGGTGTCCAGGCATCGCACCCGACTAGTCCCCCGGGGTGTGTGAAAACCCCCCTATCCGCACACACCAGGTAATTCTGTGGGACCTTACTCTATACATATTCCCATGGGAAGTGGCCCTTCATTGGGGCTCCCATGGTTTGAACCCAAGACTTCCCTTTAGTCTTGCTCCCAAACCAACATGAGATAATTTTAAGTCTTTATTTATTTTTTGAGCGATAACAAATAAAATAAATATATTAATGAAAAGAGATAGGCACATGAATTTTAAGTCTGTTTTCTGGATAGTTTTAATGTGTTTCATATAACATGAGAAAATTTTAGGTCTGTTTCAAGAGCAATCTTTTCTCCCTTGTTTAGGCAAAGTTTGTAGAGGTTTTACAAGTGTGATTGTTGTAGCATTGCAAGTAAACAGTCTCTAATAAATTGGGTCTTTCTTGTTAAGAGGCTAAAACAATCATGTTGTACTTTAGTTAGTCATTGTTTCAGCGAAAATAAGTATTTTCTATGGGGCTTTTCTTTGTTGTGGTTTCCTCTTAGATCTCTCTATTGGAGTTTTATTCAATATTTGACAAAATGGTTCTGGATTATATGATTTTTTTTCCTGCAGAGAGCCATAGTAATTGACATGGAAAGTGTTAGCACAGATTTTTGTCTGGCAGTGGATGTTGAGCCTTATGTGGGTGAAGTTGTAACAGAAAAGAATTCTGACATGAGGGGATCTGTTACATTTGAAAGTGCAGAACCTTGTTTAAGTGGTGGGGTTGAAATGGAAGAGGGCTCTCCAACAAGGGAATCCTCTGTAAATGGAGTTAGTTTTGATCTAGAGCCTTATGTGGGAATGGAATTTGAATCAGCACAGGCAGTTTATTCATATTATAACGAATATGCTAGACGTGTTGGCTTCGGTGTCACTAAAAAGTTCACTAGGAAGTCAAAGAAAGACAGAACTCTAATTGCTGGGCATTATGTATGTTCAAAATATGGTTTCAAACCAGAAAGAGAAAAAACTGATAAGTCGCGACGGCCACGACCAGTGACAAGGGTAGGTTGCAAAGCAATGATTAAGGCAAAGAGAAAGGACTCCGGAAAATGGGAGATAGTTGATGTTTTCAAGGAACATAATCATGAACTTTGTCCGGCGGATGTGAGTGTATTCTGTTCGCACAAGATCTTCAAATCTCAAAAGAATGCTAGTAGAAATTTGCATACTTTTAGGAGACGAAAAAATAAGTTAATCTCTTTGGCAGTCAAACATTGTGGTGGAATCAACAACTTAGGTTCCATGGTAGAAGATAGTAATTTTGTTGACAAAGAAAGGAAAGAGTTTTTCTCAGTAGAAGATGCAGGAGTCATCAACAAGCATTTCATGCATATGCATTCTTTGAATTCCAATTTCTATTATGCAACTGAACTAGATAAGGAACAGCGACTTAAAAGTGCTTTCTGGGCTGATGCTAGGTCTAAGACAGCATATTCATACTTTGGTGATGTTGTTACCTTTGATACTGCTTATTTGACCAGAAAGTATAGCATGCCATTTGCTTCTTTTGTAGGAGTAAACCATCATGGCCAGTTGGTCTTGTTTGGTTGTGCCCTTCTTGCAGATGAGACAAAAGAGTCATTTGTTTGGTTGTTAAAGACATGGCTTGCGGCAATGCAATTGCCTCCAAAGGCAATAATTACTGACCAAAGTAAGGCTATAAGGGCAGCAGTCATGGAAGTTTTTCCAGAATGTCGTCATCGCATTTGCCTATCACATATCTTTGAAAGAGTTTCAGAAAATTTGAGTCTTGCATGTAAAGCTAATACATGCTTTCTGAATAAGTTACATGAATGTGTTTATGAATCTCTAACTGTTGATGAATTTGAAATAAGATGGAATCAATTGATCAAGGATTATGAATTTTGGGATAATACATGGCTTCAAACATTATATGATGATCGACAACAATGGGTCCCTGTGTACTTGAAGGATACATTTTTTGCTGGGATGTCTATTTCTGAACAAGGGGAAAGTATCAGTTCTTTTTTTGATGCATATATTAGTGAGCAAACTACAATAAAAGAGTTTTTAGAGCGATATGAGACAACTCTAGAAAATTTGTATGAGAAGGAAGCTCAAGCAGATTTTGAGATGTTATACACAAAGCCCTTTTTAAAGACGCCTTCTCCTTTTGAAAAGCAAGCGGCATCTACCTATACAAGTGAAATATTCACAAAAATCCAAGTTGAGATTTTTGGAATGTCTGCTTGTTGTATTTGTGATATACGGCAGGAAGGGGAAGTCACTGTGTATGTAGTGAAAGAATGGGTAGATCTTGATAGGTTGAAGGGGAGAGATTACAAAGTTATGTGGGATGGCTCTGAAGGGACAGTTTCTTGTATATGTCATTTGTTTGAGTTCAAAGGTTTTCTTTGCAGGCATGCATTTGTGGTCCTCCTTACATCCGGTGTACCAAAGATACCATCACATTACATTTTGAAACGTTGGACAAGAGAAATGAGGAATAGACATGCAGTAGGTGGCTACAATTTTGAACAGTTATGCAATGGAGATCACCCTAAAACGATGAGTCAACGTTACAATAACTTATGCCAACGATCCATGAGATTTGCGGAGGAGGGCTCATTATCTGAAGAGAGCTACAGTATCGCATTGTATGAACTACATAGAGCAATGCAAAAACTCATAGTTGCTAACAGCTCTAACAGGAGTCTTTCACAAACTAAAGTAAGTCTTTTAACTAGTACAAATTTAACCACCTTATTTGTTTATGATCTGAAAATTGATCTTATGGAACATGTTCCTCATTGTTGCAGGGATAATTTGAAAAGGCAGAATCTAGTTCATTCAATCATTGTAGCACTCAAGAGAGTTGGCAGCAAATGGTTTGGCACACTTACCACCTAATGATAGTGGCTACAAACTAATGTAGCTTAACATTCTTATGTGGTCCTTTTCCATACTTAATGTAGGGACAAGATGCTTTTGAGCATGAGTGCATGCCAACCAGTGTATCACACGAGAGTTTTACCAATAGATGTAAGGTATGCTGATGAATTTCTTAAAAGTCGTTCAAGAAAATATGCTACTCAGATTTTTTTAATTTTGCAAATGATTAAATGTTAAATTGTGAAACTTCATCTTAGAATTTTTTTTACTATACTTTTGTGCTTCAGATGTAACTAAAAGACTGTGGGAAGGTTTTGCTAATGAAATTGTAGTGGTTCGTTTCTCCAAGTGTTATTGTTTTCTTGTTATTCCTTCTATTTCGATAGAGATAAATTCAATAACGGCATGTTATGCTAAGTGAAAATGACAGAAAAAAATGCTTCATTTCTACATGTTTCTAGGGAAATGTGTAGGTTCATTTTCTAAGAAAGAGACATTTCCCGAAAACATCTGTGAAAACCATTTGGGCATTAAAGATGTATTGTTGAGAAAACTTGTTTTGTTGGTATGTAATTTCTTCAGAATAGACAGTGCTGCTTAATTATGTACAATTGATAGCTAGTGTTTCCTTGTCTATTGAACCCAAAAAGGCAAGAAAATTATCTAGATTCATGCTTGAGCTTAATGGTATCCTAAGTTGAATTCTGGTGCATGTCATGCAGTGGAAAACTGCATACATATATAGAGAGAAGGAAACAGAACCATACAAAGAAGGAAAACAGTTGCGAACAAGGTTCTTGTCTTTTGCTAATTATGGTTGTGTTTGTTGTCTTTGATGTCATTGGGTTTGCAATGCTTGGGCTATAAGGAATTAGAAGAACTACTTGTTGTAGTGCGAATGTATCTTTTTCCTTTATGGAAAGAGATTCACGTCTTTGTATAGTCACTCTGATTACTGTATTTATGATGGTTGACTTGCCTTTTATTCTTGTAATTCATTCTATAGATGAGGACCTTGTATAATATCTTTTACATCAATATAGACACACCAATTATTTTCTTCATTTTATTTCTCATCATGGTATCAGCCGGGAATACTTGAATCTTTGGAGCTTGTGTCTGGGTATTCTATATTGGTTTTCTTTTATTCCAGCAGAGAAAAATCCTTGTCACACAGGTCAGATTACTTTATTGGTCTTTTCTGCATCAGTTTTTGGGTTCATTGGACAGTCTTGTCTCTGTTCGAAGATCTGCTCCATTTTTTGCAGACATGGCTCTGCAACCCCATATTTTTTGTTTTTGTCCCTAGAATCCATCCGTACAGTATGATCTAGGGTTAGGTGGCGAGAGCCTCTGTAACACCCCTCCCTCCTGAGAGTGAGATCAGAGTGAAATAGATAAAGATTTCACGGAGGGAGACGAGTATCACGACGCGACCCAAGTCCGACTCTGAAGGCCTGACCCTTGACTGGCCCAACTTAGCACGTGCATGGATTGAAATCCATAATAACATTTTCACATGCTATAATAAACTGGCGGAAAATTAAAAGCATACCTTTATAATCATAAAGAACTCGCATCTCAAAGCAAATGTAAAGAATTTTCCATAAGTCAAACATAAAGGTTCAAACACACTAAGAATTAAAGTTATTACATTCCCAAAATAATCTCTCCTATAAATTACATTGTTCTCAAACTAAAGCAACATAAACTAATACATTCAAGCTTTCTCCTTGTGTAATATCTCGCTCATTCATGACTGCCACTTGGTCCGGCCTCGCTTTCCTTTCCTCGATCTGCATTGGCAACTAAAGGAGAAAAAAATATGGGCTTAGTCAACGTGCCCAGTAGGTATTCTGATTAAAGGAAATGCACGAAGAAGTGTTATATTAAAATAACATATAATTCAAAATCATGGTTAGGAAATTCACATGTTATAATATAATATATTTCTCAAGGCCTTTTCATATCATAACAAAAATCTCATATTCAGTTCACATTCATTTCATAATAGAAATCTCATATTTCAAAATCATACTTGCTACTCATCATGCAATGACATGCCATGGGTGCCATGAAGAACGAATGCCCATTCATGCCCCATGCATCAACCACATAATTCATCTTGATGACTATCTCTATCATTGGTTAATTATGTCCGCAGCATTAGGGCACTGACTGGGTGCTGCTACCCAATACCAACAACTTAACTGGAACTATCGGGGGAGTGTTGCTTTCCCATCTTGCACAGGTTTCGGGACTTCTATCTGACCCTGGAGCTCGTTCGCCCAGTTCAATATGCCATATATTAAAAAACATGGACGCGGCCAAATCTCAACGGTTCATTCAATTTCATATCCATATAAATATATACAAGAGACCAAAGCATGTCGGACCGCTCAGCTTTGTCTCGACCATATGCAATTCCCATCCTATGCAATGTACATGAGGTCTATGAATGTATCATGATGCCAAATCTTATGCAATAATATGTGAAACATCTCAAGTATTTCAGAAATAAAATAAGCATCATTCCTTTCACAATTGAACACATGATTTTGGGGAAAATCAATCATCTCATCCATAATAGCAAAATACTATATTTTGGTCACAACTTTAGTGCTTCAATAATGTAGGAAAACCTACCTGATCGAAGATGATCAGTGAAGAGGGATGAATCACGGGATAACACAAACGGTGTCGGGGTTACACTCGGTTCTAGAAGTTTGTGAAGTGCGAATGAGAAGTCCACGTATCTTTCTAGTGACAATTAGTTTCAATGTCCAAGTTTGCTACGAATAGTGTATATTCCAAGCACAATTAATATGTGAATTATTAAGTCTCCTTGGCAATTTATGTAACACTTCGGAATTCCATGTTATCAATATTTACGGAATTTTCCATTTTAATTGTGAATTAACGGATATGAATCTTAGATGGGTAAGGTGTTGGGTCAATGGCCCAATTAGGACCCAACGGTTATGGTATAAGGTTCAATTTAAAGTAAATGGGTAAGGCGCATTTAATTGGGTCAATGTTGCTATTTGGGTCAAAATGCCCAATTGGGACCCAATGGGTCGTGGTTAACTTGGTTGACCACCAAGTGAGTTCAAGTCTAATTAAATGGAGCTGAATTAAAATGGTAATGCAATATGTCTATAGATGAGGATGACACACACGCATACACAAATCAAGGAGGGATCACAACAAGATTAGGATGTAGCTGATATGGTAGATAATATATTGGCTGGAAATCCTAAAGATTGGGTTTGATATTCGAACATTACATTGGGCGGTGATTGGCTGTATGTAGATATGGTTGCATGTGGTTTCGGTGGCAGCTTCTATGTATAAAAGGGTGTATTTTTGGGATATATACATATAGGGTAAGCATGAATCTAATTTAATTTGATTTGCATTCTAGCATAAAACTGGCTGGATTGTAGCTTCATGGGACAGCACACGAGATGTGTATACATGGTAATATATAGCAGGTCCTTGCATGAGAAGCACGAAGGTGGAGTTTGTTGGAATTGGCTTGAATTAAACTCCTAAATTTTCTCTTCAAAATTAGAGAAATTGGCTGACGATGGGAGTCTTAGATTCAAAAGGACTTTGTTTCCTTGAAGGTGTCCTTTTTGGCAAGGTTAGGACACACGACGTTGCTATGTTGCTAGAATAAAAGATCGCCTGAGTTGGCTGAAATAAGGAAAGTTGGCTGGTCGAGTGGGAGTAAAAGTCCATAGAAGGAAGGACTGCTACAATAGTAGTTACTGTCACCGTGCAGATCTATTGAGACGACGTTTGGGCAATTGCTAATTCAGGCACCGATTGCACAACTTATATAGTGACTGCTGCAATATCAATTGAGATATCGATGCGTGTATCATCATTGAGAGACACGATTTTAGAGAGAAAACAAGGAGGAGTTCTGGTTGGTTGAAAGTATTGGGTTTCAGACCTGAGAACTAGAGGCTTGGAGGGATCTCTCTCTAAGTGCAGCTGAAAACCATTCTAGTTTTCATAACAGAGAAAGGCAAGCTGAAGCGGCAAACAGCAAGGTCTGTTTGGATCTGTTGAGCAAGTCTTGACTTTATTCTGTGTAGACAACCCAATACACAGATTCAGCGTGGGAGGCACTCTCTGAAAACCACCAGCGTAGAGGAGACGTTGCAGAGGAGTTCTAGGCCCGACTGTAGTCTATGAAGGGACAGAGATCATGACTGTCACACACGGCTGGCTGAGAGGGAAGACACACAAACTAAGAGCTTGTGTCAACAGAGAGATACAGCAGGTTGCAGATGTGTGAAAGGTCAAGTAGAAATACATACAAAAGAGGCTAATGAAGGAAAGGATCGGAAGAACAAGTCGGAGCGAAGGAAAACCAAAGGAGTCGCGGAACCGGTAAGTATTTTGATAATTTTGTTTAAAGAAAAGAACCATAGGGTTCAGCCATGGTGTATGGCCGAACCCCATGGAAGAAAATTAGGGGATGAATATAGTAATTTAATGGAAGGATGAACCATACATATGGCCGAACCCCATGGAAAGACATTGTTTATTTTATGGGTTTTTGAGGGATGAAAACCATCGATTGTTATGAATGTTTTAAAAGGGTTTAAAATGGATATATGGTTGAGGACAATGGCCGAACCCTAATTTTATTATGGCTAAGATGCTAAGCATGGACCATGTAAAGGAATTAAGAATTGTAAATGGGTTAAAAAAGATGTAAAGGATGGAGAACCCATGAAGAATGTTTGTGCATAAAATGTTAGTCATAGACCTATGTTGATGGACATGGGTTCGGCCATGGTGTATGGCCGAACCCCATGAACTATTTGATGGATCATTTTAAAGGGTTATTTGGAGTGTTATGCATGTTTAAATAGATGAATGGACCTATGTTTTGGAACCTAAACATAAGTTGATAGAGGTAATGGCAATATTGTAATATAGGCTAAAAATGAAAGATCATGGGTTCGGCCATGGTGTATGGCCGAACCCCATGAACCATGTTAGTGGGTTATTATTAGCCTAAGCATGTTTTAAAGAATGAAATGGACAACCATAGATAGAACAATGGCAATGATGTAAATAAGTGAAAATAATGGACCATGGGTTCGGCCATGGTGTATGGCCGAACCCCATGGGGATTGTTTTGTGGACTTTGTTGTTATCAAGGTTAAGTAATTATTGTAAAGGTGATTAGATTTATGAATCAAAGATGGCATGATCTTGGATTTAATTTAAAGATCAAAAGACTAAAAGAAAGGCACCAAATTAAGGAAGTGAGGTTCGGCAATGTTGTATGGCCGAACCCCACAAAGTTGTATCTTGTGGACTTAGGGTTTGTGAAATGATTTACTTGGATGTAAATGGTTAAATCAAAAGAGGGACAAATTCAAGTGGGTGAGGTTCGGCCATGTTGTATGGCCGAACCCCACTAAGGTGCTTTTGGACTTTAGATATGATAAGAAATCAATTGGAACATGGGTTTAATTAATTGTTGTGTAATAAGGTAACGTACCTCACAAACAGTGCACGATCGTGAGCGGTTGCCGGATTAAAAAACAAGAACACTTTAGTGGTCTTTGGTAGGATTCTACCTTTTTGAAACCATGGGTTTATGTACAATGTTTTTATCTTATTTTGATGAATTTACGTTGTAAAAGATATGTTCCAAATGTGAGTTTTAATGCTATGTTTACAATATAAAATAGCATGTGTTTCATTAGCATCTCATGCATGGCATGGGGTGAAGGATATGTAACCGGAGGGGCCACACTCCGTCGGGGCGTTCGAAAGACCTATGTGGGGATACCTTGATGATGAGAATCCCATCAAGAAGAAACTGGAGGGCCCACACTCCGTCGGAGCGTCCGAAAGACCTATGTGGGGGTACTTACATGTGTTTATGATGGGTGAGACTCATTGCATACGACACATGTCATGGCATTGTTTTTACATGGATTTATTATTTAAAAAAAAAAAATAGACTCTGATTTTCGGAAAGCGAGTGAAAATGGGCGGGGCGTTACAATTTACATTAATTACAAGTACGGTATGTTGCTGCCCCAACTATGATCTACGGGTTATCCTAAGGTCCAAGGTCGGTGCTAAACATAGCTAAAAATATTAAACAATTTGACTTAATGAAATGATAACAAATACCACAACGGTTGAATGAATGGAATAAAAACCCATAAGTGTCTTGTACGGATAAGTACATAAGTTTAAAAAATCATTGAACAGTTTAGTAATTGGATGAATAAAATCATCTAAATTTTTCAAAGGATAAATGACTTAACAAAAAGGCCAAATATGAAATGGTTTGTTTTCTTTTCTTAAAACAAGTTTAAATAGAAATATATAAAAGTTTAATGTACATGGAAGTTGAAAAGTAAACCACTGTAGCAAAAGATTTTAAATCTTAAACCAATTTTATAATGTGGACTAAAACAAAAGAATAGAATATCAAATAAATAGGCTAAGTAAGAACTTCCTGTTTGAAGCAAGAAGGGTTTGCACGGTGGGTTTAATAATCAAAAGCATCTTGAGGAAATAATTTTAATAAAGGCATAAGGTAATGAAAACAATGAATCCTTAAAACAGTTGCAACTTTTGAAACAGTAATTTAATTTAATTGAGTATACTGAATACCCCTTTTTCAAAGATCTAAGTTATTAATAAGAGGGGAAAAATAATTTGAAATACTTCACTGATGGGATCAGTTACCCAACCTGTCCAGAATAAATCAAAATAATGGTATGGTCAGAATAACTCAAGGGAGGATCGGCTGAGGGGAGGGTGGCCTTGATTGGTACAGACGCTAAGAATGTCTTAAAATTTTATAGTTTTAAATGAAATTGATAAAGAAAATAAAGTAAAAGGACTCACACTTGGGACGATGGATCTGAGGGGTATTGATGCGGTGCATCCTCCATGCGCATATTGCCTTACTATTTCCATGTGTTAGCTTGTAGTTTATTTTAATAAGGGTAGTTTAGGTAGTTTGTTTATTATTTTTTTTAGTAAGATGAAATTCTTTATAAGATGCAGCCTCTTGGAGGCAAGACATACAATTGAATGAATAGAAAAAAATTGTGTTTCCGCATACCTTGTGCTATTGAGATTGCTGGAGTGATTCCTTTGACGTGAGGCCATCTTCTTCCAGGTACGATTCTTCATCTTCTCTTCTTCTCATCTTCTCTTTTCTTCTTCTTCTCTCTTTTCCTTTTTTCTTTTTTCCCCCTTTGCTGCCGTTACCTCCAAATTCCCCTCTTCTTGCTTCCGGCCCCCCTCAAACACCTCCTTAAACCTTCGCTAGTGCCAAATCCAACACTTGACCACCATAGATCATTATTCCCCTTAAATACATCATATCTTTTTTTGTATTTGCATGATTATGTGTGGTAAATTCTATATTAATTAATTGCATATATTAATTGTCATTTAATTTCAGCCAATTTTAGATTTAAGGTGTATTATTTTCATCCTCTTTTAATTTTAGGGAATCAAATTAGGCATTTAGGGTTACCCTATTCCTTGTCCTGCATCAGGTACTTGTGAGTGGTAGCAGGAAAGTCAGGCCCAAGAACGATGGCCTGGGCAACAAATTTTGGAAGAAAAATCTGGGTAGGTACTTTCACAGATGGGGGACATGCAACAATCTGTAGGGTTCTGGTGGTAGCAATGGGGAAAGGAGAGGAAAAACAAAGGAAAGGCATAGGGAAAGAATATGCATACCCTCTTGGAGGTCGGGTCGGTGAGGTCCAACGAAAGTGGGATTAGGAGATGTGTTTCATGTGTGGGCTCCACTTGGAGTTACAAAGATAGAATTCTTCTCTTAGGCAAGAAGTGTATTAGGAATGGGATTTTGCAAGGTTCGCATGGGCAATTTTTTAACTTTAATTAAACTTTGTGATTTTTGGAATAAAATTTATTAAATTTCCTCCTTACATTTTAATTACTCTTCTAAATTTAGAATTTACTTATAAGTTTTCATTAAATTTTATTTTCAGTGCACCACTAATTTAGGAGGGGGCGTGTGCGATCGGGGGTCCATTGTTCAATTCTAAAATAGTTTTAGTAAAATAAAATAACACACTAGCATAAACAATATTAATTCCTAACTAACTCTACCCACTTCTACTAACCCGCTACTCCCCATTGGGTCACTACATCCTCAAAGGAATGTTTTTCCCATTTGACGTTTTAGTAGACAAAAACACAATTTTTACACAAGTTTGACTAGATTTGCATTTCTAGTTGCTGGATCTCCCTAAGATCATTGCTCCACAATCGTCCTTAACCCTTGAAGCATTGTGACTCATTGACCTAAGGTTTCAGTCAACGGTGGTGTTGTGGGACCCGACTTAACTCGGAACCCATCTCTGGACAGATAGTGTCCAAGTTCAATTTATTTACATGGTCAACTTGTAATTAATGTTTTCCTTTTTTGCCAACGTGATTGGCTCCCTTTTTTCTATTTAATCATGTACAAAGCTACAGGTTAAAACATAGTGAATACATTTTAAGAGAAGAGAAGAATTCTTTTCTTTCAATCTCTACTCCATCAATTCTCTTCTTTTTCCCTTATTTTCATTCTATTATGCAACACGGTATCACACCAGAAAGATTTCTGAAGTTTTTTTTCCTCTTGTCCGTCGTACTACTGTAATGGATCCTCTCTACCGTCGGTTTTTCCGGCGACACATCTGCCGGCGGGACCCTATCTCTCTTGCCTTCTTTGACAAAGCTCTCCTTCCTTCAAGTTGGATCTCTGTTTTGCTGTCTTTCTCGTTGATTTCTGCAGCCCTCTGTCACCAACGATTCTGCCGTTATTAGAAAACCCAGTCTCGGTTTTCTGCTTCGATCTGTTGCCTCGCTGTAGATTTGGGAGTAAATCTTGCCTCCCTGCAATCGCCCCTGAGTCTGCTCTTCATCCCCCTGGCTTGTCCCACCTTTACATAGTTGTGGGACCCCCTCGTTTGCATCACACTTCTTACTGCCTCTACCGTTGCTACCTTGAATTTTTTTTTTTCCCTCATTTTTCGGCCAGATCTGCTTGGTTTTTGCAGTATTTTGCTTGAGACCAACAGTACTGTGTTCACTAGCCTTGTGCTCTCCTCGGACTAACCTTTATCAACTACGATCATCGGTGGGACCCACTATAAAGCAGTTTGTTACATTTGGGTCAGTTTTCTTCCTCCTTTCTTGCTGTTTTTCATTAGAGAAGACTCCATTGTCCTCTTTCTTTGTGGATATTGTTGCTGCTTGGCCTATTTTTCTTTGTGGGACCTACGACTGTGCTCTCGATTTTTGCTCCGCTTGCATCTGACAGATCTACTTCTGGATCATGACTTCCTCTTTCGATTAAAATCAGAATGGGTCTTCTAGGAGCTCATCCAATACTTCCCTCACTGATATGGTTGCTTCTGGGCTCACACTTATTAGGAAGATCACCACCGTCTTATTGAATGAGACCAATTACTTCCAATGGTCTCATTCTGCGAAAATATTTCTCAATGCCAAACAATTGTCTAATTATATCGATGGCACTGCCCCTGAACCAGCCAGGACAGACTCTTCTTATTGCACATGGATAGCTAACAACTCCTTGGTGCAGTCCTGGCTCCTTCACTCCATGGAGGATCACGTTCGTGGTACTATCTATACTCTTCCCACAGCCAAAGATGTATGGGACACCATTCAAGCCTTGTATTCAGATGGTGATAATTCTGCCCGCCTTTATGAGTTATATCAGATTGCATCTCATCTCCGACAGGGGGAGCTCTCACTGATTCAGTACTATTCCAAGATGCGGGTGTGTTGACTCGAGTTGGATCAACTTGAGTCTGTTAAGTTTAAGTTATCTGATGATGTTGTTCTCTATCAGCAACTCATTAATCGCAGATGAGCTTTTGAGTTATTGGCTGGCCTCAACCAGGACTTTGAACCTATTCGGGCTTAACTGCTGGGACAAAGCCGTCTTCCTTCTCTGGAAGCGGTATATTCTGCTTTACTCCGCGATGATCGGTGTCTCTCAGTCATGACCCCTGTGCTTGCTAAATGCTCTGCCTTAGTGATCTCTCATCCTTCAGTGACTTCTCCCGCTCGGGGGACTTCCGGTCCTCTTGGCAAAGGTACCCGAAAGAAGGGTTTCGGTTTTGCACTTATTGTAAAATGATAAATCATTATGTGGATTCATGCTATAAATTGCATGGGCGTCCCAAGCAAGCTAATATCTCTGCTGCTGCTCCTGTCCCCTCCTCATCTGATGTGGTTAGTGATGATGTTCCAATGACTCGTCAGGACTTCAACATGCTGTTTCAACGCATGGATCGTCTTCAGCATTCCGAGGTCTCCAATGCTGTCTCATCCTCTTCAGGTACTGGGCCCATGGTCAATCATACCTCTCATTCTTGGATCATCAATTCCGGTGCCACAGATCACATGGCTGGTATGTCTTCTATTTTCTCGTCCCTGGCTCCTGTCTCATTTGGTACTTTTCGCGTAGCTAATGGTTCTTCTACTACCATTAGTGGTAAATGAGCTATTCCTCTTTCTTCCACCATGCATCTTCCATCTGTGTTACATGTTCCCCATTTATCTCGTAATTTATTTTCTGCTAGTGCCCTTACTCAACAATTCAATTGCTCATTCACTTTTTTTCCCTCATTGTGTTTTTCAGGGTCTGACCACGAGGCATGTGATTGGTGGTGGGCGTGAAGTTGGGGGCTTCTACTTTTTTGATCCTCCTGCTGTTACTTCTGAAGCTTTCTCGACCTCGCCCTCGTCTGATTTGTGGCTCTGGCATTGTCGGCTTGGCTATCCTAGTGATTCTGTTTTGTGAAAGCTTGTTCCCTCTTTATCCTTTATGCATTTTATATGTGAATCTTGCCAATTTGGCAAACATATTAGAACTTCTTTTCCTTCCTCTATGAATAAACGAGTATTTTCCTTATTTTCTATTGTTCATTGTGATGTTTGGCAATCTCCTTCTCTCTCGCACTGGTTTCTGATATTTTGTTTCTTTTATTGATGATTTTTCGCGAATGACGTGGATTTATCTCATGAAACATAAGTCTGAAGTATTTGATCATTTTCACGCGTTTTATACTTAGGTTGCTACTCATTTTGATTTAAAAATTAAAACTTTGGGGGGGGGGGGGAGATATTTATCTCATTCCTTTCTTAATTTTTTACACGAGCATGGTATTGAATCACATTTGTCATGTCCATCCACCCACCAACAGAATGGTGTCGCGGAAAGAAAAAACAGACACCTCCTTGAGGTCGCTCGCACCCTCCTCTTTACCATGCATGTTCCACAGTCTTACTGGCTTGAGGCAATTTTAACAACCTGTTATCTTATTAATCGCATGCCATCTCTTGTGTTGTCTGATCAATCTCCCATTCAACTTCTCTCCGTCCATAAACAGATTCTCATTCTGCTATTACATATTTTTGGTTGTGCATGCTTTGTCACCTGTTCTCTGGAGATAAACTTTCCCCTCATGCTGTGCGTTGCATCATTTTAGGTTACTGACCCTTTCACAAAGGCTACAAGTGTCTTGATCATACCAATGGCAAAACCTGTGTGTCTATGGATGTCACCTTCTTTGAGACAGTCCCATATTTTTCTATATCCTCTAGTCTAGCTTCAGTTCCTGTTTTACCTCTTCTTCCTACCGGTACTCCTCCCTCTCGGTCCCTTCCAGCCAGCACTTCCAAGCCTACCTTGGTATATCAACACCGGCCACCCCAGCATCGATCGCCAATACACGTCTCTATTACCTCTGCCTCTTGTACAGATCCACCCGTCCGTGCTGAGTCAGACCTTCCTATCGCCCTTCAGAAAGGTAAGTGTACCTATACTCTTCATCCTCTTGCACAATTTGTTTCCTATCATGCTGTTTCTCCTTCCTATTACAGCTTCATCACAGCACTGGACAATGTTAAGATTCCCAAACGAGCTGACACTGCACTTCGGGACTCCTCTTGGAAGGCAGCCATGACTGAAGAATTAGCGGCATTAGAACAAAATCATACTTAGGATATGGTGCCTCTTCCTCCAGAAAGACCCAGTTAGCTGCCAATGGGTTTTTGCCTTGAAGCATAATCCCGACGGGTCCATTGCTCGCTATAAGGCTCGGTTGGTTGCCAAAGGATTCACATAGACTTATGGAGTGGACTATCAGGAGACCTTCTCCCCTGTGGCCAAGATTACTTCTGTTCGCATTTTGATCTCTCTTGCCACCAACAATGCATGGCCGCTTCATCAGTTGAATGTGAAGAATGCCTTCCTTCATAGTGATTTACAGGATGGAGTTTATATGCTCCCTCCTTCGAGGTTTGTCAGACAGGGGGAGCCTCATTCTACCGTAAGACCAATACGTCTACTATGGGACCAACATGTCCACTATAATACCCATACGTCTACGATGAGACCAACATGTCTTAACATAAGACCAATACGTCTATTATGGGACCAACATATCCACCATAATGCCAATACGTCTACCATGGGACCAACATGTCTAACATAAGAACAATACGTCTACCATCGAACCAACATGTCTATCCTAAGACCAATACGTCTACCATCGAACCAACATGTCCACCATAATATCAATACGTTTAACATGGGACCAACGTGTCTAATATAAGACCAATACGTCTACCATGGGACCAACAGGTCTACCATAAGACCAACATCCGAGCATGAATCCAAACCACCATGGGAACCATCATCCATGGGTATACACATCCATCTCTGGTAATACTCTATATGTGCGTATAATCTATTCATGGGTATAAACCATCCATGAATATAATCCCTCCATGGGTATAATCTATCCATGAGCATAACTAATCCAGGGGCACATCATCTAGTATGAGATCTTTTATCCGTGGAACAACACTCGAATGAATCACTACGTGGCTGTAGCAATAATATCAAATCATCACATCATATCATAAATATACCACGACCCTTAGCAAGACTTCGGGCCCATGACTTACTGATGTAGGCTAGGTAGGATTAAGAATACCCAACCTCGAATTATAGCGGAAGCTTGAATAATATCTTGAATAACCCGATCGCAAAATAAATTAAGATAATTATGCTGAAATATTCCAAGACACAACAATACCTGATGCCGCCCAAATTCCCGATTGATTTCTAGTGGACCACCGTCCTGACTGATGTATTGGACCTAGCTTTATCAACAAAACTGCTGATTGTTGGTACTATTTTACATTAATACTCCACATGCAAATCACTGATGTTGCTTAAGGAAACACAAATTGGCTTACTCAATAAAGCCCTCACCACCTGGTGGTATAGGAGGAGTTCCAAGTCACTTCCACTCTCAGAATAACACCTTGAAAATGCGAACACACGTTGCTGCTTAGGCTGGGTTGCACTTCTGCAACTTGTTGCTGCAACAACACACGACAAAAATGGCTGGAAAATGAAATGAAGCAAGTCGAAAAAGAATATGAAGGTTATAGTTATGTTGTTCATTCAAATATGTACATGTAAATCAATGTAATATTCTTGTATTCAAATGAGATACAATAAGGGTGGGATTGTAACTGAGTTAGCTTATACGTTTTGTCATGAAATTGACAAAGGGGGAGATTGTTAGTGCCCCCCATTTTGCCGAGTCCCTACTTGTTAATTCCAAGACTTGTGGGAAAAAACACTTGTTAGAAGCTTGAAGACTCAATATGATCAAGAATGAAGATCACGCTCCACCGGATTAAAGCTCATCGTTATGGCAATCACAAAACATATATTATGACCATAGATGACTTTAGGTGGTATCCACACATTAGAGAGGACCATCCCTAGGCTTAGTTGAACAAGTGGTAAAATCATAAAAAAAAAACCTAGAGAGGAAGCTTGACAGTGAATGGAAACCAACTTGGAAATATGTATTTGATTTCACTGTCAACTCCACCAGTCGTTCTCACCAACCTCTCGGTGTAGATAGGATCGACCCATCGTGGTCAAAACTGGTCGGCTAGATTGACAAATTTTCTGGATCATAAAATTGTCATTCTGGATGTGCCTCTGATCGAGAGTCTCGTATGCATCGACCCGTCGGTGAAAGGCTGAAACGACCCCTCGTGGTTAACGACTCTTCGATAGAGATTTATGAGTTCTGGAACTTTGAAATCAGGTGAGTTCTCGAGAAAACAGACATATCAGTAGTTCAAGACCGATCGAGAGTACGAGGACTGATCCTTCATAAAGGGCGACAGGTCGTTCTGGGTATGACTAGTTTCTGGACTTGAAACTCTGTCAGTATGGTGTTTCCCCATATCGAGCCTCTCGTATGGACCGACCTCTCAGTGCCATAACTGTCGACCCATCGGTGACACCGTCATGTCGACCGGAAAAGAATATTACCGTTGGGAGTGCATTAATGCACAACGGTCGGGTTGTTGAACGATAACATTTCTAGTCACCGACCCCTCGGTACGCTCGATTTGTCGGTACATTACCGTTGCTGCAACTGGTAGCCTTCTCTATATAAATCATTCTTTATGCAACCAATTGACATCTGTTGGAAAAATCAGTTGGACCCTTGTCATTATTAGTGGGCTTAAACAAGGGCCAACGGAAGGATCACTCTCTCTCTCGTGCTTACACTTGAAAAATCTAATACAACCAATCATATGGATTGAGTTTGTGAGAGAGAGAAGAAATGATTATAAAATAGGAAACCTTTGGTATAACCAGTTTCCTTGTCGCCCTAGATTGTGATTCCTTTACAACGGGTATAAGGCAGAGCGTCGACACACATTGGGTGGATCTTAAAAAAGCACACATCAAGAGATAGAGGTATAAAGGCAAGTGCTTCTTGGTTTTAATTTTGTTTTAAAACCTTTGTCCCATAAGTGGATTAAGGGGGATTTGCTCCGGAACCACTATAAAAAACTCTAGAGCGTCGTCTCTGGCACAGTGGTGGGTGGAATTCTCAGCCAAATGGATAGATTGAATTCATATTCTACAGTGGTGGGTGAAATTTCCAGCTGATTGAGTAAGGTGGAATTCCTAATCTAATTGTGAAGATGTAAGTCCCCACTTAGTGGATTTGGAGATAACTGAAGGTTGAGTTAGTCCTAACAGTAGATGTAGGTTGGCTAGCCGAACCACTTTAAATTGGTCTTATGGTGTTTGATCTTTGTATATTTGTATTTAGTATTTAGGTACTTTTCTCAACACACATTACTTTGCACGTTGATTATCTTATATTACACATTGTTCACAAGTATCGATAATCAAACAAAATGTAAAGGGTTATAATCTTAGTGTGATTGTTCAAAGAAATTAGAAATAATCTATCACGCTAAACAAATCTCTTGATTAATGTTTCACTATAGTAAAAACAATCAAGAAATTTGTAAACACCATGAAAAATGAGATTGACTTATTCACCCCCCTCTAGGGTCAATCATGTTGTTCTAGCACTGTGAAAGGGGACTTTCAGTTAAGTCTACAGTCCAAACATCTATGAAATTAAACATATTTTCAGAATAAATATGCAGAGCCTAAACACATGATAATCAAACAGATAATCTAAAATTATCTAAGCTCGTGACTCAAGTTGGTTGCATTTTTTTCTCTTGGATCAACTAAAAAAACTAAAATTTTCTCAAACATGACTAGTTTTCTTAAGATTTATTACATTTTTTTTTTGTGTACATGCATGACTGTGTCACTTATGGTTATGGTCATGCTTGTATTTTTTTAAGGTCTGTATGCACTTTATATATAATTTATATTTCTGTTTTCAGAGACTTATTTACCTCTTTTGAATTGAATATTTACTAATCAAATCTTATTTCAAATTATACTTATCAAGATCTAAAAAATAAGATTTTGTTCATCCATTTAAATTTAATTTAATTTTTTATTTTTTAAGACTTATCTAAAAAATAAGAGTTATGAAGGAGATAAGTTTGAGACTTTGGGAGTTATTTAAAAGTGGAAGAGATGAAAATCCACTTAAAAAAAGAGGTTGGAAAGTGGACAAAAATGAAATAAAATAATAATATCGATGAAATTTAGTATTCAAAGCTTGGATTAGGATAATGAAATCATGAAAATCAGCTGATCTTTTGCCCTATGAGGCCCCTTTTTAAAACTTTTTTCAGATCAGAGTCTCAATCAAATTTCACTCAAATTCTGTAATTTCAGCTGAAACTTCGGCCCAACCCAATTTATCAGCATTTCTGAAGTACTTTTTAATATACCAGAAAAAAACCCATTACAGATCCTTGGATATCCATACAAATAAAAGTGGAAATTTCAGATTCCGGCGGATATTTGTAACTTGAGGATGAGATGACTACTTACACTAGAAGATGAGAGGATATGAGAGTCCAAAAGACCAGAAGCTTTGCAGGGCAGAGACCACTTGGAATGGAGACACCCGCACCACCCAAACAATCCAAAAGCCTATTGGAGAACCCCCGAGAAGTAGATGGGATTCTGGAGAGGCTTTCAAAATCTTCGTCTAGAGAGAGGAGAGTGAGAGTCGATCTTCATCGAGAGAGAGTACTGAGGTCTGAGAGAGAGGAGAGCGAGAGTCGAGAGAGAGGAGAGGGAGAAAAAATAGGGTATGCAGTAACTTAAAAAGGGTGGGGGCTTGCGGCAATATATATATTTTTTTTTGTTTGGGTTTTGCACTGAGTCAGTAACACGAATGGGCTTTTCTAACGTTAGGGTTTTGCGGCAGCGGTTACTATTGTAGGCGTCTTTTTTTAAGGGTGCCTAAGGCAACCACCTAAGTCACATTATGGTTAAGACAAATGTAACAAATATTGCTGAGATTTTCGTTTTTATCACGAAAATCTCAGCAAAATACTGTTATCGCTATAAAAAATGGGAATTTATCAGTAAAAACACATTTTTAATGTGAGAAACGGTAAAGTCGCGATAAAATCGCATTTTTACCATTTACCCTTTCTCCACATCCCACCTTCACATTCACTGCATTAATGAGGCCTTCACTTCCACACTGCACACTTCCGCACGAGGCCTTCACTATCCACAAGGTTTACTTATAGTGTTGAGTGGGTGGATTTTTTTTTAATAGAGATTTATTTTATTAGAATAATTTTTTAATTTTTTTTATAATTATAAGAAAAGAAAAGAAAATAATTTTCTTAGGAAAAAAACTTGTTTGATAAATATTAATAGAGAAATTTGATTTATCATCGATTTTATGATACTTAATAATATTAGTGGATTTATGTAACATAAATAATTAAAAATTACATTTTAACATGAATAATATTCACGAGATTGAATAATAATATTTCATTCTATGAAAAATTGTACAAGTTTATGTAGATTTCATCAAATAAAATTAATGTAAAAACTCATAAACATAACTCAGAATGGAGTATTAATCTTGACATTCCACCTGTAAAATATGAAATAAAAAATAATATTTTACATATAAAATTATCTCTAAGTCCCATCCAACAACAAAACGAATAAAATAGATCCATCATTTGGTGGGCCCTGTGTTTAAGTATATAGGGTAAAGTGCCACACTCCAATATATTGATGATCATTTAACTTTCTTTTTCCATCTTCTGTCTTTATATTTTGAAGCATACATCCAAATTAAAATGACAATTATTTAATTAGAAATTAAATGAATGAGAAGTAAATATTTAATTAACCCTACAATCATTTATATAAAAATTAAAAATATTAAAAAAGTATGATATTTCAATCCTTATTACAATATCTAAATGTTTAGCAAATTGTGCAATTTGTGTTAATCTGAAGTTTTTACTACAATATATATTAAAGTTCTAAAAATATTATATTTAAGTAAAAAATCTCTTCAAACATCAACTAATTTTTTATTTATTTTTATTACTTTTTAAATATTTATATTTTTCTCCAGATTTTTCAGTTAAAGTCCAAGAATTTGAAAATATCCCACTATTTATAATTGCTGTTAATATCACAACAACGAGATTTGTGACATTGGTTAAGACGGCTCTATCTATATTGTAATGTTGCGAGGTTTCTCTTATTATTTAAATGAATAAAATTGCTTATCATTCAAAAAAATCTGTGAAAGGAAGAGTCTATACGTCATCCAATAGGAAATGAAGTCCTTACCCAATGAACTATCTGGTCTGAACTACAAGTTGTATTTACTGAAAGAACAAGTCGCATCCCTTAACAATCAGCCCTAAAAATCTGATAGATGCAGTAGTTAGTTTTGATATTTTGCCTTTTTGGGTTGTAGTTATTGAAAAGCTTAACATGGCTATCTGTTCACAAACTCCTAGACTTGATGCATGCTCATCATGGGTTAAATCTTCATTAATAGACTTAATCATCTATGAAGCAGTTTGTTGAATGGTCTTGATCATTGAGCATTGGATCTCACTACTCTTGCTTACAAATTGAATTGAATTAGATTATTCTTGATTGCTTCATGTAGAACACCATGCTTATGATTTTCACTTTACCTTATTGGAAATGTGATACATTTTGAAAGAGGAAGTTTTTGCATATGCTTACTTTCCTTGCTACATTATGATTGATTATTTTTCAATTGCAAGGAGAAAAAAGGGGAAAGAAACAAAAATGAGAATCAAATTCTCTCCAAGAGATACTGTTGTGTGCTGTGTTCGGACTCAGTGGACTCAGTGGATGGTGACTCAGTGGAGCTTGTACAAGAATGCGTAGGAGGACACGATACAAGATTTTCGGCTGGATCTTCTGGATAAGCGTTGGCTAGAAAGCAACATGGGTAGATTGGATTCAAGCCAAATTGGCAGATTAGATTGGATTTGGTTTTGCTTTGAATTATTAGATTAGATTAGATTTGCATTCCTTTGAATTTGAATTTCGAATTTTCCCTCTTCATTAATTGTAATCTCCTCCTCCATTTTAGGAGAGGACTCTTATATTTGAATGGAAGAAAATAAGAAAGGGACAGAGAATTATTATCCCACAAGAACTCCACAGGAGGAAGTGACCACCTCGAATAGGTCTCAGTGCTTGCTCAATCTCTCTCCCCCATGGCAGACTCACTTAAGTCTGTTCCTTCTTCCATTTTTAGTTTCCAGGTCCACCGAAAGGTATCAGAGCCAGGTTTCAAATGGCCGACGGTACCCTCCTTAGAAAAATAGATGATACCCTTCATCTTCTATACAAAACTTTAGAAGCACAGGCCAAACAAATGGATAAAATGGTCGGCCAGATGGCTGCTATGAGCACCCGTCTATAGACAGTCGATACCCGTCTTGACG
The DNA here is from genome assembly GCA_022113865.1 of Chimonanthus praecox. Taxonomy (NCBI): domain Eukaryota; kingdom Viridiplantae; phylum Streptophyta; class Magnoliopsida; order Laurales; family Calycanthaceae; genus Chimonanthus; species Chimonanthus praecox. Next base: position 44,186,459 of record CM039093.1, read on the forward strand.
GGCTGTCCAATACCTACTCCATTGACGCGGGGGAGTCATCGGTGGGTCCTCTCAGAGTGCCACCACCGAAAGATGGTGATACCGACCTAGGCTTCAACAGTTGGATGACTCAGTAGGAATTTCCAAGATTTGATGGGATTGACCCTTCGGGTTGGACTTATCGTGTGGAACATTTTTACCTCCATCAGGAGACTCCTTTAACCCAACGACTACTAATAGCTTCGTGCCATCTAGAAGGGAAGGCTTTGTAATGGTTCTATTGGATGGAGCGGTCTAATGCCATTGCCAGTTGGGACGAGTTCATTAAATGGTTGATGACTCGCTTTGGATCATCACTAAGATGTCGTGGCCACCCTCACAAAGCTGAGGCAAACGTCATCAGTTGAAGATTATCAAACACGGTTCGAAGAGTTTGCTAACTGTACAAGTGGGCTCAACGAAGCCTTTATGATTAGCTGTTTCATGGGAGATCTTAACGAGGACATTTGGCTCAGTGTACGGATGTTACATCCGACCACCTTAATCGCAGTCGGATTCGCCCGTTTGCAAGAGGAAAATATCAATGCAAGGAGACGTCAGTCATGGTTTGAAGTTGGCGTTCAACCGCGACTCCATCTGCTGCCACCCCGAACCCTCCAGCACCACCCATCAAATGGCTTACACCCATGGAGATGAAAGAAAGGAGGTCCAAAGGTCTCTGTTACAATTGTGATGAAAAGTTCACGCCCGGTCACAAGTGCCGAACACAGACGTTGTATTTAATTGAGGGACAGTGGCCCAAAAGCGACATTGAAGAAGAACCGTGCAACGAGTCAGACACCAAAGAAGACATTGAAGAACCTCCAGCTATATCCCTCCACGGGGTTACTGGGGGTCGTGCTCCTCAGACCATGCGTGTGAAGGTCTTTGTAGGGCGTCTCCCAGTCACGGTTTTGATCGACTCCGGAAGCACCCATAACTTCATCAGTCCTCGGGTGGCTAACAAGATTCGCTTCTGAACCATGACCAATCACCTGTTCGATGTGGTTGTAGCCAATGGAGATCGCATCAAATGCCAAGGTTTGTGCACGGATGTTAGGCTGACTGTGCAAGGATTGGACATTATAGCCGAATTTTACATTCTTCCCTTGGGCAGTTACGAAGTGGTGTTAGGGGCACAATGGCTGCGGACTTTGGGGCCCATTACTTGGGCCTTCCAACACCTCACCATGGCTTTTAAAACAGCCGACCAATCATACACTTGGCAAGGTGACGACGTCTTAGAACTGAAGATCATGGAAGCCGATATGACCAAAAAGTGTGATCCATAGAAGAACCCCAGCTTCCTCCTCCAGATATTTGCACTCCATTCACATGTGTCGATCCCATGTCCAGACGAGCCAGAGATGGTTCGGCTCCTTGATCACTACCAAGATGTCTTTTCAACACCCCAAGGTCTCCCACCGGTTCGTTCGTACGACCATCAAATCCCATTGATTCCGGGAACTTGGCCAGTGAATGTCCATCCATACAGATAGCCATATTACCAAAAGACAAAGATATAAAAGTTAGTCCAAGAGTTACTGCAAAGTGGGGTCATCAGGCCCAACCAGAGTCCTTTCTCATCTCCCGTACTCTTGGTAAGAAATATAGATGGCTCGTGGAGGATGTGTGTGGACTATCGGGCTCTCTTAATAAGCACACGATAAAAAACAAGTTTCCAATTCCCGTCATTGAAGAACTATTGGATGAGTTGCATGGGCACGAGTCTTTTCCAAACTAGATTTGCGTTCAGGGTACCACCAGATACGGGTACGAACCAAGGATGTCTCAAAGACGACATTTAGGACTCATGATGGTCACTTTGAATTCTTAGTCATGCCTTTCGGCCTGACTAACGCCAGCCACGTTCCAATGTCTCATGAACGAGATTTTTCGGCATTTTCTACTCCGGTTCGTCTTGGTCTTCTTGGATGACATTCTCGCATACATCATCACAAGGGAGGATCACCTCTCGCATTTATCGCAAGTATTAGAAGTGCTCCGCCTCCATCAACTCTTTGCAAAGAAGTTCGAATGTGCGACAGTTGAATATTTGGGGCATTTAATCTTAGGAGGAGCGGCGAGAGATCCGGATAAGATAAAAAGTATGATGGAGTGGCCTACTGCGAAAATTATTCGGGGTCTGCGGGGCTTCGTGGGACTCATCGGATATTACAAGCGCTTCATCCGACACTACAGGTTGTTGGCTAAGCCGTTGACAGAATTGTTGAAAAAGAATTCATTTATGTGGACACCAGCTGCAGCAGAAGCCTTCACACGGTTAAAGCAGGCCATGAGCACGCCGCTTGTCTTGGCTCTACCCGATTTTACACAAACATTTTATGTTAATTGTGACGCATCTAGTACAAAAGTGGGAGCAGTCTTGACTCAGGCAGGCAAACCTATAGCCAACTTCAGCCGGGCTCTCACAGGCACATCTCCTTCTCCCTCCACCTATGAAAAGGAACTTTTGGCCTTGGTCATGGTAGGCAAGAAGTTGAGGCCTTACTTGTTGGGTCAGCGGTTCATCGTTATAACCGACCATCATAGCTTGAAGTTCTTGTTGGACCAAAAGATAGGTACTCCCATACAACAGAAGTGGGTTTCCAAGTTATTTGGATACGACTTCACTATCGAGTATCAGAGTGGGACCTCTAATACGGTGGTCGATGCTTTGCCACGTCGGAAGGTGAACTCAATGCAGTTTCATCACTGGTTTTATCCTGGGTTGATGAGTTGCGCCAAGAACACGCCCGGGATAGCCGCATTCAGCAGTTGATTAAAAGGTTGCACGATGGGACAGTTAATAAGGAAAAATACACATACCATGGAGGCCTCCTATATTTCAAAGGCCGATTCTACTTGTCTTTGGACTCCTCACTCCAGTCAAAGGTCTTGCATCACGATAGCCCCCTCGGGGGACACTCTGGCTGCCAGAAGACTTACCACCGACTCAAGAGAGATTTTTATTGGACGGGATTGAAACGAAGTGTGCGCAACCATGCCCGGCTATGTGACCTGTGTCAGCGGAATAAAATGCAGAATCTGAATCCAGCAGGACTTATCCAACCATTGGAGATACCCACATGTACATGGTCTTCCGTCTCCATGGATTTTATTGACGGCCTGCCCCTTTCCTCTGGGAAAAGTACAATCATGTGGTGGTCGACACCGCTTGAGCAAGTATAGCCACTTCTTTGCTCTATGTCACCCGTACACGACTGCGGTGGTGGCTCAAGTCTTCATGGAAAATGTGTTCAAATTGCATGGCATGCCAGAGACTATTATCAGCGACCGTGATCCAGTTGTTTTGAGCAAGTTTTGGAAGGAGTTATTCCTCTTGCAAGGCACCCACCTTCATATGAGCTCAGCTTATCACCCTCAGACGGACGGCTAGACGGAGGTTGTCAACAAATGTGTTGAGCACTACCTACGGAGTTTTAGCGGCCTCAAACCAAAAGAATGGACTCGCTGGTTGCCTTTAGCCGAATTCTGGTTTAATACTTGTGTTCATGCGTCTACTAAGACGACGCCCTTTGAGGCATTGTACGGGCAGCCTCCCCCTCGGCTTGCTTCATATGCCCGGGGAACAACCCAAGTGGTTGCAGTGGACTTGGAGTTACGCAGCCGAGCCGACATCTTGTACACACTACGTGATAACTTGGAGAAAGCTCAAAGCCGCATAAAGTCTTATGTGGACAAGCACCGCACTGGGCGTCAGTTTGATGTGGGTCAGTGGATTTTTCTCAAGCTTCAAACGTACCGCCAGAATAACGTCAATTGACACCTCAATGCGAAGCTTGCTCCGAAATTTTATGGTCCCTTTCAGATCTTGGAACGTGTGGGACAAGTTGCGTATCATTTGGCCCTTTCGGCTGATTCTTGTTTTCATCCCGTTTTCCACGTCTCTTGTTTAAAAGAATGGATGGGTACTGATCCGGTGGCAACAACCACTTTACCACCAAGTAGTGATCAAGGGGAACTTCGTTTGGTTCCGCTCACAATTCTAGACCGTAAAATGATAAAGCACAGCAACAGAGCAATTACTAAGGTCCTTCTGCAATGGCAAGGGTTATTACCTGAGGACCTCACTTGGGAGTTTTACCATAAGTTCCGCACCAAATATCTGGACTTCGTCATCGCGGACGGTGACAGTTCTCAGTAGGGGGAATGTTGTGTGACGTGTTCGGACTCAGTGGACTCAATGGATGGCGACTCAGTGGAGCTTGTACAAGAAGTCGTAGGAGGAGACTGTACATGATTTTCGGCTGGATCTTCTGGATAGGCACTGGCTAGAAGGCAGCATGGGCAGATTGGATTCAAGCCAAGCTAGCAGATTAAATTGGACTTGGTTTTGCTTTGAATTATTAGATTAGATTAGATTTGCATTACTTTCAATTTGAATTTTGAATTTTCCCTCTTCATTAGTTGTAATCTCCTCCATTTTAGGAGAGGATTCTTATATTTGAATGGAAGAAAATAAGAAAGGGGCAGAGAATTATTATCCCACAAGAACTCCACAGGAGGAAAAGACCACCGCGAATAGGTCTCAGTGCTTGCTCAATCTCTCTCTCCCACGGCAGACTCACTTGAGTCTGTTCCTTCTTCCATTTTTAGTTTCCATGTCCACCGCAGATACACTGCCAACTTGGCATTGGGCATTATCGATGTTACTATAAATGAGCCTTTCTCATATATCCCCTTCTACTCGATTTATCTTGGCCGATCATCTTTTGAGTTAATGAATTATCAATTCCTCCTATTCTATATGTGATATGGCCATCACATGAAGACTGAGGGGATTAGAAGGTCAAAACTAAGTATTTCTCATGCATCAGATTTATGGTTTAACTTTCCATATCTTGATCGTACTTCATAAAAGTCAAATGGGTATGAGAGACAGCTTAATCGATATTTGAATGAAAGGTTTCTCATCAATCTAATAGGAACGCTATCTGTATTGGCTTATGATATAAGCTTGAACTTTGCAATCCCATGATTTATATTGAGATAAAATGCATCACACCCTATCTTTGAGTCCTGATAACACTATGCTAGTGTCTCATCTATATTGCAAAAATTAGCAACAACTGTTAATGATGATAATAATGTGTTGGAATCCTATATCTGGTTCTAAGTCAATGAGGCGTAATGAAAGCCTTTAGGTGCATACCAATGATTTCTGGACAATCCCTGGTGACTCAAATGAAGGACAACTCTCAATAGACTTACTCGGTGTGTGTAGATTGAGGGGTTTTCATACAACTGGGAGACTAGCCAGGTGCGACACCTGGACACCTCCGGACCTAAAAAAAAAAAAATCTCTGGACAATGTATGAACATCCCATCTATGATTAAAAAGGTCATGGGGCACAAAATTGTTACAAATACTTCACTGACCAAAATGGAATGACCAAATGACAACCTTGACTGGATGGATGGCATCTCAATGGATAAACAAACTTGTCTTAGAAAAACTTCCATCTGATGAGATCATATATTAGTACAATGTGTTGAGTGCATTCCATATATGTTCTTTACTAATTATGCTATCAACCATTGACTTTGCAGATCATACTCTTGAATTGGGAATGGTTGTTGACATTCATAACTTTTTATCATTTCCCAAATTGGAGAACAAGGAAAAGCAGGACTGGAATTCACATCTTGGATCCCTTTGAAGGCAAAACTCATACGAACAAAAACAATGATTCATACTTGAATGAGTAATTCATGCTCTCACTTGCTATCAACTCTTTTGTGCATAACTCTCATTACTCTTGTGCCATTTTTTTTATGATGCCAAAGGGGGAGAAATATTTGTTGCTGGATATATTGCCAATGATCAAGTATGAACAAATGATTGAATTTCTTTATTGCTTGATGAAAATGATATTGATGACTTGGTAATTACCCAAATGAATGGATCCTTATTTGCAGAGAAAATATATAAATGTGGTTTATTATTTATACTTATGAGAAGCTTGAAGTAAGAGGGAGCTCACTCATCTCATTTATGTATGTATGTATGAAGAAAATGGGAAAATGCCCGATGTATAATATTGAGATATCTTTATGCATGATTAAAGGGGGAGATTTAATAGTTCAAATATTTATTCATAATCTCATGGGAGCTTTACATTTGAATTGAACTTTATACTTGTATATCTTTCATGAAAACAGGGGAGATTGGTAGTATGAGATAGATAACAAAAAATAACTCCACATCTCCAGAAGAAAATTTGAAAACAATATACTTATATTGAAAACCACTTCAAACTGTAATACCTTTTTTTTGAGAGGTAACAATAAAAATTAATTGAAAGGAGTACAACTGAAAAATACAATCACAAGAAGCAGCCAAAAGGGGTTAGACCACAAAAGCTAAAAAAAAAAAATATTGTTACAATTTGAGATGGTCTGAAGTAATTTTTCTTTTTCAAAAAAGTGAGTTAATGTATGAAACTCAACTCTTCAACGAAGTTATCGCAGAATTTCCTAAGTAAAAAAGAAAAAAAAAACATATATGAGGAAAACCATCTCAAATTGTAACACTCTAAATGAAAAATAGTTTTCACAACAGTGAATTGTAGAATTTCCTGAGTAGCACTTTAGAAGTGGAAGGAATACAAACGAAATGACAAAAGTCAAGTGGGGCATATATTATTTGGTATTGCACCAAGACTGACAAAAGGTGATGACTCCATGTTCCATTGATTCACCATCAATCTGTGATATTCCCTTTGAAGAGAACTATTTTCAAACACACACTAAGAGTACTTCTAAAGTAGGACTCTGTTCACAATTGCTCAAAGATAGGTAAGAACACATGCATAAAATGATCACTTTATTCTATAAAAGAACACACTTTTCATATGCTTCTAGATTTTTTTTTAATTATTTATGAACTCATATATAATACTCCATCCATCCCATTTTAATTTTCTCATTTGAAACATTTGTATTTTTTAAGAAACTCTTTATATAAGGATAGCATTTCATGTAATCTCATCCATTTTCAACAAACTTTATGCTACTCTAATATGAATAGAACAACTATTTTGAGACAATCTCAAAATTCATATAAGACAACTAAATTGGGAGAGAGGGAGCAGATAAATTCTTTAAAAGAATGGGGCCTCATTTTGATAAGGCAAATGATAGAGACATCCCCTTCTTTTACATTTAAAGGAACCACTAACAAAAAGACAATACCTCACATTGGTTGTGTTTCAATGAAGGGTAATTTTATAGGGGTCACCCCTCACCTGGGGTTACCCTTAAGCTTAAGGTCACCCTTGAATACCCCAAGCTTCAATGAAGTATTAAAAAAAAGGTGATGTGAGGGGTGAATTTTTCCCACACCTGAAGTAATTTTTGGATTACCAAATAAGGGTAAGGATGAGTGACTGGGAGTCACGCCCTTACCCCCATCCAAAGCAGCCATTGTCTTTTTCACTTTTATCTTGTTTCTAATCAAGCTTGTGAGTATTTTTTTTTTTTTTTAACTTTTTCTCAAATAAATAGCTCAGGAGGCTAAATTGATGATCTAAAATGGGTATAATACACATTTATTATGAGTTGGGCCCTCATGTATAATATTCATTAAGAGAAACTCCTGGTCCAATCATTATAAGGTTTTGAAATGAGCTATAAAAAATTAACAATTTATAAGAATCAAATTTTGAATATCTAAAATCACATGGCTAAGATGACTAAATAGAGTTCAAATTTTACTTGCACACTGCCCTGCCATTTTCTACAAATCCCAATCAAGAATGTGTAGCCAATTAATTTTTTTTGATAAGCATCCTTGCAATTTTATTTGTTGACTAAAATAAACAAATACTCAAATCAATTCTAATTTTAAAATATTCATCATTTAAGGGTTCACTAATCCAACTAAATTAAACTGATATAATTGAGTCAATTTCAATTACATGAAATTTTACATTGATATGGTGTCTAATGACCTTGCATAATCAAACAAATGATTGATAATATGAGACATAAAAAGAAATTAATTTCACGACATAATTTTGTCAATTTAAATTACATGAAACTCGACAATGATATGATATTCATGATTATATGAAATAAAAAAAAGTTACAAATAAAAAAAAATTAAATCAATCTCATTAAATATGCACAGCCACCAAATTTAAATTAAATAAATAGCGATATTTAAGTGAGATTTATTTTATATAATTGGTATATCTACAGTTCTTAGTCGACAAGATAGAATGATACATATTCTAAAAACTAGAATTGATGTGACATTTGTTTAATTTTGATAATTAACTTTATTTTAAAACAAAAATTGAAATAATATTTATTTTGGGAGGCCACCTATCAAATTTTTAGTGAGCTACACGTTCTTTATTGGGATTTGTAAATTTGAACTCCATATGATCATCTAAGCTACGCAATTTTAGACCTTTAAAATTTATTATTATAAGTTGTTGATTTTTAATGATTGATCTCATAAATTTATGATGATTAAAAGGAAGAGTTTTTTTTTTTTTCTAAATTATATTATCTACGAACTCTTTTATCGATAGCATCCACCTATTTAGAGCCAAACCCATGATAAATTATCAATTTAAACTTTATCCAATAGAAATGAAATAGGAACATCAGAAATGAAATTGTGAAATGGAAACTTACAAGTAAGTGAAAAAGAGAACCTAGAAAGCTAATATTGATATAGGTTGTATTTTCAGTGCTTTCAGACATATAAAAGAGAGGATGTTATATAATTTGAGTTTTTATAAAATTAAGATAATTTCTACTATTTTATTTTGACTAAAATGACAAAAAATACTTTTTTAAAATAATAATTATCTAATATACTAAAATTTAATTGAGTATATTTTTATCATTTAAATAAAAAAAATAGCACTGTGCAGTCCAGTTATTTATCTTAATTAGCTAATTTTTTCTTGTAACATTGGTATTTCCATCAACATTAGAGGTGAGACTGATCACACTAGCATGTATAAACTTTTAAATCCACACACTGGTTTTGTCGATAGGATCATCCTATTGAGAATGACCTGGAGGGGTTAAATGAGAATCAATCTCAAGACCTTACCTAATAAGGTAAGCGTAATTTTTTTTAAAGACCAAGGTACTCAGGCGTCCCACGTGACTTAGCCAGACATCCCACTTGACTAATCCTTGAGACATATATAAACTTCCCTATCTACACATGCTGGATACAAACTACAGAGTGACTGAGGAAAATTTATTTCAAAACTCCCCCGAACCAAAGTGGGAATTTACCATCAAATCAATCTTTCCTGCTTATTTCTTCATAGTTTATATTTCTTCGTTGTACCCTGTTTCGCCTCGTTATAGGATCTACAAATATTCATACTGCGTAACAACCAATGGTTCTATGCCCTGATTAAATTCTGTCAGATATTTGCAGTTCCCATCTTATCGAAACTCACCCAAAAGTAGAAGAAGAATAAAAATGGAAGCACAACACAAGCCCATCCATTATTTTCCCCAGAGAACAATTTCTATGGCCGTAATTTTGATTCCAAACTCCAACCCACAAAAAAGGATGGTACTTAAATCACCAATCCATGTCAGAGATGCAAATAGATGATATTGATGAGCTTTCAAGCACTTGGAGATTTCTATAAATGAACAACAAAGGCAATGGAGCAGGATTTAGAAGAGGTAAACTGGTTAGAAATGGAAGGAGGGAGGATTGACAACATGAGAATCAAACCCCCCAAAGATAGCTACAATTTGGCTTACATCGTACACTTCATTCTTGGGGCAGGCAATTTGCTTCCATGGAATGCTCTTATAGCAGCTGTGGATTACTTCAATTATCTTTATCCACAGGAACATGTCGATAAGGTGTTCTCTGTGGCCTACATGGGCTCCAGTCTTGCTGTTCTTGTAATACTTATGAGCTGGAGTAATTGGAGTAGGAGGCCCAGTATTATGTTGAGGATGAATTTGGGCTTCTCACTTTTTGTTGTCTCTCTTCTAGCAGTGCCCGTCATGGACTGGACGGAAGGTGTAAAGGGAAGGAAGGGAGGGTACAGTGCGACGGTTGTCGCGGTGGCTGTCTGCGGTTTGGCCGATGGGTTGGTAGGAGGAAGCTTAATTGGATCTGCCGGGGAGCTGCCTAAACGTTATATGCAGGCCGTGTTTGCGGGAACTGCTTGTTCAGGTACCCCTGTAAGGGATGGATGATCTTTTTGCTATAGTCCATGAGTATATAATGTTTTTTTTGCTTTGTTTGCTTGGTTTGAGAAGAGTCCACCCTTTATACAATCAATTAAGTCATGCTTTTAAATACGTAATTTTTTTTATCACTTTTTATTCTCTAAATCTTCGTGCCTTTGAATATAATAACTTTATTAATCCAATTGATGTGATTTTTTATTGGAGCCACAATATTAAGACCAAACCTTTTCCATTGACCTTACAAAGTGCGCCACATTATTTTTTTTATGAGCCCCATAGAGGGTAGCTTAAAGGGGTGCAGAGGATCATCATCTCTTTTATATAATACATACTTAAAAGTTGACTCGTAAATTAGTTTGCATCAAATTTAATACAAACTTTGAGATCCACACTGACTCAGTGGATCTACTCTTCCTCTCACACCTCTTCGTGAATTGTACTCATATTTAATTTGGTACATATTTGATTTTTAAAGTCCATTTATCAACTATGATGAATTTTCACGTCAAACAAAAGTGAAATTTTGAAATTTCATTTATCCCATCACGATTAAATATTATAAACACTATGTACAAACTAATCTTTTTCAAATCCACCTATTTATGTGAGCCTAAGTGCGATAATTGAGTCGTTTGATACAAATCATTTTGCACGACATCAATTTTCCCCTAAGAACAAGTTTGCAACAAACTTGGTGTAGTGTCACTTGGGCCCATATGGTTGGGTGAGTGTAAAAGACCTTGTCTTTTGTATGATGTTTATAAAATTTTCATATTGATTAGATGAGATAAGCCACGTTTTTTAAAGCCACCAAATTTTCACATTTACCTAATAATAAAAATTCATCGAGTTATATCGGTGGAATTTTGGAGCTTCCATCTCCAACCACTGATGCCGCCTCGGATTAACGGAACTGAGTACACTATTTAGGATTTGGCCCTTACACAGAATATTAGAAAAATTACACAAATATTCTAAAAACCCTATCGATCAGATTAAGGTGTCTTCATTTAATTGTAGAAATATTTTTATATCTTTTTATTTTTTATTTGGACAAAATTCGAAAACATTCGAAAACAGGAAGTATCTAAGAAAACTCGGGTTTTATCAAAAAAAAACTATAAAAAAAGCTTTGAAAATCACACAAACTCCCTTAAAGCTATGTGAATGACACTGATACAACTCCATTGAATTTTATAAGAACTGAATAATATTCATTTAAAAACCCCAAATTTAATATTATTTTAGAACTAAAACTCGAAAACTTATTAAGAATAACTCAAAATAGTGAAAATTGATGACAATAATTCAAATGACTCAAAAATTGAATAACTTCTTTCTAAAAAGTTTTAAGATCACATTAAATGCAAAATTCAATACGAAAAGGTCAAAAGCATTTTTTTTTTAAATTGAAAAATGAGATCAACTGATATTATACAGTATCAACCGATACATAGAGATACGTATTAGTTTATAACTCGGCCAGTATAAAAACTTTACAACCAAAATACTTCGTATCCGTAATAAATATCACTAATATAGTGCAATATATCAATCGGAACTCAACATACGAGCCGATAGTTAAGCCTATTTGCACCATTCTTTACCATCTGACTTCTCATTACCATATAAAAAAGCGCCTCGTTTGTAGGCAAGAGTCATATTTTTCAGAACCAGGGTATAACAAGCTCTGTTTCGATGAGCCATAGTTTGAGGATGGAGTCCACTAATTTGAGAAGTTGTTTCTAAAGATTGATAGTAAATCACTTGGATGTCTTATTTGAAAAGTGTAGGTCCATCCAATGATCCTATTTCATGATCTTGAGATCAAAATTTTTAATCATTTCGTAATTGAAATGATTAATTCAATGGTAAAATTGTTTAGATGGATATTTAAAAAAAAAATTGATTCTTCAAGTATAAGGTAATGAACGGTTGAGATTAACAAAATATATGACCAATATTTTTAGAACATAAATGTAATTTTGAATGTATATTAAGAGAAACCCACAAGTTGTTTAATAAAAAATCCACGTGAATGTATACAAATACTGCGGTTCGAGTCGGTCTTTTCCTATTTTTACGGTTTGAAGAAACTTCCTCTCTCCGTTATCCTGTCCATCATGTGGATTTTTTAACATGTAGAGTTTTTTTTAACCTTTAATATATAATAAAAATCTTTTAAAAATAGTTTTGATGAGACTTTTATTAGAATTTTGGTTTCATAGTAGACCTAATAAATTCAATTTCTCTCTCCTAATTATCTACCCTTGTGAATTATATTCATAATTAATTTGACACCTGTTTGACTTTTAAAATTCATTGATTCAACTCTATTAAATTAATAAACAAATAGTTATAGTTTAATTCACATTTATCTAATGATAGAAATTCATCACTTACATTAATGAACTTAAAAGTCGATTTAGTATCAAATTAGATAAGAATTTAATTTAGAGGGGGTACGAGAGCTGGAAGACCATTCCTAACACAGGGGGATAGTGCCCCCATGTCTAGGGTACCATGCCAAATTTTTTTAGAAGGTAATTTTATAATTTCACATGGCGTCTGATATAAACCTTAATTAGTGTAGTATATATGGTTGTTTTGTGTAAGAGAGAATAGAACAGTGAAGTCAAGTAGCTTGAATTCCGTAGACATACCAAAAGAGAAGCACGTAAATATGCATGTTGTAGTTTGTTTCTCTTTGTTGATTTCTTTTTTTTATTTTTCGATATTGTTGTTTGCGTGTGGTTGAGAAGGTAATTTTTTTCTCCCTAAAACATCTCACTTGCAATTTAGGATAAATGAGAAGCAGCACAAGCTAGTTGTATGGATAGATATCCTTATATGTGATTTTCTTTCCTTCTTCATATGAAATGGTTGAGATTGAATTGTAAATAATTCTCAAGGATTGAATAAATTTGTGTGACATCATTTTAATTAGTCAAGTGTTGTGTATTACCATCTGAACCATTGTATTACAGAGTCCATTAATATCTATTTTCCAAGTACTCACTAGTGTTCAATCATAGGCGTTCTCCTTCCTACCTTGAGGATAATAACAAAAGCATCACTTCCTCAGACGTGCCAAGGCCTGCGATCAAGTGCCCATCTCTACTTCATACTCAGTGCTCTTATTGTAATTGGATGCATCATCTGCTGCAATGTTTTAGATAGATTACAGATCATACGGCATCACAGGCGTCGTCCGGCGACTCCTACCATTAGAAACATCTCCATTCAAGAAGATCAAGCATCAGGTTCGACAAGTATTCTTTGTACTGCACAAGAATCCAACACAAAACTGAAGTTCTGGGTCGTGTGGAAAAGAATCCGATGTTTGACGTTCGGAATCGTCATGATATACGTTGTAACACTCTCCATCTTCCCAGGATACATCACTGAGAATGTGCATTCAGAGCTGCTAAGAGATTGGTACCCCATATTGCTGATAACAACATACAATGTGTCTGATTTGTTAGGGAAGTGCTTGACTGCAACATATGTTCCAAATAGTACTAAAAAAGCTACATGGGCTTGCATCTTAAGGCTTGTATTCTATCCAGTCTTTGCAGCTTGTCTCCATGGACCAAAGTTCTTCAGAACAGAGCTTCCTGTGATATTTTCCACGAGCGCACTCGGATTGACAAACGGCTACCTGACGAGCGTGCTTATGATTCTTGCTCCAAAATCGGTACCAGAGACAGAAGCAGAGACTGCTGGTGTTGCCATGGCATTGTTTTTAGGAATTGGATTAGCAGCTGGATCTGTCCTTGGGTGGTTCTGGATCATTTAGTGAAAAGCTTCTACTATCCTATTCAAACTTTGGTGACTCTGTATTGAATCAAAGTTTTGTCACTTTGAAATTGACTTAATTTAACCTTTTTAGATAGATGAAGAATGATTTTATTGGACCCCATTTCAATGATAATGACAATTTTATGTGATTTGGTTTTGCATCTTGTATATGTGGGGGAGAAAATCACCTTCTCAATCATACAAAAAACAATATAAAAAAAACAGAAAAGAGAAATAAATAAAAGAAGCAAATCATAATATAGAGATTTACTTCTACGGGTTCAACACCGATTTACTATGTTCAAAGGCAAAAACGAAAGAGAAACGGCACTCGTTATAAATGATCAACTCTCTCTCTCACAAAACCATCATATATATTTTTCTAATTAGAGTTTACATGAGACATAATGTGAAATTATAAAATTGTCCTGTGATAAAAATGAAACTCAACCGACTACCGAATCCACGGTACATCTTCTCCAATGAGCCTAAGAGTTTGTGCTATATTAGTATAGTAATTTTCAAATGAAAAATCAGATTCTAATTCGAGTCCTGATATCATTTCACGAACTATGCCAAAGAATCAAGAACTTTGTAAGGACATAACAAAATTGCTGTCTGCTTTGAATAGATTTCTGTTTATAGAAATTACTGTACCAATGGAGAATTCGAGGGTTCAAGGGTGTGCATTTGTTAAACAACATTATACAAAATTCTAAAGAACACAACCGTGTTTATCAACCACCACATGTGTGACAACTTATTCCTATCATATATACTTTATGAGTATTGATCCTCTTGTAGCCCCTTTATGTACAGATTCCTTCCAATGTTGCCTTTGATGACACCCATGGGGGAATGTGCCATGACTTCGCCTCGACTTGTTTTCAGGTGGCTGAATTCCTTCTCTGGAACTTTAACTGCGCGTTTGTTGATTTTTTCAGAAAATGAATTCTAATGAGAAAATAGGTTGTAATAGATTTTTTTTATAGAGAAAATGGCATAGTAAGAATACTTTGTAATCTAAAAATTTCGTATATTCATTTTCCACCAATATACATGAGAAAAGATTAGTTGATAAATGGGTTGAGTTAGGGTTGCAACTTGGTCAAGTTAGATCAGGTTTTAGGTATATCTGAGCTCGTACTAGGACAAAGCTGAAGTACACAAATCTAAGCTCGACTTGAATTTTTTTAGGGCCAAACATAATTTTCAAGCCGAAAATGTATATGTGAGCTTATTTGGAGTTGAGCTTATTTGAGACTAAACAAAAATATTTTATATTATTTCAAAATTTTAAATTACACATTTATCTTAATTTTATAGTTATACAAATATCAATTAAAAAATAGATTTTATAAATCGATGCTCAAATTTGGACCTTCGAGCCAAATTAGGTTTTTATGCATTTAGGCTTGGCTTGACTCGAATTCTAATTTCACCTTGACATTTTAGGCTTGACATTTTAGGTTAAAAAATGAGCCCAATTCAACCTTGGGTCAACCGAAACTTGGATTTTTGGGTTTTACATGCAAGCTTGGCCTAGGCCAAGTCCAAGTTGACGCATTCAATAAATAGGTCAAGTTTGGTGCAAGTCAATTTGGTGAAGCTTCTAATAGATGGACCATGACGAGTCGACCCATTTAAGATTGGTCGTCTACTCAGATCAGGTCGACCATTTACTAAATGGGTCACGACTCTTGATTAGTCCATTTTGTAAATGGGCTGAATTTGATTAACCCATTTAATCTTAGTAGAGTTAGATCAACTAATATTTCAACCATTTAAGCTATATGTGCCGAAATTTATATATAGGAGATATTGTAATTTCTTATTCGAAGAATTCCATGGTTATGTAATTTTAATTCTTTGTTTTATTAATAAAATTAAGACAAGCTTTTTAGATCTATGGTTTTCCCCTTAATGTTTGTTGATTGTGATAGTTTGATTTGATTTTTAATCTCTTTATGAATGCATGTTTTGATTTAATCCTAGAATTTTCATCTTAAACATCCAATTTTTGGGAAAGTTTAGAACCTTATTTTTCCATTCTAAGGCTCTTTTTAAGAGTAGGTGAAGAATTTAGATTTGGAATTTTATATTGAATTCTCTCTAAGCCCAAGGTTTATTTTGATTATTTTTTTATTAATGAAACTCATGGTTTCTTAATTAAATTAATTATGAATGAAAATTTTGAATCAATGATCATTAATAAATGTGAGCTCCATGTTCTAGGTTTTGATTTTATTTTTAAAATATTGAAAATAATGCCTCATTAATCTTCAATCCAAATTCCACTGTAAATATGTATATATGTTTTATTTATTTTCTTTTGTTTATAAATTCAAAGTTTTGAAAAATTGTGGAACTAGGTTGGAAATAATTGAATTGCATCTTAATTTTTTGTTCTAAGTTAGATGAAGATTATTTATAATTTTTATATTAATTCCACTAGCTTAATTGAAATTAGATGAATTTTGTGTTTTCCATGAAAATTAGATCTCTTGAAAGGTTAATTTCTAATTTTAAATGTTGTTCCTATTTTTAAACTTGTTTTCTACTTTTAGAATGTTTCTAAATTAAAATTAGATTTCTTAAATTAGAGAATTAATCCTATGTTTAATATTTATTTCTATGATTTTTAAAAATTCTTAAAATATATAATTCAGTGGTACGTTTTTCACGAATATATTTTCCTAACTTCCGATGGATTCGACCTCGCATTCAATCGCTATATTATCTAATGGTTCATGCGCTTGCAAGTTATAAATTTAAAATTTGCACAACAATGAGTTCGACTAAAATTTATTCAAAATTTAGTAAAATTTTGAAATTAATTTGAAATTTGAAAAATAAGTTGATTTTTATATTGCATCTCACAAATTTATGATGAGCGAATAGAGGGATTTTCTTCGAATCATATCATCCATTAGGCCCTCTATATACCCCAATCTATCATGTGGAGCCTAGCGCATGATAAATGTGAGTCTCCACTAATGAGTAATAGCTTGAAAATGTAAGGCAAGGTAGCCTTTGCAAATAGTGTTAAAGGTTCTTTTAAACATGAAGGTTTAAATAAGCTACACCATGTTTAGAATAAGTATTCCAACCAATGATGTGGAGCCTCCCTGATGACAAGTGTGGAGTCTCCACTACCGAGCAAAAGCTTGAAAGTGGAAGGCAAGGCATGTAATACCCTGATTCAAAATTAAGAGTAATTGTGTGATGATTTTAAATTGGGCTTTCAAAGTTATACATTGGTGATGATTTTAAATACTGAACATATAGGACTTTTAATCCATGATTTTGATTTTTCAGAAATACTAGTTTTAGTGACCCGAAGAGGTCCTTATTGACAAAATAATTATTTTAAAATATTTAGAGAGATCAGAAAACTTCAGAAAAAAATAGCCGATATTAATCATTGTTCTGATCAATTAGTTTATGTTTCGAAATTCCAAAATGAGATTTGAAACTCCATAAACAAATAGTGTATTTTTAACAAAAGTCTACCAACGTGTCATTTTCGTTTAGATCGACCAATTTCGAAAGTATATTTTCTCCAAATTTCTACAGTGTTTATGATTTGTAAAACCCGACGATTTGGATCAGTCGGATTAATTTAATTAGAATCATATTTACCTCTATTAACAAAATAAGATATGGGGCTTAAAAATAAATAAAATAATTTATCCCCAAAGCACCTCCGTAAGTGGTGATGCATGGAAGTGGAAGCACCTACATACGTATGAATCACCACCGATTCATACAGACTATCGCATCGTAGCCATAGCTATCGTGGCCTCTTTCAAAACCATTTACAGCCTACCATCCTTGGTTATAAATACCAATGGATGGAAAGACAGACTTTATAGCAATTTTTACTTTCAGTCCATCTCTTCTTAAGCTTCTTCTTCTTTCTTTCGTTCAAAGCTTCTTCTCACCTTAGGAAAATTTTTGAAAAGACTGAAACTCCACCCAACTCTCTAAGCAAAGGTAACTATTGTATTCGTTTCGAAATTCTAACAGGTTTAGAATCAAACAGAACTGAATTTGATTTTTAAATGAGTCTTAAAACCAAATCACTTAAATATTAGTGTCACTTACGTAATTGCATGCTTGATTATTTTACTACTTTTCCATTTCATTCAGACGTATGAGAAAAGAATTGATTCAAGAATTGCAACGTAACATTAGTTTCTTTCCCAATTGTTCTTCGATGTACTAGTTTTCTTCCATATACATTACATATGCATGTTTTACTGTCACTTTAGATTGGAAAAGTGTTCAATGTTAAGGACATGACTCAAGGGACTCTCGTAAAGTGTTTGTCTCATTTGATATCAAATTGAACACATTTTACGACTGTTCCATCAGTCATCAGTCATCAGTCAGATCACAATCTAAACCCGACAAGATAAACATATTGCTGGCAACAAAGGTAATAACAAAAACACCATTAATGGACAAACAAGAAAAATTACAAAACCAGCAAATAAGGACAAGTTATATAAACTGTGAGAATGATATATGCTAGAATTATAAATAACCCATGATGCACTGGACATATAAGTAATCACACATTAAAATATAAGATTTATATGATTGGGTATGATGCCTATGTCCATTTAAAAAACAGTTATTTCACTATCTTTAAAAATAGAGTTACAATGTTCGATTTCTCAAACCTTTTAAGATAATTCTCGTAACCCTAGAAATCCTAAAAAATACAATATGTATACATACTGAGTATAAAATTATAAATTGCTCTAATGACATAAAAAGACTTTCAAGTATGACTTGAATCAACATAAAATAAAATACATCAACAAATCTATCTTAAAAATAGCTCACACAACTGAATTATTTGCCCGTTAATGCTCAGAGATACATCCCAAAAGTTAAAATGAGTTTCCCATCTCCCACTCTTCACTCACCAGACTGCTCTGCGTAACAAAAAACTACAAATAAGAACTGATGTTTCTTCAATCATTACGTGCATACATTTTTCAATTTGTCATATATTTCTCTCCCCTCATAAATATCGTAAATCACGCATAGAACACAACATTTTTCTAAGAAAATTTTACATAATAATTGATTTCTAAATTTGGCTAAAGTAAATACTTGGCTAATGATAATAACTCAATAAAAGGTCAAGTATTAAAAATAAGAAATTAAAAATAAAGTCATAAAAATCATTTCCAAATTGAGCTCCGTACATGAGTATGTACACTCTAGGAAGTGACTCCCTCCTAGCTAATCTGATACAACAATCTTACAGGTAATTTCGTGTATCTGTGGAATTTATCTTACCTTAAATATTGAGTAAAAATACCTATATTATATATTTCTACAACGCAGCAATAAAATAAAAAACATGCAGTTACTAGAATAAATTGTACAAGACTTGTGGCTTGGACACCTCCAAACCAATACAGGCAGCAAACACTATAAAATCCTCATTGTCTCATTAGTTGTCATTCTCTCTTTGTTGCAATTGCCTGTGCACACATGATGGTCTTCAAAAACTCTTTTGTATTGCCAAATTAAATAATTGTGATTAGAGGAGAAGATTTTAAGTTAAATCTTCAGATCATGAAGACTGATTTTATAGTCTGTCACAATCTTGTGGTATGGTCACATTCACTAATGAGGCAGGGAGGATATGTTTAGGAAGATCTTATAGGATATAATCTTCTGTCTCCCTTATCATCTGTCCTTTTGATTCTCTGTCGGAAATATTAATTGAGTTTTGATAATGTGATGATGATCTTGGGCATAATATTTAGTGATAAGAGCCCTAATGTTCAAATAAACCAAATCTAGAATTGCATTTGACACTAAAGAAATTACGTCCATAAGTTTACAATGTTAATATTTCTTCATAATGTAATAATATGTACACAATGGGAACAGAGAGGGTAAATCCAACTGGGATGGATATACAAAACCAATTATTGAATTCAATTAAATGCAGATGCAATTAACATTGGGAATAAAGAGGGTAAACTGATTAAAAATGAAAGAATATGGTACCTAAAGTAAGAAAACTTCAATACGAAAGTGCAATTATAGAATAAAATGAAGGACCCTCAAATATAGATCCAGGAGGATCTCCCGTTATTTTATTTTCATTTTTCCTTATTTTCTCTTGTTGATTTCTTGTTTTAAGACTTAAAAATAAAGAAAAATAAGTCTTTAAGGATACCGGTCGACTGATACATTGTCCAGTAACTGTACTGTGCCACGATCACTCGCAGATGGTACCAGTCGATCCACCAATCGACTGGTACATCATCTATACAATCTGTGAATAGTACCAGTCGATCCACCAGTCGACTGGTACATCGTCTACTGACTATTTGTAAGAACAGACAACTCCCTAATAGTACTAGTCGATCCACCAATCAACCAGTACATCGTCTACACAGATTGAGATCAGTACCAGTCGATCCACCAGTTGACTGGTACATTGTTTAGTGTCTGTCTGTAAAAACATACAGCTCTCAGATGGTACCAGTCGATCCACCAGTTGATTGGTACATTGTTTAGTGTCTGTCTGTAAAAACAGACAGCTCTCAGATGGTACCAGTCGATCCACAGGTCGACTGGTACATCATCTAGCACATTCATTGAACAGTACAAGTCGATTGGTACGCTTAAACTGTCGATGGTTAGAGCAGTTTTCGACAGTTCTGGGCAGTTTCTGCCCACTTTTATCCATTTTTCTCTTTGTTTTTGGCAGTCTCCAACTTGTGGATGCATGCCAAGACTTGTGATTGTACAATCCTTTGAGAAAATAGAAGAAAACACCAAAAAGAGGAAGAGTTTTCTTCCCAAATCCTGCGTGTTACTTTGATTCTCATTTCATTCCGCTGCATTTCTATCCATTGTCACCCCAAACGTCCGGATTAATGGATCAAGTTGGTATTAGTAGCTCGGTTTCGTCTTCTTTTGGGAAGCCTAGGGTATATGGTCTTGACAGGTGATCACTACCAAAAGTCCGGTCAAGAACTCTCACAGCCCCTTTGTTCAGAAAGAAGGAGAATCTTGAGAAAGACAGATATGGCTGCGAATGACGAATTGAAGGAGCGTCTCTCCAAATTGGAGGAACAAGTGACCGCATTAACGGAGTTAGTCACCAAGCTAGTGAAAGGTGCCGCCTCAAAGTCCTCTCTGAAACAGACGTTTGCGCGTTCTTCCAAGAAGAAGAGGAATGAACCGATGGATATAGACGAGACAGATGAAGAGGAAGAAGATGAGGAAGAGGTTGATTAAACCAAGATGGTAGACGACCTAGATGGTAATAAATCTTTTTAAGTAGATTTCAAATTAGAAATTCCTACTTATAATGGTGATGTTAATGCAGAGAAATTAGACAATTGGATAGATCAATTGGAGAACTACTTTACACTTGTGTATACACCAGTACACAGAAAATCAGTCTGGTACGATTGAAGATGTCAGGTCATACATTGATATGGTGGAACACTTATCTTAAGCGCCATAATATAATTGAATTAACTTGGAAAAAGTTTAAGAAGTTGGTCCGGAAACAGTTTTGCCCAATTGGACATGAGGAAGACCGGTGGATTAGGTGGCAGTACTTAAGACAACGATCTAGCCAATCGGTTCAAGAGTACTAGGCATCTCTATCAAAGATTTTGAAGTTTTTACGAACTATGTGAGTGGTTTAGTTGCATACATTCGAAGGGAGCTAAAACTTTTCAAAGTTAGCTCCATCGATGAAGCTATAGTGAAGGTCATTGCCATAGAGGCAAAGAACAAGAAATCTGATAGGGTTGAAGTTAGGCCGAATTTCAAGGGAAGAGCTGGTCTGGGTGGTAACAACAAGGGTGAGTTTAGTCAGCCGAAGAAGTTGAGTAATGCAAAATGTCCTATTTGTGACCACTGCAAAGGGGTTGGTCATACAAAGGATAAGTCCTGGAAACTACATCCTGAGCAATGCCCAAAGAAGGACAGAAAAGCAGTTTCGAATGTAAGTGAAGTGGAAGAGATTGAAGAGCTAAAGGTACCTAACAGTAAACTCTCACTCATGGTAAAGACTGCAGAGACTTCTAAGAACTCTGAGTTAAGAGAATTTTTTTTTTACTTGAAGATTCAAGTGAAACAAAGTGTGATAGAAACAATAGTTGACCCTGGAAGACAGAAGAATCTCATTTCAGAATGTTTGGTACAGAGAATGGGTTTGGTGACGACAGCATATCCAAAACCCTATCCATTGGGGTGGATACAGAAAGATGTGGAGATGAAGATCACTAAACAGTGCACCTTCAAATTTTCTATCATAAAGAAGTACATTGATGAGGTGACATGTGAGGTGGTTCCATTAGATGTGTGTTAGGTCATATTGGGGAGTCCATATTTGTGGGACCGGGATGCCATTCACTACAGACGACCGTGCAAGTATCAATTTGTGAAGGACGGAAAGGAGTTTCACGTCAATGCCTGTAAATCACAGACCACCACTTCTTTGGTCATTGCTACACAAGCCTAAGATGATGGTAAATGCTTGCGGGAAGTTTGTCCTACTAATGATTAGACCACATGAACAGTTGCCAGCTAAGGTGACACTCTCTACAGTATCACTCACCCCTAAGCAAGAGTCTAAAGTTGAGAAAGTCAAGCTGACTTTCAAGGAGCTATTCGAAGAGGTACAAGGTCTACCTCCACGGAGACTTGTGGAGCATGATATACAGTTAGTAGGAGATGTTTCTCTACCTAACTTGGGTCTGTATCATACCTCCATCACAGACAATGATGAGATCCGACAGCAATCCAAGAGTTATTGGAGCGTGGAGTCATCAAACCGAGTTGTTCACCTTGTGGATCTCCAGTGTTGTTGTTGCCTAAGAAGGACAGCGGCTAGAGAATGTGTATTGATTAAACGGCGTTGAACAAGATTACAATCAAGAATCGGTACCCATTACTGAGGATTGATGACTTGTTGGATCAACTACAAGGAGCGCACTTTTTCACTAAGTTGGACCTGAAGTCAGGTTATCACCAAGTCCAGATTCGTGAGGATGACACCTGGAAGACTGTATTCAAGACAATGCAAGAGTGGTTTGAATGGTTGGTTATTCCATTTGGATTGTGCAACGCACCGGCAACCTTCATGCGATTAATGAATGAGGTATTGTGTCCTTTCATTGAAGATTTTGTTATAGTTTATCTGAATAACATTTTAATTTATAGCAAGTCATGGGAGGAGCATATTGTTCATTTGAGTAAGGTGTTTGGGGTGTTGAGGAAGAATCAGCTCCAGCTGAGTGGAAAGAATTAATTTGGGAAGCAGTCGTTGGTGTACCTGGGTTTTGTAGTTGAAACAGGAGAGTTGAAGGTGGACCCTTCAAAGATTGAGGTCATTACGAAATGGCCTGCACCTTGTTCAGTGACCGAAGTGAGAAGCTTTATGGGAGCTTGTCAGTACCTGCGGAAGTTAATCCGCCATTTTTCACAGATTGCAGCGCCTTTACATGCATTGACAAAGGCCAATCAGAAGTTTGAGTGGATGAAGGAGCAGGAGGACACTTTTCAGTTGTTGAAACAGAAGATTCCAGAAGACACAGTGTTGGCATTGCCAAATTTGCATCGCCCTTTTGAGATTGAGGCGGATGCATCTACACATGCCATGGGAGTTATATTGTTGCAGGATGGGAAGCCAATGGCTTATCATTCTGAGATGTTTAGTGGACCGGTGATGAATTACCCCACTTATGACAAGGAGATGTATGATTTGCACCAGGCGGTGAAGCATTGGCATGTGTATCTATTGGGGAAGGATGTCATAATCCACACCGACCACAAACCCCTTCAGCTTTTACAAACTCAGTCGAAGTAGCAGCAAGCTCGTTGTATGAAGTGGATGTCATATTTGCAATAGTTTAATCTAGTGATAAAGTACAAGAAAGGAGCTACGAGTAAGCTGACTGATATGTTGTCTAGACCACCTACACAGAGGAGCTTCACTCTCACGGTGGCAATGCAAATCCAGCCAATGGCCCTTACAAATTTTGCACAAGGGTATGACACCGATGAAGACTTCAAGACAGTGTTTGAGAAGCTACAACAAGGTCAGAGACTATAGAGTTTGAACTGAAGGATGGGTTAATGTACAAAGGGTCACAACTGTGTATACCGAAGGACGGGGACAGATTACAGTGGGTCATAGAAGCTCATACCTCCCGAGTGGCGAGACATTTTGGAGTTGAGAAGACACTACTTAATCTGCAGAGGTATGTCTTTTGGAAGATGTGGCTAGATACATCAGAGGTTGTGTTCTTTGCAATACTTCGAAGCCATCGAACAGGGAGATAGGACGGTATACTCCTTTACCAGTACCTACAAGACCCTAGGAGAGTATTTCGATGGACTTTTTGTGAGGCTTACCAAAGACCAAGTCTAGGTATGATTATCTGTTTGTTGTGGATCGGTTCAGCAAGATGGTGGAACTCATCCCTTGTAAAAAGACAGTGACAGGAGAGGCAACAGTGAAGCTAATCTTTGACCATGTTTGGGAGCATTATGGGTTGTCTATGTTGATTGTCTCGGATAGAGATAGTCGATTCTTGAGTCATTTTTGGAATTCACTTTGGAGAATGATGAATACCAGGCTGAAGAGGAGCATGACATCTCATCCACAAACTGATGGACATAGAGAGGTAGTGAATAGGACTATGGTGTACCTTCTTCGAGGCTACAATTCCAAACATCCTAACATCCTAAGACTTGGGATACTAGTCTCTTTTATCAACAATTTGCCTTCAATCGTGCTATTCATAGCTCGACACAGAAGTCGCCTTTTGAAGTCTATTTGGGCTACTTGCCTCAAAGCCCTTTTGATTTGGCTTTCACGTTTGGGGACGTTCAGTTCGAAGGAAGGGAAGAGGAGGACAGAGCTAGAGCTCAATGATTTCTTGAGAAAATAGCTCAAGTTCAAAAAGAAGTAGAGACACAGCTGCAGCGTTCACAACAGAGATACAAGAGCCGACATGATCGACATCGGGTTGAATGTACATTCTAATAAGGTGATCTTGTTTGGCTGAAGCTGAGCAAAGAGCGGTCGAAAGGAGTAGGAAGGAAGCTGAAACCAATCAGATATGGATCGTTATAAATCACCAAGAAGATTGAAGATAATGCATTCCACCTGGATCTACCACCATATATGCAGATGTACTTGGTCATCAATGCTGAGAATTTGAAATTGTTTGAACCTTCTATGCTTGATGAAGATTTAGACAAGGAGACGTGACTATCATCTATTGATGATTTGTGGGTAGAGCGGGAGGATCCATTGTTTGAAGATTGCATACTAGAGAAGAATGTTATGGAGACTAGGCGATGGATGTACGATTCTTACCGGATTGGTACGAAAGGTTAGTTGCCAAGCCAATCGCGGTGGTACAGTTGGAAGAAGGCTAAAGAGTTCCCTCATTTGGAATTTTGAAGATTTAGTGGGACCTAAATCCCCTGAACAGGGGGAGCCATGATCCAGGAGGATCTCCCATTATTGTATTTTCATTTTTCCTTGTTTTTTCTTGTTGTTTTATTGTTTAAAGACTTAAAAATAAAGAAAACTAAGTCTTTCCAGTCGACTGGTATATCGTCTAGTGACTGTATTGTGCTACATATCACTCCCAGATGGACTAGTCGATCCACCTGTCGATTGGACTTCATCTATACAGTCTGTGAATAGTACCAGTCGACTGGTAAATCGTCTACTGACTGTCTATAAAAACAGACAGCTCCCTGATAGTACTAGTCGATCCACCAGTCGACTAGTACATCGTCTACATAGTCTGTGATCAGTACCAGTTGATCCACCAGTCGACTGGTACATTGTCTAGTGTCTGTCTGTAAAAACAGACAGCTCTAAGATGGTATCAGTCGATCCACCAGTCGACTGGTACATCGTCTGGCACATTCATTGAACAATACCAGTCGATGTACTACTCGACTGGTACGCGGAAACTGCAAACGGTTAGAGCAGTTTTCGACGGTTTTGGACAATTGCTGCCCACTTTTATCCCTTTTTCTCTTTGTTTTTGGTAGTCTCTAACCTGTGGATGCACGCCAAGACTCGTGATTGTACAATCCTTTGAGAAAATAGAAGAAAAGACCAAAAAGAGGAAGAGTTTTCTTCCCAAATCCTGCATCACTCTTTGATTCTCATTTCATCCCGTTCCATTTCTATCCATTGTCACCCAAACATCCCGATTAACGGATCAAATATAAAGCTAATAGGACGAGCACAACGACCATTAAGTGTGAAAAAGCTCATGAACTGTTATTTGATGAAATGGTACCAAATTGATTAAAAAGGCATTTCTATGGGACGATTATTATATCTAGGATGTTATATAAATTGAATATTAGGTGTAGATTATGATTCAATAAGAAAAAAAGATAAAATTAAAAAAAATACTAAAAGCTGCAGCTTGTAGAAGAAAAGATGAAGGAATGTTAGATGGTTTGTGCAATATAGTACAAGGATATCAAAACTAA
Source organism: Chimonanthus praecox (assembly GCA_022113865.1). Classification (NCBI taxonomy): domain Eukaryota; kingdom Viridiplantae; phylum Streptophyta; class Magnoliopsida; order Laurales; family Calycanthaceae; genus Chimonanthus; species Chimonanthus praecox. The sequence goes on from CM039093.1 coordinate 44,213,024, forward strand.
GGTGGTGAAATATGAAATGTTGGTTGATGGATAATATGATTGTTGATAAATTTGAATGAAAAAGTAAAACTCAAAAAACAAATTTAAATAGATTAGACAAAGTCTTTAACAGGACGGGTATGATATAATTAAATACTCCCTCCGTCCCATTTTAGTTGTGTCATTTGAAATATTTATATGTTTTAAGGAACTCTCTATATAAGGCTAGCACTCCATGTGATATCATCCATTTTCAACACAATATACTACTTCAATATAAATGAGACAACTATTATAGGACAATTCCAAAATCCATATAGGACAACTAATTTGGGACAGAGAGAGTATATATTTAAGACACATATGGGAGACTTGAAGGTTGCTACATGACATTTTTTTACTAGTTCCTCTATCAATAAATATACTTTAGATACTATTGCATTATTAGTTATAATATTGTCATTTTGTTGTTTGTTTCCAAATTAATTACATGTTTGGTTCATACATGGTCAATTCATAATTAATTCATACGGTAAAGAAATTCATGAAAGACTAGTAGTGTATGTAGTTATATCATAATTCCATGTATCTATTAACATTCTCCAATGGTTGTAGGATCTGAAATAGAATGATTGAGATAGAGAAATTTAATATGAAGGTGAGGTAAAACTCAAAGATAAAAACTGTTATGTCTAGAAAGTATAGTAATGTAGCAGGGGTCAGTCCCTTTGTGCTGTGTTGTGGCTCAAGCATCTTTTCCAAAAAATAAAAATAAGAGTATGTCTCTCTCTAAAGGAGAGAGCCTATTTCATTTATTTATAATCAAATACATAAAGATAAAAATATAAGATAAGATAATATGCAATCAAATTTAAAATAACAAGATAGTAAGATAAAACAAATCTAAATCCTAAGATGAAGTAATTCAAAATCAAATTCAAATAACAAGAGATTCTATCACATCCCCACAAGCTATATTGTGTATGGAAGAGCGTAAAGCTTGGAAATTGCATGAAGAACAGATAAAAAGAGGCACACTGACTTGCCAGAAAAGATGAAGGGACTGCGTAGTACAATGATTGACTATTAACTGCCAGCACACTAATTGGCTGCAGAGAGGAATTGGAAGCGCACTGACTGTCTACGAAGAGTGATTGAACTAGCAGCACATTGACTGACTGTGGAAATTGGATGAAGTGACAACGCACTGACTGGCTGCGACGACTTGTTGAATGGGCAGCGCACTAACTGACTACGAAATAACAGGCGGGGACTGGCCTGAAAAAGAGAAATTGGGGTCAAGTTAGCAGATCTGACATCTATGGTGATTTGGAACTGTGTTGCTTCCAAGCGAAATAGGGGTTTAGATCGAGCAATGGCATAGGCAGGGTTGGCCGCAGATTTGTTGTTGTTTGGGGCAGCGGTTTATTTATTTATTTATTTTTAATGCAGGCAGTGAGCTAAAAGAAGGTGATGGTGGTTGGGTGGTGGACTGAAGAATATGTTGTCTGGCTCCTCCCTTTGTAGAAAAATTGTGATTGGTAGAGGGAGAGAAGAAATTGCTGAATCTGAGTCAGGACCCTTAGGGCTCTGCTATCATCTAAAAATGATGCTTGGTCTCTCTCCAAAGGAGAGAGCCCATTTCATTTATTTATAATCAAATACATAAAGATAATGCAATCAAATTTAAAATAACAAGATAGTAAGATAAAACAAATCTAAATCCTAAGATGAAGTAATTCAAAATCAAATTCAAATAACAAGAGATTCTATCACAGCCCCACAAGCTATACCGTGTATGGAAGAACGCAACGCTTGGAAATGATATGAAGGACATATGAAAAGAGGCACACTAACTGGCCAGAAAAGGTGAATGGACTGAGTAGTACACTGATTGACTGTTAACTGGCAGCACACTAATTGGTTGCGGCGAGGAATTGACAGTGCACTGACTGTCTGCAAAGAGTGATTGAACTAGCAGCACACTAACTGGTTGCAAAAATTGAATAAAGTGGCAGCGCACTGACTCGGTGCGACAATTTGTTGAATGGGTAACACACTAACTGACTACGAAATAACATGCGGGAATGTCATGAATAAGAGAAATTGGGGTCAAGTTGGCAAATCTGACAATTATGGTGATCTGGAACTATGTTGCTTCCAGGTGAAAGAGGGGTTTAGACTGAGCAATGGCATAGGCATGGTTGGCTGCAGATTTGTTGCTGTTTGGGGCAGTGGTTTTTTTTTTTTCTAATGCAGGTTGTGGACTGAAAGAAGGTGGTGGTGGCTGGGTGGTGGACTGAAAATATGTCGTGTGGTTCCTCCCTCTGTCGAAAAATTGTCACCGGCAGAGGGAGAGAAGAAATTGTTGAATTTGGGTCAGGACCTTTGGGGCTCTGATATCATGTGAAAATAATGTTTGGTCCCTCTCCAAATGAGAGGGCCTATTTCATTTATTTATAATCAAATACATAAAGATAAAATTCTAAGATAAAATAATATAATCAAATTTAAAATAACAAGATAGTAAGATAAAACAAATCTAAATCCTAAGATGAAGTAAATCAAAATCAAATTCAAATAACAAGAGATTCTATCAGATTATGTACAATTGTGTTTCTAGTGAAATTTTAAGAAAATTAGGTTTTGAGTCACCCACTAGAGTGGGACTGAGTTACACTTTGTTAGTCTTGTGCTCTAGGAAAATGGGTTATGCTAACCTTGTACAAATGAGGACATGAGTGTGGATTTTGCCTTTTGGAATTTAAATATGACTAATTATAATAGTCTCATTTATCTCTTTAATTAGTGGAAAGGTGATCTTGTTTTCGGTCATGGATATAGGCAACAATGTCCAGACACATTATTTGCCTTGTATGGCAAGAATGTAAATTGTTTTTATATCACAACAAATTAACATTCTGAACTAACAAATAATTTAACATTTACAAAAATTAATTGAGAAGATACAAAGAGTTCAGGGGTGAAGTCGGTTGATGATAGAAGACTTCATTAAATCCAGAAAAATATTGTCTTATGAACTCTCATACAAAATCCTTCACCAATTAGTAATAAAGCCACCATTCATCTTTCTAAATCCTTCTCAAGGGTATCGCAAACAAGACTTGCATGAAGGAGTCCTCAAATATGTCTAAATTTAGATATTAGTGTTTTTTCTTTATGATTAAGGTGTTCAGATATTTTAGAGTAACATATTAATCTTTGGAATATGTACAAGTTTCCTTACCCATACACACCAGGTAACTTTACAGAGAGTGGTCTTTTGGGATGGAGTGGGAATCAAACTCAACACTCCCGCTTTGTTAGACGGGTTCCTCACCATCACTCTAACCCCTCTTTGAATAACCTAGATACTAATATTTCTAATAGAATTTCTATCTAGCTAGGAAATATTGATCTCCTCATGTGATTTACCTGATTTAACATTCTTAATGCAGATAGTAAACCTGGTTTTGGCCTAAGCTTAGGTTTCTTCACCATGCTAAGGAATCTAGATCAGTTTTCTTGTGAATTTCTCTTAATTTTTTTGACAACATACACACTAATAGGCCCATTGAGTGAGAAAAATATTGTGACAAATACACTTTCCGATTGCTTCCAATTTACTTTCCCCATCACACCTGTCATTGTAACACTACAAATCTATGCTGAGTAATTGGCTATCGTTGGATTGTCCAAGTCTCTGTGAATGGTATTCTGAATTAAATGCTTTCTATGGGCAAAAATTCAAAACTGAATTTTAGAAGATTATGACAAATGACACTATAATGATAAAATCAGTATCGGAAAATTATGTGTATGACTATGTGTAGTGTTGTTAGAATGGGAGAGTATTAGTATGAATACAACAATTGGGAGAAGGATAGACACGTAAAGAGAGGAATTTTTGTCTATTTCATTTCCATCAAATGAACTTTACAGGTCCAATAATGTATGTATATTGGACGTTTTCAGACATTATAGGTCCTAGTGACCAATTTAATAAAAACAAAACTTGAGATAAAGGGTGTAGGCAAAATGATTCATAAGTGGTTGTTAATGGAGTTGAAATTACCAAATTATGAGCGGTCAGGTACAATTTACGCCTGATTGCTTCACGTATAATTCCTCGAACTGCATTTTCTAAACGAACTAGAGCCAATCATAAGTATATATACAGACCTTCACAATTAACTCACTCAACCCACAACAACCATGTAGCTAATTATAAATCTTCTACTAAAATACACTACAATATTGTAGAATCTCTAACACTCTAAAATATCTAGATACATATAGGAAAATATTTAACTTCAATTAGTTTTTCTAATTTCAATTATTTACTAAATCTAATTTATTTTAATGATCAGTATTTTGATGCTGGATCTCCGTGCATGACGAACAACTTAGAGCCAATACTTTGAGTAGTGATTTTTGCATCACCTTTTTTCTCATGGTGTACTTCCCTTAAAAGGAAATTTTATTTTTACCCTTATTTCCTCTCTTTTCCTCTTTTTTAAAAGTAAGAACAAAATTGGAATTTTCTTTTAAAGGTACATCATGAGAAAAAATGGTGGTGCAAAAGTCACTACTCCAATACACATCAACTATGAAGTTACAAGGGATAGAAATCAACACATAATATCTTGAAAGAAAAAGGGGGAAAACTTTTTGAATAGGAAGATATATTAATTGTCCATTATTAATAAATTATTGACATACCTAGCCAATATACGATGTGAAGAATTCTTTCTCAAGGAGTCTAGAGGTCTTCCTATCAACCCATATACAAAAATATGAGATTAATGAGTTGTGACCTATTTGTTGTTGTCAATCATTTCACAGTCGCATGCACATCTTGGATTCTTGAACATGAAATATCACAGTATGAAGGTTTTAAAATGCCAACACAAGCATGTTTCATACTTTCAATGAAGTAATTTGCAAAATCATAATGCGATTGTCCTTCCATTCCTATGAGAAATTAATCAGTAAATTTCAAATTGAAAATAAAATATCTTATTTCTATTTTTGTTAGGATGTTTCACATCGCTATAAACATGTAGATTATGGAGTTTATAAATGCATGGGCACCCTCTCTTCAATAGTCGATTTTTAAGGGTGAGTTGTACTCATGTGTTTTAATATAGTATCAGAGCAAGGTACCATAGGGATGGATCGGTTCTAGTCTCCAACCCTGTGTGGAGAGAGGGAGCTGAGTGTATCTGACCCTGGTGCTGAGGGAGAGTGTTAGCATGTCCCACATCGCCTGCATGTGGATTATGGGGTTTATAAATGTATGAGCACACTCTCCTTAATAGCTAATTTTTAAGGATGAGTTCTACTCACGTGTTTTAACAATTTCTTCTTTTTTCTCCCAATCATATAAAATCCTTGAATCTTCCAAGGATTTGTTCCCTGTGAGCTTTAGAAAAGTTGAAGAGCTAAAAATTGTTGATTGTAGAGGCGCAGAAAGAAAAAGATAGCTCGCTTATGTTCTCAATTCTCAAGTCTTTTACAGTTGTTGCAAGAATCACAAAAAAAAAAAAAAATGTCTAATAAAACATAATGCTGGTATTCATGTATACTATTGTCCTAGCAAGGGCTTGGGATTTCCCACAATATATCCTCGATGGTTTCATAAATTTCATTACAAATTGCCACAGTTGTATTTTGCTTACCAATGTATACTGTTGCAGATTCTCCTTGAAAATAAGCAGTATCCTCCTTAGAGTGATAATTTCAGATCTAAATCCACCTCCTGTGCATCACTTGCATCAGAGTTCTGACTGTTGGATCCTATCGAATGGCACCCATCGTCCCTTCTCTTTCGCGATGAACTCTACATCGAAAACGCCATAGATGAATTCAGTATAATGGAGACCTCACAAGGAAGAAAGAAAATGTTAAATATGAATATCTGAAAAAAACTTGAATGACCTCAATTGGTTGTGTTAAGAATTGTAGCGTTACGCTTGATTGCACTGCTTGTTGAGGATGTATGATACTGTTGCTGTAGCTCCATCCAACTCTTATACAATTTGCAGTAATATTAGAAATTCATGTTATAAAATAGTCATAAGTTTTCATGGGATGCCCTTGTTATGAGAAAAGAAAATGAATGTATTTATTTCAATAAACTTACCGATCAGGATCACTGTATTGGGGTTCACTATATCCCATATTTGCTGTTTCCAAGTCTCCCACGCCCATCTGAGGCGATGTTGTGGTAGATAAATTGGCACAAGAAAATACATTCAGGTTAGCCATAAAAGGTAGGAATTCTAATTTCTCTTCCTCATCTACAAAGTTCATGTTTTTATGGTTTTGGAAAATATTAAAGGTTATTCTCACATGAAGTATCAACACTTCTCCTTCTATTCAGAACCTTATGAAATAATCAAATACATACCATCATGCTTGGACGAAAACCAAATGAAGATGATGATGAATACGAAGATGATGACGATGTCGATGATGGAAATTCCATCTTCACTCTCAGATCATCCTTTTTGCATGAAAGAAGAATAGAACTCCATTAGAAACATGAAAATAAGAACTCGCGTATGTAGTCAAAAGACCTGAATGTGAAAATAGAGAAATAGATGGATAGATAGATAGATAGAAAGAGAGATGTTGTTGGGCTCCGAACGTGAGTCTCTTATCGGTTGTGAGGGGAGAAATCTAAGGACTTATAAGGGATTGAATCACTCCACTTATTAGGTTAGTCTTTTAGGCTGAAAGCCCAGTCCCAACAGTGGTATCAGAGATAGGTCTCCAACCCACAACATGTGGACTCGGAGATCCGAATGGGATGGTTGGTGATGTTATATTTGTCAGAGAGTCTCGTTTGAAGGAGGGATTGTTGGGGGTGTGAACAAGAGTCCCCCATCAGTTGTGAGGGGAGAAATCTAAGGACTTATAAGGGACTGAGTCAATCTACCTATCAAACTAGTCTTTTGAGCTGAAAGCCCAGACTAACAAGAGAGAGATCAAATTGAAAAACAAACATCCGACAACAAAATACCTGATTGACATGAGTGAGTGGGCGATTTTGAAGAGAGGGGAGATATCCACTGCCCATTTCACCACTTAATCTGATCTTCTCCAACTGTGCTACTCCAAGGCCTCTCTGGGGCTGCTTCGGCGTGTCTGAATTGCTCTTCTTCCCCTTTCTAGAGGACCCAGATTTTCCATGTCCTAAACTTGGCTCTCCAAAATGGCTGCTGTCCATCTTCTCTCTTCAAATGGAATTCACATCAAACCCTACCACAATGGCATGCCGGCAACCGAGAGAGACTTTACAATGACCTCTTTTAATTTGAATGCTGGATCTAATGGATGAGAAGGATTTATTGAAAGTGGTAGGATTTCTTCTGTTTTTCTTGTGTTTGATTGTAGCAGTTGTGCCCTTCTGGGGTTTGAAGTTGCTTCTCTTGAGAGCTATCATATCATAGAGAGGATCAAATATTGTATTTGTTAGAAAATGCATAAGAAGAGGAAGATGCCACAAGCATTCCTTGCATATTCAATAAGCAAACTTCCATAAAAAAATGAACATCATGTGGACAGTATCCCCTATGGATTACAGTGCCAAGAAAATTTCCTCTGTAGCCTCTCTCACTGACTCATCTCTGAGGAAAAATTGAATTATTGACGAATGGAAAGTCGTTAGACAGAGAGACATATATAAAATAATAAAGTGACTGCCAAGGGATCTCGCACAGACTTTAAAAATAAAATATGCCCCCTCTTTTGTGGGGTCCACTGAGATCAATTCTAAATCATCATATCCGTTGGAATTGTATGAGATCTCGTGATACTTTTTAAGATGAAATTTTATTGTGATTGATCTAAATTTCGTTATATAAATAGTGAAAGAATACCATCCAAAGGAAACACTTTTTCTTACCACAAAAACAATAATATCGAAGAAAAACAACAGGAAAAAAAAAAATATCAACATACATAATCAAAATACAACATAAAGATTTATTTAGTTCCATTTCGGTATGTACTCGGGTTCAACACCGATCTATTATTTTTAAAGGCAAGAAATTGAATAAAAGACGACTTCTACCTTCATTACAGTTTTTGCTGCAACCTCTTTCTCACGAAAAAAGACATTATTATATACTGCTAAAGTTAGAGTTTACAAAGGTGCAAAGTGAATATTACAAAATTGTTCTCCCATAAAATTTGGATTGTGGACTTTGCAAATACATATGTAACAATTTTTATCTTTTTTCTCATGCTTGTAGCTTTCTTTTTTCTTTTTCTGCATTTACACCTTTGATGCCTTTTATATTATATTTTAATAGATGAACCATTTAAAAAAAAAAAAAAACAATCTTGCTCCACTTAATCTAACAAACCATAGCTAATGGATTAGAATGTTTTTTTTTTTAAGAAAAAAGACAGAGGAAGACGGTTTCAATGAATTACTTTTAGATTTTGCTATAAAATAGTAGTAATGGTATAATGAGAGGACATATCTTGTGCACACTATATAGAGTGTGGCTTTATAGTATTTGTAGCTTTGGATGGCCTAGACCTTCCTCTACCTTGATCTGGGGACGATAATAGAAAATGGGAGGTTGGATTCAATTAAAGTCATAAAAAAATAATAAATTGCATTATATTTTATAAGAAATAAAATATGCTTTGTATATACTTTGCAAAGTTAAGTGACTATTTTATTTGAACTAGTAAGAACGTGCTTCGCCTGTAGATAATATACTAAATTTACGAACTTATCATTACAAGTAAAGAACATGAAATCTGTAATAATGATACGTTGTTTTCAAGCAAAACTAAGCAATGGAGAGCATGTTATCTGTAGTGATGGCTAATGCATGGCAAAAGATTGGGGTGAAACTTGGGTCAATTTTAACTTGACCGGCATGACTTGATCTAAAAAATTAGTGGGCTTGGGCACTGAGATGCCTTAAAATCTCAGGGTCCTAAGCGCAGTACAGGCTCTGAGATTTCAGAGGCCTTGAGATTGTGAGTAAAGTTATTGGTCGCATTGTGGTGGCTTTAGGCGGCGACCTACTCTACCTATAGCCACGGCTGCCCTGGGTTTGGGTTATGTATTTGTATATTTTGGATCATATTGGGTTGGAAAAGAATCAGCATGAAATTCGGGTGTAGTCAAGTTGGGTTGAAAAATTTAAAATCAAATAGACCTACCCCAACGTAATCCGACCCGACCTAAGTGTACCAAGTTATAAAACATCAACAATTAGGACTGAAACTCGGGTCGGGTTCGATAAGTTTTAACATGGGTTGAGTTGGGTTTACTAAAACCCAGCCTGACCCATCCAAATTTCAGCCCTTGCAAAAGATACTGCATTTGAATAGCATCCATTAAATTAGGGGTAAACAATCTCACACGGGAGAATCTTTTTATCTCACACGGGAATTCAATTTTTTTTTTTTTTTTTGAAACTTCTATTGTACTCTTCCAATTTCTATGTTGGTTGGAAGGGTAAAATGAGAATTTCAAAAAAAAAAATTTGAATTCCCATATAAGATGAAAAAATTCTTCCGTGTGAGAATATGTACCCTAAATAAGATAAGGAAAATATCATTTAATAACTATTAATCTCGTATATTGTTGGAGTGGTTATCATATTCATGCAAAGCTTCCATAGTATATCCATTACGTGGAGCAAAAGAGATTTTAAGTAGAATGCAAAAGTTTAAACATTAAAAACTAATATAAAGTAAATTTAAAACTATTATCTTAGTGGCTTGAATGATCGATTCAATTTAATTTTTCTAGAACAGTATATTCAATCAAAGATGCGTTGGACCCATTACATAAGATGAATATAGATCTCACATAAAATGTAACACTTTAGAGATTAATAATATTTTGTCTGTTAAAATTTTGAGATGGTTAAAAGACTTCAAAAATTGAATTAAAGTAAGTTTTAGACACTCATATTGATAAAAAGTCCGGGCTTAAATATGATATAATACGTTTAAATATTAAAATCCAGTGTATGTGAATTACTAAGTCAAGTTATTCAACTCAATAAAATTTTAAATTGAGTCTAACTTTCTTAAATTTGTAACTAATTAACTTGTGAGCTTTGCAATAACAATTTTAATACAATTACAGCACTACTTTGCTGTAGAGCAAATCTACCTGTCAAACCTGATGGAAGTAACCTAAGAAAATTACTAACCTTGGATCCGAGTACAGCTCATGAAATCCTATGACTCATAAAGATCGTTGACCAAATAAAATCATAAAATGTGTGAAAGTATGTGTTTACAAACTTATGCTAAATTAACGACCATTACTTATTAGATGGATACTTAAAAGTGTATTTTATATATAACAAATGTAAATGATAAAGGTAAGTCTTTAGAACTCACCAGATTAAATTTTAAAATTCTCACTTTTTTTTTATCAATTTTAGATATTTTTTATTCTTTACTTCCTAACGTAAAAGAAATTATAATCAATTAATGAGTTAACAATTAAAAAAATCATTTGACAAGAACTCTAAATGCAGTAGTAAGTTATATGTTTTGAATGTACAAAGAGACAACTAAACTCTAGTGAGGCCCTTAATGAATTATACAATTATCAACTAGGCATCACCCTTTTGTGAAACATCAATAAAAATATTAAGAAAGCAAAAGATTTAGGGAAGATTTAAAATCTTTCTATTCATAGTGATACTTTAGTAAAAAATTATGTGAGTTGTACCATTTTCATTGAGACATATAGAAAATGACAAGGATTAGTTAATAGATAAAAGTTGACCCCATCAGATTATTTTACTTATGTGATTTTGAATTTAAAGAAATTAATTGGTATAAGTCACTGATTAACTATCATCCATCTTATAAAATTAAGATGACTGAATAGAGGTGTTTCCCTTAATTTATGTCATTTATGTAAGTCCACTGTCCATCTTATCCCACACTGAGGAAGTCTAGCCCATGATAAATGCAGTCCCTCTAAGGAAAATAAACAATTCAATCTCTCTAGAGCTGCTTAGCTAAAAATAGTTGGGTCCCATTTAGTGCATCACACAATGAAATTGTTTCAATATTCACGCATGGAGCTCAATTTTTGTCATAAAAAAAACATTTTGAATCACAACTTTACTTCATATTAAATCATAGCCTCACAAAATTTTCAATGCTAAACTGAACTATACTAAACAAAACTTTCAGATCTAATCACTGTTAGCGATATTGATCCGTCCTCCTCATCCGATCTTATCAGATCTGGAACTCTCTCCAACCGATTCCCTGATTATCCTCACCAATAATAAAGGGCTTATCAAACACGGATTTGAATAGAAGATTGGGATAGAAATTATCTCTATCTTGATCTGTGTTTGAATATAGACTGTTTGATTACTTACTCAGTTTTGACTTTATCAGTTCCAAGACAGATACTTCTTTATTTATCTATTATCATAATGGCGTTCTACTCTATCTGTTGGTTTATGTGGATGATATTCTTCTTACTGGCAACTCCTCCAAAATCACAGACCTTATCTCCACCCTTGGTCGAGAATTTGCTCTCAAAGATCTGGGACACCTTCATCATTTCTTGGGACTTGAGGCTCGCTCTACAGCAAATGGACTTCTTCTCTCTTAGCAGCACTATGTCCGTGAATTACTTTCTCGGTCAAATATGTCTGACTCGAAACCGGTTAAGTCTCCTGTTGCTTCCTCTTCATCCTTATCAAAACATTCCGGTGATCCTTTGGATGAGGTTACACTCTATCGTAGTATTGTTGGTGGTCTCCAATATTTGACACTCACCCGACCAGATATTTCATTCGTTGTCAACAAAGCCTGTCAATTTATGCATCAACCCACTACTGACCACTGGGTTTTTGTTAAGCGCATCCTCCGATATTTGAAGCATACTATTACCTTCAGCCTGCAGTTTCATCGCTCGTCTCCTTTGTATTTGTCGGCTTTCTCTAATGCTGATTGGGCAGGCTGTCCCGATGATAGAAAATCGACTGGTGGTTTTGCTATTTTTCTTGGCAACAATTTGGTCTCCTGGAGCTCGAAGAAACAACAAACAATTGCCCGTTACAGCACCGAAGCTGAATACCGAGCTCTTCCCTCGGCCGCTGCTGAACTCACGTGGTTGACTTCCCTTCTTGGGGAATTACGGGTTCCCATACGAGGCCCTCCCACTCTTTGGTGCGACAATATTGGTGCCACCTATCTCACGGCCAATCCGGTCTTTCATGCTAGAACCAAACATATTGAGATAGACTTTCATTTTGTTCGTGATATGGTTGCTCGAAAGCTTTTACTGGTTAAATTCATTTACACCAAAGATCAGTTAGCAGATATCTTCACTAAGGGACTGTCTTCACCTCGCTTTATGATTCTTCGTACCAAGTTCAATCTCGTCGATGCCGCGTTGTGCTTGAGAGGAGCTGTTAGCGATATTGATCCGTCCTCCTCATCCGATCTTATCAGATCCGGAACTCTCTCCAACCGATTCCCTGATTATCCTCACCGATAATAAAGGGCTTATCAAACACGGATTTGAATAGAAGATTGGTAATATTTGAATCGAAGATTGGGATAGAAATTATCTCTATCTTGATCTGTGTTTGATATAGACTGTTTGCATATAGAGATTATCTCTATCTTGATCTGTGTTTGAATATAGAGATTATCTCTATCTTGTAGTCTTACAAATATACTTGTAAATCAAACAGATAAACTGAGGAAAGTTATTTTCTTTATTTCTTTAATCACCACTATAATGTATTTTTAGTATAACAAAATGCACGCATTGTTAAATTTAATGCCTTGATAGTCTTGTTATTATGTTTTTAGTTTATGTCCATTTTAACCATTTTGGTTGATTTATTGTAGAAGCTAGATTTTGCCACATGTATGATTATAATGGTTTATTAAAAAAAAAACCTTTTAAGTTTTATGGAATGAGAAAGAGGAACCAAACCTCCCCTCTTTTGCGTCTAATCATTCTTTCCATTCATCTTCTCCATTTTACATTTCCATTTTACATTTTCATTTTAGATTGCTTGTTTTACTTTTGGATAAACAAAGGGATGAAACTACAGCCCATATAACATAGGTTAAGCTAATTTAAAAGGTAGAATAGTCAGGCTGCAAAGAATGTGGACTCAAAATTGGATTAATAAGGAGCTTAATGGAGCATTTTGGAAAATAAAGTAGATTCATGATTATTTTAATTATTGGTGCAGCAAAGAAGAGGCCAACATTATTTTAATTATTGGTAAAAGGATGGGAATGGATTTCCAATGATGGTGGCTCCAACACTGTACTGTGTCGAATGGATGAGAGAGAGAAATCATCTCTGGGATTAAAAATGTCAGAGATGTGAAAGGAAATTTGGAATGGTAATAGGTATTCATGATTTTTTGATATTTTGTTGTTCTAGAAGGAATGAGGTGAAATAAAAGGAGGTGTGCTAACCAGAGTATCCAATGAGGATCGTCACTTGGAACATTAGAGGCTTAGCCCTACGCAAGAAAAGAGGTGCAACAATGCGAGTTTCTTAAGCTATGAAGATTCAAGTGAGGTAGATGACGATCAGTTAGACTTAATTGAAAAATTGAAACTCCCATTCTATGAAAGAATTGATGGAGGAAAGAGAAGGTTTTATAATCTTTCTAATGAATCTATTTTCATCAAATTCTGAGCCCAAATGAAAGAGATATGGACGAACAAATGTTTCGTGATATTTTTGGGTCTCTTACACTCATCAATTGAACCCTATTTGCTGCATTGAAGCCACATGGACGAATCTTCACGTCATCAACTACTTCATTGATTTTGGAGGCTTCAAGTTAGCAACAAATTTCACTTAAGGGCTAGGAATTGTCCATGTCATATTTATGATGTAATATTTAGTTTTTGAGTTTTCTCATAACATAAAATAATTTTCACATGGATTTTTCCCATTGGTGGATGCTTAGGTTAGCAAGAAACTAGATTGGCAATTGCTTGGGTGTGTGGTGCATAGAGATAGCATGTTTTTTTTTTATATATATTGTTTTCTTAGTTTTTAGTTGCTCCCAAAGCTTATAATTGAGGGCTTGGGCGAATTGTACAAGCACACAATTTGAAGTTCAATTTAATTGAAGATTAGATCTTAGTTTGAGTCTCTCTTTTGTGGTGAGTCATGTTATATTTTCTTTTGAATTGAATTTTGTGTTTATGTTAATTTAATTTCAATTTATGCAGGTGATTTAATTGCATCTTGAATTTTAAATGTTCAACTGATTGCATTAACATTGCATAATTGGGATTGATTTTCATAACTCAGTCTTTGTTTAATTGAAGTTTTCACCTCTTGGAAGAATTTCGTATGATGTCAGTTTTCTCCTTCTTCTAGTAATGAGTTTTCGTTCATCCAATTAAAGCTCTGTTTTCTTGTACAAAAGCTTTGTTTTCCCGTACAATGAGGTGAGCAATCAATTGGTGTTTCTAGTCGACGAAGATTCAAGAAACTTCTTAGACTTTTGAAATTCTCTCAAGCGCATCACAACTTGAGCTGTATTTTACATAATTCTAATTTATTTAGTATAGAGGCATAAGTAGGTGTTAAACCTACCCCACCCTTTATCATGCAATTTGTAAAAAACATGTGTCAAATTACGTACTCTTGTCGGAAAACAAGAAAGAGAAATTATGCCAAAGGGATATTAGGGAGTTGTGAGGAAATAAGAATGTTGATTGGTGTTTTGAACCATGGGTGCTTCAAGGGGTTTTTTACTTTATGGTGAGAAGAGATTATTTAAATATTATAATTTTTAGTGAAATAGATTATAATGTCCCACCCTTTTCCACCGCTTAAATCAGCGTATAATTTATTTTTTTTGTAAAAGAGATTAGGAGGAAAGGGGCAGAAACGCCATGACGCGAGTTAAGTCCGAGTCCAAAGACCCGATACTTGACTGGCCAATTAGTGTGTGCATGATAACATTTGCACGCACTCTCCTAAATCCGTGAGAATTTAAGCATTTTATAGTGCATGAATAGCCAAACACTGCTCATAGCAGATAAGGAATTCCCAAAAGAATAATATAATGAGTGAAATACAAATACACTGAAAATAAATAGATTCCAAAACATAAATATTACATTCCCCAAAGTTAAATTAAACATCCTTAAAACAAATTACATTATTCTCATCTTTCTCAAAATACAAGAATAACACTAAGTCCTTTGGACTTTCTTCTCCGTTCTCCATTTCGTCCATGCTCGGCCATCACTTGGTTCGATGCCATATACATCTTCCAAAACCTACAAACAAATTTGGAGGGGAGAATTATGGACTTAGTCAAAGTGCCCAGTAGGAATTCCAATCATAAAGTATGCCCTACGGTGTGTCATATCTAGACACTATATAATTGTACTTTTATCAAATCCCGTTCGTATCATACTTCAACTTACACAAAAACATGCTTCAAAACATAACATGACGTATAAGTATTTCAATACCTTATTCAAATCATTCTTAGGTTGTGAAACCCACCTCTTACCAGAAATTACCTCTTTTCAAGATGAACATATCACTTCCATTAAATTATTTATCATGCTATAAATCTCATAATTCAAACATTATATAGATATCATATTTGAAAACATATTTGCGTACTTCTTCATAAAGTATTATACCCACACCTAAATCATCATATACTTTCCAAAATACCGTGTATAAATCATATATCATTGATCAAAGTTTCAAATTGGAAATACTTTCTTAAAACCTTCTACGAAAGACACACCCGTCTTATTATTTCAAATACCACATTCAATGCATATAAATGTTCACCAATATGTAACATGTCATGCTATGGGTGCCATGATATATGCATACCTTATCATGCCCCATGGACAGGTATTTCAATACCTATAGAACCACGGGGTATTTACCATCCGTATATACATTTCATTGAACAACAGGGCATTTACCATAGCGTGTACACATTTCGTATTCATTGTTTTCCTTGGGGGAGTCTCAACACACATTATTACCACTCAACCGGTTCCACCCATGAAACATTATTTCTTTCACGCGTGCGTACGACATCAAGGTCCGCTTGGGTCCATTCAGCACCTTGATTCGCCAAATCATAATACGACTCCAAAGTTCGTACAGACATTCAGTATTTTGGTTCTCTAACTCAACCCCATAACAATAATCAGGACTCTAAGATCCATTTGTTCTCATGTCATGTCTTTCCCATCCCATGCTTCATGCATAAGGAATATGAATGCACTTGATGCTAATGATTCATGTCATGTATTATCAATTATCTTCTTAAACACATCAATTTTTTTCAACATAATCATGTAGATGCTTTATGCATAGGTTTAAGTCCCAAAGTAGTTCAACACTCCAAATAATTGAAACCATAGTATTCTCAAAACAATACGTATTAATAATGTATATTTCAAAGCATCCCATTTATCATATCATTCATTCTATTGTAATTCAATTGAAAATACACCCAATTTAATAAATCAAAGACACATGGCTTTCAAAGAAACTCAAAGCATCATTTTCATATTTATAATAGGGTAAACCTACCTGATCTTAGCCGATCAGTGAATGAAGGTAATCCACGAGCTACTCGTTCGATTCCGAGTACTTTGTTTCGTTTCCAATCATGTCATATAAAAACACATAATATCATTATTCTCAGTCTTACTAATAACACCGTTACTTTACTTCATAAGAACCTTAACTAGAGTTTAGAACTTGATTTGTGTAAGGTCTGGGAGGGTCCAAACAGTCCACAAAACTTGGACCTTAAAATTGAAAAACTGTCAATATTGTCTCGCCGATCGGTCAGCACTGAACCTACAAATCGGTCACTCATACTATAACTCTGCTACATTAAATTGTTCTCTGATCGATCGATTAGAGGAGCAATCGGTCTGTCACCTACTTGTAACTCATCCTTCCACGCTATCCAATGATCGATCGGAAGGGCGATCGATCACCGGTCGCGAGAGATGTACTCTATGGATTTTTCTCCGTTTTCCCCCTTTTTATTTTCCTTATTCTAAATCCAATATACATCAGTAACTAAACATCTTATTGGGTTCTTATCATCATAAAACAACATAAATTCTACATACCTCACGGATTTGATAATTGCGTTGGTGTAGATCGAAGAGGGCTTGGATTTAATTTGGGGTTTTTCCTCCTTCTTTGTTTTTCTTCTTTCTTTTTGTTTTCCAACCTTCTTGTTCCAGATCATTCTTTTTTCTTTCTTCTTTGGTTTCTTCCTCCTCTTCCTCAAGTTCCGTAAATAGAAAAGAAAGGAGAGGGCAGAGGAGAGCACCACCGAGCAATGGAGAGAAGAAGAGGAAGGCTACTCTTGCTTCAAATCTTCTCTTCCTATCGTTTTGTTCCTTAGAGCATCATTGGTGGAAGTGAAGAAGAGAGGAGATCGCATGGGTGGGAGGAAAGGAAGTCAGTGCCACACGAGAGAGAGGGAAAATACGAATAAGGGATTGGTGGTGGTAGGGAAATTAAGAGAGAAAAAAAAAGAGCCTTTTATTCTCTGCTCTTGGTTGCCCTAAGTCAAATGGATCTTGTGTTTGCCATATGGCATGACACCTCACCACACCCTATCACATCACTGCTTATGTGGCATAGTTCCACATCTTCATTTAATTTCTATTAATTTTACTCCACCTCTTTCATAATGATTTCATTAAATCATTACTTAACTTTGTCTCTCTCAAACCTCATTCGGTAATCTTGTAATTAAATTAACACTTAATTTAATCACCTTATATTCCACCACCCAGTTAATTATTTTCTTAATCTCACTCCATTAATCTATCTTCAATGGAATTAACAAGGTAATTCAAATCACTCTTAACCTCTCTTAATCAATTAATGACCCTCTAAGTTCACTCTAAAGAGGGGATTTCATTTATCCATTGCGTTACGATTTTGGGGTGTTACATAGATGGTTTTTGAGGAGCTTGAAGAGGTGGTAATTTTACAGGCCTTAACTCAAGTACGGTCTTGTAATGCCCTATCCCGCCACGAACGCGTTACCACCAAAGTAACTGACAAGTTTCGCTCTATTATACCCAAATACGTGTTTCCATGTCCCCATAGGGGCTTGTTTGCCTAGAATGATCTTTGGCTAGCCCCTGTCGGGTCTGACTAAGGGTTCCTGATAACCCTTTAAAGGTGGTTTCTGCTACCAATATTGCTTCGACAACTTCCTTAAAAGTCTACAGACGGTGGGTGGCCATTTGATGGAAAAGATACAGGTTGAGTCCTTGCTCAAACCTTCTAGTTTTGATGTTGTCACTCTTCACCAGATCCATGATAAAATGAGTCAATTCGGTGAATTTGGCCACATATTGGGCCATTGTTCCTGGTGTTGTGTCAAGTTGGCAGTCCTACAATTTTTGTCGACCAAACACCCAATTTAGTACTCTCCAAACCACATGAAAAATAAAATCGTACAACCATGCATAGATAGGACTTCAGGTCCGAGCACACATGCAAACATATATCATAAACACTCATGGGACTTGCGACTCTAAGGTACTCAGTTGTTATTTGAGGAATTGATCCTAAGCTCTAATACCAAACTTTCATGCGCCAAACCCTGAACACGTGACTACCATTTTTTTTTTTAGACTTCTACCTATCACACACTAGGCTAACACGTGTCAGATACACACGTGTTACCAACTCCCATGAATGCCTAACCTCTTGACCTCAAGGACCCTACTGAAATGTTGGCCAAGTCTCCCCTAAATGGGATATTTCGACCAGATACAAATCCATAACAACATTCTCATTTAACTATGTTACCCATGATATTATCGTATTGATCTAACCATACTCAAATTCTCTATGTAGAACATAGGCTCGTATAGTTAAGCATAAAGTCTATACATTTAGAAGGTAATCTGTAAATAGTAACAACAAGTTTTACACATGGTTAGCAGTACCATACATCCATTTCAATCAATTCTACCAAATTCAAAATATCAAATTAGGATCTTTGGAGTCGTCCTTATCCTCGTCCATGGGGTCCATGGGGTCCACAGGGTTTCAAGTTGGTATCGTGCATCTGTGAGGGGTTAGCACATGGATGGGCAATAAAAGCATTATAATGAAAATATGCATCACTTAATCAAACATATAATGAACACTATAATGGAAATCCCCAACCCACCTTTAATATTATTGTTACAAAAAAAATCCGCATTGGGCACCCTTTTTATTACGCCACACAGAGGTGTCCTTTTTATTTTGTCACATAGAGGTACCCTTTTAATTTCGCCACACAAATGTACGTTTTTTGTTACACCACAAAGATGTACTCTTTTTATGACACCACATAGAGGTACCCTTTATGGAACCATAAGGGTTCTCTCCCACGTAGTTCTCAACATCTATACTCCTATCCACAACAGTTTAGTATGCATACACCCATAGACACATTCACACCATATTGGAGTGCACTATATCATGTAAAACAATTGTTATAATAACCAGATCTTTAATTAGAAAAATGATAATTTTTTAAAATCATTAATTCGGATTTGTGGCCGGTTAACATAATAGAGTGCAGAGAGAGCTTCCCAAAAAGGTTCAATATGACCCAATCGAAGCTCGTTTCCTTAGTGGTACAGCCCGACAAAGTTCAGAGGGCATTTTGGACATTACACAATGTCTTTTGTTTTATTTAAAAATCATGAATAGTGTCTTTAAAATTATCAGAGGGCATGAGACTACTCTGTTAACATATTTGGACATTGAAAATTTCACAAACTCTATGTCTTTGGGAACTCTACTCAGCGGTATTTCTAGTGTTTTCAGACATTTATCCGAAATATGATTTTTAGACTAGCTTTATCTAAAAGCCTTGATTTAACAAACACCTCGTGTTCCAAATTACAAACTTGAATCACAATCAATCTGTGTTTCAATAAAACTTTTGGTATTTTTAGAATATTGACTTAATATTTTAAAACACCGAAAAGTAGATTTCAAAGTTCGAGAAACTTAGACTATTTATTTTTTATAAAACGTGAATTTTGTAAAATTAGAGATTTTTAAAGTATTTAAATAAAAATTCAATTTTACCAGCCTTGCAAAACCTCGCGTTCACAACGCGACTACAGTGTCAGATTTTATCGAATAGTTTTCTAAACTATTCCAATTGAAAGTTTTTAAAGTTGCAATAAAAAATGATTTTTTATTATTGTAAAAGGAAAACAGAAGAAGAAAAGAGAAACTTTCCTTTTGCAGATCGACCCTCTGTTCTACCGACAACCACTAACACCATTTAAGGGTCAGGGTGCTTCAAGAGTTAAAATCTGGTAGCTATAAATAGGGGGTATGGCTTAAGAAAAAAAATCATAACGACAAGTGTTTGCTCTTGAGCTTCACTTTCGAATTTTTTTTGAGAAAAATCAGTAAGTATTTATATTGGTTTAATATTTTTATATTGTATACATTGCTTATAGGAATCTCCAGTTAAAATTTCGTTGAAAAATACCTTATGGTTTGTTCTAGAAAAATCATGCAATAAAATGCCCGAAAAATAGAAAATTTCTCAAACTGTTAGAAAATCAGTCGATATGTTGAATTTTTGTGGAAAAAATGGATACCCAAAATCAACTGGTTAGAGTGGTTAGTTGGAGGTATGCAAAGTTCAATCGGTTGACCAGCAGAGTTTGACCAGTTGAATAGGCTAACCATTTTTTTTTTGGCATTTATGAATAATGCGAGGGGCATTTTCGTAATTTTTGTGAATAGTGCGAGGGGCATTTTCGTAATTTTTGTGAATAATGCCTAGGAAAAAAATTTCAAAAATGAAAAATATTTTTTTTTTACTTGAAAATTCATACTTTTGACCACTTATGTATTTTTGGACAATCTTGAGTCCAGTGGCAAAAATGTAATTTTTACATTTTTTTGCAAAAAGTTTGAAAATGATTCGTTTTGATGTATTGACCTCTTATGTGTCCTTTTCACAGCTTTTTAATGTTAGTATACCATGTATTTATATTATATTAATGTTTTACAGTTCAAACCGAAAACACTCGGCAGCTAGAAGATGAGGAGATTCAATCACATTGTGTTATTAAAATGCATTCATTTGCATTTAAATTCTGAAAATTCTACACCATTAGTCCTACGGTATTGAATGGATATCCGTAGTCATTACAGACGGAAAGAATGTGAACGGACTAGAATGCGATACTAACACTGTTCACACGTAATGGGATGAATGATTATTTCTACATATGAAACGTGAACGATAGAGTAATCGAGATGTCGAGGTCTAGCATTTCTAAAACAAAAAACGGAAACCACTTATTCCTAGAGGTTGACTGGTTATCAGTTGGAGATCTTGAAATAGATCAAATTCCAATCGTGATTTCGATTGGAATACACGTATGTGTGAATTTAACAAAGTGTTACAGGAAATACGCATTTACACGGTAAATGGTAAGTAGATGGTAGACGTACCCAACCCGACAGTACGATAACTGATAGGACTTGTGTACACTGCTTTTAATTACAGTCGATATAAACTGTGTTTATTTCCAGCATAGTATTGTTAAATACCAATTGCTGATATATGTATGATTGCATGTGGGAGGGCTTAGGAATACATGTTAGCTAAGTGAGAATTTATTATCATCATATGAGAGATATTTATGTAGGTTGAAGAGGAATTTAATCTATAATTGATGTATATTTGACTGGTGTACTGTGTATATCAAATTACCTCACTGTTGTATGAAGTAACTAGCTCGTGGAGGGCACTGGTACGATGTGTATATACGTACTCTGTGAAGCACTGAGAATGAATTTGTCGGTGGTGTAGTCACGTATCTTCGCGGCTGAGTGTCGTAGATGTAGATTGACAGGGTTATCATTTTGAGGAAAGAAAGACATGTATTAACTATGTAAGATGATATTCTCATAGAAAAGTACACGATTTCTGAGTGTTTAAAACTGTTGTATGATAACATGTTTAAAATAGATGATATACTGCAATATCTGTTGTTTTCTCTTCGCTGGACTAGTAGATCTCACATCCCTTACGTTTCAGGAAACCCGAATGAAGAAGGACAAGAGGATCTTATGCTAAAGTAGGGGTGGAGGCCCTATCCGTTCATTTATTTCTCCATTGTTGGGAACTTACGTGAACAATATGATGTAATAAACCCTTTAATGTGACCGTTTTTAGGCACAATAGATATGTAATAGAGCTACTGCGTTTCTTATAATATCTCTGATGAGTATGTGAATAGGTATGTGTTCTAAATATGGTGAATGTTACGTAGAATATGTGTGACATTCTCTACTTAGACTTTATATTGGAGATTAAAGTTAAAGGCTACATGTTGGTTAGTAGTGTGTCCAAATATTATGGCGACTGGTGTGTTCTGCCGAGGTTTTGGGTTTTAAGTGGGACCATTGTGACCCTTCCATCTGCCTGGGAACTCTATCGGCCCGGTTATGGTTGGATCCGAGACTGCCAAATGCAATGTCCAAACTTTTGATCATGCACCATATTAAGTCCATGATGAGTTATAAATTCCGCAATTGATAGAGATTCAATGTTAGAAAAAAAAAAAAAAATATTCACATCTTAAGAGGCCTTGAGGGGCGGGGTGTGACAATTGTCACAACATATATATTAAGGTTGGACATACTATGCTCATGGCACACATCCATATTATCCTAATGTAACACATTCCAAAGTTCTCATACAATTCAATAGCACATAGTTGCAAATAGATCATCAAATCTCAAGATGGATGCATATAAGTCTACCCTATTCCTATCTTTCCTTCAAACGCATATGTTATTCCCAATCCATAACATAAAATGCTCCTATGTCATCCTACATATCACATCTCTCATCATATCTATTAGTTCACCAATTTCATCTACATTCCATCTCATTTAGACATAAATGCAAACATGTCACATGCAAGTGTGTGGAAAGGACCCTCACCTACTATGCTGGTTGTGCGTTTATCTCCTATGGAAGGACGGTCACCCGCTTCGGTAGGACTGGGAGTTGGTTACACACAACACAAATAAGTATTTAATTATAGCAAAGAGTGGTTTAAATCAAACACACATTTGAAAGCTCCAAATTATAATATCTTTCTAGCTCCCAAATCACCCAACAAGGGGAAGAATCCATCATCTTTCCATGAGGAAAAGCTCCCACCATTGCCCACAAATTCCCTTTTTTCCTTTTTGCCCCAAACCTCCATTTGAGATCAACCCCACCCCATGCATTAGGTTTTTCATTCCCTCCCTTCAGAAATTTCCACTCTCGAAAGGATCAAACACCCATTCTCCATCACCAATTCGTCTCTTAACACCAAAATAGAGTTTTACCCCACTATCATAGCCATTCAGATGAATTTCAAGCGGAAAAGGGGAAGGTCATTACGTTGAATCAGGATTTCTCGGGTGATGAGGAGTTTGGAGACGTCCTAAACCCAAGCAAGGCACATGCACAAGCCAGATCGAAGGCTAAAAGGGTGGAGGAGGGCTAGGAAGGTCTGCTGGCACCATTGGGGTCTGCTCTAGGTGGTTTGGATTCAGTATGAATGGGAAAATCCGCTGAATTGTTGTTTAAATACCCAACTAAGTTATGACATCGGTCGGACCAGCACCTACTGTCGGTTGGACTAACAGTACTTGGGTTACTATCCCAAACGTTGCTTTATGTCGGTTCGACCAACACTTACTGTTGGTTGGACCGACAGAAGCTCTTATAAACTACTATCAACACTCTAGTATCTAAATGTTCGACCGAAAATTCCTGTCGGTCAGACCGACAGAGGCTCTGGTAATTTGTCAAATTCTTCTATTCTCAGAAGGTCGGACCGACGGCTCCAGACTCACTTCCCTTAAGTCATTTTCACCCTGCACAGTCCAATCCAGGTTTCTGCATGTCCAAATTTGGCTTGAATGGGGCCCACATATGGCAGCAAGGTTAATTACCCGTATAAACTCAGTAAATTTTTTTAAGATTATTCTAATTAAGGGTTGAATCACTAAAGTTTAGAATTAATGGAGTACTTGAAATTAGGCATGAATCTGAACAACAATAACAATGTTTGATTCGTCTTAGTGTACAATCATTTAGAATGGGCCATGTTTTAAATATCATGATTATTTCAAGTTAATTTTTTTTTATAATTAGATGATAACTGAAAAGCCATCCTAAGATACAAATTTTCTTAACTCATCCAGTCCAACGGTGGATGTCACTCCAGTTCAGATAAAAAATCAATTTCTATTTTTATAAAAATGGTGCCCCAAAAATAGATTCCATATGAGATGGATACATGGGAGCCTCCCTCACAAGGTAGATTCTCAAGGCCCAAGTCAATGGATGATATCCTCTTATGCATTGAAATTTGATAAATTATTGTTAGTATATTAAGTAGATAAGGATATAATCATATAAGATATACTGGCACCAGATCCTCCGTATCTATGCTTAGTTGCCATGAACCAAATCAAATCGAGGTAGCTGTTGCACCCCATAATTTGTGGAACATTTTTTATTTGGGCTAAGATGCCAAAATCTCCATTTTTGTTCTCTATTCCCTCTTATTCTTCGTCTTCCTGTCAAGTATGCACGTGAACTAGTTAAAATGTCCAAGAGTAAAACTTAAGTTGGGTTTTAATTCCATCTGCATAATGCAATATAAGAAATCAATTGAGTTGGACTTTTTTTTTTTTTTTTTTAAATTTACGTGTGGGAAACCGCGGGATACCTAGTGTATATCAATTATACAATTGAGTTGGATTTTATGTATTTAAAATTAGAATTAAGTTGGGTTGAACAAATAAAACTCAAATTAAATTTAAATCGAGTCAAGTCATGATTTCTTAAAATATACCGGATCCAATTTGAATGGACTCGACCAACTCACTCAAAATTTTAATATAGTACTCTAGTTGAGTTGGATTAGCACTCAAGTTGAGTCGAATTAACAATTTTGGTCGGATTGAGTTCTTCAGATCAACAATACAACTTGAATTCAATAATTTTTTATATAAGTTGAGTTGAATTTATTAAAATCCTGAATTTCACCTATAAAATGCCTACAATTCATTTTCTCGAGGCATGTCAACTCAAGCTTGAAGGCATTAAAAGGAGGGAAAAAAAATCAAATCTTAAACTAGTAAGAACTAAAACACGTTTCTGGCCTACTTAATGAGGGCCCACCATGGCTTTTTAGCCATGAAAATGACATGATGGGCCCATGAAACAGTCATGGTGGGCCCTCATATTAAGGGTCCAGATGCACACATGTTTTATGGTCGGAACTCGGAACTCCGGAGCAGGGGTCAAAAATTCAGCCGATACTGTGCATATCGGCCGATATGTATTGGATTTTCGAACGCCGATATATCTCGGCCGATACGTATAGTATCGGCCGTACAAAAAAAAAAGGGCCAAGATGACCGAATATCTAGCCGATAATTCGGCCATGATATTGGCCGAATTTTAAAAATTCGGTCTTTTTGTTCCGTTTTTTTTAAAGAAGCCCTTTTTTTTTAGAAGTATCGGCCGAGATGACCAATATATAGGTCTAAATCTCGGCCGAATCTAGGCTGAAACTCCCGTTTTTTAATGAAAAAAATAGTGAAATTATGTTCAAAAAAGAAAATATGGAGAAGAGATTGAAGAAAAAAAAAATCGCTACACATTTCACAGCTTTCCTTTCTCTTCTTTTTCTTCTTCGTTGATGGGAAAAATACAGAGAGCGGCGGCGGCGGCGGCTAGGGTTCAACAGAGAGAGTGAAAGAGAAGAAGGGTATTAAAATATGAGCATTAGGGTTTCTAAGTAAAAACCCATCTTTATGAAAAGGAACTCATGTGAGCTTCCTAAAGAGCTCATGTGGAAGCTCATGTGTCTACTCTAATATTTTATCAAAAAGTTACTTTTAATGTGAAAGTAATATTTTTTTTATTTTAAATACAATATTTACTTATAATGAAAGTAAAAAGTATAATTTTTTCCTTTATTTAAATGGAATTTGTTATAATTAAAAATGTATGACATTTGTGTGGTTATCAATTCAAGTGATTAGGACCCCATTAGTTTCATTTTCTAATATTTTTTCTACATTATTATGTAATTTTCAATTATTTTATTATTATTTTTTTATTTCTATAATTTATAACTTAAAATAACACTCATTGACTAAGAAAATAAATTATGAAATTATTTCTACAAATTTTCCTTATTTATCTGCTTTTCCTTATAATTTTCACCAATTTTATTACTAATTATATAATTTCCCGATATGATAACTTCAAAAATATATTAGAAGATGTAAATGCCCGATATTTTATGAAAAATTACATATTCAATAAGTCCATAATTATCTGCATTTACTGTAAATTTTTTGGATTTAAAAAAAAAAAGGCAGGAGAGAGAAAAAGTGCGGCCGATATGTCGGCTCGGCCGATTTTTCTATCCCTGCTCCGGAGGCAATTCGGCCAGTGCTCCACACACAATCCATTAAATCTTTAAGGGAAATATTTATTCGGTGATGATATTTCTAAACTTTAAATGTTAAATTCTGAACCCTTTGTTACATTTAACAATCAAATAAAGAAAAAAGAAAAAAAAAACTCTATCAAAATTTTCACTAATGAGATTTGATATTGAGATGTTTTTAAATAAATTTTGAGTTCGTCATAGGTAAAGATGGCGATAAAAGTAAGAATATCTATGAAGATTTTTCACTTTCAACTCATCATCTAATTCTTTAATTGTGAATTTTTAAAATGTAATGAGTTAAATTGATCGAAACTTTATACTCGGTCACGAATTCATGGTACCATTCTTTAAAGCGTTTGTGATTTATTTGATGAAATGTTCTTTACAAAATCATTTAAAAAAAATCTTGTTAACTTAGTTCAAATAAAAATAGATGTAAACTCTCAGCGCATATAGCATCTCTTAATTTTAGATTTCAAATTTGAATTATTACGCTTACCCAGAAAAGAAAATTGAATTCTATTAGATTTAGGGTATCAGCAAATTTGGGTAATTGCGTACAAAGTTCGTTCCCGTCTCATGCTGGCCAATGTTATGATATATTGACCTCATACAGACATGTATTCGCCTGTATCATCAAATATAATAATATACGATGGAAAGGTGTAGTGCATCAGATACACACAATATTGATATTGGATTTTAAAAATCTAATATTTTAAAGTATGAGTGTGAATCATAATTTATTAATTATAGAAAGATTTTGGTCTCATGGGATGAACCATTTTTTTAATGAAAAGGCCTCATGTGTTTCCTGTTCTTTCTCATGAGAGAGATATTGGTAGGGTTGAAATCGGATCAGGTTGGATTTTAAGAAATCTGATTCGACCCGAGTCAATATTTATGGAATTCAATCTGAGCCGAGCTATTGATTTGAAATTCTCAATCTAACCCGATCCGAATTCTAACTCGAATTCTGACCCGACTCAAATTCTGAACTCATTTTAACCTAATTTTAACCGAGTTGGGTCATCTCAGGTCGAGTTAAATTGAGAATTTCTCAACCTGACCCGACCCGAATTTCACTCCTAGATATTGGTGACATTAAATGTCTTCAATCTAAGACATGTCAATACCATTTGTGAATCACCGGATTATACGGCCAACTTCAATGATGCCCAAGGCCTTATCCTCTCAATGGTGGAATCCTTACCCTGCAATTTGTGGCAAGTAAATAGAGTGTTAAAAATTAGAATGATATATGGCTAAGGTCATCCAATTTCTGAGAAGTACGTTCAATTCAATTTAGTTAGTGAATAATTTGCTTTTTACTTTTATTTTATTAAAAATTTAAAAGCCTCTACCTTTTAAATTTATTTGAAAAAAAAACTTGTAAATTTTTCATAACTCTTAGCACTCTATAATGCTATTTTGAGACGGTAAGATTTTCAACCTATCATATTAGAAAAAAAATGCTATCAGAATAAAATTTCACAATTCGGCAATTGTCAGAAAATCTTAACCGGAAAGAAATATTGTTCATCGGCCAGTGTCAAATTTTTTTTGGTAACTATTAGAAGATGTTATCAAATTTTGATGTACAATTATACTAGTATTCCAAAAGGCAAATGATAGTCATTCCATATTTTTTTATAGGGGTGAAACTTGGGTCGGGTTTTGACCCGACCCACATGACCCGATCTCGAGAAATCATACGGGTCATTCATGCGAATTGGGTCAGCGGGTAGGGTTGGGTTGAAAAGACAAAAATTCACATGGAATTCGAATTGGGTCAGATTGAGGATTTTACAAGTTAACCCAATCCAACCCAACCCAACCCGATTCAACTCGACTAAATTAAGTTAAAATGAGTTCAAAATGCAGGTCGGATCAGAATTCAGGTTGAGTGGGGTTAGAATTCAAGTCAAGTCAGATCGGATCAAGAATTTTGGATCAGTAGTTCGAGTTGAGTCGGATCAAATTCTATAAATATCAATCCAATCTGATCCAACCCGATTTTTGCCCTATTTTTTTTTATTAGTACGGACACCTCCTCTTGAAAGGATAAAACTCCCCATTATAGACTTTCTTTCCCAATTACTTTCGCCATCCACACTCTTAGAGCGGCTCTGCCATTTCAAACTTTTCTTTCTTTTTTTCCTTTTAAAATAATGGAGGCGTTACTATTGATTTTCTTTTGCCAAAACTTAAGGGCCTTTTTTAAATTATGAAAAGCATAGGAGCTTTTTAAAAAGATGGGTCCTTTTTAACAAATTCCCTTACTTTTGTTCCTACTAAAACTCCCCCATTTTTTATGGTTGAATTTTTTTTTATGTTTAGAAAGGCTATAAAGAAATATTATACAAAGAGGGTATAAAGGCTACATAATCTGTGAATAATTTTCTTCATCATTACATCGATAGCTAGGTTTTGAGAGTCATTCATGATTGTCATGAATTTATAGTGAGGATAATAACAATTTGTCAATAGATTAGTTGATTCTATGGATCATACAAAACAAATTAACATGTATCTAACTACAAAATCAATTTCATTCATTTAGTCATGAAACTCAAACTATAGAATATCATTTGACTGATCATGTTAGTCATTTGAAAGAAGCTTTGTTTGGGTTTGCTCAATTCTTTTAACAAATGAGTTAAGTTAATTCAACTTCTTTACAGTGATACAGGCTAAGTCTTTAGAAATTGAATTCTTAGTTTGCAACATGACTTATAAAAATTTTAGACGAGTCAATATCTAGATCTAGGATAAATCCGGGTCAAATTGAGAAAATCCAACTTCAAAATTAACCCAAAATTTGTAGATGAAATCCTCAGATTTTACACAATTCAAAAATCTTCAAAATAAATGTCACTCCTGAGCAAATTGAAACTCGAATGGGCAAAATCAAGAATTGATTCTCTTAACATAGAATTAATCTAGTGCACAAATCTCACTTGGTATTAACTTCAAATTGAAATTGAAACACACAATGCAAGCAATTTATGACAACAAATAAATGCAAAATTAAAACTAGAACATAAATCAAAAGATTAGAACTTAGGGAGAGAGAAACATTGAACTTAAATTGCTGAGGGATGAGTACAATGGTCCACCAGAGGCCATATTTATAGTGTTTGGAAAGGAATAAAAGAATTATAAAATTTCAAAGATTGTGGGGGTCGCCCACCTCCTTTCCCAATACATTCTATGTTGAAAGAAGAAAAAAGAAATCAATCTCCTATGAACAAGTGCCTTTATTACATCATTATAGAAATAAAATAATAAAAAACCAAAAATTATCACTCGGTAGGTGCCCTCAAGCCTTTCTAAAGAGAGGGTTACTTGATATTTTAATTGCCAACAAGCTGGGGCAAGCGTATCTTATCTTCTAATCCCGTTACTCTCCTTTGCTCCAAGAAAATGAACTATACCCTTGAGGCCCCAAACATGTCAAATCAGGCCCTGACTCATGTCTCCTATCATATGGGCTCTTTATCTCACCCAGCATTATAAGAATCGCAGTAGGGTTCGACCGCGCCCATCACATGGTCCAATTCAACGAAAAAACCTCTCGAAAAGATAAATCGTATAAAACTGTTTCGACCCGTGATCCAACTCAGTTATTTGAATCAGACCGTGACTCGTGATCGACTGTTGGAAAAGGAGAAAAGGGGAAAAATTGAGGAGAAAGAAGAAGTTGCCTACCCGGCGCTGCCACCGTCACTTGGGCTGTGTTTGGATGAGGGCTAAATTTTAGAGGGGTTTACCCCGAGCTAAGGTTCAAATATCGGCCGATACATATCGTATCGGCTGATATATATATCGGTTTTTTTAAACTGAGTAATATCGGCCGATACGATATGTATCGGCAGTACATACCGAATATCGGCCGATATGGCCGATATTCGGTCCGAAATATCGGTCACGATATCGGCCGATATTCATAAATATCAGTATTTAATTTATTTATTTTTTTAAAACACCGATACGGTTTTTCGCGGTTTCCGGCGGTTCAGGGTTTACGGTTCTCATGGGTGCTCACGGTTTTTTGCGGTTTTTTGCGATTCGTCACGGTTTTTTGCGGTTTTTTCACGGTTCCGATATCAGAGGAGAGAGAAAATGCCAATATCGCTATGAGAGATAAAATTATCGGCCGATATATCGTCCGTATCACATATTGGCCGACCCGATTTTTGAACCCCTGACCCCCGAGTAGGAGTCACCCTTGAGTAGGGGTGACCCTTGAACTGGGATTACCCTTTATCTTATTTGGTAATTACAGTGGTAAAGTAAAAGCTTTCTATAAGGGTAAAAATCTTATTAGGTAACTAAAAGTAAGGATAACCTGATATATTAATATTTTTTGAATTTTTATATAAAACATAATTTGTAAATAATATTAATTCTAATAATATAACTTATAATAATATTATCTATTTTTTATAAGTTATTTTTCATAATTATAATTTAAAATGAACACTTGCATTCTAACACTAAAAAAATAAATAAAGAATTTTTTTGATATTATTATATTAAATTCCAATGAATGAATAAAAAATATCAACATATCTCTTCATAAAAAATTATAATATTATATGAATTTAATAAAAATATTAATTCTCATAAAATTGTTAATATGTTAGGTTACCCCTGCTTACAGTTACCCCTACTTAAGGGTAACCTCGAGTAACCCCTGCAAAATTTACCTCTCATCCAAATACATCACGTTGAAAATATTGACAAATTTTTAAAATAAACATTCAATAAAATAAATTTTTAATTACCCCAAAAGAGATTACCATGAACCTCAAACTCTTT
Organism: Chimonanthus praecox; assembly: GCA_022113865.1. Taxonomy (NCBI): domain Eukaryota; kingdom Viridiplantae; phylum Streptophyta; class Magnoliopsida; order Laurales; family Calycanthaceae; genus Chimonanthus; species Chimonanthus praecox. The sequence goes on from CM039093.1 coordinate 44,244,383, forward strand.
TGGAGTTTCGAGACTTTTTCGAAATTGGACAAATCACTCCTTAAAAATAGGACATTTTGACAATTATGTTTCATAAAATTTTATTTTTATTTTTTATATTATATGAATTAAATAAAAATTATTAATTCTTATAAAATTGTTATGTCAGATTACCCCTGCTTACAGTTACCCCTACTCAAGGGTAACCCTGGGTAACCCCCGTAAAATTTACCCCTCATCCAAATGCATTATGTTGAAAATATTTACACATTTTTAAAATAAACTTTCAAGAGAATAAATTGTTAATTACTCCGAAAGAGATTATGATGAACCTCAAGCTCTTTCGGAGTTTTGAGACCTTATCGAAATTTCGATAGAATCACCCCTTCAAAATAGTATATTTTGACAATTATGTTTCATAAAATTTTCTTTTTATTATTTATACTAAATAGATTTAATAAAAAATATTAATTCTCATAAAATTGTTAATATGTCAGTTTACCCCTACTTACAGTTACCCCTACTCAAGGGTAACCCCGATAAAATTTACCCCTCATCCAAATGCATCATGTTGAAAATGTTGACACATTTTAAAATAAATTTCTAATTACTTGAAATATATTATTTTTTTAATTATATAATATATATTTTTTTGAATATTTTAATTTTATTATATTTAATTTATCAAGAGAGGAAGGCAAGGGGTATTGAGGGGTAGGGTATTGTGAATACCCCAACCTACTAAGGGATATTCAAAAATGAGATAAGAGGAGTTAATTTTTAAATTTTTACCCTCACTCCCTTGTTACCAAACGAGGGTAACAAGAGATAATGGGGGTTATTTCCTCTTACCTCCATCCAAACGCAGCCTTGTGTCTGTAGAGTGAAAGAACGAAAACAAAATGAAGGTGAAAACCGTAAAAGACTTTCTTGAGAGGATTATTTCGTCCTCTTGTGAGGAGAGGCCTATTTTGTCCTCTTGTGAGGAGAGGCTTATTTTGTCCTTTTGTGAGAACTTTGGAGCTTAGGCTTTTTATTTATAAAATTAATCTTTTCTATAAGTACTATTTCTAAACATGCATTTCTTGATAAATATCTTCATAAAAAAGTAAGTTAACATAGAAAAAGGTTTTTTTTATATATTTTTTAACTTAAAATTCATAAAAATATGTAAAATTAATAATGTAAAACATAATAAACTTTATTATTTCTTACTTCACCCTTCTTTGCATATTTATTCAAGTCAAAATTATTATCTATGATCATCCAAACTCAAATGATCTTTAATTTAACTTGTGATATGAGTGTGACAAAAAAATTAATTATTTTCTAAATATAGAGTTTTGGGTTGGTCCAAAAATTAAGTACGAATATTTTAATTAAATAATTTTTAAGAAATACATATTTCATTTCATTAAGGTATTTTTGTTGATTTATATTAAAAAAATTAATTTAAAATTTATTTCAATCATCAATTAAATTATAATTTTAATTTTAATATTATTTATAATATTTATATTAATGGCATAGAGTTTACCGAGTTTGACCACGGTTGAATTCGGTTGAACCTTATTTAACCCAACCTTCCTCTGAAACGGTTTGATAGACGGCTCAATTTTATAACATTGATTTCAACATTTTAAGTCCCTTTGGATTCTATAAAGGGCTTTGCTTCACACCATCAAATTTACCATGCATTTCTAGGGCAATTTGGACAATATCTATAACAACTTGACCCGATTTTTCAGGATTTTTGGAGAGATTTATGGATCTCTATGTTGTTTTTGGTGATTGATAGCAGTGGGGAGAGTATGGGTTCCGTGGTGGGCCCCAAGTTGCGTGATTTCAAACTCGGAGACTTGACGGACATTTTGGTAATTTTGACTTATTAAGTATTTTATCATGAAAATGTTTGGAAAATCACATATTTTAATTGTTTTTTATGAAAAAAATGTGTTTTCCTTATTTTCTGCAAAAAAAATGATTTTCGAGACTTTTTTTTACCTCGTTTCGCGATTGCCCATTTTTGGACCCGGTTTCACAACCTCCCATAGTTGTGAACCCAAACCCTAACCCTACCCCTATTTATTCTCTCTTTATCTTTTCCCCTCTCCTCTTATAACAATATTGGCAACCCTAGTGTCGTCGCCCACCCCAAAACCCTAATCCCTTAGACGTCTTTCTCTCTTTCTCTCTATCTCATGCCCCGACCCGAAGGGTGGGCTAGGAACGCGACTGATTTTTTTTTTGAAACTAAACTAATTCAAGCATTCTAATTGGGCCGGATCAACAGTTGGGCCCAGAGGTCACACATGATCCCAACATGTGGACTCAAACATATACCATAAGTTTGATACCAACAAAAACACAACAACGACACATAACATGATCACATAAATCCAACACTGAATTATCATTGAAAAACCACATCAGAGTAATTACAGAAGCATAGTAGTTTAATACATCACGTTAATACAGACTAAGTACCACACCCGGTACTTTACAAAAACAAATGGTTCCAAGAACCAAAAAGCAAAGATGAGGGTATTCCCCTCAGTGAGAATCCCAAAACACCGCCGCAGTTTATCCACCCTAAGCTTGAAATAGAGGGTTCTCCTCCTCGGGTTCATCTCCTGAAAGGTGAGTGGGGTGAGCTAACTAGCCCAGTGAAGGAAATATAACAATGCAGTTAAGTAAACAACATGTTAGCACAATAATCAACAGTTCCAATAATATCTCATGCTTGATAACAATTAAGCATAATATCATCATCAGTCCCATAAGTCATCATTTCTTTTCCATTACTGTTGTCATCCAACGTCACACCTACCGACTACACTGAGACCATTGTATTAAGTCCTGACACGGTCAAAATACATCCTTGCAAGTACATCTCCGGCTCTCCCATAGCCGATACTGACACCCTCAAGTCAGCAACTATCGACACCCGTGGTCCAGTAGACGTAAACCATCTCTCATATAGCCGATATTGGTTCAATAGTCAAGGTACATGGAAGCAGTCTTACACATTTCATATGATCAACATCATACCATTTACCAGCATCATAAACACTCTTACCATAGTGCGTCAAGTATAGGCACATGAGTGGGTTCATCAATTCTAAAACCACTCATTGCTCAATATCCATATCAAATAAACTTGTTTACATCAAGCTGCAAGGTTAACTTCCCTCACCGTATATGTGTGGTTTTGTTGTCTCTGTTCAACAAAGAGATAAGTACATAATCAATATACATAACATCAAATACATACACATAAGTAGTATTTCGAAATCCCACATTTTCCCAAAAATATCGAAGGTACATGGAATTGAGTCTCCTACTTGGTTTCTATCATTTTTAAACTATAATAATCCACAATATATAGAAATAAAAAGGTGCTCAGTCCAAAACTCATATTGTCTTCTGGGCATTGACCAGATTGATTTATTGACTTAGGTCTAGATTCTTAGGTCACTTCTCGGTTGTCTTCTGGATAGAACAAGATCTGACATTTTGAGTAAGGCATCGAGGTCACTCAGTTCCCGACAAATATAGCGTCGGCCTGAAAATGAGATCACTCAGTGCCCGACCAATAGAGTCGGCTTGAAAGTGAATACAATAGCATATACACTATAGTAATAAGAGAAGAGGGTTAGTACAATTTTAATTTAACAATGGGGTACTAACATCACATGCAATCAATAACAATCAAACAACAACATTTTACACTTAAAAAGGGGTCCCTCGAAACATGCCTCGGAACCAGGTATTGTGGCTTCGGGTCATCCGAACCACACCTAAACTAGTCACTGACCTCGGATCATGGGTCTGACTTCAGATCGTCCGAAGATCGGGTCTCGGATCTTCCGAAGTCCATCCGAACCAAAAAATAGAGAAAAACAAGTCTCAGTGAGTCTAGGTACCTCAGAACATCCGAAGTTAGGGCTCGGAACATCTGAGTGGGTTCGGTCCTTCCGAGCTCTGCTCGGATCGTCCGAGTGGATCATGATAGCCTCGGGCGCTTCTGGGCTTCGGGGTGAAGCTCGGAACGTCCGAGGGTTGCTCTCGGACCGTCCGAGAGTCGTCTTCGTCCATTGTCTGCAACAGCAGACAGTAACGACAGACACAGTGAAATGCGAATCCGGAAACAGTGGATTTCCCGGATTCGGTTTCCACACTTAGCCGGTCCGATCGACTCCTCTAGGAGTCCTCTTTCCATAGGGAATGGTTTGGAGCTTTGAAGCTCAGTAAGCCACTGGATTTTAACACTGAAAGCTCACGGGTACAAGAAACCCATGGTTTTTCGTTAAACTTTGAAATGGTTTTTCTTGCTCAAAACTAAACCAAAAGCGATTTTTTTTTATTCTAAACCACCTAGAATTTGAAAAGGAACACAGTGGTTACCTTCACTGGAGTTCATGGGCTAAGAAAATCTGGTCTTTGAAAAGCTTTCCTCTAAGTTATGGGTAACTAAAACACTGGAAAAACAGAGAGGGGAGGGATCGGCTTCACAGAGAATCGAGAGACTGAGGAGGAAGATAGAAAATTTGCTGGGAGTTGATCTGCTGCAGGGAGGGCCATTTTATAGAAAATCTGCCGGAAAAGCTGGCCGGATGGCCACTGCATGCGGCTGCATGCAGTTCCTGCTTATGTTCGAAACAGTACCCGTACTGTTTTGGCTGGTTGCAGATCAGCCCTTTTTGAGTTTCCATTTTGCAAATAAGTCCCCTATTTAGATAAAAACTGATTTTTAACTAAAAGCATGATTTTAAAAACTCAATAACTTAATCCAACCTTATAGATAAGTTGGATTTTAAAAAATTTAATCACCATAAAACTTTTGAGATTTAACTCTCAACTAAAACCATTGATTTAAATAAAAATCATAATTTAACACTATTTACTTAATTAAACAAATGTTAAATAAAATACTTTAGAAATCTCATTTTGGGGAGTCAAAGAATAACTAGAACATTCTTAAAATGGTCTAACACAAAATACTAGTTTTGAATTTTATCTTATTTCCAAAATCATTTAAAATAATTATTACTCTCTTTCGGGGTTTTGACGGGAGGTTTTAAATATCATTTTCTGAAAATAAATTTATTTTAAAATCAGAAATACAAATCCTTTATTAAGGAAAACATTATCATCCAATAATATTCACATAACAACATAATTTATAAAAATAATAACAAGAAGCGGTAAATTACCAAAATGCCCCTCCAACTGGACGAGCTAGATCAGTGAGCTCACGAGCTCGGATTGGGCCACACTTGGGCTTTCCTCAAAGCCCTAACCGTAATCTTCGAGATTAACCGGTTAAACAAGATTATTAAGCTAAACTATGCCTAATCTGGGTCAGGGTATTACACTCTATGCTCTTCTTCCTTTTTTTTTTTCTTCTCTTTTTTCCCCTCCTGCTTCCTTTTCTACAAACCGTAAGACCTGTAACCCCTATTATGTCTTCGTTTCTCTCTCTCTCTCTCTCCCTCTCTCTCTCTTTCTCTCTCAATCACTCATTCACCTTCAACCCCTCTCTAAACCCTGAGACCCCTACTGCAAATCTCTTCTCGTCAGACTGTCGGACCCTGCAATCGCCGAATCTTACCCTATTTCTTCACCTCTCTGTCGTAGCCCCAACCTTGGCTCTCCTTGAGCAGCCGCCTCTCTTTCCCTCTTTCATTTTCTCTCTCTCGATCCCTACCTTTCTTCTTTATCGCCGTTCAAGCTCTGGACGATTCTCCCCTATTATTCCTTCATTCTTTCTTCTTTTTCTTCTCCTTCTCTCCTTATCTCCCTCTCCTCTCTAATTCTACAACCTAGGCCTCTTTTCCAGGCTTAGTTCATGAGCCCATCTGTAACACCCCGGATTTTCAAGTTATGAATATTTATGGAAATTGTCCATATAATTTGTGAATTAATGGAGATAGACCTTAGATGGGTAAGGTGTTGGGTCAATTGCCCAATTAAGACCCAACGGATTATAGATAAGGTCCAATTGAAATAAATGGGTAAGATTTATTTAATTGGGTCAAGGTTGTCAATTGTGTCAAATGCCCAATTGGGACCCATTGGGTCATGGTTGACTTGGTTGACCACCAAGTGAGTTCAAGTTTAATTAAATTGGGGCTGAATTAAATTGAAAATGGAATCAAGGAAATAAATTGATTTTAAGTGAGTTAAATGAGTTGAATTAAAGATATGAGTTGAGTTAAAGAGATGAGTTGAATGGGAAGTTAATGGGACTTTTATCTTAAGTGAGTTAAGTGATTAGATAAAGAGTTTTTGGTTGTTACACAAAACATACCATGGATACACGTTGGGGACATGAGAGTTTCATCTCATGGGATGAAACTCCAAAGGAAGCATTACATGATGGAGGTGAAAGGTTGGTGTTGTTACACAAGGTTAACCAAGAGCACACATTGGGACATGGTGGGTTTCCATCTCATGATGGAAACCCAAGCGGCATAAGGTTGGGAGTTTCATCTCATGGGATGAAACCCCCAAAGAAAGTATTAATGAGGATGTGAAGGGTCATGGGAGTTACAAAAGGGCATCAACCAAAGGACACCACCCTTGGCCGACCACTCTCATTGAACAAAGACAAAACTTGGTTTTCATCTCACTCTCTCCCTCTCACTCAAGGCTGACCACTCTCAAAGACAAAGGAGAAGGGACTTAGAGTTTTCTATCTCAAGCTCCTCTCCCTCTCTCAAACCTACACTTTTTGGCCGAACCCTCTCCTTGGTTTTTCATCTCAAGACCTCTCAAGCTCACTCTTGGCCAAAGATCAAGGAGGAAGAAAGAAGAAAGACTAAGGAAGAAGAAGAGCAGATGAGTAAGAAGGAGTGAAAGAAACTAGAGGAGTCGCGGAATCGGTAAGTACTTGATAAGATTGCATAAGTAAGAAAAGATGGTCAAGGACATGGTTCGGCCATTGCATGGCCGAACCCTAATTTTTATTATGGCTAAGGACTTTATGCATGAACCATGTATGAAATGGTGGATGATCAAGGATCATGGTTTGGCCCTTGCATGGCCAAACCTAAGTTTATGTATGAGAACCATCAAAGGATCAAATCTTGGTTATATGATTTTCTAAGAGAAAGTGATGAACCAACATGACCGAACCCCATGGAAAGGTATTAAGGATTTTAAAAGGTTTTAAAATGGATGTATGTCAATGATTTGAAAGGGTTTTAAAGGAGGAAAATAATGGAGAATTGTTAATCATTTTAAATGGTCTAAAATGTTATAATGGTGAAAAACCTTGGACCATGGGTTCGGCCATACACCATGGCCAAACCCCATGGAGGTATATTGTTGATGTTTAAATGGTTTTAAGGATGAGAATGATGGATGGATGTTGGTAAATGTTAATGAGTGGTAAAGGATGAAAATCATGCAAATAGGTTAGTGATCTTAAATAAGTTTACTTGTTGTAAATGATAAGTTTGAAATGAGGAAATAAGGAAGAACCAATGACCATGGGTTCGGCCATGTTGTATGGCCGAACCCCATGGAGAAATTTTAAGGGATTTATTATGGATCTTTGGGTTTTAAATGATGAATCTAAATGAATGATTAAACCCCCCATGGAGGGACTTTGATTATAGATTTAATGTTGTAAATGATTTAAGAAAGGAGGATGAAAAATGACATCATGGGTTCAGCCATGATGTATGGCCGAACCCCATGAACCATTTAATGGGTCATTCATGGATCTATGCATAGTTAGATGAATGGATTATCAAGCTAAGGAAAAGAGGGAATGATCTTGGACCCATATTCATTTAAATGATAAGGGATTAAAAAGAGGACCAAAACCAAAAGGGTGAGGTTCGGCCATGTTGTATGGTCGAACCCCACTCATGGGTGATTGTGGACTTAAGCATATTTTAGCCCTAAGATATGGCCAAACCCCACTAGTGGATGGTGGATAGTGGACGGTGGACAGTGGACAGTGGGTAGTGGACAGCGGGTAACCTACTGATTTTATAAATGAAACATTTATATGAATGTTTTACTTGATTTTTGGGACTTAAGTCATATGTAATTAAACGAAGTAATTAGCTATGGTTAGAATGATGGCTAAGTTGGAATATGATTAAAATGATGGACCATGGGTTCGGCCATGGTGTATGGCCGAACCCCATCGAGAAGGTTTTGTGGACTTAAGTCTTATTAATGCTAAATGATTAACTCATGTATGATTGATTAAGGAATCAAAAGAGGGACTCAAAAACCAAGTGAGTGAGGTTCGGCCATGTTGTATGGCCGAACCCCACTAAGGCATGTTTGTGGACTTAAGTATGGTTGGAAATTAAATAGAACGTTGTTTTGATTTATTGATATGTTATAAGGTAACGAGACCTCACAAGCGGGTACGATCGGTGAACGGTTTTCGGATGAAAACGCAAGGACATATTAGTTGATCATTTGTAGGATTCCTACCTTATTGAAAACCATGGATATGTATATATGAGGATTTTAATTCATGTTTGATAAGTTATTTTGGTATCAAATAATATGTTTCAATTAGGGAATTTTAAATGCTATGATTTGTATTTTTACATAGCATGTTGCCATTTGCATCTCATGCATGGCATGAGAAGGATGAAATGTAACCGAAGATCCACACTCCGTCGGGGCATCCGTAAGGCATTTGTGAGGATACCTTGATGAGGAGTTTCCATCAAGAGGAAGACCTTGGTGTGCATTATCCACCAAGAGGTAACTAGAGTCCACGCTCCGTCGGGGCGTCCGTAAGGCATTCGTGAGGATACCTTGATGAAGAGTTTTCCATCAAGAGGAAGACCTTGATGAGGAGTTTTCCATCAAGAGGATACTCTGTGTTTGTGATATGGGTGATGGGTGGGACTCATGGCATATGACACCTATGGCATGGCATTGAATCAGCATGATTATAATCTCTATTATCATGCAATATTTTTGGTTTTTTTATCTGTATGATTGGATCTCTATTATCATATACTGTTTTGGATACGATGCTTTACAAGTACGGTATAATGTATTATATCTGGATTTTTATACTAACCCATGTGTTTGACCTTACTTGGAGTACCTACTGGGCACGTTGTCTAACGTCTTACTTCTACCCTAGTTGATGACACAGGAATTGAACGGAACGAGGAACGAGATCGGAGCCAAGCTTAGGAGCTTGGATGCTTTAGTTTCGTTTTATTTAAGTTACTCATGGACAATGTATTTTGAGTAGCTAGCATTCAGGATTGTAATAACGTAGATTATTTGCTATGATTTGGAATGTTAATTTTGGATATTTTAACGTATGATAATTATTACTGAGTGTTGGACATCCTTGCTATCTAAAACGGAATAGAATTGTTATTCTATTATTATTCTGCATCTATGATTTGTTCCGCATGTTTAACTTGAGTACGTGTGAACCATTTTAGTGGACTTGGTCCACGCACACGTATGGTTGGCCAGTTAAGGGTCGGGCTTTGGAAGCTTGGACTTAGCTCGTGTTGTGACGCTCCCGCTCTCTCTCACTCTTTTATTTAAAAGAAAAAATAGACTCTGATTTTCGGCGAGTGAAAAAGGGTGGGGCGTTACACCACCGACCCAAACCCATCTCCAGGCCCATTCGTCCAAGTCTAGCCCTCCAGATCCAGGTCCAGCAGACCGATCGAGATGAGCCCAGTTTCTCGGGCCCAGCTCAGTCCGGCCCAGGCCAGTTCAAAGCCCAACTTAGTCGAGCCCAACCCAACTCAATTTCAAGACCACCTTTCTACCCCACCCATTTAGCTGCCCGGCCCAGGCTCATTTCCGAGCCACAACCCAAGCCCATTTCTAGGCCCATTTTTGGCATGTTTTTGGGATTATTTTTGGAGTGCTTTTAGTCTGTTTCTGGATCGTTTTCTCTTTGTTTTTCAACCTGTTTTCTACCAGATTTACAGGATCGTCCCAATTTTGCAGACTCATCCCAGCTTCTCAGACCTCGAGCCCGTGCATCGCTTTTTTCAATCCTTCGACCTATTTTTATAGCTTGGATTTCGAAGATGTATACAGGTGAGGGAACTATCACATAGTTATAGCATACGCATTTCTGCATATATCTATTTAACTGTGCAGACACGGAGTAGACGGAATGGGCCCCTTTATACGTTGTCAGACACTCGACAAGGGAACCATTATGATAACTATGTGGCAAGGGACCTGCTCATGTGTACTCGTGTCGGGTAAATATGAAAGCATGATGCATGTATGTGATGATGTTTTGTATAATCATGCGTTATTATTTGGTGTGATTGGTTGATGACATATTGAGATACTAATATGCAAACATTTGATAGATAGTGGTATTTATTTGATTATGATATGATATGCTATGTTGATAACATACGTAGAGATAATTGTGCATGCATGTAGCTAGCATATATGGAATGCTGGTGGGGCATGGGTATTAGGCTACACAAAGAATTTAGAGACTCTCACTAGCTTGATGAGTAGTTATGGTTGGGAGGTTATGTTACCAGGTGGTGGGATGCGAGTGGATGTACTCCCTAGTATATCCTAGACTGTCAGGTCTACCCTTAGTGGGCTTTGGGCACGTCTATGAGAGAGGCGTGGTCTGGAATGTAGGGTGAGACGCCTGGGAGTCCCAAGAGGGACAAGTTGTGAGGTAGTCATGGAAACCTCATGGAAGCCTTTGGGTCGAGTGTTGGTTCGCCCAAGGCAGACTTAGAGGTCATTGCAAGTCTGGTACCATGCGATGGATGATGCATCTGATGTTGGCTAAGACAAATAAATTGTTGAAACCCAAATATTATGTGGAAGATCAATCATAACTTGAATAATAACTTTGATGTAGGCTAGATAAAACAAGAATACCCAACTTCAAACTATATTGAAAGCTTGAATTCTTAATCGGGCTTACGATAAACTCAGAGATATAAATAATATCCCAACGTGATTGACTTGTAGATAGAAAGGGCCTGAAAGACAATCTGGAAAAAAAAACAAGGTTGGGTGTTATTCAAAGCAACTCAATATGATCTTGAATTCCAACGAGCTACTAAAACTTGTGGTATAGGTGGTGTGCTTCAACACCTTCACACGTCAGTAAGACCTTGACAAACAACAACATACGTTGGTTGCTTTACCAGGTTGCAACTTAATGTCTAACTGAGGTACCAAGTGGGACTTGGGCCTGGGATGTCCCCAACACTCTGGCTGCCAATTAGGTGGTGCCAATCAACGCCAACACCTGTAACTGGGCTGGATTTCTCAGCAACGTACTGCAGCAATAACTCTGCAAGGAGACATACAGTTGCAGTGCTCAATTTCACAAACAACCCATTGTTGTTAAGGAAATAAACCAAACTTTTATTGATCCATAATATCTCTGTCTAATTTCGTTGATTACAATGCTTAAAAAAAAAAAACCACTGACTGGAAAAAAAAAAAGGGTGTCGACCCTCCTTTGAATACCCAAAATAACATACTTCTATTTGGAAACAACTTCCTAAATCTAAAACAAAGTAACTACTAATTACTAATGGTTTCTAATAAAAATAGAACACCCACTAACCGAACAAGGACCTCATCCTAATTTGACTAGGATTCCCCAATTCCACATGTACGTTCCTTGTTAGATTTCTGCCATACTTTTTGGCCTGTCATGCACAACTGGGCCTAAGTTGTGGGCTCGGCTTGTGTAGGTTTGCACAAGGATGGATTGCCATGGATCTTGGCAGCTTGTTGGGCCAAGGCATGGGCCTAATCTTGGACTTGGCTTGATATGAATTGGGCTTGGATCCACTTTCACAGATGCCCAAATCACATCCCTGGTGGCCAAGAGCGTTGAGTGTTTGTTCGCCCATGCGTTGACCAGAGGACGGGATGGCGGCTATGGATCCCGTGAGACCAGATGGGTTGAGTGTTTGTTCGCCTGTATGCAGTTAGCGGTGTTCACCAGTCAGGTGGGTTGAGTGGTTGTTCGCCCCCATGTTACCGAGGATATGGTTATTGTGGATGATCCCTGGCTGACCAAGTGGGTTGAATGTTGGTTCGTCCACACATCAGTCGAGAGATGGTACAGTTGAGGACAACTCACATTGGTGCGGTTGAGGACAACTCACATTGGTGTGGTTGAGGACAACTCTCATTGGTATGGTTAAGTATAACTCTCATTGGTGAGGTTGAGGACAACTCACATAGGTCTTATGAGTTAAGTGTGTGTTCACTCATGTGCGCGATGCGTTGACTATTTGTTTGCCCACGTGTACGTCAGGTATTGATTCACGACTCGTGGTACCATCTGTGGGGTGTGTGGACCTCTGTGGAGGTGGCCTTAGAGATATGGCGGTTGTAAGGTATGTCGAGTGTGAGCTGGATCATATGCATGGTGGGTTGTGTGTGTAAGCGGGACCATGCATGTAGACATCCTTAATAATTTGTTATAATGAATATGTTGTATATATATATATATATCTGTGTGTGTGTGTGTTCTCTCACTGGGTATGCAGAACTCATCCCCCTTGCCATTCAGGTGCTTTGAGGAGGCGGGACCCGGCGTGTCTCGAGATCAGGCTTAGGTGGTGGCAGTTACTTCTAGCTTAGCTTCTTCCCTTTTTTATTGTTTTGAGAGAACATTCCCTGTTTGATTCGGTTGTCACTTGATTTTATGGATAACTGTAACACTGCCATGTTAGTTTGATCTAGTGGCACTTCTCTCGTTTCCCATTATTGTAGTTGTTGTTGGAAAATAATGTTAGTGCCCCGCTTTGACCGAGTCACCTTGTTGTTACGTTGGAAGATTGAAGACAATGAATCAAGACTCAAGTGTGGTGAAGATTAAATCAAGAGCAATGCATTGGAAGATCAAGTGCAAAATTCAAGCATCACCAAATGTATGGCAATCACCAAAGGTAAATTATCCATAGATGACTTGAGGGTGAACCCATCATACCTAGAAAGACCTAAACTAGGCTTAGAGATGATATTGGTAAATCATAAGCAAGCCTAAGTAAGTTTTGACATCCAATAGAACCAATTCGACTCAACTTGGAAAACTGATGAGCTGTCAGGACGATCTATCGTGTCCGGCGATCTATATCCTTGGATAGGCCCTTCGTGGTCTTACAATCCATCGCCCGGACTAACAAAGGTTCTAGTTGGAAAAATGCTATCAAAATGGTTCACTCTTAGGCCGATACTATCGTGAGGTGTCAACCCATTGTGAGTGACAGGGCCTTCCCATTGTGGTCCACAATCTGTAGACTGGAATTTTCCGAGTTCTAGATAGGAAACACTCTGTAAAATTCAGTTGGCCTCAAGATGATACTATCATCAATTGGCGACCCATTGGCACTTGGGTTAGACGACCTACCGTCTGTCGCGACCCATCGTGGGTGACCATTATTGTACTGCTAGGGTGCATTTAATGTGTAACGGTCATATTGTTGGCAGACCAAACTTAAGGGTCACAATCCATCGCCATGCCATGACCTATCGTGGAGTATCCGTTGGGACTGCATTAAATGCATAATGGTCATATTGCAACGACAACTTTTGTGCCATGATCCATCGTGACCCACGGCCGATCCCTATATCAGTTCGGGATTTTTATGTTTGTCTATTTAAACTCCAAACTTTGATGAGTTTGGTTGGACACCTTAGGGCCTTCACATAGGAAAATTTATAAGGCATTCCCAGAGATCCCAACTCCTCTCCATGCATTTCACATAGGTGAATCATTTGAGAATCCAATCATCTTGATTGAGATTGAGAGAAAGAGAGAAAAGAAGTCTAGGATAGCATTGTCAATAACTTAAATCCAAGAAACCCTCTCATAAATTGTGATTGCTCATACTCAGCATATCTTCGTCATCGAACGACATCACATTGGGATGAAATCTTCAAGAACCATAACATCTACTATTAGTGCCCTGACTTGGCTGAATCCCTGTTTGTCAATTCCATGACTCGAGAAGAAGCACTTACTAAGAAGCTTGAAGACTCAAGATGATCAAGAAAGAAAATCATGCCCCACCAAGCTCAAAGCTCATCAGTATGGCAATCACAAAAACAGGTATATGGCCATAGATGACCTTAGGTGGAACCCACACCTGAGAGAGGACTATTCCTAAACTTAGATACATATGTTGGTTATGAACATAATAAAGCCTGGAGAGGAAGTTGAATAGTGAATTGGAAGTGAACTTGGAAATATGAATTATGTTCACTATCAGCTCAACCAGTCTATCTCACCGACCCCTTGGTGGAGACAGGATCGACCCATCGTGGTCATGGACTGGTCGGCCAGATTGACATAAGTTCTAGAATTTAGAATTGTTATTTTGGGTATGCCTCTGACCAAGAGTCTCGTATGCACCGACCCCTCAGTGATGAACTTAAACGACCCCTTGTGGTCGACAACTCATCTATAAAAGACTTGTGAGTTCTGGACTATGAACTCAAATGGGCTTTCGATAAAACAGACATCTCGGTATTTTAAAACCGATCGAGAGTAACATGACCGACCCCTCGATAAAAGGTGACAAGTCGTTCTGGGTAACAAGTTTCTAAACTAGAAACTACTGTCAGCATGTCTTTGCCCCAGACCGAGCCTCTCATATGGACCAACTTATCGGTGCCATAACTATCGACCCATTGGCAACACCGACATGTCGACCGAGAAATAATTATGTCGTTGGGAGTGCATTTAATGCGCAACAGTCGGGTAGTTGAACGGTAATAAATATGAACACCGACTCATTGGTTCCACCGACCTGTTGGTTCTGGACAATCAGAAACACCGTAGAGACTCCTTTATAAATATGAGTGTTTGGTGATCATTTTACTATCTTCCTTGAGCTAAAAAGAGTTATACACTCTAAAGAACGATCAACACTCTTGTGAGAAGAATCATAAACAACCAATCTATTGATTGTATTTGAAAGTGAGAAAGAGAAGAAGAAAGAATGATCATATTACTGATTGAGTTTGCAAGTGAGAAAGACATAAACTTGGAAAACTGAAACCAATTTCCTTGTCACCCTGAGATTGTGATTGGTCTACAACGGCTACAAAGAGGAGCGTTGACACTCAGTGGGTGGGATCTTCAAGAAACACATATCAGTAAGAGAGAGCTTTAAGGCAAGTGTTTCTTTGTTTTAATTTGTTTTTAAAACATTTTACCCGAAAGTGGATTAAGGAGGATTTGCTCTGGAACCAGTATAAAAAAGTCTATAGCATTGTCTCTGGCACAGTGGTGGGTAGAATTCCCAACCGATTGAGTGAAGTGGAATTCCTACTCTAATTGTGAGGGTGTAAGTCCCACATAGTGAATTTGGGGATAACTTACGGTTGAGTGAGTCATAACAGTAGATGTAGGTTGGCAAACCGAACCACTTTATATCTTGTGTCCTTCTCTCGGGTCAATAGTGTTGTTCTAGCTCCCAAGGGAACGTTCATCAATCAAGATAGCTTTCAAAAGGCAAGTGTTTCTTAGTATTTGGTTTAGTTTAAACATCATTGTGAAGTGGATTAGAGAAAGTTGCATGAACCACTATAAAAAATAGAGGGATAAGGAAGTAAAGTAGATTGGGGTACGTTGAACCTTTAAAAATCTTAGGCGAGTGGGTGAAATTCTCATTCAATCGAGTTAGGTGGAATTCCTACTCTATTCGTGAGGGCGTAATTTCCCACATAGTGTATTTGGGATAACCCAAGGTTGGGTAAGTCCAAAAGTGGATGCAGGAGGGATTTACTCCGAACCACTATAAATCTAGTATTGTGGGTGTTTCCCTTTTTGTTGTTGTGATTGCTCTAATATTTGTACACTCTCTTATCACATAACACTTGATTAATCTTGTTATTCCGCTGTATATTGTTTTGATTAATCAAGAAATTTGAAAAGACCGTTAAAATCAGAATTTCCCTATTCCCCCCTCCCCCCCGGCCCGCGCCACCCCCCCTCCTCTTCCTCCTCCCTAATAGGGTTAATCGTGTTCTAGCACACAAATGAACTTTCAATTGATATCAGAGCCTCGCGCTTTACATAAAGATCTAACCGTCCTAGTTGATCCATGCTAGAACATCAATCATGGATGCCCGAAAAATCTTCCATATTACTCTACTGTTTGTTTTATCTATATTGGTTTATTTAAAAACAAAAATAGAGAATATCTTGGCATCTTTTGATGAAAATGATTAGACCTCTATCCAAGATGATTTTATTGAAAATATTTGCAAATCTATGGATAGTTCAATGGAAGGCTCCACCTATCTAAACTAAATGGAGAATCAATCAACAGAGAGGTGTAAATTTAAATTGTTTCATTACTTCTATTGTCATTCACCTTTGTTGTTGCTTTACCTTTCACAATCCCTGCTTCTGGACTTCTCTTTCAACATCTTCAAGAGGCAAGGTATGAACACACACACTGACATTGTCACAAAATTGACAACACTTGAGGGACACAAATCCAATTGTGGCATTATTAGTGTTCATTACAATGGGTATCCCTTTTTAAATTATAGAGTTTGGATTGGAGAATTTTGAAGGAAATAATAATAATAAATTATATTTCTTATTGTTGATGTGCAAATTTTACATTTATAATCTCGCGAGTGCACGAACCATTTAAATAGAATAGCAATTGAGTGTGATGTAATGACCTGACCCGATATTTCGGGACCTTAGAGAGTTTTGTGGATATTCGAATTGTTTTTGGTGTTTTGCCTGCAGTGTAAAGTGTGTGGCTCCGCAGTGGGCCCCGATTTGCCCCACTTCGAGTTCGAGAACTCTAAGGGATATTTTGGTAATTTTGTAATTGATAGGCATATTGTCAAGAAAAACACTTGAAAATCACACGCTTTCTCCTTCGGGGTTCGACTTTCTTTTCGTTTTCGAGTTCTTGATTAATTTTAAAATGTGTTATTATTTAAATAACATAAATAAAAATTGTGGGTTTTGATTTTTCTTCTGAGTTTTCAAAAAGAAAAAAAAAATGTGAGTTTCAAACCCTAAAATCTTCCTTTTATCCCCCTTGCGCTGCACTGTAGTGTTTCCAGCTATAGTGCGCTGCTACTCCTCTTGCCTCTCTCGATCTCTCTCCTTCTTGACTTCCGCTTCTTCCTCTCCATTCTGCTTCTCTCACTCTTCTCCTACCTCCCTCCTTTTTCTTTCTTCTCAGCCGACCCGAGCCATCGTCGTACCCCTTTCTCTCGCACCTCTGCAGTGGTGTTTCTGCACGATTTCGCCCCTTCCCCTGCCTCCAGCTGTCGAGTCATCGCCTCTTCCGCCATCGCACCATTTCCAAGTTCCCTTTTTCCCTCTTTCTCCTCCTTCTCTCTCCGATTTCTCTGGTTTTTCTCTGATTTCTATATTTTTCTCATTTTCCTCCGATTTCTCCCATTTTCCTTGTTTTCATCGGGTTTCCCTCTCTTTTTCCCCCTTATTTTTAACTCAACTGACTGAGTTGCTTGGTCGGGTACCGAGTCAACTCAGTCGGGGCTTTTGAGTCAACTCAGCTTCAGTTTTGGTTGACCCAGTTGCCAGGCCCAGCTTGGCTCGGTCCAGTTTCGACCCCCCTTTGGCGGCCCAATAGATCGGCCCAATCAGGCCCTAACCTGATCCGGCCCAGCTAGTTCTGGTTTGGCCCACTTCCAGCAGGCCAACCTGTCCCATTTTAAGCCTGTTATAGGCCAAGCCCATTTTAAGCTCGGCCCAGTTTGGCCCGTTTTGGGCCCATCCCAACTTTAGAGCCTTTTTTCCAGTCCGGTCTCGTTTTAGCCTGTTTCACCTTAATTACTTATTTGTTTTTCCTTGTTTCAATAGATTGAGCTCCCTTCAACCATTAAACAGCTTGCTTGCTTCGGATTTTCGACTCCACACACTCTGTGAGGGGACTTATCACTGTTTTAGCATGCATTCGCATCTATTTAACCCTCAACCTTGGACATTGAGTGACTCGGCCCTTCGCTTATTAAGTCACTTGGTAAGGGAATTGTTGAATGAATCTGTGGCAAGGGATCCGTTTGGGTGCACTCATGTCAACTATATGTGATTAAATAGAAAATTTTGATCGGACGAATAGATATTGAACATGATGCTTGAAACTTATTGATAAAATGTGTATTTAGCTATAATATGTGAATGAATTTATGATGAGAATAAGACATGCGTTGGATGTCGAACATGACGTTAGGGACTTAATGATAACATGTTGTGCATTTAATTATAACATGTGAATGCATTTATGCTGAAAGCAAGATATGCATCTGGATTTTGAATGTGATGCTTGGGACTTGTTAACAACATGATAGGTGTTTACTTATAATATGTGAATGATATCATGATGAGTATGTGGACTTGTGTTTTGAGATCTTGTTATATACTTATGTTGTTATATATGATCATGATATCATGTGCATGCATGGGGTAACCCGCAATGGACAGTATGCCGTTGGTATTGAGATGGAGGAACTATTGACATGTGTATATGTTTATGATGATATGATAAGTTTGGTTGTTGGGAGGACTTCCCTGTTACTCTCCTGCCGTCGAGACCCCATAGGGAGATGCGGGTTTCCCCGTTGCGTTCCTAAGGTTGAGGTGCCTGCCTTTGAGATTGGCTTCCCCGTTATGCTCCGACTGTCGAGACCCCCATAGGGAGATGCGGGTTTCTCCGTTGCATTCTGGCAATTAAGGCGTTGTGTATTATGAGATCTCTCATTTTTATTGGTAGGGAGACCGGAATTGGAGGAGGATAGTTGTGAGTTATGGGGATGATGTTTCGGAATAGTCGGTGAGACCACTGATTAGTTATATAGTTGAACACTCTTCTACGTAGACATTCATTTTATTACGATGTCCATTTTTTTCCTCATACTTGTGATATATGCTGTCACTGACATGGGATATGATTATTCCCTTCACTGGGCTGGTTAGCTCACTCCTTACCTTTCAGGTACCCCGATTATGGAGGGGCCAGGCAGGCCCCTTGAAGAGGTACTCGGAGAGGCGTAGCAATAGTTAAATATCCCATATTATTCTTATGCTCTAGTTTCGAGAGACTGTTGTTTGTGTGGACTCATTATCACATGTTTTGCTTGGATGATTGTATAATTATATTGAAAGGTCGGTGGTTATTTGTTATGCTTATTATTATGTTTGTTTTGACCTTTATCAAATTGTTGAGCGGGAGTTAGTTACCCCGTTTCAAAAAAAAAAAAAGGGGTCCGATATCCATTCCTTGGTTATGTTTTGAAACTTTTCGGAGATAACGCACCGTAACGGGACGGGGCGTTACATGTGAGGTCGAACTTAAAGGAAATCACAAAATATATGCTTAAAATTAAGTTGGTACTTTTAAAATGATGAAATCTTAAGAAATCTAATCCATGGAATTTAATTTATATTTTAGAAGACCAATGTTAACACCATTACTATCTAACTTATGAATTTATCATGTCGAGAATCAAGTCCATCTTTTTATTAAATTGGTGAAACATGAATAATGGTTGTTAAAGAATCACATGTTTTAAGATAAAAAATATTATACTCCAACCCTAGTTAAAGAATCTTGAGAGAGAGAGATTGATTACAAAGAATTGAAGAATTAAAAATTAAATGTACGAGATTCATAACAAAAACATATATAAAGTAATTAATGTAACTAAAGACAAGAAATAAATTGACAAATAAAGTAAATGACAGAATAAATAAATGTATAATTTAAAGGTGGTTATGAAATTCTTCTCTCATCGCCCAAAATCAATAAATAAATAAAAACCCTAGATCTAAAATTCAATGCATAGAATTCAAGAATTTACACCTTTTAATTAAAATTCATATCCTTAGATCTAATTAAAGTTTTGGATCCTAGGTTCACTATTCAAAACCTAAGACTTTAATTAATTAAAGAACACAAATTAAAAATTAAAGTGAAGTATAAAAGACATCATGAATAATTGGGCTTTTCAGGATTCTAAAATTGATGTTTCTTATTTATTAAATGGAAGAATTCAAGTACAAAAGATGGAGTACAATACATGAAAAACACTTAAAATAAATTGCAAAGTAAAAGATCTCACTTGCAATTTTCGAGTATGCTCCTTTGTCTTCAGTGTATTTCCAACTTTAGGTCCTCATAAGCTCCCGGTCAAATTTGAATTCTATGGTGTGCTTAGTGCTCTACTTATAGGCTCAGGGTTGGAATGGACGGCTAAGATTTAATCTATGTTAAGTTGTGCATTCATGGCTAGGATTAGATCTCATTTAGAAGTAGATGGAGGAGATTTTAAGTTGAAAGTGCTAGGGTTAGAAGGCATACACGAAATTTGGGGAGCTCAGCTTGGTGGCTAAGCAATGGTGGAGAAAAAATTGGGATTTAGGATTAGTTTGGAAAGTAGAGTGCAAATTCCATTTATCTACACATGTATCATCTTGCAGCTCCATTTTGACCTAGTAAACTTCCGAATTTTTAAATTTTGTAACTATAAAGTTGTAGCGTTTGAAGTATTCTTTCCAACGCAATAAGAATAAACGCAATCGGATATGGAAGTGGAAAGTTATTGTCAAAATACCAAAGTTGTGTCAAAACTTGTCTTCCAAATCCCATTTTTTCTCCATTTCTTCCTCCACAAGGCTTCACACGAAATTGACAAGTGTACTCCTTGCTTTGGGAGAATTTGGATTGCTTGCAGGAGGAGTGATGAGGTGTAGGTGATGTGGCATGAACCTAAATGAGATGAATGGTCTGGATTAAGGGATGAAGATGAGTGGTTCAGATTGCATTAGAGAGGAGATTGGATGGTGTGGATTGATAAGAAAATGGAAGGCTTGGGCGTGTGACTCGGTTATGGACTTGAGTTTTGGACCTATAAATGAGCACATGGGCCTCCATTAGATCTTGGACTTGAGCTTGAGGACTTGAAGTGCACATTGGCCTGGCCCATCTTGTAATATGAGCATGGATTGCCTGTGGCCTGGCCCAATGCTAGCCTATGGAGCTTAGCTTAACTTAGCCCAATTGAAGTGGATCTCAGGCCTATTAATCTTGAATTTCAATCTTTGCCTCTTGAATTGCAGGTTTCTCTTCCATAATTAAATAACTAACTTCACCACTTTAAAATCTAAAATATCGATTTAATCTACACTCTCATAACTGGATATAAACTAACCAATTTACATGAAAACCCTAAAAGTGGAGTGAAATTAATCATAAAAATTACAGGTCTTCCGAATTAAGCACCAAACTTGCAATTATCCACTGTTTTAAGATTATTTTCCTGAACTCTCTATTTTTATCTACAAAATCAAGGCTAACTAGTCCAATAATTAGGTAAAAATAAAGATTTCAGTGTTCAACATTAATCCACTATGTCATGCATGCCCAAGTCGTTCTAAACTTGTCTAAATGCTAATTTGGACTTCCACCAATGGGATTTATCCATGTAGAATTATAACATAATACTTGAAAATTAAAAAAATAAACAAAATACACCATAAACTATATAATTAACCATGGGCGAATTTTCTTGGAGAATATCCGTGGTTTTGTTCCATTTTATTGCAACCTTTTGGTGCTCCAAATCTGTCCAAATGCCCAAGGATAGAATCCATTCTATATCCATACTTTCCGAATTCAATTTGTGGTCCCAAAACACTTCATGCACCAAAGCGTTTCCTTATTTGATAGATTCCAGCCTATGTGGCATCCAACTAGAATATGGTAAGGATGACGATGTGGAATTCAAAACTCCACCGTGTATGGAGCAAGTGGGCCTTCAAATAAAGACTTTCAAGGCCCAACTCATCACAAAACAAGCCTTGATCCTAGCACATTGATATGGGCTCATAATTTGATGAAAATGGGTTAATTAGACTGTTGGCATCTCTTGCCTCCTTGATCCTTTGGTAGAATTGGAGTGCAATTTCTTCAATATTTTCTAAATGGCCCCATCATCTTCAATTCTTTAGATGGCTGCATCAGAATATCACGTAGACGCCAGATCTCTTAGAAGTATAGTCATGAAATGTACGAGGCAACTATTTTATTTTTGCATGCAATGAATTATGTCATCTTGGAAAATTTGTTGACAACAGCAAAAATAATATCCATACCTCATTAAGTGCATGGAAGTCCTAAGGCAAAATCCATCAAAACTTCCATCCATGGAGCTTCCAATAGGTGTAGTGAAGTGTATAATCTTGTATTATGAACTTGACCCTTCGCTATGTGGCATATGTCACAACGATCTATTTACTTGCCAATGTCACACTTCAACTTCGACCAAAATTACTTGTCATAGAAAACTTTGTGCCTTTGAACAAATAATCATCATGAAGGATGTATAGTGCTCATGTGGACCTGTTTGAACTTGTGACCATATAAGTTCACACAAAATCGAAACAACAATCGAACAATTGAACAATGTCCAAGGGTGAAATACTTTCCAATCCTTTAAGTCCAACATAAACTAACATCAATGGTATTTTGAGGAACGTAGATTAAAGGAATCCAACATGCTTTAATCATCATTCACGTAAATCATCACAGCAATAGAGGATTACAACTTAGATTTAAAGGCATATTAAACCAAATAGAGCTCTATCTGAATAAAGCATGTACAACACGTATTAAACTAAACTTGCTTAAAGACATATTACATAGAATAAAATTTAAATTAAATAAGACATGCATAAACTGAATTTAATTAAAGGCATATAAATCTGAATAAAATTAATATTGATTTTAGAGCATATACTAAGTTGGAAATTTAATTCGTAAGTATCAATTTTGTTCCTAAAATTAAATCCGTAAATGCAAGTTTTGTTCCTCCTACCTTAAGATTGATAAAATTCGAAACCGAGTTCAGTTCTGGGGACTGAGTCAGGTCCGTGTTAGCACCTAATTGTAATGACCTGACCTAGAATCACACATCCCAGGAGTTTTACGGTCTTCTATTCTTGATTAAACTTTGGTTAGATGCGCAGATCTCCTTTTGGGCTTTCGAATTAGTCTTTGAAGTTTGTTGTACTATGTGTGATCAGTTGACCAATGGGAAACATCGGACGTCCGACTGAATCTTCAGACAAAAAACCAGAAAGCACCTATTTTTGGGAAATCCAATTGGACGACCAAAGATGGTCTTTCGTCGACCAATGGAATTTATTTTAAAATAATAATCAATGGAATAGATAGGTTTTAGCTTTATTTATTTGTTTTAGCTTTTCTAGAATTAATCTCCACAGTTGAATAAGGCACCTGGCATTTTCAAGAGTTGAGATGGAATGGTCAAAACTAGACTATATTCTATCTTTAATAGTTTTTTTTTTCTTAGGAGTTTTAGAAAAGGAAATTACCCTTAGTGTAGTTGACCAAGGCAAGGGTAGTTTAGTCTTTTGGTTGTGTTTTCTCTATAAATACTATGTAATACTCGAATTTAAGAGAACTCGAATATTTTGAATAGAAAAAAGACTTTTGGAGTTGTCGTTGTTAGGGCCTCGGTTGGACCGAGTCTATATATTGTCAATTCTATAACCGAGCGTGACCATGTGTGTTGGACTTTACCATGGAAGATTGTAAAGATGTCAGAAGATCTATTGTGCATTAAAGAGTCCACACCGAACATGTGATTGGTACACAGGTAAGTGAACCTAAGTGGACCTTAGGTTAAGACTAAACATCCTAAAATCAATGGTTAATAAATTGGAAATCTGAAAAATGTTTAGTCTCAACCTCAGCCTCGAGGTCTCAAGCAATTTGTTAAGGCCTCAAAAACTATCCACAACTGAGCAAAAATGACAGCTAGATTCTAGTGTGTGATTTCATGGTCATCTGGCCTTTGACCAAATATCTTACAAGATATTGTAAGAAATATTTGAAAAAGGGGAAAGGCTGCTCATGGGTTTTGAAAGATCCTATGCTTCATCATGATTGGAAACTTTATAGAAACATGGAGATCCTAGAACGCTCCTATGGATTTGATGAGATTATGAAAAATCAGTTTGCAATCTCATACTCATGAACAAATCTTTTGAAGCTAAGCATTGTGGGTGACAATTTAATACATATTTGGAAAGACTCCAAAAAGGATTATTGAGAAATCATTTTTTCCACCTCATGACTTGGTAGTTAAATATTCTGATTGGCAATCATGGACAGGTAACAAATTAGTGAGCTGGCCATTGACTAAAAATCATTAGAAGTAAAGGTTTGAAATCTGAAAATTAAGTGAGTTGTACTTCCAAATACAAGCTTGAGGCCTCAAAGGAAATCTGGAAGCCTCAAGAATTAACTGTTCCAAGACAGTTCTATAAATGTATGACTGGCTGAATTCAAAAGAGAGTTCTGAACATTGGAAAATACAGAACAGCTATCAGAGAGCTTTCAGCCCCTCATTATTCCCTCTTAATTATCCTTTAACAAGGATATAATCATGTATTCAATACTTCATTAATGATAAAGACAGGGAATTTTCTCTAGGACCCAAAATCAGTCATATCCCTGTCCTAGTACCCATGTTTCACTGTGTCGATACCAAGGGTAGAAAAATCGGCCGGGCCGATATCCCGGCCAATTTTTCATATCGGCCGAACTTTTTCTCTCTCCTGCCCACTTTTTTTAAAAAAAAAAATTCCAAAAAAATTAAAGTAAATGCAGATAATTATGAGCTTATTGAATATGTAATTTTTTCATAAAATATCGGACATTTACATCTTCTAATATATTTTTGAAGTTACGATAGAGGGAAGTTATATAAATAGTAATGAAATAGTGAAAATTACAAGGAAAATGATATAAATGAGGAAAATTTGTAGAAATAATTTCATAATTTATTTTCTTAGTCAATGAGTGTTATTTTAAATTATGAAATTATAGAAATAAAAATAAATAAATAATAAAATGATTGAAAATTACATAATAATGTAGAAAAAATATTAGAAAATGAAACTAATGGGGTCCTAATTACTTGAACTGATAACCACACAAATGTCATACATTTTTAATTACAATAAAAAAATAACAGCAAATAAGAAAATTTCATTTATTACTTTATAGGTTTTACCATTTACTAACATTTATATGTCATAATCCATAGTAAATAATGAAATAATTACAAAAAGAAAGAAAATAAAAGGAAAAAATTGTATCCCTATAAAATACGTTAGTATACATTAAATAACAGCAAATAAAAAAAATTCATGTATTATTTTATAGGTTTTACCATTTTCTAACATTTATATGTCATAGTCCATAAATAATATTGAAATAATTACAAAAAGAAAGTAAATAAAAGGAAAAATTTCATCCCTGTAAAAGACGTTAGTATACATTAAATAACAGCAAATAAAAAAATTTCATGTCTTATTTTATAGGTTTTACCATTTTCTAACATTTATATGTCGTAGTCCATAGATAATAATGAAATAATTACAAAAAGAAAGAAAATAAAAGGAAAAAATTACATCCCTATAAAATAAGTTAGTATACAGTAAATAACAGCAAATTAAAAAAATTCATGTATTATTTTATAGGTTTTACCATTTACTAACATTTATATGTCATAATCCATAGTTAATGATGAAATAATTAAAATAAAGAGTAAGTGAATGTAAAAAATGTTGTTGTAAATTTTGACATGTTAGTAACAGTAACTAAGAGCAAATGAAAAAATTTCATCTATTATTTTATAGGTATTATCATTTTCTTACTTTTTTTTCATTTATGCTATTTTATGTTGAAATAGTTAACAAAAAGGAATAAATAAATGAAAAAAAAAAGTAACTAACAAAGTACATAAAAATAACTACAGATACATTCAGATGGAAAAAAATTATAATACCTATATAAAGCTTTTATTTACTACATATCTTATTTAACTTCAAGCATTTTTTAACTTTTTATAACACTTTTATGTCATTTTTGGCTAAAAAAATTAAAATAAAATACAGATAAATCGAAATAAATTATAAAACTTACAAGATCAGTAGATCTATAAATGAAGAAACATTTGAACGGTCTGGATCGTTCGGTTTCAATCAAATCCGGGTCGTTTAGAACTTAATTAAATCAAGTAATAAAGAGTGAAATTTTTTTTGGAAGATAAATAGTAAAATCTGGTTTTCTCCTTGAAAATAAGGTGTGAAATTTGAGATGTAGGTGAATGGTATTTATAGAAAAAAATTGGACTGGGTCGATTTTTCATATTTAAAAAAAATAATAAAATATTCACGCATGCCGTACCAGCCGAATCCTGCAGTCCGCTGTACACAGAGATGTGACGGGGAGAAATTGGTTGACAGGTGAGATCTCGTCTGAGATCTCGCCCGATATATCGAACATGAGATATCATCCGATATATCGGAAAAATATCGTCAGACTTGAGTTGGGCCCAGGCCCGAGTTTTACTTTTTTTTGGGGAAAAAACGGCCGTTTCGGCCCAAATTCGGCCGAGATTTGGACCGATATATCGGTCATCTCGGCCGATATTTATTATAAAAAAAAAGCCTTTTTTAAAAAAAAAGAAAATCGAATTTTTAAAATTTGGCCAATATGATGACCGATAATTCGGTCAAAAAATCGGTCATATCGGCCGAATATTTTTTTGTACGGCCGATATGTATAATTCGGTGGCTGAAAATCCGAATTATATCGGCTGATACGCACAGTATCGGCCGATATTTTGACCCCTGGCCGATACTTAACAAAGATGGACCCAATGTAAAGGAAGAAGCCGCAAAGACATCTACAAGAAGAACATACATTTTGAAGAATTGTTAAGGCCCAAGGCAAGTGTTCTTTGTTTACTTTGTTTATCATTGTACGGTGGATTAGATCAGTGTGATTGAACCACCTTAAAAAATAGGTGTCAAAGATTTGACCAGGGCCGTCGAACCTTTCAAAACTAGGTTGTTATGTTTGGGTGTGACTCCCATACATAGTGGATTTGGGATAGTCCTAGAGAGGGTGAGTCCAACAGTATATATAGGTTCAGGTGAATCGAACCACTATATATCATTGTACATGTGTGTTTTGCTTTAATGGTTTGATTCCTTTGTTTATTACTTGCACAGACGTTTATTCCGCTGCATATATTGTTAAATTGATTTATTTTAAAAAGGGAAATAAAATCGGATCAGACCTATTCACTTCCCCTCTAGGTCTTACATCATTCTAGTAATGGAGTGGCCCATGGACAAGTGACACAACTCACTCCCAAAACGAGTCACTCATCTGAATTCAAATTCAAAAACAACTTAGCCGACTCATTTGAAATTGAAATGGAGTCCCGAAGAGAGAAGTCTCAATGAATCCCAAGTTGGAGCGAGTGAGAAGCGTGTTGGGGTGTTGAATGTTCAACAGACTCAGCCACGTGTTGTGGGTTGAATCTAGGACAGTTTTGAAAAAAGAAATTAATACTGTTTTTTCATTGGTTGACTAGGGTAGTTAGCTAACTAGGTTTGAGGTAGGTTTAGATTAGATTTCTTCTATAAATACATATGTAATTTGCCAATTTTGGGCAGCTCAGAATTAGCCAACTTCGATTAATAAATCAGTGAGTCTCTTCTTTGAAGACCCGATCAATCTGAGGCTTGAATTATAATTGGAGCAAGGCCATTCCATTGTTTATCCAAGTAAGTCAAATCCTCTCTTAATTTTGTGATTAATTTAATCAGTTTATTGATTTAATTAATTGTTTTAAGCAAGGAATTGCAACCTTAATTAGCTGAGTTGAATCGGTTGAGCTCAGCCTAGTTTGAGGTTTGTTTAAGATCCGGTTTGAACCAACTCAGTGGCTGTTTTGGTTCCTGTGCTTCAGTCTAAAACCCAGTTGCATTCTGGGCCTGAAAACAGTAAACAAGCCCTGAATTTCTAATCTGTTACAGCCCAGGAACTGTTGTGAAAATCCAGCCTGCAGTGAACCCAGAACGTTGCAGTTTGGGCCTGCAATAAACAGTGTTTTAACTCTCCTGATCTGGGCCAGAACCCAATCCAGAATTGTTGTAATCTTGACCTGTAATACAGGATCAAACCTGGTTGAAACGGTTCACCGAAAGTGGTCCATTTTCTGGACTTGTAACGAGGGGGAAGAAGGGGGACAACTTGGAATTTTGGATATGTAAAATGTGCATGCAGGTGGAGATTTCCTTGAGCATCAAAGCATAAGTTTGGCATGCACACATGAATTGGTGGGCCTTAGAAAAAAGTGGAATTTTCCTCTAGCTTGAGTTTGTAGAAAATGTGCAATTGTATATCTAATAGAAGATTATATTAGATGTTATTTATATATTTACAATGTCTACATTTATATCAACAAATGCTCACCGTGCATTCCTGGCATAGTAGAAACAAGTTACATAATGTTTATCTCAAAAAGCTTTTATATGGATGTGGGTATACCTATATCTTGACTGGAAAAGCCAAGCCCTAGAAAGCATGCTCCATCTTCTTCTGGCTAGAGTTTGACAATCCAAAGTTTGGAAATGGGGCACATTTGCTTCACCAACCATACTTATCCTTTCTGAGGATCTACCATTTCCATTTGGGCTAATAGGATCCACAAAAGCATTAGTAGAAGAAGGCTCCTTGGTGTGTCTAACACTTGCTGCGAGGCATTCATCAGGTCTAGCACTTGGATCTCTTTCCTTGAAGAGTCTGATGAGAGTGACAAGTCTTTGATGAAGGGAGAAATTGGTATTATGAGTGAGCAGAATATGCCTGTGCTCATAAAAGAAACAAGAGAAATAGATCAACAAAGCTGAAATTGAAACAACTCCAGTGAAGAGAAAGAGGCCCCAGAAGCTATCTAGGGTGAGACTGTTGGATGTTGAAGCCGTGCGTTGGTCGACACAAGTGGTTTGTAGCCCTATCCATCTCTTCTCTATATTCTTTATCTCTTCTCCTTCCGTTACATTCAAAATAGCCCTTGAAATGTCAGGGACTAAAGGGGACCCACTGGGAAAGATCTGGGAAAAAAACAGAGAGTTTAGTAATGCTAACATTTACTTGGCCCAGAGGGGTTTAAGCGTGAATCGAACTCAAGACCTCCCTTCATGAGGGGAGTTTCCTGACTGTCAGGCCAACCCCCTCTCAGTTAAAGAGGTAAACCTTTAATGACTTGAAGGTAAGTGGTAAACAAGGTTAAGATAGAATGTGAAATCATAAGGAATATGGTCTTTGATATGATAAATGGAAGAAGAGAGAAAAAATAAAAATCCAACCCTATATCAATAGGAAAATGATGGTTGTTGAGTTACTGCTCCCATTGTTGTTGATGATGATGATGATAGTTTATAGGTTATGCCAATGTAGGGAATTTTGACATTCATCAAAAATTGTCGAAATCATTTATTACTAGATCAATGAACTTCTTTCCATTTAGATTATGTAAATTATGACTTATATTCATATAGTGTCTCCATGGGAGTAGTCTCATATGGAAATCAAAGAACAAAAATCATGCACTCACAAAAGCAAAGCCATCGGTCTTGTAGATGGGCCCAACCGTTCTGTATTTATCACAATTTCCATTCTTTGCAAGGAAGAGTCTAAGGTAAGGAATCTCATCAACAATGGCACCAACACCGCCCTTCTGAGCTCCATTATTCAAGGCTTCAGCTAAATCTTCAGCAGTAACATATTCCTTAAGCATTTTATCTGAAATGTTCAACTGTTTAATGAGGAGTTCCTTCACAAAAGACCCCTTTTGGTACCCTACTTTGGCCCCATTCTTGATCACATCATAGATGTCGTTGATTTCTGGCCGAAGCTGTTGAACTGTCAGCATTGAACTCAAGTTCGCAGTGTAGCTACTACTTAGTATCAATACCACAAACACCCAGATGACCAGCACAAACCTAGAAAAGTTGTTTACAAGCCTTTCTCCTGCATGCATCAAAACCATCCCAGCTTTCTTACTCAAGGATTTAAGGTAGAAAATTGCATTGAAGATTTAAAATTGATATTATATGATCAATGGCGCCATGAATACCAGGCTCAGAACAATTGATTCAAAATCATGGTCTGAAACTTCTCAGACCTAGTTATTTGGTAGCATCAATTATGATGGATCACAACATCACTCATATTGCAGATAATAACATTGATCCAACAATGCATTGATACTTCAATTTGGGTTTTGGTAGGGGGTATGACTTGAGAATCAGAGGCCTTACTGGATATGGGGCCAATTTTTTTAATTTGTACTACTACAGTAGTTGTCTTAGAAATCTAAAAAATCTTTGCAACAAAAAAGGTATGGTGTAGCTCCTTGCATAAGGGAACTACTCAGAGAAAAGACATTGAAAGAGTATCCCCTTTCTCAAGTGATTCCTTAGTCATGGATGTTACAAAACCATGACTTGATAACATTCTCATGGTAGAACTCACTCTAAAAAACTAGCCATTGAATGAAAGGTGCATCAAGTGTTATATAATCATTGGTTTCACAAATTAACCGATGTGAGACTTTTTGTCACGTCATATTGACCGAATCATAAGGTGTCCATTGTCATTCGCAAAGACATACAAAGTAGTTGAAATGATACTGTACTGTGAGCAAAGACGAGCGTGGAGAAAATGAACCATAGCATGTTTCCAACTTGATGGTTAATCGAGCCCCTAAATTCGTCGTTTACTCTGTGTACTCAAGAGCCCACACCACCATGCCAGTGAAGATAAAAGCAGCCCCTGTTGTGAGCCACATAGTCCAACTGAGTGGCTTCAAGAAAATCCATGCGTTGTTCCTCTTGTCTTGTGCCAAAACTACCATTGTAACACCAGAATCTATGTAAGGCATTGTGAAGTCCACAAAAAGCGAACGGTTGTATATGATCGTTGTATCACCCACGACTGCATCGAATTTCTGTTTATAGCACCTCACAGCAAGACAGCAAGTTAAAATTAATAAATAAACCATCTTTTTTGTCTCCGTTTTACATGTAAACCACTCACTTTCCCAATTTTGATCCTAGTCAGAGTGTGTTATTAATTGATCATGTATTAGATAGTGATTACCTCCCAAATGTGAAACCAGTTATCAATGCAAATTTGTGTACACTCCAACCAACACTAAAAAATTGGAATATATCTAGTTCAAAGACAACTGATTGAGTGGTTTGTATTATCATTCTCATGCGAGATGAAATGTATGCAAGAAAATGGTAGAGAAGATGTAGCGAATCAGATATCTAATTTCTACTATAATTTTCAAATCATCAAAAACTAAAAATTAGGATGAATAAAAGGAGACGAAATGCTATTCACCAGATGTAACTGACCTTAAAGTACACTTGATCGACGAGTTCATTGTAAGTATGATTCGTATGATTCGTGACATCGAAGGAAACAAACTCATGAGGAATGGCATATGGTAAGTGGCTAAGTACGGCCTCAAACACATCTATAGAATACCCTTCAGGATATGTTTGGTTAGTGCTTTTGTCTTCAATCACACTGACAAACTCATTAAATCCTTCTTTTTTGGGGACACCGATTATCAACTTCTTTCCTCTTGTAGGTATCTCCCAACCCTTTGGCACAAGTTTTGGTTCACCTGGCCATATGATTGTCTTGAGTTGATCCATAGAATTTGAATCCATTTCCTTACCAGTGTTTATTTCCTTAAGAAGTCCATCAGTTTGTGTCCAATACCCTATAACTCTCTCACCTTTCCCAATCACATTCACTATCTGAAAGGCCGACAATTCCAATTGTCCATGGACAAGATGAAATTCACCACTTAGGCCTTTGAATTTTGTCTTCAAGATTGCATCACGAAGCTTCGGTCCCTTGTCGAATACACTAAATCTTGACAAGTCAGTAGAATTTTCAGTTGTTTGTAGCTTATGGAAATGGAAATTTTCAGTCCCCACTTGATTTGCAGCCTTTGCAAGAGCCCACACTGTATCATATGCCCACAACCCAAAAATATTTAGCTCTGTTCTTTCAACAGTTGGATTCTCTACAAAGAATTTTCTTTTCCATCTAGCCACAAAATCTTTGAGTTCATTGGATATTGGAATGTAAGGCCTTACACCTAAAACACCTTGCATGGATTGGATCACAGTAGAATTTATTGAATCCAACTTGTTAGTTAGTCCATCTGTTATAATCCAAACATACCCTTCGCTCATCATTCCGACCTCGTTGATTTTTGTAAAGAAGTGGGAGCTTAGATTGGATGATAAATGAACCACAAAAACCCTAGTTTGCATTGTCTCCAACTTGTATAGCTCTTCAACTATTTGGTCATTGGTCGCCAAATGCCATATGACACTCCTATACGGAACTTGTGCACCAACTTCTTGTAATGCATCAGTGAGATAAGAAACGATTCCATTTCCATATTCAGTGTCTTCGTAGATAGGGACAACTTGCCTCCATTTAAAAGCTTGAACAATGGAAGCAATAGCTTTCACTTGAGAAGAATCATTTAGTGTAGTTCGAATAAAATAAGGTGTTTTGATCGGAGAGAGGAAAGGACTTGTGGCTGAGAAAGAAAGGATAGGAACATGAGCTTTGCTGCCAAGATTTGCCACGAATTCGGCCTGAGCAGATGTTTGAGGGCCTATGATTGCTTTCACTTCGACATTTTTCAACAAATCTAGTGCTGCAATCACAAATACAAAGCAAAAACAAATCAAAGCGAAGTTCATTGAAGCATAGTGTAAATACTTAAAAAGAACTCAAGTTGCTCTGAGTTGACTTGACTCGGTAAAATTGACATTTTTTTTACTGATTCTTTCTTCGTGGATTGAAAAACTTGTCTCAGTTTGTTGATTCTATCGAATTTTGAGTCGAATTTGAATTTCAAAGTTTTCAAACTATAACTGAAGACTATTGGTTTGGGACATTGGAGAAACTTCAAATTGGGGGTCTTAAGATGTTAAGAATAATTACATGAAAAAAATGACTCACCATGATAAGAGAGACAATTGAGTTCATGCCGCCATGGATGGCTATATTAGAGATGATAAAGGGACCCGTGATTATCCTCACCGATAATCACAGGATGATCAATGGTTTCTGAACCAATACATTGATAAAGGCTGATCAAAGATTAAAAGAGGTAGCCCCCCTCTATTAAGATTCATTGATACGTCGGTCTACACACTGGAGGAGTAAGGAAATAAAAATACTCTTGGTCCATGGTCCATTGATGGAGGGTATGACTAAGATCATCCACAATAGATACAACAATTTTAATTTACTGTTTGCTCAGAGAAGTTTCATGTCAAAACATCAGGATTTCATTTTATTTAATTTTTACTTTTTCCACACATGGGCAGTAGGTTTTTCCCTCTAAGAAACCGTAATTCCTGTCTGTACATTTCTTGTTGGCCATTGGAAATTACTGGCTGTTGGTGTTACAAACCCTCAGCCTCTAACAAGAGGGACAAAAACATGGAGGAACTTGAAAAGCCTTATTACAATACCAGTAGATGCTGCGTCCACAATGCCTCCGTTTGAATCCCTCCAATGAAGAACAAGCTTTGTATTGTAGTTACGGTCGGCATTTAAGTCGTCGACAGCCATCGAAATGCAACTCATGCTCATTTTTCCCAGCCATGTCCCCATGTCGAGGACTACTCCGACATCGAGTGAAGTCTCAGTATTGAGACTGTTGTTTTGAGCTGTCGCAATATCACAACGAAAGAGGCTGAGAGAGAAGTAGAAGAGAAAAACAAAGGAAAGACCATTGCCATGGGTGACCTTCATATTTTATGTTTTGCAACTTAAGAAGTTCCAAGAGGCTGGAGAAGCTCTCAAGTACTTCTGTATCATCGACTCCCAGTCTCCCTCAAAAATCAGATGAGAATATTCAACGTTAGATGATCCTACTTAGAGTCTTTCTTCTTCATAGGCAGATTCCATGCAAGTGGGTTATCATTTCCGTGTAGTTAAGAATCCTCCAAAATCTTGTTGAGTGAGAGAACCTGGTTGACCTATCTTTTGTCTGAAGCTAGTCATTCAAAGATTATATAAACTCTACTCAAAGGGATTAAAGTGAATCCTAGTTAGGAAATGAGAGTCTTCTTAAATTTGATTCTTACTCCATCTTAAAAAGTCAATCCTAGTAATATGAGGTGAAAGGGTAAGAAATCTTGACTTAAAAATGTCCTAAAAATTAATTGGGTGTTTTAAGAGTTAAGTCATAAAGAAATATTAAAGAAACTCTAAACACTCTTTTGTTTTGGTCGTCTTTTCATCAATTCAAATTGTATAAATGTAATATTTATATTTCTGAAGTTGTTACCCATCAGCTTAAAGTCGTCAATTGATTTAACATTTAGTATAAGATAATGTAAAAAAAACTATTTGTTGAAGCGTCTAGCCTTTCATCCGTGATGAGTTGGGTTCTTCGTGGAAGGTCATATTATGGAGACCAAGTCGACCCCTAACTAGGGTAAAGATTAAAAAAAGAATAAATCATAATGACACCGCTGTAAGCAAATGACAGTAGCTTTGAGAACGAGAAAGTTCAAAATGTAACACGTCTTTTGACTGGACAAATGACTTACTTTTAACTTGAGTTGTGGATAGAACGGGAAAAAGAGAATAAAATCTATTTAGAGTGCTACCGTCATCATGGTAAAAAAATGACTGATACGGTACGTATAGACTGTTAGTGGGTTTTTGAACACCGATACGTATCATCCAATTTCTTAGCACCGATGAGTATTGGCTGGCCCAATTACTTTATTCTTTCCACGGTTTTAGGGCCACAACTATCAAAACTTATTTTTTATTCTATACAAACCATATCATAACCAAGTCTATTAGCCTACAGATTTTTGCTTCTCGGTCTCTCCATATTCTCTTCTCATCTTCATTTTTTTTTGAATTTTAACGTTAAAAAAAATACAATTGTCGGCTCTTTTTCGACGATCCATATTGAAGTTCGACTTTCTTGCTAGATCTACTAGTAGTTAAAGTTTATTTCACAGATTCTATTATTTTTTTAAATAATTTAAAATTCTCGATTCCGTAACTTAAACACAATATTTGAACATGTAAATAACCGCTACTTAATGAAAAATTGTATATCTAGAAACCCTAGAAACTTTAGAAAAGAATAATAAAATTGGAAGAGAGAGAAAAGTATCGGTCGAATCGATACGGGTGTATCGATCGCCTGTATCTGTAATGACCCGACTCTCCCATCAAGATATTGTCCGCTTTGTGCCCACCTGACCCCCACGGTTTTAAATTTGAGTCCAGCTCACCTCCCAGGCCCAAAAGACCTCTTGCTAGAAGAGGGGGCTCCCCCCTCATATATCTCCTCCCTAGATCCCCTCTTTGGGCGATGTGAGACTCCTTCCCAAACACCCACGTGGGCCGTAGGAAGGGGCATCACAATCTACCCCGTTTAGGCCCAAAGTCGTCCTCGACTCGAGTGCAACACAAGAGCCCACACAGGCAGAGGGGTGAACCTGTCTCTAATGCCATTTGTAACGACCCGACTCCTTCAGCAAGATATTATATGCTTTGCGCTCACCTGACCCACACAATTTGCATTTGGGCCCGACCCACCTCCGAAGCCCAAAAGGTCTCTTATTGGAAGAGGGGCCTCTCCCCCTCATATACAGTAAAACCTCTATAACATATTATTCTATAAAGTTATGACGTATCTAAAATAATATTGGCAGCCAGTCCCGACCTTGGACCCATATAAAATGTAAATAAATCTCTCTAACTCAGTACTCAATACATTCAGAATAAGAAATGTGTTGTCCCAACTATTTTGTAAAGTAATATTTAATACATTCAGAATACAAATTTATTGAAAAAGTGACTAAGGACCTCACAAACTACAAGTCTCAAGAAGTTTTTTTTGTTACTGTTGATCTGTTGCTCCTCTATAAACCCTCTTCTTTGTTGTCTCTCTCGAAAAACACTTTGAAAAACGATCTTAGGATGATTTGTTTCCAAGTATGGCCGAAGTGGTAAGGTTTTTCGTTGGTCTTAAGGGTTGTAGATGAAGAGGATCCAATGGCGGTGATGAGCGAGAGCCTAGGTTTTAGGCAACGATGGTTGATGGGATAGAAAGAGAAGGAAAATAAAACAATTTCGGTTGAAATGACTTTTTACAACGGGTGAAAGTTTAAGGAGATTTTTTGAAAATGAATACTAAACATCATTTTGCTAGACTCTCTAATTAAATAACTTCTCTAATGTAATATATGTACCATGGTCCCATCCATATTACATTATAGAGGTTTTACTGTATCTCCGCCCCACATCCCCTCCCTGGTGATGTGGGACTCCTTCCCACACGCCCAGGTAGCCTGTGGGCAGGGGTGTCACAATATCGACCAATTGTTATTTTTATCCCACTGATATTCACTAATCCCCTTTTTTTCATGCACATTTTAGAAGGGAGACCATTTATAATGAAGTAGTAAATTTATAATGAAAAGTTATATTTAAATATATGTACAATAAAAATTAATCTTCGTTGGTTTAATTAAATTATATTTTGAAAGCCACTAAAATTTAATTACTTTATATTATACTTGCTTTCACTTTTTTGTCACTAAAAATTTAGTCATATTTGTTCATTTCACCCATCAAATTAGTTCAAAATGAATCCAATCAAATTATTTAAAAATTATTTTTCTTCTTCTTTGTAAATTTGAAATTTGAAGGTAGTTTATAAATTCAGATATACATCAATAAAAAAATAAAAAATAAAATTCTAATATTTATGGTCATATCTAATCACTTAACCCATCAAATTAGTCCAAAGTCCATGTTAGTGCAACATTTTTATTTTTTGAAATTGAAAGGTATTTTAGGGGAATTTATTTAGGCATTTGATTTTTTTCTTAAATAGACAGTATACCTTTTTAACCTTTATTTTAGGCTGGCCATTTAGACACTACCATTCTCTGCCAGGAGACACCGATTTTCCAAAAATAGTGTGAAATTATGATTTTGACCTTTCACTTTAAATCGTCCAAACGAAGATGTGAGTGTAAAATGCATTCATTCAGACGTTTTTCTCTCCTGTGGAGAGGGATTTTCAACCGAGGTCATTTCTCGACCGATTTCTACAAATAATGTATAGTCCAAAACTATACCATTTTCATAAAATTCAGAGTAGATGAATTTTGATATATTGGTTGTAGAAATCGGTCAAGAAATGGCCTCATTTGAAAATCCCTCTCCACATGAGAGAAAATAGTCCGAACGAATGCACTTTACACTAAAATATTCGTTCGAGCGGTTTCAAGGTCTGAGCGAACACATTTTACACTTATGTAAAGCAGAAGGCCAAAATCGTAATTTCAAACTATTTTTGAAAAAACGGTATCTCCTGGCAGGAAACAGTGGTGTCTAAATGGCCAGCCTTCTTTTATAACATTAAATTAAAAATTAAAAGGACAAAATGAGAATATTATTAATGTAATGGATCGGCCCTTAAATTAAGGGAATTATGATGTAAAAATCATCTAGGACACGTGAGATCAGGACTCACGTGTGCAAAGAGTGTCAAGAA
The DNA here is from genome assembly GCA_022113865.1 of Chimonanthus praecox. NCBI lineage: Eukaryota > Viridiplantae > Streptophyta > Magnoliopsida > Laurales > Calycanthaceae > Chimonanthus > Chimonanthus praecox. The sequence continues at coordinate 44,281,877 of CM039093.1, forward strand.
CCACCCTGAGAACCCAAAAAGTTAGTTTTCCCCTGCTGTCAGCAACAAGGCCTCATTGGAATGCGAGGGCTCACCATGAGGGATCGCCTTGGGCGAAGGACTAGGGCTGAAAGCAACCCAAGAAAAACAATTGGATTTTCGCAAAGGGACTCGCAGAGCGCGAGGGCTTGCGACTGGCAATTTCGGGTCGGGGTATTTAAACCTTTTTCTCACGATTTTCAGCCACTCTTCCCTTCCTCCCTCTCTAGTTTTAAGGAAAACCTTTCTCCAGCCAAACCATATGTAATACCCTGACCCAATTAGGTGAAATTAGCTAAATAAATCCTTCTTAGACCGGTTAATCTCAAAGATTACGGTTAGGGCTTTGTGAAAATCCCACGTGTGGCCCAATCTGAGATCGAAAACTCAGTGATCCAGCTCATCCAGCTGAAGGGGCAAAATGGTAATTTACCACTTATTGTTATTATTTTATTATTTGTGTCATTATGTGATTATTATTGGATGATATTATTTTTCTTAATCAAAGATTCCTATTTCTGATTTCAAAATAATTTTATTTTCAGAAAATAGTATTTAAAATTGCCCGTCAAAATTGTGAAAGGGAGAAATAAATATTTTTAAAGGGTTTTGAAAATGAGAGAATTTTTGAGATAAGTATTTCATGTTAGGCCATTTTAGTATAGTCTAGTTATTCTTTTAAACCCCAAAAATGAGGATTTTAAATCGTTTTATTTAACACAAGTTAAATTAAGTAAATAGTGTTAAATTATGGTTTTTATTTAAATATATGATTTTTAATGAGTTTTAATCTCCAAATTTTTATGGTGATTAGAATTTTTGAAACGCAACTTATCTGTCAAGTTGAATTAAATTTATTCAGCTTTAAAATTATTGTTTTTAGCTAAAAATTGAATTTTTATCAAAAAGGGACATTTTTGCAAAACCAGAAGTTTAGAGGGACTTATTTGTAACCAAATCAACCGAACATTAAACCACTGTACTGGAGGTAGGCAGCAGTTGCATGCAGATGCTTGATGCCCTCTATGATGCACTGTTGTAAGAAGTGCTTATGATGATTATAAATGTTTATGATGTTGATCATATGAGATATATAATATTGTTTTCACGTGCCCTTGACTATTGAACCAATATCGGTCATGCGTGTGAGATGGTTTACGTCTGCTGGACTAAGGGTGTTGACAGTTGCTGACTTGAGGAGTGTCAGTATCGGCCATGTGAGGGCCGGAGATGTACTTGCAAGGATGTATTTTGACCGTGTCGGAACTTTATACGCTGGTCTCAGCGTAGTATGTAGGCGTTACGTTGGATGACAACAGTAATGGAATGATGATGAGATTATAATTGATATTGAGAAGTTATTGTCAAGCATGAGATATTATATTGAAAATGTTGATTATTTAACTAACCTGATGTTTCATTAGACTGTATTGTTATATTTCCTTCACTGGACTAGTTAGCTCACACCACTCACATTTCAGGAGATGTGCCAGAGGAGGAGAACCCTCCGTATGAAGCTTAGGATGGATAAGCTGTTGCGTTTCCTTGGGATTCCCACTGAGGGGAATTCCGCTATCGTTGTCTTTTAGTTCCTTGAATCATTTGTTTATGTAAAGTACTGTGTGTGGTACTTAGTTTGTATTGACTTGATGTATTAAACTACCATGTGTTCCGTAGTAACTCTGATTGTATTGTAATAATAATTCGTTGTTGGAACTATGTGTTTGTGGTGGTGTCTCTTTTTTGGTAGACTTATGGTATGTGTTTGGGTTCATATGTTGAGATCATGTGTGACCTTTAGGCCTAACCGTTGATCCGGCCAGTTAGAATTCTTGATTTAGTTTCAAAAAAAAATCAGTGACGTTCCGGGCCCACTTTTCAGGTCAGGGGGTGACACCCTAGCCCATTTATCCTCTCTCCTACCCTCGTTTTGTAGAGAATGCATACAAGAGATTGGAGATGGATTCTTCTTAACCTTCCTCCCACTCGGATTTGCTCTTCCCAAAGGTAATCCTTTTGTTCTTCCTTCATTCTAGTTGTATTGTACTAGGGTATTTTTGTGGAACGGAGCTTGAAATTTATATATGCACAGGAAGGAGAAGAATCCATGGAGTATAGTAGGGATTTGTTATTGGAAGCTTCTCATGGGTTGGATTTGAACTCTAATTGGGTGTGAACCCTAAGAGGAGGACGAATTTGGGGGAAAATGGAGGATTTGATGAATTGGACCTATGTATGGTCGAAATTGGGGTTGCGGTTTTGGTTAAATTGGAATTTCCCTAAGAGCTGGAAATGAATTGGATTGAATTTGGGTAAAAATTGGGGTTTTTGGCTAATTGAGCTTTGAATGGACTAACTAAAGGGTTTTGTGTGATTAGTGCCTAATTCCCCAAACTTCCGGACTCAGTGAACCCAAGTTGAACCCGGAAACCCATTGGAACCCCAAGGTGAGGATTTGCCATACCCTTGGAGCATTAGGAATACATGTGATGTTCCATGCTCACAAGGTGTTTGATTAAATGGCTAAGTGAATGTTGCTTTGTGTTCATTCAAATGCATAGCTGGATAATATTATGGTTTGTCCTCCATATGTTTGTGTGATGACAATGTAAATGTATTGGATAGAAAACATGTATTATGAGTCTTCTAAGTTCCCTATGTTGAAATGATTGCCGTAGTTGAGAATTCCTATGTTCATGAAGTGTTGAAGCATGCTTGGTAGAATGTGTAATGTATCAAGCTTGCCCAAGACATGGTAATGTAGAGGCCTTCATTAATTTCCATGCTTGTGTGTTGTGTTTGCAATGCATGCATTAAATTAATTCTCATAAGTTGGAAGGGAAATTAATGAATGGGTTAGGACTTGATTTAGAGGGAGAAGTGGAGTCAAGACCACTTGACCAAGTGGTTAGCTTGAGCTACCTTGTGGATAGGCTTGCACACTCTATCTTGTATGGATAGTTGAGAGTGCTAAGACGCGTAATGTTAAGTTCTCCCCAAGATAAGAGTAGGGCCACTCCCCAATGTCAATCCAAATGTGGAAATAAATTAACTATGGTTGATCTGATCCACTAGGTGGTACGTAACTGAGAGCATTGTGTCTCAGCTCGATCAAAGACTTTGTTGTATCTCATCCATTTCTAGTAAAGTAAGAGGATGTGCACATGTGTGTAAACCATGCTTGTTTCTTAGATACTCATTATAATGCAAGGGTTAATACATGTTAGACTTGTGATGTGTTAACATAGACTTTAAGTGGGCTTGCAACTACGATTAGAACGACGGTAGGGTGCACTAGTGTTCTGAGTATATGCAAAAAGGGTGGAGAGGGATTGGTAGGATATACCTTCCCTAATATAGACCCTAATGCTAGATGTTAGACCCCACGAAGGACGCCCAAAGTGGCTATGATACCTTGGGAGTCCCTATATGATGAGACAATTATGTAGGTTATATGAGTAAAGCCCAGAGTGGCTAGAGAACTGTGGAAAATCTTAACATGGACAGATTGGGACTTTGGCACTGAGATGCTTGTGACTAGGTCACTTGCTGGTGAGACGTGGTATGGGTACACCCTTCACGTAATGATAAGGTTATGCCTCAGTCTAATGAAAGGGAAACTGTCCATTCAGTAGATCACTGTGTCTCACCTTTGTATAGTTAAGACGATGAAATAAGTATATGGATTCCATGAGTAAGGCTTGGGATAGTCGTGAGACCGTGGGAGCCCCGATATGAACATACGAGAACAACGACATTGGCTACGGAGACTTGGTCCTATAGCGTTGTTGTGGAGGAGTATGTCCCTCACATGCTACGCACTGGAGGGAGCGCTCACGACTATTTGTTACACTTAATAGAGACCGTGGATCAGTATATCCTTCGTGTGATTTTGTGTGGATAAGTGATGGAGCTCTCATGGCTATTTGACACACATGGTGTGCATCATTGCGCGGGGCTAGATACTTGTATGCCCCACGGGGTGGTACTAGCCTTGTAAAGCGCTCTTCTTATGAGCAGGGTGAGGCACTGTATTCATCATGGATGATGTGGCAGCCTGGTAAGGTGCTATCTGACTGCCATGGAGCTTGAATGAATGACCTCATGCCGTGAAGGGACACATGGTGAGGTAGACTAGAGCACCCTAGACATGAGTCACCCGCTCAGTAAGTCGTGGGCCCTAAGTCTTGCTAAGGGTCATAATATGATATGATATGATATGATATGATATGATGATTGGATATTGTTGCCACAGTTCCGTAATGATTCATGCGGATGTTGTTCCTTCAGATGATTGATCTCATGGTAGATGATATAGCCCTGGATGAGTTATGCCCATGAATGGATTATACCCATGGAGATATTATTTTCATAGATGATTTATACCCATGAATAGATTATACTCACTGATAAAGTGTTACCCAGGGATGGATGATTATTCCCATGGATGTTGTTCTCATGGTAGACATATTGGATTCATGCACAGATATTAGTCATATGGTAGGCATATTGGCCCCATTATAGACATGTTGGTCCCATGGTAAACGTATTGGTCGGTGGACGTGATGGTTCCATGGATAGATGTTATTCCCATAGATGGTTATCCTCATAGAGGACATTTTGGAAATGGATGTATATTGTTATCATTGATGGATATTCCCACTGAGAGCCTTGATTCCATAAACGTTTGGACCCATATTAGAGTTTAGACCCATGGAGGTAAATAGTACTCATGTTCGGATATAGGTCCCATGGTTATGGTTTATCTCATATGTGAAATAGACCCCATGGTTGATGGTGTCCCCATGGTTGGTCTAAACCCGTGATTGGCTAGACACTTGATGGATGAGACCTATTCTATTGATGAGGCCCACAGTTGGGTATTAGAATGTCCTGATGTGACATCATAAATAGCACGGGATTAGTGCCATGAAATAAGTGAAGCTAGAACTATGTGCGATCTGATCTCCAATAGAGTACGTAGGAAACCGATGATTCAGTTCGATCACACCGAGGGTCCAATTAGTCCTAGGATTCGTACGAATCCCGTGGCACGTTTGGGTGCCACATGTATGGACTATGAGTTGTGCATGCTCAAGAGTTAAAAAAAATCTCTTTTTTTCTCACGTCCATGTTAGGTCGGGGCGTGACAATATTTATCATGATAAAACGAAAGAAAAAATGGGTAAAATGCTCATTTAAAAAAAGTCTATTGTCTCCCAAATCAATTCTTGTATTATAATAATGTTAAATATAGATAATTTTGTTGCGCAGTAAAAAGTTTTACATTTATTTTACTTGCAAGCGCACGAACCATTTAATAGTATAGTAGTATGAGTGCGAGGTCGATCCCAAAAGGAACATTCAAAATATATGAGAAAACAAATATATGTGATTGGAATTGTGTAGTTTAAGAAAATAAATCTTTAAAATAATCTAAACATGAAAATTAAGATTTTAGTCATTAGAAAAATTACATTAGTTTAGAAACTCTCTAATTTCCTAAAATCAATCCAACATGGAGTTATCATCTAAAATTAAAATGTAACCATTATAAAATTTTGTTTTTTATGAAAAACACACATCTAGAAATTATCAACAACCACCTCTCAATTAAAAAGAACAAAATTAAGATTCAAATAAAATAATTCCAACCTGGTTAAACAAATTGAAAGAATGGATTGAATGAAAATCATATACAAACAAATAAATAAAATAAACAAGTAAAAAAACTAAATATTTTACAAGTAGATTAGTTCAATCATTGCCATCAAACATCATACCCAACAATATTAATAAACAAGATACCTAGACCATGGAATTCGTGTAAAAATCCAAATTTCAATTCAAATATTTCATTAAAATTAAAATCCATATTCCCCAATTTAATTAAGTGAACCTTAGATCTTAGATTTACACAATTAAGTTCAAGATCTAACTATTTCATTATGTCTCAAAAGGAACTTTAGATCTGAATCTAAAGAAATCAAAGCTCTAACTATTTCATTAAGTCTAAATAATTAATCAAACAACACAAAGTTAAAAATAAATCAGACAATCATAAAAGAAACTTGAAAATTGGATGTTCCAGGATTCTAAAGGCTTATCTCAGATTTATTAAATGGAAATATTACAACTCTTTGGACGATTACATCAAAGACAGAGATTAAAAAAATAAAGTTACAAAATAAGTCTTACTTTGCAATTTTTGAATTTTGCACCTCTCTTGTCTTCTCTTTGTTCCAACTCCACTAATGTTCTTCTGCTCCTGACCCATTTCTAAAATCATTGTGCAAGGACCCCTTGTATTATAGGCTTCAGGTGGGAATGGATGGCTAGGATTTAGTCTTTATTAAGTTGATGAGTGAATGGCTAGGATTAGATTTATCTTAATCAAGAATGGTTGAGATTTAAAATGAAAAGGAGGCTAGGGTTACAAGGGTTGGTCGACTGGTGGCTTGGAGAAGGAGTTATCTTGCTGTGCAAGCAAGGAATTTCGAACGGATAGGGATAGGGTATAGTCAAATTTTACACATGGGATTAGGGTTATATGTTACGCAATCCATGAATGAATGGATGAGATTTAAAGTCAACTTGAATTGATAGTTAGATGATTGGATGGTGACATGGAGTGTGAAATTCGAATGACTTCATTGGGATTTGAAAAAATCGTGTGTGACGTGTGTGGATGGGTGATGATGGGTACTAAATCTAGGGACTGCATGTTAGATTAGATCTAGGGTTTGATGGACGCTTGGTCAAATGGATTGCAATAAGTTTGAAGGGTTAAGATCTAAGGGTTCTAACAATGTATGGTTAGGATGGGTTGTAACAATTTGTATGGAGGGTTAAGATCCAAAGGTTTTCCAAGATGGATGATTAAATGAATGGCCTAGATCTAGCATGACAAATGTATGGAGTGGATTTTGAATTGAGGCTCTAGGGGTTTTACTATATTCCATATATGCAATGAATGGTTCAGATTAAAGGATGACCAAATGAATGGTGAAAGTTCGCTTGTGTGATAGATTAAGAGAATATTAACCCTAGAGGAGGAGGAGGAGGAGGAGGAGGAGGAGGAGGAGGAGGGGGGGTGGGTGTGGGGAGGGGGAAGGGCGGGGTGGGGGGGTTGAATAGGGCAATCACTAATTTTTGTGGTCTTCACAAATTTCTTGATCAATTAAAATGTTGGCAGCTGAATTAACAAATTAATCAAGATATATATGTTGTATGATAAGATAATACACCAATTAAAGATCAATCACACTAAGACAAAACCAAACACCTACAACACAAGATGTACAGTGGTTCGGAGTAAACCCTCCTACATCCACTGTTGGACTCACCCTCTATAGGGTTATCTCAATTCATTATGTGGAGAATTATGCCCTCATGAATAGAATAGGACTTCCACATATTCAATTGACTAGGAATTTCACCCAATCACCTAAGATTTTGAAAGGTTCGACCTACCCTGGTCTACGTCCTTATCCCTCTATTTTTTATAATGGTTAAAGAGTAAATACCTCTTTAATCAACTTCGCAAGTTGATGTTTAAAATAAACAAACTCTAAGAAGCACTTGTCTTTTGAAAGCTCACTTGATATAGATGTTGTGCTTCTTGAAGATCTCTTCCTAATGTGATGTCGTTCGATGACGAAGATGTGCCGAGTATGAGCAATCACAATCTATGGGAGGGTTTCTAGGAGTTAAGATATGCCAATGCTATCCTAGATTTGGTTCTCTCTCTCTCTCTCTCACACACACACACACAATCTCAATCATGATGATTGGATCTCAAATGATTCACCAAGTGAAGTACATGGAGAGGAGTTGGGATCTCTGGAGTTGCCTAAGATTTTCCTATTCAAAGCTCTCCCACAGTGTCCCACCAAACTCAACAAGGTTTGGAATTTAAATAGGCAAACATAATTATCTCAAACTTACAACGGTGATTGATTGTGAGATCACGATTGATCGTGTGTTCAAAAGAGTTGTTGTAAAGTGACCGTTGTGCATTAAATGTTTTCCAACGGGTAGAAAACGGTCACGTACGATTGATCGCGCCCTCTGTGTGCTGATTGGTCATGGTCTGATGATACTATCATCCTGGGGCCAGCTGAATTTGACGGTGTGTGTCCAAACCAAAACTTTAGAATTCTCAACTGATTAGTTGTGATCGCGATGGATCGCCCCTCTACCAGAAGATATGTCATGCACCCGATGGATTGTCTTGGGACAGTTCCAGTTTGACATAGTTCCTCAAACCAGAACATGAATATGACCTACCAATGTATCATAATCCCGATATATCGACCCTGTCCCACACGATGAGTCGTGGGCCCGATGAATCGTGAGATGGTCCTCACGATGGGTCGCAAACACAAACGTATCGTCCTGAGCATAGACTAGTTTGACAGTATTTGTCAAACCAAGAATTTTGGCTAAGTCCAACTGATTGGTCGTATGCCCGACTGATCGGCCATGTCTTGGCAATGGATCACCTTTACGATTGCATCGTCCTGAGACATAGTTGTTTGACAAGTTATTCCAAACCACAACCTTTGTTTTTCCAAACGATTGATCGTTATACCACAATATATCTTCATCTGTCAATGGTTTAATCATTAAGTTCATGTTCTGATTTTGGTGTCAAACAACCACTAGACTTTCTTAGATTATCCATATGTGAGATCTAAGCATTCACCCTAAAGTCATCTATGGCCAATTTACTTTGTGTGATTGCCATACACTTGGTGATGCTTGATTCTTCAACTTGATCTTCAGTTTTCACCACCACTTGAGTCTTGTATTCTTGCTTCAATTGTCCGAGGCAAGGCTTGACCTAAGTCATAGAATTGACAAATAGGTGACTCGGCAAGTCGGGGCACTAACAAATAGTGTGGATGTATAGAGATGACAAGGAGAAGGGGGCATGTGGGCTTAGGGTTTCACAGTGAAATTCGCATGGGATACTTGGACCTCAGGGTTTGAGCGGATGGGTTTCCAGTGAACACCTTGGTCTTTGTGCACTTGGACTTGAAATTTTGGCCTACTGGACTTTAGCTTTCACACTGGCCTGGCCTACATGTAAAATGCGCATGGGATACTGAGCCTGGCCCATGAATTCTGACTTCAATTGAGCTTGGACTTCAGACTTAGATCAGATTAGTGGTTCCATCGGTCTGACTGACGGTCTTGGCCAGTCACATCGACAAACCTACCAATATGATTATTTCACTTATTTTCAATTTGGATTTGTCCGATGAGATCTTTAGAGGACACGTGTGCTCAGGTGGGACCCCCATGCGACCCTCAAATACCTTTCACATGTACAAACCAATTTATTACATCATTAATCCAAGAAATTAATTGCCGAGCTGCTACAGATAATACCAAAAAAAATATTTTATAAGTCTCATATTTATGTTTTGACCTTAGTTTAAAAACTCAAACTCGACTCAAAATTCTATTCATCTAAGTTACACAGAACACGTTTTCAACTCAACTCAAAAAAGATTAGTAAAACTCATTAATTATTTAATTCAAAATGCAACTTTGAAATTGAAGATTGTTTAGTAATTTCAAATAAAGATTCAAAAAATGAAATTTACATTTTTTATCTAATATTTATTTGTATACCATACAAAACCTCAACACTCAAACTCAACTCAAAATTCTATCTAGTCAAATAACTCAAACAGGTTTTTCAACTCAACTACATAAAATTAATAGTCCAAAGTAGGTCCCATTTGTTGTGCAAATTTATAATTCAAGGATAATTTAGAAATTTCAAATAAAAATAAAAAAGTTTTAATTGCCCATGTGTTGCCTTCTGTTTTTTTTTTAAAAAAAGCTATGATTTTTCTGCACCATCCGAACGTTCATTTAGAAGATTATTAGTGTGTTCGGACGGTCAGACCAGTCGAACGTTTATTTCAATGTAAAAGTCCACCGTCCAAACATTTTTCTCTCAGATAAATGAATGCTCGAACATTCCTAATAGATCGCTTGAACGTTCACTTTGTAACGTTCGAATGATCTTAACTAAAAAACTTAGTTTAAGTTTGAAGGATCCTTTTTATTTCTCATTTTCCCTTCATTCAAACGATCCCTATTTCTCATTTCCCTTTTCCTCTCCCCCAAATGTTTGACCTTGCCCTGTCCCCCAAATGTTCGACCTCTCCCTCGTCCTCTCCCTCATTTCCCCTTTCCTTTCTCCTATATTCGACCTTGCTCTCTCCCAACTTCATTCGACTTTGCCTATTTCCCAATTCCGAACCCTTCTCCCTCCCCTTCATTCGACCTTCCCATTTCCTCAATTGAATCTCCCTCCAAAAACATCTCCAACCCCCCTGTGTTCACATGGCATCAGATCTTCAAATTGAAGGGTCTACATCGAAGAAAATGGGGAAATCTATCTCTTCAAAGCAACAAAAGAAATAAAGGAAAGAAGCGACGTTCGACCCCAACCATTTCACCTCTTTAGAAGCTGTAACGTTCTACAAAGATGATTTCTCCACTCGATCCTATCTTTTTGGTAAAATCGTGGACCTTTATTTTTTTCCACCCTTTAAACTGAAAACCAAATACTACTTTGAAACTCTTGGTTGGGATCCTTCTTCACACTGAAAAATGATATATATCCTACATTAGTGAAGGAATTTTATGCCAACATAAAAGAAAATAATGAATACTCCACTGAATCCAAAGTCCGAGGACATGAAAAATTTCTTTCATGTGAAAGATTGAACACTATGTTTAAATTCCCCACTGCCACAATTATAAAGTATGAAACAAATACATCGTTTAACGATGTTGATGGCTTCAATGTTTTGGAAGCCCTCAAGCAAATGTGTTGACGCACTGATATTACCGAAGAAAAGAGGCCCCATCTGAAGGACCTAACCCTTGAAGCCCGAATCATCCATCACATTATTGTAAAATATATTTTCCCTAGAAAAGGGCATAGTAACTATGTGTCTTGGTTCGATGTTTTTCTCATCTAGTGCATCACGAATGAGAAACAAGTCTCCCTCTCCTATATCATAAATAACATGTGAGTCTGCTGTAAGATGAGAAAATGTAGTCTTCCCTGCGGTCTTTTTCTTTCTCACTTCTTTGGCAAACATGGAATCCCTCTTCCCTTTGAAGATAAAGTAGATATCAACCCCACTGATCACTTTAATGAGGTTACTTTGAAGAAAATGGGCTTTTCTATCTCGACAAGGCATTCAACCGGTGGTTTCCCAAAGTAGAACAGGCACCTAAAGTTCAGGTTCAAAATTCACTTGACGCACCCGCAAACTAATACTAGAATCAACACTCGGTAAATTCTTGACAGCATTTTGGCTCTCAACGACAACGTGAATCAGAAATTTCATGACATATATCAACGTTTGTAGAGTCAAGATGAAAAGAATAATATTATGTTTGCCCAGATTGTGGATAATTTGAAGTTGTATGTACTTGTAGCTCAAAAATGTTGAATACAAGCATATGTTGGACCTACTCAAGGTGGAGTACGAGCATATTTAGCTGCACCAGCTTCTGGATCCACAACTCATCTAACTGGATTTGCTCTATATGCATCAGCCTCTAGATCCACTTCTTGTCCGACTGGATTTTTGGCTACATCTGTACCACCTTCTTGCTCCACTCATCCTCAAAATGTTGCTGCTACATCTGCACCTGCACCTGTTTTTGTCCCACTCCTCCTACAAGTGTTCCTGATATATCTGCACCAGCTTCTGGCTCCCGATAGTTGTTCTTTTTGATGATATGAAAAAGGAGATTATTTTGTAATTTTCATATTTTGAAATATACATCTTCTATATGTGTTTTGAATGAACATGTTATATTTGAACGAGTTAAATTGAAATGGTAAAATGAGCTACACACTTGGTTTGTATATTGTGTGTCTTGTGCATCAACAAAGGGATACATGAAATTTTTATGATGGGGATCTCTATTTATATCATTCTTATCTTTCTCAGCATTAGGACTCAATTTTTTTGGTGAAGGACCATGCCTCATTCCACTGGCTAGACGTTCATGTTCTCAGGGGTCTAATCTATTCTCAAATTCTTATATAATGCCCAAACCAAGGCTGATAAAGAATTTTTAAAACTTATCTCTCATCAGGTAAAATTAATGAATAGTTTAATTTTTTAGAGGTTTAATGCCATTTGAAATCATCCTTCATTGTCAAGGTCATTAACATTTACAACTTTTGATAGAATTTCTGATTTCGTTAGTGTGATTATTAGGCTGGACATAATAAATTTTGGTACAAACCAAGTCATATTCACAACTATCCATATTCAAAACAGAACTTGAGTCATAAACTTATTTCATTCAGTAAAAATCAAAATAGAGTACAACATAATACATTTCTTCCAAATAAATACATTTTCTTGCAAATGAATACATTTTTTTCACTCAAGTTCAACTTGACAGGTAAGTAGCCTCTTCACTTATTCCACCAATGCCGGAAATCGCTAGTATCTCTAAGTTCACCACAGCACTGCATAATATTTTGAAATATTATATTAGAACATATGGAAATTATATACACCTCACAATACATATCTCTATCAATTGAGTGCAAAAATTACTTGGGACAATTGCGAACAGCTATATGTCAATTCTTCATAGAAGTTGTAAGAACCACCCGTCTGTGGAAAAAGGAATAGATGTTAGTCTTTATCACCTTATTCTTTATGTAGAAAAAATATGAATATGCACCAGCTTCTAACAGTCACTTACTTGGGATAATTGAGACAAATCTGTTAGTACTCCGGTTTGCCGAGTCACTTATTTGTCAATTCCATTACTTAGGTGAAGCATTGCCTTCAAGAGAGATGCCCATGAATGAAGACTCAAGTGTGGGTTAAGGGTCAAGATTCAACGGATCAACATGTGTATGGTAATCACAAAGGTAAATTAGTCATAAATGACTTTAGGTAGAACCCACACACTTAGTAGACCTTGCCTAGACTTAGGGAACATATTGGTAAAAATTAATTAGGTCTAAGTGGTGCCTGGACAGTGACAGAACCAGATGGGATAAACATTGGAAATCTTGTAATCTGTCAGGTCGACCCGTCGAGTCCATCGACCCATTAGTGACGACAGGATAGACCCATCGAGATCATCAACACATCGACCAGATTGATAGGAGTTCTAGACTGGAAAGACTGTCACTCACGCTACTCTCAGTTCGACCATATTGACTGCACTGACCTATCGGTGACACAGGGCTGACCCATCGTGGTCATCAATATGTCGATTGGATTTGGCAGTCTCTGGAAAGAACAGACTGTAAATTCGGTCTGCTCTCTGATAATCAGGTTCGATCTGTCGGGGAACAAGACATGTTGACCTGGGTCAAGTTGAGTTCTGGACATAGAACTCTTGGGTACTCTCAGACAGACATATTGAGGTCATCGACCCATCGAGAGTACTAGGACTGACCCATCGATAGAAAGACATGTCGATCAATATTTTCAAGGTTTCGGATAAGCAGGCTCTGTATTTTTATGCTGCTCTCTGATAATCTGGACCGACCCATCGATAAGATCAACATGTTGAACATAAGGTTGTCGACCCATTTGTAGTTTAAGTTTCTGTACCGTTGGAGTGATTTTAATGCACAACGGTCGAGTGGTTGAACGGATACATTTAAGTTCACCGACCCATCGATAAACTGGACTTGTTGAGTTTGGACTGATCTGAAAATCTGTGTTTGCCTATATATTCTCCATACCATGAAGTGTTTGGTTGGATACTTTGGACCTCCCACTTGGAAAATCACAAGGCAAAATCAAAGCTCCCCACTCCTCTCTATGTACCTTACTTAGGAGAATCATTTTCAATCCAATCATCTTGATTGAGATTAAGAGAGAGAGAGAGAGAGAAAAAAAAAAACCAAGCCTAGGATCAATTTGCAAATCCATATCCTAGCAACCTCCCATAGATTGTGATTGCACATACAAAGACACATCATCGTCACCATACTACATCGTATTGGGAGAAGTCTTCAAGAAGCATATCATCTACAAGTGAGCTTACACAAGGCAAGTGCTTCTTAGGTTTGATTTTATTTTTCAAATCTTCATGTATAGTGGAGTAGATTAATGTGATCGAACCACTCCAAAAAATAGAGGGATAAGGACGTAGACTGGGGTTTGGTTGAACCTTTCAAAAACCTTAGGCGATTGGGTGAAATTTCCAATCGATTGGATAGGTGGAAGTCATATTCTATTCGTGAGAGTATAATTCCCCACATAGTGTATTTGGGATAGTCCAAGGTTGGGTGAATCCAACAGTGGATATAGGTTTGTTAAAACCGAACTATTATACATCTTGTTTTGTTGGTGTTTGGTCTTATATTTGTATGATTGATCTTTTATTGGCACACTCTTGTATCACACAACATACTTATCTTGATTACTTTGTGTTATCCACTGCAAATCATTTTAGTTAATCAAGAAATTTGTGAAGACTATAAAAATTGGTGATTGCCCTACTCACCCCCCGCTAAGGTCAATCTTGGACTGTGTTCTAGCAACCCTGGGAACTTTCAAAACCCTCTGTTTGTGGTTCATGAAAATTATCTACATGAAGCAAGGCATTGAAATCTACACTCGCTAATGCATCTGTACTAATTTGATTTGGACAGGTTCTACTATTATGACCAACAGTTTTGTATATCCTGCATTTTCTTGCATTCGATTCATTCTCCACTATCTCAAATGTAAAAGGATCTCGTATTATAAAACTTTTGGACATTGAATTCTTTGAACCTAGATGACGTCCTTTAGAATGTTGAATAATAGGATGAATGATAGGCATCGCACGCTGGCAAGAATTTCTAGTTAATTTCGGGGGCCCTCTTGATCAAATGAAGACAATTTTCCACATTTCTTCTTAATACCATCAAAGTAGACATCTAATTCATCGTTAAGCCGATTCATTTCAATATTCAAGTCGTTCAATGATTCAAATCGATTCTCCATTGAGAATGGATCTGATCCAAATGTAACTTTTCCATCGACCTCATTTTGTGCGCACAAGGCAAACCTATTGACGCTGTAAATGCCTCGGTACAAGTGCACAAAAATGAATTTTCTCTACCCATAAATTATTGCTTGTAAATCTCATTCAATGCAAAATGTGATACTTTGTCATTCACTTCATTAAAGAAAGGAATAGAAACAGTATGAGCAATCCAAAATTTTTCATTCTCAAGTTGAGCCCAGATCTCTTCAAACTGATTTTCAATTGCATTACATATTGTTAGTGTCCTAACTTGCCGAGTCACCTATTTGTCAATTCCATGACTTAGGTGAAGCATTGTCTCTGAAGGTTGAAGCTATGAACAAGACTCAAGGAGTGATGAAGATTGAATCAAGAGCTCCGAAGATGGAAGATCATATGCAGATTCATCATCACCAACTGTATGGAAATCACAAAAGGTAATTGGCCATAAATGACCTTAGGTGGAACCCACATCCTTAGCACCTTGCCTAGGATTAGTGAAACATATGGGTAAATTCATTACCAAGCCTTAGTGCACCCTAGACAGTCACAGAACCAGATGGGATAAACATTAGAAAACTGGTAAACTGTCAAGTCAACCGGTCGAGTCCACCGACCCATCGGTGAGACAGGACAGACCCGCGTGGTATTCGACACATCAACCTGATTGACAAAGGTTCTGGAATAGACACATTGTCATTCAGAGTTGCACTCAGATCGAGTGCATCGAGTTCACTGACCCCTCGGTGATACAAGACAGACCCAGCGAGGTTATCGATACGTCAACTGGAAAAATAGAGCTTCTGGTTGGAAACAGACTGTAAAACCAGGTTGCTCTCAGACCAAGTGTCTTGTGCACACCGACACTTCGATGAAGAAAGATAGACCCATCAGTGTGCACGACACGTCGACCTGGGTTGTGTGAGCTCTGAAACATAAAACTTAGGGGTACTCTCAGAATAGACACATCTATGTAATAGACCAAACGAGAGTACCAAGACCGACCCATCGATGGTACTGACATGTCGACCTGGGTTTGACAAGTTTCTGGACTTGAAACTTTGTCTGCACTCGATACAATCGAGAAACCGACACATCGACTATACGTCATGTCGACCCATCGGTGTAACCGATGCATCGGTAGTGACTGTTTTATCATCGTTGGAAGCTTAACGGTCAAATTACTATAGCATTATGTCAGTACCGACCCATCGACCAGATTGACCTATCGACAACCTAGACTCGGGATTTTTGTGTTTGCCTATATATTCTCCAAACCTTGAAGAGTTTGGTTGGAGACCTTGGAGCCTTCACATAAGAAAATCTTAGAGGCATTCCCAAAACATTCCATCTCCTCTCCATTCACTTCACATAGGTGAATCATTTGATAATCTAATCTTCCATAGATTGAGATTGAGAGATAAGAAGACAAACCACTCTAGGATAGATATTGGTCACCCAATTTCCTAGAGACTTCCCAAGGATTGTGATTGCTTTACACACAATGCATCTTCATCAATATACAAGATCACATTGGGAAGGAGATTCAGAAGCACATCTTCATATTGCAAAGCTTCAAAAGCAAGTGTTTCTTAGTGTTTGATTTTACTCTAAATCATCTTGTGAAGTGGATTAAAGCATGGTGTTTGAACTACTATAAAAAATAGAGAGATAAGGACGTAGACTGGGGTAGGTCGAACCTTTCAAAATCTTAGGATTGGGTGAAATTCCCAATCAATCGAGATAGGTGGAATTCCTACACTGTTTGTGAGGGTTTAATTCCCCACATAGTGTATTGGGATAACCCAAGGTTGGATGATTCCATGGGTGGATGTAGGAGGGTTTACTCCGAACCAATATAAATATGCTATTATGGGTGTTTGGTCTTTGCTTGTGTAATTGATATATAATTGGCGTACTCTTATTATCACACATCTTTAATAGAGGAACCTTTCTCTTGATGCCACTTCTAAGTCCGAGCTAAATCAATGCACAAGTCCTAGAGGAGGGTGAATATGACCAATTCCAATTTTGCTAAATAACCTTAATCAATTTTAATCCATTTTCCAAATTAAATTATTAACCACACAAGGGTAATCCAATTTATCAAAATATGTGAGTTAATTGATCAGGATATGTGCAGTGGAAAATAAACTTATGTGTACGCAAATAATGATAAACAATTCAACAAATAAAATCATGAAAACACAACGATTTATAGTAGTTCGGTTCACCTGAACCTACATTCACTCTAGGATTCACCCAACTTTGGGCTCTCTGAAACGTACTATGAAAGGGTAAAATTATCCTAACAATACACACCTAGATTTTGAAAGGTTCGACCACTGAGGTCTACTCCTTGACACATATTTCTATTTTTTAAGGTGGTTTGATCGCAGAGATCTAATCCACCTCTCAAGATTGATAAATAAAAAGGAGGGAAGAACACTTGCCTTTGGGTCTTGTGTAGATCTTCTGATGTGTTCTTCAAAGAGTAGGTTGCAAGCTTAGATATTTTACTGCAATCACACATTAAACCTTTTCAAATATTGTTATTGTTTCATAGATGAAGGTCGATACAATAGATGTGAGGGCAGAGTTTTTTCTAGATCTGAGGTTTTGTATGCCTCTCACTTTTTCTTAATCTCTATATTTTCTTTTTTCTTTTCTTTTTTCTTTTCTTTTTTCTCGTTAAAGGTTGATCCGTATTTATAAAGAATTTTCCAACGACTAATAATCAACGGATCAAACCACGCTCTTTGATATGTCGAGGAGCTGAAGGATACATTTTCGACATGTCAAAAAGGTACACGGATGCCAACGTGTGTAAGAATGGTGGTCTCGACATGTTGAGAATTTTTGAAAGGTCGAAAAAGGATTTTCAAAAATGGCTACTCGACCAAATGAATAAATCAACATGTCAATCCCAATAGCGATGAAAATAGAAAATGGCTCTAAAAAAAGAACATGATTCTCGACCAGTTGAAATATATTCGATTGGTCGAATTCAGTGGGTAAGTCGTTCGACACCACATGCCCATATACCATTCGACATGTCAAACCTGTTCGACCTGTCGAACTCAACAATATTCAAACATTTGACTTTTAAACCTTTGGGCCTTTTTACGCATCGGCTTTAGGTTCGGGTCAGGATTAATTTTATCCAATACAATTTAATACAGTTGAACCCAACTTAAGATTACCTATAGTATGATTTACCTGTATGGTTGCCACAACACCAGAGAGATCATCTTTAATCTTCATTGACTTTAAGCA
This sequence comes from Chimonanthus praecox, assembly GCA_022113865.1. NCBI lineage: Eukaryota > Viridiplantae > Streptophyta > Magnoliopsida > Laurales > Calycanthaceae > Chimonanthus > Chimonanthus praecox. The sequence continues at coordinate 44,300,213 of CM039093.1, forward strand.
ATCCTCCAATACGAACATCTAAGGCAAGGTCTTGACATGTTCATGAAATTGACAACAAGGAGACACGGATACACCGGGGCTCTAACAATCTCCCCCTTTGTCGATTTCGTGAAAAAACCTAAATGCAAAAAAAATATAACTCTTTCAACACAGAATTATTACATGCCTTAAAAAATTACAACCATTACATGATCCTTCATGACTCAACAACAGACTCAATACGACATGACATCTTCAATCTTCAATTTTCTCCCCCTGAATATATGCCAGCAAAACAAATTTTTCCTACACAAAACATGGCAAATCTGGTGGGATTTTTCAGTCTCCCCTTCAATATTAGTTCCAAAAAAGATTACATAATAAGTCTCTTCACAATGTATTTCTCCCCCTTTTTGTCATAAGCTAACAAAGGTTGATACAAGAAAACCCATGGGCAACCAATAGAAAAAATTATGACATTGAAAACAACATTTTCTCATAGCATTCAAACATCATTCAATTTTTTATTTTATTTTTTAAAAAATATATCAAACTATATTTTTCAATAATTTTAACAGATCTTCAAAAGAAATGCGACAATAAAAACAAAGGATCTGACAGCAGTTTAAGGCCAAAGTATAAGGCTTAAACAATCCTCTATCATTAGGTACCCATGTTGTAATGTAGAATAGCATGTGGGTAACCCTAGTTCGTTTAGAATCAACTCTTATCTTTTGACCTTAATTGAACAACTCATCCACCAGCAATTTGAACTTTTGCACTAGTGAATGAGGGTTGATTCTACTTTTACGAACTACATGATAATCTCTATGGTGAGTGACATTAGGCTGAGTGTTATAAAAAAATTATTTATGATGTTTCTTTCTAAGATTGCACTCAAACCTAAGTTGACCCATTTTGTCACAATAAATGCATTTTACATTTGGAGTCTTTGAGGGGGATGCATTACCTTTAATAAACACAGTGGAGTTGTTGGGTCTTCTCTTATTTTTATTATTAAAACCAAGACCCGTTTTATCCCCAAACTGTTTTCCAATATTCAACAATTTTTCCAACTTTTGTTCCCCTTTTGTAAATTTTTCTTCAAATTTCATTTTATGGCACTTTAAATTATTTATGTAACGCCTCGTCCTGTTACGGGTGCGTTATCGCTGAAATATTTCAAAACATCACAAAAGAATGGATATCATGTATTTTTTTTTTTTTTTGAAACGGGTTAGATACCTCCTGCTCAACAAACCACAAGTCTAGAAAAATAACAACCAACCATAGATTGTTCAAATATGGTTATACATTCATCCGAACAAACAACATACAAATAGAGTTCGTTCAAAACAAATTTTTTCAAACTAAGAATAAACATGATTAGAAAAAATCTACTACTATTACTCCTCCCCATGCACCTTCTCAAGGGGCCCGCCTGGCCCCTCTGCGATCGGGGTACCTGAAAAGTAAGGGGTGAGCTAACTAGCCCAGTGAAGGGATAAAGCATATCAAATGTATGAAATGTAATAAATATCATAATAGAATGGATGTCTACATACATGTGTACTCAACTATACTACTAACCAATGGTCCCACTGACTAGTCCGAGACATCACCTCCATAACTCACAATGGTCCTCCAACAACTCCGGTCTCCCTACCAATACAAACGGGAGACCACACAATGCACAACCGTCTCAACCGCCGAAATGCAACTGGGAAATCCGCATCCCCTATGGGGGTCTCAACCGCTGGAGCATAACGGGAAAGCCAATCTCAAGGGCAGGCACCTCAACCGACGGAACACAATGGGGAAAGCCTCATCTCCCATGGGAGTCTCGACCGCCAGAGCGTAACGGGAAAGTCCTCCCAACAATCAAATCATCATCTCATCATAAGCATATACACATATAGATAGTCCATCCATCTCAATGTCCAACAACACGTTGTCCATTGCTGATTACCTCCATGCATGAACATGATATCATGATCATGTATAACAAAATAAGTATATAATAAGATTTCGAAAAACAAATCCACATACCCATCATGATCTCATTCACATATTATAAGTAAACACCCATCATGTTATCAACAAGTTCTAAGCATCATATCCAATATCCAGACACATATCTCACTCACAGCATAAATTCATTCACATGTTATAAATAAATACACGACATGTTAACATTAAGTCCCAAGCATCATGTTCGACACCCAACAGATGTCTTATCTTCATATAAATTCATTCACATGCTATAGTTAAATACACGACATGTTATCAATAAGTTTCAAGCATCACGTTCAACATCCATTAGTTCGAAAAGAATTTCTCATTTAATCGCAAATAATTGACATGAGCGCACCCGAACGGGTCCCTTACCACAGATTCATTCAACGGTTCCCTTACTGAGTGTCTTAATAAATGAAGGGCCCCATTCAAGTCACTCCATGTCCAAGGTTAAGGTTTAACAGATGCGAATACGTGCTAAAGCAGTGATAAGTCCCCTCACCCGTGTGTGCTTTCAAAATCTGAAGTGGGAAAACAGAGCAAAGGATTAAAGGAAGTGATGCACGGGTTGTCAGGTTTGAGAAGTTGGGACAGGCCTGCAAAACTGGGACGATCCCACAAATCTGGCTGGAAACGGGCATGCAAATGGTCTAGAAGCGCTCTAGAAATGTTCCCAAAGTGAGCCAGGAACACTCTAGAACGACCCCCAAAGCAGGCCAAAAATGAGCCTGAAACGGGCCCAAGGTGGGCCCAAAATGGGTCTGGGTCGGGCCGGGCTATTGGGTCGGACCTGACTGCTGGGCCGAGAGGCTAGCCAGGTCGAACTAGATCTGCTGAGATGGGCTTAGGGTCAAGTTGAGCCTAGAGGATTTGGCCAAAGGAATGGGCTTAAGCTGAATTGGGCCTGGGGCGAGCTGGCCCAATGCACAAGGTTAGGGTTTTCGGTGGAGGTTTGAGGAAGAGAAAGAGAGAATAAGAAAAAGAGGTGGAGGGACGGCGACCTCGGCTCAATGGCGAGTTAGGGTTTGAGGTTGTAACATTAGGAGAAGAAGAAGAAGAGGGAAGAAAGAGAAACGAAAATGAGAGGGGAGCAATACCATGGGGGCGGAGACTCACACAGCTGCAAGAGGCGACATCAGGGTTGGGGTTTGAGGAAAAGGGGAAGAAGAGGAAAGAAAGGAGATAGAAAAGGGAGTAGAGAGGAAGATGAGGGGATGAGGGAGACAGTCCAAGCAAGGGGTGGCGGCGGCGGCTTGAGAGAAAGGAGGATGAGAGTCTAGGGTTAGGGAGAGGGGATGAGGAAGATGAGATGAGGGGGGCTAGGGTTTGAAAGAGAAGAAAGAGATGTTATATAGGAGGAAGAGTTAGGGTTTAAGTTAGGTTTTGGGCTAGGGTTCACCTAAGCCTTCGTTTCTTTTTTTGGAAAAGTTTTAATAAAATATTAAAACCCACAAACTCTTGATTTATTGTATAAGACCATACACATTTTATTTTATATTATTTATATATTTATTATTAGTAGTATTTATTTTATTTTATTATTTATTCATTTTTTTAAAGAAAAACGTCGAATGGTGTGAAAACAAAGTTTCAAAGCTAACAAGTTTTTTTATCTAAAATCTGCTAAGAAAAAAATAAGATGTCGAACATCAAAAGAAAATCGTGTGATTTTCAAACATTTTGCATGACAAAATTGTAACAATTAAAATTACTAAAATGCCCTTCGAGCTCCTGAGCTCCAAACCAAGCAAATTAGGGCCCACCACAGAGTCCACACTCTCACCAATACTATCAAAGTCCTGGAAACAACTTGGAGATCCGAAAATCTATTCACAAATCCTGAAAAATCGAGTAGGGTCATTACAATTTAGCTCAATCTGCTGTTTTTTGTTTTCAAAATTCACTTTCGATTCAACTTCTTTAAAATTTTCAATTTCTTTTTGGGCCAGTCTTAAACTTTCTTGCAGTTCAACTTCAACTTGTTTAAGCCTAGAGATCTCTACTTGAGTCGTTTTCAAATCCATTTCAATTGTTTCCTTTTTAATGACCAATCTAATATTCTCATTCTTAGACTTATTTAACTTTTTAGCCAAGTTATTGCTTCCTAAGAACAAGGCATCATAGGCCTCTTGAATAACATCCTCATTATCCGACCCTTCACTATCAGTTTCAACATTTTGAGTGTTTTGAGGATCAAAGGTAATGGTGACTAAGAGACCTTTCAAATTTTCGGTTTTTTCTTCGGATGAGTCATCTGATTCATTTTCAGATTGAGATGTGTCTTCATAAACAGTAGTCATTGTTTTCTTACTTGATCTCCTTTTAGATGGGCATTCATTGGCAAAGTGCCCATATCCATCACAGTTAAAATATTGGAGATCTTTGGTCTTATCTTTTGATTTTTCTTTTGAATTTCTTTTGATTTTTCTCTTGATTTATCTTTAGATGAGCTTGTGTCTCCTTTATATCTTTCTTTGCAATCATCCCTTTTAAAGTTTCTAAATTTTTTTCTTTTTGTTAAAATTTTTCAGATATTTCTTGGCTAATATACCCACATCTTCATTTGAGTCACTGTCGGACTCAGATTTTTCAATTTCTTTGGTTTCAAATTTCATAGATGAATTTAGGGCAATTGATTTATTCTTAGGTTTACCAAAGTGGAGTTCAAATGTTTCTACGGATCCCACAAGATCATCTACTACCATTTTGGCCACATCCCTAAATTCTTCAATTTCTACAACTTCGAACTAAACCTATCTGGCAAGGATCTTAAAATTTTAATGCATATGAATTTGTCTGGTATCCTTTGTCCGAGAGCCCACATAGTATTTACAATATCATTCAATTTGGAATAAAACTCTGTAAATGTTTAAATTTCTTGCATTCGGATATTTTCAAATTCTGAGCTTAATATTTGAAGTTTTGATCTTCTGACCAAATTTGTTCCCTCGTGGGTTCTCTCGAGAATGTCCCAGACTTCTTTAGCTGTTTCCCATGTCATAATTCTTTTAAATCGTCTAGTGAAATAGCTCATTTGATCACAATGAAAGCTTTACCGTGTTAATTATATAAGGATTTTTCAGTGTCAGTCCAAGAAAAGAACTCTTTAGGTTTGACTAGCTTGGTACTAGTTGAAGTTTCAGATTTCCCTTTTGCAGTAGTATCAGTTACTTCTTCAACCAAATGAACTCAACCTCTTAGAACAGATTTCCAGACAGTTCCATCAATGGATACATGAAACGTTTTCATGCGAACCTTCCAATAGGCATAGTTTGTACCATCAAAGTATGGAAGTCTGGTATCCGCCTAACTATCTCCCATGTGCATTGTTCTAGTGCAGGGATCACCTCTAGACAATTAAGTCTTTAATAGAGGAACCTTGCTCTTGATGCCACTTGTAAGTCTAGGCTAGATCAATGCATGAGTCCAAGGAGGGAGGGGGGAGGGGGGAGGGGGGAATATGACCAATTCCAATTTTGATAAATAACCTTAATCAATTTTAATATTTTTTCAAATTAAATTATCAACCACACAAGGTAATCCAATTTATCAAAATATGTGAGTTAATTGATCAGGATATGATGTGCTGCGGAAAATAAACTTATGTATGTGCAAATAATGATAAACAATTCTACAGATCAAACCATGCAAACACAACGACTTATACTGGTTCGGTTCACCTGAACCTACATCTACTTTAGGATTGACCCAACTTTGGGCTATTCGAAACTAACAATGAAAGGGTAAAATTACCCTATCAATACACACCTAGATTTTGAAAGGTTCGATCACCAAGGTCTACTCCTTGACACCTATTTTTTATGCTAGTTCGATCGTAGAGGTCTAATCCACCATTCAAGATTGAGAAATAAAAAGGAGGGAAGAACACTTGCCTTTGGGTCTTGTGCAGATCTTCTGATGTATTCTTCAAAGAGTAGGTTGCATGCTCCAGTGTTCTTTGCTTCAGATCTTCTGATGTGGGCAACCTAGCTTGGATATTTTACTGCAATCCCCCACTAACCCTTTTCAAATAATATTACTATTTCATAGATGAGGGTCGATACAATAGATGTGAGGGAAGAGTTTTTCCCAGATCTGAGGTTTTAAATGCCCCTCACTTTTTCTTAATCTCTCTCTTTTCTTTTCTTTTCTTTTTTTTTTCTCGTTAAAGGTTGATCCGTATTTATAAAGAATTTTACAACGGCTAATAATCAACGAATCAAACCACACTCTTCGACATGTCGAGGAGTTGAAGGAGACATTTTCAACCTGTCGAAAAGTGGAAACGAAAAGTCGAAAGGGGAAAAAGGGTTCTGTAATACTCTGTGTTTGTGTAAGCATTAACCTCTCTCTTTTCTTTTTTTTTTCTTTTTTTCTCGTTAAAGGTTGATCCGTATTTATAAAGAATTTTACAACGGCTAATAATCAACGAATCAAACCACACTCTTCGACATGTCGAGGAGTTGAAGGAGACATGTTCGACATGTCGAAAAGTGGAAACGAAAAGTCGAAAAGGGAAAAAGGGTTCTGTAATACCCCGTGTTTGTGTAAGCATTGATGGGAAAGAAAAAGTAGGCAGGTTGGGCGCTACTTGTCCCACATTGCTTATGAGGAGAGTTGTTTTGTGGGATATAAGTTGAAATCCCTCCTCCTTCTAACACAAGGCCTTTTGGGAGCAACTTTGACTTGGCTCGCCAATACAAAGCCGTGCGGGCCCATATACATGGGCCCAAAGAAGACAATTTTGTGCTAGCGGGACAGGTCATTACAAATGGTATCAAAGCACGGTTCAACTCTTTGCCTATGAGTGTGGGCATGTTTGTGTACAGAACTGGAGACGGCTCTGGTCTTAAAGGGGTGGATTATAATACCCCGTGTTTGTGTAAGTATTGATGAGAGAGAAAAAGTAGCCAGGTTGGGTACTACTTGTCCCACATTGCTTATGATGAGAGTTGTTCTATGGGATATAAGTTGGAATCCCTCTTCCTTCTAGCATAAGGTCTTTTGGGAGCAACATTGGGTTGGCTCGCCAATGCAAAGCTGTGTGAGCCCTTGTGCGTGGGCCCAAAACGAACAGTATTATGCTAGCGGGACGGGTCGTTAAAGGTTCAGATTCGAACTTAAACTAAGTTTCTCAATTACGGTTCGAACGATCTTCACTGAAAGGATGATTTTATTACAGTCGTGCTCTCAGTTAAGATCATTGAACGGGTTATTAGGAATGTTCGAACGTTCACTTATCTCAGAGAAGAATGTTCGAACGGTGGACTTTTACATTGAAATAAACGTTCGACAGGTCCGACCGTCAGAACGCACGAATAACGTTCTAAATGAACGTTTGAACGATGTGGAAAAATCATAGTTTTTTTTTTTTTTAAAACAGAGAGCAACATGGGAATTTCACACTAAAATTTGAAATCTCGTGGCTGGTGAAAGAAATCGCCCGTGTCTAAATGAGCACCCATCTAATTGGTCAGTTTAGGGATTTGAATACTTTTTTATCTGCATGTTAGTTGAAATACCTATTTTTGAAAAACATCAAGTTGAAATTTCTAATATCAGCTAATTTTTTTTTTTTGTCCATATGGGGATTGAAATCCCAAGCCATTAAATCATCAATTTAGGGAACTTAGAAGATAATGGCTTTCATTATCTATTTTTTTTTATTTTGGATATCAACCAAAATATCCTTTTGGAAAATATGAAGTGAACTTTTTAAATGTTGGCTGAAATTTTTGCCCATGTCGACTAAAACTTTCTTGTCTATGTGGGGATTGAAATTTTTTCTTTAGGTCAAAATATTTATTTTAATCCCATGTTTACCTAATGGCTGGTAGTTTTATCCTAATGGAGTCTAGGCAAATGACAGTTTTACCCTTTTATTTGATTTTTAATACTTAGAAAATGTGGCATTAATTATTTAATCATAATATTTTTAAATAAATTGTGTATATTTCAATCTATTCAATGGATTAATCATATTTTTCAAATTGGATTCCGTGTTTAATAATAAAATTAAAATTGGGGTATATTGGACATTTTCTAATTAAGACCATTGCAACCCAGCTTCCACAAAACCTTCTCAAATAGTCCAACCAACGGCAAAAACTCTAATTGAAAGTTACGAGGTTTTCAGTGTAATCTCAATAATATATTAATCTATAACCTAAAGTGAGCTTATAAAAAATACTAGATCATTATGAAGAAATTTCATTTAAATTTTTTATTCTTTGATTTAAGTAAATAAAGTTGATAATTTACAATAAACTTTATTTCGATTATTTATTTTACTTGATTAAAATCTCGTAACAGTACATATATGTTGAGATTAAGCTTTTATAAATTCTCATGACAACAATAATTTCTTTTATTCCGTAAACAGGGAAGAAAATCTCACTCGATATTGGGGCTGCAATTTGGGTCTGGTTAACCCGACTTGCATGACCCAACTTGAGAAATCATGCGGGTCGAGTTGAGAATTTCGAGTCAGCAGGTTGAGCTGGGTTGAAAAGACAAAAACCCCATGAAATTCGAGTCGAATTGGGTTGAAAATTTTACAAGTTAATCCGATCCGACCTAACCCGACCCGGCCCGGCTAAAATTAGACTAAAATGGGTTCAAAATGCGGGCCGAGTCAGAATTTGGATTGATTTGGGTTACAATTCGGGTAGGGTCCGGTTGAGAATTCGAGTCGGATTGAGTCGACTTCCATAAATATCAACTCCGGTCGAATTAGGTTTTAAAGAACCTGACCCGCCAGACCCAAGTTACAGTCCTAGTCGATATATATCGTAGAGCAAGGTATCTCGACTAATACCAACCGTATCGACCGTACTGAGATAAATTTGACCGATATTTTTAAAATACTAAAAAAAAATTGATATTTAAATAAAAAAAAGAAGGAGAGAGATAGCCGAGATCTCGTTTAACTGAGATTTTGACCCTGTCTAAGTTAAATAGGTTTCATCCCATTTTTAAATGTCATTTAATTCAACTTAAGGTTATGAAAGTCTTGCTACTCAAATAAATAAATATGAGAAATGTGTCATGTGGGGTTTTCTCTTGTGAAATTCCAACTTTGTCTTTGTTCTTCCTCGTAAAGGACATGTAATTCTCAAGCCTCACTTAGTAATTATATATGTCTAAAAAATATAGAAATAAAGCCACTGCCACTTTACTGTTAGAATTGGTAGATGTAACTTCATGCCTCCTCTACGTAGGGTCGTCTGATCCTAAGCATATCTTTAATATTATAGAGAACTAGCAAATGAAACCCATGCTTATAGTGCGGTTCGTAGTAATGCATTTGTATATTTTCTAAATAATTGAGTTAAAAACAAAAAATTTAATAAACTTTTACAATTTAGATAATGAAAAGAAAACATATTAACTTATGATGTCTTCTAACTTTCTTAAATTGCAATGACATTTTTGAAAGCATGGCTTAGATGTAGTTCTAAGCATTTTAAAATATTTTAGAATATTTTTATAAAAAATAATTGAACTATTTCCATGTAATGGTGGTAACATGAAATAGTGTGTACACTACAGAACCACTATAATTGAAGTATTTTCTTTCCTTTTAAACCTTAAATTTACTTGCTTAGAATTCAAAAGAACAACTCCCAAGTCCACAAGAGATGGGACAATCTCCCATCCGAGACCCCAACAAAACAACAGCAATAATGATATCGAAGCGCTAAAATTAGAGCTGCATTTGAATGGAGGATGATGAGAGGTGATAGGAGGTAATCCTCTATTAGTTTTATTTGGTAACTAAAGATAAAAGTAAAAAATCAATTTCCTTTCTCTCCTCTCTCATTTTTTCAGATTCTTTTCAAACAAGTTACATTCATACTATGGATAACTCCTTCTAAAAGTAACCCTTGTAAAATCTAACCCTCATCCAATTGCAGCCTAGAGTCCTAAACCTCCATCCAACTGTGCTGAGGTACCCGAAGCAATCACTACTCCCCACCTAAAAATCAGGGCTGCAACTTGGTTCGGGTTTTGGCTCGACCTGCATTACCCGACCTGAGAAATCATGCTAGTTAAGTTGAGATTTTCGGGCCAGCAGGTCGAGTCGGATTGAGTAAAAGCCTGCATGAAATTTGAGTCGGGTTAGGTTGAGGATTTTACAAGTTACCCCGACCCAATCAGTCTAAAATTATGCGAAAATGGGTTTAGAATGCGGGTCCGATCGGGTTCTAGAGTTGGGGTTGTGAATTCGAGTCGGGTCGGGTTCCATATATATCAACTCGGGTCGAGTTAGATTTTAAGAAACCCGACCTTTCCAACCCGAGTTGCAGCCCTACATAAAATCATTACCTCTTTACCCATTTTGCTCGTAAAGCTAACAAGAAACCATGTCTACCAAATACCACTTTGTTTATCTTGCTGCATTTCTCAATAATAAAATATTTTTACTGAAATTTTGGTAAAATCTCGTCTGTGTTTTGAACATTTTGAAATTTTATAAGACCTGCTTAACCTAGAATAAGCACTTCTAAACATTTCATTCATCACATGCACATCTCCCCTGGCAACAGTGGACCTCATGTCTCCTCCACAATCATCCACCATCTCAAATCATTTATATAAATAAAATCAACTTGGCCTGGGGCCTTCATCTCACTAATTCAAACAAACGACTTTATGAAAAACTCTATTAAGATTAAATGCAATGCAACTCAAATTAAAATGTTACACCATTACTAAGGTCTTCTCATTCTCATAAAAATAAAAGTATCAAGTAAAGTAAGGCCATCAGAGACTTGGCCTTCACAATAACTCTAGGAGTTCATATTGGATGGGATTTTTAAATTCATAAGGGATTGAGCTATACATACTCAATAGAAAGAACAAATAACTTTTATCAATTAAATTCTAGTTGCACCAATGTTATCAAATCCGATCCGACCTGCGGTTGAACCAGCAAGTCAACCGTGGCCGTCAACTTAAAGGGTCGGGTTAGTTTAAAACCCATCTGGGTTTAAAACCCATAAAAACCCTCTTCTGCCTGTGGTTAGACACGGTTTTTAATATTAACCCACCACCTGTTTGCAAAGAAAAGCCTTGTTTAAAAAAAAAAAACACACATGCAATTGTAGTATGGAGCAGACTCTTGACAACTAAGTAGATGGGACGAGACTCTGATGGGAGTCAAATCCCAGTGCAAAAGAATAGCAACAAGGGAGGGCTTTCTTTCCAAACTCCAAAAGTTCCAAAGTGAGGCAAGGGTTTCATTTTCAAATTCCAAAAGTCCAGTGCAGAACGACAAGGATTTCCTTTCCAAACTCCAAAGTGCAGAACGGCAAAGAAGGGAGGGTTTTTTATTGTTGAATATTTGGATTTTCTCGTTTCTTCTTCTCTCAGGTCTCACTGCCATCCTCCATTCTTAGTATTTCCCATCGCCTTCTCCTGTTCATCGCCTTCTCTCAAAACGAGGGCAGCCTGTCGGCCTTCCTCCTCTTCCTCATGCTCTATGGTATGTAAATGGAAATGATAAAACCCCATTCTTAAAACCCCTTTGGAAATGATAATGATTTGTTTTTTTTTTTTTTGTTTTGCATTTATACTATAATTTCAATCATTTTGTTTTCCGTCTTTGCCAATACATGAAGAATTCCAGCCATGACAGTATGGAACATCTGCTTAGTAGGTTGTATTCTTTTGGATTTTTTTTTTCTATTAGGTGAAATAAAGTAATAAACCTTCATTCAAAAAATATATATATACATGAAGAATTGCATTTATGTCAATGTTTTATGAGGTCCCAAACATAATCACAAACTTGTATCCTTCAAATTTTGAAAGACATGAGAAAAAAACTATGATAAACATAAAAATATCATTTTTCAAAAAACAAAAAAAGGAAACAAAACTACAAAAAGATCATATATGAGATCAACCTCTACCTTTTTAAGTTTACAAGTGTTATGACACAATTTGAAGCAATTGATTTAGATATGATTATTTAAATTATAATAATTGTTTATACTATAGTACTTGAATTTTAGATTATATAATATAAAGTTGCATATATAATATTCTCATACATGTATATTCTTTAATTTCAGTGATTTTGACGGAGAGGGATGATGGAGATGAAACTGAAAACTTGGTTTCTTTACATGATCAAAATGAAGATGAAGATGTTGATTCTTTTAGGAACGATGATGACTTTAGAATTTAAATATTATTTTTTGGACTAATATTGAGTTCTTGATGAGTTTTAAATATTATTTTTTAGATATAACTAACATTGAGTTCTTGATGTATTTTGGATATTAATTAACAATGAGTTCTTAGATGATATTTTGTTGGAATGATATTAGAACATGAATTTTGGATTATTAAAGTATTTACAGTTGTGTTTGTAAAAGTAAAAAATTATTTTTATGAAATATAATCTTAGTTAATAATTTAATATTATTTATAATATTATATTAATGGCATGGATTTGACCGGATTTGACTATGGGTCAAACCAGATGAATCTTATTTAACCCACCCTTCCTCTAAGACAGGTCGCTCAACGGGTTGAATTTTAAAACATTGAGTTGAACAGTTTATCATAATAAATACATGAGTTATTTCTACAGTAATACATGAACATAGTATACAATGTGTCCATTGCTAATACGTGATCATGCACCTATACATATTCAACATATACGTAAAGAATAACAATAACAAATCATCACTGAGGCTGGGTTTGGATGGGGGTAAAATTTTTATAGGGGTTACCCCTGAGTAGGGGTCACTCTTGAGTAGAAATCACCTTTGAAAAGGAGTTACCCTTATCTTGTTTGGTAATTTCAGTGGTAAAGTAAGAACTTATCCTAAGGGTAAAAAATCTTATTTGATACCTATTAGCAGGGGTAACCTGATATATTAACAATTTTATGAGAAATTTTATAAAATATAATTATTAAATAATATTCATTAAGTAAATCTAATATTATCTAATTTTTATAGATTATTTTTTATAACTATAATTTAAAATGAACGCTTGTATTCTAACAGTAAAAAAAAGAAAAAAAGAAAAAAAATAGATATTATTATTTTAAATCCCAATAAATGAATAAAAAATATCAACATCTCTCTTCATAAAAAATATAATTTGTTTATTGGTAACATGAAATATATAATATAATAAACTATTATAATAGTTTAATAAATCACAATAAATATAAAATTAATATTGAAAATTGTCATGAGTTGAACTCCTTAAAAATAGGACATTTTGACAAATATGTTTAATAAAATTTTATTTTTATTTTTTATATTATATAGATTTAATAAAAAATTATTAATAAGTCAGGTTATCCCTGCTTACAGTTACTCCTATTTAAGGGTAACCCCAGGTAACCCCTGTAAAAATTTACCTCTTATCAAAATGCATCATGTTGAAAATGTTGATACATTTTTAAAATAAACTTCTAATAGAATAAATTGTTAATTACCCTAAAAGAGATTACCATGAACCTCAAACTCTTTCGAAGATTCGAGATTCTATCGAAATTTCGACAAAATCACCCCTTAAAAATAGAATATTTTGACAAATATATTTCAGAATTTTTTTATATTATAAATATTTAATAAAATTATTAATTCTAATAAAATTGTTAATATGTCAGTTTACCTCTATTTACAGTTACCCTTACTCAAGGGTAACCCCTGTAAAACTTTACCCCTCATCCAAATGCATCACGTTGAAAATGTTGACACATTTTTAAAATAAACTTCTAATAGAGTAAATTATTAATTACTCTAAAAGAGCTTCCCATGAACCTCAAACTCTTTCAGAGTTTTGAGACCCTATCGAAATTTCGACAGAATCACCCTTTAAAAATAGGACATTTTGACAAATACGCTTCAAAAATTTTATTTTTATTTTTATATTATATGAATTAAATAAAATTATTAATTATTCTAAAATTGTTAATATGTCAGGTTACCCCTACTCAAAGGTAACCTGGGGTAACCCCTGTAAAAAATTACCCCTCATCCAAATGCATCATGTTGAAAATCTATATAATATAAAAAGTAAACTGCTAATTATTTAAAATCTATTAATTTTTCAATTATATAATATATAATTGAAAATTAGAGGAAGACACGGGGTAAATAGAGGCAAGATTTCCTTAAAAAATAAAAAATAAATAAAAAACCACTATTATTATTTTAAATTTCAATAAAAAAGTAAAAAAATTCTACATATCTCTTCATAAAAAAAATATAATTTGTTGTTTGGTGATATGAAATTTATCAAATGGAAAATAATAGACTGCTTAAAAAAAAAAGCCAAATACTCACCAAAATAAAAAATAAAAAATGTAAAAAAAAAAATCTGATGAAACATCAAAACAGAAGGTAAGGAGGGATATTCAAGAATGAATATCCCAAGTCCCATGAGGGTATTCAAAATGATGATGAGAGAAGTAAAATTTTAAATTATTACCCTCATTTGGTAATAAGAAGTGCAGGGGGTTATCCCCTCTTACCCTCATCCAAAAGCAGCACGAGCGACTAAAAGGCATGCCCTCTAGGCAGAGCTCTCCTACATACGCTCCTCAAACATATGGGGTATCAAATATTGTCAAATTGACGTGGTTTAACGAAGATTAAAATTATATCTAGTTTCAATTTTTGAAAATGATATATAAAGTTATGAAGTGTACATTAAATTGGGACAAAAAAAATCTTCTTAAAAAATTACAGTTAATAGAGGTTTTTGCTAAATTAAAGGGTACCTCAAGATTAATTTAAATATCAAAATTCAATCTTATATAAAAAAAAATTAGCCATATAACCAAAGGCCATAAAATTAATAATTAAAATTAAAAATCAAATGATTAAATTTTTTAAATGCCTCTAAATTTTCATATTTTGATAAATTTAGAGTTCTAGTTTTATTTTAGATGGTAAATGTGGTATACAACCATTTCCAACTACCAATTTCAAATATAAATTTAAATCTATATAATATATGTTAAATTTGGAAAAATGGATATTTTAAAAATTGAAAAATTCTATAATTGGAGATTTTTTTAAAGTATAAAAAATTATAAAACCTTTTTCATATTAAAAAGAAGAAGTTAAGAGCTCCCTTCACATAAATCTGTACTGTGAAGTATAAAAATATGTACGGCCATTAATTTGAAGTAGCTATTTTGTAGCCATCGGAGTCGGAATCACTGGACCTGTTTTTCATCGGCACTTCTCTTTACGCCGCTCAGTTGCAGTCCTACACTCCCACAGAGAGAGAGAGAGAGAGAGAGAGAGAGAGAGATGCAGGAAAGCGTGCTGTCTGCTCGTGTGAGATCACCGACATTCAGAGAAACGGAAGCAGGGGATGAAGATGACGAATCCAAGATGAGGAAGAGCACATCATTCTCCTACCGCCTTCTCCCAACACCACAATTCCCAAAGTTCGGATCCTTATCTCTCTGGTTTTTCGTTTTCCTCCTCATTGCCTGTCCCATTCTCTTCCTCTTCTTCCGCTCTCCCTCTGACCTTGTATGCATTTCCCCCTCTGATCCCTATTCTCGCTTCAATCTCTTCTCCTCGGTCGATGGCTTCACCTCCGATTTCGGATCCCTCGGCGTCCCCTGGTGTATGCTTTCCTCTCTTTTCTGCTCTTCTTGGAAGAAATTTATGTACGATGCACTTTGCAATTTGGCTTTTTGGAAAATTGAGATGGGTTTCTACTATTTCCATTAAATTGTTAATTTTTTATTCCAGTTTGCACTTGGCCAAAATGGTCTGGAGTGTGGATTGGAATCTAATTGAATAGATGCCTGGTTGTACTTTCTTGGAGAATTACCATTTCTAGTAAAAAGAGAAATAGGTGTTTACCAGTTTTAAAATTCTTATTTTCTGGAAGCCATTTGGGTGCATGGAAAGGAAAACAAAAATAAATAGTTTCTACCCCTTAAATTTTAATACCATTTTATTTTTAGCAAAAAAACGTTATTTTCTAAGAAAAAACTTCCATTTTCATGAGTCCAAATGGAGCCATTTGTAATGGTTATTTCTTTTGTAAAGTACTTTCTTTTGCATGAGTGCAAATCAGGCTTTAACTTTTCTTTTTTTTTTTCTAGCCGAAAATGATATGGTCTTCTAGTGCTCTTTGTGGATCTGTTATCTGATTTGATATGTGTGATACATTTGAATGTTGAGGCTTTTGATAAATCAAAATGGCTTTGGCTAAATTAGTCAGTATCTGTTCTAAGATTTTTTTTTTTGAGCGGTAACAAGAAATTTCATTAAAAAGAACGAAGGTACAAAAGGATAATATAAAAATGGGTTCAGGAGTAATGAACCCTATGAAATGAAAGGAAAATACAAATGATCCCGTGTGTCCAAAAATAAAATTGAAACAATTTGATAGCAATCAATTACAATGGCTTTTGATGTTGTAGTCAGGGGGCTTCTTTCTCCTCTTTGCATAAGAGAGAACATTGTTAAAGAATTGGATGAAATGGTAAGGAAGGACATGATAGCAGAGTGAGAGAACATGATTTTTGAAAGAGTGGAGTGGAAATGTGGAACTCTAAAAGAAAATCTTAGATAATTGGAAAAATGGCTATAGCCTATGACAATGACATTATTGATTGGATGTGATATCATTATTTTGTTTTTTCTAAAGTTTCTGTACTCCAAAACGATAATTGTGCTTGTTTTAGGAGAACTCAGAATAGTGGACTCTCCTATTCTAGGAGAACTTCTTCTAACCCCTGTCCCCCGTAGAGAAGTCCAACTCTTAAGTTCTCCTACTTTTCAAGTTATCCTATTTGGATGCTTATTAAGTGAAGAACTTAAATCACAAAATCTAAATCCTATAGCCATTAGTCTTTTTGGCCTTTAAAACCATTTTTAGAGTGATCAATTCATTATGATTTTTTGTAAGCACCCTATTCAACCACAACCTTTTTCAAGTAATCCATTTCCATTGTCTTAATGGGTCCCACTTACAATCTGAATGAGTCTTATGATAGGGTGTACACATGCACGTCCATGGTTAGTGGGATCGTTTGGTTTCATTGTTATGTCTATTTGAACTAGACTTAAATGATGAAACGAATATCTAGAAAATAAAATAAATGGATACGTTTGAGGAGCCATATGAATAGGAAGAAGAAAAAAGAGTGGCCAGAGAGAGAGAAGGTTTTTTTTTTGGGGGGGCGGGGGTTGAGGAGATGGGTTAGTTGTGAAAGAAAGAAGTAGTTGTGTGTGAATAACCTGATGCATCTTACCTGTGAAATAGTTTGTATTTATAATCACAAGATTACAACTAAATTCTAGTCTTAGGTAGAAACCAGAGATCAAATTTAAATCACATTCCGTTCTAACAAGAAGCCAAGGATCATAAATATCGGTAAATTACTACAGTAACAGTAAGTTAATGCTAATAATGCACCATAGGAGTACTGAAAACTGGACTCCTTGATATTTCCCCTCAAGCTAGTGGGAAGACGATTATCATACCCAACATGCTAAGATTTGTTGAAATTAGAACAAGAGATAGCCATGTTTGTGGGAGGTCTTGGAATCAAGCCCCCCTCAGCACAAACAGAGCCACTCCCCTTAGTTTTGTACTCGGTGTGTGCGGATTGGGAGGTTTACACATGCCCCAAGGATTAATCAGGTGGGACGCTTGGATACCTTGGTCTAAAAAAAAAAACAAAACAAGAGATAGCCTTAGTGAGCATATCAGCAAGTTGATTTTGGAATAAACATAGGGAGTAGAAATACTTTAATTTGCACTAATTCATGACTAAAATGGCAATAAACTCCCATATGTTTCATGTTCTTATGAAAGATAGGATAGGATGCAATGTGGATGATAACTTGATTGTAACAATGGAGAGACATTAGTTGACATTGTGAAAAATTAAATTCTAATAATCAGTTTTTAACCACAACCATTCAAATGAAGTTTTTTTTTGGTCATTGCACAATATTATGCCTCGGCATTGGATTGAGCAACTGCATATTTTTTTTTATTGTGTAACAGAACAATATTACCCCCTCTAGAAGTACAATACCTAGATGTGGTATGACAATCATTTGGAAATTTGACCCAATTAGCATAAGAATAATGGTGCTTAGAAAGGTTTCTATAAAATGGATAAATGATGTTTCAGCCTAGTAACCCTTTGAGATATGCAAGAATTCTAAAGACAATGTCAAGATGGGTGATCTGCAGGGAATGCTTAAATTGACTGATGACATTGACAATATATGAAAGATTGGAGATGGTAAGATAAATTAATTTACGAAGCTTTTGATAATATCTAGAATTAAGTGAAGTGTCACCATCATCGTGGCAGAGTTTGTACTTTTGATCAAATGGTTTATTGATGGGTTTACAACCAAAATATCTTGCATCCTGGAGAAAATCAAAGCATATTTTCATTGAGAAAGTTATACGCCCTTTATGGAGTGTGCAACTTCAATGAGAAAAAAATATCAAAGAAGCCCAAACTTTTTATGTAATTGAGAATGTTTGGATAAGAGGAAGAACCTGCATATGGTTTTCATCAACTCACAAGAAGCTTTCGATAGGTTTCCAAGGAAATTATGATGGCAAACGTTGAAAAGCATTCCTAACGTGTATGTGGAGATTATAAAGGATATGTATGAAAAATGGCTATCAATGTTAGAAAAGTGTGTGAGAAAAGTGTGTGGCGTGGCGGTGGAGTCCTTGGTGAAGTAAAAGGCGGGGTGGGGGTGGGGTTTCCACCAAGTATCTACATTGAGTTCATACCTCTTTGACCTACTCTTGGGTAACTCAACAACAGAAATCCAAGATGAGATGCCTTGGTGTATGCTATTTGCAGATGATATGGTAATAATTAGTTACACAAAACATTAGTTAAATAATAAGTTGGAATTGTGGAGAAAAACTTTGAGAATAGTGGTTTAAAAATTAGTAACCAGAATTTATGCAGTTTAACTTTAGTGGAATTGATGATGGGGAGAGTGATTTGAACAAAATTGCAAATGAGGTAGTGGTGCATTATGATAAATTTAGATATTTGGGCTTATTGGTAGAATATCCAATGAAGGATTGGATTTAGATGTAACCAATAGGGCGGAGGTAAGATGGGCTTAGTGCAGAGTAGCTAGTGGAGTTTTGTGCGATAGAAGAGCAAACATCTCCTCAAGGGCCGATTTTAGAAAACAATTATTAGACTTATAATGCTCTATGGAGCCAAGTGTTGGGCAATGAAGAAATGACAAGTACACAAAGTAAGGGTAATGAGGATGTACATTCTAAATTGGATGAAGTGGAATTACTTTAAAAGATAAGAGTTGGAAATGACGACATTAGGAAGACATTAAAAGTAGCCCCAATAGATGACAAAATGGGATAAAGTCATTTGAGATGTTTGGGCATGTTAGTAGATCAAAGATGGCCCTAGTACAAATATTCAAGAGGTTACAAATTGAGGGTACAAGGAGGAGAGGTATAAAGAAAGAGATGATAGACACTGGATTGACAAATGTTATGGTTTATGATAAGGTGAGATGGAAAGTAGAACTTGAAGGGTTGAAGTCAAGATGGTGGCCTTTGACGATGATGATGATGATTATGATTTTTTTTAGAGCTTGAATAGCTGTGGCATCATTTCTAGCTCTGATAATATCATTTTAACGATCCGACCCGAATACAGGGCTTAGGGCTTTACTCAGTAAGATATTGTCCACTTTGGACCTCGCACACAGCTCAAACCCTCACGGTTTTGTTTTTGGGCCCAGGCCTACCTGGCCCGGCCCAAAAGGCCTCTTACATGAGTTTCAATTGGGTGGCTTTAATAAACCCACCCCTCCCTTTCATTCCCATCGATGTGGGACTTTTTAGGGAGGGGGAGGGGTATCACAATCACCCCCCCTAAAGTCTCGAGCCGTCTCCGGCTCGACTCTGGTCTACTTGACAATTCTAGGGAAGGATGATAGGCCCACACAGTCCGAGTGTTGAACTCGGCTCTGATACCATATTTGTAACGACCCGACACGACAACAGGGCTTAGGGCTTTGACTCAGTGTGATATTGTCCGCTTTGGGCCTCGCACACAGCTCAAAGCCGCACGGTTTTGTTTTTGGGCCCGGGCCCATGTGGCCCGGCCCAAAAGGCCTCACACATTGTCAAAGGGGCTTTTGGCCACTTACAAGCCCTCTTAAATTCCTCCTCCCAACCGATGTGGGACTTCCCACATCTGGTTGGGAGGGGTGGGTATCACAATCACCCTCCCTAAAGCCTCGAGCCGTCCCCGGCTCGACTCCGGTCTACTTGACAACTCCAGGGAAGGATGATAGGCCCACACAGTCCGAGTGTTGAACTCGGCTCTGATACCATATTTGTAACGACCCGACCCGAATACAGGGTTTAGGGCTTGACTCAGTAAGATATTGTCTGCTTTGGGCCTCGCACATAGCTGAAACCCGCACGGTTTTGTTTTTTGGCCCGGGCCCACCTGGCCCGGCCCAAAAGGCCTCTTACATGAGTTTCAATTGGGTGGCTTTAATAAACCCACCCCTCCCTTTCATTCCCACCGATGTGGGACTTTTTAGGGAGGGGGAGGGTAATCACAATCATCAACATAGACAATGAATAAAACATGACTTTTCCATTGCATCGATAAAACATAAAGTAATCTGTTCGACACTTGTGGAATCTACAGGCTAGCATGCCATTTCTAAATTTGTTAAATCATGCCTTGGGAAATTGCTTTAAATCATATATAGATTTAGGAGATGACAAACTTTCTCAATCTCCTTTTGCTTGTCTGATAAACTTGGTGAGGTGGTCATAGAAACCTTTTCTTGGAGATCCCCATGAAGAAGTGCATTGTTTACATCGAGTTGATGAAGACCGGAGCAAGAAGAAACAAGACTCGTATCAAGGCAAGCCTTTGCAATAGGAGCAAAAGTCTCAAGGTAGTCCACACCAAAGGTCTGTCTAAATCCTTTTGCAATTAAGTGAGTCTTGTAACATGCAAAGATGCCACCAGAATTATGCTTAAGGGTAAACACCCATTTGCATCCAATAGGAACTCCCTTGTGATGAGTTTTTCATTAGCCAAGTCTAAGTTTTTTTTGATGTAGCCTCTTTCCTTCTTTGTCAGCTTTTCATTCTGGATGTAAAGCAACATCATGTTTTAGACTTTTAGGATGTCTACATTATTCATAGAAGCCAAATAAGATTGATAAGCAGCAGTCAAACTTTGATGTGAAAAGAACACTCAATGGGATGTTTAGTACAACCACGTTTGCCTTTTGTGAAGACTAAAGGGAAATGGTAAACTCATGGAAGGAAGAGGAATTACCTTGATATAAAGAAGGATAAATAGAGAAGAAAATGGCGATCAATGCTCCAGGATTGGAGGAAACACAATTCGCCACTTGTCATTTCTGAGACAGACATGAGAAGGTGGACTAGAACCAGGAGTGACTGTAAGACTTATTAGAAGGAATTGGAAGAAGAAAAATATGTATTGCCAAGAGAAAATAAAATAAAATTACCAGAGCTAGAGAAGTGTGGAACATCTCCCAAGAAATTAACGTCCGTAGAAACAATTACTTGACCACTAATATATCTTTGATTGATGTTGGTGGTGGTTTATGACATTTGAGAATCAAAATTATTAACAAAACTTGTTCATTTATAAGTTCATAAATGAATTGAGGAGACCAAAACATGAGAAGAAAAAATTGCACCGAGTGAATTGATCTTGACCGCACTTTTACACCCATAAAATCCAACCAAAAGACCTTTTGGTTATATTTCAGACTTTCTTGATGCCTTTTTTCTTTTTTTGGAAAACCACAATGGATTCTCACATGCCATGATGTGATATGGCAATGATTTGAAGGATTTTTAAAGTTCTGTGATGGGTTGTGACACTGCAATTTAAAACCTTCATGTGGCACAGATACAGTATCCCATCTGTCCTTGCTCTTAAAAAGCAAAGTAGATCAATGAAATCTGTTTTGCCTAAACTCAAACTTGACTAATACTTACTCTGATTATTGTTTGGTTCATTTGAATTTTTCATGAACTGAAAGGTTGCAGTTCTTAGGCAGCATCTATATGAGGGAGAAACAAAATTATAGTTTTTCTGTTTGCATGGTTGGAATGTGAAAATCAGTTTCTTACAAGTGATGCCCTTTTAATTCTTGTTCTTGGCTAAAGGCAGATCGAAACACGGGCAAACAGTTGAATGGACAACAAAAGATCTGCTCAAGGGCTTGGAAGAGTTTGTCCCTATCTACGAAACCCGGCCAATCAAGAACAACATGTTTGGAATGGGATTTGACCACAGCTTTGGGCTCTGGTTCATTGCCCGCTGGCTCAAGCCTGATCTGATGATTGAGAGTGGTGCTTTCAAAGGACACTCCACTTGGGTCCTCCGGCAGGCAATGCCAGATATACCCATTGTGTCTCTCTCTCCCCGACACCCAGAGAAGTACCTGAAGAAGGGGCCTGCTTATGTCGATGGGAACTGTACTTACTATGCTGGTAAGGATTTTATTGATTTTGGCAGTCTTGATTGGGAGAATGTGGTGAAGAAATATGGTATCTTAAATCTCAGCCGGGTTCTTGTCTTCTTTGATGATCATCAAAATGAACTAAAGAGGTGAGATTAGTGACTGTTAGTTGCTTAAAGTTTTCATCTTTTATATTAGTCATGAATTTGCTCTTGCATACATAAGACATGCACAATATCACTTGGATTTACAAATTTTACACTCATAAAACTTGCTGATCCTTCTTTTCCTTTGTGTTTTACCTACTGGCCTTTGCTGATTTTGGTGGTTCTGTTTTAAATTTCTAATGGGCAGACTGAAGCAGGCTTTGAAGGCTGGGTTTCGGCATCTGGTATTTGAGGACAACTACGACACTGGAACTGGTGACCATTATTCATTGAGGCAGATTTGTGATCAGTCATATATAAGAGGTGTGCATACAGGCCTCCCCTGTAACCTACCCACCCAGCCCCACCCCCTTCCCCTCTCCCCCCTTCTTCCTCCCTGAATAATCCAGACAGGCCATTTTACCTTTTCTTCTATAGAGTTTAGGCTGGAATTCCTATTGCATATGTTTGTCAACTAATTAGGGTTTGTTGAGGTGTTTGCTGAACTGATTGGATCAAAGTCTGAAACAATCTTGAGATCTGACCATTTATTTATTAATTTATTTGATTGATAATGAACCATTCTATTAATGGGAAAAATTATTTCAAAGACATCCTGGACCATACTGTATAATGAGATCTCTCCTGAACCCCTAAAAAGGAAATAAATAACAAAATTACGATTCAGAATCCCCTAAAAGAGGCTCTATTTCAACAAAATTTCTTGCCAGAAACTTAGCATTCCATCAGCAAATGCATCTAATACGAGAATGAAACCTTCACTATGGCTGCCAGTATACCAATCTTTCTTAATGCTGGAAATAAATCTCCAAGGCCTTTCTCGTTTTGATTGCATTTGCTGAATCTCCTTTAATTGTCAAATTTCCTTTGTAGGCAGGGAGTTATCTCTGAATACCTTGAGTGCTTCCGTAGTTGTAGATAATTCATCTTAACTAGAATCCACGAGTCTAACTGGAGAAGCAAATACCTCATCTTTTTGGTCATATAGGACCCACCAATACGAGATGACCCTGGTATGCCTCTGGTAACCACATCTACATTCAATTTCAAAGAACCTTCATCTAGAAGTGTTTATATCTGTTCATTTTCTTAGCTTTTCCACCTTGTATACATCCTTCTCAACTTTGCCAAAGATCAAGAACCTATATCCACAAAATCTACCCTGTCAATAGCAAAAAGAAAATAGCATAACGTCCTTAAGACTTCACCTGTATCAACAACCATCTTACTAGCTTCATTTTGTTGCCTCAAATGCCTCTTTCCTGTCCTTGAACTGCCTTTAAAAATTCTGGTTCATTCCAAACTGACCAAAAATCGCAAATGGCATAGTTGTCCACAACAGTTCTCCTCTAGCATGGAAATGATTAAAACTCCAATGTGCAATCAACTCTTGCACTGATTCTTCTATCACCTGTTCGGTTTTCAAAAGGGAAAGACACGGTCCATAGAGTTTTGGTGAAACTGCATTGCAGTGCAATACGATTGAAAGTCTCCACTGCTTGCGCACACAAAACACACTCTAAATGACCTGAAGAGAAGGAATAGTAAGGTTATGTTTGTGTTTTTCAGTGAAACAGGATTTTCAATGTAAAGAAGCTTTGCTAGAAAACCGAGGTAATTTTCACAAAAAAGCTAAGTGTTTTTCAAATCTATTTTTATTTTTCCTTGTCTTCTAGAAGATGGGATTTTCAATGAAAATGTGCATTGATGCATGTGTAGAAAGTAGAGAAGGAAAGTTGGTTTTTCTCTCCACTTTCTTATGGGTGGAAATACACCAACACGCCGTAAGGGCCTGTTTGCCAATTTCCTTGACAAAATTAATTTAATAAGAAAATTTATCTTCGGGTGGAATCCATGTTATCTGACACGTGTCATGAACTCCAGCATCATGTCAAGCCATGGAAACCAAGTGTTTATGTTTTTTATGTTGAAAATCTTATTTTCACAAAAAACTGAATAAGTTGTCGATTTGCCAAGCAAGGAAAGCCTCCCTCTTTTCCTCATTAATTTTTCTATCTACCCATAAGAAATGGATTCCTGGAAGAAGAGGAAAAGGTCTCATGTTCCATTCTCTTGGCAAAGAGCCCTTGTTCCATGCAAGAGGAGAGACAACTCATTTTCTTTACTCACTTTCCGCTAGCCAGAAAATGGCCAACAACCCCTAAAGGTTTTTTTTTTTTTGGAAAATTAACCCTAAAGGTTGTTCATAGTTAGAATTATACTACCTATCAACAAAAGGCTTCAACTTGAGGGGTAACCAGTCCTTGCGAAGCAATGTTGAAGGATAACGAGACTTCAAGAAGCAGAATTGCCTTGTGAAAAGATTTGGCATCTAACTGCCCTCTAGATGAATTAATGGACTTAAAACTACGTTTCCCAACATTAGACATACTAAAATAAAAGACCTCTCACAATTTTCCCAAGTCTTAAACCTTGTGACGTTGCCTGATTGACTTACTTGCCTCTCTACCTCATCACTCTACAAATTTGGAAGAAGAATTTTCCTACCTAAAATCTTTTAATATTGACATGTTGACTCACTCCCCTCTCTACGTCACCACTCTATACTCAATTAGGAAACCAACTCGTAAGTGGTCCATGTTGAGATATATTATGATTTATTAAACATGTATTTCCAATTATGGTTGATATAGATTAGATTATGATTGATTGTGGTAGATTAGATGTATTTTAATGGGCATGTTAAACTGATTAGACAACCATTAGTGAAAATGTTGGAAATAATGGAAAGTTCATCCTTTTGGTGCGTCAATATACCCATGACTTCCCAGTATCATCAATAAATGAAGCAAAGTATCGATAACCATTAGAAGAAGGAAAAGGAGCGGTCCACACATCAGGATGACTTAAAGACATGGAATTGTGTTTAAAATCATTCTTGGAACTCTTAAATGTCACGTGATGTTGTTTACCAAACTGACAACTTTCACAATAAAACTAGTTGAAATTCAATCCACTAACTAAAGTACTTAAAACATTATTAGAGGGATGACCACTACAACAATGCCATTGCTGCAGACTATCAGACGACGACACTGTGCCAACAAATGAAGCAAAACTAGAATCAAGGAAGTAGAGCCCATGATCCTGAGGATCACCGCCAATTGTCTTTGTGTTCAGATCCTTGAAAAGGCAATATGTGGGAAAAAAGGTTATTGAGCAATTGAGAGATTTAGTAAGTGAACTCTTAGAAAGCAAATTAGCAGACAACTTAGAACAAGCAAAGCAGATGATAATTCAACACCTGAAGAAAGAGAGATGGTAGGGCCTTGCCACAAATGGTAGTAAGAGTGCCATGAGCTAATTTAACATTACCCAATGATTGAGAAGTAAGAGAAGAAAAATAATAGGATATACCTACCATTTCATCAGTAGCTCTAGAGTCAAGGATCCAAGAGACATTAAAAGCAGAGGACGGGTTATCTCTATGAGCCAAAGATTCAGTGGAGGAAGATGAGGCTTGCAAGTTCATCCGATCTTGAAGAAGCGATTGATATTCTACCTTAGAAATGCACTTGTGCATTTGACAAAGATTCATGTTTCAGGTCAGCTGATGGTGCTTGAAAATGATCCTGTGAATGTTGCCTTTGCAGTGGCTGTCCATGTACTTTGAAGCAAGTGTCCAAAAAATGATTTGTGCCTTTGCAAAATTTATAAAAATGAGTGACCTTACTCTTCCCTTTATTCCCTTTGGTTGGAGAATTTTGGATTTCAAAGGAAGATGTTGACTGACTTTTTGAAGACTGAGGTACTTTTGAAAACAATGCTGACTTATCAATACTAATGTCAATATTCATGTCTGCCTGGCACCGCTCATCTCGCAATAAAGAAGCATAAACCTCATGTAGAGAAGGAAGGGGCTTGATGCAGACTATTTGGGTCCGGATTGTGATGAGGTCATCAAGAGCTCAATCAAAGATGATATGAAGATTGAAGATGAAGCTTCCATCTCTCAAGCACCCAAGATTTTTTATCCAAAAAGAATTGAAGACTTCATCCATTTTATGCATGAATTTATAGAACAATTTCATCAATTGAGTTACCACCATCGGGACTTTAGCCTTGAAACTACTCAATTAGCAATAATTGGGTATGATGAAGACAATGGTGCCTAAGACCCGCTTCCCTAACCCCAAAAGTCACTCCAATTAACCCAAAATTTCCCTAAGATCATCACATATGGGTCTTATAGGTCCATTCCACCTAATTAATCCCCAATTGCTTTCATTTGCTACTCAAATCCTATCCATCTTTCCTTCACACGAATTTCCTTTTACATGCATGCAGGAAGACTTAATGGAGGAGGAACAAAAACTTAACAAGGTTTGAAAAAAGTAATTTTGGAATTTAGCAAGGAATTATCGGCATAATTCTTGGTCTGATTTTACACCTCAGATTTTGATGAAATTTGATTTTCTGGAAATCTTATTCAGTTATCTTTCCAACGAACCCAAGTTTGTGAAATTCCGAGTTACGTAGGCCGAGTTATGATCGATTTTGTGAACAAGTGTCAAGAGGTAATGTGAAAAGTGGAAAGTTGGCCACCTACATGAAAAAACGGCCACTTGCTTTTTGTTTTTCCTTTTTGTATTTTTGGGAGAGGTTAATTTGTATGGTTGAGATTTACATGTAAATAAGTAGGTGAATCCAAGGGCTATGAGGATGTCTAATTTTGTAATTTTTCCTAGACTAGTTTGTGTATAAATAGAGGACTAAGGTTATTGTACAAACACACAAAAATTTGAGAATACAATTTGAAGCTCCGAGCCTTGGGCAAATTTCTCCTCTCTCACTCTAGGTGAGTTCTAGTTTAAGTTTGCTTTTTGTGTCTTGGTGTTCTAGTTGCTGAGTATTGAAGATTCTTAGTTCAAGGAGTCTTGCAAATTCGTCCCTACCTGGGAGAATTTGCCTTATCTTCGATTGATTTTCAAGAATTCAATCCTTGAGATTTAAGTTGCCATTCTATCCCCTTTGGAGAAATTGTACTACCAATTTTCCTTAGGAGGAGTTTCAGCCTCATCTTGTAATCCAGTGAGCATCAGGAGTGTTAGTGCCCCGGCTTTGCCGACTCCCTATTTGTCAATTCCATGACTCGGGAAGAAGCACTTATTAGAAGCTTGAAGACTCAAGATGATCAAGAATGAAGATCACGCTCCACCGGATTGAAGCTCATCGTTATGGCAATCACAAAACAAGTATTTGGTCATAGATGACTTTATGTGGTACCCACACCTTAGAGATGACCATTCCTAGGCTTAGTTGAACAAATGATAAAATCATTAAAAGCCTAGAGAGGAAACTTGACAGTGAATTGGAACCCAACTTGGAAATATGTGTTTTGTTTCACTGTCAGCTCGACCAGTCATTCTCACCGACCCCTTGGTGGAGACAGGATCGACCCATCGTGGCCAAAGACTGGTCGGGCAGATTGATATAGGTTCTGGATTATAGAACTGTCATTCTGTGAAAGCCTCTGATCGAGAGTCTCGTATGCACCGACCCCTCGGTGAAAGGCTGAAATGACCCATCGTAGTCAATGACTCTTTGATACAGATGTATGAGTTTTGGAACTTGGAACTTAAGTGGTTTCTCGAGAAAATAGACATATTGGTAGTTCAAAACCGATCGAGAGTACCAGGACCGACTCCTCGGTAAAGGGCGACAGGTCATTCTGGGTAAGACATGTTTCTAGATTTGAAACTACCGTCAGCATGGTGTTGCCTCAGACCGAGTCTCTCCTATGGACCGACTTATCGGTGCCATAACTGTCGACCCATCGGTGACACCGACATGTCGACCCGGAAAGAATTATACCTTTGGGAGCGCATTAATGCGCAATGGTCGGGTTGTTGAACGGTAACATTTCTAGTCACCAACCCCTCGGTGCGCCCGACTTGTCGGTACATTGCCGTTGCTGCAACTGCTTGCCTTCTCTATATAAACCAATCTTTATGCAACCAGTTGACATCCTTTGGCAAAATCAGTTGGACCCTCATCATTATCAGTGAGCTTAAATAAGGGCAAACAAAATGATATCTCTCTCTCTCTCTCTCGTGTTTACACTTGGAGAATCTAATACAACCAATCACATGGATTGAGTTTGTGAGAGAGAGAGGAAAGGAATATAAACTAAGGAAGTTGTGATATAACCAGTTTCCTTGTTACCCTTGATTGTGATTGCTTTACGACGGCTAGAAGGAGGAGCGTCGGCACACATTGGGTGGATCTTGAATAAGCACACATCAAGAGATAGAGCTAGAAAGGCAAGTGCTTCTTGGTTTTAATTTTGTTTTAAAACCTTTGTCCCGAAAGTGGATTAAGGAGGATTGGCTTCGGAACCACTATAAAAAAACTCTAGAGCATCGTCTCTGGTACAGTGGTGGGTGGAATTCCCAGCCAAATGGATAGACGAAATTCTTATTCTACATGGTGGGTGAAATTCCTAGCCGATTGAGTGAGGTGAAATTCCTACTCTAATTGTGAGGGTGTAAATCCTCACTTAGTGGATTTGGGGATGACTCAAGGTTGAGTTAGTCCTAACAGTGGATGTAGGTTGGCTAACCGAACCACTTTAAATTGGTCTTATGGTGTTTGATCTTTATGTGTTTGTATTTAGTATTTTAGTACTCTTCTCAACACACATCGCTTTTCATGTTGATTATCTTATTTACACATTGTGCACAAGCATCGATAATCAAGCAAAATGTAAAGGGTTATAATCTTAGTGTGATCGTTTAAAGAAATTAGAAACAATCTATCACACTAAACAAATTACTTGATTAATGTTCCCCTGCACTTAAAACAATCAAGAAATTTGTGACCATGGAAATTGGGATTGACCTATTCACCCGCCCCCCCTCTAGGGTTAATCGTGTTCTAGCACCGTGAAAGGGGACTTTCAAGGAGGTTTGGCTCACTTCTAACATTGCCTCTCAATTCGATTGGTGATTAGGAGTACATCTTTGTCAAAGCTGGTCCAAGGATCTTCTTAGATGACCTTGTTCTTTGGATCCGGCACGTTTTGGGGTTCTGTTGAATTTCTCAGTCGGTGTTTCGAAGACTTTTTTTATTTTCGTAGGATTTATCTTAGATCCATACTGATGCAGAGTATGTTTTATTTCGCGTTTATTTCCCGTTATGTTCATTGTGTTGATTTAGTTTTATTTTATTTTATTTGAGGGTACTTTAGTCATTTTATTGTAATTAGGGTTTCTTTTATTTGAGGGCAGTTTGGTCATGTTTTATTGTAAACATTATAAATACTCCTTTTAAGCCTCATTAGAGGTGTTGTTGAATAATTAATGAAGAATGGCTACAAGTCTTTGCTCCACACGAATTTGCCTCTTTGGTGAGAAGCCAAGAAGGGTGAGAAACCCTCCTCCATATCCAGGTATTTTCTATCTTCTCCATCTTTTTCTTTCTTTTTCTTTCTCCTTTCATTTCTCTAAACCCTAAACTCGTAGCTGCCACCTTCAATCCTTTTCCTCCTTCCATCGACCATCATAATCCCTTTCTATCAGCAAACCCTAACATCCAATAACATCTTTCGATCCATCTCTTGTTGCTGCTCCAACAAGTCCAACCCTAAACCGAATTCTCTTCTCTTTGTTGTCACCTCCACCAAAACCCTAAATTCTAGCGCACACCTCTTTATTCTTGGTTTCTGCCACCACCCAAAACCCAAACCCTAATCCTCCCCTCCTCCTTTTTATATCGCCGCATCCTACATCAAACCCTAACTACTTGCTGTCCCACACATCCTAAGGCAACATATTGCTGTTGTCCCTCATTCTCTCTTACACAGTGCTGCCAAACAACAAAATTTAGCCCCATTTTTTATGATAGACCTATATGTTTGTGGGATTTGAGAAACCCCTTTATTTTGAGAAATTCTAATTGCGAATGTGACTTGGTCTGGATTATCTTATAATCATTTACATAAGATTCCAAGGATTGCTTGATTACTTGTGACTGTGACAGATTTATATTATTAAATTGCAAATATTGATTTGGACTTTAATTTCAGCCATAGCATATTTAACCACAGTAATTTTATTTCATCTTACTTGCATTAGTCTCCTAGGGTCACTGTTTATTTTGTGTTCTACATCAAATTTGACATTTAGGTTTACTCATAATTCATTCATTGCATATAGAATCTAGGACACAACATATAGCCGGAGTCTTTCCTTACTTGTGAGTCTATAGGAACCCTAGCGCGTGTATCCGTGCATGACAACTAGGAGTGGGTTACCTATAAGAAAGGGTCAGAGCCATCAAGAGATATATCAGGAGATCAACCCTAGTTTGGATTACTCAGATCCTCACCCAGTTGACCGAACTTCAGAGGACATAGGAGGCCTTAAGTACTAACTTCGCCGCCATGAGAACTAGGGTTGAAGTCTTAGAAGCCCCTAGGAATGATGACGGTGAATCGATTCATGGGGACAATAGGAATCTAGGACATAGGAATGGAGGCCGTGGAGGTTGAAGAGTTGGTGGTGGGTACCAGCCGCATAGGCATCAGGAACCTATTGACAATGAAGAACATGTCTTGAAGACCGTTCATGTGGAAGCCCCTAGTTATGATGGTTGTCTAGAGCCCAAAGTTTTCTTTGACTGGTTGTTGGACATGGATCGCTACTTCGAGTGGCATGACATGTTGGAAGTCAAGGTACATGTGAAAAGGGAGATGATAAATACACTTGTAAAATCTTTAAATATACACCAGTGTAAAAAAATTCCCATTTTACCCTCATTTCTAATTTTGAAGTTCTTGGGAGATGCATTCCTCCTTCCTCTTTTCTCTCTCCTTTTCTTCTCTCTTCCCTCCATTTCCTGCGACAAACAACATCTGCTGTCCCTCATCTTTCTCTGTCACGTTTCTCTATCCTCTCCTTTTTCTTTTTCTCCTCTCTCTTCCCCTCTGTTCACAACTATCCAGCAGCAGGTCTGGCAGTCATTACATCCTTGGTGTTGGACTCTCTTTCTTGTTTACTTCATGGATACTTGCCTGAATTTTCATTGTTCATTCAGTGAGCTTATGCTACATGGCCTACATCTGTTCTTGCATTTTTCTTTAACATATCTTGATCCTTTCTGAAATCTCAAGCCATTTGCATGAGGAACGGGTCAATGATCCACCATGTGGGTCATCTCAAAACTTTTCAATGGCCCTTCGAGGATATGATTTTCATTGTGATCGACTCCATTGGTCTTATTGAGGCCACTCGATTATCATGTAACTCAAAGAATGATTGTTTGCATTGGGATACAAAGCAAAATTGTGTCTTTATTTGAGTCAATACAGTTTGAGCTGATTCAGGGGCAAAGTAAATATTCTAAACCCAGTGAGAGTTTAAAACGAATGGGTCAGTAGAGTCAATCCAAACTTGACTCGATAATTTGTCAACAAACTCATGAACTTGAATTAAATTAAACCTAAGAAATAGAGTCCAAGTTAAGGACATTGCCCTATATGCTAACAGATTGACTTGATCCAAACACATTTTATAGATGATGTGAGTTGAGAGTTTAAAATGAACAAAAAATGAGGCTCAAATGAGGTATTGGATCTGGCAGCAAGGGAGCACGATAGTGAGGCGTCGGACTGGCTGACGAACGCTGGATGGCAACCAGCGCAGAGACGGCGGTTGGACAACAGCAGGAGGACAACCAATGAAGCACCGATACGGGTACGCGTATCCGATAGGGGACACGGCAAATTTTGAAAAACTAGGATATGGGTGCGGCGGGATACGTCGAATTAAAAAATTATATATATATATATATATATATATATATATATTAAATTCAAACATTTAAAAAAAAAAATCAAATCAAATTCTACTATGAGATAAAAAGAGTCAACATTTCAACAAATACTAAATTACTAAGTAGAAACATTGTATTTTCCACACCCATGTATGTCTGATGCAAGACAACTAATAGGGTGATCATAAATGTCTAAATTTGGTTTCCTAAATGCTAGGAGGGATGAAAATAATGCACTCTAAGCAAAAATATGGGCTGAAATTAAATTCCAATTAATATTTGCAATTAATTAATATAAAAGTTTGTCATAAATAATCATGCAAAATATTTCCCGAGTATGATGTAAACAAATACATGGGATTTAATAAAAGGGTGGGTTGGTAGATTTTAATTGAAAAGACATGGTTTTAAATAACCATGTGCTTTTACACGAGGAAATAAAAGGAACAAAGGGTAAGGAAAAGGCATATGGGTTACGGATGACCATAGGACTGCTTTTTGGAGTTGCGGCAGCGAAGGGAGAAGCTTTTGGGGGTACGCGAAGGCAAAAGGAGGGTCTTGAAGGTGGTAGCAAGGAGAAAAGGGCTATGCAAGAGGTTGGCGATAAAAAGGGGAAAGGCGACACCACTGGAAGGGGATTTGGAAGGTGGCGAAAAGGGCGGGGCTTCAAAACAGGGGAGGAGAAACTGTAAGAGGGGTTTAGAAGTTACGGAAATCACAGAGGGGAGGTAGATGGGTTTCACAGCAAGGGAAAAGGGAAAAGAAAAGGAAAATAGAGAGAAGAAGAGAGAAAGAAGAACCTGAAGAAGATGGAGAAGCTGTAGAAGACGCGAAGGCTTGGAGACGGGCAGAGTCGCAACAGAGAGCGAAAGCTGGAGAGATGGAAGGTAGGGTTTTGCTTTTGGTTTTTTTTTTTTTTGTTTTTCCCCTTTTGATCTTTTGCACGAAAAAAAAAAAAACCAAAGACGAAAGACGGAAGTGAAAAGCGTATCGGTGCTTTTTTCTCCCGGCCGTATCCCTCTTTATTTGTTGCCGTATCCTGACCCACATACGCGTATCCGGGGAGTATCCATAATTAAAATATTTTTTGATTAATTGGATACATATCCGGTACGTATCCACGCCGTATCCGTGTCGGATGCGTACCAGACACGGGTACGTTAAGTATTTTGAAGTATTCGTGCTTCATTGAGGACAGCAAAACGGGAGGTACCGGCGATGGTTGTCTCGGCCTGTCTAAACAGAGGCAGACCTGCTGCTGGATGGCTGTGAAAAATGGAGAAGAGAGAGAGAAGAGAGAGAAAAAGGAGATAGAGTAGAGAAATGTGAGAGAGAAAGCGGAGGGACAGCAGATGCTGTTTGTCAAAGAAAAGGAGGAGGGAAGAGAGAAAAGAGAGGAAAGAGGAATGCATCTCCTGAGAAATCACTTCAAAATTAGAAATGATGGTAAAATGGGAAAAATATTACACTGGTGTATATTGAAAGATTTTACAGGTGTATATATCATCTCCCATGTGAAAAATGTGTAATACACACACTATCCTACAACATCAATGTCATTGTATCTAGGCCTTCTGGCCTTCTTTTGTCCGTCTTTTCTTTCCCAGTTAGTGAATTCCTTTTTTGTTAGGAGATTCCCAGCTGGTCATTCAGTAGCGCACTGGTGAATATAGGTTGAAGGTTGCACACAGCAACATTAGATTATTGATGCATATTACTCTGTCTGTTTTTTAACAAATTGAAGCTTAAACCTTTACACATGTTCCTTACTTTGCCAAATTGTATCAGTTAACCATTTTATTCATTTCTGAACCTATTGTTAAATATGAAACGATTTATCTCTTATTTTTGGGGAAATTCTAAAAATCTCCAAGTTTTCTTAGAATTTTAGAAAACACGTCTTTTTATGAAAATCTCAAAAAAAAAACCCTTGACCGTTAGTCAATGTATTCTATTATGTAAAATGACAAACATACCCTTTTCAAGAAGAATGAGAAAGGAAAAGAAAATTAAACCAACCACTTCACATAAAATAATAAAAAATATTTCATGACAATTAAGAAAATAAAAAGAAGGCAGTATGAGTCTAAGTGAGAAACAAAAGAAGGGATGACCATAAAAGTATTTTAAAAAAATCTCAAAGAGTATTTAGGAGGACCTCAAAAATACCAATAAAAACATATAATCCAAAATAAAAAAGTAGTAAAAACAGGAAGTGTCATTTGTTCAAAAATAAATTAGTATTCGGACTAAAAAGTGAGGGATAAGTAAAGCCTTTTTGATTTAAAATATAACACATTTTTGTTATTTTGTTTAGAGGGGTTAATTTTTTCATTTTGAACATTTTACATGGCAAGTAATGGTGAATTTAAGTTTGACTTTTTGGTCATGGGAGTTTTGAGATTTTTCATAAAAACTGAGGGTTTTTTTTTTTTTTTACATTTTCAAATGCACAGAGCGTTGTTTAGAATTATGAGAAAATTTAGTTTTTTTTTTTATAGAATTTCCCCTTTATTTTTCACTATTTTTTCATGTATTCTTATATATATTTTTAATTTTTATATCATTGCATGCTGTTTTCTCTAGGGTGGAACATTGGATTGGCAGATTAGTAAAGTGCTCTATTGTAGAACAAACCTGAGTAGCTGGCAATTTTGCAATGGATAGAAATGTATTTTACTTAATAAAGTAAGAGATCATCATGTTACCCAGACAGAAAGTGGAGTTAGGGATGAGAAATACTTTTGAAATGGGAAACATTGTGGAGAAGAAATGGAATCTCCTTGCATTTGGGGAAGAATGAAAGGATTTTTAGAAAGAGTTGATAAAATTGGAATATGGAGGGAGAAATAGGGGTAGTCATTAAAGAACAAGACCATTGAGTGAGCTCCAATATTTGGAAAGGCTCTTGGAAATAAGCAAACAGGGATAAAGTAGGGGCAAAAAGTGTAAACACTATTGGCAGTGGGAGACAGGTCAAGATCAGATTTGTTGTGAACAATGGACTTTAAAATGCCTGTTTCAAAGTCTAATATTCGATAAGCATACAGAAGTGAAGTTTGATTAAGCATTTCGTGGATCATGTGGTCGTGGTGCTGGGTGGGGTTTTTATTTTATTTTACTTTTGCTTCTTCTTTCTAGCAATCGTATACATACTGATCAGACCCTCTAGAATCATGAAAATTAGTGGTACGGCCTCACACTATGCTCTTTATTGCACGGTTATATCATTTGGAATCTCATCACTAAGCATCCAATGTCCTGAATGTTATCATCTCCGCGTGTTTCCTTCGTTTGAACAATGAGGATTCCATGATCTCCTATTCTTACATAGCCTGTTTGTATCACCTATGCAGGCTATCTGTTTTTAACCATTTTGGTTCCATGGAGCCATCACTAAAACTTTTGGATCTCTGATGGAGAATAATAGTGCCTTCAGTGTCAGATTTTATGCAGAACTGTATTGCTTGGTATAGCAAGGGAACTTTGGAAGGAGAAAAATACAAGAGTCTACAGGATAAAGCTTCTGGTAGTGTGTGTCACTAAGAAAATATGATCATTGGTGGTAGGTGCACTGGAGCCCGGTATTCTACTAGCGAAAGAGCTAAATGGGGCTTTAGCGTTGGATATATAAAAAAATTAGAGGGAGACGGTTCTACTAAAAAGTTATAGGGGAATCTGCAGCAGAATCAGTAAAATGTCTGTTTATAATTTTATATGCATTTCTTTAGAATTTTTTTCCCTTTTGTGTGTTCAATAGTTACCATTATCATCATACTATTTTTTAATTCTGTCTTTGATGAAATTAATTGTTATTTTTACCTTTCAGACGAATGCTTTTTTTTTTTGAGCAGTAACAATGAGATTTCATTAAAATGAAACGAAACAGGTAGAAGAAGATGAGAAGGATCTAACAGGATTAGACCAGAAAGGAGAGAACAAGAAAAAGAAAAAAAAGGCAAACAAGAAGCTCATAAAAAGAAAACGCGTAGAGACTAGTCCAAAATTCCAAGTTTGGCAAAATAGTTTGCCATTGCTCGTCTGATCTGGACAAAGGAAACATCCATCCCTGCAACTAAATCTCTGATCTCCCTAACCGTAGTGATAATTTTCAAGGGAGATGCCTTAGCCCCTTAGCCCATTTGATCGCATTTGTCGAATCTCCTTCGATAACTAGTTTTCCTTGCCCATGGGTTTTTCAAATGGTTAAAGCTAGCCTAATATTAAAGATTTCTGTCTCATTGGAATCTCTAACTCCCCCAATTCCTGCTGGCTCCGAAATCCCATTGGCTGCCCATCTACATTGAATTTCATGACTGTTTATTCTGGGGGGCCCACTTTTCTGAAGGATATACTTTCCTTCTATATCCCCTCATACAACCTTCCCACGACGATAGTAAGTCTAAAGGTTTTAGACCACTAAATTCCTTACTTGATAGGAGCCAAGCACAGAGTCTCCACTTTGTTGATTGAAGGAGACAAACAAAATTCAAATGTTTTCTTTCAAAATAAAGATGAGGGGATGAGGGTTCTTTTTTTCCACCTCTATCTAGAAAAGTGAATTTATTTGAATGAAGCTCCAGAGTTGTCAATTATTTTATAAAAGCCCAATAAAAATTTAAACAGACCCTTGACCATGTTAAGTGCAGGTCAATTATTTGTGCTTGTTGCAATGATGCAAACAATTGAAACCATGTGAAGTATACTGATCCCACATGAATCCTTTTTGTTACCTATCTTTACCCCTCAACTTCGTAATGTGGTGCACTAGCCATGGCCCCAATTTCATCATGATCTCATCATGATCAGAATAGACTTGTCAATCATAAGGTTATCTTTCTCGGTAATTTTTGAGACACTGCTACACACAAAAAGTACTTTTTAGTCACCCTACTTTCTGAATGATGTCGACTTCCTCATGTGCAACATAATATATATCTAAAAAATCTCAATGTAGACATCAATTGTCAATGGGGCTTTCTTAGAATTTTTCCTAAAGTTAGATGCCTTTTAGATTTATGAAAAGATAGATGTTTGTTTCAAAATTCAAATAATTATAAAAACATAGGGACTTTTTTGGGAAAAGCCCTAAAGATTGAGTTGTATGCAGCAACTTTAAATTTTTCATGTTCTGTTTCCTTTTTCCCTCGCCCCCTTTGGTTGATGTATTTATATTTACATGTTATTTGATACAGGTGGTGGACATAGTTGCTTCAGAGACAGTGATGAAGCTAGAGTAAGGATGAAACGTAAGAAGTTCTGGGAGAAGGCAGTAGACATAGAAGAACTGTGTGGAAAGGGTGACACATGGTGGGGTGTTAGCGGTGAGATGAAGGATGACTTCAACCACAGCAACAAGGTAATTTCCTTTGCAGAACATTTTCAGAACAGCAGGTTTGTGGAATCGGTATTAGATATCTATTGGGAGCTCCCTCCAGTGGCTGGTCCTTCACTTACTCATCAAACAAGATATGATCCTGCCCGTGCACCAGATCCAATTGTCGAAGATGGCAGGTTTGGCTTGTTTCAGAGGCTTGGTTTAACTAGATTAGAGACTTCAGTATTCAATGGATATACTCAGATGGTATATCTTCAAATATCACCATCCAACTCATGAGTTTGTAAACATTTGGTGAAAGTTGGATTTGTTCAGTTGCACAGTTCATGATTTGTGATGCATTGATACAATTTCACGCTCAATACAAGTTAGTTTTGAACTTCGAAATCCATTTCCGGATATCATATCTACAGAACCATTGTAACACATGTTTGAATGTAGATAGATACTGGGGTCATTTGACTGCCAAAATTATGTTCTTTGTCACCAATATTATAACATTCATTGTGATACCATCAAATCAGATGAAAGGCATAGACAGATGTGTTAGAAGATTTTCATTTTTGGCCATCAATGGAAACTTGGTTTCATCAGAGTTTAGAGCATCAAAATGGTCTTTCAAAATTAATATATCCATAGAAGGGTGATCAATGGCCACACTCTTTTTATGTGGACACCCTTAGTACCTTTATTTGATAGGGAAATTTCACTAAGAGACAAATCGTTATTTTGATAGGGCGTTTTTCTAATTTATGTCAAGAAGAAAGGGGTCAGGGGTGACACCTTATTCCTTTGCGGTCCAGTTTCAAAAGCCTATCAACCAATGGAAGCACCCAGAGGATGCATCGTGTATCAATATTAAGTGGTTCGATTGTTTTTTTTTTTTAAAGATAAACAATATATGTCTAATAAGATCAAGAATTACGAAACCACTGTCATTTGTGCATCTTTTTCCACCACTTGGAAATAAAAAAAAAAAAAAAATAGCAACTTTCTGTTTGTGTGTGTTGAGTTCAATTTTCACTCTACTCTAAAGGGTCACTTTTCATAGAGTTATTTGTTGTGTGTAGATAAAGAAACTTGTACATGTCCCGAGAATTAGTCGGGGTTACTTTGAAATATGAAATCTTAATGTGGTAATACCGGTTTTATGTTATACTCAGGGTCGAGATATTGGCCGATACGTATCGTATCGGCTGATATATATATCGGTTTTGAAAATCTATATATATTGGTCTATGATACGTATCGGTCGATATTGTAAATATCGGCCGATAATCCGATATATATCTCCGATATATATTGCCTATATCGGTCAATATTGATACGTTTCTTAAAAGAAAAAAGAAAAAAATAAGAGAAAAATATCGACCGATACCGAATTTTTCACTTCTGGTTATACCACATGGTACCAAGTTTAGGGGTCCAAAATACTGTCTAGAGGGCTTAATAAGTATGTGTTTGCTATGTCAGTGATAAGACACATATCAGTTAAGTTTATTTTTTTGGTCATTCAAAAAATCCAAAAAAAATCAGAAAAATAAAATAAATTGAAAGCTCATTTTGCTCATATTCTAATTTTCAATCTAGTGCATTTTAATGGATTATAGGACCATGTACGTTGCAATATGTTTCTCTATTAAATTGTCTGAGTTTTCATCATGTTTTCAATTTTTTTTTAAAAGAAAATGCAAAATGAGAGTTATTTTGAGAAAAAAATTCTAAAAGTATAGAAAACTAAGAAAGTAAATTGTTCACATCGACATTAATCTTTACAAACCTCAAATGGTTAGATTCAACTGCATAAAAGCCACATCTTCCATTGTTTTAACAATTTTTTCAAAAAAAAATTCTAATTTCTTTAAATTCTTGAGAAATATTAGAAACATCAAACAAACACTAAACTCCTTAACCTTGTAACATACTTTCATAATTTTCATAGAAAACCTCAAAATGAGGATTATTTTAGAGGAAAAACATGAGGTAAAACATGAATTTAGAATTTTTCTGGGACCTTCTCAAGAGAGTTAGTTTCTATAAATAATGGAAAAGAAGATGAAGGAATGTGAATTAATTAAAAAAAATCTAGGCATCAGCGAATGGGCTGACACAGGGTTGAGATCTTGGTTGATATGATTAATACAATTTCACTGAGCATTAATTTCAAATAGAAATTCAAACACTTAATGATTTGAATTTATGAATTTAAAAAATTAAAATTGCACACAAAAATTAAAATGAAAATTTTAAATAATTAGAAACATAAATCAGAAAATATAAAAACTCACAAAGAAAGCAATGAATTCAACTTTAATTGTATTGGATTATATTGGGCATTCAGTGTTGTCATTACAAAAGTTAACAAAGATAATTGTTTCTTGTCACTGAAAAATATCTTATTGCGAAACTGGTCATAACTTGTAAACATATGTTAGAATTAAGCAAACTTAGGCTTCTTTGAAACACTATTAAATAATCTTTCCAATGGATCTAATTTCATTCAAAGTCAACATTATTTGATACATAAAATAAGCCTGCAAAGTTATTATTTTTTTCAGTCAATCCTAGAGTGAGGAGAGATGCTACCCCATATCTAACTTACCTTACCTCTTAGGAGTTGGTGGCCCCTAAGAACCCCCAATGAAGGTCCAATGTCCTCCAATATGGCTTGGATTATGTCAAAACACAAAGACACCAACACAAACACATAGCTCCATTACAAAAGTGCTCTTTAAAATCCACATGAATGTAGCTCAACTGGTTACCTTCTGCCTCAGGAAGCGTGCACATGTAAATTCAAAAAAAAAATAAAAAATAAAAAATAACTTGCCTGTTTTTCCTGTAAAACGTCAACCAACAAAAACCAAGTATAAATTAGGTTTCGTTTAGACAAAGCAACACTAATGTCTACCCAACAAACAAACAAGAGAAGCCTTGTTGTTGTTGTATACAATTGGAAATTTGGAATGTATCAAGTCATGGAAGAAGGTGCATATCTGCAGACTCGAGCACCTTCATAAACAAGGCCTGGTTTGCACAAGTAATGTTGGCCTACATTACAGTGCCTATCTTCAGAACAGATGCATTGGCCCTCCATTGCACAACCATCTTCTTTGCCTGCTGCTTTTCCATACACTATCTCATCTGACCATTCACTTGAAAACATGCCTTGAGGGTCCAACTGCTGCTTTGCTTGAACAAATTTGCCGAAGTTCGGGTACTTATTTTGCACACCTGAGAATGCTAAGTTTCTATTCTTGGCCCAATGCGGCTTTGCCCCGTAGTTGAAGAATGCCATTTGTTCCACCTCTTCCCATATGTCTTGGTTGAGCCTAGGTGTCAAAGGTTCATCAGCTCGATAATAATTGAAATCCACGACAACGGAGTCCTCTGACTGACCAATATATGCCCCAGAAGCCTTGATAAAACGAATCAAAAAGCCATTGTA
Organism: Chimonanthus praecox; assembly: GCA_022113865.1. Taxonomy (NCBI): domain Eukaryota; kingdom Viridiplantae; phylum Streptophyta; class Magnoliopsida; order Laurales; family Calycanthaceae; genus Chimonanthus; species Chimonanthus praecox. Next base: position 44,341,457 of record CM039093.1, read on the forward strand.
GATGTCTATCCCACAGAAATTCTCTGGTTTTAGGTCTCTTAATTTCTTAACATCTCTGATGAAGTCTCCAAACCTTGAAGCAGGGAATATAGCTGTAGTTTCATAGAAGTGCAATCCCTTGAACCTAGGATCCCAAGCGCATGAGTTTGCGATGCTTGAGGCAGATGAATGCAAACAAGAACCAGAGGTTTGCATTCGACCTTGACGACCTACTACTGGGTAGCCTGTGAAAATTATATTGTTGTTCTTTAAGCCATTTGCAATCAACTTCTTATATGCCAGTTCTGAAGCTGCAAGTGGGCATTTTCCTTTGACATTTTTTGTGGATTCCAATAACTTCTCTGCATGATTAAATTTGTATTAGTTTTAGCTGGATAAGATTTAGAACAGCAGAACTTGAAAATCTGACCGAAATCAGTGGAGTAATTCGAAACTGAAAGATCAATTCATATGCATGCAGACAACCACATGTAACGTTTCTATTCGCAACTTTCAAATTGGGGGCTCCAATGTGGACGTCGCAAATGGCAAAAGGTCATAGAACAGATAACCCTGCCTCAAAGCAGTAGTCTATGGTCCAAATTCAGCAAACAAAGGACCACTAATCAGAGATCAGAATCATCTTTAGACTATGGAACAGCTAGTATTGTGCCAGATTTGGAAGGTTTAGATTGGTATAGATGGACACCGCATGCAATTGCTGTCTGCATGTTGTAGGAATGTAAATACCCTCTAGTATCAAAGTTCTTCTCAAAGCCAAATTTGGGTAGAAAGTGAAGATAGGAACACCTGTAGATCTCACAGCACTGAAGGCAAAGATTGGAGTTGACTGAAATCCAATGAAGTCATTTATCCCATCTCCTGAGCTGTTCAATGGAACTCGGTCATCATACCTGTATACAGTTTGATTCTGTGACGGATACCAGGTAATGTCCGCAAATTCATGCTTTTGGGCGAAGTCCATGAAATCTTCTTCCAAGTGAACATCATCTTTGAAAGAGTAAGTGATGCTTCTTTTGAATCCAGGCTCCAATGAGAGGCTAACCTGGTTCATTTGCATGTGAACAATGACAAAATCAATGATTTGTAGAAATCCAGGTTCTAATAACCTGACAGAAAACTCTACATTCAATGAACTCTGATCAGTCTTCAGCTGAATCTGAAGTGTTGCTATTGTTTCTTCAAACCTAAACTTCCTTCTTCATGATATTGGAATTCTTAGTACTAAGAGGACTAGAAAGTATACACATCTACATTAGAAACTTGTTAAATTTTGAATACTCATTTCCAAGTCTTCTTTTGCCTTCATTGAGGCCAAGGTGATGACATTCAAGTTTGACAACTAAAGAGATTATATTCATAAGTAAAGTGACGAATTCTTGTTAAAATATTGAGTGAGGAGCCACATGCGATCCTTTATCTGTTACAATGGTTCAGTAGGGCTTCTAACGCATTTAGTTTTCAATTGATTCTTGTGGTCAACATGCTCCTTCGATGATTTACAGGCCAAGAGTATTACTACAAATTCAAACTAAATTGTTCTAAACCATAGCTACCTCTTCATTTTAGATACCCTGTATCATAATGCACTTGGCTTGCAGGTTTTGTTTTTCTGGCATAATAAGTTCTATTTGCTTCTGGATGTGTTTGAAGTAGCATTTTACTTGGTTTCTTTTATTGCAAATCTTTCATTTCTCTTTCTTTTCTTTTTTTTGGAAGTTGTATTGCATACTAAAGCAGAGTACATCTGTAATGGAGCTGTGGACCCATTTTCTTCCTATCTATAAGGATGATCCACATACTGCAGACTTGATGGTAATACGATCAGGCCTTGGCCTTGCACAACTAAGAGCCCGTGGCACAATGTATGGTTATGGATTCAAAGTGCATCTCTACCTTCCAGTTCTATGACTATTGAAATTTTAAAATATGGAATTTGCAAAATGAATGGTGGATATGCAGGTCCTGACCTTTCGTCATCCACTTAAATAACATTTTAACATTACTTTCTTCACATGATTTTTTCAGTTCTGAAGAAAGTTCAAAATATGCGATTAAGGGGAAAAAGGTTCACAGTAGAGGTGATTAAGAAAAGAACTTTCCATCCTAACAATTGTTTTTTTTTTTAATGATTTCAAAATGGGCCCTTTGTTTATCTTGTTTATCCACTTCTAGTGTTTATTGCTTCTGTAATCATGTTTTGTAAACTAAGCTAAGTAGTTAAAGAGAAGGGAAAAAGTTTGTATTTATGCAAGCGCCATGATAATGGGAAAGCAGAATTAACCTTTGAGGTGACACCCAGCAGGCCCACAGAGACCCTGGCCGCATCGAAAAGTGGATCTTGATTGTTGATTCTGATAATTTTAGCATATCCTTCAGATGGTACAGCAGGCACCACAAGGCTAAGCCCAACGATGTGATCATGGACTGCCCCGCCCTTTCCCCACCAAGAGCTCCCATGAGATCCAGTGCTTATCATACCACCCAGGCTCACTCCTTCCCAGTAAGGGGAAGCCACTAGACTCAATCCAGCTTCCTCTACCCGGTCAATCAGATCTCGAAGACCCACTCCTGAATCAGCCGTGACGATCAAATTGTTTGTATCAATCTCAATGTTAGAATTATACTTCTCGGTACTTATGATTACTGCATTCTCCGGTGGTGACGCTGGGCATGTCAGTTTTGGAATGCTATGTGCAAACGCAGATACCACCTTCACCTTCTGTTTCTTCTGATTGGCTTGCGCTACTGCAAGCCGGATCTCCTCCTCCGTTGTCGGATAGAAAACGGCCGAGACCCAGCATTGTTTTCTGTCACCCCACATACCGTAGGAGTTAGAAATGATACAGCCTGTTTGGTTGCACCGGACCGGCGACTGCGGCGGTATAGCCTGCACGCCTGGTCTCCAAGCCAGAACCACCAGCAGGAGGCCATGGACAAGCCAAAGAGACCTAGACATTGACATGCTCTGTTTCTTTCCTTGCAAGAAGGATTACGCTTGAACTCCTTATGGGTCCCTAACGCTTTTCATATAAATCTTCATATAGAAAGGTCTAGTGTGGATGCTTTGGATTTGAATGCATTTAACCAGCTAGATTTATTACATGAATATGGTAATGATGTATATTACCTTTTTGGACTGAAGGGATGGATTCTAGCCGTTATTAACGTTACGTGCTCTGATTGAGTTGAGACTTGAAAGTGTAAATAAATCTGTGGATTTGCTGAAAGATCCCGACGATTGGATTTGGAAATGTGAAAATAGGAAGGGTGTCTTGTCATTTGGGGGCTGTCAGTTTGTCACAACATAGAATGTCTTCTATGATAGATATAAAGAGGACGATGGTTTCACACGGAGTACAGATCATTGAGGATTTTTGGTGGAAAGAAGCTTTTGTCATGGTATCTTTGTCTTGAGGGTTACAGAGGAGATCATAGGCCTACATTAAGATAACTAAGAATTATTTAGTGAAAAACTGAAAATCGCTCTAAAAGTTTATGAAAATTTTGATGAAAGAAATAGGGGTCTTTCCAAATGTCTAAATTGGTCAAGAAATATAGAGTAAGGAGTCAATATGGTAGATATATAGATTTAGGGCCTAATCCAACATGTTTTGGGTCTAAAAAACTCACATTTTATGATCTATTAGCAAGGGACAATGAAGAGTGACAAGATAAAAAGAAAAGAAGAATAGAGCTCTACAACCAAATTAGATGAACAATCCTCTCCTTTCGCAAGTGTGGGTGCCAACTCCTTGAAGAGATCACTCCCAAATTCACTCATCCCCGAATTATGATTATAATGTCATTTTTTTTATTTTGTTTTTCTTTGTGATGTGATAAAGTCATGCGGCAACTTAGGATTAGATGAAATGTAATTAGCAAATCACTAGGATAGAGGCCATGGGCTTGTGCTTCCTGGTAATGAATTTCTTCTATTCTTTTCATCTCCCTAAATCTCTATAAATTGAGGCCTCAGGCGTCCACTGTAATACACATTTAAGCATTGGTTGCTTTTGATTTCTCCAAGTTTTAGTGAGTTTGATTCTTTTGAATTATCGTAGAATTAATTTTAATTTATGCAAATAGTTTTCAATTTTTTCGTGCAATTTTAATTTGAATTCTTGCATTTGGCCATAGCATAATTTTTTTAATTTAATTCATCCAATTCAATCTTAGCATTTGATTGAATTGTAATTTTATTAAGAAGAGTTGCATGATGTTGAATTTCCTAGTGAGATTTGAATCTAGTTCAATTTTTCTAAGCGAAATTGGTTCATTTATAGAACTTTTTGGTTTTCTCTTATTCCAAGCTATCAAGACTGGTGAAATTTTGGATTCTTAGAGATGTAAGTAAGGGTTTTCTTTGAATTCTTGGATGAATTTACAAATTGGATTCCCTCAATTTAATTGAGCCAATTTCAAACTTTCCTTGATTTGATTAGGAGAAATTGGATCTAACTCAACATAAAACTTATGGAAGAAAGAAATTTTTGACCATAAACCTTCATCAGTTAGTTATTAGAGACTAGATCCTACAGAGATCTATTAATTTGGGGTACCTGTTACTTTTGGAAGCTATTATTTACTCTGTCTAATATTTCTTCCAGTGACCTAATAAATTTAGAAAACTTTATTTTTTAATAATCTACAACTTTTAAAACTTACTAATTTTAGCACCTGCTATTTTGGAAAAGTGGTGTGCTTTATCTGAAGGAGACAAGGTTTCTCTGTCTGATAGAGTTCTTAGGTGCTTCTGGGCAAAGGTCAATTCCATAGTCAACAACGAGAGAAAGGGTAAGGTACAACCCAGATAGGATACCAGAGGCACCAAAGGAAAACAAAGATTAGATCATTGTAGATCTCAGAAGGCGACTTTAGGAGGTTCTAGCGGAGAATGACTAATAGTAGATGGTGTAATGACTCGACCTGCGATTTTGAGTTTTGAAGAGATCTGCGGATCTCCTTTAGCAAGTACGACCGCCAACTCCTTAAAAATATCACTTCCAAATTTGCCCATTATCCAATTACGATTATGATGTCATATATTTTTATTTTATTTTTCTTTATGATGTAATAAAGCCAAATGGCAACTTAGGATTTGATGGAATGTAAATAGCAAATCACTAGGATAGAATGCCATGGGCGTGTGCTTCATAGAACAATGAATTTCTTCTATTTTTCTTTCTCCATGGACCTTTATAAATTGAGTCCTTGTGTGTCCATTGTAACACACAGTTGAATTGAAGAAAATTCAAGCATTGGTTTCTTTTGATCTTATCACACCCTGCCCTTTGGCACATGTGATTGAGATTTTTTTTTTTAAGCTCTAAAGCGTACACACATCTAAGTCTATACACATGTGGGATTCATGTGTAAGAGGATTCTCACGAATCCTTGGACCTCTTGGAATCCCTGTGTGATCGAGGTGAATAATCAGTTGCTTACGTACTCTTTCGAGATCAGATAATGCGTAGTTCTACTTTCAGGCATGACACAAACCACATGCTATACATAATGACATGTCGTGTCATTCAACTACGTAACTAGGGGTCTCCCAATTGACTATGGGTCCATATACTCAACATGAGTCCAACCAATCATGGGTTTAGCTAACCATGGGACCAACATCAACCAAGGGACCAATACCCAAACATGAGTCCATTACCCATCAATGGGAACAATACCCGAACGGGTCCAATGTCCATCCAATGGAACAATATCCATCAATGGGAACAATATCCGAACATGGGCCTAATAATTGACCATGAGTTCAATATCCATCCATGGGAATAACTATCCATGGGAATGGCAATCCATGGGTCTAACCAACCATGGGACCAAACTCTTTACCACAAACCCTCTCGCGACTGTAGTCACACGTAATCCTCATAATCCCCGACACGCGTCGGACTACAACTCATCCTGCGTGCTTGGTGTGACTCGCCATGCACCATTATTATATAACTAGCATGACTCATCATGCGTGCTTGGTGTCTCACCATGCACCATTATCATATCATTAGCACGACTTATCCTGTAGATTTGGTGCGACTCAGCATGCGCCATTACCATATCACTAGCACGACTTATCCTTCGTGCTTGGTACGATTCACCATGCACCATTATCATAGCACTAGCATGACTTATCCTGCGTGCTTGATGTGACTCACCATGCACCATCATTGCCACAACCACAATGAGGCCATCTAGAGGGTCCCACACTACCATAGCCACTCCGGGCTTTACATATATGGGGTCCGTAATTTATCACTAATGGGGGTACACCAGGAACATACTCACTCATCATTCCCCTTCAGCCCTCATGTACCCCTGATACCATGCCCCTACCTATGCATGTTGCGTACCAAATTTTCACATTGACATACCACTGAGTCTACGCCTATAGGCATGATGCACCATAATGAGTCACACATATATATGTGCATGGCATGAATGTCATGATACCAACTAATCCACAATACATCCAAGCATGATCCTTAACCAATGTCTGTACCACCCAATACACAAAGTATGGCAAGGAAAATACCAAAATACAACATCTAAGCACACACATTTCAATTACAAGCAATTTTGATCGGACTGGAGCCCAATTCTCTCAACTGTCTACGTACCACATGGTGGATCATATCAACTGTACTTCATTCATTTCATTATTTGCATCCAATTACGGCAATCAACCCCTAATAAAGAAGGGGATTTACATCATACTACCATGACAAGCATCCAAACATAGAGAATTCAGCCAACACATGTACATACATTCCATAATCAGTCAAGCACAGTTTGTCATACAATTCAATATGCTTGGAGATTCATCACTTGAATGGGGTTTCACATACATAATTTACCATTCATTGCCATGAATTCTACTAGTGCAAACAAACATCATTCAAACTATTTCCAAGCTTAATTTCATGATTAGGTGGGAACGCCCAAATTCTCACCATGTCTCAAGCTCTCTCTAAGGCCATTTACCACAATTGGCACTAAACCCTTAAGATTTGGGAGGGTTCGACTTCAATTCTACATGGGATGGGGAAAAACCCACTTTTCCCTAAAATTCTCCAATTTATACTAAGTTCTTCATACATTGGGACAATTCACCATATTTTCCCCCAAGTTCTAGTAGGCTTCAAGCCCAATTTGCATTTTCCCCAATTTTACCCAAGGTTGAGCCCTTCCCTAGAGCATTCAAGGTCAACTCATCTCAAATCCCCACATTTTGATAATATATATGATCAATTTCGACATTCTAACATTTTTCTCAAATTTTTCATACTCCCTCCAAGGTTCACACCTATGAAGCACAAATACTTCGAAACCCTTTGAGTATCGGTGTCGGGTGCATATTCAACACAGATACGGCGTATCCCGCCACATCCGTATCTTAGTTTTTCAAAAAAAATCGTATTCCCGTATCGGATACGTGTCGTATCCGATACGCGCATCTGTATCGGTGTTCTTAGGTCCACACTCCAATTGAGCTCAACTTTTCCCCCATGCATGGCTTCCAAGCACAAATTCTCATTCTCTCCAATCATATTTCCCCACTTTGGCCTACATTCTCGTGTTGGTCCACTTAAATCTTAAGTTTATCACATCATTAATGTGACGCTCTGCCCTTTTCCCAATGCTTAAAATCAAAGTATTTTTTTTAATAATACAATAGAGAAAAAGGGATAGAGACAGCCACGATGTGAGTCGATCCCGAATTCAAAGACTCGGACCTCTACTGGGCCAATATAGTGTGTGCATAAACTTCTCTCTATGATAATTTTTACACACTCACTTAGAATAATCAGCGGAAATTACATCATATCTATCCAAGATCTATATGAATAGCAAAGTGTGGAGTCTCTCATGAGTCAACATGTCAAACCAACAACAAAGTAAATGAGTGTAGGAGTTATAATTATTACATTCCCAAAATATTACTCTTACAAATACATTTCATCTATGATCAAAATAAACTAGATCAAAATATCATCTCTTCTTATCCAACTACTCATGCTCTACTGCCTTCGGCTCCGCTTCCTTGTGCTGCATTATTATCTAGAGGGGGAAATTATGGGTTTAGTCAATTCGCCTAATAGGTAAATTCGAGCAAAAGGGAATGGGGGTGCACATGAGTGTTATAATCATTATATTATATACTTGTATAAAAAACATACACACATAATTCTCCATTTAAAAATCATAAGATAAAGAATCATACATATAACAAGTCATGATTAATAAAGAAGAATCATAAGGATAATAATCTCACATAATTAGGATCACATACATCTAGCCATTATTAACATGAATGCTATGTCTTGTGTGTCATAACCCATGCTTTCTCTTCTTGATTCTATACTCAATCACAAATCATTCTCATCCAATGGTTCATATACTGGCCAAACATGTGTCCACAACATTTACGGGGGCAACCGATAGGGTGTTGTACCCTATACTGACATTTAATCTGTACTAACTGGGGGAGTGCCAATCTCCCACACTCTTACGCAAGTTTCGAGACTTCTACTGACCTTAGACCTTTTATGGCCCAATTTAATACTTTTTCTTTGTAATCAATGGACGTGGCCAATTCATACATTTTGTTCAATCAGTCCAATCATCATTTCAATGCAAAACCTAAGGTTTTGGTTCTAATTAATATAAGTCTCATCCCATGCCACATGCATGAGGTATGTATATGTAAGATGCCAAATCCATTTCATTTGTATCTTCTTAATTATTTCCAAAACATGATATTACATATTTCAAGTCATTTCAAGAAAGCATAGCGTCATAATTTCAAAACCATAACTCATATCATCTCATGTTAACATAGCACTATAAGTTTCATAACATGACTGTAATCATTTCAAGCTTAATCATAACATCATTGGTTCATAAATGACATATCTCAAGTTATTTCAAGAAAACATAACAGCATATGTTCAAGAACATATCTCAAATCATCTCAATGTTATCATAGCACAATAGGTTCAGCAACATGACTCTAATCATTTCAAGATTAATCATATTCAAATCTCTCTAAGGTAAAACAACCTATCATATATTCCACATGTCATTGTTTCATTAATATACACATCATTCAAATCATATTTCAACATGCTTCAACTGTACGGAGTATTCTACTTGTACAACTACACCTATTCATTGCAAATCATCGATTATAGTAACTCTAAAAGTCATGCATAACGATAGGAATAATACACATTATAGCGTCCCTCCCTCTCCCACTAGGATCAGAGTGGTATTTAATGAGAAAGAGAAAGAGAGAGAGAGGAGCGCCACGACGCGAGTCAAGTCCGAGTCAGAAGACCCGACCCTCGACTTGTCCAACTAGTGTGTGCAAATGGACAGAGTCCATTTTAACTTTTGCAGCACACTAATATAAAACCTACAGAAGCATATACATAGTATTTGATACATTTGAATGATAGTCATTTTCAATGTAAAGCAAAGCATATTAATCCCATATAAGTTAAATGTCAAATAACAAAGAAGTCTAACATCATCATTTAGGAGTTTATACATCATCAATTAAACTTCCAATCATATAACTCCTATAAAAATTACATGTTCTCAAAATATAGACAAAAAGAATGATAATATCTTCTATCTCCAAAATGTCAAAATGTGTGACTCTCCATAACTTTGTCCTTTGTTTTCATCTCCAATTATGCTTGACTAGCATTCGGTTCATCCTCGTTTTCCTTATCGCTTCCTTCATTAAATTCTAAAAAGGGGGAAAATTTGTGGGCTTATTCAACGCCCAGTAGGAATTCCCATCGGTGTGGGTACCAATATGTGATATATACAAAATTATAACATAAGATATGTGCTTATTACATTGTAATTCGCATTTCATAAAAACATCTTCCATCCCCATTTGAAATTTCAAATCAAAATCAAAGTCATGTGTAAATACCAAGTAATAAACATCTCGAAATCATAATACATATCATAACAAAATATCAAATCATACTTTCCAACTTAGTATATAAAATAATCACGAATGACATGCCATGGGTGCCATGAAGTCTATGCAATCCCTTTCATGTCTCATGCATTGGAAAGTCTGTCTTTTCCAATTTAACCGTTTTATCACTTGCCTCTTATGTACGTAGCTTTCCCGTGGCATCCAGATGGGAGCTACTTCCAAATACTTAGCATTTCTACCGGGACTACCGGGGGAGTGCTATCACCTATACAATCCTACGCATGTTTCGGGTCTCACACCCAAGAGCATTTAATCCATCTTAATGTGATATATTGTCACATGAACAGGGCCAAAAGTCTATTTTGTACAATTCATTTAATAATGATCCATATCCGTAATGCTCATGCATTCCCATCCCTCATTGAATGCATGATTCATATGTATGAGAACTCCATCGCTAATATTAAATCCATTTGCATTTCATAATAAAATAATACATACACATCAAACTCCATGTTTAAAACACACATTTATCAAATCTCAAAACATTGAAATCCAAACTAGAAATACATATTCACCATGGTACATCAATAAGAGTAAGAAAACCTACTTAATTCCAAGTTTCTATTTTTGATGTTGAGTCTTAAACTTCCTTGCCCAATAATGGGGTCACTCCCAATCTCTTCATTCATCCCATGCATTATAAGTATAATTTTATATAAAAATCATAATTTTCTAATAAATAACTTAATAAGATTATTTAATAACATTAATTACTTCTACTTTGCTTCTTGAACTCAAATCTACTTTAGTTATTTTCCAACTAATTCTAAAAATAAAGATCATAAGCTTTTTTTTACGATTTTCTTTCAAATTACACCTTATTTAGGCTTAAAGTTAAGAATCTCCAATTTCCACTTCAAATCTTAACTCTAGATAAAATTTAAATTCTAATCTACATTTTCTTAACCTTAAATAAATTAGATTTCTCATACCTTTTTAGATTTCCTACATGTTCTTCCCATTCCTTCCACTCATAATCATTTTGCATTTTATTCCTAAACATGCAATTTGATCATTTAAGCACAACAATGGTGAATTTCACATACTTTAGAATTGGGGGTTTTTTTTGTGAATGAACTTGAGCTTAGTTTCTAAGCCTAATCATTTCTATTACTTTTCCATTTACTTGGTCACATATTAGGTGTAATACCCTGACCTGAAATAGGCTTAAATAATATGATTTAACCTATTAATCGCATAGATTATAGTGAGGGATTTGTGAAAAGTCCAGTTTCGGCCCAATCAGAGCTCGATAGCTCATTTATCCAACCCTTTTAAGTTAGAGGGAAAAAATGGTAATTGACTATTAACAGTATAATTATTGCTTGAATAATTGTTTGTTAATTATTATTTGAGTGATATTGATTTCTTTATTAAGAATATAGATTCTAAAATTTATAACTATCTTTATTTCATTAAATTGTTATTAAAAATTATCCGAAAAAGGTCCCAAAACTAGAAAATGATTATTTTAAATAATTCTAGAAGTTAAATAATTCAAAAAAATATACCTAGTGTTTAATTTATGTTTAAATCTATCAGTTTATCTTTTCTAAATCTAAAAATTAAGGTTTTAAACCCTTTAAGTAAATACAAATTAGTTAAAAGGAATAGTGTTAAAAAATGATTTTTACTTAAATCAATTAAGTTTAATAGGCTATAACTTTCCAAAATTATATAGTATTTAAATATTTTAAAAACTCAACATTTTATATCAGATAGATCAAATTGAATAAATCTTCTTTTTAGTTAAATATTAATGAGAAAATGAAATAAGATTATAACTCTAATAAAATAATATTATGAATAGTAAAATCTATGTTGCGACAGTCACACGATAAATCTTATCCTTTTGTAACCGACTGAAGTAAGTAAAAAAAAAATACATTAAGTTGTCTTTCATCTAGGTAGCCTTCAATGCAAACCTATGCCGTAGAATTAATTAGAATCTATATAGAATATTTTAGAATAATAAAATAAAATGTCATTTTAATTATTTGATTTAAACTTAAAATGAGTTTTCTTATTGAATTAATTGTGAATTATTATTATGAATTGATTTATTTAACTTGAAATAAGTTTATAATTGTTTAAAGATATAATTATTTAACAAATTCTAATTTAGTCTTTTTAATAAATTTAAAATTTAATAACCTAAAGACTTAAATTACTTTTAGACCACTTAAATTAATTATTCAGGTTAATACTTTTTTATAGGTATAATTTTTGAAATTTGTTCAAAATTAATAATTTGAGACTTATATTTTGATTATATTAATGATTGTATAAAGACCCTTATTATCAATTAAAAATGATACTAACGCTTGTTTGTCTTATTATACTATATATATAAATATATATGTATTCATTTCCACGTCGATACTCTCTATTTATGGCTAAATCAGCCCAATAGCTATTAGTAGCTGAGTGATTAATTTTGCTATTCGGTAGAAAAAATGGATCGGACACTGAGTGTACCTCTACGCCTAACTCACTATATGAGTAGTGGCCTGAGCACCCTATATTTGTATCTCTAGGCCTAACTTGCTATACAAGTATTGGCTTGAGCACTGTATATTTGTATCTTTAGGCCTAACTGGCTATACGAGTAGTGGCCTAAGTATTCTATTATATCGCTGATTATTATTATAATCTAAAATGAATAATAACTTATTTTAGGAGACTCATATCCATTACCTTTAAAGTTTTTCATAAAATAGATAAAAGAATTTGCAACATTATGATTATGTGTATTATGTTGATTGATGATTGTATAATTCGTTATATTCTTGTTTTCATATTTTGACAAATATCTCTATATCCTACACATACGGTGAGGAGACTTAACATTGCAGTATGCTTAAATCAGGTTAAAAGGATCTAGTGTAATGAGTAGTTTCAAAAATGAACCCACTTATATGCCTTGACATGATGGACTATTGTGAAAAATGATTATTGGTGTTAATGATGTTTATCATATATTATGATTATGATGATGAAATGCTTATGAGATATGATGATATTGATACGACTTCCACGTACCCTTAACTACTAATTATTATCAACTCAGGTGTGTCAATTACTGGCCTAGGTATGTCGGTTTTCGTCCATTAGCCCAGGTGTGTTAGTTGTTGGCACAGGTGTGTCAGTACCGGTCCAAGTGTGTCGGAAATATACTTGCAAGATTATGCATTTTGATCGTGTCGGGATTTAATACTTATAATCAGTGTAGTGTCTAGATATTGAATTGGATATCAGCAGTAAAATGAGAATGATTTGATATTTTGGCATGACAAATATATTATTATGAAAATGTTGATTTTGGCTTACCTAATAATTATTATACTGCATTGTTATGTTCTTTTCAATGGGTTGACTAGCTCACACCTCCCATTTTAGGAAATATACCCGAGGAGAAGGAACCTCCATTTCAAGATTAAATGTAGATAAGCTGTTGCAGTTTCTTAGAGTCCCATGGATGAGATTTTCATTTATTTTGTCTGTTGGTTCTTGGAACCATGTTTTATAGAGTACCTCACGTGGTATCCATTTTTGTAATCATATATGAATCACTATTTTACTGCTAGTAACTCTTTTATAAATGAGATTATCCTTTTTATGATGGAAATATTTGTTTGTATGATGTATGCTTGTAAAAGGGTAGACAAATGATATATGTTTGAGTCCACAAATAAAGAGCATGTGTGACATTTAAAAAAAAAATTAGTAGCGTTCTGGACCCACCTCTGGGTCGGGGCGTTATATTAGGAGGCTAGCATTTCCAATTTGATGAGTTAATTCATACATTTACATTAAATTCTATGAATTTGGAGAAAACCCCTAAATCCTCAAATTTCATCTCCTTAACTTGAACTTAATTTCCAAGCCTAATCATTTGTATTACTTATCCATATAATTGGTCACATATTAGGATACTAACATTTCCAATTTGAAGACTTAATTCATAGATTTATATCAAATTCCACGAATTTAGGGAAGAACCCTTAATCTCCAAATTTCTCCAAATTCCATCATCTTAACTCAAATTTGTCTAAGATTGGATCCAAATCATATTAAATTTCACATTAAACATAAATAATAAGTTTAGGGAAGAAGATTTTACCTTTAGATAAGCGTTCTAAGTTTTTTTCCTCTTTTTTATTCTCTTTCTCTTCTTCTTTCTCAAACTTCTCTAATGGAGGAGAAGAAATTCGTATGGGGTGGAGTTGGGAAGATAATTCCCTCATCTTTTCTCCTATTTTCCTCTTCTTCTTTTGAATAGGGTGAGAGGAGATGAGGAAAAGAGAGGACCATATGGGAGATAAGAATGAGAGAGGAATGAGTCTTTGCTCTTAGTCAAAGAGGGTGGGTGGTAGTGGAGTATAGTCTTAGCCTTATATTTAACGCAAATATGATGGTGATTGAGGGTCTTATCTTGCCATGTGGCAACCATCTCACTTCCTCTCGCCACGTCACCGTTTCCGTGGCAAGATGCCACGTTATTAGTTAATTTTTATTAATTAAAATTCATCTCATTAAGTGTTATTAAATTAATTTAATAACCTGATTAAATCATGCTTAATCCCTCTTATTTACTTAATTAAATCACCCTTAATCTCGATCAATCGTTAATATAACAACCCAACTCGAACAAAGGGCTTAGGTCTCAACTCAGTAAGAAATTGTTTGCTTTGAGCCTCGCAAAAAAGCGAGCCCGCACGTTTTTCTTCTTAGGCCCTGGCCCACATGGCTCGGCACAAAATGCGTCTTACGAGTTTAAGGTGGGCTAGCCTCATATAAACCCTTATCATTTTTCCTTCACTACTGATGTGGGACTCCCCACATTGGTGATGTGAGGGTAGGGTATCACAGTTAATCAACCTTGATATATAAGTCTTAAAATTTTGGAGTGTTACACACATAATATCACTCTTTAGTGTTTCAATAAAGTAGGATAAACTATATGATTGACAAAAATCAGTGTAGGGGTGATTTACGAAATGGCACGTTCAACGCATAAGTCACCCTCGAATTCTTCGGTCATTTTTATGTATAACAAAACATCATAACACTATTATTAAAATTAATTAAATAAACTCCCCTTAGTTTTTAGATCTAATATTGTTACACCCATCAATGAGGTCTTGTTCAAAGTCCAGAGTTAGCTACTAATTGATTAAAACTAAGTGTATCAGTCTTTACATTGTGACTTGAAAAACAGTCCTAAAATCAATGGTATTGAATTTGAAAAACAGTCATCAAATTAATGACTTTTGAGACAGCAAAACAATCCCACTTTCAAATGGTTTAAGACATGAAAATTAGTCCCATTTTCAAAGGTTTTAAGACATGAAAATCAACCCCATTTCCAATGATTTTTTAGACTAAAAACCAGCCAGTTATTGATCATAGCTTCAGCCAATAAAGTGTCCTAATTTCAACGAGCAATTGGTCTTAAGTTCAGCCAGCAAACAGTCCTACCATAACTTGTTTTTGAGACAGCAAGACAGCCTTATCATGGCTGGTTTTAGATTGAAAACAGCCCTATCATCAATCGTTTTGGAACTGAAAATTAGCTAGCATTCAATTTTAAAATCAGCCAGTAAAGACTCCTAATTTTAGTCGATCATGGATTGAAAAATCAGTCCCCAAGACATCCATTTATGTCCATCATTTCAGCATCCAAAAATTTACAGAAATCAGAAAAATACAGTAATTTATTTACGTATTAATTTTTTAGTAGAGGTTCAACTTTAGGTTAGTTAATCCCAGTTAAAATTTCGCAGAAATTCAAAACCTACAGATTAAGATAAAAATTCCTCATTAAATTGCTCTAAAATAAATTCATAGTTTTGGACTGTACATCCAGTCCACCTTGCGACCACGGTTTGAGGCATCAGATGGCATTGTTTGGCCCTCAAATTTTTATAGCAGATAGATTTATTTGTGTATATTAATATAGATATAAATTTTGCAGCAATCCCATAAGTATTCACCGAGTTGTGAATTTTGCAACATATGCTGGCTGAAACTGTCCCAAATCTTAATCCGAATTTTAATTTAAAAAAGGCCATTAACAGAGGTATCAAAACTGATCCAATTCCTTTGAAATTTTTTCTAGAGTTTCGTTTGGTTGTGAGCTACCTCCATAATTTTTTTTACTGAGATCAGATGATCAAAGACCAAGATATAGATTTTACATTGAAGTGCTGCAAAACTGTCTAAAAAAAAATCTGAGCCAAAATTTAGTCTAAATCATGGTTTATCTAATCTTATAAGAGGGCTTTATTTTCTAAACCATTTCTAAGTTTCAAATTAATTTTTAATACTAAGATTGAAGGGGACCAATCTATTTGGAGCTTTTCCAACAAGAATCCTTCACAAGCTTTTCCCCAAAAATGAATCAAACAAGAATAAGGATAAGAAGGATTGTTGTTGTCTCTAAACTTGATCTGTTGGTGTCTTTCTTTTGTGTGATTCGAATTTCTTTCTTACTGGTTGAGGGTTAGGGAAAGGAGAATCGGTTGGAGAGAGAAGAGAGGTATCAGCTAAGAAGAAAAGAAAATAAGAAGGGGACATTGGTTGAATGGGCTTTCCTTGTGCTAATTTCTAGCTCATGGAGTATAGGTTTCCTACTATTTTCAAGCAAGATGGGTTTTCCCTCTTTACAGCTGAGAAGGCCACTGTTGCAGTGGTTTCCCATCCCCTTTCAATGTGAGAAGGGGATCTTGTCTTTGCTTTTCAGTGGAGAAGCTCAAGGAAGAGTCAGCTGGTTTAGTTTACATATGGGTCTTGCTATGTCACCACTCAATGGGACCCACTTGATATGAGACCATGCTGATGTGTTTTCACTACATCAGTTGATGTGTATTAAAACACCAATAATCTCCACCAATTTATTTAATTTTTTTAAATTAAATTCTAATAACTTCATTAACTTCTAATGTGATCACTAATTTCATTCACTACTAAAATTCCCACATAATTTCTCAACAATTCCCAACTTTGATTTAAATTTTCAATTTTATTCAAAATACTTCCAGAAAATATATTAGGCATCGGGGTCGAATTCTTGGGGCGTTACAATTAAGAAGAAATGAGAGAGGAAGAGTTACAGGGATTACCTTTGGGAGAAAAATTCCAAAAAAGGAGGAGCTTGGAAAGAGTCCAACACCAACCACACTCATGCATTAGCTGATTTGGGGAGAAGAGGGAGGATGGAGGCTTTAGTTCAACTGGAAAATGGTTTTCTCAAAGTTAGAGAGAGTTCTGCTATAGAATCCCCCCTCAAAACACGGAAAAATGGACTTAAAGAACTCTTCCAGCAAAGTGTAGTCGACTACTATTCAGGCAGTCCAAAAAATTTGGTCTCTGCTAGATAGTAGTCCACTATTATTGGAACTTAGATTTGGCAGTTTTGTATACTTCCGCTAAAACAACCATAATTCGATCTATGGAATTTAGATTTGAGCTTCTTGTACTTTTCGAAAAACTCTTTGTTGATATTTCTAACAAACCAAATTTCAATGAAATCAAAGTTCATTTGATACCTAAAATGGGATCCATAAGTCAGACTTACTGTCAAGTCACCTAATTTTAAGACTTTGCCCAAATGGTACTAAATGTCACTTCCACGTATTTTCTACGGAAATCCTCTATGATTGGATGGTTCGGGTCATTATAGGTCTCTCCAAGTTTTGGTGAGTTTGATTATTTTGAATTCTAGTTTAAATTAGTGTTGAATTAATTTTAATTTATGGATATGGTTTTCAATGTAATGACCCAACTCTTAGCCACGCTTTTCGAGAAAATTGGACTCGAAATTTTCTAAAATATTTTGGAAAATGATTTGTGCACCCCTTCTTTTACCCATTGTGCACTCTCCCTATATGAAATTACAATTTTCCCAAAAAAAGCAAGGAAGAAGAGAGAAAAAAGGAATTTTGAGTTTGGGCAAAATTGTAATTTCGCATAGGAAGAGTGCACAATGGGTAAAAGAGGGGGGTGCACAAATCATTTCCCAATATTTTGTGCGATAGGATATTCTGGTCAAAGAGCTTTCCAACGATCCTAAGTTTGCCCAAATTCAGTTGACTAATTTAAATCCTGACTCAAATGATCAGTGCGACCGATCGATTTTCGATCGAACTGATAAAACCTAAACTTATTTACAGAGAAAACTCTGTCTCCAAAGGTTCGAGTGATGATTACATTGATTTGACTGATGATTTATGTCAATCCAACAGACAATGTGCATTTGTCCGACCAAGCTTTTCTTCGCGACAAAGTTTCCTTTTCTTCACAACGAAGTTTCCTTTTCTTCGCGATAAAATTATGGTTGGTCCAACTAATATCGCGGAAAGTTTCATTACAAAAAGGAACGGACGGTTGAGGGTTTTGGAAATCCTTTAAGAAATCATTTTATTTTTTCACTAATTGATGAAATCTAAATTTAACGATTTATTCATCTATAAAGGGGAATGTCTGAGTGGATTAATTATAAAAAAAGTTACATTGCTTAAATTTGAGTTTACTTAAAAACTTTTAAAATTAGTTTAGGTTTAATAAAAAATCTGGTCATTACATAGGTCTACTCCATTTCGTTATCACCTAAGGGCTCAACGTAGACTTAAACCATTTATAATTAGGTATACATCAATCCAGCTTGTTTAATAAATGAATTATGAAAATAAGACCCAAATTCCTTCTAATTAGAATGGATTTGAGCTTAGTTAATGAGTTGGGTCAACATTTTTAGATCTATATGTAGCAATATTTTCTTTGACTATCTTTGAATAGTCGCATAGAACATACATTAATTTAATGAATAATCATTTTTAAACCTTAAGATGTATACTGATCACATTTTTCCCTAAAACGTGGTATGATTTAAATGATGAATTTTAATAAAATTTCAAATTTGAAATGTTATAAATGTGAACAATTTTCAATTCTAATTTACTTCAAAAGTTAGTTAATATCCTAAGATAAAACATGAGTAATAATGATATTTCATTCTCTTAGAGGAAGTTCTTGGTATTATCTATTAGTTCATCAATTTACAAACTTTAATTAAAATTAGAAAAATGTGGGTTAGAGCATGCCAATATGGCATGGAAAGAGAGAAAGAAATTGAGTGCAAAAGGACACGTGCCTATACAAAGTGATATGCTTTGTGTCTATTAAACCATTAATTAAAATATCGTTGTTTTTATTTTTGGAACCCCATATTCTTAATTATCAAAAGTGCACTTTTTTTACTTTAAATATTTTTTATAAAAAAGGATAAAACTACATTTATTACCATGTAAAAGATAGGAAATATATAGTATTTTAAAAATATGATGTTCTGATAATAGAAAATAGTGGAATCATAATTGATGGTGTCTTTTATATTTTAACTTTTTATGAGGTGGCTTATCTTACAAAAATACCATATGAATAAACATGTATACTCTAAAACATTTCTTATAAATTAATTCATTCCAGTCGGTGTTGAAAAATTTGGATTGCCGATGCGGATGGTCGACACACCTTCTCTATCCTTCATTGTTTTTATTTTTAATTCTAAAAAATAAGAAAATTTTAAACTTCACAAATTTACAGTCAATACGTTGCGACTGATACACAATTTATTAACTTCCTCTTTTTTTTTTTTAACTTAGATTCGAGCAAACACTTAGTGTATGTACATGATTGACAATCAAGAAGAATAGAAATTCAGTGAATTAAAAAGCCAAAATCCATCATAGGCTAATAACTTGATCTTACCAAGTAAAAGAAAATGAAAAAGAAAAAGAAAAACCTTGAGTGAAATTCAATGAGGCAGGTCCCATCTCTCATCCTCTCTCGGCGTGTTGACTAATTTACCCTCCCACCCTTCTCATATCGGATAAGGAGAGGACGAACCACAAATGTTTTCTGACACACAAAAATATAAGAACCCAACTCATCAAAATGGTAATAATGTACGTAAGCTTCCATCCATTCTCAATTCTCAAATGGGGATTCTTCAATTGAATTCTCCTTCTCTCTCTTCTCTTACAACACTTTCTTCTAACTTCAGCACAAAAACCCACAAATCCACTATCTTCCCCAATCACCTGCCCATATCTAGAGGGAAAATAAAAGCAGTAGAAACCTCAATCTCACTAAGTGAATCAGATGCCAGCTCTTCAGATGAACCTCCTTCCATCGATTTTGCATTTGTTAGTGTAAGTTTCATTAATCCTATGGATATCTTTTAAACCTTCTCTTTTAATAGAATATACAAAATTAAAGTTCGAATTCATCTAACTCATTCCATTCCATTCAGTCTGTATTGCTTCCTGATGGGACGCCTGATGTACACACGCGCTCTGCTTGCGGTGGGCAAAAACTTCGAGATATAATGCTGGACAACAATATCGATCTCTACGGACCTTATGTACGTAAATCTCATTCATAGTTATATTATCCGGATATAGAGCGCGATTATTGTAACAAATACCTCTAGTATTTTTGTTCTTTTCATGTTTTTATCGGAATAATATTATCTTCAAATAATAACGTTTAATTATAGATATTTTTCCATTTTGTTGGTAGTTTTGTTTCTATTGCGATAATATCACAATACTAACGTGATATATCATGTTATTAACAGTTTTTTTCAGATACTTATATAAAATGATGACCCTTTTTTTTTCAATTTTAAGCGTCAATTTCATTTCTATATTTATGAATTGTATTTTTAAAGGTTTTTAAATATTACATTTCTTTTCAAGACTTTTCTGATACCATCAAGATAAGAGCTTCAAAATTTAAAAATATTCCGATATTATTATTAGCCGATAATATCTTGGGAAGGGCATTTGTGAGATGGGGTGCGACTTGATTCAGGTAATAACAAGGACCAGATCAAGCCCAGTCTCAGTCTATGCAGGGTCAGAATTAAGAACTCAGCTCATCTAACTGAGCCTCATCTGGGGGAGTTGAACTCAATGAAACCGAACTGGACCCAAGATGGCCTGGTTGGAACTCAAACAGTGTGGAGGGTTAAAATGTTTCAAATCCAGTTGAAATCGCTTCGAAACCGAGTTAGGGTTTTACAATTATTAGTTATTTTCCCCTTTTGAATTTTGAAACCAAACTCGGTGAATCAGGAGAAGAACAAATAGGACTGAATCGGATGTTAAAACAGTTCAGACCCGGCCCAGTTTAAAAGCACTGGCCCTGTTTGGTACATTTCTGGATCAGGCTCGTTTATAGGAGGTCAGTTTTGGGTTGAACACCAAGTGATATAATCTTTTTTTAATGGTCTTTATTTCTTTGAAATTGTCCGTTATTATCATTACCATTATTATATCCAGTTCCTTTTGAATTTTGAATTTTAATTGTAATAAATTAAATTTGACCAGTGGTCAATTTTGTCCTAATTAAACTGAATTATCATAGAAATAGTTTAATTAACAATTGAGTTCTTAAACCATTGAACTAAACCATTTAGGTCTGAGTCAATTGAATAGGACCCGTCAAGGCCCAAGTTGAGCTAGCTTACGCGGTTGTTCTCGATGTCATAAATATCTCTGATATTTTTAAATTTATCATGTTTTTATCGGCAACATACCTATTACGGTTAATATATCGAGATTTATCGATACTACGGTAAATTCTCAATAAAATTGTGTTAAAAAGTGATAGATTTTCGATAAATGTCTTATTAATATTTTTATTATTTTTTCTGTGAGATTTTTCAATTAATTTTCGAGTAAAAATATGAAAATTTGAAAATATTCTGATATTATCGATGGAACGTAATATCCCAAAAACAGTATTTTTTGACCGTGCTGTAAAATAAATTAGCCGGTGAATTCCTCTTGCCATTCAAGTGTTTGAGTTGTGATTGCAGGACAAGTTGCTTCTCAACTGTGCAGGAGTTGGTACATGTGGCACGTGCCAGGTGGAGGTCTGTTTATTTACTTGCATCAGTTGCATCTCATTATTTTATTTCTTACTTTTGTTTAATGTGAAAGGACTGTTGATTTATATAATGGTTGAGATAATTTTATAAAGATAAAAGATAAAAATTGGGATAAAAAACTATAATAGAATAAATTTAGTGAATTGAATTGATTTGTTATATTTTTATCATGCCAATAATTTTAAAAAATATGTAAAAACCATGCAAAAAAATGACTAAAAATAAAACATCAAATTTATAAATAGTGAAAAGAAATGACTAAAACATAGAAATAGAGGCTTTTAACAATAGATTTGGTAAGTTGAATTGGTTTACACACTTTTGTCATGTTAATAGTTAAATATATATAATTTATGAAAATAGCTAATAATAGAAAAAAAATGATTGTAAGATTAGATTAGGTGGGTTTGAATAATGTCACAAATATCGGCAATATTTTCAAATTTACCATACTTTATCGACAAAATATCAATCGCAGTTAATATCCTGAGATTATCGGTACTACAATAAATTCTCAATAAAATCGCGTAAAAACACGATGAATGGTAATATCACGATAATATCCCAATCAATTCACGATAAATTATCAATATTTTCATTTATTATATATTTTTTAATATTTTGTAATATTATATTTTTGGGGCGATTTTTCTGTTAATTTATAGATAAAAATCTGAGAATTTGAAAATATCCCAATATTATCGATCACCGTTAATATTCTAAGAACAATATTTGTGAAGTTTAAAAGATTTAGCAGGTCCTGACCTAAAAAATAAAGTTTACTAAATATTTCTGCTCTCAAACTTTGATTTTTTATTTTGGACATTATGGCACTCATCTAAGTTTTTGAATTAGTTATTTTCCTTAACTTTGATTTTTACAAATGGATTGTTGATTCAATAAATTTTAATTTCATATTAATATTGAATTAATTAGATGTTTTTGCATGAAGCATATATATGACAACTAGTTCACAAATTATGTCACAGTATTGTGGAATTTGTGTGTATATATTAAATGATGAAGCAAGCAAGAGCTTATGTTCCTCTCATATCATTTCTTCAGGTTGTTGCTGGGAAGGAACTTCTCAGTCCACGCACGGACAAAGAGAAGGAAAAGCTGAAAAAGGTTCGGATTTGTTTTTAATAATTCTCACAACATTTTAATTTCTAAGAGGGGTTTTTATTATAGTAAACTCTCTATAATTTAGTATTTTGTAAAGTTATAATTCATCTAAAATAATATCGGCAGCTGGTCCCGACCTCAGGCCCATACAAAATTTAACAAACCTCTCTAACTCAGTACTTAATACATTCAAAATAAAAAATGCACTGCTCTAATCATTTTGTAAAGTAATATTTCATACATTTAGAATACAAAATTACTATAAAAGTGACTAAGGACCTCACAAACTAAATCATCTAAACTCTAGAAAAGTAATATGAGATAGACTTGTGGATAAACTTT
Source organism: Chimonanthus praecox (assembly GCA_022113865.1). Lineage (NCBI taxonomy): Eukaryota > Viridiplantae > Streptophyta > Magnoliopsida > Laurales > Calycanthaceae > Chimonanthus > Chimonanthus praecox. The sequence goes on from CM039093.1 coordinate 44,364,922, forward strand.
CTCATTCTTTGTAATGATGCATGCACTCTATTCTCAATGAACGAGAATTATATAAGAATGAATGGAGTGACTTATTTCCAAAAAGAGAAGCCGAAAGAACATTTTAATAATTTGTGATAGTTTTAAAGAGATTTTTAGAAAGGAATACTGATAGACCCTCTAACTTAATAACCTCTATAATGTATTACATGTACTATGGTCCCAACTATGTTACATTATAAAGGTTGAAAGTCCCTGAGTGCTAAAATACGATTGACCCTAAAAAGAAGAGGAGAGAGGGGAGGGGGGGGGGGTGGGGTGGGGGTGACTGGGGCAATCTACAAATTTGTTGATCCTTTAAAAATTCCTTGATTAATTAATCAATTTGCAGCAGATACAAGTCAATCAAATATGTGTGTTAGCAATTGTGATTAAACAAGAATTCAAACAATTAGCTCTAACACCACAAGACCAATATATAAAGTGGTTCGGAGTAAACCCTCCAACATTCACTGATGGAGTCACCCAACCTTGGGTTATCCCAAATTCACTAAGTGAGGAATTACACCCACACTAAATAGTGTAGGACTTTCACCTATACGATCCTAATTTGAAAGGTTCGACCAACCCTGGTCTACTTTCTTATTCCTCTATTTTTTATAGTGGTTTAATAGTACACCCTCTTTAATTCACTTCACAAGTTTGATTTATAAAAATAAAATCAAGGAGAAACACTTGCCTTTCAAGCTTTGCAAATGTGAAGATGTGTTTCTCAAATCTCCTTCTCAATGTGATCTCGCAAGTTGACGAAAATGCGTCGAGTGTAGAGCAATCACAAGAATTTGGGAAGTCTCTAGGAAATTGAATCACCAATGTCTATCTTAGATTGTTTGCCTTTCCTCTATCTCTCAATCACAATCAATAAAGGTTGGACCTTTTGAATGCTTCACCAAGAGAATGCTCAAGAGAGATGTTTGATCCTTCCTTAGCCTATTGATTTCTCAGTTGGTTATGGTAGATGAGGCTAATAAATATTCTCTCCAAGGATGTCCAACTAGTAGCAAATAGTTTCATATTTATAGAGAGGCAAACTAGTTTTTTGAAGCTGTTCATCACTGACAGGTCAACCATATCGATGGGTCGGTGAACTTAAATATGATCGTTCAACGACTCGACCGTTGTGCATTAAATGTACCCCAATGGTACAGTAACGGGAGCAACCGATGGGTCTATGTCACCGATGGGTCGACAACCTTATATTCGATATGTCGTTCTTGTCGATTGTATTGACCTGAGGCAAAACCATGTAGATAGAGTTTCAAGTCCAGATGTAACGCCCCGTCCCGTTATGGGCGTGTTATCTCCGAAAAATCTTAAAACATCACAAAAGGACAAATATCGAGTATTTTTTTTTCTTTTTAAACGGGGTAACCCCCTCCCGCCCGCTCAACAAACCAAAAGTCCATAATGTAAAGAAACATAACAAACGACTAAAGATTGACCAAATATAATTATACAATCATCCAAACAAACATGTGATAATGAATCCATACGAACTAGAGTTTCTCAAATCTAAAACATAAATATAATTATAAAATATCTAACTACTAGTGCTCCTCCCCAGGCGTTTATTCAAGGGGCTCACCTGGCCCCTCCATGATCGGGGTACCTGAAAGATAAGTGGATGAGCTACACAACCCAGTGATGGGATAAAATATATCACATGTCAGCAACATAAACATATATCACATGTATGAAATGTAGTGAACATCATAATAGAATAAATGTCTCTTTACATGAGTGCTCAACTATACTACTAGCCAATGGTCCCACTGACCAATCCAAGACATCACCTTCATAACTCATAATGTTCCTCCAACAACTCCGGTCTCCCTATCAGTACAAACAGGAGACCATACAATACACAACCGCCTCAACTGCCGAAATGCAACGGGGCAACTCGCATCCCCTTTGGGGGTCTCAACCGCCGGAGCATAACGAGGAAGCCAATCTCAAGGGCAGGCACCTCAACCACCGGAATGTAACGGGGAAACCCGTATCTCCTATGGGGGTCTCGACAACTAGAGCGTAACGGGGACTTCCTCCCAACAACCAACATCATCACATCATCATAATCATATACACATATAAATAATTCCTCCATTACGACACCCAATGACACGCTATCCGTTGCGGGTTACTTCTCATACCTGCACATGTTATCATGATCATGCATAACAACATAAACACATTCCAATTTAGTTAACCAAAATCAGTATCATACTCATCATGTAAATCAATAGCATATAACGAATTACTTAAAACACACATTTTTATGTCCAACATGTGATTACATTTGCATTTTATATGTAAACACGCAATGCATCAACCTTCCAAGTATCAAATTCAATATCCAACACATATCTTGCTCTGAGCATAATTTTGTCACATGTTATCATAAAGTTCCAAGCATTATATTCGATGCCCGACACATAGCTTATTCTCTTCATGAATTCATTCACATGTTATAATTAAGTACACAATATGCTACCAATAAGTTTCAGCATCATGTTCAATATCCATTCGTCCGATCAAAATTTCTCATTAATCGCATATAGTTGACATGAGTACACCCGAGTGGGTCCCTTGCCATAGATTCTTTCAACAGTTTCCTTACCGAGTGGCTTAATAAATCAAGGGTTCCATTCAAGTCACTCCATGTCCAGGGTTAAGGGTTAAATAGATGTGAATGCATGCTAAAACAGTGGTAAGTCCCCTCACTTGCGTGTGTACTTTAGAAATCCAAGGGGGCAAAATAGGGCGATGGGTTGGAAAAAAAACAATGTACGGGCTACCGGCTTGAGAAGCTGGGACGAGTCTGCAAAACTAGGACGATCCCACAAATCTAGCTAGAAACAAGCTTGCAAACAATCTAGAGACTGTCTAGAAACACTTCACGATGCTCCCCAGAAAGGGGTCAAGTACGAGCCCACAACGAACCTGAAATGGGCCCAAAGTGGGCCGGGCCGAGAGCCGGGCTGAAGGTTGGGCTTGGGTCAACTGGGCTCAATCTGCTGAGCCTGCCTTGAGGAATTGGGTTAAACAAGCTGGGTTTGAAATAAGCTGGGCCGAACAGGTTGCTGGGTTCGAGTTGGGTTTGCTGGGCCTGGGCTAACTGTTGGACCAGGTCTAGGCTGCAAGGGTGCAGGGCCGAACTCACTGTGTCAACTCAGTATCGACTGAGTCAACTTAGCAGCTCAACAGAAAAGGGGAGAGAAAACACCTGGGTTCGACCAAGGGGAAGGTGGCGGCGACAAATGAGAAGAAGATGAAAGGATGGCGGCGAGGGGTTTAGGGTTAGGAGATTAGGGTTTTGGTTTTGAAAGGGGGGAAAAAAGAATAGAGCAGAAAAACCGAGGAAGAGATAGAAGAGTGGCGACGGCGGGTCAGGGTTTGAGGGAGGGTTAGGGTTTTGTAAAAAGAATAAAAAGAAGATAAAGGAGGGGGGGGGGGGGGGGGGGGGGGGGGGGGGGGGGGGGGGGGGGTGTGGAAGGGAGATAGAGAAAAGAGAAGAATAAGAGTAAGAGGGGATGGAAGAAAGTCGAGATAAAGAGATGCATAGGGGAGGGCGGCAGCTAGGGATGGGTTTTAGGGTTTGGGTTAGGGAAAAAGAGGGAAGAAGAGTAGAGAAGAGGGGAAGGAAGAGAGAAAAAATAGTTTATATAAGAGAGGTCTAGGGTTTGGGTTTTGAGCTCTTTTTTTTTTAATTATTTTATTTTGCATTTATTTATATATATTTTGAAGGTGAAGCCTCGAAACGCGTGAAATTCAATTACAAAACTGACACTAAGTTTAAAAAAATAAATTGAAAACCAAAAGGAAAATCAGATGCCAAACGTCGAGTAAGAAAAACGTGTGATTTTTAAGCACTTTTCATGACAGAGTACATTATAATAACAAAATTACCAAAAATCCCTTCAAGTTCACAAACTCGAAATCAAGTCAACTGGGGCCCACCACGAAGCCCACACCACCGTCAATGCTACCAAAGCACGAAATAAAACTCGGAATCCACAAACTCTTTAAGTCCCTGAAATATTGGGTCGGGTCATTACACCAGAAACTTGTCAAACCCAGGTCGACATGTCAGTCCATCGATGGGTCGGTCCTGGTACTATTGATGGGTCTGTTACATTGGAGTGTATGTTCTGAAAGTACCCCTGAGTTCTAAGTTCCAGAACTCATACACAACCCAAGTCGACGTATCGATGACCACGATGGGTCAGTCATGTTTCACCGAGGGGTAGGTGAATTCGATACACTAGATCTGAGAGTAACCCCGAATGACAGTGTGTCCATTCCAGAACCTTTGTCAATTCGGTCGATGTGTCAAAGACCACTATGGGTCTATCCTGTCCCACTAATGGGTCGGTGGACTCGACACGTCGACCTGACAGTTTACCAGATTTTCAATGTGTGTCCCATCTGATTATGTGACTGTCCAGGGTCCACTAAGGCTTGTTTATGTTCTTACCAACATGTTCAATTAAGCTTAGGCAAGGTCCACTTACGGATGTGGGTTCCACCTAAGGTCATTTATGGCCACTTTACCTGTGTGATTGCCACGCACCGATGATCTTGGAATTTTGATTTTGATCTTCAATCTTCAGATTGCTTTTTGAGTCTTCAAATCTTCTAACAAGTGTTTTTCCCAAGTCATGGGATTGACAAACAAGAGACTCGGCAAGTTGGAGCACTAACAGAGGTTTTACTGTATTTGTTTTGTGTTTTTTTTTTTTTTACATCAAACATCGGCTCATGAAAAAAATTATAAACTAGAAAAATAAATTTATAATTATGGCAAAGTTATTATAGAATGATAAAATTGAGAAAGAATTGATTTTTTTTTCTCATGAGTTGATGTCTGATATTGCAGCACCGGTGTTGGAATCAAAATCCTTTTTCATTCTTGTAAAGAATTATTTAGAACTTTCTTTTTCTTTCAAATTTCATTATAAATTATATTCTTTATTATTTCATTATCTTTCTTTATTTCGTCAAAGTATCTTTTTTTAATTATAGAATTTTTTTTTAATTTGGAATGAAAAAAATAGAAACCCGATACATGGAGACTTGCTTGTCAAACCATGGTTGGTAAAGAAGAGTCGACAGGCCAGGTATGTATCTAGTATCCATAAACCAAAACATTCTCAATTAATCCCTTCATTAGTGTTCTCTAAATCTAAAATTCATTTCACAGAAGTCTCTTATTTTATGAAGAGATGTATTGAATTCGATTCACGCTCAAACTCCCTGAGCCATTTTCTATGGGGTCACTCTTTATCGACTGACCCAGTGCGTATGGATTGAGAGATTTGCACATGCTCGTGGGATTAGTCTTACCTCCATGTGGAATGGGAAACCCATGTTAAAAAAAAATCTCTTATTTTATTTTACTTTTTTTTTTCCTGGATTTCTATTTTATACAGGTTGTGATCCAAACATTACCCGAGTGGAAGGCACATGAATGGGAAAAATGAAACAGATTCACTGCTGATATGAGAGATTCACTCCATTTCTTAGAAAATGAAATTCATTTTCATTAGCAACTGAGATAGGATAGGTTTATGTGAAAGTTATGTTGCTAAGGCTACTCCTTTAAAGTAAACAAAAGTAAGGTGAATGATTCAATTCATTTTGTTTATAGAAGGGCCTGAATATTTGATCCAACTTGAGTTGATCCATGGTTGATTATTTGAATTGCAGTCACATCCAAATACTTTGATTTCAATCTAATCGGATATATTCATTTATGAATATAGACATAGACAAATCAAAATAAGTGCCGATAGACAATGTTTCAATTTTAGCGACCATTTTGGTTAAAAATTCCGCCAGTCGATACTTTTTTCTCTCCACTCATTTTTTTATTATATTCTCAAAAAAAAACAAAAAATCAAGAACATCCTGGGCTTCATAGATATGTAATTTTATCATTATAGAGCGGTCATTTACATATTCAAATGTTGTTTTTAAGTTATGAAATTCAGAATTTGAAATGTTTTTAAAAAATAGTATAAAAGTACCAAAAAATGATTAGGGATATGAGAAAACATTTTTAGTAATTTTATGTAAATTTATTAACTTAAAAACAACACATAAAAATTTTCCAAAAAAAAACCCATGTTCATTCATATAACTCATTAGAATAATAGCATGCAGAAAGGGGGAGATATGAAACAACTCATAATCACCAGTGATTGCAATAATCACTTGCAAAATGAGGGAGAACTGAATCATTCCAGGAATAGGATGATGATACAACAGGGCTGGCCCTGGCTATAGAATTTCTGGGTATGTCAGGGCCCTAATAGAAAGGATACCAATTGCAGTAGGACCCCATCTTACAATTTCGTCTAGGACCCTTAAAATTTCAGAGCATCTCATGGCCGACAATGTGATACAAAAATGAATATATACAATACTTTACATACAAGCAGCTCATATATAGTTCATGTGACTGAAATTATGCAATCTATCCTAATGCAATGCATGGGCTGAAGTTTATCTTAGAAACTTAAACAGTCTAGTTGTTATATGTATCTCCCCTCACAAGTAAGTGATTGAGTCAATCATGTTTGTTAGTTAAATCTAATTATATATTTGATATCATTTGAGAATGTCTTCGAATAAGACTTCTCTTATCTCTCTTTCCCAATGCCTATAAGAAAATCTTATACTCCTTGATATCCTTTAAATCTCTTAACAAGTGGTCTTCAACCCACATTGTGACTATGCACTTCATTGGATATCAATTGGGAAGTCTGGGACATTTCCACATCATTGGCTATACAATTAAATCATTATGACTATATCCATGATAATGTCATTCTTATCACATTCAACTATGCATTCCCAAGTGATAAAAGATATATCAGTAAGGGGGAGATATACTACCTTTCAAAACTCTTCTCTTACTCTTCAACATATAGGGGGAGAAATCAAATTTCCCCTAAGAAGTTCATGTAGAAAAGATAATACTGTGTATATTATAACTATTACATATATTTATAGCATCTATCCAACCCTAAGACTATCACAATCAAACTGTAACTCTTAACATAAGTCTAAATCAAATACATCTCTTAAGTAAAGATAAGCCCAACTTAGACTCCTACTCACACAATAATTCTATTCATATTAGAACTCTAAATATATTCCAACACGCCCCCACAAGTTGAAGCGTGGATGAACGCTAAACTTGGAACATAAAGAAACGGCAAGTGAACTGCAAAAGTGGTACACCGATTGGCCACGAAGATTTGTTGAAGCAACACATTGATTGGCTGCAAAACTTATTAAAGTGGCAGCGTTGACTAGCTGCAAATATGTGTTTATGTGGCAGTGTTGATTGGCTACAAAACGACAGGCGGCAAAAACAGATGGCGGCCTGAAACACAGAATTTGGCATGGAAAATAGCAGTGGCCGTAAGACAATTGTCCGGAAAAAATAGTGATCGCAATATGCGATAAACACAGGCAATAAATGACCTGCAAAACAAGGGCATAATAAATGCCAAAAAAGGCTGAAGCCATCACATCGATCAATCAGATCGGAAAGGCCAACAAAAGCTGTAGCCATGAAAGGCCAGCAAATAAGATTGTAGCCATGAAAAGCCAACAAAAGGGGCTGAAGCCATGAAAGGCCAGCAAATAACGTTGTGGCCATAAAAGGTCAGCAAAAAACTATAACCATGAAAGGTTAGCAAAGGCTATAGCCATGAAGGACAGCAAAGAAACTGTAACCATAAAAGGTCAGCAAAGGTTGTAGCCATGAAGGCCAACAAAAATCGAGGATGAATTAGAGTCCTCCAGATAAAATGAGTCGATGAATTCCACAACAAATGGACATGTGTCCAAAACATGCTGTCTCATTTTCGAGAAACTACAAAAACAGGGCGTGCTCGAACGAAGCAAGCGGTATCCCTTTCTTCAGCAGCAAAATAGAAGGAAAATAGCAATTTGTGTCCCTTTCTTCAGAGGGTCAACGAAATAGACGAAAGTAGGAGGAGAAGGGAAATTTGTGTCCCTTTCTTCAGCTCTCCCCCTTTCTTCTTGACACAGATCTTGCAGATTGTGGCGAGAAAAAACAACAAAAAAAACACGAGGCTTGAATCGTGATTGGTGAACGATGATCGAGCGACAACAAATCGCCCACTGTGCATATGCTTGCACACTTACAGTATCAACAGAAAACAGTGAACAAATAACTCTTGGTGCTCCAAATCTGGAGACAACAATGGCGTCATGTAGATGTGGACGTCAACGGGAAGGACTATAGCGGAAGCGATCTCTGAGTTTCTGCGTGGAATCTCAGACAGAAACAAGGTTGGCTTGGAAGTGCCTTGCAAAAACAGTTGATTGAGAAGTGCCTTGATAGCTAAAGTGGTAGCAAATTGCATTGAATTTCTTTCCTTTATATGTGCCTTCTTTCAATGCTTGTTCATTTCTGTCTCCACCAAAAAGGAAAAAAACCATTGGTGATTGGATATGCTATTCTATCAATATCTCTTCTAGTATTGTGCCAGGGACACACAGTTTGGATATGAAAATTCTCCACTTTGAATTCTCTTTCTTTGATCTCCCCCTTTCTTCTTGATACAGATCATGGGAAAAAGAACCAACAAAACTGGGGCAGTAGGCTGAGAAGCTCTAGATGCAAGTTGCATTAAAAAGTTATGCAGAAAGAGCAGATCCGGCAGTAATGACATCCTTACATGTCGCATGACTTTCCTTGGCCTGCACTATGATCATCTCAATATCATTACTCAACAAAATTGGTCTATCCAATCTCCCATTCAGAATTATTGCAATCTTAACATCGCTTCCTACTAACTTTGACAACAGAAAACTGAAGAACGGAATCAGTGCCACCACAATCAACAACAAGCGGCATATCTCATCATTAAGAGCAACAACCTTCAAAGAAATGTTTTCTAAAGCTAAACTAGGCGAACTAAATCTTTCATGAAGTGCATCTGCAATGCCGATTTCAGCAAATCTCTGAGCATATCCATAAACCAGCTGCAGTTCCTTCACTGTTTCCTAAAGGAAATCTGCCCCAAGGCTTTGCACAGCAGCAGAGAAACCAGATTAGTAGATTTGCAACTGAACTTCCTTTTTTTTTTTTTTTTAGAGGAGTTCGGCTGGGAGATGTTTCAGATCTGAAAATCGCTGGCTTGAAGAGTGGCTGTAAGCGGTGATAGGTGCCCAGTGAGCACAAACGGCAACCGCAAAGGGCAGTAGTTGAGAAGAAACGAGATCTGAGACTTGTCTTAGTTCTCTTTATTTTTTTTTCTTTTGCTCCGATCGAAGGAGATGTGGATGGCGCAAATTAGCAAGAACAAAGAGAGAGCAGCAATCAGAGGACTGGAACCCTATCCCGAATCCGTGCTGATCTGAAGAACAGAAGGACGAACAGTAAGACCAGCGAGTGATGCTAAGCACTGAGCAGTCCAGCTAGATCTGAAGACACCAGCAAGATCTCATGGACGCCTGAAATGCAATGGGCTTAGATTTGGAGAACAGGACAACCTCGTTTCTAGAAAACCAAATCTGAAAGAAACACGGTGAACACGGTAATAGATCTGGGCAGTGATCACGCTGTGAGATCCCGTTGATAAACGGCAGCAGGGAAGTGTCGGGATATCCCATTGATGGAGGAAGCCCAGCGTTCGCTGCTGGGAATGAGAGATCTGAGCAGCAGGAAAGCCGCAGAAGCTAGTGGGCAGACGACAGATCTGCCAGCGGCGCTATTTTGCAAATAGCGATTGAAAGGGGGCTTCCTCTGTTCTTAGAGAGCCCAAAAACATATGATAGTGCCCAAGGTAGGAGAGATGCCTGATCAGATGGTTAAACTCGATTCAGAAATCGAAAATAGGGCACCACAGAGCAAGAAAGAAGAAAGAAGAACAAATGGTGTGTAGTCTCTGCTTAGCACTGAAACTACAAGGACGAACTCACATGTCCCTCCCTCCCTATGAATCTTCTCCGACAGGGGGAGAGAAAAAAAAATTATTTATTGAGGGCCCGTTAGGAAGATCGTATTTTGATTGATACCATATAAAAAGATAATACTATGTATATTATATTATTGAATGCCTAAACTATTACATATACTTATAGCCTCTAACCGACCCTAGGGCTATCACAATCAAACTGTAACTCTTAACATAAGTCTAAATCAAATACATTTCTTAAGTAAAGATAAGTCCAACTTAGACTCATAATCACACAATAACTCTATTAATATTAGAACTCTAAATATATTTCAACAGTTCATACTTCTAAAAAATCTATCATTTATCAATGTTATAATAAATAGGGGGAGATTTATGGTGTGTTCCGCACTTTATACTTTATCCCACTGTCCAGTTGTGACAAAAAGGGGAAGAATTTTTGTGACAACAAATTTATACACTATGGTTTGTGGTAATCACAAACATAGAGGGAGAATTACCCAACTCAGGAGAGAAAATCAAAAGATCACTATCAATTAGTATCATAAAGTCAAGGGAAGCATTTCAATTTAACAATTGGTATCATTTACCATACATATGATACTAACTCAAGGGTAAATTGATAATTTCCACAAGATTATGTCCTATGCTCTTACAAGAACACAATTTATAGACATAACTCAAAGAAATTGCTTCATGCCTCCAAGCAACTTTATCTTTACATTCGTGTTTGTACTAAATGTAATTTTATATTTACGAGAGCTGTGTGTATAATTGTTAAAGACTTAGCTTTTGTCTAAGTCAGTCTCTCTCTCAGGCTTGTACTTTTTTTTTTTACTTTTGTTGTGTCTGGTTTTGTCACGAAATTGTCAAATAGTTAAATCTGCATTCCCAAAATAGGCAATTTACTGATTTGGTCGTGTTGTCAATTCTGTGACTGAATATGTGTTTGGAACCTAGCCTCTAGAAGAATACCAAAGTCAGATCAAACTTGAAGATCAGACGTTGTGAAGATTGGAAAGGCAATGCACCAGAAACAATCAAGACTCCATGAATGCTTTCCATAAAAAAGTATATTGGACCATAGGACTGACCTCAAACTTAGGATCCCTGGATAACGATAAATATACATTAATTTGGATCCATAAGCTAAATGAAGTAGCTTTCTTGCTTTAAATGTTTTATCAAAATACTTTTCTCATAGTTATGAAGTGAACTCATAGTTAAATCCATATGAATATGAGAGAGCATTCAAGAGCACTTCAAAGAATCAACTAAATTTTCCAAGGTGAAGTTCTGAATTAATTATCAGACCGGTCGACCCAAGTCATGAACCGTCGACTGAATTTACCTTAAATCCAGACGTTGTGTATTTACAACCGAACGGCCGAATATTCTCAAATCCAAACGATCCAAGATTTACTAGACGACTGAATTCCATGGCTCATTTGTTGAAGTTTAAAATCTAGTCAAACTAGCCTGGAAGGTCAAATATGATCGTTGAAATATTATCGTTGTGATTCGTCTGTTATGGAATTCGGACAACCGAAACTTGAATTTCAACCAACCGAATTGGACTACGTGTGGGACATCTTGGCTATATAAACAAAGCTCTCTTGATGAGCAAATGTGAGACATCTCTAAGCAATAATTTCTATACTTCTTACAAGTGTCCCAACCTTCCAAGAGATTTCAATCACCATAGTCAAAATCACTTTAGACTCTTGTAATTTTCTCTAACACAATCAAAGCATTCATGGGCATATCTTGAGCATATCAAGCTCTATATCGACTGTGCATCTTTAGAGAAGATCTTCAAAGGGAAAGACTAACCTTATAGCATACCCACTTCTATCCTAGTCTCTTCTACTCACTTCAGTTTGGCATTCATTGAGATATCTACACAACTCCACTAAATAGCGAGAAAGAGGAAGATCATCAAAGAACACGCCACAAGCTACATTGGGTGTTCTTGGTAACCTCTCTCACTTCAATGCTACCAATCTATATTATGAGATCATCGTAAAGGGTTAGTTAACCCTATTCCTAATTTAAAAGAAGTATTTTTTTGGAATTAGTGGTTTAATTTCCACCCATAAGGAGATTGGTGTAGTGGTTTCATCTCCACCCATAAGGAGATTGATTTGTGGTTTAATCTCCACACCTGTTAAAGAGATTAGTTATTGGGTTACTCCACCCTTAAGAGAGAGATTTGTGAGGTTTGTTCTCAACCTTTAATAAGAATAGGTTAGTTGAATCTCAAGCAACTTACATGAGATGTGGATGTAGGCAGATTTCCTGAACCACGTTAAAACCCTTTTTTACCTTCTCAGTTTACTTTGAGCACTTTACATATATAGCATATATCGTAAGCTCATATACTCATGAGAGTTTATTATAGTTAAACCTTGAATTGGGTAAAACATTTTTCAGTAATTTGTGACTTGTTTGGAAATATTGAAATTGGATAATCAATTGAACTGAACTTAAAAGGTCCTATTCACCCCCCTCTAGGACATTCCTAAACATTAGGCTAGCTCAACTTTAGAACTAACAGATGGTTCATTCACTGAAAATCTATCACACATTAGTAATGTAAAGAAATAACTTCTCCAAGCTCTTCAACCATTGCTATGTTTTTAATGAGAGTGGATCGCAGCAATTCAATGTCTCTGGCAAGCTTTCGAATAACAAAGCAATCTCCATCTCCTTAGTTGTGGACAGGAAAGAAGTGGAATATGCCCTCTTCAAAGCCAATCTTGAAAAGGCCCCTGGTGCTCGTAACACCCAAGTTGCTGGCATGTGGGAAGAGTCCTACATTGCCTAACAGTAATGGGTGGAAAGTGGATTTAAGAGGGCGAAACCCCTCCCCATTGTAAGGCCTTTTAGGCTTGGCCATGTGGGCTACGGCCTAAAGCGGAGAATATCACAATGGGGTTTGGTTGGGTCATCACAAGTGGTATCAGAGCACGGTTCAACATTTGGACTGTGGGGGTTCTCTACTTGTGTGACTTGCCTACCTGTGTGTGTGGACCCCTGTCAGTGTGACAAGACAGAGCCGAGGATGGCTCTAGTCTATGGGACGTGGATTGTAACACCCAAGTTGTTGGTATGTGGGAAGAGTCCCACATCGCCTAGCTGTTGTGGGTGGAAATTGGATTTAAGAGGGGCCAACCCCTCTCCCATTGTGAGGCCTTTTAGGCCTGGCCATGTGGGCCAGGGTCCAAAGAAAAATCGTAAGGTCCTGTGGGCCCAAAGTGGATAATATCACAATGGGGTCGGGTCGGATCGTCACAGTGCTGATGGTTTTAATATGGTTTTCTTCCAAAACTGTTGGGACATCATTGGAGAAGTTGTTTTGTATGTCTTGTCATCTGGTCAACTCCTAAAAAAATCGAAGCCTCTTTCGTTGTCCTAATTCAAAAAATGATGTAGTGGATTGACCAGATGACGTAGGACAAAGTATAGGCTAATTCTACATGCCTAATGTGATTCCCTAAACATTAAAAGGGATGAAAATAATGCACCCTAAATCCAAAATGGGCTGAAATTAAATTACAATTAATATTTGCAATTAATTAATATAGAATTTATCACAGATAATCATGCAAAATTTTCCCAGAATCTAATATAGACAAATACATGAAAGATTTAAATGAAATAGTAGAATGTGGATTCAAGTGATATGGGAACGTGTGATTTTAATAGAAAAGACCTATGGTTTTAAATGAAAATATGGGACTTTGTGGGTCACGGCAAATAGGGGAAAAAGAATATAGGCTCACAGTAATGAGGGAAGGATAATATGAGTTAAGACAATGTAGAAAGGATGGGCGAAGACTGTCTTGTACCACGGGAAGACCTGTGAAGGCTGTAGGAAGGCTTTGAAGTATTGCGGCAACAAAGGAGTGGGTTATATGGCTGGACGAAAGCTAGGAATACCCAAAAGGGAGCGGTGATGGATCTGTTTGACAAGTCTGGGACTAAATCTAAGTCGTGGGAGGGTAGAACAAGAGGATGGAAATCAAGGGGCTGTGGAAAAAGGGTAGGCAGCAGTAAAGAAAGGCTAAGGACAGTAGAGACAGCGAAGGTAAGGGACTACAGAGGTTGGCGATGGCTGTAGGAAGGCTACAAGGGATGGCAAAGAGCCTAAGAAGGGATTCTAGACTTGTGGCGAGGGATAGAGATGGTTATGGGGTGGTGAAAATAAGAGAAGGCCAAGAGAGGGGTTGGGGATTACAGGAAGAGGGTTATGTGACAGATTTTAGTAGATCTGGGCTAAGAAAGAGTGGTGGTAGTAGTATGAGGCTTATGGATTTGCAGTAGTAGGGAGAGTGGGTTAAGCAAGATACCGGAAAGGTTATGTAGGAAATAAAATAGAAAGAGAAGAAGAACGAGAACAAAGATAGGGGAAAAAGTAGTACATGGATTCTCGTCTTCTTGGATTCCACCAAGCTCCTGGATTCGCTCTTAGGAAGTCACCATTGCACCATACAAGTATTTGCGAAAATTTTATCAAATCTTATTTCATTGATGGAATGCCTCAAAGAGGCTACAATTTATATAACTTTCGATCTTACTAAATAAAAAAATAACAACAAATACGTAAACTACCCTTACTTAAAAAATAACTGAAAATAAACATACGAAAATCGTATGTAGTTACTATTGCATGGATATGCTCTGCATCACCAGAATTGTACAGGCCCATTCTCTGTTAAATGAAGTCTACAAGATCATCGTCAGGATCCATGTCAATCATCTGAAGCCTCTCATGCCTAATCTAGTTGGCCCTCATCAATCTACCTTCATCATTCAAAAGGACATCTCAACCAATCTCATTTGTCATGATTTATGAAAGGAATTCATTTGGATGATGGTCCACCTAAGATGCACATGAAAATTGACCTTCGTAAGGCCTTCGATAGTGTTTAGTGTTAGGAATAAATATGCAGAATAATATTCAATGGATCAATCACAGCACGAGAAAATAAATAAATCAACACCACAAATAAATCTGGACACAAATATTTACTTGGTTCAGCAAACACATGCCTACCTCTAAGGAGTGGTGTTGAAGCGTGCTCTGATACCACTTGTGACAACCCGACCTGACCCCATTGTGATATTGTCCACTTTGGACCCCACAAGCCCGCACGGTTTTGCATTGGACCCTAGCCCACATGGCCATGCCCAAAAGGTCTCACAATGGGAGAGGGGATGCCCCCTCTTAAATCCACTTTCTGCCCATTGCTGCTAGGCGGTGTGGGACTCTTTCCATTGCTGCTAGGCGATGTGGGACTCTTCCCACATACCAGCAGCTTAGGTGTTACATGAAGGTCAAACATTTGACAAATAAGAGAACCCCTCTCTTAAAATCCAAAGAAGAAGACACCCTTCTCGCTTAACAAGGGTTACACCAACCCTTTTACAAATAACAAAATGATAGAAAGAATTTATTTGTAGTAAATTGTCAATAACACTTGTCTCTTGATACACGAGGTGGCTTGGGTGCATTCTCGAATATCTTTTCCTACTTTCCTCATGATATGTAGATGCTCCAATGAAGAGCAAACCAAGGGATGGGAGAAGAGCTCTAGAGATGGTAGAAGGTTTTCCTATGAGGACAATCTATCCCTAGAAATTCTCTCAAATGCATATTCAAAAATGAGTTTATGATGCTTAAGATTTTCCTATGAGTGCTTTGAATGTGAGAGAGAAAATTAATTACAAAAGCTTAGAATGATCTTTCTATGTTTGTAGAATGCTCTTGAGGTTGTTAGGACAGTTGTTTATTTGTATGGAAAAGTTAAAACCTTGTTTCCTAATCTTTTCCTTTCAATAGAGTTCTCAAATTATAAAAAAACAAATCCAAATGACTAGTTTGAAATTTCCAACGGCTAGTTTAACTTTCCAATGGCTAGTTTGAAATATTTGAATTTGGTTGGCATATATGGAGTTTGATTTCTTAGGAGCAATGCCTTCCAATCCTCACTGCTTTTAGACTTCAAACTTGATTTATTTTGTCGGTCTTATAGAGGCAAGGTTTAGGACACAGTCACGACTTAATCACAAAATTAACAACTCAGGATTTAGTCGGACTCTGTCAATGAATTAACAACACAATCTAACTCAGGGAGACAAATTTAACTTTTAGACCAACAAAAACATTATACTTTACCTCTGAAGCGAGGCACAAACGGATGGTGTTGTCATGCCCGGCCTTGCCAAGGGCCCATGAGACGTGATTTTTTTTTAATCTATCATTTCTATATTTTTCTTGAAGGTTCCAATATCCATTCATGGGAACAATCATCCATGGGTCCAATATCTATCTATGGATCTAATATCCATCCAAGGGTCCATATACTAGTCTCATCATCTATAGACCCCCACGGTCCCATATCCACTCCAAGCCTCGCTCATGGGGTCCATATACTAGCACTAGTGGGTCTACACCGGGGAAAGCACAGACACTCCCATTAGTTCCTTATAACCCTTACGCATATCCAGTGCACTAGTGCACCCTACCTGCTTCTACTTACGAAAGCAAGTCCACCAATTCCCATGTTGACACATCATAAGTCCATCATGCATTAGCCATTACATCATAATGAATAACATAAACATAAGCATGGTTTACACACGTCATCACATCCACTTCACTATGTATGAATGAGGCACAAGTAATCTTTGATCGGACTAGAGCAACATGCTCTCAGCTGTATACGTACCACGTAGTGGATCAGATCAACCGTAGTTCATTTGTTAACAAATAAGAGAAGTCTATCCGATATTTACTTCAATATTCAATATTTATGCCATCATATCACACATCAACAATTGAAATATGTACAAACTCCAACATTTATCATATCACATATCAACAATTGGAATATGTGACAAATTCCAATATTTATCATAATCATGCCTCCAACTGAGCATTTTACATATTATACATGCAATCGTATAAGAAAGGTGTAATTCTTATTCCAACAAATCATGCCATCCCAACAAATATCATCACGTACAAATAGTTGGAATATATAACGACGTCTAATAATGATATCAATTACCAATAGTTGGAGTATATAACAACGTCCAACAATAATATCATATGTCAATAGTTGGAGTATTCAACGACATCCAACATTGAAATCAAGCACCAATATTTGGAGTGTATATTAAAATCCAACCATATTCTTTCTTTTATAACTCAACATATTAATACAACAATATATTACACACATATCAACTATTAGTGATTTGTAATTCATATATCACCTTAAAAAATCCAACAGGAAGTTTGTATACGTTCCATTAAATTGGGTAAATACGGAACACCCTCGTATTTTACATGGTTGCAACCTGTAAGGACCCGAACTTTTAACTCCCTATTTTATGTAATTTCTCTTTAAATGAATGAAATACATGATGAGATTTTAGTCCAATTAATGTGAATAAAATGTCGTATGAAATATACATTGAAAGAAATAAGGAAAACTAAATTTTCCTTGAAGATACATCGACTGGGTTGATGTGTCGGCAAAATGAACTCTCCCAAATGATACATTGGCTAGATCGTTGTGTCGGTGAGAAACTGAAATCCAAACCCGAGGCATAAGATGTCAGGAGAATGCATCGACGTGGTCGATGTGTTCGATGAGAGCTGAAATCCAAACCAGAGGTGCAACTGGCCAGGAGGATGCATCGACATGGTCGACCTATCAGTGAAATGCCAAAGTCAAACCAATCGACATATCGACAAAGTCGATGTGTCGGGGTAGTCCAAACACCTCTAGCAGACGCTCTGCTTATCACCTACCGTGGACCACTTTCCATGCATGGGAATCCACCAACATCGTTTACATCTTCCAAATATCCATTTAAGGTCTAGGGAAACCAAAGGGAAAGTAGAAAAGGAGGGAAAAAGAAAGAAAAGAAAACAAGGAAAGGAAAAAAAAAAGAAAAAAAAAAGAGGAAAAGAAAGAAAGAAAAGCAGAGAAGAAGATGAAGAAAGAGAGAACACTCGACAACACCTCTCACTCCCTCCATTTCACCCTCTCATTCACATCTCAGCCCTCAACTTGATGGTGAACCCATTCCTCTCTCTACTGACTTCATCTTCTTCGGGAAAAGGATGAGAAACGAGAAATGAAGAAGGAGAAATCGAGCCGACAAGAAGCGTAGGAAACAAGGAGCTCGTCCTTCATCCACTCGGGTATGCCTGCAAATCCTTTGAGGTAGGTGGATTTATTGTGTTTTCAAGTAAAAATAATCACGCTAAGGTGTTTAGAAATTAGGTAAGTACGGATATAGAGAATAAACTACCAAGGATAATGAACTTATAAGGAGAGAAAAGGCATGGAAGATGAACCCATGACTTCCGACCCAACCCAATCGACATACCGACTATGTCGATGTGTCGTCTGGAACAAGAGTCCAGTGAATAGAAATCTCAAGTATTGAACTGAAAGAAATCAAACCCAGGACGACACATTACCTGTGTCGATGTCTCGGCTTGGGAATGACAGAAATAAGAAATGAGATAAACGGATGATGAACTGATCCCAGAACGACCCATCGACAACGTCGATGTGTCGGTCTAAGTATGACAGGACTAAAAATAAAATGAAATGAGAAGAAAAGGACAAAGTAATCCAGGAAGATGTATCGATCAAGTCAATATGTTGGCTTGGAGATGATCCGAAATAAAAAAGACAAAGGAAGAATGGATCGGTTGACACATCAACTGTGTCGATGTGCCCACGGATCTCTGAGCGATGCATCGACCAGACCAATATTGTAATACTCTGATCCAAATTAGTGTCTAATTACCTTGAAGCTTTAGAATGTTTTTATCAGGTAAATTTATGTGGTCTGACTATGAAGTTAGAATTTTAGAAATTTGACATTTATGTCATTTTGATTAAATCTCTGGGTATCTGACATGTTTTTCTATCTAGATCTTTATGGTATTTCTAGATTTTAGTACCTAACCTATCGGACCAGTTAACTCATTTTACTAGGGCCTCCATGGTGCCCAACTTATGTAGAAAAAATTGAAAATTAAAGAGATCAAATTATTATTTCAAACTATAGTAGTTATATAGTTTTAATTTATTTTAAAAGTAAGTGAATTAAATCTAATAAAATATACTAAATATGGATAAACCCATGAAGCCTTATCTCATTACCTATATCCTTATCCTCATTCTCAGCTCTTAAAAAAAAAATTAACAATATTATGATAAGGTATCTAAATGCATGAATCATCAAACCTAGTAAATGATTCATGCAAGCTACCTTAGGCTTTGCTGGCAGCTTGCATGAGCAATGCAAGCCTACACCTTGGGCTATAAATATCAAAGGATGGGAATGAGATTTTTACTTTGCAAATTCATTTTGGTGTGCACTCCTTAGCCATCAACGTCCATCCATTTTGGGCTTTTGTGATGGGTAAGTTTAAATATTTTATTTATTATTTGTATTTACTTTTTTGTAATTTTAAAATAAAGAAAAGAAAAAAAAAGAAATATCATTTTCTTTGCTATTTTCAAATTGTTTGTTTTAAACTTAAAATGATTTTTCTTATTGAAATAATTGTGAATTATTATTATGAATTCATTTATTTTGATTTGTTTATTTAAAACTTGAAATAAGTTTCTAGTTGTTTAAAGATAATGTTGTGCAAATTTTAAATTTATAACTCGCAAGCGCACGAACCATTAAATAGTATAGCGATTAAGTGCGAGGTCGAACCCATCGGAACTTAGGAAAATATATCCGTGAAAAACATATCATTGAATTATATAATTTTAGAAATTTAGAAAACATGGAGATAAATCATAAATATGGAGTTATTTGTCTAATCTATGAATTTTAATTTTAATTTATAAACATTATAGATTTAAACATAGAATCTAACAATTTAACTAATTTTAATTAAGATGGTGGATTTAATCTAAAAATATAAACAATCTCAATCTAATTTAAAATACAAAATTAAGATGCAATTAAATTATTTCCAACCTAGTTCATCAATTTCAAGAGGTTTTTGAATTTATAAACTAAGAAAATAAAAAGAAACTAAGATTACTTATTTACATATTTACAATGAAATTGGATCAAGTACTAACATGGCATCATGTCCCATATCTCAAATCTAATGAAAACAAAACCTAGACCATGGAGCTCTCGTAAATTATCAAAATTTGATTCAAGCTTTTCATTCATAAATAATCTAATTAAGGACCACATGAATTTCATTAAACATAGATTAATCAGACCAAACCTTGGGCTTAGACAGATTTTATACATAAATTTTAATTCTAAAATAAATCTCACACTATGATATAGTGCCTTAGAATGAAAAAATAAGTTCCAACTATCCCAACAAATCTCATTCAATTTGAAAAACCTTAGATAAATCCCGACATGAAAAATCAAACTTTCATCATCAAATTTTGAGAATTGGAAAAACACAAATCTACAACTCATCTTCATTTCATTAATTGAAAATACGAATTAAAATTACAATACAATGGAATTTGAAATAAAGAAATTACAAGAGAATAAAAGGAAAAATTGGAGAAACCAACCTCTAAAAGTCAACCCTTCTTAATCTCTTCAAATTCCACTCAACCTCTCAATTCCTTGATTCAGTTCGAAACTCATTATGGAGAGAGTGGTCATGCTTATAGAGTTTGAGAAAGAGAACTAACGGCTGAGATCACATGTTCCAATTGAGGTAGGGACATGTGTACTGCGTGGATTACAATACTCGGTAATCCTTCTAGTTGCAAAACATCACCTCTTCATGCTATCCTCTCAATTTGCTGACTTCTTCTTTCTCAGCTACAGCCATCGATTCAGCTAGCACTTCCTTTGTTTCTCCTTGCTGCTCTGTTTGCTTTCTTGCCATGCTGGCTGCTGTCTCTGCAAAAATCTGCTGTATTTTCTTTCAAGTTTCTTGCAGTCCTTCATCTTCTTTATTCTTCATTGCTCTGCTTTAAGTTGAGAATGCACTGCTGTATTTTATTATTTTTTCTCTATCAAACAGAGCAGATCAACTCTGTCAAACAGTTTGTTGTTCGGTGCTTGTCTTGGTGTTCTAGCAGATGTGCTTTGCTCCAATCTTCTGCAAACAGGTTATTCTATTGTTGGTTCCAATTGTTGCCACACGTTGCTGCTTCAAAGCTCTGCTTTCTATCTGTCAATTTTCTTTCCAATTTTTAATTGCAAACTTCAACTATCGCACTGATTTAAACATGGGTCAAAAATCTTCATTTAAACATATTTTATTTCACTTTCACTTTTAAACCTGCAAAACACAAAATTGCATTAATTAGATAAAATTAAATCAAATGAGATACTAATAATTATAAATTTAGGAGTAAAATATGTATTTATTTTGCATTCATCAGATGAGTATAATTTTATTTAGTATCTAGATTTTTAATGTCTTTTATTGTATTAGTTACTGTTTTAATTTAGAATTTGGTGAAGTTTTTATTTATAAATCTTGGTTGAATTATTTTGATATTTTTAGAAGTGTTTTAAATTTTCTATATATAGTTAAATTTTGAACGGTTTTAAGAAAACATATGATTAAGTTGATTTAAAATATAAAACACTTTATTGGTCTTACTGCCTGTACAAAAACTTCATGTACAATATCGGGTTTTCTTTAGGCATTGAATTAATCATTCAAGACCATGGTATTCCTTTAATTATGAAATCATATTGTTTATATATATATATATATACATATACATATATATATATATGTACATATACATATACATATATATATATATGTACATATACATATATATATTAGTTTAAAATATTTTATTGATTTTGGTCTATGAAAATATTATGTGTTTATTTAAAATGAGAAGATTGGTTTGTTTCTAAATTTGTAAAATTTAGAATATTATTTGTTTCGGTAATCTATTTTGAAGGCCTTTACATTAAAAATGTGACTAACTCTAACCACTTGTTTGTATTATTATATATACACATATTCTATATTCACTTCTAGGCCGATACTCTCTATATTTGGCGTAGCGGAAACGCAGCCCGATAGCTATCAGTAACTGAGCGATTAACTTTAGCGCTCAGTAGAAAAGAAGGGTTCGAGTAGTGAGTGATCTCTAGGTCTAACTCAATATACGAGTAGTGGCCTGAGCATCTTATTTCTCTAGGTCTAACTCAATATGTCTCCATGGTCATTTCCAGAAGACAATATGTGTAGTGGCCTTAGCACCTTATTATATTGATGGATTATTGTAATTAAAAATAGATAGTAACCCATTAAGGAGACTCACATCTATTTCCCTTAGAGTTTGTCACGCCCCGAACCCAGATGTGGGCCCGGAACGCGACTAATTTTTTTTTTTTAAAACAATAAACTCTAATCACCCAACGTCATAACTGGGCTGGATCTTCAAGTTTACCAAAACCCGATCTTAGAAAATGTCACACGTGCTTTTCACACATGAACTCAAACATATACCATATGTCCCCATATACAACCCATATCACACCACGAATATTTTCATTTGTCTTATCAGCGTTACGCACGAAAACATAGTGGATATAATGTATACGACATTAAAACTTACAGACATAAGTTTCTTATGCCACATGAGGCATATTTATTACAAATACTCAAACATATTTAAGCAAGCATATGGTTTCCACGTGCGGAAAACCTTAGGAACTTCTAAGTTCCGACTTTCAACGAGGCACCACTGGTCCCTCCAATCCTTCCTCTGGTTCAGATCCTGCATTGTAAGGGACGTGAGCAACAGCCCAGTGGGGAGAACTCACCATAAAATCCAATGATTTTAATGTAACAATGCATAAGCAATGCATGTCATAGAAAGGCATGTTATTAGCATATCTCATTTTCACCTTAGGATCGCCTTCTAAGGTTTTTATTCAGATTGTATTGTTAACACCGGGGTCGGTCCCCAGCCATGTCACAACACCGGGGTCAGCCTCCATTTAAAGTTCCAACCAGAACTAATATTAATTCCTCCACGGAAATAATATAGCAACTTGCAAGTGCATACGGTCTCCACGACCAAGTCTACTAGCCCATCCAACACCAACGGTTGATGGCGGTCGACCACAGCCTACTAACACGTCCAACCCAGCGGTTCGCAAACGGTGTTCGGCTAATCTCAGCAATTATAGCCCAACGGCAAATATCAAACTTTACAAAGTTATTATCTTCCACAGATTTAACTTATGAACATAATTATCACATGCAAATGTCAAATGCATGATAATGCATGATTTCCAGTGCCCTCCTTACACAGGGACTTATTCTGAGAGAGCCACCATATTTCAGCCTTACCATTTGGTGTATCAAATACCAATACAAGAGATCAATAAAATAATTAATATCACACAACATATAAAACTGGATTTAATAACACGAATGCCTTCACCCAATTTTTACCCGACAATTCCCAGACACTCCATGGGTCCATACTGCGTTAGAGACTACAAGTCCTCGACTCCCCGACACCATTTTAACGCCTACGTTCTAAAAAGTTAGAACATTTACATCCCTTACATGTAGGCAGTGTCAGGTCTCGTATTTTGGACCTATATAGCCTTTTCCATCTTTAATTGACCATGGGTCCCATTTCAGTCTGGTGTTAGTGGGTTTAACATATAACACAATACAAATGTTGGTTCGAGTCTCCTCACCTTCTCCGGTTGAGTTTTTCACAGAAAATCTGTAAGATAGAGTAAAATGTATAAATTTTCTATTTGTCAGTATATACGCATAATAATTTCCCAAACCCCGTGCTATGTTTCCAGAAAACATGATATATGTAGTGAGTCACCTAGGCTCTTTCTACTCCTTTAACTTATGTCAGAAAGTTAGTTGTCAGCCATCCAAAACATTACAATAAAATGAAAAATGTAAAGTACTCAGTGCCTTCTCTCGTACTGTCTTCTGGAGAAAGGACCATGGAGACGTATTGTAAGAGGCCTAGAGGGTACAGAGACAGTAAAGTAAATAAAAGTACTCAGTGCCCCATCCTTGTATTGTCTTCTAGAAGAAGGACCATGGAGACGTATTGAGAATGTGACCCAGAGGGTACAGAAACAGTAAAGTAAATAAAAGTACTCAGTGCCCTATCCTCGTATTGTCTTCTGGAGAAAGGACCATGTAGACGTATTGAGAATGTGGCCCAGAGGGTACAGAGACAGTAAAGTAAATAAAAGTACTCAGTGCCCTATCCTCGTATTGTCTTCTGGAGAAAGGACCATGGAGACGTATTGAGAATGTGGCCCAGAGGGTACAGAGACAGTAAAGTAAATAAAAGTACTCAGTGCCCTATCCTCGTATTGTCTTCTGGAGAAAAGACCATGGAGACGTATTGAGAATGTGGCCCAGAGGGTATAGTACAGGAATTTAAACACACAAGGCGGAAAAAAAAACACACAATAGTCAGCTGGGGTTAATCTTTTTCCCGATTTTACTTAGGGTCAAAAATTATATTTTGAACGTAAAATAATACGAATCTTGAGGGTAAAATTTAAATTTTAAGAGGAAATCTATTTTTCCTCCATTTTAAAATATCATTTCTTTGAACCCCAATACTAAGCTATTTTACTCCTAATTTGCTATGAAGTTAATAAAAATAAAAGATAGAATTAGTTCGATACCTTGGGTGCAAAATTCTGTGTAAGATTGACTAAATTTGAAAACCCTTAAACCAATTCAGGAAACCCGAACGTTCGGCTGCTGCTGGTATGGCCAAAGCAAGAGAAAGAAGAGGAAAATAGGAGAGAGAGGACTTGTTGTTTTTTGAAAGAGGGAGAGGGAGCAAACGGCAGAGGAGTTTTTTTTTTTTCCTTTACCTTCTGCCTTCCTCGCCGATTACTCCTATTTATAGGCAACCGTATGCATTTTTTTAATCATACAGGTTGCCTAAGCTATTCGTAGGTTTATAAGTTTTCAATAACTTACATTTATTATTATATATTTTAATATTATTATTACAACTACCGCACAGTGACATAGGCAATTGGCGGTGTTGTATTCTTCCAGCACAACTAAAAGCTACATTCGTAGCTTTGAAACCTATCTTTCGTTTGGTTTCTGATATATTTTATTTATAATATTAGTTTATTCTTTTTACTATTTACATCTATGTCCTTCTTTTTATCGGGGTATTTCAGGGTCTCACTAAATTGATACAATTGGTTCAGTAGGTCAGGTATTAAAAACTGAGCATGGTATTAAAATTTGGAGTGAAATCTATCTCAAGAACCCAGTGTTTTCGCTAAAAATCACCGTTTTAACAAAATCTCCTAATCTTCAAGATTCTTTTTGAAAGTATCCAACCTTATATTTTGATAGAGTAAATTTGTCTGATAAAAATATTCTAAAGTTTTAAGGTGTTTTTAAGTCAAAAACCACATTTTCTAAATGAAAGAATATTCAACGGCCCATATTTCATGGCTTAAAATAAATATCAAAAACTAACTATTTTAGAGTGTAAAGAAATAAACAGCTTAGTTATAATACAGATTGAGTACTGACTCTCTCTATATGTTTTTAGGACTTCCTCTACCCTGTCAAATTGGGGCTTTACCACTTTAAAACTTAGGGGTAAAATAAATTAGCGAAATTATAACGAGATTAGCATGTCATTAGGTCCGGAATTTAAAAATAATGCATAATCTAAAATTTGAAGTTCAAACTAAGTCAAATGACTGAGTTTATAAAGCAGCTAAGGTTTAAGCCTAAAATAATATTATTATTATATTCGTAACTCACCCATATATCTTTGAAATTTAATTAAAAGAGTTACCGGATTCGGATCAAGTCAAACTTAGATCCGTTGAAAAACTTATTTGATACTCTTTACGATTAGAGAAAAATAATTCATAATTAACGGATAAAAATTATTTAATTAATCACGATTAATCATAATTAATTCCTAAATTGGGCTGGGGTATTACAGAGTTTTTCTAAAAAATAAGTAGAAAGATTTGAAATACTATGAATGTATGTTGTACAGTCTATGAATGTGTATTATGATTGATTATGAGTGCATATTCATTGTATTTCTATTTGTATAACAGATACCCGTGATACTTTACGTTTTATGGTGAGGAGACTTAATAATACCAGAACGGTAAATCAGGTTTTGTAAACCTAAATCTAGTGCAATGAGTGGTTTCATGGATGATACATGATAGGGAAAAGGCTGAATAGGCCAGAATGCGAGACTTGACAATGCTTCCATATAAGGGATGAAAATTAGTTCTAACTGTTAGAACAGAAGCATAATACGGTGTCAAGGAGTCGAGGTCTACTAGTCTATAAACGAAGAATGAACCCACTTATATGTCTAGACTTAATAAAATTGCTAAGATATGTTCATATTAGTACTAATGATGTTTATCATGCATGGTATTAATATTGATGATGATATTATCCAATGTGAGAACTTGAACATCATGTTATGATGAGAGATGGAAGTATGAAGTTGATATAGATAATGATATTCTCCGGTGTGAGAACTTGAGCATCATGTTATGATGAAGACTGAAATATGAAGTTAATACTATTGATAAAATGTTCCGATGTGAGAACTTGAGCATTTATGATATTGATACTGCCCCCACGTACCCTCAACTACTGAACTATTATCGGTCCAGGTATGTCGGTTTACATCTACTGGCCCAGGTGTGTCAGTTGCTAGCCTAGGTGTGTCGAAGATATTCTTGTAAGATGCTGCATTTTGACCATGTCGGAACATAATGCATTTATAGTCAGTATAGTGATTTGGTGTTACAGTGGCGTGACAGTATCACGGATGACTTGAAATATTGGTATAGTTGACCAATTATGATTTGAAGTATGATAAATGATATGTTAAACCATTAAACAATGGTATAGCGGTGGTATGTCAGTGATATGACAGTGGTATGTCAATGTTGTGGCAGGGTATGATAGTGGTATGACAGTAATATGACAGTGATGGTGACTTAATAAATTGGTATAGTAGACCGAGTATGAAATCAAGTAAGATAAATAGTACATTAGACCATTTATGGTAAACTGGAAAGTATGATAAAGTAGACCATTCATGATTAGATAACTGTGATTTTAAAATGGTAAAAGTAGACCATTATTGTTATTAAGATTAAACTGCATTGTTTAATCTGTACATGTTGGTGAATGTGTTATTTTAAGATATCTTCACTGGGCTTGGAGCTCACATCACTTACATTGCAGGGTTGGCACCTGAGGAGGAGGAACCTCCACTGCTGACTTAGAATGAGGGAGCCTTTGCAGTCAATCGGATTTCCTGATGATGGGAAATATGTTTATTACATCTATTTTCATGCAAATGATGTTATATTGATTTTAGTACCTTTTGTGGTACTATAAATCTAAATATGTGTAAATTGCTATGTTTTCGTTCGTAACTCTGATAAAATAAATGGAGATATTTGTTTGTGAAATATGTATTTGTATATGAGAACATATGGTACATGTTTAATTCCACGTGAGAATAGCATGTATGACATTTTCTGTGATGGGTTTTTTGGCAAATTTGAAGGTCCAACCCAGCTATGATGTTAGTTGATGAGATATTATATAAAAAAAAATTAGTAGTGTTCCGGGCCCACTATCGGGTCGAGGCATTACAAACATATCGGTCTGGGTAGGACTTAATTGAAAAGGAAATAAAAGGTGACAAACTGGTTCCAGGACAATGTATCGACTAGGTCGATGTATCGGCCTGGAAATAACCAGAAATGAACATGAAGTCTACACCTCGGATATATGCACCAGTATATGTATCAACTGGATTGATGCATTATGGATTGGAAACAAAGGACAAACACGAACAATCCAGAAGAACATGTCGACATTGCTCCACACTTCGGACCAATTAACCCCTAGATGTATCGACTGGCTCGATACATGTGGACTGAGAACAGCTAGAAAACATGAACATAAACAGACAGAGTGAGACGACATATCGAGAAATATCGTTGTGTCGGCTGTGTTCAGAATGCGATGTATCGACAGTGTCGATATATCAGCCTAAGACAGGTACAGTTTAATAAGGTTACGGTATTTGATATTAAATTAAATGTACATGGAATTCCTTAGAGTTTGAAGATCATACAGTTGACCCTTTAGGTCTTGGCTAGACCTACGTAAATTAGACAAAGGATTTTATGTGAAAATAACATGAAAATTTATGATTTGAAACATGTACATGGACAAAAGGAACCGAGGGTAATCTCGACATTGTTCGAGCAACCGCATGAGTTCTCTTTTAGTTGATCATCCTACATCATGTAGGATTTCCTACTTTATTGAAGCATACAAGTGTGAAATTGCTATATTTGTATCTTTCTTAAAATTGTGAGCTTTGAATTATAAAAATGAGATTATTTCAATATGATTTCTATTGAGTTAGATTATATGGTATTTTCATGTATTGCAAAAATATTAGAACTATATGATGTATGTTTTGTCATCATGATTGCATACATGATCCTCATGCATGGTTGCATAGGAGGGATTTACATTACCGAGCCAAGAAGGAAATATTCGGACCTCGCTTGGTCTCGTGTATATTGATAATATAAGTGTTAGGCTTTGGCCTTGTCCTTGTGTATGATTGTTACAGCATTTATTGGGCCAAAGAACTCCTGAATAGGTCCCGAAACCCTACGCAGAGGGAGGCGGCCACACTCCACCGATAGTCTTGATTAAATTGTGAATGGGTAACAGCACCCTAATGGTTGATGCCTCAAATGTTGTGGACATCAGTGGCCAATACTGAGAACCATTGAAATGAAAAGAGAACTATCATTTGATGCATGACTATGGGATGTCATTTCATTGATGCATGACACCCATGGCATATCTTCATGTTATTAATATCAAGTATGGATTTTAATTATGATATTTTATCTTTTGATTTCCTTTGAGAAACGTATACTTATCATAACATGTGTTTTTCCCAATATGATTATTATTATATGTTGTTATGGTATTACACATGTAGTACATTTCCTTGATCGGAATTCCTATTGGACAAGTTGACGAAGCCCGTATATTTTCCCCTAGATGTTAACACAGATCAAGGCAAAGGAAGAGAGGCTGGACCCAGTGGTAGTTAAGCTGAAGCAAAATGGAAAAAGAGACGCTTAGAGATTTTAGTTCTTTATTTTGATATTTTGGTAGAACAATGTAATTTTATAAGAGTATTTGTTGGAAATGTAATTACTTAAACATAACTCCCATGTTTGGGCTTTGTTATGGTAAATTTGACTTATGGTTTGAGTAATTCCTATCTTTGCTAATAAAGTAATTTGGTATCATTTTCTAATCAAAAATATTTCCGTAATTATTATTTTCGCAGACTATTTTCTACAAGTTGTGCTAGCACATGCACAAATATTTAGTGGGTTGTTCTACGTGTGTGCTAGGTTGGGCCAGTCGAGGGTCGGGTCTTCAGACTCGGACTCGGCTTGCGTCGTGATATCTCCGTCCCTTTTTCTATAAAAAAAAAAATTACTCTAATTTAAGCATTGAAAAAGGGTGGGGCGTTACACAACCTCATTTATTTACCCTAAGGTTTCTCCACGGAACAACCTATCGTGGTTAAGAAACCGGTGCTTCTCTCCCAGATTCAACCTTCGCATATAATTGAGTAAACTATACTAAATCATGAATTTTTAGAACGTACAATAACACATGCATGATATTTAATAAACACCTTATCACCTAAGCAGTTGAAATATACTACAGAATCCAACAATAATTTTACATGTTACAAGCATTAGTAATAACACATCCCACATTCAAATATTAACATATTGAAGATGTGCATTTCATCCTAATCATCATACACATAATAACCAAATTTTCATTTCCCAATGCTAATTAATCATATTTGCACATGTCTGGGTCCTATATTCGGTTAGACAATTAGATCTCAATTCTCATGTCCTATCATTTATTCCATAATGTGTAAGTGATACTTGGCATCGCATTTTGGTCCGTTAACACTTTTTTTTTCCATATTGTCAAGACACCACCGGTCCTGACATTGCACTCGATTAAAGGCATTCGAGAATTTTCAATTAAAATGCATTTAATTAAGCATACAGTATTAAATAATTTTATGATACTTTAGCCCAAATTAGAGATTGATTTAAATTAATTTTGATTAATTAAATAATTCTTAGCCGTTAATTATAATTTTTGTTCCTCTAATCATGAAAAATATTGAATGAGCTTTTTAAAGAATCTGAGTTCAACTCGATCTGAGTCCGAAAATTCTTTTAATGGAGTCTTAAAGGTAGAATAGTAAGTTATAAATATAATAATATTATTTTAGGCTTAAAACATGGTTGATTTGGAATCTCAGTCATTTGACCTAGTTTTAACCCCAAATTTTAGATTATGCATTATTTTTAAATTCCGGACTTAACGAAATGCCAATTTCAACCTAATTCTAACCATTTTTACTACCCAAAATTTCTTAGGTGACAAAACCCCACTTTGATAAGAGAGACAACATCCTAAAAATATATGGAGAGAATCAGTAATCAATCTGTAATATAACTGAGCATTTTGTATCTTAAAAATTCCAAAGTATTGAATTTTTAATAGTTATTTTACATCAAGAAGCATCAGCCGTTGAATACTCTTTTGCTTAGATGGAGTATTTTTTTACTCCGAAACACTTTTAAACTTTAAAGATTTCTATCAGACTAATTTAATCTATTTAATTACAAAATTAGATTTTCTTCTAGAGATTCTTTAAAATTAAAAAAATTTGTCAAATCTGTGTTTTTCGATTAAAACACTGAGTTTTCAACTGAATTTTCTCTCCAAAATTTAATACAATGTTTATTATTTTATACTTGACCCAGTGGACCATTTAAATTAACTTAGTGGGAGTCTGAAATATTTAGAACTAATAAGGATGTGAAGCGAATTAGTTCACTAAAAAAGAGGGGGTACGATTGGAATGAAAAAAAAAAAAAAAGACAACAAACAAAAAACGAGAGTGGGCTCTCTCTCTCCCTCTCCAGCCGGTCTTATTTCCATTTCCTTCATTTTTTTTCTGTTCTTTTCCTTCTTCCTTTTGTACGTCAGCAAGGAGCAGGAAAAAAAAAACCAACTTCCAGCGTCTTTCTCTCTCATTTTCTCCTCTTTTGCTTTCTTATTTTTCTTCCCTTCTCTTTGTCGTTCGCAAGCAGCAGAAGCAGCAAGCGACAGCAAGCTTTTGGGTTTTCCCGCATCTCCTTTGGACTTTCAAACTTAGTCAAATCTCAACGGATTTTTATGTGTGAGGTACCGAAATGATTCTAATTTTAATTTTATTAACTCCGTAATAAGTTAAATTTTATTTAGGCTAATGTTGGGTTTTAAAATTGAATTTTTTAAAAGGATGGACGGCAGGCTTCTCTCCTAAATTTTAAATTACGCCCTTAAAATCATTTTATTTTTACGTTTGAAAACTTCTTTTCAACCTTTAATTAAAACAGGGGAAAAGATTAACCCCATCTAACAGTTGTGTGTTTCTTTTTATGCATTGTGTGATTAAATTTTAGTATCATAACATCTAGGCCAAATTATCATCAGTAGTGACGCTAGTCGCTCAGTGATACCGTTTGAGGTGGCGTTTAGTCATCTGGTAGATCATCAGTAGTGGCGCTTTATCGCTCGGTGATACCATTTGGGGTGGCGCTTAGTCAACCGATGGATCATCAGTAGTGGCGCTTAGTTGCTCGATGATACCATCTAAGGAGGCGATTAGTCACTTGATGGTCTTGAAATGGAGCACTGAGTAATTTTTTATATTACTTGCATTGTATTCTCTAGGCCGAAAATCTCCACCTGTAGCGCAGCGGAAACGCCACTCGGTGGTCATCTGAGACGGCCTAAGTCGCCAGGTGGTAAACTGATTTGGGTACTAGGTATTTTATTTAAATATTGCACTATACCCTCTGGGCCTCGTCTTAATACTCTTCAATGGTCATGAAGAAATATGAGACCGGACACTGAGTACTTTACATTTTTATTTTATTCCAGTGTTTTGTATGGTTGACAGCTAACCTCTAACATAACTTAAATGAGTAGAAAGAGTTAGGAGACTCACTACATTTATCATGATTTTCTGGTAAATACACAGGGAACGGGGAATAGTTCATAAATACTCTATTGACTAGAAATTTATATTATTATTTTATCTTACAGATTGTATGATAACTCTACGAATAAGGTGAGGAGACTCAAACCAACACTTGTATTGTGTTATATATTAAACCCACTAACACCAGACTGAAATGGGACCCATGGTTATTTTAAAAATAGAAAAGGCTATATATGTCTAGAATACGAGACCTGACACTGCTTACATGAAAGGGATGTAAATGTTTTAACTGTTTAGAACGTAGGCGTTAAAAAGGTGTCCGGGAGTCGAGGACTTGTAGCCTCTAACGCATTATAGACCCATGGAGTATATAGAAATTATCGGGTAAAAACTGAGTGAAGGAATTCATGTTATCAAATCTAGTTTTATATGTTTATGTGAATATTGATTCTTTATTGATCATTGTATATTGGTGTTGGATGCATCGAAAGGTAAGATTGGAATTTGGGGGTTCTCTCAGAATAAGTCCTTATGTAAGGAGGGCGTTGGAAATCATGCATTATCAAGCATTTTACATTTGCATGTGAGAATTATGGTTATAAGTTAAATCTATGGAAGATAATAATTTTGTAAAATCTGATATAGGACATTGGGCTATAATTGCTAATATTAGCCGAACACCGTTTGCGAACCGTTGGGTTGGACGTGTTATTAGGCGGTGGTCAACCGCCATCTTGAACCGTTGGATTGGATATGCTAGTAGACCGGGTCGTAGAGACCTAGTGATATCAGGCCGAACACCTTTTGCGAACCATTGGGTTGGTCGTGCTAGTAAGCCGGTTCATGGAGACCTTATGCACTTGCAAGTTGCTAATTGGAGGTTGACCTCGGTAAAAATTGGTAATACACCTTAGAAAATGATCCTAGGGTGAAAATGGGTTAAGTGGATTAACTGCATTTCATTCATGGAACATGCATTGTTATTTATTCCATTTATATTGTGAATTAGATTTTATGGTAAGCTCTACCCACTGGGTTGTTGCTCACGTCCCTTACATTGCAGGATATGAGCAGAGGAAGGAGTGGAGGAACCAATGTTGCCTCGCTGAGAGTCAAACTTTGAATGTTTTCAGTAGTTTCCCGCACAAGGAAACAAAATGAATCTATGGACTATGTTATGTATTTTGATAATAAATATACCTCCTGTGGCACAAAGAGGCACAAAACTTATGTCTATAAGTCTGATTTTTCTATGCAATATGTTTGTGTGTTGGTGTACTCAATATATTGTTTTTTGCTGTGTTTAGGAATATTCAACACACGTGTATCTCACATAGGCATCTGAGATTATTAATAGAGGGTTAGTGGATAACTATTATTGTTGCAGTTTTATCTAGTGACTCACATGGGTAGTATGTTTATGACATTAGTGAATCATTAGATTTTTGTTTAAAAAAAAAAAAATTTAGTCGTGTTCTGGGCCGACATCCGGATTCGGGTTGTGACAAATTTAAAGTTTGGTTTCATCTCCTCACCTTGATAGGTGAGCAAAAGTGCTTTAGAAAGCATGTAAATAATACAAAACAATCCCATTTTTAAATTTCTCCAATTTAGACTGTCCAACTGACTAGTCTCGATTTCGGCCGGTTGAAGAAATAAGTTAAAAGTGGAAATGGAATTTCATATTTTAAACACAAGTTTAAATAAGGCATTTTACTTTAAAAACCCTCCTTTAATATTTTCCAAAAATCACATTTAAATACCACAAAAATCCCCATTTCATATATTATCAATTGCCACTCCCATATAATTACGAAATTGCCACTGGACATAATTACCAAAATACCACCCTCTACCCTTCGAAGATTGGGGGGTCTTTTTGACCCTTTGAAGGTCATGTTCGACGTGTCAAAGATGGGTTCTTCAATCTTTGACGAGTCGAGCATTTCTCGGCCCTAAGAACTCAATTTAACTTTTAATTTTTAGTAAGCCATTATACCTTGTATTTTAACTACATTTTGAAAATCCAACCTTATAGATGTCTTCTAAATCAAGATATAAATAATTTTGATTATGAAAACATTATTTTTAGATAAGTGGATATTAAGATAATAAGCTTTGAAATTTAAATGTGCATAGTAACCACTTACAGAGCTTTGCAGAAGAAGAAGAAAAAAAAAACTAGTTTTTTTCACCTAGGGTTCCACCAATTCTCCAGAGAGTGAGGGGGGGGAGAGCAAAAGAGAGTGATTTCAATCTGGAAGGGATTGTTCGAAGTCCACTTTTTATAGCCATTTTTCAGAGGCATGACGGAACATAAGAGAATGAATGAGATGCACTCTCCTGCCAAGGCCATCGGCAGAGAGAGGAGGGGAAGGTGCCATTTGCTCTTCATCGAGATGAAAGAGGGTGAGAGAGAGAAATCTCTACTCCAATGTTCTAAAAATCGACCCGTTGAGCGACACGTCTTGGAAGAAGGGTGAGTTAAATAAGGTTGCACCGGGTTGACCCTTAGTCAAGCCCGGTCGAACACGTATATAAATATTATATTATAAATAATATTAAATTATTAATTAATTTTAATTGATGAGTTATAATAAAATTTTACGTAACTTTTTGGAAAAATTAAAATGTGATTTTTACTAGTAAAATCAAGTGACTAAAAATTGAATTTTAAGATCAAATTTTGATCTACTCATGGCTTACCATATGTAATTTTAATTCAACATTATTTTTTAACGAATCATCTTTAAATAATTAAATAACAATAAAATACACCAGATGTAGTCATATATTTTATTTAAATCTTTGAATCCAATCCATTCATTCCACCTCCTTTCATCTATAAATACTGGCCCTCTCCCATTGAGAAAACTGAACTTGGGCATTGAAGAAAAGGCTGTGCAAAGGGGAGGAGAGGAAGAAGAGAAGGAGAAAGACTATGGGATTTTCAATCCACATTGGGTTCTAAGGTTGGTGGATTTTGATTTCCATTGTATTTTTCTTGTGTCTTTATTCCAAGATTCCAATTGATTTGTAATTTTTAATTCCATGTTTTAATCAATAAGAGAAGGTGAGAATTAGAATTATGGTTTTCCAATTATTCTTTCATGTGTAATGAAAATTTCAATTTTACTTACATTCTTTTAATGATTTTATGTTGTTTACTTTTCTAAGAAATTCAAGGAAAGTGAGATTATTTTAGGATTGGTCGAACTTGATTTTTCCAGTCTAAGGCTCTTTTTAAGAGTGAGATTATTTTAGATTCGGAATTTCAAGTATAAATTTTACCTAAGCCTAAGGCCGGAATTGAATTTTCTTAGTTAAATGGATTTCATAGATTTCATATTTAGAATTTTAATGAATTTGAGATTTGAATGCATGTTAAATAATTTATGTGAGCTCCATGTTCTAGGCCGTTATTTTATCATTAAAATTTGGATGATAATGCCTCCTTGATTCTTTGATCTAGTTCCATTTTAAATATGTATATAGGTAATTTAGATGTTATTTATGTTTTCTTTTGTTTATAAAAACTCAAATCCTTGAAATTGATGAATTAGGTTGGAGATAATTTAATTGCATCTTAATTCTGTATTTTAAATTAGGTTGAGATTGTTTATATTTTTATATTAATGCCACCATCTTAATTAAAATTAGTTAAACTGTTAGATTCTATATTTAAATCTAGAATGTTTTTAAATTAAGATTAAAACTCATAGATTAGATAAATAACTCCATCTTTATGATTTTTCTCCATACTTCTCAAAGTTCTTAACATATTTAATTCAATGGTGTATTTTCATGGATATATTTTCCTAAGTTCCGATGGGTTCGACCTCGCACTCAATCGCTATACTATCTAAATAGTTCGTGCGCTTGCGAGTTATAAATTTAAAATTTACACAACAGCGGAATAGAGAGCATTTAGGAAAATTTGAACCCAAAAGTGATGATGGCATCTTCCTAGGGTATTCCATGAATAATCATGCTTATAGGGTAAAGAATCTTAGAACTGGTGCTATCAAAGAATCAGTAAATGTTGTAGTAGATGACCAAGTAAGTACACCAGATAAAGAATTAAAAGAAGAGAAAATCATCAGGTTAGTTGAAGAAGAAGAAAATCTAGAGATGAAAGATGAGCCACAAGATCCCCCACCTGAACCAAAACCTCTAAAAAATATAAAGGAACACCCTCTCAAACAAATCATAGGAGAACCCACTGCTGGAGTAAGAACTAGAAGACAGCTTGAGAACCTAGTTAATTATGCATGTTTTACTCCACAACTATAACCCAAAAGGATAGAAGAATCCATAGTTGATGAAGATTGGGTTAATTCTATGCAAGAGGAACTAGGATAATTTACTAGAAATGATGTATGAGATTTGGTTCCAAAATCCAAGGAAACACACATAATTGGAACAAAATAGATTTTTAAAAACAAGCTGGATGAACATGGAACCATTGTGAGAAATAAAGCAAGACTAGTAGCTCAAGGATATACTCAAATTGAAGGTTTAGATTTTGATGAAACATTTGCCCCTGTAGCTATATTAGAATCCATTAGAATTATGCTCTCCATTGCATGCGTCCTCAAGTTCAAACTCTACCAAATTGATGTGAAAAGTACCTTCTTAAGTAGCTTTTTAAATGAGCAAGTGTTCGTAGAACAACCCAAAGGATTCATTGATCCAACATTTCCAAATCATGTGTTCAAACTCAAAAAAAGCTCTATATGGCCTTAAACAAGCTCCAAGAGCCTGTTATGAAAGATTAACCCAATTCCTACTTGGTCACAAGTTTCAAAAAGGGAATGTTGATAAGACTTTGTTTGTCCAAAAGACTAAGGAGTCTATCCTTATAGCCCAAATCTATGTGAATGGCATAGTGTTTGGGTCTACATGTGAAAAGGTTGCACTAAATTTCTCCAAACTCATGAAATCTGAATTTGAAATGAGTATGGTGGGAGAATTAAATTATTTCCTTGGTCTTCAAATCAAGCAAAGTTATGATGGACTTTTTATCTCCCAATCCAAATATGCAAAAGAACTTGTAAAGAAATTTGGTCTAGAAGGATGTAAACATGCGACCACCCCTATGAGCACAATCATTAAATTATTCAAAGATAAGAACGGGACAGATGTAGACCCCAAGCCTGTATAGAAGCATGATAGGAAGTCTCTTATATCTCACAGCAAGTCAACCCGACATCTCATTTAGTGTAGAAGTTTGTGCCAGATTTCAATCCAAACCTAAAGACTCACACCTCAAAGTTGTTAAACGGATTATTAAATATATAACTGGTACTACTTTGCATGGAATTGGTTTCCATATGATACTTCCTTCTTGATAGCTGGATACACAGATGCAGACTGGATTGGAAATATTGATGACAGAAAATCTGATAAGTTCAAAATAAATACATATTTTATTCCTAAATTTATTATTGTTAGTATCTCATTTTATTTAATTTTATCTAATTAGTATAATTTTGTGTTTTGCAGGTTTAATAGTGAGGATGACAGAAAAAATGCTTAAATATAAAGCCTGGGCCCATTATGAGTTATTTTGGACCTCAAGCCCAATTATTGAGCCTATTAAGAAAAGCCCATGAAGAAATCCACATGTGTGAATAATATTTTCATCATCTCAAGAAGAAATTCGAAATTTACAAGTCAATATAAGAGGATTTTCGAATTTGGCAAGTGGATTAAGGAAAGAGAGAGAAAATAAGGAAGGGAGAAAAATAAGGAAGGTTTGATACATGTTCAGTATTTTGGTCATAAATTTCTACTCCGATGTCTGATTACTTTGATTCTTTTTGCGTTGGAAAGAAGACTTTAAGGGCTACAACTTTGTAGTTTACAACTTTTCCTGATTCGGAAGTTAAAAGGGTTAAAACTGAGCTGCAAGATAGTGCATGTGTAAAAAACGGGATTCTACACCCACTTTCCTTATACAAATTTAGCTCATTGCCTCTTTTAAGTCATTCCATATTAAGCACAAATCAAATCCGCCCTCCATGTGTCCCTTGCTTTATTTAAATCTTTGAATCCAATCCATTCATTCCACCTCCTTTCATCTATAAATACTAGCCATCTCCCATTGAGAAAACTGAACTTGGGCATTGAAGAAAAGGAGAGGAGAGGAAGAAGAGAAGGAGAAAGACTGTGGGATTTTCAATCCACATTGGGTTCTAAGGTTGGTGGATTTTGATTTTCATTATATTTCTTTTTCTTTAAAATTCCATTGATATGTAAGTCTAAATTCATGTTTCATAAATAAAATTGAGGTGTGATGAAATATTTAGTCTATGGTTTTCCAATTATTCAATTTATGTATGATGATTATTTGATTTTATTTTTATTCTTTAATTAAATTTATGTGTGGATTTATTTTAAATATTTCAGATTAAATGTGATGAAAATTTAGATTTAATAGACTTCCTTCTTCGATCTAAGGCTCTTATTTTAAGAGTGCGATGAAATATTTTAGATTTGGAGATGAAGTTTAAATTCTATTCATTCTAAGGTTTAATTTGAGATTTTTAGTTTAATGAAATCCATGGATTTAATTCTTAGAATATTTATCGATGAAAAATTTGAATGCATGATTGGTAATTTACGTGAGCTCCGTATTCTAGGCCTTTGTTTTATTTTTAAAATATGAAAAATAATGCCTCCTTGATTCTTTGAACCAGTTCCACTGTAAATATGTACAGATGTAATTTAGATGTCTTTAATTTTATTTTTGTTTATAAATCCAAAAACTCGTGAAATTGATGAACTAGGTTGGAAATAATTTAATTGCATCTTAATTTTGTTTTCTAAATTAGATTAACATTGTTTATATTTTTATATTAATTCCACAATCTTAATTAAAATTAGTTAAATTGTTAGATTCTATGTTTAAATTTAGAATGTTTCTAAATTAAGATTAAAATTCATAGATTAGATTAACAATTCCACGTTCATGATTTATCTCCATATTTCTTTAAGTTCTTAAAATATATAATTCAATGGTGTATTTTCATGGATATATTTTCCTAAGTTCCGATGGGTTCGACCTCGCACTTAATCGCTATACTATCTAATGGTTCGTGCGCTTGCGAGTTATAAATTTAAAATTTGCACAACAAGTTTTTGGCGCCGTTGCCGGGGAACTTAAAACAGATTGCCATTGAATTATTTATTTTTAGAAATAATGTTAATTTTAGAAATATCTATTTTTGGCAACTCTTTAAAATTAGAAGTTTCTATTTTTCCTAGAAATTCTAATTTTAGAAGGTTACCTTATTTAGAAGTTCTAAAAATAATAAAAAATCAGGAGATTATCTAAATTTGGAAATCACTGCTAAATTTAGAAAAATTTTAGTTTTGGAGATTTCTATTTTTAGAAACTTTCAAAAATATCTAGTTTCTATTTTTAGCATTTTCTAATCTTAGAATTTTAATCCAATTTAGTCATGTTCTATTTTTAGAAAGTAGATCTAAATTTGGAAAGTTCCAACTAAAAAGTTTCAAAAAAAAAAAAAAAAAAAATTTGAAAAATCATGGAACAACTTTGAACTTGCTTGAAAATCTGATTTAGATTAATTTGGTGGATATTAATTTAGAAATTTTTATGGTCTTAATTTAATTTAGAGAGTTCATAATTAGGTTCCAATCATTTAATTTCCTTCACTAGTTATAACATTAGGAAATTGCATTTAGATTAGGAATCATTCATTTTTTTTATGAGATTCAGAATCTTCACCAAAGTTTGTGGTGTTTTATTTTTCAAGGATTTTAAACGCGCGCTCTAAAATTTTTGAAAGTAAGCACTATAGGCCGAGGTAAGTTTCTCAACTCATTTTCTTTGAATTTTTTTTATTTTTTCATGCATTCATATAGATTTTCTTAGGTTGTCTTGCATTTATTTTGCACATAAAAAAAAAACAGAAAAAAATTGCATATTTAATTTGATCATGCATATTACGATACTAGTTTCATGCATTAGCTTAGTTATTTGATTATTTTTTGCATATTTGCTTTGGGTACAAAGTTTAAATTTATAACTCGCAAGCGCACGAACCATTGATAGTATAGCGATTAAGTGCGAGGTCGAACCCATCGGAACTTAGGAAAATATATCCATGAAAATATACCATTGAATTAAATAATTTTAAGAACTTTGATAAGTATGGAGATAAATCAAAATCTACCAGTGGAGGTTGCTTCTAAGTCAGAAATTGTTTAGTGGCATGGTATAGCCGGAAACAATCCTCAATCTCTTTCTCCACAACCGAAGCAGAGTACATTACAACCGCAAGCTGTTGTACCCAACTGATCTGGATGAAACAAATATTGGTAGATTATGGACTTAAGCAAGAATCCATGACATTATACTGCGACAACACTAGCGTAATAAATATTTCCAAGAATCCAGTGCAACATTCTAGGACCAAGCATATAGACATAAGGCATCATTTCATAAGAGAATTGGTGGAGGAGAAAACTATCGAGTTTGTACATATCTGTATGGAAAATCAACTGGCAGATATCTTGACCAAACCCCTGGATTCATCACGATTTCTATCCCTATAAAAGATCATTGGCGTGTGTGCATCACCATAAGGGAAGCACAACTTATGGGGAATAGTCTATAAGGGAGTACTGTAAATATTCACCTACTACCCTTTGTCACAGTTATGACAAAATGGAGGAGAAATTAGTAGAAGCTAAAATACACCAAAGCCAATTATGGGGGAATAACTGGAAAGATTTGACGAAGCCTAAAGGCCTGGATCCCTTAGACAATAAAAGAGAAATAGGGAGAAGCATGGACTTGGAGTTAGCTCAGATAAGCTCTGGGTAGTGTTGGTGACTAAGAAATCACTGGTGTATGGGGGAGAATGAATGATAATCTTGTCTAGTCCTTGGATGCGTATCTATGTTTTGGACTAACCCCTCTAATGATTGTCTAGTATTGCTTGCTTATGTGTTGAAACAAGAAAAATGAAATAAAGCAAACTGAACAAGAATATGAAGATCATAGTCTTGTTGTCCATTTGGATATGTACATGTAAATTAATGTAATATTTTTTGTATTCAAATGTGTTGTAATAAAGGTGGGGATTGTAACTGAGATAGCAGTTAGGTTTTGTCATGAATTCGAAAAATAGGGAGATTATTAGTGCCACAACTTGCCAAGTCCCTAAGTTTGTCAATTTCATGACTCGGGAAGAAGTACTTGTCAGAAGATTGAAGACTCAAGATGATCAAGATTGAAGATCATGCTCAACCGGATTGAAGCTCTCGTTATAGCAATCACAAAATAGGTAAACGGTCATAGATGACTTTTAGGTGGTACCCACACCTTAGAGATGATCATTCATAGGCTTAGTTGAACAAATGGTAAAATCATTAAAAGCCTAGAGAGAAAGCTTGACAATGAATTGGAACCCAACTTGGAAATATGTATTTGGTTTCACTATTAGCTCGACCAGTCGTTCTTACCGACCCCTCGGTGGAGACAGGATCGACCCATCGTTGTCAAGGATTAGTCGGCCAGATTGGCAACGGTTATGGATCATAGAATTGTCATTCTGGGTATGCCTATGTTCGAGAGTCTCGTATGAACCGACCCCTCGGTGAAAGGTTGAAATGACCCCTCGTGGTCAACGACTGTTCGATGATAACTTATAAGTTCTGAAACTTAGAACTTAGATGGACTCTTGAGGAAACAGACATATCGGTAGTTCAAGATCGGTCGAGAATACTAGGATTAACCCCTCGATAAAGGGCGACAGGTCGATCTGGGTAAGACTGTTTTCTGTACTTGAAATTCTGTCAGCATGGTGTTGCCCCAGACCGAGCCTCTCGTACGAACCAACTTCTCGGTACCATAACTGTCGACCCATCGGCGACACCGACCTATCGAACAGGAAGTAATAAACCTGTTGGGAGTACATTTAATGTGCAACGGTATGAACAATAATAAATATGAACACCGACCAATCGGTGCCACCGACCTATAGGTACTAGACAGTTTGAAAAGCTATGAAGAATCCTGTATAAATATGAGTGTTGTGTAATCGTTTTATTATCTTCCTTAAACTGAGAAAAGTCACACACTCTAAGGAACGATCACTCTCTTGTACCTACACTTAAGAATCATAAACAAGCAATCTATTGATTGAATTTGAGAGAGAGAGAAATGAGGAAAGAAAAGACATAAACTAGGAAAGTCTTGTTAAAATCAGTTTCCTTGTCACCCTAAGATTATGATTACTTTACGACGAATACGAGGTGGAACGTCAGCACACATTGAGTGGATCTTCAAGAAGTAACATCATAGAGAAAGAGCTTTAAAGGCAAGTGTTTTTTTGTTTTTATTTTATTTTAAAACCTTTGTCCCGAAAGTGGATTAAGGAGGATTGGCTCCGGAACCACTATAAAAAAACTCTAGAGTCTCATCTCTGGCACAATGGTGTGTAGAATTCCCAGTCGATTGAGTGAGGTGGAATTCCTACTCTAATTGTGAGGGTGTAATTCCCCACTTAGTGAATTTGAGGAAAGCTCAAGGTTGAGTGAGTCCTAACAGTGGATGTAGTTTGGCTAACCGAACCACTATAAGTCTTGTGTCATTATGATTGTAGTGTTAGAGCTAATTTCTCTTATTGATTGCTTAATCACATTTACTACCACATCTATACTTGATTTTTGTATCTACTGCACTTAGTTAACTAATCAAGTAAATTTTAAAAAGACCAACGATTGTTAGATTGTAAGACATGAGCCATTAGCCCAGTGGGGAGAACTCAAATAAATCAGAAACCATGGCATGCATTTATCAATACAAATGAACTTGTAACTTACCAACCTATGATCCATTTTTACCTTAGGATTATTCTTGTAGGACATTGTTTACCCTTGTGGTCCTATACCAATATTTACCACAAAATCCTATCTCATTATGTCATACAGGCATTAACCATCAGGTTATAAACAATTAGTGGAATCATTTCCCAAGTCATACATTGCTAATCAACTGAGGATAATTATTCACCAAGTCAAATCCTATTTTTCATTGGGGTAATCATTCACCTAGTCATGTCCCATTTATCCACTGGGGTAATCATTCACTTAGTCATATCTCAGTAACCAACTAAAAGTCAATAAGATATTTCTCATTGTTCATACGGCGATCTCCCACCAAGTTATATCCCACGTATTGAGGTCCTAAGCTAAACCTCACGGAAGATCACCACTAAGCTTCGGTAGTATTAAATCCATCCACTGGAAATAATACAGCAACTTGCAAGTGCTCACAAATATTCCAGCTTTATCATACCCACTAAGACTTATAGGCATACCAACTTATCATACTTACTTTACCAAAACCACATACAGTATACCCTAAACAGTCAAAAATAATTTCGACAGTTTTCAATTTCCATTTAACTCACTAAGTTTAACAATATGCATGACAATGCATGATTGCCAGTGCCCTTCTTACGTAGGGACTTACCCTGAGAGAACTTCGATGAAATCCAGACTAACCATCCAAATTACCCAAAATGCATAAATTCATAAATAAAAATCAATAACCATGCAATCAGTCACTGGTGCCTTCATTCAGTTCCTCACCTAAAAGCTCCCAAACACTCCATGGGTCCATACTGCTTTAGAGGCTACAAGCCATTGGCTCCCTGACACCATTTTACGCCTACGTTTTACATAGCGAGAATATAATTTCCATCCCTTACAAATAAGCAGTG
This sequence comes from Chimonanthus praecox, assembly GCA_022113865.1. Classification (NCBI taxonomy): domain Eukaryota; kingdom Viridiplantae; phylum Streptophyta; class Magnoliopsida; order Laurales; family Calycanthaceae; genus Chimonanthus; species Chimonanthus praecox. The sequence goes on from CM039093.1 coordinate 44,408,860, forward strand.
TCAGGTCTCGCTTTCTAAACCTATATAGCATTTTCCATCCTTAAATGACCATGGGTCCCATTTCAGTTTGGTGTTAGTGGGTTTAAATACCATATAATACAATACCAATTCAATTCGATTCTCCTCACCTTTACCCGCAGTGTTTATCACAGAAATCTGTAAGAATAAAAAAATAATATAAATTTCAGTTTGACAGAGTATTTACGAGTTATTCTCTGTTCCCTGTACATTTTCCAGCAAAAACGTGATACGTGTAGTGAGTCATCTAACTCTTTCTACTCCTTTAAATTATGTCAGAAGGTTAGATGTTAGACATCCAAAACACTACAATAAAATAAAATTGTAAAGGACTCAGTGCCCCGTCTCGTATTGGTTTCCAGTTAAGGAGACGTATTGAGACGGTGCCCAAAGGGTACAAAGACAGTAAAGTAAATAAAATACTCATTGCACAACCATTTTACCATCAAGCAGTGTTTCCGCTGCGCTACTGATGGTCACCGACCGGCGTTTCCGTTGCGCTAATGATGGGGGACTCCGGTTCAGAGGGTACAGTGTGAGAAATGTAAATAAAGTACTTAGTGCCCCACTTCAAGACTATTAGGTGATTAGCACTTCTTCAAATGGTATCATCGAGCGACTAAATACTACTACTGATGATCCACCGACTGACTAAGCACCACCTCAAATAGTATCACCGAATGACTAGCGTCACTATAGATGATAGTGTGGCGTAGAGGTTAAAATACTAAATTTAAACACATAATGCATAAAAATAAATATACAATAGTCAGATGGGGTTAATCTTTTCCTCGATTTTATTTAGGGTCAAAAACTAAATTTTAAATGTAAAATAAAAATGATTTAAAGGGTATAATTTAAAATTTAAGAAGAATCCTATTTTTTCCCCTATTTTGAAAAATCTAATTTTAAATCTCATAAGTACCTCTTTCTACTCCTACCTTACTATATAATTAATAAGAATGAGAAAATACTTTGTTTGTAAAAATTATCAAAAATTGCCTTGGTTTGAAAATCTCGACATAAACACGGAAAAAGCCGACGTATGGTTTTGCTCATTTTTTTTAACAAAGACGATGAAAAGAAGGAGAAGCAACAGAAGAGGAAGGAGAGAAAATGACAGGAAGACTTTTTAGTCTTTTTTTTTTTTTCCTTGTTACTTCCCACCCCTCCATCGTTTAAATAGGAAAAGAAAGGGACGACTTCCACGCATACAACCTAGCTAATTGTTAGCCTTAGGTTTTAAACTTATCTTATAAGATATTTTTTATTATTTTATTATTATTTTTTTTTAACAACACCCCTTATGTCTTTTGTTAAATTTAAATATTTTAGAGTCCTACTAAATCTAAATAATCCTCTAGGTCACATATTAAATTATAAACATAGTATTAAATTTTAGAGAGAAAATTCAATAAAAAATTCAGTGTTTTAATCAAAATACACCGTTTTGACAAGATTCTCTAATTTTAAAGAATTTTTTTGAGAACATCTAATTTTACCATTAGATAGTAAATTAGTCTAATATAAATATTTTAGAATTTTAAAGTCTTTTGAAGTAAAAAATACTCCATCTAAGGGAAAGAGTGTTTTTAGTTAAAACGACGGCTCAGATTTCTCGATGTAAAAAAAATGTCAAAACTTGATATTTTTGAAAATATAAAAATACAGAAAGGTGTCTTATAATACAGATCGAGTATTGACTCTATCCGTATATTTTAAGACTTTGTCTCTCTTATCAAAGTGGGGTTTTGCCACTTAAGAAGTTTTAGGTAATAAAAATACGTAAAATTAGGTTGATATTGGCATTCCGTTAAATCCGGAATTTAAAAATAATGCATAATATAAAATTTAGAGTTTAACTAGGTCAAGTGATTGAGTTTTCAAAGCAATGAAGTTTTAAGCTTAAAATAATATTATTATATTCACATTTGGCCCTTATACCTTTGAGACTCAATTAGAAGGGTTATCTAGCTTGGATCGAATCAAACTCTAATCCGTTGGAAATCTCATTCCGTAATCTTCACGATTGGAGGAACAAGAATCACAATCAACGGCTAAAATTTATTTAATGAATCTTAATTAAACTAAATTAACCTCTAAATTGAGTTAAGGTATTACATTTGATGTAAATTTATGAAACATATGATTCAAATAAAAAATATTTATATTCCTATTTAAAAAGTTAAATGGGTGTATATTCAAGTTAGATCAATTATTATGAAATTATTTAAGTTAGGTTAAGTTAAAATAATCGATACCACATCTTCATTGCACTAAATTTCTAGGTAAGCCAATTAAATCTAAATTCTTAGGATTTTTATGGGTTCTTGACCCAGGCTGATTTAAAAGCCACCTGTCAACCTCGGGCTGGGCCCGGTTTGATAACATTGCTCTGTTCTCATTCGGCCACCATACAGTCTACAGTAATGACTTCGTCGTCGTCCGCAGGTCTAAGTGAAGAGGGTTGAATGGTTGATAACCTCCACGGGTTGCGGAGCCAAAATTAGCGGATCTTAGTCTTTCTGCGTGTAGCCAAAATTAGCTGTAGTCTTACTGCGTGTTGCAAATCAAAAGCAAAAAGACTTTCGATCTTAAACACATTTTGTTTTACAATTATCAACAATTGAAAATAAATTTCTACATTTCATTTCAAATAGCCATATTTTGAGTTCCGAACTCGATTTTCATCGAATTGAAAAATTGATTTCAATATTTAAAATTAAAAGCGTGATAGTGCTCCAACGAACAAGTGGCTAAACACAGCCTATTTTTCACGGTCCTCATGGGTATAATTAGCAATCTTTTGTTTAATTTTTATTATTTGAATCAACTATATATATATATATATGCCAATTACATATAATTAATGAATTCTTCAATTGTCTTAGTTTTTACTATTTATTATATTTAAATTGTGTAATCATATAATTTAAACATTTATTTAATAATGCTCATAGTAATTAATACAATTTTAAATATTGAACATTTAGAAAAAATAAAAAGATTAAATATCTCATTTATAATTTTTCTTTCATTATAAAGTCTGTTTATAATTACTGCCAAAATCCACATTTGGACATGTTCCTGAGTAAATCTTTCTCTTAAAGGCGAGTAAAAAGCTTAGTTATAAATTTCAGTTCAAATTCGATCCTTTAATGAAATTGGTCAATTTGTGTCAAAACCACAATGTAAATATCAATAATATTGACAACTTTTGGAAAATTTGTATTAAATAAAATTCAGATGGATTCATGGCCTAACCTTAGTGTATTTTAGTGGTAGTGGGCTCACTCATGGAAGTTTTACATTGAGTATTCTATAGTTTTCCACACGTAAATTTAAAAAAAAATTAATTCAACTTCAATTTTAACTCATCTCATTGACATGGTCAAGATAGCAATATACAAATTTTGACTGATATAGACAAAATTTCAATACCCTTAAGAATAAAAAAACTAATGTTGACCAAAATTCTTTACTTAGATAAAAAGTAATATGAATAATCTCACGTGCATAATAATTTAATATTGACTCTTTATTGGGTGAAAAAATAATTTTATAGAATTGATTATAATGTATAAAAATTACTTTTATAAAACTTATTTTTATATAAATTATGAAAAAATGATGGCATTATTTTAATTATAACTAGATGGAAAGGAATTTTAACAAATGAAAAAAAATTTATAAATAATAGCAAAGTTGCAATAATTTAAACTTTAGGAGTAGTCAACCGCGGAATACTAATCTCAATTTCTTCTTAGATTTGACAGCGCCAGCTGTCACTATTTATTGGCAGTACTGGGATCAACCGAGACATTCTTATTCTCAAATCTAAATAGAGTTTTTGAATTTTAAGTTCAAATTGATATAAATAATAGTATTCTTTTTGTTAGACTTCTCGTTGTGTTGAATTCATAAGTAAATTGAAAATAAATTCCGATCTGCTTTTGGATTTTCGAACCATAGTAAAATCAATTATCACTATATTATCTTCTAATCATGTTAAATATCTAAGATAAATTAAAATTAGATGGTGGCCTATTTTTTAAATATGTAATAAAAAAGAAATATTATTGAATACTAGTGTTTTAAAAAACAACCCATCTACCGAATCGTCTAAGGGGCTAAGGGCAAGGTTGGATGAAATATAGTCCAACTGAGTTGAACCATGTCTAACTCGATCAAACCCATGCTCGTTAATATAATATGATAAATAATATTAAACTATTAATTATTAAATAAGTTTGAAATAAATTAATAGGTAATAAAATATAAAAAACTATAAAATACAATACACATAATAAAAGACAAAATTATATTTTCATAAAAAATATTCTTGTTTCTACAAAAACAATTATAAATACTAAAAATTAATAATCCAATGTCTATGTTCCAATTATCATCCTAAACAAAAATATTTCATAATTTATGATCTCATACATCTAAGATTTAAATCTAAATTTCTTTTTTATTTAAATTCAATCGTTTCTCAAAAAATTGTAATGTGACTACGACATTTCATTTCACATTTGGTAGTTTGGAAAGGAAAAGCTTACTAATTACTCAATGCACTATATTAGATGGTGAACTTCGAATAACTAAATGATTAGATAGATTACTGTAAAAGTATTAGATTATACAAGAAAAAGATAATTAAATTACATTTTTTATAAACTAAAATAAAAAAAATTAAATTGTGATGGAATCAGCGCACCTTCCATCTTCTCAAAAGACAAAAAAATTAAAAAAATAAAAGAAAAGTCTTAGGAAGATTTATGGGCTGTATTTGGGTGAGGAGTAAATTTTGAAAGAGTTACTCGAAGTTATCTTTTACCAGGAGTTACCCAGAAAATATGAAAATCTTTTGAAAAAAAAGGGTTTTCAAAACTTGGTACAAATTTGAAATTTTACTCTTATTCCTTAATTACCAAAGAAGGGTAACAGGGGATAACTTCCCATTACCCTTAGACCGAGTCGTCCAAACGCGGCCGTCATGTTATTAATAGCTTCAAATGCCTCATCATTGTAGATTCCATGAGGTTAAAACTTAGAACTGAGGATGGGCGCAATTGCACGTCGACATTTCTGAATTACCCAGAAATGAGAACCCACTTGCATGGAATCTGCCTGTCAAGAAGAAAGAATCTAAGTAGGGTCATCTAACGTTGAATATTCTCATCTGATTTTTAAACGAGACTAGTCGACGCTACAGAAGTACTTAAGAGCTTCTCCAGCCTCTTGGAACTTTTTAAGTTTCAATACATAAAATATGAAGGTCACCCGTGGCTACGGTCTTTTCTTTGTTTATCTCTTCTACTTCTCTCTCAGCCTCTTTGGTTGCCATATTGCCACAGCTCGAAATAACACTGAGACTTCACTCGACGTCGGAGTAGTTCTCGACATGGGGACATGGCTGGGAAAAATGAGCATGAGCTGTATTTCGATGGCTGTCGACGACTTCAATGCCGACCGTAACTACAATACAAAGCTTGTTCTTCATCGGAGGGATTCGAACGGAGGCATCGTCGACGCAGCATCTATGGGTACTGTTATAAAGTTTTTCAAGTTCATGTTTTTGTCTCTGTTGTTAGAGGCTGAGGGTTTGTAGCACCAACAGCCAGTAATTTCCATGGCCAACATGAAATACAAGACAAGAATTACGGTTTCTTTGAGGGAAAACCTACTTCCCTTGTTTGGAAAAAGTAAAAATAAATAAAATGAAATCCTAATGTTTTGACAGTAAATTAAAATTGAACTTTTGAAAATCATTTAAGAATGTCGATTTAGGGTTACATAGATTGTTGCATCTTGAATTGTGGGTGATCTTAGTTTGCTTCTCAATGTCTATGAAAAAAAGGAATAAGAGCAAAATGTTTATTAGTAGGGCTGAAACTTAGGTCACATCGAATCGGATTTAAATAAATTCAACTCAACCCATGTTAAAATTTATTCAACTTGACCTGATCCGACCTGAATTGCTGATTCAGATTAATCAACCCGACCCGACCTGAATTTCTAATCCGGTTCAACCCAAATGTTGTTTTATAACTTGATAAACTCATATTATATCGGATTGGGTCGGGTTGATTTTAAATTTCTTAAACCAACCGATCCGAATTTCATGCGGATTCTTTTTTTTCCAACCCGATCCAATCCAAAATATACAAATATATAACCCAAACCCACTCATTTGTTTCATCCCTACTTATTAGCTTGAAGTGCCTGTCTAAGACACTAAACATGAGCATACCCTCCATCAATGGACCATGGACCAAGAGTTATTTTGTTTCCTTACTCCTCCAGTGTATACACCGAGGTATCAATGAATCTTAATGGAGGGGGCCTACCTCTTTTAATCTTTGATCAGCCATCGATGGCGGGCATGAACTCAATTATCTCTCTTATCATGGTGAGTCATTTTTTTCATGTAATTATTCTTAACATCTTAAGACATCCAATTTGAGGTTTCTCCAATGTGGCCCAAACCAATAGTCTTCAGTTATAGATTGAAAACTTTGAAACTCAAATTTGACTCAAAATTCAATATAATCAACAAACTGAGACAAGTTTTTCAATCCACGAAGAAAGAATCAGAAAAAAATAATGTCAATTTTACCGAGTCAAGTCAACTCAGAGCAACTTGAGTTCTTTTTAAGTATTTACACTATGCTTCAATGAACTTGGTTTTGATTTGTTTTTGCTTTGTATTTGTGATGCAGCACTAGATTTGGTGAAAAATGTCGAAGTGAAAGCAATCATAGGCCCTCAAACATCTGCTCAGGCCGAGTTCATGGCAGATCTTGGCAGCAAAGCTCATGTTCCTATCCTTTCTTTCTCAGCCACAAGTCCTTTCCTCTCTCCGATCAAAACACCTTATTTTATTCGAACTACACTAAATGATTCTTCTCAAGTGAAAGCTATTGCTTCCATTGTTCAAGCCTGTAAATGGAGGCAAGTTGTCCCTATCTACGAAGACACTGAATATGGAAATGGAATCGTTTCTTATCTCACTGATGCATTACAAGAAGTTGGTGCACAAGTTCCATACAGGAGTGTCATATCGCATTTGGCGACCAATGACCAAATAGTTGAAGAGCTATACAAGTTGGAGACAATGCAAACTAGGGTTTTTGTGGTTCATTTATCATCCAATCTAAGCTCCCACTTCTTTACGAAAATCAACGAGGTCGGAATGATGAGCGAAGGGTATGTTTGGATTATAACAGATGGACTAACTAACAAGTTGGATTCAATAAATTCTACTGTCATCCAATCCATGCAAGGTGTTTTAGGTGTAAGGCCTTACATTCCAATATCCAATGAACGCAATGATTTTGTGGTTAGATGGAAAAGAAAATTCTTTGTAGAGAATCCAACTGTTGAAAGAACAGAGCTAAATATTTTTGGGTTGTGGGCATATGATACAGTGTGGGCTCTTGCAAAGGCTGCAAATCAAGTGGGGACTGAAAATTTCCATTTCGATAAGCTACAAACAACTGAAAATTCAACTGACTTGTCTAGATTTAGTGTATTCAACAAGGGACCGAAGCTTCGTGATGCAATCTTGAAGACAAAATTCGAAGGCCTAAGTGGTGAATTTCATCTAGTCCATGGACAATTGGAATTGTCGGCCTTTCAGATAGTGAATCTGATTGGGAAGGGTGAGAGAGTGATAGGGTACTGGACACAAACTGATGGACTTCATAAGGAATTAAACACTAGTAAGAAAATGGATTCAAATTCTATGGATCAACTCACGACAATCATATGGCCAGGTGAACCAAAACTAGTGCCAAAGGGTTGGGAGATACCTACAAGAGGAAAGAATTTGATAATTGGTGTCCCAAAAAACGAAGAATTTTCTACGTTTGTCAGTGTGATTGAAGACAAAAGCACTAACCAAACATATCATGTAGGGTATTCTATAGATGTGTTCGAGGCCGCACTTAGCCACTTACCATATGCCATTCCTCATGAGTTTGTTTCCTTCGATGTCTCGCATCATACGAATTATAGTTACAATGATCTCGTCGATCAAGTGTACTTCAAGGTCAGTTACATCTTTGAATAGCAATTCGTCTCCTTTTATTCATCCTAATTTTTAGTTTTTGATGATTTGAAAATTCAAGTAGAAATTAGATATCTGATTCGCTACATCTTCTCTACCAGTTTCTTGCATACATTTCATCTTAATTTTTAGTTTTTGATGATTTGAAAATTCTAGTAGAAATTAGATATCTGATTAGCTACATCTTCCCTACCATTTTCTTGCATACATTTCATCTCGCATGAGAAAGATAATACAAACCACTCAATCAGTTGTCTTTGAACTAGATATGTTCCAATTTTTTAGTGTTGGTTGGAGTGTACACAAATTTGCATTGATAACTGGTTTCACATTTGGGAGCTAATCACTATCTAATACATGATCAATTCAATGCTAATTAATAATACACTCTGAGAAGGATCAAAATTGGGAAAGTGAGTGGTTTACATGTAAAACAGAGACAAAAAAGATGGTTTATTTATTTATTTTAACTTGCTGTGAGGTGTTATAAACAGAGATTCGGTGCAGCCGTGGGTGATATAACGATCATATACAACCGTTCACTTTTTGTGGACTTCACAATGCCTTACATAGATTCTGGTGTTACAATGGTAATTTTGGCACAAGACAAGAGGAACAACGCATGGATTTTCTTGAAGCCACTCAGTTGGAATATGTGGCTCACAACTGGAGCTTCTTTTATCTTCACTGGCATGGTGGTGTGGGCTCTTGAGTACCGAGTTAACGACGAATTTAGGGGCTCAATTAACCATCAAGTCGGAATCATGTTATGGTTCATTTTCTCCACGCTCGTCTTTGCTCACAGTACGGTATCATTACAACTACTTTGTATGTCTTTGTGAATGACAATAGCCACCTTATGAATTGGCCATTGTGAAGTGACAAAAAGTCCCACATCGGTTAATTTGTAAAACCAATGACTATATATAACACTTGATGCCCCTTTCTCTCAATGGGTAGCTTTTGAGAGTGAATTCTACCTCGAGAATGTTATCAAGTCATGGTTTTGTAACAGCCACGGCTAATGAATCACTCGAGAAAGGGGATACTCTCTCATGCAAAGAGCTACATACCTTTTTTGTTGCAAAGAATTTTTAGATTTCTAAGACAACTACTGTAGTAGTACAACTTAGCAAAATTGGCCCCATATCCAGTAAGGCCTCTGATTCTCAAGTCATACCCCCTACCAAAACCCAAATTGAAGTAGCAATGCATCATTGGATCAATGTTATTATCTGCAATATGAGTGATGTTGTGATCCATCATAATTGATGCTACCAAATAGCTAGGTCTGAGAAGTTTCAGACCATGATTTTGAATCAATTGTTCTGAACCTGATATTCATGGCCCCATTGATCATATAATATCAATTTTAAATCTTCAATGCAATTTTCTACCTTAAATCCTCGAGTAAGAAAGCTGGGATGGTTTTGATGCATGCAGGAGAAAGGCTTGTAAACAACTTTTCTAGGTTTGTGCTGGTCATATGGGTGTTTGTGGTATTGATACTAAGTAGTAGCTACACTGCAAACTTGAGTTCAATGCTGACAGTTCAACAGCTTCGGCCAGAAATCAACGACATCTATGATGTGATCAAGAATGGGGCCAAAGTAGGGTACCAAAAGGGGTCTTTTGTGAAGGACCTCCTTATTAATCAGTTGCACATTGCAGAAAATATGATCCAGGAATTTGTTACTTATGAAGATTTAGCTGAAGCCTTGAATAATGGAGCTCAGAAGGGTGGTGTTGGTGGCATTGTTGATGAGATTCCTTACCTTAGACGACTCCTTGCAAAGAATGGAAATTGTGATAAATACAGAATGGTTGGGCCCATCTACAAGACAGACGGCTTTGCTTTTGTGAGTACATGATTTCTGTTCTTTGATTTCCAAATTAGAGATTAGACTACTCCCATGGAGACACTATCTGAATATAAATCATAATTTACATAATCTAAATGGAAAGAAGTTCACTGTTCAAGTATGATTGCTGACTCCAACTAGATGTAATATATGATTTTGACAATTTTGATGATATAATTTAAATAGAACAAGTCAAAGGTGATATCTTACTAGTAGCAGCATACCAAATTCCATTAGGATGAAATACTAGCGAGATTGACTTCAAAATTCCCTACATTGGCATAATCTGTAAACTATCATCATCATCATTAATGGTTGGCTCTTTGTTTTTCTCTTGTTCCATTTTTCATATCAAAGACTATATTCCTTATAACCTCACATTCTATCTTAACCTTGTTTACCACTTACATTCAAGTGTGGATGGATGTTGAGTGGTAAGATGATGGAGTGTCACATGAAATTATTACACCAAGTAAATGTTAGCATTACTAAACTCTCTGTTTTTTCCCCAGATCTTTCCCAGTGGATCCCCTTTAGTCCCTGACATTTCAAGGGCTATTTTGAATGTAACGGAAGGAGAAGAGATAAAGGATATAGAGAAGAAATGGATAGGGCCACAAACCACTTGTGTAGACCGAGTCATGCCTTCAACTTCCAACAGTCTCACCCTAGATAGCTTCTGGGGCCTCTTTCTTTTCACTGGAGTTGTTTCAATTTCAGCTCTGTTGATCTATTTCTCTTCTTTCCTTTATGAGCACAGGCATATTCTGCTCACTCATGATACCAACTTCTCCCTTCATCAAAGACTTATTGCTCTCATCAGACTCTTCAAGGAAAGAGATTCCAGTGCTAGACCTGATGAATGCCTCGCAGCAAGTGTTAGACACAACAATGGGTCTTCTTCTGCTAATGGTTTTATGGATCCTATTAGCCCAAATGCAAATGGTAGATCCTCAGAAAGGATAAGCATGGTTGGTGAAGCTAATGTGCCCCATTTCCAAACATTGGATTGTCAAACTCTTGCCAGAAGAAGGTGGAGAATGATTTTTATGGCTTGGCTTTTCAGGTCAAGGTATAGATATACCCGTATTCATATAGATGTTAGAAACTAATGCATAAACTCCATATTAGTATCATTGAAAGGTTTTCATGTTGATTGTTGGTGGAATCTACAAATGTATTGAGTCATGTTTGATTTCTTCTGTGAGTCATCCCACCACTCTATCATCTAGGATATGGGCTGTTGTTCTTATGAATGTGAGGTACTGGTTTCCTATCAATAATGGATTAGTTTGTGAGGTGTCATTAGATGAGTCTTAGTTGTTAGATTATGTCTAATTTGTCGTCCCATGTAATGTGATGGATCCTTAGACTTAGGGCATGTTATGGTGATGGATCCTTAGACTTAGGGCATGATATGGTAATGGGTCCTTAGACTTGGGTAGATAGTTGCTTGCTTGTTTCTTATTTAAAGAGGTATGTACAACACAATATCAATGAACACATATATTTCTAAATCTCCAATCTTTTCATATCTTTCCTTTATTATTTTATATTACTCAATTGAGAGACTTGGAAGCTCACTTATTCCAAGTGTGTGTTACCTCTCTAATCTAACATTTTGTGAGAGAGAAGACCGAACTTCACTCTTAGCTTGTTGAAGATAGCTTTTCTTAACCTAGCTTTTTTTAGCTTATAGAGGTAGAAAAAAATGAAGTTAGAGTGGAGATTGCTTGGGTCTCTCTTTGATGATTCATTGTTGGAAGGGAAAAAAAAAATCAAATAGTGTGATTTGCAGCATTTGATTTATTTTATAAGACAATGAATGATTGGTTATTAATGAAGGTTCTAAAATAGAAGAAAAGGAAGAAAGAAGTAGAAAAAGAGATTTTAGGTGAAAATGGCATTAGACTGGTGACCATCGATTTGGAACTGAATTTTATCAACAAGAGGTATGTTTTTTATGTATCTGTTCTTCCTCTCTCTATATATATTATACTCAACTTGAATATTTTGAATTTTCGCCAGGAATGCATTAAATATATAAAATAGGCATGCTAAATATATAAATAACATCTCCAAGAGAAAATTATGCTAAATATATATTATACTCAATTTGAATATAAATATACAAAATTATATAAATATAATTTGTATTAGAAATTTTCACTTGTTTCCTAAGGCCCACCAGTTCATGTGTGCATGCCAAACTTATGCTTTGATGCTCAAGGAAATCTCCACCTGCGTAAACATTTTACATATCCAAAGTTCCAAGTCATACCCCTCCTCTCAAGTCTACAAAATGGACCATTTTTGGTGAAAGCATCAATTTTGTAGGTTTTGAATATTATGCATGATTAAAAAAAATGTTCAACTATGAATTTGAGAGGCATACCAACTATACGGTATCTCTCTCCTCTATTTTTTGCGAACATATTTTTGTTAAAAATAATGTCATTTTTATTGAGTATTAGACGAAATTACGATAAGATTAAAGTATGCCTAAATTTTTTTAAAAATGTCCTAAAATTTGGAAAATGTCTAAAAACTTTAGAAAATAGAAAATTAACATGAGAAAACACCTAATATGAAATTTATTTTCTAAAGTATCCTATAGTGACATGTATCATCTAATTACAATTATGATCTGATGCTTGGCATCGGAAGATTCGATGAGATTGAATGAATTTTTGTTTTACTTCAATATTTTTTGAAAATTATGAAAAAACCTTTGATCTTTATCGTTTTAATTTAGATTTGAACCCTAGGCCCCGAAATTTTAACACCTAGTATTTATTAAAGTTTTCAAAATTCCAAAAAGAAATTGTTTGAGAAAAACTCAATTTAATTAACCCAAAACCCTATTTTGAAACGCCTTTTGAATTCCACTTCATTGTGCATTATTTCGTAGTATTTCTTATTTCTCTTGGTTGGGAGTTCCCCCAACCATCTCCATTGAGGTTTTCCACGGACAAATCTAGCAAAGAATCTGATTTTTTCTTTTATAAAAACCGTCTTTTTTTTTTTTTTTTCTCTTGGTTCTTTAAAAAACCAGCCAGTTAATATCGTACCAGTTGGTTCAAAATATGAATTGGTATATAGTTATATACCAATGAGAGTTTTTGAAAAAAAAAGAAGCAGAGACAACTAAAATATTACCAAAGAATTAGTTGATGTTTTGAAAATACATCATGATATTATGAGGTGAATTTTGCTTTTTTTTTTTTAATATAGTTTTTGTTAAAAAATAGTTTCATTTGGTTTGCAATAAAGGTAAAGATTATACAGACCAAAAATTGGGACTAAACAAAAAATTTCTATTTTTTCAAATTTTTATCATTTTCAAATAAAACAGATAGTGGTTTGTACGTTAATTTAGTAAGTTATTAACTAGATTTCTTTCTTACATCTATAAAGAAAATTTCATTATATTTATTTTTATATTTTTTAATATTTTTCAAAATAAATTATAATAATGATTAGGTGTAGAGGTTTCTAGAGTCTAATTCTATATTACATGAGTACATAATTGTATAAATAAAATAATATAATATGCTTCAGTCTCAAACTCCTAACATCAGACATCTTTACTTAATATTAAATTAATAATTGCGAGTTTTTGTTATCTATCTCAAGTCAAAATATACAATAAAATAATTATAAATAAAAACATTAAATTCATGAATATATTTCTGTTCAAGATCATATAGAAACAAATGACATCTTTGACTTACAAGGAAACTGATATTTTCTCATAAGTTAAGAGAAAATAAAAACAAAATTTACACTACAATATTTTTTAATATTCTAGATTTTTTAGTATTTTTTTTTAAAAATTTTCATAAAATTTTAAATTTCCACCGAATCGTTGATACTTGGCTTCGCCGTTTGCCTTCGTATCCAGTCGGAACCTATCTGCTAAGGCTGCAACTCGGGTCGGACGGGCCGGGTTTTAATAAACCCAACCCTAACCCAACTTACTCCATATTGAACCCAACCCGACCCGACCCGACCCGAATAAAAAATCCAAAATAGTGAACCCGACCCGACCCGAGATTGTAATACCCTTAACCCAACCCGACCCGTCCCTTGACCCGACCCGACCCTTATCTTTTTCATTTTGCCATTCCACAATAAATAGAATGGTATTTTTATAATTATAATAATTTTTCTATAAAAAAAGACAAAATAAGAAAAAAAAATGATTGATGAAAGAGTGTCCGAAGGAATCACTTGTCAAAAGATAAAAATCTCGAGAGGATGAAATCTAACTCCTTTCCTACATTGGAAATTTCAGAGAACAATTTTGCTAACATAAGTTTGGTAATTTGTCTAAATAATATGACACTTGATATGTGATAAATAAGATTCAATAAATTTGAGAAGAGAAAAGAAACAGAGCTATTCAACTGAAATCAAACCATATTAATAAAACACCTCGTCGTTCTCCGCGTCGCCGAAGCCACGCTATGTAGTGCCTGCCTCAGCCCTTCAGAACCCATTCGCCTTCGCTCCCTCAACCCAACCGAGCCTTCACCCACAGTTCCCAGGATCGTCTCACCCGTTCACCGACAGCCACCATCGCCCAGGCATTCTGCCATTTCAACGCTGCCAGATTAGGAGGCGACGAGGGAAGGGGGGAAAAATGCTGCCGGCTGTAACAATGAAAAAGAGGTCTGCTAGGGTTTGCTTATTTGAGATTTTATATTTGATGGTAATTGGGTAAGGCAACCTTTTATATTAACTTATGTGAATAGGGTCGGGTCGGGTCGGGTCGGGTCTTCTCGGGTCAGGTTTTCTCGGGTCGGGTCCGGTCGGGTTGAAATTTAAAGGCCTCAACCCAACCAGACCCGAATTTCGGTCGGGTTTTTCTTTTCTCAACCTGACCCGACCCTATAGCCCGACTATTGTAACCCGACCCGCATGATTTCTCGGGTCGGGTCATGCGGGTCGGGCCAAAACCCGACCCGAGTTGCAGCCCTACTCGGTATCTGCTAAGCTTTCGTAAATTTCATTGATTGTTATTCTCCACTTCTGTTTCATGGGAAAGAATTTGGTGAGCAACATGGAATGGAAATATCCGTTGTTGCAAGCTCCGAGGAAGCTCTCTTCTTGCAGAAATATGGAAATCAGGTACCTGTCTTTATACCCTATGTCTTGTGTTCGCCATTTCGTTATCATCCCTTCTCCTGAAAAGACCCAATCTTCTTTCTACACAAACCCCAAATCTAATTCTCTAGTGGATGAGAACAGAAATCCCAGATTTTGTTTCTTGGATTCATTCTCTTTACTCTTTCGACCTTACTCAATCTCTTCTTCTGTATTATTATATCCTTCATGTGCGAGATTCCTGCATTCTTTTGCTCTTAGAAAACCTAACCCTGGCATCAGTATGATGAACAAATACTGTGACCCTTGCAATTTTTTGCATTCTCTTTGGTTGCTTTCTGTGACTTCTTCTTCTTTACATTCTTCATCTTCACGTTCTCAAAAGAACCAAGTTCGATGCCATCCAGATGAACTTGCTGAAATCATTGTACTGATTGAGCGTGGAGAAGATCATATGGAGTTGAAGTTAAGTCAGATGCAACCCAACCTTTCTTTAGGTTCTGTTAGCAAGATTCTTGATACCTTGAACGAACATGGAGTTTCGGCTCTGCGTTTCTTTGCCTGGGTTCGGAAGACCCAACCTGATTTTATTCCTAATTCCAAGATTTGCAATCTGATGATTGATAATTTTGGGCGTTTAGATGACTACGAAGGGATGCTTGTTCTGTTAACGGAGCTTTCTAAGAAGGGGCATTGTCTAACAGAAAAGGCATTTGGGTTTCTTTCTGGTGTTAGGACTAAGGATTCTGTTAAAAGAGTGGTAGAGACATTAAACATAGTGAAAGGATCCTGCTGCAGTTCTGGGATCTATGCACTGCTTAAAGTACTCTGTGCTTTGAATTCCTTTGATCAGGCAATGTTTGTGATGCAAGAGACTGCAAGAAAGACATCCTACTACCATGTCTTGATTGCAGCCAAGTGTAGGAATGGCAGTTTTCAACAAGTACATGATCTGTTTGATGAAATGAGGAGTTCTGGTTGTGATCCTAATACCAAGTCCTACAATTACTTGCTGGGCAGTTTATGTAAGAGGGGACGGATTGCTGAAGCTTGCCAACTTCTCCAAGTGATGGAGAATTTGGGCTATCTTCCAGATTCTGTGACGTACGAAATATTCGCTTCTCATGCTCGTAGGCTTGGAAATATGGATTTTGCCATACAATTTCTCCATCACATGATGGCAGAAGGAGTTCAGCCACGGCTCACAACTCACGCAGTCTTTATAAAGGGCTACTTTCGATCTGGGCAGGTGACGGATGCATATGGATATGTTGTTGAGATGAGCAGCAAGGATAAATACTCCAGAAATATGAATTACAGCTTGCTTGGGAGACTTTTCCATGAATCGGGTCGTGTAGTTGAAGCTCGAGACATTCTTGTCGAGATGGTCGACAAAGGATTGAAGCCCAACTTCCCTGTTTACATCAAAGTGCTAAAGGATCTCTTTAAGTCAGGCATGGGAAATTTGGCTGCAGATTTGAAATTCCGGTTTTCCAAGTTAAATTCAAGTACAGATGGATGACTTCTTTCTGACTTCGAAGAAATCTTTAAATTGGGGAACGAGAAAATCAGGTGACCACATATATTTTTAGGGTAATTTGTGTTTTTCACTAAAAACAATATTTTCTATGATACTGAATTTTGCATAAAAAAATAAAGTATTTTTACGAAAAGCAAAGTACTTTTCAAATCTCACTTTTTCTTTCATTATCCTTTCGCATCTCAATTTAGATGTTTAACTATCTTTGGTGGATTGACAAGTTGATTATAATATGATTCATATAAGATTCCTTAATTGTCAAACACAGGGTTTAATTTTTTTTTTTTTTTGAAAGGTGACAATCACAGGGCTATAAATTTGGTTGGGTTGATATGCCTTGTAATGAAAGAAATATGGAAAATGGAAAAAATGGAAAATCATTTTGACTATTTTTTACTTTAAAAAATAGACCTTGTCATGGAGTATTGAACTATTGAATGTTAGAATTCAATATGGAAAGGTATGTCCAAAATTGTGAAAAAATAGACCTTGTCATGGACCATTTAATGGCATTTGCTGAATCTCTCTCAATAACTAGTTTTCCACCACCCAAACCCACCGAGATATTCAAAGCTCTCCTAATGCTAAGCAATTTTGCCTTATTTGAGTCCCTAATCCCCACTGACTCTGAGAAAACCCAAGAAAAATGACTTAGATGATCTCTAAGGACGCCCCCGATCCCTATCGGTCCCGGTTTGCCCCTAGAGGCCCCATCTACATTGAATTTCATTTCTCCACTCTGAGGAGGGGACCAATCTATCAATTTCTTATGTCTCCAAAAAACACCACTCATATAACCTTCCCATGATGATAGCAAGTCATGTTTTAAGATCCTTAAACTCCTTGTTAGAAAGAAGCCAAGCACAATCTTCCCTTAGCTTTTTGAAAAAGTTCATTCACCGCTGTGGACTTACCCTCAAATACTCTTGCATTCCTTTCTTTCCAAATAGTCCACAAAACGACGACTTGAATCGTATTCCAAGCCAACCTCCTCCTAATATTGAGATTAGGAAGAAACCACGACCCCAACAAATCATCCCAAGTGTCCTGGATAACCCAAAAAGCGCCCATCAAACTTAAGAATTTCCCCATAAGGACCATGCTATAGCACACTCGAGAAAGAGATGGTCGACGATTCATCTTCTTGTCCACAAAGTGAACAACTGAGGTCAGCTTTTGACCCCAACAAACTTTTTCTCCTAAGGTCCACTCTAGTAAGTATTTTCCTTTTCGTCCCACACTAGACAAAAGTTAGGATTCTAGGAGGGGCTAGGGAGTTCCAAACCAGGCTCGGGACAGGTGTAAGCACCTACTGAGTTCAATAGGGTTAGATCAACCATCGACTTAGCCGAGAGGAGCCAAAAGGAAACTCGTTTAGCTTGCCAATCAACTCATTTATGCTTTCAATCTCAAAGGACCTCAGTTCTCTCTTGAAATCGATGTGCCAAGGAGACAGATGATCCTCTACCTGATAGCCATCCTGGACTAAAGTCAATTTGTTCCTTGTTATTCTGTACAACCTAGGAAACCTATCCTTCAGCGGTCTATGCCCTATCCATAGATCCTTCCAAAACTGGATATAGTTGCCTTTGCCCACTAAGATGCGAAGATTTTCTTAATACAAGGAACCAACCATAGTCTAAGAAGCACCGATATGGGTACGCGTATCGGATATGACACGTATTTGATACGAGCATACGACAAATTTTGAAAAATTAGGACACAAGTGCGTCAGGATACGCCAAATTAAAAAAATATTTATAGATATAAATAATAGGGACTAGTCACGATTTATACATTTTTATTAATTTTAACTTCTATTTCCATCTTCTATTTTTTTTATTCTTAGGCAAAAAAAACAATTACCATCGATTAAGCACATACATAACATAAGTCTAAATTTTTTGATGTGGTAACTACTGTTCTCAACCTCACCTTTTGATGCAATAGTCTAAAATTAAAATATCAGATGATAAGGAAACTTTGTCTTTCAAGAGACTAAAAACTATTGGTTGATAATTTGATATTTTACTTAAATTTTGTTTTTCAAGAGACTAAAGCTATTGGTTGATATTTTTTTTTCCCCTTTTCTCTTGTGCTGCTGTATCGCCTCTCGTGCCCCCCCGTGTCGGCTGCTGTATCCGTATTTAAAAAATATTTTATTTAATTGTATACGTATCCGACCCGTATCCGAGCCATATCCGGTCGTATCTGTGTCAGAAACATACCCAACACGGATACTCGAATGGTTTTGGAGTATCCGTGCTTCATAGACCATAGTTCTATCCTGACACACCCTTCACCAAGATTTGAGTATCCTTGAGCCGGACCTATCCGCCCCTTCACCTAAACTCCACCCGTTCTCATTCTCCACCCCATATTTAGTTGTAAGCACTCTGACCCATAAGGAATCCCTCTCTCTACTAAACCTCCAACCCCATTTGCAGAGTAAAGCTTCATTCCTAACTTGTAGGGGAACTACCCCAAGACCCCCTTTTGACTTTGGTTTTGTTACCTCCGACCAAGGCACTGAGTGAATCTCCCTTTTTTCCTCTCGATCTCCCCATAGAAATTTTCTAGAAAGAGTTTCCATCTTCCTAGCGACTCCTTTTGGTAGTTCAATGAGCGACAAGTAATACAAGGTAAGGTTAGCTAAAACTGATTTGATAAGTGTTAATCTACCCCCCATGGAAAGGTATTTCCTACCCCACCCTTCTAGCCTTCTCTCCATCTTTTCGATTATCGGGGACCAAAATTTTTTTAATCGAGGGTTACCCTCAACGGGTAAACCTAAATAAGTAAAAGGTAACTTACCAACTCTGCAACCCACCTCACACGCCCAGTCCCTAACACTCTCCTCCTCTACTCTGACTCCAATGAGGGTGCTCTTTCCTAAGTTAATATGGAGGCCCGACACTAACTCAAAGCAGTGAAAAATTGCTTGAAAACCTAGAAGCTCTGACCTACAGGGCTCGCAAAAAAACAAGTTATCATCCGCAAATTGAAGTTGCATAACAACCGGACCAACTGGAGACACCCCGAAACCTTTCACAATGCCCAACTCCCTAACCTTGCCAACTAACCTATTCAAACTTTCACTACCATAGTGAAGATGAAAGGGGAGAGTGGGTCCCCCTGTCTCATCCCGCTACTAGCTATAATAGGCGGAGTCAAGGAACCATTGGCCAAGACTGAATACGAAATCTCCTCTATGCACGCCCTCATCCACCGCCTCCACCTAGGTCCAAAACCCATTCTCTCAAATAAATAGCCTACAAAGGTCCAATCCACACAATCATATGCTTTCTCCATATCAATTTTAGATAACAACCCTGGATTCTTTTCTTTTCGCCTCATATGGACAAGTTCATTCGCTATGAGGACACCATCTAAAATTTGTCTATTTTCGATAAAAGCCCCTTGTGACTGTCCTATCACCTTTGGTAGTGCCTTTTTAAGGCTCTTTGCTAACACCTTGTGAATGCTACTAACAAGACTAATGGGCTGATAGTGCGAAAGTTCCGAAGGGCCTCCCTTTTTGGAATAAGGGTGATAAAAGATTTCTTTAACCCTTGTTAATGCTACCATCCGTGTAAAATTCCTTAAAGAACCTAAGCATATCGAGCCCAACCGTATCCCAACAAGACTTAAAGAAAGCTAAATTATACCCACTCGGTCCTGGAGGCTTGTCACCCTCTAAGCTATCCAAAGCCTCCCATACTTCATCTAATGAAAATTCCCCCTCCAACCAGATCGCCCTTTCCTTGCTAATCCTTGAAAAAACAAGCCCATCCAACCTAGTTTGGGTGGGCCCAGGACTAGAAAAGAAGCCTCACTAAGCCTTAAAAGATGGGAGCTAAATTGAGACTGAGACTGGCTAGGGAAGAACTCTAGAGAGGGAGAAAGGGCAAATAGTAACTAAAGGGAAGAAAAGAGGAAGCAAGCCCACAAAAGAAAAAACCAAGATTAGGGATAGGGAAAGTCTAGAAAGAAAGTACTCGAGCCTTGAAGGTGAAGGTCAACACGCCAATAACCGAGCAAAGGGGAGGAATGGGAACCTGACCACGGTGAGAACCTGAGACTCCATCATGAAGCTCCACAACGATCTAATGTCGAAGATGAGAGATCCCTGTGATGTTGGGAAAAGTGAAGAACAAGACGTTGTCGAAGTGATCCAGAGTGGTAAGCTTCGCTTCGATAGAAGGGCTGCTCCAACGGAAGAGGAACAAGAAGCCAAGGATAGAGGGTCCCCAATAAAGCTAAAGTTGAAACAAACTAAACGTTGAAAATCCGAAGACACAGGAAGGGTAGGGACGCTGCGATAGGTGGAGAGCCCATCCCCAACGCCAAGCCAACCGTCTGAAACATGAGTAGACTGAAACAAGCAAACCACGGGGTTTCCAAGCAACAAGATCAAAAGGAAGGAAAAAGGAGGAGGAGAACATACCCGGATCAGCTGACGACAAAGAAAGGACCAGGGGAGGGGAACGAAGGAGGCAACAATGGATGAGCGGGAGGTGGCAACGACGGATCAGAAGAAGGCTAAAAGATTGCAGAGAAATGATGCCCAACTGCATCCCTAATACCAAGCTTATCAGTTATTCAACTCCCATCCACAACTATGGACATGATACAATTCAAGTTCCTCACATTCTCACATGAGTGAAAGAAACTTAAGTGTTTTTGTCCCCTTCCTTAAGCCACAAAGCCCTCGACTTTTGCCTCCATTCCACTTCCTCCAATCTAAGACATTCCCAAAGAGAAGATTTGATGACTTTTTAGCTGCAACCTCCTCATCATCAATGTCTCTCTCTTCTTCCAACCTATTCCAACTCTTCCAATTCAAGTAGAGCCATGTCTTTTCTATCTCTCACTGTGCCCCCTGAAGATTTCACCACTCCTTAATCTTTGATTTCAACAAGCTTAATTTCCTAGATAAAACAAAGCCTCCCCAACCTTGAATGTCTAAACTGCCCCACCACTCTTTCACAAGCTCAATAAACTTAGGGTCAAGCAGCCAAGCATTACTAAAATTGAAGGGTTTGGGCCAATCAATATCCTCCGAATCAAGCATAATGGGACAATGATCCGAGATTGGACAAACTAGCTTTAGTTGACTAACACCAGGAAACTTCGCACCCTATCCTGTTGACACAAGGAACCTATCCAATATGCTCATCAGCGTTGTTAGCTGCCCTTAAACCAAGTGAAACGGCCTCCAATGAGAGGAAGGTCCATCAATTCATTCCTATCAATGAAATCCAAGAAGGCCACCATACCCCTTGTATAACCCCTACCTCTTCTTTCTGACAGATACTAATCTCCCCCCAAGCACCAAAGAGTTGAGCCCCAACATCCAATGCCTTGCAATTCAGCACAAAAGCAATCCCGATCCCCCTCTGCATTTGGACCATACACATCAGTGATAGTGACTTCAACTTCCTCATTAACCAAAACACCTTTGATAGAAATAGGTCTTGCATCCAACCTCCTTGTAGATACCTTAAGGACAGCTGGATTCCATATAAGGAGTAGACCTCCAGAGTGGCCCTCTGATGGTTTACAAAAATTGTCACAGTTCCTTGCACCCCAAATTTCTCTAAACAGGCTTCTGTTCATTTCTTCTTAGTCTCTTGTAACAACAAGATATCCACCCTTTTCTTCATGATTAACTGGCGAATGGAACCCCTTTTCTCCTGGAGTCCAAGACCCCCAACATTCTAGTAAATGATCTTCATCGAGAACCACAGGTATCTCCAGATCTAATGCCCTGAAGCCTCCTCCTTCTGATATAGATTTTGAACAGAGAATTATTCGTTCCTCTCATGTAAGCATGTAATTTTTTTTCTCTTTTTTCTTTTGAACTTCTAGAGGAAATGGAGGAGGTTCTGTCCAGGTCTTCCATAAGCTTGAGAGCATCTTCAGCCTTAGTAGTAGAGCTGAAATTTATTCCTAGAGCCTTGCCAATTTTTAAAATTTCGTTGCCATCTTTTTCGGAGTAGCCTTTACTTCTCAGATCTTCCAAGTTTGAGCATTCTCAAGAGTTACCAGCATCTTTCTCTATATCAGAGCAAACTCAGGAGTTTCCGACCCATGTTCACGTGTCCTTGAGAAAATTCATCTTTAGTATTATTTCCTCTTTGGCTATTTTTATTAACTAAACATCGTGCCCGTATTTTTGCCATTTTATGTGTAGGTAAAGACAACATTTAGGAAGCTCTCCTGGTGAAAACCAGGGATTCATTTTTGTAAACGACCCTATCATGCATCTTCTGGTCCTTCTAGGGATGTTAGTTTCCATTATTTTTCTTATGATTTTCATTTTATTCTATTCCATACTTAAGAACCCAGGCTCTCCTTGTATTAATTAAGTAGAATGAAACATTTTTTTATGATGCCAATACCCTTTTTGTGATGATTTTAATTTTTTGCCGGGCAGTATTCAGAAGTCATGCATACCATTTTTGTGGGCCTTCTTTTGCGAATATGAATGACATGATGGCAGAACCCTTTGAGCAAATCTGAGCCTTTCTCTAAATGTATAAACCATTTTTTCGAAGTTCCAAATGCAAGCTTTGCAACACCATTTTCTGCATATGAAGAAATGGATCTAAAGAAGCCCTTTCTACAGATTGTAGGGTTAATTAAGGGAATGTCTACTCTTGTACGTACAAAAACATGCTTGGTAAGGCCTTTACTGAGATAATGGATGGTGGAGCACGTCCCTACCACCTTTTCTACAGAAGATGGAAACAGTCTGGTGAGCAATTAATATCCTAAAAGATAATCCAGATTTGGTTGAGGCAACGGATACCTAGAAGAAATCCAGTTAAAAAAAAAATGCTCAGCTCATTATCCTACTTCCCTTTTGCCACTACAGCCTCGAGGTACCTCGCCAATCATCATCTTAATATTTTGTTGTTATTCTTTCCTTATAAGATATTGATCTCTTATTTTTCATACTGCTCTTTTTATTATATCATATCTTGTATTAAGATAAAATCCCGGCGAACATACATAGATCTGCTGCAAACATGATTTCCTTCAGACAACTCTTGTGGTTCAGAGACTCATAAACCACTGAAAGATGCTTGAAAGCAATCTTGGTCCACTTATACGATGTTTGACATACTGCAGTTTCTTGCCAATATTAATCAAGAGCCTACTGTAACAAGTTCCTTTATAGGGTGTTTACTGTCTATTTACTCGAAGGGTAGGATTGATTTTAACACCTACCTACACCTTCATACTTGAGAAAATAGAATTCCGTAAAATTTAGTTCAAGTTGCGATGCGCTTGAGAGATCGAACTCAAAGAATTTTGAAAGACTAAGAAGTTCCTCAGATCTTCGTCGACTTGAAATGCCAATTGATCACTCACCCCATTTGTATGGGCAAATGGAGCTTCAATTGGATGAACCAAGAACCCACTTTCTCATTGAAAAATTGGAATATGGTCAAATTCTCAAGGAGAAATCGACACCATGCTAAATTCTTCCAAGAGGTGAAAATTCTATTGAACCAAAATTGAATTATGGAATTCAATTCCAATTATGTAATGCTAATGAAATTATTTGAACACTTAAAATTCAAAATGTAATTAGACACTTGCATAAATCGAAATGAAATTCACATAAACTCACAATTAAATTCATAAGAAAGATAAATAAGAACTCACCGCAAAAGGAGAGAACTCAAACTTTGCATAAAGCAATTGAATTGAACTTGGGATGCTCTATGCATATGCCCAAGGCCTTTATTTATAAGAAAATTTTACAAAATAATTATAATCAATGCCATCTTTAGGTGCCTGACATGCCTCCTATTTAACTAGATTACATCTCAACAATTGATATAAAAGAACAAAAAATATCATGTTGCCTCTCTTTGGGACCATTTAATTCAAAGAAAAGCAAGGAAATTCGTGTGGCTTCTATCTCTCTTAGATTTGGGTCTTTTAATTCGGCAATTGGGTATCCAAACCCTTTAATTGGACAATTGGACCTATATACTATGTCTATAGGCTGATTTTTTATGGGATTTTGAGTCGGAATTTGTGGGTCTTTTAGCTCATTAATTTTATCATGACATTGGAGTGTCAATTGGATAGTTTCTTTCCACAAGTCTTCATTGATGTCTCCAAAAAAATTTCCGATTAAAAACTTTGCATGCTTGGAGAACTCTAATATCATTTTCATTCTTCTATTGTCTTCGTTTATTTCAGTTGAGCTTTTGATGCCCTCATCATTAGTGGTAGTGGCATCTTTTCCTAGGGAAGAGTCTTGTGTTATTGAAGATGGAAATGGGGTTCCAATTGCAGATGTTGCACCCGCTACTCCTATGGAACTGATCATGTGAGGGATTTCATCCAGATCTGTCTTCAAGAGAAGTGATGTGCATTGTGGGAGTTTTTTATGCAAGGTAAATCTCATATCAAGGGTGGCAGCATAGCATCAGTGGAAGATTATCTTTTTGGCGACCCAGTCAGTTCTTTAGAGACCAGCAAGGATTTGCCCAATGTAGCATGGCTCTGGCTCTTTGCACTTCTTTGCTATTGAGCTTAAGTGAAACCTTATCAGTGTCCTTGTTTTCACAAGAGGAATATCAAGTCTTTTTAATATTAATTTGATGGATACGAATGATAGTGGTTTGCTGGCCCCTAAGGAGAATGTTAAGCGAGTGAAGGACTCATTGTTGAAGCTTACCCATTCTCATAAAAAAAGTCGATGGCATGGACAGCATTATCAGTGGAGAACCATATTGGGAATTACAACTCTAGTAACGTAGAGAATTTTACTAAACGAAGTTCAAGTATGAGAATTATAAGGCAGCTGAAGACAGTCTTCATGCTGAGTTACTATGCTTAAGGCTGTCTGCCTTTCTTTGGCAAAGACACGGGTTTTTTTTTTGTGGTGATCGGCAAAGTCCTAGATCCTTCAAATGGGGAGATTGTTTCACCGGAGAAAAGCTCTTTTGATGACCTTTTGTTTTATCAACCTTGGAAGGATTTGTTTCTTTGATAAAAGTTTGAAGAGGAGAGAGGAGGGCACATGGTGGAGAACAAGTGTTTTCACTATGACCCTACTCAGAAAGTAGCTCTCAAGCAGGGACTCCTGGATGTGGAAGATATACACACACAAGAGACATGTTCTTTTTTGGTTCATTGACATTTCTTTATATGCCTATTTTGTTACCCACCTGCATTTTCTTTTACATTTGTCAAACATATTCTTTTAAGAGTTGCAAATACATTGAGGATTTTTATTATTTATTATTTTTTTTATGACCAAGGTGTCTGGGGGTGTCACTTGTATTTGGACAGAGGACATTTTAATCGACTAGTCCTTTTGGCATGTGCAAGTCTCCCAATCCCCCACACACAAGATAAACATGTAACGCCCCTCCCTTTTTCACTCTCTTTCCTCTCTAAAAATCAGAGTCTATTTTTTTTTTTTTAATAAACAAAGAGTGATAGAGAGCGGGACGTCACGACGCGAGCTAAGTCCGAACTTCTAAAGTCCGACCCTTAACTGGCCAACCCTATGTGTGCATGGACTAAGCCCATGAAAACGGTTCACACATAAACATGCAGAATTAAAATCATAACATGCGGAATTAAGATCATAACATGCAGAATTATAATAGAATTAAGTTTTATTCCATTCAGATGGCAAAGTACGTCAAGTCTGTATCCATAATTAAAATATCATAATTATCCAAATAAACATCCAACTATCTAAGTTATTACATGTCCGAAGCCTAATTACTCAAATACATGTTCATAAGTAACTTTATTCAAAATATAAACTAAATCATCCAAGCTCCTATGCTTTCCTCTCATTGCGTTCATCGTTTTCCTTGTTTCCTATATCATCCACTAGGGTAGAAGTAGAGTTTTAGAACAACGCACCCAGTAGGTATTCCAATTAGGGCTAATACATGGTTTGTACAAAACATGCATATAATAATATCATAATGTCAAAAATCATAAAAACCATGCTATGCCATGATGTCAAATGCAATGAGTCACACCCATCACATGTACTTTTAAGTACCCCCACATAGGTTTTTCGGACTCTCCGACGGAGTGTGGACCTTCTGGTTTCTTCCTGATGGAAAAGTACATCAAGGTATCCCACATAGGTTTTTCGGACGCCCCGACGGAGTGTGGCCCCTCCGGTTACAAATCTTTTACCCCATGTCATGCATGAGATGCTAATAAAACACATGCTATTTTATCATATAAACATAGCATTTAAAATTCACATTTTGAAACATATCCAACACATGCTATTTTATCATATAAACATAGCATTAAAACTCACATTAAAAACATATTTTTTTCCTCATAAAATCATCAAAATAAGATAAGAAACATTGTACATAAACCTATGGTTTCAAAGAGGTTGAATCCTACCAAAGACCGCTATCGTGTCATTGCGTCTTTCGCCCGATAACCGCTCACGATCGTACGCACCTTGTGAGGTCCCGTTACCGTATAATATAACAATCAATTAAAACCAAGTCCCACTTGATTTACAACAATGTCCAAGTCCATAAACCAAACTTGTGGGGTTCGGCCATACACCATGGTCGAACTTCACCCCTTTTGTTTTAATCTCTTTCTTTGGTTTTTTAATCAATAACCCCTAAGTTAAACATTTAATCACTTCCCTTTTATTTAATCCCACATACATAAACCCTAAGTCCATCAAAATAATCCCTATGGGGTTCGCCCATACACCATGGTCGAACCCATGGTCTTTCATTTTTGACCATATTTACATTTATGCCATTCATATCACTTTTATTCATTAATCTAATGATAAACCAAAGAAAGAGATTAAAACAAAAGGGGTGAGGTTCGGCCATGGTATATGGCCGAACCCCACAAGTTTGGTTTATGGACTTGGACATTGTTGTAAATCAAGTGGGACTTGGTTTTAATTGATTGTTATATTATAAGGTAATGGGACCTCAGAAGGTGTGTACGATCGTGAGCGGTTACCGGACGAAAGATTCAAGGACGCGTTAGCGGTCTTTGGTAGGATTCCACCTCTTTGAAACCATGGGTTTATGTACAATGTTTCTTATCTTATTTTGATGATTTTATGTGGAAAAAGATATGTTTTTAATGTGAGTTTTAATGCTATGTTTATATGATAAAATAACATGTATTTCATTGCATTTCATGCATGGCATAGGGTGAAGGATTTGTAACTGGAGGGGCCACACTCCGTCGGGGCGTTCGAAAAACCTATGTGGGATACCTTGATGTGCTTTTCCATTAGGAAGAAACCGGAGGGTCCACACTCCGTCGGGGCGTCCGAAAGACGTATGTGGGTGTACTTAAAGGTAAATGTGATGGGTGAGACTCATTGCATTTGACATCATGGCATAGTATAGTTTATATGGTTTTTGACATTATGATATTATTATATGCATGTTTTGTACTAAACATGTGTTAGCCCTAATTGGAATACATACTGGGCGCGTTGTTCTAACGTTCTACTTCTACCCTGTTGGATGGTACAAGAAATAAGGGAAACGATGAACGCAAGGAGGGCCAAGCATAGGAGCTTGGATGATTTAGTTTATATTTTGAATAAAGTTACTTATGGACATGTATTTGAGTAATTAGAAGTTCGGACTTATCTCGCGTCGTGACGTCCCGCTCTCTATCACTCTTTGTTTATATAAAAAAAAAAATAGACTCTGATTTTTGGAGAGGAAAGCGAGTGAAAAAGGGCGGGACGTTACAAAACAACTACGGAGAGTGGCCTAGAGGGGTGTTGAACGTGAATCGAACTCAAGACCTCATTTCATGGGGAAGCTTTTTGAACATCAAGCCAACCCCCTCTTGGGTTTATTGTTATTATTATTATTATTCTTATTATTATTTTTGGTTTTTGTGGTTATGCTCTTGATTATGCACATTTTGTTACACATCTAATCTTTATGTTTTCAAAGGTTGATGAGTTAAGCTCAAATTTATCAAGGAAATATTTCTGCTTCATGCCTAGGAATTTTCTTCTGTTCTTTTTTTGAAATCAAGGTGTTAAAATGACTAAGATCCTCGATGAAATATTTGTCATTTGGATCATGAGATGGTAAGGTGTATTTCATGATCAAGATAAAACCAGTTACCCAGTTATATTTCCTTGACTTAGTATGCTTGTGCTAAGGACCATATTTCATGTTGTAATGCTCAATCTAGCAGGACCATAGGGTACACAACATGGAGGACCTTGACTTTTTCCCCTTCTCTTAAGCAATCGTGGAGGATATTGATTTGTGGAGTTCAGGGGTGAAAAATTCAATATCAGCTGATATCTCGTTATCGGCCGATATTTTTCTCTTATTTTTTTTAAAAACATATTAATATCGGTTGATATTGCCAATATATATCGGATATCGGCCGATATTAACAATATAGGCTGATACGTATTTTATCGGGCGATATCTCGACTCCTGCTACAGTTAAATGTGATTGTGACCATAAATTGTGTGACCATGAGGTGTATTTCCATATTGCTATGGGTATGAACTTACAGGGCCATAATGTGTATTTCTACGTGGCTATGACTATGATTGTGGGACCGTAAGGTTGTTTCCATGTCAGTTTTCTAATATTCATGGCATGCAATATGACCACTCATTACATACAAAGTAACATGAAAAGGATTTCCTGTTCCCTGTCTAATTTCCTAATTTTATTTTATTTTTCACCCATTGCCCATTGAATCTCGCAAGATCTTATTTATGGATGATATTTTTATAAGAATTTTATTTTTTTGAATTATCGTAGGGCATCTCTATCTCACATTGGTGGTGAAATTAATTTCACGAATATTATTTCTATAAGATTTGTCCATTACTATTTTAGTATATATACTTTATCGACCATGTATGGACCTTCTCATTTTTCATAAAATTTTCCAGTAACATCGCGTGCCCATTTCATTATTCATTTAACGGTAATGAGAACAGGGTCTCCTTGCGTCAAAGTTCAAAGATCTTTAGCATTCTTTGTTTTTTTTTTTTTTTTTTTTAATTTGTTGAAAACCCCCATCTTATCTGTTTGATGTTGATCTAAGATTTTACATTGGATGTCGTTAGTCCACTTCACCACAATGGTCTGTAAGATTTTACGGTAATGACTTTCTTTTCTTTTTCTTCTCATCCCAAAACAAAGCTAGTCATTAATTACTAGATAACAGAGTCACACCTAAAAATAAATGTATTTTTTAGTAAACAATTATATTATCTCATCATAGCTCCAAGCAAACACATGCATGCATTTCTTCGAAAGAGAGACCAATATAGTAGACTCAGAGAAAAAAAAGCTAAAGAGGATTGGTTGGGGTTTATTAGGTTTAACCCAAATCAACCAAGTCCAAAGAGTTTGTAGCATGTTCAATATCCTCCTCGATATTTGGAGGAGCATGAAACAATTCATTGATAAACATACAAAAGCTTCAACAGGTGATTCATCCTTTATGGACTAGTCTTCCCATTGTTAGAGATGTAATATCTTATGTAATTAGTCTTTGTAAACAATTCTTTAGTGAGATTAATTGATCCTTACATGGTATCGTGAGCAATAGGTTTTGCATCTTAGCGTTTTGCATCTCGGCGTTTTACATCATCGTTTTGAATCTGCAGCAAGCCCACTTGTTTGAGTAATTTAAGAGCCGATCTCTTTCTCTGCACAAGAGTTTCTTTTTTTTGCCGAAGCCTCTTTTGATTTGTCTCGCCTTGGCTCCCTTCTGCTGCCAACGCTTACCATACGCCCAGATCGTTTAGTCCCTCTTGCAATCGTTTCCCATCGTGTAGTCCACTATTCTGTAGTTTCTATTGTTTATCACTACCTGCTGCCTAGCGTTATTCCTCTCTTGTTGGACCACTGTTAGACTTGAAAGCACCCAGTTTACCAGATCCACTTGGTTAGAGCAGAAACTTTACAACCGTCCCTTCTGAGCCAGATTTGAGTAATTTTATAGTGTTTGGAGAAGTTTCTTTTCTAACCTTCAACCTCTTGAATCTTTTTGTCTCTCACACCGGCCCATAGGCCCACATGCATGGTTTGACCAGATAGCTCAGCCAGGCTTCTCCACCTTGTGTTGTTCAGATCTCACCTTGACATTTGCAGTCCTTAAAAACTCAGCACCAGATTGCCTCAATCTCTGCATCAGGCTTCTTTGCACCATCTGTAACTCTTAGTTTCTAAACCTAGTTTGAAAGTCCAAGTGGACCAGGTCCAGTCAGAAGCCCAGGTCTGAAGCCCAACCACACTAGGCCTAAACAGAAACCTAGTTTTGAAGCTCAATCAAAATGGTTGCTGAATGTGATGATTCCCTTCAGGTGATAAGTGTAAAGTTGAATGAAAGTAACTATACTTATTGGGCATATGTTATGAAAAAAATTTGACTGGAAAAAACATGTGGGGTTATGTCTCTAGGGACATTATTGCTCACAAGGACACCAAGGTAATATATTATGCTCAATCATTGGTTACTTGGACCACAAATAATTAAAAAATCACCACTTGGATCAATAACACCATTGAGTTATCCATTGGTATGCAACTTGCAAAGTTCTCTACAGCTAAAGCAATTTGGGATCACTTAAGTTGTATAAGCAGTCTAACTTCGTTAAGCGATACCAAATAAATAATGACATCCGCATGGTTAGGCAGGGGGATATGAGCATTTAACAATTTTATTCAGTTATTATTACTTTTTGAGATCAACTTGCATTGACAGAACCTCCAGGCCTTAGTTCCACTGAACTTTAGTGCACGTATAGAGAATAAGGGCAGCTTGTTCAATTTTTGTCGATTCTCTGTGCTGATTTTGAAGCCCTTTGAGGCTCTATTTTTCATCGTAGTTCACTTTCGTCTATTGATGTAGTGGTCCACGAAATCTTAGCTGAAGAAGTTCGCTTAAAGTCTCATTTATGAAATGGGCTTCTCTCTATGCCTAGTCAGACTGTTTTAGTTGTGTCATTTAAGTCTCCCTCTAGTCTTACACTCGAAAGCGCCAAAGTGGCAGAATTGTTATTAATGATTGCAGTTATTGTAAACAAAAGAGTCACTAGAAGACACAAAGTCCTGTGTTATTGAAAAGACAACAACAACAAGTGCCAGTACCTAATGAGCATCGCACAACCACAATTGTTCCTTCTAGGAATGAGGCATCACCTTTTACTCCTTCATTGTCCACCAGACCAATTGCAGAAATTTTTCTCTTCTCAAGAGCCTAATGCATTGTCTACTGTTTCTCCTTCCATAGGTTTTCCTCCTTCAACTTCTTTAGGTATTTCTCCTTCCACTTGAGTCTTTGATTCAGGAACTACTCATCACATGACTCATGATATTTCTTTATTCACATATTTATCTCCCTTTTCCTCATCTGTTTCTATGCTAACTGCCAATGGTGGTTCCTTGCCATTAGTAGGTGTTGATTCTATCATATCCTTTCGTTTGTGTCTTTTTGATGTTTATTACATACCTCATCTCACTCTGAATTTGATTTCTATAAGTCAAATATGTGATTTTGGGTATACTGTTCATTTTTCTCCCACTTCGTGTTTTGTCAGGATCCTTGTTCCAATAGGCTAGTTGAAACTGACCGTAAGAAAGAGGATTATATGTGTTAGAGCAGCTTCGTGTTCCTGATGTAGCTACATCTTCAGTTGATTTGTCATCTTTTTGTTTGAGTTCCATTACATCTAGTTTTTATTTATGGCATCCCATAATAAAGAAGGAGATAGATGGGCAAAGATCATTTTAGAGAATAGGTCAACCAATGTCTTAAAAATTGATGTGTGAGTCAAACCGTCTTAAGTGGAAAGTTGAGTTAAATAAGGTTTAATTAAGATTTAATCTTAGTCAAACTTGGTTAAACCTGTGCCATCAATATGATATTATAAATAATATTAAATTATTAGTCATTAAATAAGTATAAAATAAATTTAAGGGTAATGATACTGATGTAGCACGTGTTTGAATGAAAACCCGAAAAAGATGAGGTTACAAGGGGAGAAATCAACAGGCGTTAGAAACTAATAAGGAGCAAAGATATGAACTGCCATTTCCCCTCTCTGTTTTCTTTCTTTCTTAATTCCTTCTTCCTTCAGTTCTTTCATTTTTATATTATTCCTGTGTATAAATGCCCTGTTTGGCGACATAAAAGGGATTGAATAACAATTTGAGAATTATCTGTTTATCGTCTCTATCTTCGTCTCTTATTCTTCCTCTTCTCATTTTATTCTTTCTATCTTTTTTCTCTTCATTTTTTCTGCATCTTCTGTTGTTTCTTCTTCTAATTCTTCTCACTCTCTCTGTTTCTCAAAACCATATTACCTAGTGACATGGTTTTTTAAACTTCCTGGTGTGCTACAACGCGATACAAGATTGACCTTAGAGTGAGCGAAAGAGGAGATAGAAGGAGAGGGAGAGAGAGAGAGAGAGAGAGGGGGGGGGGGGGGGGGGGGGACGAAGAGGGGGTGTGAATAGGACAACCTCCGATTTTTATGGTCCTACTAGAGTACTTGATTAGTTAAAATGATTTGCAAAGGATAAAAAAAATTAATCAAGATAAATATGTTGTGTGATAGTAGGAGTGCACAAGCTCTAAAATCACACAACAAGCTCTAACACTACAACAAGCTCTAACACCATAAGACCGATGTGTAGTGCTTTAGAGTAAATCTCTCCTACATCCGCTAATGGACTCACCGAATCTTGGGCTATCTCAAATGCACTATATGAGGAATTACGCCCTCACGAATAGAATAGGACTTTCACCTATCCAATTGATTGAGAATATCACCCAATCGCCTAAGATTTTCAAAGGTTCGACCAAACCCCGATCTGCGTCCTTATCCCTCTTTTTTTAGAGTGGTTCGATCACCTTAATCTACTCCACTGTACAATGATGATGATTTAAAACTAAATCAACTAAGAAGCACTTGCCTTTTGAAAGCTCACTTGTAGATGTTATGCTTCTTGAAGAGTCCTCCCAATGTGATCTCATTGATGACGAACATGTGCCTTTGTATGCGCAATCACAAGCTATGGGAAGAGGTCTTTAGAATGTATGATTTGCCAATGTAAATCCTAGACTAGTTTTCACTCTCACTTAATCTCAATCAAGGGTGTGATTGGATTCTCAAATGATTCACCTATATGAAGTGCATGGAAAGTGTCTGGAAAATGTTGGGATCTTTGGGAATGCCTTAGGTTTTTCCAAGTGAAAAGCTCCAACATTTTTCTCCAAAATCCAGAGATTATATAGGCAACCCGAAAAACACCAAGACCTAGTTGTTCACATGTCCACACTGTCGATGTGTCGATTTCCAAATATTACCGTTGTAATATGACCGTTGTGTGTTTAGTGTGCTTCCAACGGTACAATTACAAACACGCTTGATGTGTCGGCGATCTATCGCTCGATATGTCGACATATACGATTGTATTGATCTGAGGCTTAAGGCATTTTACAAAGGATTTTTATCTAGATCTTTCATCAGCCTCCTCAACATCCACGATGTGTCGACCTCTCTCGCTACATCAACCAACTCGAGTGTATCGATCTGAGAGCAACCTGAAAATACAGAGTATTGTTTCAATCAAAACTCACTAAACCCAGGTCAACATGTCGACCACGACGATATGTCGACTAGATTTAGCTCGATGTATCGACAGTCACGATAGACTCGATCTGAGGCTAAGGCAATTTTACAGGGTTTTTCATGCAGAACTTTTGCCATTCTATACGATACATCGAAGACCAAGCTGTGTCGACCTGGCAAATTGACAATTTTAACAAGTTTGAATTCCATTGTCAATGCCCACTTAGGCTTCACTAATTTTTACCAAAATGATATCTAAGCCTAGGCAAAGTCCTCCTAAGGGTATGGGTACCACCTAGAGTCATCTATGACCAATTTACCTTGAGTGATTGCCATACACAATATGATCTTTGAGGCTTGAACATACTCTTCCTATCTTCAGTTCACTTGAGTCGATTCAGTGTCTTCAATCTTCTTAGGCAATGCTTGACACAAGCCATGAATTTGACAAACAAGGGACTTGACAATCTCCGCCTTTGTCAAATTCATGACAAAGCCTACAAGCTATGAATTACAGACTCAATAGCCCATCCCTTATACAATTCATTTGAATAAAAAAATTACACCAATTATAATACACATTCAAATGAAAATAAAAAAAATCTGAGGTCTTGCTTCACCTTCAAAATTTACTTGTAAACAAACAACATGAAGTAAACAAACTGGAAGCTAGAGTTTCCCATTAGTATGTTAGTCTAAATACGAACAATATTTCTTGCCCACAATGTATAGACTGAAAACATTAAATACTCCCCCCATAGACAATGGCCTCCACCATAGCTCAAGCTTATCATCAATCTTTCCAAGCTACAATCTTTCTCCCCCATAAACACTTAGCTTCTCCAAGATTTCTCCGATTTCCCAACATCCAATGCATCTCCCCCAAGCTTCTACATCAATTTTTCTCCCCCATTTTGTCATCAATTTAACAAAGGCTTTTTGAGCACAAATTTTGTTAACTTCACAAGGTATCCTTGAATAAGGATCCTAGAGCCAACACCAACAAGCCATGCCAAACAAGCATCCAATCATCCATGCAAACAAAAATATTCCAATAAATGAAATTCAAAGCATGAGAAACACTTTGGCACAAAAACAACAAAAATCATGTAAACCAAACCATTTGCATTGATATTCAAAACAAAACATAGTATGCACCAAGAGTGTTCACGGTTTACATTACCAAAACAAAATATAGATTTAAACAAAATATAGTTCTTAGGCAATGCTTGACACGAGTCATGGATTTGACAAACAAGAGACTCGGCAAGCCGGGACACTAATATTTTTTTTACTCCTACACCTACAACTAACTATGCCCATCTACCTCCGTCTATTCCTTCCCATCACCTCCAACTACACCTAGCCAACATCCATCAGTCCTAGGCTTTTCCTTTGTTCCATTGGACTCCATTCAAACCCAACTACACTTCCTACCTTATGGTCCTACACACTCTATTCAACCCACTCATTATTCCCACTTAACTACCTTTAACCCCTTTGAGAGTAATTCATTTAAGCTCCCTCTCTTCACCTGATCCATAAGCCCATTATCCTATTCTAGCCCACTTATTCACCAAACCCAAGTCGAGCCTTACCCCAAATCCTTTTAAACTGATCCGCGTTGCGTCAAGTGGTATCAAGAGCAAGGTTCACCCAACCAATCGAAGGCTTTCCCTTCTTCATTGGATGACATATTATTCATCAAACAGTATCACAACAGGTCAAATTATTTTTAAAAAAAATAAATCTTCATGGCTTTCTGCAATACTCTGGGTAATTAGTTCGTCACTCAGGCTGCGTTCGAAGAATTTCAATAAAATTTTAAAGATTTTCAAGCTATTTTGATGGACTCGCCACTAAAGTTGATCGCCTTGGTGATCAACAAGTTCCACCTAGGAACGATGATTGCGACAATCGATACAGGAGATTCCACAATCAATCCGCTCATGATGATTCTTCAAGTGATGAAGACGCGGAGAACTTCCTGCTACAGTATGAGACTAGGCAACGCGACGGTGGCAACATGACGTTGATTGCATTCACCATGGTCGTGAAAATATAATCACCTTCTAAAAGGACAAAGTGCAAATTGTCCTCGCTCCTATTCGAAGAAAAGAGCGTCATCGACCGACACCAAACAAAAATGAATCACTCCTCCTAGTCAAAATTGTTAGACAAAATTCGCACTACAGAATGGACCCCGAGGAATTCAAAAACCTATTGACTTGAGGACGAATCATGTTTCAACCACGGGGGACTGATGTAGCACTTGTTTGAATGGATACCCAAAAAAGATGGGCATTACCAGAGGAGAAACTGACAGGCATTGGAAACTAATAAGGAGCAAGGATAAGAACTGCCATTTTCCCTCTCTTCGTTTTTCTTTCTTTCTTAATTCTTTCTTCCTTTAATTCTTTTTTTTATTACTGTGTATAAATACCCTATTTGGCGACATAAAAGGGATGGAATAACAATTTGAGAATTACCTCTGTAGAATAACACACAATGACTGAGGGACGGTGAAGGGAGTCCTGAGTGCAATTGCAGAAAAAGAGGGCGCTAGAGGTGGCTTCAGACTGAAACATAAGCAGATTTGGTTCTACGGAGAGGGAAGAGATGAGATCTACTGCGCCAAAAGA
This sequence comes from Chimonanthus praecox, assembly GCA_022113865.1. Classification (NCBI taxonomy): domain Eukaryota; kingdom Viridiplantae; phylum Streptophyta; class Magnoliopsida; order Laurales; family Calycanthaceae; genus Chimonanthus; species Chimonanthus praecox. Next base: position 44,445,741 of record CM039093.1, read on the forward strand.
GAGAGAGAGTGGTTGTCACCTGAATCTGTAAGGGGTTTGGATGGATCTGAAAGTAGTCCAACAACACAAAAGTGTGCAGGAGTGAGCAACCAACTAAGGGCGACGAGACGACTTGGGAAACATCTTTGTATAGATTTGCAACAAAGGAGAGGATGGGGTTTCGAGTGTGTAGCAGTAGAAGAAACCAATCATGATCCCTCAGTCACAGGCAAGAAGGATAGCAGAAGAAGGAAGCAAAAATGGAGATCTTGGAGACTCCAGGAATGATCGGAGAAGATGACCGAATCAACTTAGAAGAGAAAGAAGAAGACATGCTCTCATATGTTTTTTTTTTTTGTCTTTTGTTGAGGGATGCACGAACAAAGTGGAGAAAACTTGACAAGAAAAAGGAAGAGGGCAGCGCTCGGTGAATCTTAGAATCAATGAGAGATCGGTTGCAAAACAGATCAGAGGAAGTTTGCAAAGGTAGATGTAACAGTCACGTCAACTGATCTGACACAGAGAGAGATCTAGGCGGAAGTAGGAAGGGTGAGATAGAAGGAGAAAGTGTCGACGGCCAAATCTGTTGTGAAGCAGCAAGCATCGAAAAGAGAAAAATTACCTAAACAAGCAGCAATGATGAATAGGACAACAACAAAACCGAACACATGTTGGATAAGAAGAGGCTTTATTTGGATGGGAGGAAACCAACGGCCCAGTAGAGGCGCAAGTATGGATTGAGTGCAGAAAAAAAGTAATCTTGGGCAGTTCGTGCAGGGATCGGAGAGGGGATTTTTTTTTTACCATGGATGGGAGATGCACAAGCATTAGATGGGCTCCTCCTTCTGTCGAAAAGCTGTTATCGGCAGAGGGAGAGAGGAAAGTTTCTCTCACAAGAATGTAGCATCGGGTTTAGGCTCTATACCATGTAGAATAACACACACAGAGTTTGGTGTGTCTTCCTTAATGTCACGCCTTGACCCAAAACATAGGCACGTGACACGGAATAATTTTGTTTTTTTCGAATATAACACATGGGAAACACACGTTTGCTCACAAATCAAACTCAAAATCCATAAATAGTCTTCAATTACCATTAAAATCTCAAAGTGGATATAAATTCTCTACAATAAAAGTTATCAACTTTCTAGACTTTATTACAACAAATTCTCAATGAATAAAATGGTAAAATCAAAATCACCAACTCAAATCAAATAAATGTAATAAACAACTCAATATGTAGTGTGTCTAAAGCAGCATAATAATTAAGCTCTTCCTCGTGATGCTTCGGACCCATCAGGTGCAACATTACCTGAAATTGAAAGGACGTGACTATAAACAATATCCAGTGAGGAAATATGTATGCTACACACTAGCGTACCCACATAATAATAATGTATGAAATGGAATATAAATAAAGTTATGCTATCATATCATTCTATCAATCTCATAAATGTGGACACACTGTCCATCCAAAGACAGCAATCTCATTAACGTGAACACAATGTCCACCCAAAGACACCTCTGTGGAACGGGCTGTCAAAACATCATGATCCAGTGAGGGACATAGGCCACGACTTACAAGTGGGAGATCTTCATACAACAGAGATAATCTACCTCACTTGGCATCCCTTCACTACTTTAGTGATTAAATCAACTCTAAGGTGATCAATATACGACTTACCTACCGCCGAAGTAGGACCCCCAAGTATTTAACATTGCGTAATACTGCAAACCAAGTGTACAAAATAGTCGTGAGAGCGATCTATAGCGCGAAGGATGTGAGGGGCTATACTCCTCAACGACAACCACAACAGCCGTGAGAGTGATCTAAAGCGCGAAGCATGATAGGAGCTATACTCCTTGACGACAACCCTATAAGACTAATTCCCATAGCCGACGCCACCATTTCAATAGGGTTCCTTGAATCCAAATCATCATCCTGCCACACCAATCTCTTCTAGGGAGTGGGGACTACTACTAGTGGGGCCCAACAGAAGAGAAAGGTACATCCTCAAGTTCTATATACTCTTTGGATCTCATCCCAACACTAGTAATTCTCAATATCATCATGCCCATTAACGTAATATCCCATATTCACCTCCTAGATAACTCCTAGGCACACATCAATGAGTAACGCAAAAGGGATCACATTCACAATTACATGAGCAACATATACGTCATAATCACATCATGACCATAATTTCACAATAATAGTAAGCATAACGCATTCCATTACGTTTCATACATTCAACAGAATTATCACATTGGGATATTCCAGGGACATGAACTACACACCAACCTTGTGATACACATATTAGGCTTATTTACACATATTCTTAGTCCTTACAATTTATTCAACCTGTCTCATGGTGGTTTAAAATCCTAAGTCCAATCACTCACTTTTCACCACATGAACCCAATTAAATTCATTAATAAATCATCTCAACCTTTCACAAGGGTCTCCAATTAATATCACAATTTTCTATCATCATGACAAGATAATAGACATGCTACAAATCACATAATAGGGAAATTATAATATTTCATGCATAACATAGGGCACATCCATTCTATTTATTATGAATTAAACACATCAATAACATAATACATTCCCTAAATCAATGTAATAACATACAAACATTCATTCAGTGTGTGTAGCAATCCTCACCTTGAAAGTTACGATGTTCCGGGTTTTTCTTCGGGTCGTACCTCGACAGGTTCGGGGTTTGAAAACTCTAATCATGTCAAAAGAACATAATATACCATTATTAGTTCATGGATTAGGTCCAAGCACGGTTTAGAAGCAAAACCCTCAAATTTAGACCCAACATTTACCTCTAATTTTGATTAATCCTTTTAATCTAAGGGAAGTCCCCAAATCTCCTCCCAAGAATCATCTCCAAAATCATACATATACCATTTTTCTCAATTTTACTTCCCTTCCTATGGTTCTAAGTCCAATATCAATTCAGATTTACACCCAATCAAAGTTTCACATCAAAATCCCCAATTATTTTCATGGATTCCTTCTCTAATAGGTTTTATTATTCATCAAAACTCCATTCTCAACCCATCCCATTCTGATCTCATTCAAATAAGAAGAAAGGAGAGAGAATGATCACAAATATTACCTTTTGGAGGAGAAAGAACCGAGTAAAGGGGTGCTTTAAGCATAGGAAATCCGAATCCAAAACCTTCGATTGGTGAAAATCAATGGATGGGAGTAGAAGAGGCAATGGTTTGTTGGTAGAGAACGAGGGGTTGCTCAATGGGGAAGAAATGTATGAAAATAATCTAATTTCGTGCAAATATGTATTTAAATATGAACCTTAAGTTTCGTTGTGTCTGTCCGACTGACACACTATTCACCTTTTTGTTAAGGCCAGGACATTACACTTAATCAAGGAGAGACCCTGTAATTTTATTTATAGAGATAATGAAATACAAATAAAGCAGAAATCCCTAAATGGAGAAATAAAATATTCAATAATAATGAAAATATCTAATTATATCCTAATATCTAAATATAGCTTAACAATCTCTTTATCTTCTCCATCTTCGTCTGTTATTGTGGTCTTCTCATCTTCTTCTCTTCCTTCACTTTTTCTCTTTTTTCTCAAAACCATATTACCCAGTCACACCTTTTTCTTATTCCAAAGCCTACAACTACCTATACCAACCTACCTCCATCTGTTCCTTCCCATCATCTCCATCAAGGGGTAGAAAAATTGGCCAGGCCGAGATCTCGGCCGATTTTTCATATCAGCCGATATATCGGCCACACTTTTTCTCTCTCCAACCCGTTTTTTTTAAAAAATCCAAAAAAATTACAGTAAATGTAGATAATTATGGGCTTATTGAATATATAATCTTTTCATAAAATATCGGATATTTACATCTTCTAATATATTTTTGAAGTTACGATATGGAGAAATTATATAATTAGTAATAAAATGGTGAAAATTACAAGAAGAAACAGATAAATGAGGAAAATTCGTAGAAATAATTTCATAATTTATTTTCTTAGTCAATGAGTGTTATTTTAAGTTATGAATTATAGAAATAAAAAAATAAATAATAAAATGATTGAAAATTACATAATAATGTAGAAAAAATATTAGAAAATGAAACTAATGTGGTCCTAATCACTTGAACTGATAACCACACAAATGTCATACATTTTTAATTATAAAAAATTCCATTTAAATCATTAATTGAAGAGTTTTTAAAAATTAACTAAATGGAGAAACTTTCAAGATCTAAACTCAAAAGATAATTTTTTCCCATACATTTCAACTATATTTAAAGACGAACATTAATATGGAGAATGTTCTTCAAACTCATAACCAAGGACGTTAACATTAAATATAAACCTCGCTTATTGATCCTGTGGATAATATTCATCTGTTGACATATTTTCGGATGGAAACGAAGATGGATACGGATATTGTAATACCATGACCTGATTTAAACTTGATCAGTATGATAAACCATACTTAGACCGTTAATCTTGAAGATTTCGGTACAGGCTTTACGAAAAGCCCAGGTGTGGCCCAGTCAGAGCTTGAAAGCTCGAGGATCCAGCTCGTCCAATTGGAAGGGCAAAATGGTAATTTACCATTTATAATTATTATTTTCGTCTATGTATCTGATTATCTGATTTTTATTGGATGATTATTAATCAAGGATTTCAATTTAAAATTTCTGAAGTGTTTTATTTTCAGAAAATATTATTTAAAACTGCCCAAAAAGAGCCCGAAAGGGGGAAATAATTATTTTTAGATAATTTCAGAAATAAGAATTTTTTTAGAAATCATGTGATGTTAGATTTTGAAATGATTGTTTAGTTTATTTCTCCAAATTTTGAAAATAAAGGTTTTAAACCCTTTTATTTAACACAAGTTAAATTACATAAATAATGTCAAATTATAGATTTTGTCTAAATCTTTTGTTTTCGATAAATTTTAAACCTCCAAAATTTTATGACATATATAGTTTATTAAACCCAACATTTTTATCAAGTTGGATTGAATTAATCAAGTTAACTAAACCATATTTTTAGTAAAAATCTAATTTTAGCCAAAACAGGACCTATCTGCAAAAATCTTCATGAGGGACTTATTTGCAAATAAAAATTACTATTTTACTGTTCCTATTTTTACTACGTGGCTGGAAGATGGCTCATGCAGACGCCCGTGGCATACAGGTGAGATGCCTTTCATCTGGCCTGAAGGTTATAAATTTCTACATTCACCCAGCTAGATTCACCCCTCCCTCAGTTAGAAATCTTTCAGTAAGAAGCTGCTCAATCTCCCTCTCTATTTTCAAATAATTTGCACCGAAACTTGAAGTGGGAGATTTTTCAAAAGTTTGTAATTTCAATCCCAGATCTCAAGCAAAGGTAACCTTTGAGTTAGTTTTCAAATTCTAATCAGTTTAGAATCAAGTAGAAGTGAAATTGACTGAGTTTTGAGTAAGTAAAATAAATTTGAAGTTTAAGGAAAAACTTGGATTTCTTGTGTTTCAGTGGGCTTCATGTTATAATCAAATGTTTAATACCAGTTTGGGAGTTCTAATTTATTCCCTATGTCAAGAGGACTCACAGAGGAATCCATCTGATTAGTTGGATGCGAAAAACGAACCCAGAAAACCCACCGTTTCTGGATTCATATTTCACTCTCCCGGCGTCGTTACTGTTTGCTGTTGCAGATAGAGGAGGAAGACAACCCTCTGAAGGTCCGAGAGTTGGGTTTCGGGAGTTCAGAACTTCGAATCGGGGTTTCGAAGTGTCCAAAGGCTAACCGTTTCCCTCCTCTGCTGACGGGATGTTCCGAGTCTGTTCGGAAGGACCGAACTTCTAGGAAGTTCTGAGCTTCTCTCGACATTTTCCGAGACACACCAAGAGCCACCGAGACCCTGTTTTTTGTTTTTCAGTTCGGAAGCACCTTCGAAAGTTCTGAGACTTGACCCTCGAACGTTCCGAAGACCAGAACCCTGTTCCAAGGTTGTGTGGACTAGTTTATGCAGTGGTTCAGACGATCCGAAGCCACAATACTTGGTTCTGAGGAACCCAGTTTTTTAATTTTAAATCTTGGTTTGATTTGAGATGCATGTGTTAGATCCTAGGTTTTCATGTGATGTTTATATTCCTTTGATAAATAAAATTGTACTAACACCCCCTTTTCTCTCTCACTACTATACTGTACTACTTATTGTATTCATTTCCAAGCCGATACTCTCTGTCTGTGGTTGTCTCAGCCCGGTAGCTATCTGTAGCTGTGCGATTTACTTCGTCGCTCAGTAGAAAAGAAGTGTCCGGGCACTGAGTGACCTCTACGCCTAACTCGCTATAAGAGTAGTGGCCTAAGCACCTTATACATCTAGGCCTAACTCAATAGGACAATCTGCTAATGCCCAAAAGACAATATGAGAAGTGGCATGAGCCCCTATTTATTATATGTTGATTATTGTAAATTAAAATGGTTAGAAACCAAATAGGTGACTCAATTCCATTTCCCCTAGAGATTTTTTGGAAAAACGAGATATATTTGAAATAATACAAGTATGTAGCTTTGTATGCTATGTATTGTGACTGATTATTGATTGTATATCTATTTGTATGTTTGCAGAGACTTCGATACCACACATTTTCGGTGAGGAGACTTAACATTGCAGTATAGGTAAATCAGGTTAAAAAGATTGGATCTTAAGCAATGAGTGGTTTCAAGAATTAGTGTTGATGAACCCACTCATATGCCTAGACATGAGGAACTATTGTGAAAAGTGCTTGTAAATATTTATGATGTTGATCATATGTGATATGCTTATGAGATGTGATGATGTTAATGCTGCTTCCACGTACCCTTTATTATTGAACCATCGCCGAGCTGAGTGTGTCAGTTATATCTACTAGACCAGGTGGGTCGACAGTGACTGACAAGGTGTGTCAGTACCAGTTTTAGGTGAAAACCAGAGATGTACTTGTAAGAAGTATTTTGACCATGTCGGGACTTAATACAATTGATATCAGCATAGTATATAGGGGTTACGGTGGATGGTGGTAGTTGTAGACGGATAATGAGATTTTAGCAAGTTTTGAACTGTTATTTTTATTATTATTTGCCTAACATGATGTTCTTTAGACTGCATTGTTATTTTTCTTTCATTGGGATAGTTAGCTCACACCACTCACCTTTCAGGAGATCTGTCCGAGGAAGAGGAGCCTCCATATCAAGCTTAGGAAGGATAAGTTTTTGGCGTGGTCTTGGTTTTCTCCCTTTTAAGGGAATTTGTTGATGCTGGTTTTTTAGAACCATGATTTGTGTAAAGTACCATATGTGGTACTTTTATGTGTTGGAATGTTATGTAATAAACCACTATGTGACCGTAGCTACTCTTTATTTGTTTTATTAATATTTCATTTATGGAATTATGTGTTTGTGATTGTGTTTTTGGGTAGGCTTATGGTATATGTTTGAGTCCACATGTTGAAATCATGTGTGGCTTCTCTTTTAGGCCTAACCTTTGATCCAGCCCAATTTGACCTCTTGAGTTTAGCTTACAAAAAAAAAAAATCAGTGGCGTTCCCAGCCCACTTCCGGTTCGAGGCGTTATAGATATTGCCAACTGGCAGATCTTTGGTGTGATTGCTCATCAGAAATGGACATGGAATGTTGCTGGAAATTCTGACATGTTAGTAAATAGTAACTAAGAGAAAATAAAAAAATATATTATTATTTTATAGGTTTTAGCATTTTCTAACATTTATAACTCATAAATAATATTTTATGATGAAATAATTAAAAAAATGAGAGTAAATAAAATAAAAATGTTGCTGGAAATTTTGACATGTTAATAAACAGTAACTAAGAGCAAATAAAAAAATTTAATGTATTATTTTATAGGTTTTAGCATTTTCTAACAGTTATAACTCATAAACAATATTTTATAATGAAATAATTAAAATAAAGAGTAAATGAATGTAAAAAATGTTGCTGTAAATTTTGACATCTTAGTAATAGTAACCAATGTTTTTAAACCCGGCCCGACTTGTGGTTGAACCACCGGTTGAACTATAACCGGTTCAATCATGGGCCGAGTTTTGATAAAAACCTGTATAACAATAAAACCCGTAAAAACCCTCAACCTGTGACCCTTAGAAAAAAAAATAAAAAAAATAAAATAATTATAAATAAAAAAATTTTAATTTTATATCTTGCTAGCCCTTGAGGGCCGGCCGAGCCATAAACCCAGCCTCGAAGGACTGAGTAGGCTTGAAATTTAGTTTATAAACCATTTAAGCAGTGAAATAGTTTGCACTGTTTTTCACCTGCTTATAAGCCTCACCAGCGTCCCTCTTTTTGGATTTTTCGATGTGGGACAAAATGAGAGCATGCAATACAGAAACTGTGTATGTGTGGTTGAGGTCATGTGTGACTAGAGTGGTGAAATATGAAACTCTCATAGGTAGTGATTTTATTAACTACTTTTATACTATATTTTTTTTAAATATTGATATGTGGCTACTTATATAAATATAGAGTTTTAGGCTGGTCAAAAAATTAAGTATAGATAATTAGATATTTTTAATTAAAATTTATATAACTTTAAATATTACAAAAATTTAAAGATTAAAATTATTTAAAAAGATTAAAATATGAAAGTTTAAGAAATGGTGTGTTTGATTTGATTAAAGTTTTTGCAATTGTGTTTGTGAGAGCAAAAATATATTTTTATAAAATATAACCTTAGTTAATAAGTTAATATTATTTATAATATTATATTAATAGCATGGGTTTGATCGGGTTTGATTACGGCTCAACCCAGTTGAACCTTATTTATCCCACCCTTCCTCGAAGACGGGTCGCTCCACGGGTCAAGTTTTAAAACATTGACAGTAATTAAGAGCAAATAAAAAAATTTAATGTATTATTTTATAGGTTTTAGCATTTTCTAACATTTATAACTCATAAACAATATTTTACAATGAAATAATTAAAATAAAGAGTAAATGAAAGTAAAAAATGTTGCTGTAAATTTTGACATGTTAGTAACAGTAAGTAAGAGCAAATAAAAAAATTTTAATCTATTATTTTAGAGGTTTTATCATTTTCTAACCTTTTTTTTCATTTATGCTATTTTATGTTGAAATAGTTAACAAAAAGGAATAAATAATTGAAAAAAAATAGTAACTAACAAAGTACACAAAAAATAACTACAGATACATTCAGATGGAAAAAAAATTATAACACCTTTGTAAAACTTTTATTTACTACATATTAGGCCTGTAATTGGACCCTGATCCGACCCGACCCGAACAGTAATCAGACCATCCATGGCTCGGCCCGATAATACAGGATTCGTATAGTATTGAGTCCAGCCCGGCCCGATCGTGTAATACCCCGGATTTTCAGATTATTATTTTATATGAGAATTATTCTTTTTAATTGTGAATTTTAGATTGGATCTTATATGGATAGGGAATTGGGCCATGACCCAATTAGGATCCAACTAAATTATGGCATTGGTTTTATAAAAAATTAAATGGGATAGTGCTTGGCCAAATTTTGAATGTGAAATCCATAGATTATGCGCATAAGAGATATGTGGGATTCTAAATCCACAATGATATGCTAGAATATTTAAAAAGGGATAAGATATCTATGAAATAATTGAAAGATTAAGCATGGCCGAATTTTGGATATTAATATCTATATTATGCGCATGGATTGAAAGCCAAGGAAATTATCTAATTTAAAATAGAGAGAGGATTAAGGGAAGGTTCTTAATAAGGCAAAGGAGGTCGGCATGGCCATCTATAGCAAGGGGGCGCACGGCCTTAGGGGTTGCCTATCTTAAAAACTTTCTAATTATGGGACCAAAGAAGATTATAAAGAGGAGAGGTAGCAAGGGGTGCACGGTTTACAACCCCCTTAGCCGAATTTTACATCGCTCTCTCTCTCCCAAGTTCTCTCTCAAGCCAAAGAGCAAGGAGAAGAAAGAAAAGGCAGCAGCAAGAGGTGTCTCGGTTGGAGGGAAATTAAGAAGAAAGAAGAAAGATTGGAAGAGCAAAGAGGTTAGTATCTTAATGGTATAATTTTATGTTTGAAACAAAAAGAACCATAGGGTTCGGCCATGGTGTTTGGCTGAACCCCATGGAGGAAGATTGGTGATGATTTGATGGGTTAAATGGAAAAGAAAGAACCATATGGTTCAGCCATAGTGCATGGCAGAACCCCATGGAAAGAATTGATTTAATTATTGGGTTTTAAGATTGAAAACCATGGAGAGTTTTGATTCATTCATTGGGTTTATGTTCTTAGATTTTAGATAATAGAAATCTTTAATGGTTGTTGATTTTAGATTCAAGAAATCAATGAAAGAATATGAAATATGGGTCGGCCATGGCATGGCTGAACCATGATTGTTTTATGGCTAAGTGATTGGATCCATACTAATGAAAAGAAGGGGTGAGGTTCGGCCATGGTGTATGGCCGAACCCCACCAAATAATTTAATAAATTGGTGGTTGAGTTTAATGGATCTAAACCATTGATGAAGGTCATGAACCATAGGGTTCGGCCATGGTGCTTGGCCGAACCCCATGGGGTTGTTTTTGGAATGGGGATTAAATTTGGAAACTATACAAATATGGAAAGTGTTGTTAAATTTGGAAAGCATTCTAAATATGGAAGGAAGGTTGTTATTTTTGGAAACCTTCTATTTTTGGAAGGAGTTTGCTTAATATGGAAGCTTCCAAATATGGAAGGAGTTGCTAAACTTGTAAGGCATCCAATAATGGAAAGATGGATTCTAATATAGGAAAGTTTCTATTCTTGGAAAGTGGATATTGAAATTAGAAAATATCTAATTATAGACTATGAAGATTATTTATGGAAACTATCTAAGAATGGAAGGTGGGGATTAATTATAGAACTTAAATTAAATGAATAGATTGGATACCATGAGTGAGGTTCGGCCATGGTGTATGGCCGAACTCCACTAGGATTTATTTTGGAAACCTTTTATTTATAGAAGGTTGTTTAAATAAGTGAGTTTCTAAAAATAGAATGGGAGATTAACAAGGGGAAAGTTCTATTTTTGGAAGGTGAAATCTAAATTTGGAAACCATGGGGTTCGGCCATACCAATTGGTTTGGTATTGTTAGTGTAAATAAATTTATGATTATTAATTTAGAAAATGGAGATAAGATTGGAAATAAAGGTATCATGGGTTCAACCATGTGTATGGCCGAACTCCATGAATAAAAAATTGTGGGTTAGGCTTTGTGTTTTCTAAATAAAGTAAAGGATACAATGTATGTTATGGAATGTTAGCCATGAATGACATTCTCGGTAATTATACGAAAAATATGGAACAATGGGTTCGGTCATGAGGTAAGGCCGAACCCCATGAATTATTTTATGGACTATGTGTTTTGGATTAAAAAGAAACATGTATGGATGATTTGGAACATAAGCAAAGAAAAAGGGCTAAGGTTATGAATAATGGCGTTATTGTAATTATGGACAAAAATGGTAGACCATGGGTTTCGGCCATGGTGTATGGCCAAACCCCATGGGATTTTGTTTATGGACTTAGAACCTTATAATCAAGTGGGACTTAGTGTTGATTTATCATTATATTATAAGGTAACGAGATCTCGCAAGCGGTGCGCGATCGGTGATCGAATCTTGGATGGAAACACAAGGACTCGTGAACGGTCTTTGGTAGGATTCCACTTCTTTGAAACCATGGATTATGTACTTTGTTTTATCTTATATTTTGATGGAATTAAGTTTCAAAGGATTAGTTTTATATTGATTTCAAATGCTATGTTTAAATTGTTTAAATAGCATGGATAGTTTATGTTTCAAATGGTGATTTTAAATGCTATGTTTATTTTATTAAAATAGCATGTGTTTCATTGGCATCGCATGCATGGCATGGGGTGGAGGATTTATAACCGGAGGGGTCACATTCCGTCGGGGCGTCCGAAAAACCTATGTGCGATACCTTGATGTGCTTTTCCATGAGGAAGAAATCGGAGGGTCCACACTCCATCGGGGCGTCCGAAAGACCTATGTGGTGGGTACATTTATCTACATGTGATGGGTGTGACTCATTGCATATTTGTCATTATTGCATGGCATGGATTTTACCTGGTTTTATATATTATGTTATAATATATGTTTTGTTCTAACCATGTGTTAGCCGTAACTGGAATACCTACTGGGCGCGTTTTTCTAACGCACTACTTCTACCCTAGTTGATGATACAGGTATTCAGGGCAACGAGGAATGTAAGACGGGCCAGGCTTAGGAGCTTGGAGGATTTATTTTATATGTTTTGAATAAAGTTACTCATGAACTGGGATTTGAGTATTTAGTTTCGGAATATAATAACTTAGATGGTCGGATGGTTAGTTTGATGATTATGACGTTTTAATAATGATTAAGGACTTGACGTACTTTGCTATCTAAATGGAATAGAACATGGTTCTATTATGATTCCGCATTTTGATGTTATGATTCCGTAGGTTATGATTTTTATTTCGCAAGTTGATATTGCTATGTGTGAACCATTTTTATTGGACAGAGTCCATGCACACATAGGGTTGGCCAGTTAAGGTCGGACTTTGGGAGTTCGAACTTCTCTCACGTCGTGACGTCCAGCGTTCTATTACTCTACTATGTTATAAAAAAAAAAAATAGACTCTGAATTTACGGGAAAAAGAGAGTGAAAAAGGGCAGGGCATTATAAATAGGGCTATCGGATCGTCCGCGGACCGATAAGAGCCCGTTTGTCTGTTTCGACCCATTATGCTACATGATCCAAAATCAATTTTTTTAACTTCATTTTTTATCAGAATAGGCCCAATCAATCAGATACTTTATTATAATCTAAATTAGAGTTTGAAATTTTGAAATTCAAACTTGATTTAATAGTTCTATAATTTTAACAAAATTAAAATAAGTATTAAATTATCAACTTGAATTTTTGTTTAATCAAATTAACTCTAACTAAATCAGAGATAGACAAAAACATGATATTAGAGACAATAATAATTTTACAATCTACTGAATCAAACTCAAATAAAATGTATGCTGAAGCTATTCAACTTCAAAAAGAGGGCTAGCGATCAACTTCAAAAAGAGGGCTGGCATCACCTGTGCCAATTGCTGATCAACTGCACCGACCTCATTTATAAAGTGTTTGAGAGATCAAGCCCATCAGACCCACACTCCCTCCACCATAAACCAAATTTACCTCCTCTTCACCTGCAATTCACGTGCAAAACAACAGACAAAGAAGTCCACATAAATTTTCAGATTACTTCATATAATAAATACACAACCTCTTCTTAATAAAAAGTGACTCAGCTTTGTATTGAAATGAATTATGATTTAAATTCAAAAACCTGACTTCACAATATAGTCACAAACTCCATGGCTAATGGTTACGGAAAACACAAGAATTCTCACACTTTAAAAGAAACATTTTCAAGCAAAAGACCTTTTCAACCAACCCATCCAAGAGGATCCATGTCAAAATCCTGCATCCCATAAAATTAGCAAACAATCATGTTAGGGAGGAGTTCAAATATTGGATAATCATTGTTAATATAATAAAGTTAAACAAAATCGAAATCAAACATCACAAATATTATTGTTGAGCTACAAAAGTTGAGGCATCCATGTCGTCCACAGCACTACATTAGCAAAAAAGATCGTGTAAGCCAAAATAAAAAAAAACCATAAAATCAAATGACATTGATCGGTAAAATTTATTTAAAACATAAAGGATTACCACTCATCAGTCCACATAGAACCCAAGTTCATATTACTAAGCCCAGCTTCAAGCAAGCCCAAACTCTTTCCACCTAACATAAAATAAAAAATATAGATGCAGTTACACAATACAATCAAATAAATGGAAAGCAAGGCAACAAATTTAAATAAGCACTAAAAATACCTTGCATTTGATTCTGCAACCAATCTTGGCCACACACCAACGCTTCAACAGTTTATGGATCCATAGAGCTGCGATACTGGTCAAAAAATCTACCTCCAACACTAAACAGATTCTGACGCAACAATCGACACTGGAATGGCTAGAATGTCACGGGCCATCATTGCAAGAATATGGTACTTGGGAGCATTGCTTTTCCACCACTGGAGCACATCAAATTCCTCGGACTTTTGAAAAACGGGTTCCTCCAAATATAAATCGAGATCTGATTTGTACACAGAACTTGAACTTTCAGCAAGAAACTTCAAAAATCTTTTCATCCGTTTTGTTCCATGTGACGTCGATGAAGCAATTTCACAAATGGGCGATTGACTTTTTGCACTATGCATTGGCAATTTAACCTCATACTCTTTATGAAGAGCTTTAATATCAGATAGAATCTTAGCCATTTGATCCTCAGCAACATCAGGCCCAAAAATTTTTGGATAAAAGAACTCCATCAACTTCATCTTATATTGAGGATCCAAGAACTGTGCAATCGCCAGAGGTAGGCTACAAATGTCCCAATACTTCTCAAACTTGCCAAACATCTTATCTGCTAGAGGGGCAAGTATATCGTCTGCAATGATTGATTGTTCATATAAATATAACCGAATATCACAAACTTTAGAAAAAAATAAATTTGAGGTGGGATATTTAGAACCAGAAAAAACATTTGTAGCAGTATAAAACGGTTTTAAAAGCTTAAAAATCTTTTTAGCATTCTCCCACTCACTCCAAGATGGCGCTCCAGCTTTCTCTTTATAGTTGGCATTTAAATGTTCCAAACATTGGAATGCATTTTTGTACTTCAAAGCCACATTCAACATTTTATATGTGGAATTCCACCTTGTAGGGACATCCATGATCAACTTCTTGTTGGAATTTATTCTAGCTTGCCCACACATGTCATTGAAGGTTTTCAACCTTGATTGTGACCCGTTGACGTATTTGACACTTTCGCAAATCTTGTCAACATCCTTATTTATTACCTTCATGCCTTCTTGGACTATTAAATTTAAAACATGTGCACAACAACGCACATGAAATAGCCTTCCACCAAGTGCTAAGCTCCCCCAACTTCCCAACAAGCTTTGAAACCAAAGAATCATTTACTCTATGGTTATCGACTATTATTGCGAATACTTTCCGATCGATATTCCAATCTATCATGCTCTTGAAAACGGAATTGAATAAGTTTTCTCCATCATGAGGAACATGTTCTACTTTAAAACGGAGTAATCTCTTTTGCAAATTCCATTCGGCGTCTATGTAGTGTGCCGTTAAACAACTGTAGCTTAGAGTTTGTATTGATGTTTACATATCAATAGTAAGGCTAATATGACTAGTTAGGGAATCTAAATCCCTATATAACTCACCTTTCATCTTCTCATACAAACCCATACAAATGCCCTTGATGGTATTCCTTGAGACAAGCTGAAATTGAGGTTGAAGATTCCTCGAATAACGTATAAACCCTTGATGTTCAACGATTAAAAAAGGATACTCATGCAACATTATAATACTCGCAAGATTCTCTATACTACGTTGTTGATCAAATTCTAAATGAGAATCGGCACTCTATTTCATTATGGCCACCTAATTGTGTTGGATCATATTTCTTATAAGAAAGAAAGTGACGCCGCAAGTGGGAAGTTCCACTAC
This sequence comes from Chimonanthus praecox, assembly GCA_022113865.1. NCBI lineage: Eukaryota > Viridiplantae > Streptophyta > Magnoliopsida > Laurales > Calycanthaceae > Chimonanthus > Chimonanthus praecox. The sequence continues at coordinate 44,461,397 of CM039093.1, forward strand.
TACTCGAACTTGTAAATACTCCCGAACAATGATTACATATTGCACTCCCAACTCCATTCATCTCCACGTAATGGAAATCATTCCAAACAGTCGACGTCCTTTTCCTATGTATATCTTTTTGGGATCTAGAAGAGTTAGATGTTGCATCTATCTCATTCTCCGCAATAAAGTCTTTCCTCTCATTAGGATTAGACATTGTACTGTAGAAAAAGTATAATAAATTTCACTTATGTTAAGTTCTAATCACATTTAAGAATACATTTAACCCAAATTAAAACATGATGTTCTATAACAAGGCTATTTCTAAGGAAGATATTTTCCCAAATCACATTTGAGATAGTTTTTTTAAAAATGCTTTAAAGTATCATTCCACTATAATAATTTTAGCTAAACATCAGTTGAACATATTCACTTTTCTAATGTGGGACATGACATAGAATTCAAACCATCCTAAAATATATAATCAACATTAAGTTGTTAATGCACCTCAGATATTCCTCAATCCAAATAACACTTTCAAGGTTACTCATCCAGCTGTGAAGTTTTCCCCTGGATATGAGGAAGGCTAGACATAGTTCTAAATTCGGTGATTACATGTCTATGGATATGTTGCCTCATGCAAATAGATTCACACAACCCAAACATTACAATCTGCGAGTCTGTGACATGAGAGACTATGTTAACTAACCAAAACATATCATGCAACTCACAGATTATAGCTTCTAAAACTTGTTGAATAATTGGGCAGAAGGCACAACTAGTATGTTGGAATCAGTCCTAATTTCCTAGGTCAAACCAAGTTGATTGAATTGAGCTATCAGTAGCAGGAAGTCTCAGACAGAAATGCATAATCATACTCAAAATTAAGTCATGACCTTATCTCAAATCAAAGGTTACATAAACAAATGAACCAAAACTGCAACCACCACCCAAAATCCCAAATACACCAATCATGCTTAGATCTAAACCGAAATCATAGCATGGCACAGCTGCTTCCAGCAAGATGATCATATTGCAACATAGTTGCTGTACCTTGGGTGGGCAGTACACTAAAAATGTACTTATAAGGGCTGTATTAACTATTCCATTTTCTCATCTTCATTGTCACCTCTATTTTCATGTTCTTCATCACCTGAGCAGCATTCAGCAGACCTCCATTTTTATATATTAGAATAACAATAATGGCCCAATGGGTCTTCTCTGTCTCTTCCAAAAAGAGTTGTGGACCAGACAGAGATCTGAAGAAAAAAAGAAGAAAAAAAGGGATGTGACCCAATTTTTGTGGTGATGGGTTGGATCTTAGCTAACCCACCACAAAAAAACACCAACATTATACACTATTGGTCTAGATCTGGGATCTGGTCTAGATGACAACCCTACCAAGGGGCACACTAGGTAAAAAATAGTAGTTTTACCTGTGACGGATGGGTAGGGCGGCGACAAGGAGCAACCCAAGCGGCAGCAAAGGGGCGAAGGGTGACGGCGTTGGCCGCTGCAAATCCGAACAGAGAAGAGAGGGCTGAGGGAGAGGATTGAGAGAATTGAGAGAGAAGGGAAGAGATTGGGTGAGAGAAAGAGAGTGAACTCCGAGCAGAGCGACGGCGAGAGAAGGGAAGAGACGGAGAAGGCGATCGAGAACGACGGCGAGAGAAGGGTTTTTGGGCGAATGAGAACGACGGCGAGAGAAAGTGATCGAGAACCCAAGAGGCAACAAGGGGGCAAAGGGCGATGGCGAGAGATGGAGAGTGACGGAAGTGTTTCACTTTCGAAGGGCAAAGGAGAAGGAAGAATAAACAGTTAGGGCTTATTTACGGAAGTGTTTTTGATTTCGAAATGTGCGCGGACCGTCCGACGGGCTCGTGGACCGTTCGCGGCCTGTCCAAGAATAAACGGAATGTCCAAGTCCAAGTCCGTGGACCTTAGGATCCGGCCTGTATGCTTATTTGTCGGGCCGGGCCGGACAGTTCGCGGGCAGCATCCAGGTCCGTTTACAGCCTTACTACATATGTTATTTAAGTTAAAGCATTTTTTAACAAATTATAACACTTTTATGTTATTTTTAGTTGAAAAAAATTAAAATATAAAATATAGATAAATGGAAATAAATTACAAAACTTAACAGAGTTGTAGATCTATAAATGAAGAAAAGTTTGAACGGTTTGGATCGTTCAGTTTCAGCCAAATGCGGGTTCTTTAGAACTTAATTAGATCAAGTAATGAAGAGTGAAAATTTTTTGGAAGAGAAATGGTAAAATCTGGTTTTTTCCAAGAAAATAAGTTTGTGAAAATTGAAGTGTAAGTGAATGGGACTTATAGAAAAAATTTGGACCGGGTCGATTTTTCGGATTTCAAAAAAATAATAAAAAATTAACGCATGCCCAACCGGCCGAATTCTGCAGTCCGCTGTACACAGAGAGATTTGACTGGGAGAAATTGGTTTACAGGTGAGATCTCGCCCGAGATCTTGCCCGGTATATCGTTCATGAGATATCGCCCAATATATCGGCAAAATATTGCCGAATCTGGGTTGGGCCCAGACCTAAATTTCATGTTTTTTTCATAAAAAAATGGCAGTTTCGGTCCAGATTTGTACTTGATTCAGCCGAGATTTTGACTGATACATCGGTCATCTTGGTTGATATTTATAAAAAAAAAAAGGCTTTTTAAAAAAAAAATGACCGAATTTTTAAAATTCAGCCAATATCATGACTGAATTATAGGCCAAAAATTCGGTCATATTGGCCGAATTTTTTTTGGTACGGCCGATACTATATGTATCGGCCGATATATATCGGCGTTCAAAAAACTCGATACATATCAGCCGATACGCACAATATCAACCAAATTTTTTACCCCCGTCTCCAGCTACACCTAGCCAACATCCATTTAGTCCTAGCCTTTTCCTTTGCGCCCTCCCCCCCACCCCGGACTCCATTCAAACCCAACTACACTTCCTACCTTACGGTCCTACACACTCTATTTAGTCCACTCATTATTCCCACTTAACCACTCCCTCTCTTCACCCGATCCATAAGCCCCATTATCCTATTCTAGCTCACTTATTCACCAAACTCAAGTTAAGCCTTACCCCAAATCCTTTTAACCCGATCCGCACTGCATTAGATACTTGCACAAGCTTTTTGAACCTACTTGAGTTTCAAATTTTTCGTTTATAATCCCAGTTCTACCTCTCTTCGTTTTCTTTTCTTCTGTTTCTATTTTCCTGTTTCTGGTTTTCCTGCTATTCCTCTTTCCCACCGCAGCATCATTCAATGGGGGAACTCCTCTCGTCTTTTCCACTTTTCCTCTTTCACGAGACACTCATTTCCTTCATCTCTCAGGAGTCTCTCTCGTCCTTCTCTCTCTCCTGCGTCCTTCATCTCTCTCTTATTTCCTTCATCTCACCTCTGGATCGAGCCGAGGCTCTCCAGCTCTCTTTCCGCTCCCAAATTGCAGTAGTCTCAATGAACGCTCTCCAGCTCTCTCTCTCTACTCTCGATTCTCAACTGACGCCCAAGCTCTCCACTTTCCCAAAGTCTTTCTCTCTCAAACCCCAAGGTAACTTTTTCAAACCCATATGCTCAATGTTATTGCTGATTTCATTTTTATTGTTTCATTTCTCTATCCTCATTTTCTTATCATGGCAACATTTTCTTAAGCATTGGTAGTCACGAGCTTGACTTCATTAAGTGAAAAACCACCACGTTGCTGTTTATCTGCAACGAACAGAAGAAAAGGTATCTCTTTTTTCCTAACAGAGGACCTGCATAATTTGTGGAATGTTTATTTGACATTCAACTTCATTGCGTCCTTACAATGAAAATGACGATAAGAGATTTGCTGCCCTAGGTGCATCCCGATGCATCCCAATTTGATCAAGAAGAGGCCTTATATGTTTATGAAGGATGAAATTAAGTCATGGGAGTGACTAATAGTAATTCAGTAATAGTTCCTTTTTTTTTATTTAAAAAATCTGATATTGGTTCTGTTCTCTGCATTGCTTATAGTCATTTTATATGATGATGCTCTTTTTATTATTATTATTATTATTTTTTGGGTATGTGCAGAAGACCCGGTAATCTAGTTCTTATAAATGATTATGATTGCGAACTATATGGTCAGCTGGATACAACATAGGAAGGAAATGATGTAGTTTTCTTATCATCATTACTGGGTGGGTGAAATTCCAGGGGCTTCAAACTCCAGAGGTTGTAACATGAATTAAGCAAAGCAGATGGTTGTATATGCAAATTGCATTTTTCTCGTGGCCTAAGCTGCATGTTCTTTAAATTGTATAATATTGGAAACCAACGATAACAAATTTGAATTGAAGCAAAATTGAAATTCAGGTTGGCTTGGAAGTGCAAGAGAAATAGGGCATCTGATGTCATCTATGGGGGGTAATATTTAGATATTTTTTCTAAGATGGGTATGTTAGGGGATCATATTTTGAGTCCCTTGTCTGAGTATCATTAATTATTTACGCATTAGAATATCTAAATAAGGATTGCGTCTAAACAAAAATTGCTTCTTGTATTCTAACTAAAGATGACTTGACCCAACATTTAAATGAACTTCAAAAAAGATACCTCCATAAATGTTAGGTCCAAAACTGCAGCGGACAGACAGGATGATGCGGGCACATGGACGTGATTAGTCTTTTAATTTTAATCTAGGTAAGTGCATTAACCATTTATCGGGCCAAAGTCGAAAGTTTGATAATTTTATTTTCGATTCCAACAAATTCGTGAGCAAATTAATAGTACAACTCTTATATTGGTCAAAACCCAATAGAGATCAAATGATCCAAAGATGAAGCTCAACAACCTCAAGTATAAATTCGAAGTCGGCCATTATTTGATTTCCCACTGGGTCCCATATAAAGATTCAGCAACGTGCATGGGATGAAGGACGTGGCAGGTCAAAACATCTCATGTGAATTAATTCAAGCCAAGCTTGAATCCTAAAGTCCTCAAGCCATTATTAACGTTGGAACTCCAGGCAAGGGGCGTTTGGATAATGCAGTAACAGCACCAATTAGTCTTCGTTAGGTTTAGTTATACGTTGAATTTAAAATTACATGTTATGTTTGAGTTAGGACTGTAGTTTTGCAGTTAGTTTAGAATTAAATAGATGTGAGGGGCGGCTCATTTTTAGGGTTATTGATAGTTTCTATTTTTCTATTTAAGGGTTGTATTCTGCAGATTTTCAGCAGCCATCGGTTATGAAATAAATTTTTATTTTTCTTAACTAATTTTGCTTGATGCTTGTATAACCAAGGTCATCAATTGTATTTTTCATCCATTAGAGTTTTTTAATAGTATATGAGAATAATTTGGTAGCATTAAAAAAATTAAACTAAAGCTATCGCATTTCTTAATTTATTCAATATCTTTTTTGCAATGTCTATCTTTCCACTCTCTTTCTTTTAGGACTGCAGTTCGGGTTGGGTTTTGGTCCGATCAGGATGACCCGACATGAAAAATCGAGTTGAGAAGAGAAAAACCGCACAAAATTTAGGTCGGGTCAGGTTGACGTTTTTAAGTTTCAACTAGACCCGGATTTCCTAACTTAATAAATATTATATATATATATATATATATATATAACTAACTTAGATTGGGACCTAATTGGTTCAAACAACTGCTATTTTAGCCTTCCATTCTCTGTTCTTCACACGTTTTAACCACCGATTTTTACTGCAAAACCCAATAGTTACCATGCTCGGTTTGATCCCCTTATCTCTTTCTTATTTTCTTTCCTATCTTCACCCAGATTTTTTGGAGACCAAAAGATACTCCTGATCTGATAAAATCCTGGGCTGATCTTTATCTAAAGTCTCTGCCCTTAGTTTGATTTATTTCCATGCAAAAATTCCTCCAAAAATCTAGGCCCATTACTGTAGGGCTGCAACTCGGGTCATGTCGGTTCGGGTCACACAGTCGGGTTGAGGGTATTACAAACTCGGGTCGGGTCGGGTTGACTAAATTGGGTTTTTAATTCTGGTCGGATCAGGTCGGGTTCAATGTGTTGTAACATGGGTTAGGTTTGGGTTTGTTAAAATCCGACCCGCCCGACCTGAGTTGCAGTCCTACTTTCTTGCATTGTAATGCCCTAACTCGCCCTGGGCGTGTTATCTCCTAAACAACTTTCAAAATGCTATATCGGGTGAATTTTCCAAACATTTTTCATGATAATTCAATAATTAAGCATAATTTTAGAAATGTCGCTCGACCTCTCGAACTTGAAATAACACAAGCCAGGGCTCCCCAGTGAGCCTACACTACCTAACGCTACCAAACTCTCGACATCCAACTCGGAGACGCATGGATCTTACTAAAACCCGAAAATATCGTAACGGGTTGTTACTATACTACTCCCTTTTAAGGCATTTCGTCCTTGAAATTCACACTATGCTCATATCTCTAGTCTCAAATAACGCCAGAAAGTGCTTATGCATCTACACATGGTTGTTTTTCCTTTTCCTTTTGCATTTCTTTTTTATTTATATCCTTATGTGGGAAGATTAAGATTGAATGAACAATAACACTTCAATTGATGATTTAAATATACAAATTTCAATAGGTTCCATTTTTTTACGGAAAAATGAGACCTATTTAATTTAATTGTTCAATCTATATAATATAATTGTTCTTTTTATTTAAAAAAAATTCTATAAAATTATGATTTAGAAGAATCAAGGGCCGACAAGTCACTTTCCAAAACAGCGATCCAGAACTCGATTCACGACTTTATCCAATATTTTTTTTTTTCTAAAACCAATTCTTATATTAGTTTGTCGGGCATATCGTGGACCCACTGGATGCTTATAGACATCGCAAACAAGCCTAATCAGGCCCATCAATATTTTATGTGGGCCCAATGTGCATTCCACAAGTCTATATCTATACGCTTAAGATAAAATTTCAGTATGTTAAATATTTGTGAATCACTTTTGTTTTACCTAGCAAATAGGAAAATTTATAAAAAAATACTATAAATAGAAAAATGTACATGTATGATTTGATTTGTTGAGTTTGAAAGATTTATTGGGTCATTATCATATTAGTATTAAAAGTAAAGAAATTCAATAAAAAAGATTAAAAATAGGAAAAGGAATTTTTAGGATTAAATTTGGTGACTTGAACGGATTTGATTCAAAACTTATCATGTTATTCTGCAAAATAGGAGAAACTTGTGCTAAAAATGACTAAAAGTTCTATTTGATCCTACCTTTTTATGTTGGTATCTACTATCTACTATCTAAAAATAAAAAAACTGTAAAAAATTATTAAGTGAAGAAAGAATTTATTATCAAGTTTTTTACAATATCACTAGCACTAAGCGTGTGCTTCTCACTTTAAATAAAAGAATGGAATAAAGTCACTTTTGAACTAGTTCAAACCTTAGGTTTTTTAACTATGAACCGGTGCTTTCAATTCTCTCACGTAATTTTAGGGCAAACTCGACCATCGAAATAGTTGATTTTGGTAGAAACAATTTGAATCAAAAGACTCCTTGTAACTACTATTTGATATTTTTTTTATGATTAAAGTATCGAAACTTCTTAGAGTATCCAATTAATTTTCGAAGTATGCACAAGCCCTTCTACCCACAAAAGAGTAATTTTATGGGGTGTGACTCTTCGGAGTCGAATGGGAGTTGAACTTAAGACTTCTGCTTCCTGAGATGGATTCCTAACCACCATTTCTACCCCTTTGGGTTCTATTTTGACATTATTTGAAATCACAACTGTGGAATTGCTTGTTTCATTAACCACTTTATTTACATTTTTTTCTCAGATCAACATTATTATATATCATTATCAACAATCCGTATATATCTAATCACTCAACATTTAAAATCTTCTTTAAAAAAGTGTCCAGGTGCCTTTAGAGCCACATAGTAGCAATTAGACTGAAACAAAAATTCAATTTTAACTGAGTGAAGAAAGTTAATACAAAAAAAATTGCCCAATAATCAATAAATAAGTTTTTGTTAACCAAGACTCCTTAACCAAATAATATCATAATGTTTGTGTTGTAATTCAGTTCTTACGAAGTATAACTATATATAATTATGCATCTAAGTTCATCTCAGCCAGCAATTTTCATCCAATCAAAGTCAACACTGCTTCAAGCTCTTGTCACTCAGTATACAAATACAAGTTGCACTTATACAATTATACTGCTTTCTTTCAGTATCAACAATCACTTGGTGTAAAAGTTGGAATGAGGTAAGGATACTTAGAATCTTCTATAGACATTAGATAAAAACTTTTCTTAAAGTTCAGAATTCATATCATCCATCCAGGATTAAAGCCATTGACATGCTGTGCTGGGGTTGAAATGGTAAGATGATCAGCATTGATTGGCTGGTATCTGCATCAAAAGAGAAAAAAACAAAAATAAACCATAACATTTGGCAATTTGAAAAAATTATAAAAAAAAAAAGTTTCCTTAAAGTTCAGAATTCATACCATCCCACGGTTTCCCACACGTAAATTAAAAACAAAAATTTGAAAAAGTTAAAGAAAATAAATCAGTGCTCCAAAGATCCATGAGCTTAGTGAATGATAGACAAAGTGGGGCATGCTTTTCCAAGAAGGCCAAACTATGGTGGAAAAACAAGGGCATGATACATCAAACATGTTAAAAAAATATTGAAGTCATCACATCAATCAATTAGATCGGAAATGGCAGCAAACAAAATGGCTGAAGCCATAAAGACCAGTAAAGAGAGAGGACGAATCAAAGTCCTCCAAACAAAGAAGTGAATAAATTCCACAACAAATGGGACATGTGTCCACAAACATGCTATCTCATATCTTAGAAATGGCAAAACAAGGCATACTCAAACGGCAACACCCAAATTGGTGATCCTACGGGTCACCCAAAACAGTACTCCCATGTAGAAATGGCAAAACAAGGCGTGAGAGATACCATATAGAAAAGAATAAATTGTGTATTATATTAAGAACTATGCTATATATATATATATATATATATATATATCCTCTAGCAAACCTTAGGGCTATCTCAAACAAATTCTTAACTCTAAATTGTAATCATATGTAAGAATCCTAATTACATAAGAATTCTATTATATTATAAATTCTAAATATATTCTAACACACTGAATCTCTTGATATTAAAATTTTTCTCTCTTAAAAATTATAAATTTCGATTTACACTTTTCGTAGACAATAGATTGGAATTAAATATGTGGAGTTTCTAATCATTCCAAATTCTCATAAGTGGCATTAATCAAAATGATTTTAATTTGAGTAGATTTTTTTCTGAATCTCCTAAATTCAAATTCTTCAATAGTAGAATCTACCAATTGTCTATAAGACCATCTAGAGAAACCCGACCACAACTCCACTTCATTGTCGACTTATATCAACAGTTGAGGACTAAGGACCATAAATGACCTTAAATTCTTTAATAGCAGTAGTAAAACTAAGAAGATATGACTCCATGACTTCAATGAAAAAAAAAATACCCACTTTAAAGGTGTCTTTCTAAATTCAAAATTAACAATATATGACTTTCATAGAAAATTTCTCCCTCTAAATACTTGTTTGTCATTTTCTACCTTATGGAAATTGAATGGTAAAGAAAATGAGAGTGTTCAATCTTTTTTCATTGAACAAGGTCTCTTTTCCAAGAACATGAAGCATAGAAACATTTTTCTCTTCTTCCAAGGAATTTATTTTCTATTGGGGTAGATAAGAAAAATTAATTCGAAAAAAAGAGAGATTTTCCTTGTTTGATGTGACAAAATTTCATTTAATTTTTGTGAAAATAAAATTTTAGAATAAAAAAAATACAAACACTATCATTAAAATTTTAAAACTGTAGAATTTCTGGAATAATGGCTTATTGGTCTCTCTTATCAACATTGTATATATAGAAAATATGAGGTCCTCTAAAGGGGAAAGAATCAATCAACAAATTAATTACAATCCGGTAATTAAGAAAAAACCAAATAATGGGACACACACTTATGGAAAGTGAACCGTGTCTGTTAATAAAAACAATAACACATAAGAAGAATCTTTAATCCAAACTTGTAATCTTGACCATTAAAAGAGATAGAGCTAAACACCTTCAACAAATAACCAACCATATCATTGAGAAAACCTAGGTATCAAATGGATTCCACATGGTTGATGGAAAATGTTGAAGGCCATGGACATTAAAAGTTGAAGTCCAATCTTTCCTTCTTTTTTTTCTTTGTGTTTAGTCATCTATTCATCTCAATATAAATCATTTGTTTCTTACAATCAAAATTAAGGATTATAATTGTTGAGGTGCGAACGAGTGTCCCATGTTGGTTGTGAGGGGGGAAAAGGTAAAGACTTATATGAGACTGGGTCACTTCACCTATCAATCTAGTCTTTTGGAGTGTGAACGAAAGTCTCACATCGATTTTGAGAGGGGAAATTTAAAGAGTTATCTGGAACTGGATCACTCCACCTATCACACTAATCTTTTGAGCAGTAATAATAATGGAATAGAATTAAAACTTTATCGCTCCATTCATTTATCCACTATACCTTGCCTAAATAATTAGGCCTAGTCTACATTCAAATAAGGCATTGCCTCAGTTCATTTTACCAAAATAATTTAATAAACCAATTTTTTTTTTTTTTATGATATTTTTTACTTCTTAGGATGATTATAAAATCAAATGTGTGACTTAATTTACCTTATTTGCAATGAAGGTTGACATTCTAATTGCCTAAAGAATGGTTCTGAACTTTCGCCTTGGCCAGTATTGTGGATGTTGTCTGCATTTGTTTCCCATGACAGGCGAAGGAGATTTTCTGTACGTTTTTCGTCCAACTGACAATAATCAAAGTGATTCAAATTATGATTAGTAACAGGTGCGAGAAAGCAAGGAAAAAAAACAAAGATAGGGATGCAGTCACATAAAGTGCCAAAATGAACAAAATACAGTGGATAAAATACCAAATAATCACATACAAATACGTTAAACTTATGTGACTTTTTTTTTTTTAACATGGGTATTTCCAATTCACATTGGAGGTGAGATTAATCTAAAGAGCATGTGTTAACCTTTCAATTCTTACACACTGGTAAAATCGATGGAGAGTAACTCCATAAAAAATGACTTGAAGAAGTTGAACGTAAATCGAATTCAAGACCTCGTTTCATGAGGTTATAAATTTCATATAAGATGTTTTCTAATATTAGGTTTTCATTTTTAAGCATTTTGTCATTTTTTAAAAAATTAACATAAAGAAATTTTGCTTTTGAGTATCCAATATTCTATGAAAAGACCCTTTTTCCCTTTCTCTTAATTTTCTGTATTTTTTGTGCAAGATGGAAAATGCATTTATGGCCAATATTGTTACATATGGCGGTGTGGGCCAATACACAATGGTATCAACCTAGGGAATATTTTAAATCTATAAGTTGTTGACCCTTAAGAATTCCTACTTGAAGTTCGATGTATGATGTGGTCTATATCATCGCGAAATACAAGACATTAGCACGACGCAAAAACTCTATAAAACATTAAGGGTAGCGATCTTCTCACGTGTGTTTTTTGTAATTCGACATGGGATTTAGGGTATTGCCCATTTTACCCTTCCACTGCAGTATAAATTGGCTCACTTACTGACCGGATCACTGACCCTTCCACTGTGGTATAAATCGGCTTATTAACTGGATCACTGAAATCTATCTAAGTGATACTATTCTTTTCATACAGAATAGCAAATCGGATCACTGAATTTTTTAAATGCTTTCGTATAATAGTGGAAGCGTAAAATGGGCAATACCCTAAAACCTGTGTCTCGTTACACAAAATGTTCGTGGGAAGATTGATACCCAACATTAAACCCCTAAAGACAATAATATAAAAAACATCAAATAATAATTGTTGACTATTATATACCACTTTCCCATATACAAATTGAGAATTTTTAAAATTTTGAAATTAAAGTTTTTTACTAATTATGGAATTTAAAATTTCAATTAATGGCTATTTATTGTTTGGTGGGAATAAAGTTATAAGTTGTATATGTATGCAAACACTTGTAGATGCCAATTTTTCATTTTTCTCTTAGTCTGTCTTAAGGAATTTTGTAAAATGGGCAACCAATGAAATAATTACCTTATATTATAGAATTTTTTTATGACTAAAGTGTGTAGCTCTCTTAGAGTACTTCACTAATCTTTAGAGCATGTGTAAACCTCCATATCCACAACCTCTAGGTAACTCTATGGGAAGTTGGCTCTTTGAAGGAGAGTGAGAATCGAACTTAATACTCTTATTTCTTGAAAGAAGTTCTTGATCATCATTCTAACCCCTTTGGATTATTTATATTATAGATAGTCAACATATTGGTTAGTTAAAAAAGTGTAGATCATCTTTTCTTAATATATTCTTCTCTTCTAGGTAACCTTTTAGTCATTTACATCCATTATAGATGAGTGAAATGGCAATTACTTTCGGCTGAGGGCCAAGTTAAGTGGTTTGGAGACAATCTTTTAGAGATAATCTAAAAGTTTGAGAGAAAATGAAGGAAGAAAAGGGATGAGGGAAGGATGGAAGCCATATCATCTTATCTTTTTGACATTTGTAATCTTAGTTTAATTTTATAGGCTAAAGGCGGGATGTTTGTATTTCTTGATTAATCCCTCGATTGGCGAGTAGTTTAGTGAGAATTTTTTATTATATCATTATTTACTACAATGGAAATTTAACAAAGCTTGTCTTGTGGTTTCTTCCTTTTGCATGGAGGGTTCTACATTAAGTTGATGCTTTTCTTGTGGAGTGTAGTTTGTGCAGTTTGTGCATTTTTTACTCTTTTGCCTGTTTTGTCTTTTGATTAGAACAGTGAATAAGAAAAATCCTCAAGTTCTCCTACAAAATATATAAAATCTTTAGTTGTGATAAATTGTTCTTTTTGTTCAAATAAAAATGGAAGTCAACTTTTTGAATTGTTAGCTTGAACATGAATAATTGGTTGTTTTGAAAACCTCAGATGAAAGTTTCTATTTATTTTAAGATGTATATACACCAGTAAATGGAATAGTGTTAAACTAAGGGTGAAACTTGGGTCGGGTTTTAACCCTATCCGCATGACTCGATCTGAGAAATCAATGGGTTTGAGTTATGTATTTGTATATTTTGGGTTGGGCCTGGTTGGGAGAAAAGAAAATCGTATGAAGTTTGGATTGGGTTGAGTTGAAAAATTGAAAATCAGCCTGACGCGACTTAAGTACACTAAGTTATAAAACGACATTTGAGTTGAGTCAGGTAAAAAATTCGGATCGAGTCGGATCCAGTTCAATAAGTTTTGACATATCAGACGATGAATAGAAGAAGTTAAATTGGAAAAACATCACTTGTATTTAACAATTTTCAAATGATGTTATATTCTATTGAATGTTAATATAACTTAACTCACCCTTTATAGAAGAAGTTGTATTATCTATATGAAAGAAAGGCAACCGAAAATAAGGTGTTCATGATTCAAAAACTTGCAAACTTTTAGAAACATTGATTGGTTGTAAAATATTGTACATCAACATATAATATAAAGATAGTACTCAATGATTAGTTCTAAGCATTATTATTGTTAAGCTGATTATAAAATGAAAAGGGTGTCTCAGTTGTTAGTAAGACACCCAGTAAAAATGGATTTTTAGATCCACTTTGTTGGATTTAATGTAAAGAGGACTTATGAATAGTTGTTGTATGAAGTTTCATTTCTATCTGATGATCATGTCTTTAGATTTTAAACTTTTAAAAATCAATGATTCATACTCGTCAAAATTTAAAAGCCGAGATTATATGGCTTGGACCATCAACTAAAAGTGAAACTTTATTTACTCCATATCCATATAATCATCTTTCAAATGAACCTAAATTTATGAGACCTATGATTGATTTATTGGCATATCTTGTTAGTGTCTCGCTAGCCTAACTCTTGTCAAATAGTAGAAGACCATGTATTTTGTCTCTAAGAAGCTCCACATTAAATGGGGTCATAGACAAAGTTACAAATAGCTCATTTGATGAAGAGGTAAGAAGAAAATCAAGCAAGACTTCCCATCCATAAGGATTGATCTCCGAATAGAGGAGATAAATACTAGAAATCACAACAATAATGACGAGAAAGAGTAGATTAAAGTCCCAAAAAGGGAAAACATATGAGCATTCCAAGAAGCCAAGGCATACGAAAAGATTCCCTAAAGCTCAAAAGCGAATAAATAAAAAGAAGTATCAAGGTAAAGGCAAGAAAAACTAAAAACTTTTCTAATAATCTTGTTTATGTTGGAAGAAGATTATATTTCTATGACTTGTAATGGCTCATATTGGATGAGTGACACTGGGGTATGTTCCTATTGCACACATCATAAATATTCCTTCACTAAATCAGTTAGGAGACTTTGGTTTGCGAATATGAAAACATGACTTTTCCATTGTCACCAATTTTGGCCAAGCATTGATTTTTAAGGACATGAGACATGTTTTGGAGGATAGACTAAATTTCATCTAAATCAACAAGCTTGATAATGAAGCCTATAAATCACAATTTAATGTGCAAGTTTGGGAGTTGACAAAGTGGCAAGAAGTGTTACCAAATTCTACTTAAACATGTATCCTATTCTTACTAAAGGTTTTCTATACAAAACTTTGATATATGTGTTTAAAGAACTCTGTGCTAATTCCTGCTAAAAAAAAGAACTCTTGCTAACCTTAATGAAAAAGAAAAAGCAATACAATGCATATTTATGGGTTATTATGATGTGTTTGACTATAGTTTATGGGATTTGAAAGGAAACAAGTTACTAAAACTCAAGATTTGGTCTTTCACAAAGATTAAATGAAAGCCACCTTTGCTAAAGGTGATAAACAAGAGGTTGATAGATTAAATCTCGAAGATAACACAAGTTCTTGTGAAGAAAAAGAAATTGTTGACGAGTGTCATTTTTTTTTTTTTTTTTGAATTTACGTGTGGGAAATTCAGCTTAAAACCTCCACAGGTTTTAAACCGAAAATAACCCACTGCCAGACCCATACTCGAATTAGAATTCAAGTGGAGCCCACATGAAATACAATACACAATTTTAGAGAGGAGACCTTTTAGAACTTGTTTTTCTATTTTGATGGGAAGTAGATTATATAAGGAAACCACAACCTTAAGAGTCCTACTCATTGCCCATACTCGATCCTCTCCTTTTCTCACCATCACCGTACGACTCTGGAGTGGAATTAAGAGGGAAAATCAGAGAAACTCTAAGGTGCTCTCGAGTTTCAAGGAAAAACAAGAAGGAGACAGCACACCGACAAGGGATCGACCGCATAACTATAGATATGATGGATTCTGGTACGCTATTTATTTTATTAATGATGTTTTCCTTATAATGAATGTTAAATTAATTATTGAAACATTATTTGATTCAAGATCCTGAGAGTGAATAATTAATGGATTGATTTATGAGACTTGGGTACAAAGTTTAATCGTTTCTTAACGCCCAAGTTTAGATCCGGATATTAAAATTATGCTAACAATTGGTATTGAGAGTGTATGGTTTTTATGAATCAATAATGTTTTCAATCAAGACCCATAACAGATTGTTTTTCCACAAAGAAATCAGTCGACGAAAGAGGAAATCTGCTCAAGTTTATTTTCGGATTTCCATTTCGATTGACCGCCGACGATCGATCGACCACTGGCGACTCGTCGGCCAGAATATATACGACTGATTGCCCACTAACAATCGATCGTCCGGTAAATATACGATCAATCGCCCATTACGATGTGTCGTCAAATTTCTCAAAAATTATGGAAAAGAGACTGTAATTTTTCCTTTCGGCCTCTAACCGATTGGAGCGCCTGCTGGCGACCTGTTGTCCATTCTAGGGTCGACCGATTGGCGGGGCGGTTGATCACCAGATCCTCAGTATGCACTACTAATTGATATTTTATTTTAAATAAATATTTGAACACCTGATGATACCTTAAGTGTTCATTGAATTAAATATAACTATTCTATTGGTCAAACCGACACCCAACAATAAATTTCATATGAAACTTTTATGAATTAAATGTGAATCCTGTTTGATTCAATTAAAGAGCGATGCCATTATTCTTGACTTCAATTCAAAATTATGATATGGTTTGTTAGTCACCAAAGTGGCTTGATCGGAATGGACATTAAGTCATATAACCATGATTTAATACCCTTCCCAAGTGTTAAATAATAATGACTTTGCAAATCGCAATCCCTAACTTACAGAGATAATTGGTTGGCCCAAAGGTGCAACGTTCTGAGTAGTTAACGGATTGGGATGGGATAATTGATGGATACTTGTGGTTAGTATTAGTACGGACACCCAAAGGTGACTACGGTATTTAGTCACTTGTACTTAGTTAGTTAGTCCTATCAGTGACTGTGAATCACCACAACGTTTAGAATGGTGTATCATTAGAATACCTAAAGGTAGATCAAATAACATTGTTCACTAAGGTCAAATAAATTGTTTGTGTGTTTCATATTTTGTTTTAAATTCATAGTAGCATTATGTAGTGATCATGAAATCATGTATTATTTTGCAGCTTAATTATCTGTCCCATTGCATGCGCAACCCTCTTCCATTCCCATGCTTAATGGCCTAAATTTCTCTGATTGAAAAGAACAAGTTGATATCATTTAGGGGTTGTCAATCTTGACAAGGCACTAACAGAAGACAAGTTTGTCATTACCAATGAAAGTATTCGAGTAGAGAAGGCAAACCATGAAGCATGGGTTAACTTTATGGCATGTCAATGACCAACAATATTAGATCCTCCCTACCCACATCTGAAAATGCAAAGGAATTTCTTAAGAGTATAGAAGATAAGTTCAAATCTGTAGTCAAATCTCTTGCTGGGACACTTATGGCCAGACTCACCACTATAAAGTTTGATGGGAGTCGTGGTATGCATAATCATGTGACTGAGATGACAAATATTATCGCTCAACTGAAAAATCTGGGAATGACAGTGGACGACACTTTTATGGTTCAATTTATTATGAATTCTTTACCACACCAATACGGGCCATTTCAAATTAATTATAACACTATGAAAGAAAAATGGCAAGTCAGTGAACTGGGTAGTATGTTGATTCAATAAGAGACCAGACTTAAGTAGATCGGTCTCCACACGATCCATTACACGAGTCAAGAACCTATAAAGAAGAAGGGATTCAAGGTCAAGAAGTTTAAAAAAGCCAAATCAAAACCTTATGAGGCAAGTTCAAGTACCCAAGCTAATGACAAAGAAAAGGGTAATAGTGTGAGTCTCACTTTTGTAAGAAGTAAGGGCACTTCCAGAAAGACTGCCATAAAAGAAAGGCATGGTTTGAAAAGAAAGGTACACATTGTATTTATGTATCTTTCGAATCTAATTTAATTGAAGTTTTCTTCTAATACTTGGTAGCTTGATTCTGGGGCAACAACTCACGTTTCTAATACGATGCAGGGATACCTTACAATTCGGAACACCGACCCAACTGAAGTCTCCATTTACTTAGGTAACTGACAAAAAGTACTCGTTGAAGTCATTGGAACCTATCGTCTCTTTCTAGATACCGGTTGTCCTTCAGATTTGTTGAATTGTTTATTTGTTCATTCAGTTACTAGAAACCTTATTTCTGTTTCTAAGTTAGACATTGATGGGTATTGTTGAAATTTGGACAAAATTCTTTCAGTTTATTCAAATCTACTTCTTTTATTGGTTCTGGATGTCTTGTTGATGACCTTTATTGTTTGAGACTTGATGAAATTTTGTGGCATAAAAGGTTGGGACATATATCCCGTGAAAAAATAGAATGGTTGGTAAACAAAGAGATTCTACAGAGTCTCGACTTTACTGACTTAGGTATGTGTATAAAATGCATTAAGGGTAAGCAAACTAAACACACCAAGAAAGACGCCAAAAGAAGTAAAGGGTTACTTGAATTGATTTATACAGACATATGCGGTCCACTTGATGTTCCATCTTTTGGTGGAGAAACCTATTTTATCACCTTTATAGATGATTATTCACATTATGGTTATATTTATCTATTGCATGAAAAATCTCAAGATGGTTAATTTTGTAGAGATATTTATCACTGAGGTGGAAAGGATGTTAGATAGGAAGGTAAAAGTCATTAGATCTGATAGAGGTGGTGAATACTATGGTAGGTATGATGAGACGGGTCAACACCCGAGACCGTTTGCTAGATTACTAGAAAGTCATGGCATAGTGGCACAATACATAATGCCGGTATGCCTCAGCAAAATGGTGTTGCTGAAAGGTGAAATTGTACACTTATAGAGATGGTTAGGAATATGTTATGCAATAGTATCGTACCTATTATGTTGTGGATGTATGCATTGAGAACCGCAGCGTACATACTTAATTGGGTTCCTAGTAAGTCAATTCCTAAGACTCCTTATGAACTGTGGCCAGGAAGAAAACTCAGTCTGAGACACCTACATGTGTGGAGTTGTCCTGCGGAAGTTAGAATTTATAATCCACATGAAAGAAAACTTGATGAGCGGATAATCAGTGGTTACTTCATAGGTTACCTTGAGAAGTCCAAAAGGTACAGGTTCTATTATCCGAACCATAGTACGAGAATTGTTGAGACCGGAAATGCAAGATTTATTGAGAATGGTGACATTAGTGGGAGTGATATGATGAGAAGTGTCAATATAAAAGAAGTGAGTGTGCAAGTCCCTATACCCTCAACTTCAGACAGTGTTGTTGTTCCTAAAGCTATTGAACAATATAATGAAATTGAACAACACTTGAATGATCAATCACTTCATGAGGATGTCGTCACCATTGATGAGCCGATTGTAGAACAATCATAAGAAATTGCATTAAGAATGTCTCAAAGACAAAGAATACCTACAATTTCAAATGATTATGTGGCTTACATACAAGAATCGGATTATGATATAGGGACTGTTAAAGATCGGTCACTTATGAAGAAGCCATAGGATGTGAAAATTCTGAGAAGTGGTTAGATGCCATGAAAGATGAGTTAAAATCCATGAGACATAATGAAGTCTGGGATTTACTAGAATTGCCCAAGGGATGCAAGAAAGTTGGTTGTAAATGGGTCTTAAAGACTAAACGTGACTCAAAGGGCAATATTGAATGGTATAAAATAAGACTTATGGCCGAGCGTTTTACTCAGAGAATGCATTGATAATAAAGAGACCTTCTCTCCTGTATCCAGAAAGGACTCTTTAAGAATTATTATGGCTTTGGTGGGTCATTATGATTTAGAGCTAAACAGATGGATGTTAAAATAACATTTCTGAATGGTAATCTAAATGAAGATGTTTATATGGATCAACCTAAGAGTTTCTCGATAGAGGGCAAGGAACATATGGCATGCAAGCTTAAGAAGTCAATTTATGGTTAAGCAAACCTCCGGGCAATGGTACTTTAAGTTCAATGATACCACTACCTCCTTCGGATTTAAGGGAAACACATTTGATAAGTGTATATATCTGAAGGTCAGTGGGAGCAATTATATCTTTCTGATACTGTATGTTGATGATATCTTGCTTGCAGCCAATAATCTTGGTATGTTGTTTGAAACCAAGAAATTTCTCTCCACTCACTTTGAAATGAAAGATATACGAGAGGCAGCCTACGTAATTGGAATAGAGATATTACGTGACAAAAAAGTGAGATTTTAGGACTGTCTCAGAAAGCCTATATAGAGAGAGTTTTGGAGAGATTTGGGATGCAAAACTGTTCCTCTCAAGATACCCGTATACAGAAGGGTGATAAGTTCAGTCTAATACATTGTCCGTAGAATGAGATGGAAAAGACACAGATTGAGGATTTACCATATGCTTATGCAGTGGGTAGTCTGATGTATGCATAGACTTGACCAGACCATATATCAGTTTTGCTGTCGGTATGTTGGGGAGATATCAAAGTAATCTAGGGTTAGGTCATTAGAAAGCTGCAAAGAAGGTTATGAGGTATCTTCAGGGTACCAAAGACTTCATGCTCACATATAGGAGATCTAATAATCTTGAGGTTGTTGGCTACTCAGATTCAGACTTTGGTGGTTGCGTTGACAGTATCAAGTCCACTTTTGGCTATTTGTTCCTTATGGTTAATGAAACAATATCTTGGAAGAGTGCCAAACAGACTATCAATACGACGTCTACCATGGAGGCGGAATTTGTGGCATGCTATGAAGCTATTGTTCAAGGGATGTGGTTGCAGAACTTTATTTCATGACTTGAGATTGTTGACAGTATTGCCAAGCCGCTGAGAATTCATTGTGATAATAGCGCAGTAGTATTCTTCTCTAAGAACGACAAGTATTCGAATGAATCAAAACACATGTAATTGAAATATTTTGTTGTAAAAGAAGAAGTTCAGAAACAGACTGTTAATTAAGCACATAAGCACTCAGTTTATGATAGCAGATCCATTGACAAAGGGGTTACTTGTCAAGACCTTTAAAGAACATGTCAATAGAATGAGTCTTAGTCGTAACTCAGATTGATGTATTTTGGACTGCTTTATTCATTTATATATGATTTTGACACTTGAGTACTCATGTATGACTTTCTGGATTTATATCTCTGTTTATTATGTTTTATGCGTACACTTTATATTTGTTTTATTACTAATAGAAATAGTCTTTGTATTAAGACATTTATGTTGAACCGTTATGAAAGGATCTTTCACTTAAGGGTTGTGTTAAGTGGGTCACTTGTGTTGTGGCTGATGGAAGGGAACATGTCGGATAAGTTGATGTGCAACCACCATTGCTCACATTTGTGGTTCATTTAATATTAGCATCAGGATGATGACTGTATTATGATTATTTCAATGTGGATTATGTGCGCGCCTTATGTTATCCTTATTTGAATCTAATGTCAATGTTCAGTGGGTTAAGTGGGAGAATGTAAACCGAAAATAACCCACCGCTAGACCCATACTCGAATTAGAATTCAAGTGAGGCCCACATGAAATGCAATGCACGGTTTTAGAGAGGAGTCATTTTAGGACTTGCTTTTTTATTTTGATGGGAAGTAGATTATATAAGGAAAATACATCCCTAAGAGTACTTCTGATTGCCCATACTCGATCCTCTCATTTTCTCACCATCACCGTAGGGCTCTAGAGTGGAATTAAAGAGAAAATCGGAGAAACTCTAAGGTGCTCTCGAGTTTCACAGGAAAAACAAGAAGGAGACAGCACACTTACAAGGGATCGACTGCACGACTGTAGATCTGATGGATTCAGGTATGTTATTTATTTTATTAATGATGTTTTCCGCATAATGAATGTTAAATTAATTATTGAAACAATATTTGATTCAAGATTCTGAGAGGGAATGATTAACGGATTGATTTATGAGACTTGGGTACAAAGTTTAATCGTTTCTTAACGCCCAAGATTAGATCTGGATATTAAAATTATGCTAACACAGGTAATATCCATTGTTCTTAAGATACACTAGGTGAGGTCATGGGGACTTGAACCTGGCACCTTCCTCTTCTTGAGACAGGAGATTATCAGTTGAAAAAAAAATTGTTGACGACAATCATATTGACCATGTAAATGTGAGGGTGAGTAGAGCAACCTTTCAAAAGGAGATCTATAGTGCATTCCTTGCATAAGAGTTGGTTTAGTTACCAAAAGGTGTAAAAAGCTTCAAAAGAGAAGAACACCAAATGTAAAGTGAATAATTATGAGAGGTTATAGGTAGAAAAAGAGATTGTAAAAATGTTTTCAATTCAAATTAATTTGGTTCTAGTAGCACGTCTAGGTTTTGAGAAAGAGCAATTTGATGTGAAGACCGCCTTCACCGTAGTTATTTAAAAGGAGAAATTTACACAAAGTAACTAAAAGGATTTCAAGTCAAATTTAAGGAACATAGTTTATTAGTTGAAGAAAGTCTTACAAGCTAAAATAAGCACCTCAACGGTGTATGGTAGGTCATTATTACATAAAAGCAATTTTAAATTATTATTCATATGTCAAAAAGTATTTTGAAAACCCTTATTATTTTGTTTCTATATGTTGATAATATGTCATAGTTATTAGGATACTATTACAATCAATAGGTTAAAGAGAAGTCAAGTGAGTTCTTTGAAATAAAAGATTTGAGAGTTGCAAAACAAATCTTTGCATGACTCTCATTTATGATAAAGGGATCTAAAAGTTATAGGTATTAAAAGAAACGTAATTAAGAAAAATCATAATGTTTCTTAACAATTTTAACATAAAATGTAATTAGTGGAACAATAGTACCTTCTTTTTTAAATCCCTGTTTGCTTCCAGCATGAATTGTTCCTGCACTAACACCATACCCATGACATCAGAATTACAGATTTTTAGACAAATATGCTAACCATAGTGTTACATTTCTCAAGAAAATACTTTATAATAGAAAGAGTGGAAGGAAATAAATAATGAAGTCCTATCCAACTCCAAGTTACCTTTCTTTTAAGTTCAGAAAGCTCGTCAAGCAGAAACTGAGTCTGGAAAACATGAGGACAACCCAGAAAAGTAATTCCATTAAATCATATATGATTTTTTTTAACAGTAACAAATGAGAATTTTATTAATGAAGAAAGAATATAAAATAGGGTCTACAAGAATTAAACCTCAGAAAAACACATGTAGTAATATACAATAAAGAAGAAACTGAAGAACAATAAAACATGTAAATTAAAACAATAAGATGACAAAACCACTAAATCCTTAAATTCTAAAAAAGAGTCTCACCATCCAATCCATCTATTCTCCTTTTGGCAAGAAAGTCATATAAGACATTTTAGATCTATTGGAGTTGAATTTTTTTCAAATATACATTAGCTTGAAAAGATCACATTGCCAATAGAACCGTAGCTCAAAATCATGCAAGCATAAAATAACTCAAGAGGATTGAGGTGTTGAGAAAGGTTATCAATAAATGGACACATGTTATTAAAAATAAGTGAATAAATGTTTAAGAATGTAAAAATTGAAATGAAAAATATTGTTAATGTGATATATAAAAAATAATGATTTATAAAATAAGGTTTTCAAAGTTTCTGTTCTTTATATGAGAAATAAGTTGACTTATTTTCATCAGTACAATAGAGACCCAATTAGATAAAATAGAAAATAGCAGAATGGAGTGTAGCAAAATCCAATTTCCATGTTATTGATGTGGATGTCACATGTTATTGATGTGGACACTAAACTCAATGAGTTCGACGGTAGAAGTTTGGGAAAAATGGCTCAATGCCTTTTTCATTGAAAACCGAATATATAGAAATTACATAGCGGGGAAAGAATCAATCAACTAGCAATACATAATCCCATGATTAAGGAAGCTGACAATAATGGAAATACAATTATGGAAGGTCAATCATTTCCGATAATACTCCCCTGCAAACTCGACAACAGAGAGTCGACGAGTTTGGAACTAAGCACTGAGAAGCGGTGCTACGGTAGACCATTGGTGAAGATATCAAATAGTTGATCCTGGGAAGACAAACTAAATCTGATGACAACCTGCAGCAACACGTTCTATTATAGAATGATAATCGAGATCAATGTGTTTAGTCTGAGCATTGAACAAAGGATTAACAGCCATGTACGTGGCATTGAGATTATCACAGAGATGCAGTGTTGAAGAAGTAAGAGGAAAACCAAGCTTGTAGAATAGGTGCTTATCCAGACAATGTTGGCACAAGTTGATGCAAGAGCCTGATACTCAGCTTCGACACTTGAGCGAGAAATCATTGGTTGTTTTTTTGCACACCATTAAATTAAATTGAGACCTAGAAAGATATAGTAACCAGTAATGGAGAGATGACTTTCGGGACAACCGACCCAATCAAAATCAGAGTAAGCAACCAGACGTAAAGGTTATCTCGCATGTGTGATGTGCATGCTACGACCAAGGGAGCCTTTAAAATAATGCAGGATGTGCTTAACAACCCCTAAATGAGGAGTATGAGATTTACTCAAGAACTAAGAAGCAATGTGCACCGCATAAGCAATGTCAGGACGAGTAGGTGTGAGGTATTGAAGTGTGCCAACGAGATGTCGATACTCAGAGGGATCGAAAATAAAATCACCACTAGTAGAAGACAACTGTGTCTTAGCAACAATGCGGGTCGAACAAGTGTGCATGGATGTCTCGAATTCCAAGTGGGATACACGATAAACATCCTTGGGAGAGAAATTGTGAGAAAATCTCTTTGGTGAAACACGGCAATTGAGAAAGAAAAAACTCTCTAGCTGTACACGACATTAATAGAAAAATAGGAGGATTTCCATGTAGCTATATACGTTGGTGAGACTTCACGAGGACGTGCCCAAGTTTGGCCGTATGCGTCAGGAAGTTCTCTCCCAACATGGGAGGTAGCAAATAAGAGAGGCCTTTGGCTGCATGCATCATTGTGAGACGACCTTTACTGGCCACATCTGTGGGAGTGACTTCTAACCAAGAGGCTTAGGTACTTGGATGAATGAACGCATGCAAGGGTGGCCAAATGTGTATGTGCCGTACACGGTGGTGTATTTGGGTATTCTACACACGATATTCAGGTGATGTAGGGGAGTACAGGAAGCACTTCAGAGAGTAGGGTAGAAGATGGGTTCATTCTTTTAGGATTGAAAGGGTAAGAAGAGAGGTGTACAAGGGACTCGAGATTGGATTTGGGACTTAAACTCAGTTTTTTCATTCATATTGTATGGATATTTTTCTCTCTTTTCTCTCATAGTGAAGATATTAGTGCTCCATGGTAATAGGCAGGTTTTAGCCGAACCACGTAAATCTCTAAGTTATGGTGTGTTTGATATTTTTGTATTGTGATTTTATTTCCGCATACTATTTCTAACAATAAGGTTTGTAATCAAGCATTTCACTGCATTGAAAAATGTCAAGGGTGTATTTCTTTTGAGACAAATGTAACCCCTAAGAGAGACGAGTCACTTCGAACCCATAAAGTAGTAAAGTGTGCCAAGGTTCTTGATTTCAAAATCA
Organism: Chimonanthus praecox; assembly: GCA_022113865.1. NCBI lineage: Eukaryota > Viridiplantae > Streptophyta > Magnoliopsida > Laurales > Calycanthaceae > Chimonanthus > Chimonanthus praecox. The sequence continues at coordinate 44,486,446 of CM039093.1, forward strand.
ATAACCAGTTGTCGAGTGAAGGAATGCATGAGAGACAGAGTGTTTTCGGTGAGGAAAATATCATCCACATAGATCAAGAGAATCATAATCCGTGAGGCCCGTCGAAAAATAAACATGGAGCTTTCAACTTTGCTTTGAAGAAAACCATAAGAAAAATGAAAGAGCTAAAGCATTAAAACCAAGCACGGGAAGTTTGCTTCAAGCTATAGATGGCTTTGTAAAGTTTGCAAACATGATGAGGGTGACGTGGGTCAACGAAGCCCGACAATTGAGCCATGTAGACTTTTTCAGTAAGGTTGCCAAGAAGAAAAGTATTCTTGACGTCTAATTGATGAATGAGCCAAGCAAAAAGGACAGTAAGAATAAGAACAATGCGGATAGTAGTGGGCCTAATGACAGGACTGAAGGTCTGATGCATGACAAGGGATAAGGTAACCCTAAACACCAAATTTGAGATTGGACACCAAATTAAGGAACCCTAAAATGCCTAATGCAACCCAAATTGGGGAAAAATATGATATGTCCTAATTCTAAACGAGCTGAAATTAATCACTAAATTAATATTGTAAATTCAAAATATAAATTCACCACATATAATCAAAGTAATTCTTGAAGATCTAATGTAGACAATTTTGTAATAATCCAAACCTATATATCAGATCTTGCATGTATATATAGATCTATCACCGAATGGGACAGATTTGAATTGTTTGGTAATAAGATGGTGATAAAACAGAATTGGCAGCAGTATATGGGTTATTAGGGATAACAGAAGTGGACAAAAGGCTTAGGAAAGGGTTGGACATGCTAAGATCGGAGCTAGAAATGTGGGACAGATGTAAGGGAAGGCTAAGGAAGGATTATGGCAGCACATATATGGGGAAAATCATATTGGAATGGCGCTGAAAAGGCCGATAAAGGGTTGTAGCAGCAAAGGGGACTAGGTGTGGGGGTGGCGAAGGCAAGTGGATGGGTTTTATGGACTGGCGATGGAGAGGGAGACCCAAAAGGGGCTTATGGCAGCAGTTAGGGACTGTAGGAAGATTGTAGCAGCAAGATGAGGGTCTGTAGAGACTATTGGTGAATAGGAAAGGTCTAAAGGGGCCTCGGGACAATAGTAGCAAATCTGTTTGGAAGGATTGATGGTTGGGACAGGTGTTTCTGGATGGTAGAAAGACAAAAAAAGGTGGCTGGGACGGGTATCAGAGGTCAGCGGAAACAAAGACCTAGGTTTTGGGATTGAAATAAGGGACGGAAGGCTTGGGAGTGGGAGATTGAGTGGGCGAAGGTTTTAGAAGGTGGGGAAAGGGGAGGCGGAAAGGTCATGGTGGTCTTTGGGGATGGCGACAACCAAAAGGAGAGGTTTAGGTGGCAACTGCAGAGGGGAAGGGACTGTTTTATGAAAAACGAAAGAAAATAAAGAAAATTGGGAGGAAGAAGAGAAAATAAGAGGAGAAAGGAGAATAGGTAAAGATAGAGATGTGTACCTAGATAGAGGAAGAGGCTTCACACCCCGTTCCGTAGCTTCTCGCCGTCTTCGATGTCTCACCAAAATTTCGTTGATTTCTCACCACATGCAGATGGGGCAGCAATGCCATCGCATTCTTCTTCTTTTCTGCCTTCCTTTAGGTAAACAAAGACCCCTTTAAAACAAAACGGTGAAGGTAGGCCTGACTGTTGGGCCCTCGAAGCTGGGTCTGACTCTGCATCAAAGTCTCATCATAGTCGATACATTCCTGTTGATGAAAGCCTTTAGTTATAAGACGCACTTTGTGTCGCTCAACGCTGTCATCAAAACGTCGTTTAATCTTAAAAACCCATTTGCAGCCAGCAGTATTGAGATTCGAATGTGGTGGAACAAGAGATCAAGTGTGTTGCCATAGTAAAGCATTGAATTCATCATTCATGGCATGTCGACATTCCGTAGATCGAACAACTTGAATGTGGCATTGCGCTCACTGTCGGAGGAAGAGACCATAGAGGCAAAAGCCTGCGGAAGGGAATGGCGTCTAGAAAATAAAACTCTTCAAAATGCCATCCTTGGCATGGGTCACCAAAGAATGAACATTGGTAGATGAAGGAGGAGCTAAGGGAGAAGGTAGAGCATCGGCTGGAGATGGCGAGATAGGAGGTGATGACTCAGGTGCCGCCACTAAAGATGGTGAGGTATCTGTTGGAGATTGTGACACAGAAGGTGGAGACTCAGGTGCCGCTATTAGAGATGGTGAGATGTCTGTTGGAAAGTGTGACGCATGAGGTGCTGACGGATTAATTAGTGGAAGAAAGAACACGTCAGACAAAGGTGGTCCAACAATTGTCGAGGGACCTGATGGATAGGGAAAGACTCAATCATTGAACACAACATGTTGGGAGATGTAGACTCGTCTAGTGGGCGGATGAAAACACCTATAACATTTTTGTTGGGTGTTGTAACCTAGAAAAACACATTGAATAGATCGTGGTGGCAATTTTTTAGTAACATAATCTACAAGATAAGAGTAGCAGGCACAACCAAAGGTCTGGAGGGACAAATAGTCTGGTGTTTGGGAAAATAATTTCTGAAATGGGGAAAGAATCGAGGATCGGGGTAAGGAGCCGGTTGATGAGATACATAGTTGTACATAGGGCTTCACCCAGAAGGTTTGGGGGAAGGTCAGATGCAATGAGCAATGTAGGACTCATTTTTGATATATGGCGATCTTTACGTTCCGTAAGACCATTTTGTTGCGGGGTATGTGCACAAGATAATCAGTAATGAATTCCTTTTTGCGCACACAAATGACAAAATGAGTGACTATCATATTCTTTACCTCCATCACTTTGAAATTGCTTAATGGAAGTAGAGAAATGATTTTCAAAAAATGCAATGGGAAAAATGAGAAAAGACTTCTAATTTATTGCGCATAGGAAAAATCGAAGAGTATCTGTTGTAATCATCACTAAACAACACATAGTAACGAAAACCAGAAGCAAAAGAAATAAGAGACATCCATATATCAGAATGAACTAAATGAAATGGAGCATAAATGTGATTTTCATTAGAATAAAAAGGAAGTCGCATAGACTTTCCTAACGCACAATGGCAAAAAATGCCAAAGTAAGAAAAGGAAACAGAAGAGCCTTAACGCTTATTCGAGGCAAGAACTTATAGAACTTTGTGTGAGGGATGACCAAGGCGCTGGTGCCAAAGGGATGCCGAAGAGCAAGTAGCCATGAGAGCGTGAGTAGATGAATGACTAGATTTTATAAGATAAAGACCTGCTTCACAATGGCCTTGAAACAAAGTAGTGACAGTACGTAAGTCACGAATAAGAAAGCCCCATGGAAAAAAAGTGAAGCTAACAGAGTTATCTTTAGTGAATTGTTTAATAGATAAAAGATTCTTATGCATATGGAAAACATGAACATGAAAAAGCTGAAAGTAAGAGGAACTAGAAGAAAGAGAGAGACGACCAATATGCGCCATAGGAAGAGAATCATTGTTACCCAATATAACTTCATCTATACCTGTATAATCAGACTTAGAGTTAAGGGAACGAACATCACCAATCATGTGGTTCGTGGCACCAATGCCAGAATACCAATTAGGATCAACTGGTTGAGCAATTTGCATGCTGACAAAGGTAGATGTAAGGTATTCCTCGAAATGAGTTTCTTGGCAGTAGCGCTTGTTGCAGGTAGCAACACTTTTGCCAGGTTTGAAGCATATCTAACATTGAACAACAGAGGAAATTGGATGTTTAAGAATGCCGAGACAAAATTGGGGATGTCCTCTGTGATGGCCCACACATGTTGTGAAGCGTAGAAGTCGACATTATCGTCGTTGCACGAAGTCACTAGGGTGTGTGGGTGTGAGAGAGAAATTCGCCAAGGAGGGCCAGTTCAAGGTCCTACACCGCTTAGGCATTGCCTTCTAAGGTGGTTTATAAGCTTAACTTCTCCTCCCTCTAGCACAAGGCTTTTTGCAAAGCCGTGCGGGCCTGAAGTTTAGGCCGGCAATGGACAATATTGTGCTAGGCCGGACAGGTCGTTACATCCTCGATTACAATTGCCGCAACGAGGACCACCTCGAGTAGGGTGGTATGAAAAGGAGTTCGATCGACCATTAACATCGACGATGACCCGTTCAAAACCCGATTGGACGAGATCAATGAATTAACTCTCTGTATTTATGCTCGGATCAATGGAAGGAATCAAAGACCCGAACATAACCTAATGAACTCAATTTGTATTACCCCAACCCTACTTAATTATGTGATTTTGCACCCTTAAATGTGTTTTATGTTCCGTTAATCATGAAGATTACTAAGTGGGCATTTCGAAAAGTCCAAGTTTGGCCCAGTTCGAGCTCGATAGCTCATTGATCAGACTCATTGAAGTTGGAATGGGAAAGCCGTAAATATCTATATCTCATTTATTTATTTTGAAAATGATCATAAAATTGTTTCACTCTGGAAAACCTCTCATTTGAAATATTTATTTTACTAAACTCACACACACACTATGATTTCAAATAATGAGTTTAACGGACTTCACCGAGCATTTTATTTAATTAAGTGTATTAATCTCCATAATCAAACCCTCGATTCCTCATTTGAGTTGTATCTCGAGAACACCTAATGTCTTTGGTGAGGTTGATTCTGCCAACAATTCCATTGAGATTAATGGCCCTTTTCATTTCCCTTGTGAGTGTTCAAGAAATTTGAGAGGTACATTTTTGGGTTTCTGTATGGAAATCCTTGATTCGGCTTAAAATCCCGAGTCAAAACCTATAAATCAGAAGACCCCTACAAAGGTTTTCATCACTGGGTCTGCTGCCTCAGTGTTAGCTGCGGTCATTTTTCCCTTGAGGATCATTGTTGCTAACCTTAAATCGAGTTCAGATGACCCTTCCAGTACCTCATCTTCTACGATGCATAAGTTAGTGGTTTTGTTCGGGTTACGATCCTTCCACTCTGATGGGAGCTTCTCTCCTTCCACTCTGATGGGAGCTTCTCTGGAAGGAATTTGCAACAATTTTCCTCTAAGTGTTTGTTGGTTTTGCAATGGCTACTGTAGTGCTTTCCTCTATTTGCCACCACATAATTTTCTCTCTCTCCTCTTTAGAAGTCTTGCTCACGGCTTCTCTTGGGGGCTGAGTCGTCCTCGGCGTGCTCCTACTTCTTTTCGTGAGTACGGTTCTTCATCTCCAGGTACATGGCCTAACAAGCATCATCAATGTCGGTCACTGTGAATAGTGTCAACTCTCTTTGTAGAGAGAAAAATAGTCCTCCCTTGTATTTCTCCACAATGTCAAGATCTCGTAAGTTCACTTACAATGTTACTGCCAACTTCTGGAATGGTGTGGTGTACTCCAGTACACTCTACCCTTTTTCTTGGCATAGAAACTGACATCTCTCCCGTAGTCGTTCCTTGTAACCAATCAAGTTATATTGGTTTTGTATTGCAATAGCAAACTGGGCCCAAGTTGTAACTGGTGGCTCGCCATTAAGTGCTAATCCAGACGTGTGCGCTTCCCACCAAGTGAGAGCATGTCCTCCGAGCTTTAGTTGGGCAAAACTCACTCTCTGTATCTCTGTATAGCCCTTGGTGCTGAAATACATTTCCAAGGACTTTAGCCAACGATCTAACTTCTCTAAGTTGAGTTCTCCATCATACATGGGAATATCAATTCGGGCTTCTAATATGACACCCTCCCATTGAAAAAAAAAAAAGCAGGAGGATTCAGGTCACACCTTGCTTTAGCCAGCCTCACCCTTGCACTCTCAGATCTGTTTTCGCTTACCTCTCTGTTTCGCCTCTTCCACAGTTTCTGCCACTGCTTCTCGACACTTCCTCCGCTGTGAAACAAGTACAAATCCTATTGTTGTTCCATCTTTCCTACCTCATTTTCCCTCATTCTCCCTCTGATCCTATCGTCTTTCGTTGTTACCCACCTTCTCTTCCCCTTTCCACTATAGAAAGCCTTGTCCCTGTTCTCTACTCCTTCCTTTCTGTATCCCTGTTGAAACTCAAACAGCCTTTTCCTCGTACCAAACACCTTTTCTTTTCCAGTTTCAAAACACGTGGTCTCACCTAAACTTTTGTCAGTTCTGCCTTAAAACCCACGTGTTTTAATTCCAATTTTCTCTTTTATCAACTCACGAAACCATTGGAACCTTTTCCCAACTTCTACCTCTTTTCCCAAGCAACACCACTATACACACCTTGTTTTAAATATTGTTTTATTTCCATCCATTCCACTTTACTTTCACCTTTCACATAATAAACCATCGGTTCCCCATAGCATTTCTTGTCCTTTCATCCATACATTTAATGCCATCAAAAGCAACAATTTCTCTTTACATAAATACCCCTCAACTTTCTTCTATCTAGACACTTATACCATTTTTCCACATTTTCGTAGTTCCCTTCTCTTCTTACTAATTACCCATTTTATCATATTCCTCCTTTGACTCGAGTTGACCAGTTGACCAAATATTGATTGTTTGACCAGCTGTGTGTCCATTTTGACTGAACCTAAGTCTATGTCCTATTCGTGGATCCTACCTCACCAATCCATTAAACTTTTTCCCCACTCTAGCCATCATGTCTTGGACTCTGTAACACCTCGATCTGATCATCTGCATCACACAGACCGGATAACATCCAACAACATTGGTATCAATTTCTTAGCCAATCTGAGTTCAACAAATTTAAATCCGAGTTGATATCTGATTGTCAAGATTTTTTATAAGAATTTAGTGAACTATTGCTCAGCAGAAAATATAGATACACGACGAAGGTGGCCAAAAACTTGAAATACGTGTCTATTTCCTCAAGATGTGTACCGACTCCTCCAAAGTCAGACTCAGAATTCATGCCTGCTTCTCCAGAAATCGTGACCCCATAGACTTTGCCTATGTTGGAGTCAAAACTAGTTGTGTTTTCGGCATCACAGTTGATACAACCGACTAGTGTCGATCCACCACCACCGATACCAACACCACCACCGCCTCCAATTACCCAACCCTCTCCCATACCCAAATTTGATCCCATTACGGATTCCAAGCATTCATCTATGGTTCTTCATACATTATCATGCCTGCCTCCTGCCCTCCCTTTGGAGCCCTATCCAACACCCTATCAGGACTATGTGATTTCTCCAGTGTAGTTTGAAGACCCCTTCTTGTACGGATTAATTCAGCCTCGCCTCCACCAGTGTGCATTTACAACTTTCTTCGTCCCAAGAGCAGCTAGCTCTCCTCATCCATATGTTGCAAGTTGTGCAATTACAAGCTTCATCATTCGCATCTTCGGACTTGGTCTCCACCTCTGTTTGGTGTTTTTTGCTTTTACTGATTTCAACTCGAGTATGAGTTCTTTTCAAGACCAGGGGACTGATGTAACACACATAAGATCCAGATCCAACACACAGATCCACTACTATTTTTATTTTATTTATTTTTAGTTGATTTTACTTTTAATAATTTCATTTTTGGTGTCCTAGATTAATTAGGAAACCCAGTTGCTATTTTTGTTAGAATCCTAGTTTAGTAAGGAAGTCAGGTCGGTTACTTTCCTAGATTATCTAGAATCCTTTATTATTTTTGTGTGTTTGTTTTCTTATAAATACCATGGTTGTAAGCAGAGGGACATCCCTCATACGAATTTATGAATTGATTCAGAATTATTCCAAGGTATTTTACCTTTTATCCCTATTTTTCCTTCTCTACTTTCGTTGCAGATGATTCTATCTCTTCCTGCCCAGTGGTAGGCGTGCTCCCTCATCAGTTGTACTTATCACCTTTTCTTAAATGGTGGTGTGAATGGCCCCTCCCGAGATTTCTGTTTTTCGGTTGATGTTTGCGTGTAACCCCTACATCATTTCCATGATGGCTTTGAAGTTATTCTTCATCTCCTGCATATCTTAAGCTAGTCTTTCCAATGTCATTTCGGGTATGTCGGTTGAAGTTGACATCACTTCTTTCTTCCTCTGTACATTTCGACATCCAATATTAGTGGTGTTTCTCCCTTTGATCTCAGTCCATGCATAAATGAAGGCACACAAATCAAGGCTGCATGCAAACCAAGGCAATGTACTATTCAAGGCAGCACGCAGAGCGAAGGCTCTGATACCAAAAATTTGATTTCAATTAACAAGTGAGTGGTGACTCAGTGTCTGAGTCTAAATTAATTACTCAAAGTTGGACTACAATTAGCAATTTCATAAACAAGAACATGGATTGATCGGTCCTTGTTTGAGATTCAGTTGATGTGAAAATAAGACACAGAATTTACAGTGTGTTTTCCATGTTAATTAAGGAGAGACATTGGACTTTATTTATAGAGAAACATAAATAGAAATATAGAAAGATAATCAAATAAATAAAGAAAGATCGAAACTTAGCAAATACATCTTTAGTAATCTTTAAATATATCTTAAATCTAAATTGATTCTAACATGCCCATGCAAGCTTCGCGTTCCTTTCCATACACGCTTCAGCTTGAAAATTGCAGAAAAATTATAGAAAAATTGCGAAAAGTGGCACATTGATTGGCCACGAAGATTTGGTGGCAGCGCACTGACTGGCTGCAAAGAAGAGATGAATGTGCAGCACACTGACTGACTACAATGATAAATTGGCAGCACACTGACTGGCTGCAGAGATGAATTGGCACCACACTGACTGGATGTGAATGGGCATTTCACTGACTGGTTGCGACTGGACAGGCGACAAACTTAGATGATGGCCTAAAAAAGAGAGATTGGATTTTTTTTTTATTTTTTTATTGGACTGCATGAATAATTGAAAATGTAGTCTCACAGGAGCATTGAAAAGTGTGGTCCATCAAACCACCAAAAGAAGAGACATGTGGAGGGATATGAACACCCAGAGCTGGTGTGTAGCAACACTGGAGACGGAGATCTGTACAGTTTTTTTTTTTTTTGTTTTTTTTTTGTTTTAATTCTGCAAGTAGCAAGACAATCTTCTTTCTGCACGGGAGTGGAACATGAGGGCCGACTGTACTGCCAGCAACAGTAGAAATTGCAGATTGAGAGGCACATGATGAGGGATGAAGAGGTGCCATATGAGAGAAAGGCCTCAGAATGGCAGAAAACAAAGGATTGGGGGCTTTAAAGTGAAGAGATATGAGAGAGGGCTAAGGACAACGACGGAAATTGCTTAGTCAGATCTGAGCAGAGAGAGTTTTTTTTATGTATGGAGAAGATAAAGTATCACATTACTGACGGCTCCTCCCTCTGTCCTCTGCCGAAAGATTGATTTCGACAGAGGGAGAGAAGATCACGAAGGCTCTCTGAAGGGAAGGGTAGAAAAAAATTAGGATCTTCTTTGGCTCTGTACCATGTGAAAATAAGACACAGAATTTACAGTGTGTCTTCCTTGTTAATTAAGGAGAGACATTGGACTTTATTTAAAGAGAAACATAAAAATATAGAAAGATAATCAAATAAATAAAGAAAGATCTAAACTTAGGAAATACATCTTTAGTAATCTCTAAATATATCTTAAATCTAAATTGTGAATGACAATCAGGCCCGGCCTAATATAAGGGAAGTTAGGCCTGGGCTTACGCCCCCATTTGAAAAAGGCCCCACTCCTATTAACTTAATGCAAACCCTAAGAAAAAACAAGTTGCGGCAAAACCATAAAGAAAAAAAGGCCCCACTCATTACCACAAAAGAAAACCTTTAATTGCCACAAAACCTTATTTGCGCAAATCCTTTCTCGCCGTTCTCTCTGGCTCTCACTGCTTTCTTGCCGCTCCTCTCAACCTCTCTCTCAGTGTTCTCTCTCGACCCACTTTCTGGCAGGTATTGTTCTCTCTCTCTCTTACTGTTATCCTTTTTTTTTAATCTTTGCAATTTTTCTCTGTTTTCTTATTTATTTTGAGAAATGGGTTTCTCTCAATCTCTCAATCTGAGCTATTTTTATGTTTTTTGAATCAAGTCATCAAGAGAAGAGGATTCTTGCGTCTTATCAGAAAATGTACGCTTCTCCTGAGATTATTGGAGTCACCATTGATTTAGGATGATTAAATACACAAAGACATTTGAATGATCCCACGTGTATCTTGAGAGATCTTGATGTTATAATATGAAAATCATATAATTAGTGACCTCGAAATAAGCTCAAGTGATTGAACTAGCTCATGGGTTATAATGCAGTAAAGTAAGGCCTCTGTGTAGTTAACAAATGTAGAGCTTTTCTCATTTGTTAAAAAGTTTGAGCAAAATCATGTATAAAATTCAAACGAAGTCTTCTTTCTTTCCATCTATATAAGTTTGATTTGGTTACCTTTCTCATTCTTATTTGCTGCATAGAATTCTCCAACTGATCCTCCAGCTGGTCAAGTTCATTTGTATTTAATGGTCCCAAGTCTTCACCAAGAAGGTTTCTGCAAATTTCATTGTTCAGGATTAGATAAATGATTTCCTTTAATGAGAAGTGAAGAAAAAATTCACCCAACTTTTGGCAGTTCCACTATCAATAGTCAAATAAAAAGTCAAAAATTAAGAAATAAATTTCTCCGTTTGCAAATGGTGAAGAAATATATATTTTTCTATTATTATCAGGTGGATTGATAGCATGAATACATGAGAATATTCACAAACCTCGTGTATCATGTTAGTTTGGAAGTGGTCAAATTCGAGCCCTCTGATCTAGTTCCATAAGTTCAAGTAAGGTTGAAATTTGAGCGAGTTGGGCTGGATTTTAATAAACTTAATTCAACTCGTATAAAAAATTATTAAACCCAACCTTACCTGACCCGAGTTGTTGCTCCAACAACCTTACCAATTTTTAGCCTAAATTTGAGGGGAAAAAACATCAGCAGTAAGGATTTTATATTTCCTGAAACTTAGATCGAATTAGGTTAATTTGGAGGGGGGGATCAGATTGATTTTAAATTTTTGAGCCCAGTCTGACATGAAATTCATATGGGTTTTTTTCTCAACTCGACCTGATCTTAAACTTAAAAATACATAACCAAGCCCTCTAATTTCTCAAATCAGATCATGCAGCTCAGATTAAAACCCAAACCAAATTTCACCCAAAAGTTCAAGAAAACTGAGCTACTCATGACAATTAATAAATCATATTTTTCCTTCGTTCAGTCAAATACCATAAAGAGAGCAATGTTTAGAAGAATACCTCTGAGAGCGTTGAAGATACTCCAACATTGTTTTCAACCGTAAGTATTCATGATAGGTACTCTGATTTAGGGAAAAAAAAAAAAACTCAACATGTCAATAGGAATACCATGTTAATAAATCAAAGTCAGATTCATCGATAGATACCTCTTTGAAAAGGTATGGAACACATTTTCAAGTGGTCTTCGACAATTAATTACGTCCATAAACTTTCTTTGTTTTTCTAAAACGGTCAGTGATTTCATTAAATGTGCAAAATTTATTTGGCACAAGGACCAAAAGCAAGGAAAAGTAAAAGAAAATAAATAAAAACACACGAAATAAAACAACCCTAAGTATATGATTAACCCTAAGTAGAGAGTCTCACTAGCTTAAATCCAACTTTATAGTCTATTTTTCAAATTGTAGAGTCATACGACCCCAAGTATGTTTAAATTTACCTAAATTTAAGTTGTTCAAGCAATTATGTAGAAGTATAAATGCCCTCCTGATTATAAGTAGTTCGACCTGGATCCGATCCGCAGACTGTTAGATCTATCTTGATTATTAATGAAATGAATCAGATCATAGGACCTGTTGGACTCGCACGGTTTGGATCCTTAGAGTCCATTGATTAATGGACGGGCTATGGGCAGACTTGATACAGTCCGAAAGCCCATCGGGTTCATGTATAAACAAAACCTAGGGCTTCCATCTAGACCAGGATCTCATACAATTGCTAGCCTTTTTTACATGATCCTTACTAGCATATACTGTATCTGATGGATACCTTCGTATATGGGTGGTACAGCAAAGCAATGTATGGTATGTACAGTATTGTATTGTATCACCCACAACCTCCAAATGATAAATTATTAATTGCCTAATTCATTTGTCTTTCTTGAGAAAATGATAGAAAAGTTAAAATCAGCTATTAAAATCCAAGGAAATATGAAGTTTAGTGCAAATTGATGTTTATGTATGGTTTACATTGAAGTGTTTTATATGTTGCATCTGGAGTTCTAAATGGACTTAAAGAGGCCTTTAAATTACATGAGTATAAAATTCGGTCGATACAATATATATCAATCAAATCTAAGTTGATATCTTAATAAATTTGAATTAGCCCCGTATCAGCTGTCACATATTGTTGATCCACGACCAACTTGTTTTCATTTTTTTTTTTTTTTAAAGGGTCGGATTCGCCGTATTTACATTGAATGTTGTTTAGATTTGGATTTGGACTTATTCTTAATATATATTTTTTTAAAAAGTTGCTAAAAATTTTGAGGGGTCTTTTTGGAAAATTTTAATGAAATGATGTGATGTTTATGGAGTTGAATGGAAATGTTTTATTGTGATTGATATAGTTTGTATGGTGTTTCTATGATTTTTTTTTTCTAATTTCAAAACTTTAAATGAAATTAGGATTTTTAAACAAAAATTTCTTGATTTATTATGGAAGATACATACTCCTCGGATTAGGATAGTTCTCCTAACGACCCCCTCCCCCCTTCGAGTGACGTCCCACACAACATAGCCACCGCTTAACGCCATGGGGACTCGAACTCGCAACCTCTCGCTTTCTCAGACAAGAAGTTATCAGTTGAGCTACCCCATGTTGAAATTTTCGACATTTTCTAAAAAAAAAATAGACATTTTAAAAATTATTTAGATATTTTATTCCTATTGAAATTTTCCCTTTCAATAGTCCAATACTTTATAAGAAGATTGTTTTTATTCAAATTGTTCACTAAAATATTTTCTTTTATATTTTTCTAATTTTTTGATAATATATTTATATTTTTCAATGCCCAATTTTTTTATAACTAATATAATCACATATCAGTCAATGTATCGATACATTATGCATGGGAAATACAAGCAAATAAAGTTTTTTTTTTTAGCCCAACTTAAAATTTATAAACTAGTAAAACTTTGACAGATCTACATCATCCCTTTTTTCTAATTTATTTGCTAAAAAAAAAATATAAGAACGTAAAAAATCTTCTCGTTTACAATATGACCAAGTTGATCGATTAAAATTTGACATCTGGGTAATATACATTTATCTTGATCTATGGAAATGCAACAGTAATGGATTAATAGAATTTCATCTATTAAAATTATGTATGACAATATTTTCTAATTCTTGGGACATGTGCAAGCCTCTCTATTCATACACACCGAGTGACTCTACATGAACTAACCCTTTGGGGCGAGGTGAGAGTCGAACTTGGGACTCCGTCTTTCTGAGACGGATTTCTGACCATCACGATATTTAATCAATATTCCTGAACAGGACTAGAAAGAAATATAAAGATCCAACAAAAATATCTTAAGACTTGAATATTTTAAGATAGCTTACTAACAAAATTGAGAAGAAGAAAAGGTTTTGGTACCTGTGAATCCTTTGCTGGAATGCTATCTTCCAAACCACCATTGCTACTCCTTCTGTACCTCTCAAGTGTCTTGAACATGCTGTGACCAAGGCATAAAACAAAATATACATGGAATATCAGGATCCATATAGTAAAAAAGCATAAGTTTAAGCTATGCATCAAAATGTAAAACAAAAGGAAAATGCTGCAGAGCTTGCTCTTTCTTCGTCTTATTTACTTCCACGCTTCACCTTTTCCTTTTTTTTTAATCGTGATGCAGACATTCATCGGCCTAAGACAAAAATTTTAAATTGGGGCCTTTTTTATTTAAAATCTATTTTTCTTATTTTTTGAGATGTGAAATTATTTATTAAATTTTGTATTCAACTTTTGCTAAAATATCATATTCAATTGATGATATGACTAATTTATTAATATGTTATTTATACCAAGTGATAAACCTAAAATTAAATCTAAAATTTGTGTCAATGAAGGATAGATGCAGAACACGTATGGGTTCCGTGACTCACTGAAGGCAACAAAGTGTTTGGAACAAAGTGCATGACATAATAATTAAGGTTTAAGTGGGTTAGTGTATTAAAACGAATGTGGAAAAGAGACACAGAGCATGGACGCTGGTATGGGACTCTTGGCTAATGGGATTGATTAACGATGGGTTTGATGAAGGTGTTTGGTTTGCAGGATCTGGAGATTGATTTGGCTGCTTTAAGAGGGTGAAGGAGGCTAGCCGACGGATATGGAGATCGATGGGGAGGCTAAACGTGGTGGAGCTTGGCATGAAGAAGGGATTTGTAGGGGCGTCGATTGTGGATCTTGCAGATGGGTATGGCGAAGGAGGGGCAGCGATTGAATGGGTTTTGGGTTCAGTTGCAGATGGAGGGTCAATGGCAATGGGTACAAGATCTGATGGCTCTGGAAGGACAAAACTGGTTGGTAGAGGAATGTGGAAGACCCTGCTTCGTGAGTTGCAAGTGTCAGAGACGAATGGCAGCAGGAAAATAGAGATAGGAACTATGGTGAAGAGAAGGATAGGAGATGGAAGGAAAGAAAGAGACATTTCGGCCAATACTAATTGATATTTTGGCCAAATTGTCAATTGCCAAATTGATTATAAAAAATCATTCTTCTCTTATAAGAAAAGGACAAAATTGATTTTTATAAGAGAAGTAGGATTTTTATAATAAAAAAGGAAAATGGTCCTCAGCAAGATGAGACCGCGAGTGTGGGACTGGGAGTGGGAGTCCCACATCGACAAGATCGAAAAAGATTATTCAAGGAGAGGTCTATAAAAACAGGTATATGGGAAATGAAAAATTCAATCTATGCTCGGTCTTGGTTGGCTGGGCTATATGTTGTCCATTGGGCTTCATGATATGAAATTTGTATTATTCAAACGAAGGTTACTACCTCTATCTAAACTAAACTTTTTATGCCACGGTCGCTTATCTTTGGGTATTTTTGTCTTTGAGAAGACTGGATGTGGGTATTTGTGTTGGAGAGAAATTTCGGAATCGCGGTGGCCGTTTATTTGAGAAATAATAATGGCTTAAATCACTTATTAGGTAAAGGATACCCTTTTTTATAAAAGTAAAAAATATAATTTTTAAAGAGAGGCCTATTGTTGGTAAAAAATGTTCTTATTTTGTAGTATAACACACTTGGTTAATAGTAACATGAATTCTATCTTAAATGTATACAAGTGACTAGATTCTAGGGTAAAAATTAAAATGCTTTTATATTATTAATTAAAAACAAAGATCAATTGTGTTGTTTAAAGATTGATTTTAATTTAAAATTATAATAATTATTTTTAGAGCTATGAATGGGCTTTTATTATATTTTATAAAAAAAAATTTGAATAATCTATATAGACTCATTAATCTAGTAACTTAGAATTTTATTCACTATTAGTTAATAATTTAATATTATTTATAATATAACATTCATGGCACGTATTTGACCAGGTTTAACCACGATTGAATCGGGTTGAACCTTATTTAACCCGACCTTCCATCGAAACAGTTTGGTGTACATGTCGGTTTTTAAAACATTGTCTGTAACAGTTGTTTCTTCAAAAAGAAGTTTTTCAAAATTAAAATTGATAAAATCTTATCTAGGTCAACAATCTCACACGAAAACTAAAGTGAATTAGCCATATTATCAATTGAAAATTATATTTTAACAAAACTTGAATAAAAAAATTAATCAGTAATTTTGCATCTCAAAATAGATTTTAGATAAATTCATTTTATTATATATAATTAAAATTTTAATTAAATATTATTTATAATAATATATTAAACACCAAGAATGCTCCATTTAAATTTTTTATCTTAGAGCTCAAATTGTAGAGACCACCTTGAGTCTATGCAAGATACTCTAGAGAGCTATATATATAGAAGGTTGTCAACGAGTGCAGCGTGGAGAGAAACAAGCAAAGTTAGAGAGAACTTATCTGTGATATTAAAGGATATACTTACGGTAGTTGTGTGCATGCTGGAAACACAAGAGGGATACACACGGCAACTCAGCAGAGACGGTGGAGGTTCTCACATATATACATGCAAGATCTCTAAGCACCAGAATACAGAAAAGCAACGGTAAGAACAAGACAGCGCGTGCTGCTTGCAGAAGGTCTGTTGAACTTAGCATTGCATTGTAAAGTCTCAGAAAACAAAGGAGTGCTTGGGTATTTATGTTAGCAGCCAACCTGGGTGTATTTGGTTGGGTTTCAAGGCTTTAAGAAAGGTTTCTGACAAGAAGGTAGACTACACAACGAGAGCAGACCGTCAGTACAGTGGTGGACAAGGTCAAGCAGGGCCAGTGTGCAGGAGAGAGACGGCAGCAGTCAGGCGTTGCATAGAAGGTTGAGCAGATCTCACTGTCGTCTAGGCCTCAGTGAAGAGGCAGGGTTCTTGGGGTTTTAGAGAAGGGAATTGACGCAGCAGGTAAGATCGGGTTAAATATATAGATGAATGACTCAGTATAAATGGGCAAGTAATGGGAAATAGTAATGGTTAAATGGGATTAATTGGTCAATGAAAGGTGAAGGGGAATTGGTTGGGTATGAACAAAAGAATTAAAATTAAAGAATGTGGAATGGGTTAAATTGTAATGAGTCCTATGGTAATAAATAAAATAATATATGAAATGAATGGTTGCATGAGGGAAACTGGAAACAGTAGTGGATAAGGGAGCCTATTAAAGAAATATTAATAAATAAGGGGTGTGTTGATGGGTTTTGACCTGGTGGGACTTGGAACTAGAGGACATTAAGGGGCATTAAAGATAATGTGGCTAAAGTGGAAGTTGGAAAGGCTGGATGGAATTCTAGGAACGGTAGACAGGGTGTGAGCAGGTGAGGCTGGATCTGGTTGTGTTTGGAGGGGCGAGAGTAGAGATGGGAGAAGGGATTATGGACGGGGAGCAGGGCTTGGGTGCTTCAAGCCTTGGTGAAACGATGGAGTAGGGAGCAGCTCCGGCTCCTGTGCATATCTGGGCGCGTGGGCTTGGGAATGAAGCCGGACAGCAGGGGCACATGCAATCAATAGACTGTGCCTATCATTGGCCGGCCTAGGTGTATCTGACCTTCTGCTTGCAAGCAGAGGAGGGAAATATGTTAAACTTTGGGAGCACTATCGAACACCGGCGACAGTTATCCAAAGAGGAAGAAGGACACCGTTGATCTCCATCGGACGGGAAAGGGGAAGAAGAGAAACAACAGGGTAAAACCCAAAACGAATTCAATTCATAATTCCATTAATAATCTTCTCTCTATTACATCCCAAGTATGGTTTTTATATAAATTCAAGCAAACCAAAAATAGAAAAAGAAATCAAACGAAAATAGAAAGAAAGAGCTTGTTGTAGTTTCAGTGCTCCATATCGTCGGTCGATAAGGAAATAAAGTTGTTTCCTTCGTTGGTGTGCTGTTTGAAATGGAAAGGGGAAAGTGTCTCCTTCTTTTTAATACCCGTGAGATGCATGTGCTGCATTAGTCTCCCCTGGTTGAAAAAGAACTCGTCCTCTAGTTTTAACCCAATGTGAGAATCATCGATACTTGACGCTTCTTGAACTTCGACAGTTCAAACACGCGAAGAATATGATCCTGCCATCCATGATGAACCTTGACGTTTGTGATTTCAATATGTACGAGAGGCTCCACAGTGACAATAGAAGTAACACGATGAAAAACTTCTCCAACAACAGTGACATGTCGCTTGACATCGGAAGACAGCAAATAAGGATCATTGTTTCTAAAATCTAACTTCTTTGATACCTGTGATACTTGTGGTGCTAGCGGTACCTGCGAGAGTTGCAATGCCAATGCATGATCTACATTCGTTGATTGCATCGACTGGAATGCCGACAATAAACTGATTGATTCTCCAACACTAACACCGACAGTGGTGTTTGCATTGGTTGCAACAGTAGAGAGGATACTGTCTCTCGGAGAACTGGCACGAATTCTGGTGTAGGTTGCACAACTTTCGAGACTGTCTCTGAAGGAATTGGCATGCATTCTGAAGGTGTCTCTGTAGGAACCGGCATGCACTCCGATGTTGTCTCCAGGGGAACAGGTGCGGGGTTCGAGATTGATGCAAGATCCGGGACTGTCTCCTGTTCGAAAGACACTACGAATTCGCTTGTTTCTTCAGACTTTTGCTCATTAGCAGAAGAAAGGAAACGAGCGTGTAACAACCTTTTCAACTGTGGCCATAATCTGATAGGAAGCTTATTCTTTCGCCTACGGTTGATTTATATTGTCTCCCACCAAACATACGCTTCACTTAAGAATTGATAGGTCACGAACTGCTCTTTTTTTGCCTCATCGATTTTCCAATAATCTAGAAAGCGCTCGACTTCTGAAAGCCAGTCGAGGAAGTCCTTGTTGTAAAGTTGACCTCTGAAGGGTGGGAAGTGAACCTCCATATGGAACGCTTGAGTTACAGGATTATACCCATATCGTGTAAAAAATTCTTCAATCTCATCGTCATCGCTTGAATCATAGGAAGACATAAACTTTTTTTTCAAAATGTCGAGGAAAGTCTCACCCGATGAGAATCGGTGAGATCTGGCTGTGATATCACTTGACGCAGCGGGTATTGGATTAAATGAGACTAATAGCTGGGTGAATGGGGAATAATGGGTTTTATAAGATTAAATGGAAAATAAATGGATTAAATGAGGGGATAAGAAATAAGTTGGGACAGTGGTATTAAATGAGGGGTATGATGTTGGTTATGGAATGATGGGGTTGGATATCAAATAAAGCAAATGATAAGGCTAAGTTTGGTTAATGTTAAGGTAGATGGGAAGGTCAAAGGGTAATGGGTGCTACAGTCAGATGGAAACAATGATTGTAGGGATGGTAGGAGATGGGTTTTGAAGTTAGGCTTCAGGGTCGGGCGGCTGTTTGGATTGGATGATGAGAGAGAGAATATGAGACAGTGATGGTTGTAGGTATATTGGCTAAGCAGGGCAGGCAAGGCAAGATCTGTATGGAGTGACGATGGAGAAGGGTATGGCTAGGCTTGGCTGATTGGAGAGAAGAAGATGGTGTTAGGACAGGGGTGAACCAACCTAACTGCAATAAGACACAGATCAGCAGTAGGAAACGGCATGAGGGTTCTCGTCGTCGCTGGTCGGTCTGGAAAGGGGTTTATCTTCTGCTTGTAGGCAAAAGATGGAAGAAAATCAGGGACTCCGGGCTGTCTTAAACGTCGTTGAAAACCCAAACCCAAAGAGGAAAATTCAACAAACAAGAACAAGGATCTTGAAGCAACTCAATCAATTCATTCAATCAAATTCGTGGTATTTACAAAGCTCCAAAAAGGGATATTTATATACAATCTAAGCTCTGAAAATAGAGAAGAAAATAAACAAATAAAGAAGAAGAAACAGAAAGGAGGTGCCTGATTTGTAGGCGTCTCCGTCGGTTCCCGACATCGTCGGTCGGTGCTAGTTCCTTTTGAGCAGCTGCTTAGAAGAAAGAAGGGAAAGAAGGGGAAAAGGGAACGTAGGGAAAGGGAAAAGGTTGCCATGCCCCTTTTGCTTACAAAGCCGTATGTGTCACGTGTAGACACACACGTGCTACATCAAGAATAGACAGAGAAAACAGACATAGCAGATTGAAAGAGAGAAACAGGAAATTGTTGAAGACTCTTTTATTCGGGTTTTGTCTTAAACTCGAAGGATTAAATTCTGTGTAAAGAAGAACTCTCTTCTTCTTCTGTCTTAATAATATAACTTTTCATGCTATGTAAACGTAGAGTGAGTTTGGTCGAACATCAGTCTCTTATTGTGTCGATTGTTCCGTTGATTAGTTTTCGACATTATTACTTCTAACACTGAGTTCTAATCAAGTGACATTAAATGTGTAAAATATGTACAGGTAAAGGTCAGAACTTCTTTTGTGCAGTTGCTAACATCTATTATAATGAAAAGGTAAGTGAATATGTGAACGAGTGGCTTCTAATAATAGATTTTTAATATAAGCTTAAAATTTGTAAAACTTCAATTAAATGGATTACCCAAGTCACATGTGTTCAACCATTTAAATTAGGTCTGGGTGAAAGTGTTAGGTATGTAGCTCAAATTCAATTTCTAATTCAAATTGGTCACCAATAGAGGTCGGTGGTATATTGCAATGACGACTGCTTTGCTATCAAAATATACCCGACATACAGAGATGGCAAGTGGGTTTGGAAGTAAATGTTAGGGATTAGACCCAACGCACTCACATTCACAATCAAAGATCAATCACACACCAAGCACAAGGAACACAAGGATATACGTGGTTCGGCCCAACCTTGGCCAACGTCTACGGGAGAGTGTAGATTTTATTATAGAGAAAGAATACATAGATACAAGATTTGGAAACCCTGACCCAAGATCTCTCAGAGTATCTCCCCTCATGTCTCTCTCTATCTTCCTCACTACACCTCTGCTGCAAGTGGCCCTCATCGTGGCCTCGGAAGGCACTCGGCCAAAGGCCAGGCTTCGATGAAACCCACGTCCCTATTATATAACAGTATTGTCGTGTCTTAGGAATATCAATTTCTTCTTACTGCCGTATTCCACTTAACTCTCTAGCAATCACGTGTATCACTTTCTCAAGAGACACCTATGGTGATAAGGAAATCTTTTATTCTATCGATGGTGAATCCCTCTATAGCAACTTGCCCAAAAACTCCTTATAGCAATTGCCATTTGAAATTGTGTCCAATCCATTGTTGGATTTGAGCCACATGTCAACAATCTCCACTTTGGCGAGAATTCACCAAATCTCCAGAGATGAATTGAGATACCATCCTCCATTGCACTTGTAACTTTGCACCTCCGTGCATGCTAGCCGCTCCCAGCTTTGCTCCACCTGCAGCTACATCCTTTGCATTTCTGTGTGAGATGCGCATCTCATACCTTAGGATGATCCACCAGTCTTAAGTAAGACTATATATCCCAACCGGGCTCCATCTCGAGCATTACCGCCCAAGTCCCTTGCACTGCAGTTGACCACTCCCGACTTTTCCAAAAAAATTCCTCTCATTTTCCAAATCCACACCTGTCATTACGTAGATCTCTTCGCTGCGATCGAACAGGCGAAGACAGATCTCAATTTCGAATCCCGAGGACTCTAGAAATTGCAAAACACTTTTGACAATTGATTTTTCCTACTGAAGGAGTACCTGAATCTGTGGTCCTACGAGATCACCCGAAACTGTAAACCTGCGGATCACCAAACTCGCAGTACAGTAGTCCTGCGGGACTGCCCCAATCTGTAGTCCCTCGGGTGACCACCCGAAACTGTAACGACCAGACCCGATTTGTCATGATTTTAGGATCTTAGTAGCAATTGGGAGAGTGTGGGTCTCGTGGTAGGCCTTGTCTCTCCGGATCGCAAGCTTAGAGACTCGAAGGGTGTTTTAGTAATTTAAATTATTTAATATTTCGTCACTCCAAAATAATTGAAAATCACAGATTTCCTCACCCAAGGTAAAACATCTGATTTTTCTTCAGGTTTTGAAACATTGTTTTCGAAATATTCTGATTTTATATTTTTATATAAAAAAAAAACTAAAGAAACCCTAAACCCTAGACACCCCCCCTTCCCTCCTAACTCCTCTTGCGCCGCACACTGTAGAACGCAGCTACAGTGCCGCAGAACCACTGCCACTATCTCCTTCTCTCCCAGACCCTCCTTCTCTCTCGTTCTTCGACCTCTCCTCTCTTGGCTCAAACGACCAACATCTCTGAAATCGTCGTCGCACCTGACCGAACCAGGTATTTTTCTTTTCTTCTCCCTTGTCCTCCAACTCTTCTTCCTCCCCTCTCCCATCTTTCATTTCCTCCTCTCTTTTCCCCTCTTCTCAGATTTTACTTCGTTTTCCTCCATTTTCCTTGTTTTCTTTTCCCTATTCTCTCCGATTTCCTCAAATTTTGCTCGATTTTTCAGTGATTTTCCCGATCTTCTCTCGTTTTTCCTTCTTCTTCTTCCCTTTTTTTCGTTTTTTCTCCCTTTCTGTTCCTTCAGCTGGGTTGCTGAGTCAACTCAGCTGGGTAGT
Organism: Chimonanthus praecox; assembly: GCA_022113865.1. NCBI lineage: Eukaryota > Viridiplantae > Streptophyta > Magnoliopsida > Laurales > Calycanthaceae > Chimonanthus > Chimonanthus praecox. Next base: position 44,508,545 of record CM039093.1, read on the forward strand.
CGACTTGACTTAGCTAGGTAGCCGACTTGACTCAGCTGAGTCCGAGTATGGGCCCCGATGAGCCAGGTCCAGCTTCAGCTCGCTTTTGAGCTTTTTTCTGGCCCAGCTCGACCCAGTTTCATCCTGGTTCATCTTTTGGGCTCGACCCAGTTTCAGGCCCGGTCCCTTTCGGCCCAGCTTTAGGCCCGACCCCTTTGGCCCAGTTTTGGGCTCAATCTAATTCCAAGCCCTGATTGCATTTTTGGGCCCAGTTTTCAGTTCTGGATCCAGTTCGGCCTAGTTTGGGCCCAACCCACTTTTGGGCCCATTTTTTCAGTTCAGACTTAGTTTGGCTATTTTACTCGACTACTTATTCTCATGTTCTTGTTTCGACAGATCGAGCCCCCTTCCACTCGGCAGAACCGTTTTCTCGCAGTTAATTTCAAAATACACACAAGTAATGGGACTATCACACTTTTAACATACACATTTCTACATATATCTACATTTAACTACTTGAACGACACGAGATATAATGGAACCCCCATGTTTATTTAGCCACTCGGCAAGGGAACCATTCAAATGATTATGTGGCGAGGGGACCACTCTGAGTACTCATTTCCAGTGATGATGAAAATAATGATGACTGGATGTGATAATGTGTAGTATATGCATGTTTAATTGTTTGGATGTAATTGATTGACAACATGATGGTGTGATAGCATGCTAAAATGTGATAGATGATAATGTATATGCTTGATTATGATCCGTTGTATAATGTTGATAACATGTCAAAGATTACCTATGCATGTATGTAACTAGTGTACGTGGGATGACGGTGGGGCTTAGAGATTAGGCTATACCAGGACCTAGAGATTTCCCCTAACTTGTCGGATAGTTGGGGTTAGGGCATTATATGGGATCATACAGTGGACGTGTGGCAAAGACTACCTCGTGGTTAGATATGGGTAGGTCTCTGATGAGAATTAGGCAGTTAGGCCTATCTTGCGTTCCTCGGACATGCCTATGGGGAGGCGGGCTCCGTTTGAGTGGGCGTGGCCTTTGGGAGTCCCAGGGAGGGACAAGTTGAGAGGTGGTTATGGTGAATCGAAAGAAATCTTTGGGCTGAGCGTCGGTTCACCCAGGGTAGTTGATGTGGAGTGTGATGCGTTATTGCAGACTATGACACCTACAGGGTGGGGACAGTCTAAATTATGATATGACGTGTTATTTCAGACTATGACACATACAGGGTGGGGACAATCTAAGTTGTGATATGAGGTGTTATTCCAGGCTATGACATTTGCAGGGTGGGGACAATCGGAGTAGTGGTACAATGTGCTACTCCAGACTATGACACCTGCAGGATGGGGACAGTCTGAGTTATGATATGAGGTGTTATTCCAGACTGTGACACCTAGAGGGTGGGGACAGTTTGAGTTGTGGTATGATGTACTATTCCAAACTATGACACCTGCGGGGTGGGGACAGTCTGAGGAGTGGTGATGCGGTGCTCCAGATTACGATACCTGTAGAGTGGGGACAGCCTGTGACGTGAGATTGTACGATGTTTCAGTCTAGGACACCTTTAGGTGAGGGATAACCGGAGGTGTAGGAAGGCATTCAGGGCTTCAGCCCAAGGGTGGGTATGGTCGGTACGAGCCGTGGTGGACGGGTTGGTCCCATGGCAGGGTGGTGATGGTTCGATCGAATATGTACTGGATGGTTTGTACGGTGAGTCGTGTGTGTATTACGTGGGACTATATATGTAGATCTTTTTGATGACGGTTGTTACGTAGTGCGTGATTTATGTCGCGTGAAAATGTATATGTTCTCTCACAGGGTACGTAGTACTCACCCCTTGCCTTTCAGGTCGCTCGACGGAGGCAGGACCCAGCGGGCCCCATGACCACATCTAGGTGGTGACAGTCGAGGATTGTTTGGCTTATTCCCCTTTTGTTATCTAGAGAGAACTTTATGTGTTTATTTCAGATGTCGTTTGATGTTATGGAGAACTGTAATAACTACTTATTACACTGGCCTATTGGTTAAATTTTGTTGTACTTTTGTTAAGCAGTTGGTATAGTTGTTGATGGTGGTTGGAAAAAAAAAAGTACTTGTATTATGTCTCACTACTTTGCAGTTCGGTATCAGTGGTAACATACCCGTAGCGAGATGGGGTGTTATAGAAACAGTGGTCTCGCGGGTGCACCAGAAATGGTGGTCCTCCAGACCACCAAAAACTATTTTTTTTTTTACTTTTCCACTCGGTTTTTAATCCCAAAACCGAGTGAAACTTGAGTCACTCCCTTTGCACAACTCTCAGCCTGCTCCGGCCGAGATCTACTCCATCTGGCTGTTGCCATGGGCGCTGCTGCTCGGCGTGGCCGATCTCCTTGAGTCGCTGCAGCTACTGTCCTGCAGAACCTCCACCTCTGCAGATCACGCCGACTTGGTTATGCACCAAGTCTCGCTGCCGATCACTGCTACTCGAGCCACCCCACTCAGATCTGCCTCAGATCTAAGGTTTCTCGTACCTGAGCAAGACAACCTTTTCTTGCGCTCGCCGCCTCCGGCGTCGCTGATTCAGATCTACAAACCCCAGATATGGGTTTCCCCCTTTTCTTGCTTCGGCCTAGATCTACACGGAACCCCTTCCTGCAGATCTTCTTCCTCGGCCTCCTCTGGCTCTCGCTGCCGCACCTCTCTGCTCCAACAGTGCAGTTCTAGATTTGCACAGTGGGTCCTATGTGGCTGCTCCTCTCCTCTCGGTCTCAGATCTGCGCCTATCGCTGCTTTTTCAGCCACCTCTGGTGTCGCAGCTGCCTTGTGCACCTCTTTCAGTACAACCGAGAAAAAGCCCTCTGATCTGCCGATCAAATCTGCAGTAATAGCAGCTTCCCCTGTCGCCGCTCGCTGATGGCCACACCACTTCTTCATCCCGTGCGATTAGAGCATTTACATGCCGTTGAGCTGCACCTCTCCTCTCTGTCTCAGATCTCAACCCAGATCTGGATGGGGAAGCCCATGTGTCGCCGTTGCCCTTTTGATGCCTCCCAGATCGCTGTCTGGGCTCCTTCCCCGGAGATGGCAGCCCGTCCGTGCGTCTCCGTCGTTACTTCAGCTCGACTTCAGATATGAAATCGAGATCTTCTCTCAGATCTCCTCTCTGGTCGTCGAGCTGTCCTCCATACAGCATCAGATCTGCAACTGCTCTCAGTCGCCGTTGCTTGTAGCTTCCTCTCTAGTTTGTTCTCTTCCTTGATTGGTGATTAAGCTGGCCTGAATCTGAACCTTCGCTCATGAAACCACTGTTGGGGATTAGACCCAACCCACTCACATACACAATCAAAGATCAATCACACACCAAGCACAAGGAACACAAGGATATATGTTATTCGGCCCAACCTTGGCCTACGTCCACGGGAGAGTGTAAATTTTATTATAGAGAAAGAATACATAGATACAAGATATGGAACCCCTGACCCAAGATCTCTCAGAGTATCTTCCCTCATGTCTCTCTCTATCTTCCTCACTACACCTTTGCTACAAATGGCCCTCATTGTGGCATCGGAAGGCACTCGGCCAAAGGCTAGGTTTCCATGAAACCCACGTCCGTATTATATAGCAGTATTGCCGTATCTTAGGAATATCAATTTCTTCTTACTGCCGTATTCCACTTATCTCTCCAGGAATCACCATGTATCACTTTCTCAAGAGACTCCTATGGTGATAAGGAAATCTTCTATTCCATCGGTGGAGAATCCCTCTATAGCAATTTGCCCAAAAACTCCTTATAGCAATTGTCGTTTGAAATTGTGTCCAATGCAAAGTTGGATTCACACGTCAACAGTAAATTGATGCAAGGCATACAATCAGCAGTTTCAGCAACGTGTATTAACTGGGGGTCTCTCGATACACGAGGGAATCCTAGTTGTAGTGGGATACACCAAAGAAGGACATACGGCTGTAACAGAGAAGGTATGAACCGACTGCTTGGTTCAATTGGAACTCAACAACGACTGTATGTAGAGACAGTCGTAATAGAGACGGTGGAAACAGAGACATATACACTCTATAGTGGTGTGGAAGTAACACAAAGATTGCAGCGTGAATAGTGCTCTGAAGAAAACCAGCCGGAGAGGTGAACACGTCAGTCTGCAGCAGAGAGAACTGAGTGTGTAAGTGTGTAACAACTGAGAACAGACTCAGGCTCGGCTGAGAGAGTGTGTTGCTGCAAACAAGAGACTACCAGACTGAATAGAAGAGGCTGTGTGCACAGCAGTATCAGTGGGCATAAACAGATATTTCCCAGAAGCGGCAGCGTGACAGACAGTAGCAGAGAGATCTGGGTGCAGTTCAGTCTCGGTAGAGAGGAAAAGCAAATGGCTGCCAACGTTGTATGAAACTATGAAAAAGAAGAGAGATATGGCGTGTGGAGGGACTCGCAGTCAGCCAGAGTGAAGAGGCAAGACAGCAGAACAGTCAGATCTGTTCTTGGAGATCCTCTACCATTGATGTAGTGATTTAAAGTAATGTCCTCACCACTGAACTATTTGAGGATATGAAAATGTCATGGATACAACGTAGCATGTACCTCTCCATGATCCTACTTTTGTCTATTTTTCTTTCTTCATTATACAACACACTGATTTATAAAGCATTATAGATCTAATACTATTTTATAAAATCACACCTTTGAGCAATGCAACAATCTTCAATCATACAAAACTCAGAAATTACCTATATTTTGCCCTCCCCTTGAAGAGATTCAACCATTGAGTCTAAGTGTCTAAACTTATTATAGTGTACTACTAAATTATTTTCAATTATAATTGACTTGCCCTCTTTGCCTTCTATTCGACTAAAGCTACACTTCATGTATTATGTTTTAGTTGTATTATTCTTAAACCATTTATTTTCAAAGTTTCCTCTAAAATTTCAATTTACTATTGACTTATTGTTTAGTCTCACTAATTACTAATATCAGTAAATTTTTAGATTCTTAATATTAAACTATCCATCATAAATGCAAAAGGCATGGGTTGAAATCAAATCCTTAGTGGAGTCCTTCTTTAAATGGAAAATCAATTGTTTCTCTACAAATCATTCTAATATTGGTGGTTATGTTATAGTACATGTCGTGAATAATTCTACATATTCATTAGGAATAAATTAGTTTTTAAAGTTCTCTTCATAACAATTTACTCATAACTCTAACATAAGTTTTTACTAGGTTAATAAAGACCATGTAAAAGTTCTCTCTCTTCTGACCAAATTTCAGTTGTGTTAGTATGAGGATAGTTTTTTTGTTGACCTACTTAGCATAAATCTAAATTAATTGTCAAAGATAACTACTCTTGTCTTAGACAATCATATATTACTCTCTTCAAAAGTTTCATAGTGTAACTCATGAATTTAATTAAACGATTATCTGTAAAAAAAGATTACTATACTTTTGCACCACTTATTACGCTTCTCTTGGAGGTTAAAATTTTATTGAACAATTAAGTTAACCAACAAATTTTTAATAGGAATACCATCTGGTCCTAACATTCTACGTTTGTTCATCTTTTTCGCAGTTAAGTTTATTTTAATTTCTAATATTTTCTTCACCCATCTTCTCATTTGTCACTCTTCCTTTTTCATTTTCAAATTTTGTATTCAAAAGATCCTTAAACTACATCTTCCACCTATTTTTTATCTCATTATCTTTATTCTATTTCAATTATTTATAACGATAATAACATCTAAAAAGAATTTTAAATATATCTAACAGATTAAGTAGTTGACTGAATAGGTTGAATAGAAATCAAAACTAGTCAATAGCCAAGTGAACAAAAACTCTTCCAAAACAAGTTTGAATTCCATATTAATAAAATTGACATTAGTGACCATATTGTAGACTAGAGACAATGTGGCATAAGCGCCTTAATGAAAGATTTAACCAGTAATAAACACAAGGGCTATGTTTGGAGGAGGGGCTGTTCTAGTTGTTTGTAAGGGGAAAAAGTTGGGGTCCCTTTTTTTATAGAGGAATCCATGATTCCTTCAGCTTTTTCTCTTTCTTCAATTCAGAATTTCAAATCGGATCTAAGTTTTAAGTTTTTAACATTGAATTAATGATAGAAAATATTTTGATCTACATATACATTTAAATTTTTTAATCTTCTTGTATAAAAATAAATATAAACATTATAAAATGAACTACTAATTTAAAATTCTTCTTTAAAACTAGGAATTTTGTGATTTTTATGTAAACCCTGCATTTCTCTAATTCATATAAAAAAGTTTGAAATTTGATAAAGAGTTAGCATTTTCTTTCTATTAATGGATTCAACCATTTTATTTTATTTAACATGAGAAATGGGTTTTGAAAATGTTGTATTTATCTATTAATATTTTGGATAATTGTTGGAAAAAATGGCTAAATGAAACTATTTGGAGAATAGTTATTTTTTAATTGGTGGATGTTATTCAATAATTATGTTTTTGTCAAAATATAAAATTTGTTTATTTTTATTACATAAACACACTAATACAATTATCATAAAATTGAAAACAAATTAAAACTTTCTTACTCATATTTATCAAATAACTTTTCATTTTCTCAAAAAAATATGTTTTTCTCATACATTTTTCCTTGTAATTACTAAACACATATAATTATACTCCTTCTATCAGAAATTAGTTGTCCTATATGGATTTTGGAGTTGTCCCAAAATAGTTGTCTCATTTATATTAGAGTAGTATAAAGTGTGTTAAAAATAGATAAGATCACATAGAGTGCTAGTCTTATATAGAGCGTTCCTTAAAAAAATATAAATATTTTAAATGAAACAACTAAAATGGGACGGAGGGAGTATAAGACAATCCCTGAGTAGGAGAAACCCCCACTCAAGAGAATCCCCTATAAAGGACAAGCCCCTAACAAAACTTTCCTATGATCCAAATGCAGGCAAAGAGAAGATCCAATTGACGAGAAGAAACTAAATCGAGGAATAAAGAGGTAAATGAACACTAAGTTTCTGTTAGTGAGGCAAAATGATAAAGCTAAGTATTATGAATTAATTCTATGCTTAGTAAAAAGTGGCACCATTGATCATTTCTATGTGTGTGAATTTGTCTTTTATTTTTTATTTTTTCACATGATGGTCGTGTTTCATAGGTGAGAAATGTGTGATTGTTTTGTAACTTTCCAACGAACTCAAGCTTATATACTAATTTGTACTAATGCTGAAGTTACAACATATTTTATGATCTTGTACAATATATTTTCATTTTTTAATTGTTCTTTCAATTTATATAATTAGATTTTTAATTTATAAAACAAAAATAAATAAAAAATATGTAAAAAAAAAAAGGCCTAAAAGCCTAACGAGCCTAGATGAGCTTTAAATAAAAGCCCGAGCCAAGCCCGTTGAACAAAAATCTTTGTACAAACTCATTTATTTAGAGCGAGTCGAGGCTCGGTTAAAACAAATGAAGACTCCTATTCATGACTACAACACGATCCGTTCATTTTGCGGTTATATTATAGATTTTGAGATATATTTGTAGTACTCTCCATTGTAGTCTTTTCTATTCTTCCAATTCTTCACTTACACTAATGCAAATTGAGTTGGTGATATTATTGATCGCCATCCCACCACAAGTCATTTTATCTTTCTTGGTGATGTATGTATATGTTACGAATGAAGTGATGAATATTTTAGCAAGTGGGAATCTCGTCAAAATGTCCAATTTACAGGGGAGACTCTTTCGAAATTTCAGTAGGGTTCCCAGAGACTTGTGGGCCCCTAGATGGATGGGTTTTCATCCCTTGGCCGATTTCCCACAAGTGAGGAATTAAGGTACTAGGAGAGGATACCTTAAAATAAAAAAAAATTGCACATGTGTCCCTCGGGTCGAAGCGTGACAAGTAAGCTAAAAGATGTCCCACCATGGATCAATCACCCCACCTCAACAAATAAGTTGATGATTTGAAATTATTGTCGTGGGCCCCCACTCATAGTCCCTAGGCTTTTCTGATTAACGAACAAATTGATTCCTTCTTCTACGATGGTCTAGGGTGAAGATGTTGGGAAAACCACTATATTTTCCCTCTTTGTGTGAATATAAATGGGCAAATAAACTAACAATTATCAAGCTATAAATAGCTAAAAATCCAACCACAAGACACCAAATTTACGTGGTTCGAAAATATGCCCACATCCACGAGACAAGCTTCGAATCAATTTTCCATTATAAAAATAATGGGATTAGAAGGTTTCTCTCTACCAATCTGGAGGCTCACAAATAACAACACATCGTGAAGAACACAATATTCTTGGCTCATCACAATAAGATATTATTCATCTAAAGGTGGATTCCAACAACGACAATGAAAATAATATAAAAAGAGATCTCACGCAAAACGGATATAAGAGATAGGATGTCCGTGGAGATTCTAAATTCACGATTCAAACTGGTAGATGTGTTACCCACGTTATCAGGAACAAACACTCAAATTTTGAGCTGAATCGTAGCAATTACAGTGGCGAGATCTCACCTTCTTCTCCTTTCCTCTTCTCCATCCTTTTTCTTTCTTTTAGTTTTTGACTACCTATTTTTTCTTTCTTTTGTTTTTTTGCATTGCACAACTGCCTTCTTGTTTCCCACCTCACTTTAGGAGGGATACCCAACAATCTTCCCCTCTCGACTCGTGTGAGGGGCTCAACCAAGCCCGCTTTGCTTCTATACAATTAACATTTCTCCTTAGGCAAGGTTTTAATCATCATTGATACAATTTGATAATGCTATATTTCCTTAGCGAAGTTAGACTGTTTATATAACCTCTCTAAGTGATCCCAAATTGATTTGGCTGTAGAAAATTTTGCAAGTTGCATACCGATGAAGAATTCAACTGAGTTATTGATCCAAGTGATGATTTTAGAATTATTTGTGCTCCAAGTTGCAAGTGATGATTTGAGCATAATCGACTGCTTTGGTGTCCGTGGAAGCAACAATACTGTCAGAGACATAACCTCACATGTTCTTTCCAATCAAAAAGAATTTCATCACATATGCCCAATAAGTATAGTTACTTTCATTCAACTTTACATTGATAGCTTGAAGGGAATCATCATGTTCACCAGCCATTGTTATCGGGTTTCAAAGACTAGGCTTAGTTTGAATTGCAAGACAATGCCTAATTTGCTGGGCAGATCTAGTAGACCGGTACATGCTAGTTGAGAGGAACAAAATTGCTTCGTACTGTAGCAAGCACTATAGCAAAATATTGTGCAAGTACTATAGCGAATATTATACAGAACTGTAGCAAATACTGTGTGGAACTATAGGAAAATACTGTGCAAAACTGAAGCAAAAAACAAGGATGAAGAGTGGAGATGCAATGAAGATTCTTCTTGACGGATAAAGAGGATGGACGATTGGCATTGACGAGTTTCTATTTTTTGTTGTTTCTTCTTCTTCTCAATACCAAATCAGTTACCAAGTTCAGCAGAGGGTCAAATAACTACAAGATGGTTCTGCTGAACCAGATCTAGGCGAATGGCGTGGCTGTGACGAACAAGTAGTCTATGACAGTCGTCGAGACCGTGGAGAGTCAGATCTGAAATTCATATCTGGTCTTGAGCAAGGACTGTATCTAGGTGTCCTTCATAACCATGAATAGCAGAGGAAGACACAGACAGAAGCGCTAGTCTGGGGCGAAGCACTGCAGATTTGTTCTTCAGAGATTGGGGTTGCGCACTTAGATCTGGGAACGGAAATGGTGCACGACAAAGAGGGACGGTGATGGAGATGCGCGGATATAAGAGTTTGCTGCCAGAATATCCCAGAGATACAAGCAGATCTGCAAACAACTGCAATGAGCAAAGATGTTGTGCGATAGAGAAAGGGGAAGGTGGGACGAATAGCAGAGGCTATAAGAATCGATGCAAAAACCTAAGCTCTGGATACCATGATAAAATTTGGTAATATTATATTTCCAGGATTTGTATAAAAAGAGTCCTTATACACAACACATATGCCCTAATTAGAAATAGACTATACTACCCTTAAGAACACAATAACTTACATTCTAACAATCATATCCAATCCATTTTCATCGCTATGAATTTTGTCAAGTTGTAACAACTTCTCCTCCAATACATCATGTATCCAATGATATCTCACATCAATATGTTTCAATGTTGAATGGAATGTTGGATTCTTACTCAAATAAATTGCACTTTAATTGTCACAAAATAGAACATATCTCTCTTGTTTTAATTCCAATTCCTGTAGGAATCTCTTAATCCACAACATCTCCTTGCATCCCTCAGCTACTGCAATGTACACAACCTCTGTAGTAGATAAAGCAACACATTTCTGCAACTTGGACTGCCAAGATACAACTCCCCATGAAAAAGTCATCAAGTAACCTGATATGGACTTTTTACAATCAATATTTCATGCCATGTTGCTTTTGTGGAGGCTTCCAACAAAGGTTACCATTTTCAAAACATAAACACATCTTGGAAGTGACTCGAAGATACATGAGAATCCATTTGACGACAACCCAGTGTTCCTTGCCAGGATTAGAAAGGAATCTAGTCACAACACCAATTGCATAAGCTATGTCTGGCCTAGTACACACCATATCATACATCAAACTGCCAACAACTGATGCATAGGGAATTCTCTTCATTTCATCTTTTTCTTTTTTACTTGTTGGACACTGCTTAGAGCTGAGTTTGAAATGATTTGCAAGTGGAGTACTCACCGACTTATCTTTCTCCATATTAAATCTTTCAAGTACCTTCTCAATGTACCTCTCTTGTGATAGGCAAAGCTTGTCGTTCTTTCTATCCCGAGTGATCTCCATACCAAGTATCTTCTTTGTAGGCCCTAAGTCTTTCATAGCAAATGATTTACTAAGCTCTGTTTTCAACTTGTTAATTTTGCTAGCATTTTGTCCAACAATTAACATATCATCTACGAAAAACAACAAAATAACAAAATTACCATCTGAGAGTTTCTTCACATACACATAATGATCTGAAGTAGTCCTTCTGTACTCATGATCAACCATGAAAGAATCAAACTTCTTGTCACGTTGCCGTGGTGCCTTCTTTAACCCATATAAGCTCTTTTTTAGTTTGCAAGCCAAGTTCTTTTTGCATTTTACTCTTTAGCCCTCAGGTTGTTCCATGTAGATCTCTTCCTCCAAGTCACCAAGAAAGAAAGTTGTTTTCACATCAAGTTGCTCAATCTTTAAATTTAAACTTGCAATAAAACTAAGTACTAACTTGTATAAATGACAACTTCACAACAAGTGAGAAAATTTTCTCAAAATCAATTCCCTTTTTCTGGCCAAAACCCGTCATAACTAATCTCGCCTTGTACCTAAGTTGAGAGTTTTTCTCCTCTATCTTCAACCTATAGACCCATTTGTTCTTGAGTGCTCTATTTCCCTTGGACAATTTCACCAAGTCGCAAGTGTGGTTCTCATGTAAGGACCTTATTTCTTCTTGCATGACTGTAAGTTTCTTCCATAGTTTATAAGCATTGGTTTCATGAGTCACATGATGAAACAAGCGCTGATCTACCCAATGCTAAATTTGAGCAACAATTTTTCTATTCGATATCACCCAATCATTACCTGTTTTATCTTTCAGCTTTTTAGTATCACCATAAATGGGCAAATACAGAGCCTTAATTTAAATAATTTGAAGAAGTCAATTTAATCATAGCTCTGGAAAAATCCTCTATTTAAAAATCACACAAGAATTTTATCAAACACCATCTAGGCACAACCTGTACCTAATACCACTTGTTAAGATTAGGTATCTAGCCTAAAAGGCTAGCTCGATAGGTGGAGTGACCTAAGTTTTTTATAAATCCATAGATCTCCCTCTACACTTTCAATTTAGGACTCGTTCACAACCAATCTCTACAATAATAGGATTACAAGGTTTCTCTTTAGTCAAACTAGAAGCTTACAAATAACAATTCATTATCAAGAACACAATATTCTTGTCTCATCACAATAAGATATTCTTCACCTATAGGTGGATTCCAACAACTAATAAAAGTAAAAAAAAAAAAAAGAAGTCAATGATGAGGAGAAAAACGGAGGAAGGCTCGATGGAAAACAAGAAGTCAACCGTGGAATGCAAAAAAAAAAAAAAATTAAAGAAAGAAAAAAGGGGGGTAGCCGAAAACCAGAAGAATGAAAAAGGAGGGAGAAGAGGAAAAGGAGAAAAATGTGAGATCTAACAATGTCTTTGCTCCTATTTAGTTCAAATTTTGAGGGTATGCTCCTAACAACTTGGGTAACACATCTATCGGTTCGGATTGTGGATTTAGCATCTCCACAGACAACCTATCTCTCATATCCATTTTATGTGAAGTCTCTTCCCATATTATTTTCATTGTCGTTGCTGGAATCCACATTTGGCTGAAGAATTTCTTATTGTGATGAGCCAAGAATATTGTGTTCTTGATGATGCGTTGTTATTTGTAAGCCTCTAGTTTGGCTAGAGAGAAACCTTATTGTCCCATTATTTTTGTAGTGGAAGATTGATTCATAGCTTTCCCCATTAATGTAGGCACATTGCTGAACCACATAAATTATGTGTCTTGTGGTTGGATTTTCAGCTATTTATTGCTTGATAATTGTTTTATTATTTTCCCATTTATATTCACACAAAGAGGAAAAATATAGTGGTTTTTATGAACAAGTGGATCAGACTCATGTCGTACGCTACCTCATGTGGACTCAGGAGATCCTTAGAGTGGAGAACTTAATAAGATCTATATGAGTCGTAAATTTTATTGTCTAAATTAATAATAAATTTTTAGAAGAAAAATATCTGATAAGATTGAAAGATCATTTCAAATTCGAAATATGACTCAAATATTAGCTGATAATTTGAATTATGGCAACAGAAATCATCAGGCATCTTTAAGAAAAAAGAAAAGAAAAAGTAAGTACATCTGATGATTTTTAATAGCTAAGACCAAATGGTTACAATTTTTTTATTCAAATTTGGTCCAAGTAAACTTTCAATCTCACTTACTTAGATTTGTAGAACCTACAAATGGCTATGACATAAGTTGTTTGGAAAGTTTATATATAAATATGTTGTATATTGAAGATGGTATTCAATTAATGAATCCATATATATTAAATCTCTTAAATTTTTATCTCTTTAATTTATCTTTTTTAACGTACTCATGACTATCATCACTGCAAAAGACTGCACAAGAGGTCATTTCATAAAGCTTTTACTTAAAAACCCGTATAAGTAAATAAACCAAAGCATCCACCCTCATAAATTAACATCTACGCTGCTTTTTAATGTTTTACACAGATCCAAAATACCTTGATAGCCATCAAAATGAGTATTTATAATATTTATTTATAAATAAATTTTAAAATTCTTTAGAAGTTATAATGAATAACATGAACCCAGATATCAGTACATAACCAGCTTATCAGGTGATGGAATATTTATAAAATACTGTGCCTAATAGAAAACCAGAAGCTGAGTCCAGAAAAAAAAAATATAAATAAATGTTGAAGATATGAAACCATACAATAAAAAAAAAATCATTCTAATAACATTCTTATATGAACCACATGGAATAAACTCCTGCGTTATAGCACCTTCGAATTTATTCTAATAAAATTCTTTTAATCCGTACTACTTCTTAGAGAAACCATACAATAAAAAAATCATATAAAAAACAAGAAATAACACTCCAGTGAAAGATACGTAACCAGTTTCAGATCTGTACTAAGCCTCATCTACTAAATACCACAAAATAGAACGTCCACATTATAATGGAAGTGGCTCTCAGAGAGAGCGAGAACACTAGAGAGCGAAAATCGCTTAAAATTACGAACTTAGAAAATGGAAAGGAGAAGATTAAATTTCAGAAAGTCAGAAGTTGAAAAATAAAGATGGATGACTATATTATCTATATTGTTGGGACTAAGCGTTCAATCCAAAAGATTAGTCTATTAGGTGGTGTAATTCAAGTCTTATATCTTTGGGTCCGAAAGATTAGTATGAGATTATATAAGTCATTAGTTTTTCCCCTTCACATCAGATGTGGGACTCTCGTTTGCACCGAAACATATTTAGAGAGAGATAAACAGAGTATGAAAGAAAATTATTAGGACCGACCTTCCAACCCGAAAACTAGTCCCATAAATGGAGTGACCCAGTTCCTTATAAGAATTTAGTTTTTTTTTTTTCTCCTCAGAACCGACATGGACTCGTTCACACCCCAACAAAAATTACATAAAATTAAGGGATGGAGTGAGAGAGAGAGAAATACCTAGAGGAGCTGCAGAATTCATAGAGTTTGCCTCTATTGGAGAAGATGATGAGAGCAACCTCAGCATCACAAAGGACAGACAGCTCGTAAGCCTTCTTCAACAATCCATTCCTCCTCTTTGCAAAGGTCACCTGCCTGTTTATCTTGTTCTCTATCCTCTTCAGTTCCACTCTACCTCTCCCCATTTTCTTCTTCTTCTTCCTCTTCTTTTTTCTTCTCTCTTTCTATCTAAAATGAGAAGAGAAGCACAAATGGATGGCTTGTTTAGGGCATTTTTCTACCTTGCTTCCTTTGCATAGGAAATGGTCGGTTCTTTATTTCTTTACCTCTCATGAAGCCTTGTTTAAGTTTGGTACAAGGAACAGTGTCCGGACTTGACCGGTGAAAGAGAACCTACTTCCGTATAACCACGTGTCGAGTTTTCAACGCCTTATTACAGTAGTCCGCTGAAAATAGCTCTTCCCATCGGCCAAAGTGCACATGCTTTTTTATTTTTCTTTCTTTCGTTTTAACTTTACAATTACAAACTTACCTCACGAAATAAATGTCGGTTGTTTCAACAATAGGACTATAACTCATAATTTAAAAATAAAAAATATGAGATTTTTTTGCAAAAATACCTTAAAAATGCAAGTTTCGGTGGCAATGTTTCAAAAAAATTATTTGAATCAAAGTCTTATAAGTTTAATAAGACCTTATTTCATTTTGGATGAAAATGCTCCTCATCTAATAGGGCATACTGAATTGTCATTTTTAAGAATGCACCAACTCATATTAGCAATCAATCCAAGCAGTAACTATCCCAATTTGATTTATTGGGCGACACTCTGTAGTACCATAACTAGTGCATTCAATCTTATGCGCACAAAGTCGCTAGCACACACCCAGTTGCTAGTGTACACACAGTCGCTAGAGCATATTGTCCAAATTGCATTTAACATCTTTAACGACTCTCATTTGTAAATATTATTAAGTAGATTTTGGAAATGACATTTCTTTACTTTACAATAGCGATTGATCTTTTTTCATCTTAGTATTTTATTTTCCACCCTCTCACAATTGTGTGAAATATCTTTGAAGAGTCTTAGAGATTTAACAAAGTTTTTTTACTATTTCTATGTAAACTCAAAGCTGATATGTCAGAGAGTTTCATCATTTTCGTCTTTTATCGTTAGTATCTTTTTTTCTATCATTTTGATTTATGCAGTACGCATGCATTTTATATTTTTACATTTTGATGAAGACATTGCGGTTTTATTAAGTAGATGTATCTATAAATCTTGTGTTTTATAACTAATAATTTTATTCTTGTGGTATATTGTGTTTCGAAGTTTGTTTTTTTTACTGACAAGTGACGATAGAAGCTAGACATCCAAATTATGTTGGTGGTAAAAAGCCATGAAAAAACATACACTGACCTTGTGGAAAAAAGTTGTCGCATTACCAAGTAGAAGTGGGAGGGAGTTGAACCATACATTAGATATTTGTATTATACTTCTCGAAGTTTTTAGTGAGTGATATTGAACTTGAGGATGATTTACTAGCAATGGATGTTTTGAGAGACGAGAACTCAAATGTTTTGTACATAGACAATATATTGAAACCCTCAACAAATGTACGAATAAGTAGCCCAGTATTCGTTTCAAGAAATAGGAGTGTGACCAAAAGCATAAAGCACACAAGTCGTCCATTTTTAGTCGACTTGAATAAGTATTTTAAAATAAAGCATATTAGTTACATAACAATATGTAAAAATGTTGATGATCATATCTATTTCTAATATATATTTCCCTTCGTTGTAGGGACATATATATGACGGTAACGGTTGTGCCAACACGGGTAGTTTAGATGAGCCAATTGTATATCACTCCAAGTCACTGATCAGTTGTTAGGCAAACTTAGCACATAATAATGAGACAACTGATGTATATCATCCTGTCAGCCTTAGTGAAGATGTACACATAAACGTCTCTTTCAGCTTATCTGAAATGTTGCAAAGAGGGCACCTACGACAATCGAAGACGACAATTGTAAAGAAGGGCACCCGTGGCGGGAGAATCAACCTTCTCACGATCATTGTCACAAATACCATTCTCGGGATATTAACGGTGATTGATAATATCGGGATATTTTCAAATTCTTGGGTTTTATCAGGATATTAATGGGAAATTCTCACAGAAAATATAATATTTAGAAAATAATTCTTGAGTAACACTTCTTAAAATGATTTTTGGTGGTGTCAAAACCTTGATTTTGCTTTTCTAAGCTAAAAAAGGGAAAAAAATAACCCTCGCTAACTCTTATAGGTTTATTTTCTTGCATTTAGATGTTCATTTCCAGGCCGAAACCCTCCACATGTAGCGCAGCGGAAACACCGCTCGGTGGCCATCTGTAGTGCAGCGATATTCTTTTCTTTTTCATTCGCCCCTCGGTGGTAAAAATGAACAGGCACTGAGTAATTTATTTTATTGCACTCTCTAGGCCTAACTCAATATGTCTCCATCGTCCTAATCAAGAAGACAATACGAGTAGTGGCTTGAGCAATTTTACATTTCAGTATTGTACCCTTTGGGCAAAGTCTCAATACTAGAACCTGGCCAGGAAAAAATACAAAAGTGGGCACTGAGTACTTTCATTTTCCTTTCATTGTGTGTTTTGGATGACTTATAGCTAACTTCTAACTTGATTAATGGAGTAACAAGAAATTAGGAGACTCACTGACATTACCATGGTTTCAATTGGAAAATGTTTATCAAAGTATTTTAAGTGTTCTTTAATTTGAAATGAGTATTTTAAGTAGATTTAAGTTTAAAATAAATATCTATGGGGTTTCAATGTTTTACAGATCTTTGGTGAAATTTTAAAGCTGGAAAAGCTGAGAAGAATTATCTATATCTAGATGGTAAAACGGGTTTGAAAATCCTAGACTCTAAAGCAATGAATAGGGTTCATGGATATATATAAGATGCAAAAGACTACGTGGACCAGAAAATGAGACTTGACACTGCTTCCATGTAATGGATGATAATTGTTCTAACTATTAGAATGGAATCATAAAAAGGGTGTCAGGGAATCGAGGCCAATTTATGTGTCAGAGGTTAATAAATCATTGAGATATGTTTATTTGAGATATATTATGATGATTATCTATTCAGGATGCATATGCTTAAGAATGAGATTATTATTTTGGAAATTGCATAAGACCCTAAGTAAGAGGCATATCATGTAGTAAGTGATTATGTTTTGTTTTCTGGTATGGAATTGGTTATTGTTACTGCCATCTTGAATGTTGGTGTCGAATCGTTGGTGTCGTATAGCTCTTGCAAGATGTTGCATTTTGACCGTATCGAGACTTAATGCAATTAGGACTTGGTTATGCCCGAAAGCCAGTGTAGTGCTTCATATGTGTGACAGTGAAATGGCAGAATTGGTAAATTGGTAAATCTGATTATAGTAGATCATTGTGATTTTGGTAAGGATAACTTATGTTATCAATAGTAAAAGTAGACAATTTTTGTTATTATGATTTTGAGGATTTAATTACATTGATATTTATCAACATATGAAATTATGTTAAGATATTTTATAAGCTCTCTTCACTAGGCTAGGAGCTCACATCCCTTGCATTACAGGATTAGCACATGAGGAGGAGGAACCTCCACTACAGTCTTAGGATGAGGTAGTCGATGTAGTAGATCATATTTCCAGCTGATGGAAAATATGTTTATTATATATATTTTCATGCTAATGATGTAATTTTGATCATTATGCTGCCTGTGGCATATTACTTCTAAGCATCTATAATCCATTTTGTTTTCGTACGTAACTCTGATGATGTAAATGGAAATATTTGTTTATATGATATGTGTTTATATATGGGGATATATGGTATTTGTTTGAGTCCACGTGTGACATTTTCTCTGAAGGGCTTTGTAAACTAAAGAATCCAGCCCATAGACTTGTAAAGAGATTATATTAAAAAAAAAATTAATCACATTTTCCAGAGTCACAAGGGGTTGGGCGTGACAACTCCTTATCAGATCATGGTTCAAATCTCGGACTGTTGAAATTTTGGTAGAAATTACCATTGTTTGGAAAATGTATTTGTTTAAGAAACCTGAAAGGGAATTAGAAAAAAAAAAAAAAGAGGGTTGGCCATTTCTGACTAAACTTCCAACAAGTTGTTGCATGGGCTTGCTAAAACAGAGTTAGACTCGTTGGACAGGGCCTGAAACAAGCTATAAATACAAGGGCTCACCCACAGTAAAATTCGACCAGAGCCAACGGCTGAACCAGTGCATTAAAATAGGAGAAGAGAAGATCAAGAGGATTAGTGCTGAATTCGAATTTCAGGTTGGCATTTTTTTTTAATTCATGCATTGTAATTCTTGAATTTTCAATTCACATCCTTGTAATGTAATTCTGAATTTCTTTTCCCATCAATGAAATAAATTTGAGGCATAGTTGTTTAGACTATTGGTTTTTCCTGTTTACGAATTTTATTTATGAATGTTTAAATTTTGATTTTAATCTTTTTATGGGTGTATGTTAAAGATTTAAGGTAAAAATTTCTCAAAGTTAAACATCGTGATTTTAGGGGAAATTGAACTTATTCTTTCATTCTAAGACTCTTTTAGGGTATTTGAAATAATTAGACATGAAATTTCAAGTGGAAATTAGATTTAACCTAAGGTTTAATTTGATTAATTTTTGTTTAATGAAACTCATATTATTTCTTCTAAGATTAATTTTAAAAGGAAGACATGTTGTAAATTAATGTGATTTCTATAGACTAGGTCACGAATTTATTTTACATAGAATGTGGGATATGATGCCGGCCTGCGAACTTGACTCTGTCCAATTGTAAATATTTTATGTTTGTTTATGTTCTTTCTTTTATTTTATTTTATTCAACCAATTCTTTAAATTCTTCTTGGAACTAGGTTAGAAATATTTTATTTGCTTTTTAATTTTGCAATTTTAAATTAAATTGAGGTTATTTAAATTCACTCCACCATTTTAATTAAATTTATGAATCCATGATTTGTGTGAGAAAATTAGATCCCACATTTTTTTTTTAAATTCCAAAGTTAGATAATTATTTAAATATTGGTGTTCTAAATTTAGGATTTGATAAATTAAGAATATAATTCCATGTTTTAGAGATTCTCCATGTTTAGATTTCCCTTGGGTTTGACCTCGCACTCATTCACTACACTATTTAATAGTTCGTGTGTTTGCGAGATAAATTTAAAACACAACAAGGATGCCCCAGACAACGGCCTAGATACAAAGAGGCATGATTTAGAAGACGACACACCGGAGAGGATGACTGTTTCGATATGAAACTCAAGATTTCCCTGTTCTTCGAAGGTATGACTAGGGACAATTTTGTTGATTGGGTAGAAACAATCTAGGAATGCATCTAATGAGAGACATGTAAAGTTAGTTGTAATGAAACTCAAGGGTAGGTCCTTAACCTGGTACAAAAAAATAAAGAATGAAAGGCAAACCAAGGGTAAGGATAGGATTCAAACTTGGGACAAGCTCAAAAAGCTTATGTGCAAAACTTTCCTATCTTCTAACCATACACAGGAGTTGTTTCACATACTACAACGAATCAGACAGGGAAGCAAGATCGTCGTTGAGTATGCTGAAGAGTTCAACCTACTTCTTTTTCACAACAACTTGGTTATGTTTGAAGAGCTCAGTGTTTCGTAGTTCATAGATGGCTTTCAAACCTCCATTGTAGATTTGAGATAGGTCGTGACTTCCATGATCTAACCGACACTTTTAGAAAGGCGATCTAGTTCAAGAGGATCGAAAGTAGGAGAGACAGAACAAACTCGTCAATCAACTGAAATGTGAGCCCTATGTCCTCAACAAGGCATTCAACTTCCATGAATGATCCCAAAGCAACTACCTAGCCTTCAACCTTGGACCAGAGCAACAAAGGAAAGTTGAAGTGCTTCAGTTGCAACGGACTAGGTCATATGACTTGAAGTATCTGTAATGCCCCGCCCTTTTTCATTTGCTTTCCGAAAATTAGAGTCTATTTTTTTTTTTTAAATAAAGGAGTGATAGAGAGCGGGACGTCAGAACGCGAGCTAAGTCCGAGCTTCTAAAGCCCGACCCTTAACTGGCCAACCATACGTGTGCATGGACTAAGTCCACGAATACGGTTCACACGTACTAATATATATACATGCGGAATATAACATAAACTGCTGATTATAATAGCGCCTAACTCTATTCCAATTTAGATAGCAAAGTAGTTCAAGTCTTTAACCATAATTAACTTACTAGAATATCCAACAGAAACCATTCAAACCATAGCAAAGTATCTAAGTTATTACATGCCCGAATTCTAGTTACACAAATTACAAGTCCATAAGTAACTTAATCAAAATATAAAATTAAACAGATTCAAGCTTCTATGCTTGGCTCCGATCACGCTCATCGTTCCCTTCCTTTCCTATATCATCCACTAGGGTAGAAATAGGGAGTTAGACAACACGCCCAGTAGGTATTCCAAGTAGCGCTAACACATGGTTAGTACAAATCATATATAATAACATAATGTCAAAACCATATAAAAACAATGCCATGTCATGGTGTCAAATGCAATGAGTCCCACCCATCACAAGTACATATAACTCTTGATGGAATTCTCCTCATCAAGGTATCCCCACAATTGCCTTACGGATGCCCCGACGGAGTGTGTTCTCCGGATTCTTCTTGATGGATATGCACATCAAGGTTTTCCTACGAATGCCTTACGGACGCCCCGACGGAGCGTATCATCCGGTTACAAACATCCCTCCCATGCCATGCATGAGATGTATATGTCCACATGCAATGTAATAGAATAATCATAACATTAAAACCACATATTTGAAACATAATAGTTTTACAACATAAACCATCAAAATAAGAGATTAAACCATAATACATAACCCATGGTTTCAAAGAAGTAGAATCCTACCAAAGACAACTAAAGTGTCCTTGAGCTTTAATCCGGCAACCGTTCACGATCATGCACCCCTTGTGAAGTCTCGTTACCTTATAACATATCCATGAGTCAAACCAATAACCCATGTCCAAAAACACACTTTGTGGGGTTCGGCCATACACTATGGCCGAACCTCACCTATTTGGTTTTAGCCCCTCTTTTGATTTATTAATCAAACACCACTAAGGTAATCATCTAAATCCTAAATCCACAAACCATTCCTCATGGGGTTTAGCCATACACCATGGTCGAACCCATGGTCCATTATTTTTACTTATTTACAATATTGCCATTAATCTATCCATGGCTAACATTTCATTCATTAAAGCATACTTAAGTCCATATTTTAATCAACAAAAATGGTTCATGGGGTTCCGCCATACACCATAGCCGAAACCTATGATGTCTAAATCCAATTTATCCATTGAATTATTTACCCTCCTTAGGTCCATAAACCAAGGTCCCTCCATGGGGTTTAACCATATATGTAGATTCATTCTTTTTTATCATCATCTACCATGTTTAAAATCAATTAAACTTACCACAATTCCCATCATTTCCATGATCTAAAATCACCTTAGTCCAACAATATTTTTCTCTTTAATCCCTTCAATCACCTTAGTCCAACAATATTTTTCCCTTTAATCCCTTCAAGAATCATTGATAACCTTCCATGGGGTTCTATCATTTTAACACCATTTAAAATGATTAGTATTCCTTCCTTTAAAGCCCTTTTAAAATCCTTAACATGCATCTACAACTTCCATGCTTTGAAACCCATTAAAGTTATTAAACAATCCACATAAATTCAATATCTAAGAAAACCCTTAGTCCATAAATATTCCTTGGTGGGGTTCGGCAATACAACATGGCCGAACCTCACCCTTTGGTTTTGCGCCCTTCTTTTCAATTATTTATGGTTCTCATACATACCTCCATTTAAGTCCTTTACAACCTTTTAAAATCACAAGCATACTTCTATAATTTCCATCTTTCAAATCCATTAAAAATATTAACAATGTCCTTCCATGGGATTCGGCCATACATCATGGCCGAACCCTATGGTTCATCCTTTTCATTAAACCTCATGCCTCATTCCTTAACTTTCTTCCATGGGGTTCGGCCATACACCATGGCTGAACCCTATGGTTCCTTATTTAAACAAAATCCATTAAAATACCTACCGGTTCTGTGACTCGTCCGGTTTTTCTTCGCTCCAATTTGTTCTTCCGATCCTTTCCTTCCTTAGCCTCTTCCTCCTTCCTTCTTAATCCTTTGGCCGAGAGTGAGAGCTTGAGAGAGAGAGAGAGAGTTCGGCCTTGAGTGATAGGGAGAGAACCTTGAGATGAAGCTCTAAGTCTTTTTGTCTTGAGGAGTGGTTGGCCGAGAGATGGTTTGAAGGACAGAAAACAGCCAAGAGGGAGAGGGAGAGAGAGAGATGAAAATCCAATTTGTTTTGTTCCAATGAGGTGGTCGGCCAAGGGTGATGCCTTCGGTAAAGTCCTTTATGTAACTCCCATTTTCATTAACCACCCTCCTTAATGCTCCACTTGGGGGTTTCATCCATGAGATGAAACTCCAAGGATCCAACATTGTGGCCTTTGTTTTGGCTTGTGTAACACATGAAACCGTCTCCCTCCTTATTAATTCCCCATTTGGGGGTTTCATCCATGAGATGAAACTCTCCCTCCAACATGTATCTTTGGTTTGAATTTTGAAATAACCAAAACTCCTCACCTCCCATTAATGATCGAAGTGATGCCAACGTGTACTATGGGTTTGAATTGTGTAACCCCCAAAACCTTTTCATCCAACTCACCTCTTTAACTTAACTCATATAATTTAATTCAAATCTATTTAACTCACTTAACTCATCACTTTAAAATCAACTCAATCACTTGATTGCATTCCAATTTAATTCAGCTCCAATTAAGTTAGGCTTGAACTCACTTGGTGGTCAACCAAGTCAACCATGACCCATTGGGTCCCAATTGGGCATTTTGACCCAAATAGCAACCTTGACCCAATTAAATGCATCTTACCCATTTACTTTAAATTGAACACTTATTCCATAACCGTTGGGTCTTAATTGGGCCATTGACCCAACACCTTACCCATCTAAGGTCCATATCCATTAGTTCATAAATTAAATGGGCAAATTTCATGTATATTGATATCTTGAAAATCCGGGGTGAATACAACCCTCTTTTTAAAATTTTCGTCCCAAAAATTGATCGAAGTAGGGTTCCAAACAATTTACACAAATAACTCAGGGTGAGCTGTTCTCATTTCCCATTCAAGTTCCCAAGTGGGTTCCTCATTACCATGTTGATCCCATACCACTTTGACTAACTGAATCACTCAGTTTCGTAATACTCTTTGCTCTGTCTCCACCACTCTGACAGGCCTCTCGACGTATGTCACGTCGCTTTGCACCTCTATGTCTTGTACATTTAGAACATGTGAGGGATTAGGATTGTACTTCCTCAGCATAGATATATGACATACATCGTACAAAGATGCCAACTGTGAAGGAAGTACCAATTGGTAAGCCACTTCCCCCGTCCTCCTTATGATTGAAAACGGCCCCACATATCTAGGCGACAGTTTTTCCTTCTTTCCAAATCTCATGTGTCCCTTCTGTGGCGAGACTTTCAAGAACACTATGTGCCCCACCTCAAATTCAAGGAACCTCCTTCTCTTGTCAGCGTAGCTCTTCTGACGACTCTATGCAGCCAATAGGTACTGCCGTATCAACTGTATCTGCGCTGTAGTCTCTACAACCAACTTAGGTCCAATCAGTGCAGGCTCACCGACCTCTGTCCAGCACACTGGTGACCTACAAGGTCTACCATATAAAGCCTCAAATGGAGCCATCTGGAGGCTTTCCTGGTAACTGTTGTTGTATGAGAATTCTACCAGCGGCAAGTGATCCTCCCATCCACCTTTGAAATCTAGTATACATGCTCTCAGTATATCCTCCAATGTCTGTATTGTCCTCTCAGACTGCCCATCCGTCTGAGGATGGAATGTTGTGCTAGTCAGTAGATCTGTCCCCATGGCCGACTGCATGCTCTGTCACACCCTGCTGGTGAAATGGTCATCTCTGTCGGACACAATAGTCCGAGGAATACCATGTAATCTGAGATATCCTTGATATACCGTTGACCCAAAGTCTCAGATGAATTTGTCATCTTGATGGGAAGAAAATGTACAGACTTGGTCAATCGGTCTACCACGACCCATATCGCATCATTGTCCTTTGAGGACCTTGGCAACCCCGTCACAAAATCCATGGAGATGTGCTCCCATTTCCATTCCGGCACTGGTAAGGGTTTGACTAACCCTGGTGGCTTCTGATGTTTCGTCTTAACCTGCTGACAAGTTAAGCAATGAGCCACGAATTCTGCCACATCTCTTTTGAGTCCGTGCCACCAGTAATGTCTCTTCAGGTCGTGATACATCTTGGTGCTGCCAGGATGAATGGAGAGTTTGGTCTGGTTTGCCTCAATCAATAACTCTTTTCTGTAGCTCTTAAGTACATATATCCTACCTCGGAACATAAGACCCTGTCTTGGTCGTAACTCCCATTCTGGTAGGACCTCACCAGTAGACATCTTGGCCCATATTTCCTTCACTTCCGGGTCTATCCACTGTTCCTGTTCAATCTTGGTAACCATGTTGGATCGTATGATCAAATTGTACATACTCCCATGGTTACTGATATATAGATTGAACTCTCGTATGGTATTCAACATCTCCCATTCTGCCCTGATCAAACATGCCACTGATGCATGTGATATGCGGCTGAGAGCATCTGCCACCTTGTTCGCCTTACCAACGTGATATCGAAGTGCAAACTCATAATCCTGCAAATATTCCATCCATCTGCGCTGCCTCAGGTTGAG
This sequence comes from Chimonanthus praecox, assembly GCA_022113865.1. NCBI lineage: Eukaryota > Viridiplantae > Streptophyta > Magnoliopsida > Laurales > Calycanthaceae > Chimonanthus > Chimonanthus praecox. The sequence goes on from CM039093.1 coordinate 44,533,778, forward strand.
CTCTTTCTGATCAAACAGGTACTTCAAGCTCTTATGATCTGAAAGCACTTCAAACTTCTCACCATAAAGATAATGTCTCCAGCTCTTGAGAGCGAAGACCACTGTGGCTAGTTCCAGATCATGCGTAGGATAGAGGCGTTCATGTATTTTCAACTGTCTTGAACCATAAGCCACCACTCGATGACTTTGACTGAGAGAACACCCCAGTCCCTCTCCTGAAGCATCGCATTGTACCTCATAACCCTTGCCTCTTTCCGGCAAAATTAAGATAGGAGCAGTTGTAAGTCTCTCATTCAGCTCCTCAAATCTCCAATTGTACAAATCTGACCACTCATATTTGACCCCTTTCTGAGTAAGTCGAGTCAGTGGAGATGCAATTTTGGAGAAGTCCATGATAAACTTCCGATAGTAACCAGCCAATTCCAGGAAGCTACGAATCTCCGTCACATTTTTTAGCGCTTTCACTGCCGCCACCTTACCCTGGTCCACAGCTATACCTTATGCTGATATAACATGCCCCAAAAAGTTGACCTTAGATAGCCAACATTCGCACTTGCTTGCTTTGGCATATAGCTGACTCTTCCTCAAGGTGTCCAGAACTATCCGCAAGTATTCAACATATTCCTCCTGACTTTTGGAATAGATCAGGATGTCATCAATAAATACAATCACGAACTGGTCCAAGTAAGGACGGAAGATCCTGTTCATTAAATCCATGAACATAGTCGGTGCATTGGTGAGTCCAAACGGCATGACTACAAACTCATATAGTCCATACCGCGTTCTGAAGGCTGTCTTCTCTATGTCCTCCTCCCTAACCCGGATTTGATGGTATCCGAACATCATATCAATCTTAGAGAATTGGCTGGAACCTCTAAGTTGATCAAATAAATCATCGATCCTGGGTAGGGGATACTTGTTCCTGACAGTAAGCTGATTCATTTTTCGGTAATCCACACACATACGGAGGGTACCGTCCTTCTTCTTCACAAATAATACCGGAGCTCCCCAAGACTATGTACTGTTCCGAATGCACCCCAGTCTGAGCAGTTCATCAATCTGTTTCTTTAACTCAGACATCTCTGTTGGTGCCATATGGTAATGTAGTAATGACACTGGAGCAGTGCCAGGGTACGGCTTGATCTCAAAATTAATCTCCTTCATGGGTGGCAAGGTAAGGAGTTCTTTTGGGAATACATCAGCATAGTCCTTCACTATCGCAGGAAGTTCAGCCACTGGTGCCTTGTTTATTCTGATACTATTCAATACCAGATGATTCAACCCTCCATGCAGTCTGCTTTGTTTGTCAGTACGCACCACATATTGTTTTCCCTCGGGTGACCAAAATGTCACCCTGCGACGATAGCAATCAATGTTGGCCTGAAAACTAGGCAACCAGTCCATGCCAAAGATGATGTCGTACTCAGTCATATAGAGTACCAGGTAGTTGAACTCAAATCTGAGTCCAGCGAGTTCAGTATTCACTGCTGTGCATATAAGCCCCAATGACGTTCTCCGTCGGGGGATACAATAGTGAGTGATGTGGATACTTTTTGTACTAATGTTCCAGTTGCGGATATGAATGCAGCAGATATGAAAGAGTGAGATGCTCCAGAATTAAATAGTGCAAAGGCGTAGGAACTACTGACTACAGCCATACCTTGAATCACAGAGTGATCCACCGCTTCTAGAGGAGCTAAGGTAAACAACCGTACAGATCCTGTAGGCGTCGATCCCGCCTGGTTAAATGTCCTGCCTCCTCGTGAATTAGCTGGTCTAGCTGGTGGGCGGAATGAACCCCTGGAATGAGAGGGTCTGCTGAGCTGTGGGCATTCCCTCTTGAGATGACCCGGCTGATCACAATGGAAACATTTGTTCACTCCTCTGGGAGCTTGTGAGACTGATGCTGATGGGGAAGGATGATTCGGACGAAAGCCTCCTGTTGACTCGGTAGAAGGTGAGGGTCTGTTAAAGTTCGGTCGGAACTTGTTGTTGGGCTGAAATGTACCCTCCCACTCTGACCTCGGCAGTTGCCAAACCTCACTATCTCAGCCATCTCTTGTTCTGCTATAGTGGCCTTGCTGACCACCTCTGCCAGTGTGGCTGCCTTAAATATGGTTACATTGGCCCTAATGTTTGGCCGTAGGCTCCGCTCAAACTTGCGAGTCCTTCGATACTCCGTATCCACCATATATAGAGCATAACAGGAGAGACTGGGGAACTCCTGATGATACTCTGCCACCGTCATGGTACCTTGTACCAAAGATAGAAATGCTTGAGTATGGCGCTTCTTCTCCTCCTCAGGAAAGTAATGATCTAGAAATGTAGCTGAGAACTGCTCTTAAGTCATTGCAGTCCTTTCTCTTTCTGGGAGGAGTGCTCGCTGCTTCTCTACCACCTCCCACCATTTACCATTATCATCGATCGGTTGTGATCTAGCCAGTAATAGTTTGTCTTCATGACTCGAGATCTTTAGTAGAGTCAAGATCTGAGTAATCTTCTTCAACCAATTTTCCGCTCCGACAACCCCTTCTTTCCCTTTGAAATAAGGAGGACGTTGTTGCTGTAAATCCCTGACCATGCTCCTGTCATTGGTCTCGCTGGTGGTTCCATTTCCGTTCAAGTGTTGTTGAAGAACCGAAGTGACCACCGCTTGAACCAAGTTTTGTAGTTCGGGTGGTACCACTGGTATATTCACGCTATTTTCTTGTTCCTCCTCATTTTGAGGTTGTTCTACCTCCTCTTCATCCCCATTTGGGTTTTGTCGGGTCCTTCTCTTGGTCCTTCTCTTTGGAGGCATTTTTCCTAAGTCATTGACTTAGCTCCTTCGTAAAGTTGTGTTTTCATAATATGGGGAAATTGCCAAATAAGCACTCTTTGTATTTCTTTATTTTTGGGGAATTCCCTAAGTATTTATTGTTTGTTTCTCAATTCGGGTATATCAGAAAAGTATCTCCTAATTTGCTATGTTTGATAAATCCAATTATGTTGACTGTACTTCTTTTGCTATCATTTCTTGTTGTTCTCAGATTAAATGTTTCAGTCTGAGTCTAACGAAGTAAATTAATCCGGCTCCGTGCAGCGGACTCCGAAGAGTCTATCAGTTAGGATTCTTATCTGTCAGTGAGACATGATACCAACTGTAACGCCCCGTCCTTTTTCAGTGGATTTCCGAAAATCAGAGTCTATTTTTTTTTTAAATAAAAGAGTGCTAGAGAGCGGGACATCACGACGCGAGCTAAGTCCGAGCTTCTAAAGCCCGACCCTTAGCTGGCCAACCATACGTGTGCATGCACTAAGTCCACGAATACGGTTCACACGTACTAATATATATACATACGGAATATAACATAAACTGCGGATTATAATAGAACCTAACTCTATTCCATTTTAGATAGGAAAGTAGTTCAAGTCTTTAACCATAATTAACTTAATAGAATATCTAACATAAACTATTCAAACCATAGCAAAATATCTAAGTTATTATATGCCCGAATTCTAGTTACTCAAATTACAAGTCCATAAGTAATTTAATCAAAATATAAAATTAAACACATTCAAGCTTTTATGCTTGCCTCCGATCACGTTCATCAGTCCCTTTGTTTCTTGTATCATCCACTAGGGTAGAAATAGGGCGTTAGACAACGCGTCCAGTAGGTATTCCAAGTAGGCTAACACATGGTTACTACAAATCATATATAATAATATAATGTCAAAACCATATAAAAATAATGCCATGTCATGGTGTCAAATGCAATGAGTCCCACCTATCACAAGTACATATAACCTCTTGATGGAATTCTCCTTGTCAAAGTATCCCCACAGTTGCCTTACGGACACCCCGACGGAGTGTGTTCTCCAGATTCTTCTTGATGGATATGCACATCAAGGTCTTCTTACGAATGCCTTACGGACGCCCCGACGGAGCGGGGCCTCCGGTTACAAACATCCCTCCCATGCCATGCATGAGATGTATATGTCCACATGTTATATGATAGAATAATCATAACATTAAAACCATATATTTGAAACATAATAGTTTTACAACATAAACACTCAAAATAAGAGATTAAACCATAATACATAACCCATGGTTTCAAAGAGGTAGAATCCTACCAAAGACAACTAAAGTGTCCTTGAGCTTTAATCCGGCAACCATTCACGATCGTGCACCCCTTGTGAAGTCATGTTACCTTATAACATATCCATGAGTCAAACCACTAACCCATTTGATTTGCAATAATGTCTAAGTCCAAAAACACACTTTGTGGGGTTTGGCCATACACTATAGCCGAACCTCACCTATTTGGTTTTAACCCCTCTTTTGATTTATTAATCAAACACCACTAAGTTAATCATCTAAACCCTAAGTCCACAAACCATTCCTCATGGGGTTCGGCCATGCACCATGGTCGAACCCATGGTCCATTATTTTTACTTATTTACAACATTGCCATTAATCTATCCATGGCTAACATTTCATTCATTAAAGCATACTTAAGTCCATATTTTGATCCACAAAATGGTTCATGGGGTTCAGCCATACACCATGGCCGAACCCTATAATTATCCATTGAATTATTTACCCTCCTTAGGTCCATAAACCAAGGTCCCTCCATGGGGTTTAACCATATATGTAGATTCATTCTGTTTTATCATCATCTATCATGTTTAAAATCAATTAAACTTACCACAATTCCCATCATTTCCATGATCTAAAATCACCTTAGTCCAACAATATTTTTCCCTTTAATCCCTTCAATCACCTTAGTCCAACAATAGTTTTCCCTTTAATCCCTTCAAAAATCATTGATAACCTTCCATGGAGTTTGGCCATATACCATAGCCGAACCCATGGTCCATGGTTCTTTCACCAATTATCATTTTAACACCATTTAAAATGATTAGTATTCCTTCCTATAAAGCCCTTTTAAAATCCTTAACATGCATCTACAATTTCCATGCTTTGAAACCCATTAAAATTATTAAACAATCCACATAAATTCAATATCTAAGAAAACCCTAAGTCCATAAATATTCCTTGGTGGGGTTCGGCCATACAACATGGCCGAACCTCACCCTTTGGTTTTGTGCCCTTCTTTTCAATTCTTTATGGTTCTCATACATACCTCCATTTAAGTCCTTTACAACCTTTTAAAATCACAAGCATACTTCTATGATTTCCATCTTTCAAATCCATTAAAAATATTAACAATGTCCTTCCATGGGGTTCGGCCATACATTATGGCCGAACCCTATGGTTCATCCTTTTCATTAAACCTCATGACTCATTCCTTAATCTTTCTTCCACGGGGTTCGGCCATACACCATGGCTGAACCCTATGGTTCCTTATTTAAACAAAATCCATTAAAATACCTACCGGTTCCGTGACTCCTCCGGTTTTCTTTCGCTCCAACTTGTTTGTGAGAGCTTGAGAGAGAGAGAGAGAGATAGAGAGAGAGTTCGGCCTTGAGTGATAGGGAGAGAACCTTGAGATGAAGCTCTAAGTCTTTTTGTCTTGAGGAGTGGTCGGCCAAGAGATGGTTTGAAGGAGAGAAAACAGCCAAGAGGGAGAGGGAGAGAGTGAGATGAAAATCCAATTTGTTTTGTTCCAATGAGGTGGTAGGCCAAGGGTGATGCCTTTGGTAAAGTTCTTTGTGTAGCTCCCATTTTCATTAACCACCATCCTTGATGCTCCACTTGGGGGTTTCATCCATGAGATGAAACTCCAAGGATCCAACGGTGTGGCCTTTGTTTTTGCTTGTGTAACACATGAAACTGTCTCCCTCCTTATTAATTCCCCATTTGGGGGTTTCATCCATGAGATGAAACTCTCCCTCCAACATGTATCTTTGGTTTGAATTTTGAAATAACCAAAACTCCTCACCTCCCATTAATGATCCAAGTGGGGGTCTCATCCATGAGATGAATTTCCCATGCCAACGTGTACTATGGGTTTGAATTGTGTAGCCCCCAAAACCTTTTCATCCAACTCACCTCTTTAACTTAACTCATATAATTTAATTCAAATCTATCTAACTCACTTAACTCATCACTTTAAAATCAATTCAATCACTTGATTGCATTCCAATTTAATTCAGCCCCAATTAAGTTAGGCTTGAACTCACTTGGTGGTCAACCAAGTCAACCATGACCCATTGGGTCCCAATTGGGCATTTTGACCCAAATAGCAACCTTGACCCAATTAAATGCATCTTACCCATTTACTTTAAATTGAACACTTATTCCATAACCGTTGGGTTTTAATTGGGCCATTGACCCAACACCTAACCCATCTAAGGTCCATATCCATTAGTTCATAAATTAAATGGGCAAAATTTCATGTATATTGATATCTTGAAAATCCGGGGGGTTACAGTATCTGAACGAACATGTGAACCTAGTGCAAGATGATAGCTGAGTAGCAGCAAAAGAAGAAGAGAACTTCCTTGACGCCTTCAATTGGGAAGACATCACCTATGGGCATTCGAGTGGCAACCTCATGATTTTGTACTCCCTGATAGCCCCATAGGAATAATTGAAGGATGACAGGAACCCAGTGGCGCAACGACTGTGGTCACAACTGAGTTTGCTTCGGGTGATGTTCACTCCATGGGGACGCCGGGTGAGTAAAGACCTTATGTGGATCCAATGAGGGATGAGAACCTGAACCAGTTGGCGACACCCAGTACTTCGTCACTCTCACAATTCGAGAAGCTAGAGTCGGTACAGGTGCACCACATGGATGTACCCTACAACTTGATATGGTACTAGCAGGTTCAATACTGAAGCAGAAATAAGAGACATCCTGACACCATCCTAAGCGTCGAAAGGGTGAGTAGAAACTAGAATGTGCTACAAACAACCGTGACAAAGATTGGTCGATACAGATTCAGACATTGGAATGGAAGGTGATCGGTATAATGTGGATTCAGACCACATCATCCGACCACATATTGATCTCATATGGGAGGGTCACTCGTTGCAGTTCACCGTCCCTATCATCTCTTCACTTTTGACAAGTCACAAGGGGACAACACTTCATGCGAGATATCCACGAGGATTTGCTATGCAGCATGATGTGAGGCAAAGGAGATAACTAAAGATGCGACTGTCCCCTTCAGCCATGACCCTCTTAAACTCGAGGTTGAGTTCCATTCGGGAGGGAGGGAATGATGCGGATATCCCAGGAGGCAATGGGGGGCGAAGTGAGTTTTTTTTTTTTATAATGGCAAGCACGGGATCGAACTAGTCGGTCTTGGCTCTGAATTGGAAAATTCGGTTCACGTGGATCCACACGTGGGCCCGAGTTCCACTTGAGATCTTAGCGAACCCCACAAGAAAGAGGATTACACGTTCTAAACTTAGAGAAAGAAGATAACTTGTGGGGAGCTTGGCGAGGTGGTACCGGGCACAAATCTATCCAAGTTAAATTGAAACTGTTTGGAAGAAACTAACCAATGAACTTTATAACATTTTTGAGGGATCAAACGACATCGAATTTCGATGAAACTTTGATTATTGGAAATCTTCTTCATATACCTTTCCAACGAACCCAAGTTTGATAATTCTAAATCACGTAGTCTGAGTTATGGTGATTTTTGTCAACAGGTGCAGAAGAAGTCTGAACAACAAGTTTCTTTCCACAAAACGTGTAAGGCTGACTCACTCAAATTGAAGCTCCGCTGACTCATTGGGAATTGAGTTGGAAGACATGTGGGGAAAGTTGCTTGCAGCCAATGAGGTAGTGTTTGAGTTAGGATAGTTTGGGTAGATTTGAATTATTTTGAATGCAGGTTTTTTATTGGTTAACTTATGTAGCTAGTTAACTCGTTTGAATTAGGTCACATTTAGGAATTACTCTATAAATACATGTATTGTCTATCAGTTTACGTGAGCTCAGAATGAAGAATTAAATCATTATTTTTATTGAGGTTAACGTATGAACTCGATCAAGCTTGGAGATTGAAGTGCGTTGGTTTGAAGGCCGATTCCATCTTTTTATCTGCTTAAGACCAACTCTCTTTTAAACTTGTGATTTTTTTTAATCAGTTTCTTAAGTTAATTAACTTGATTTTAAGGGAGGAATTGCATGAGTAAATAACTAAGTTGAATCGGTTGAGTTCTACCTAGTTTGAAGTCTGTTTTAAGACATGGGTTCGAACCTAATCAGTCTTTGTTTTGGTACACTGATTTCAGTCTAAACCTAGCAGTAATCTGGGCCTGAAAGTCAGTAAAACACAGTTACATCAGATATGTTTTGAAGTTCGTTAGTTGCTGTATAAACTAGGCCCGTAGTGAACTCAACAGGTTGTTGTTTGGGCCTGCTGAAATAGAGTTAGACTCGTTGCACTCGGCCCGAAACCTAGTCCATTTATGTTGTTTCTCTTGACCTGAATTTACAAGATCCAATCTGGTTTTTATTAACCAGAACCCTTTCCAAAATTGTGTTAAACCAGACCTGCATTTACAGGTTCGAAATTGTTGAAAACGGCCCTACACCACCCACTTTGTGGGCCGAGTGGACTCGATTAGGGGCCTGAGTTTGTATTAAAACTCGAAGATTTTTATAAGACTGTTTGGACTTGATTCAGCAACGAGTCAATTGTGGTCAACATTAATGTAATTAAATTGATTCAATTCATTCATTTTAATTGAGAATTGTGATTACTTTTGATCCAAGGATAGCTAAAGCACCCGTTTGGTTCAGAGTCTCATGAGACTTCTTTTAGCGTTGTCTTTTGGCAATGAAGCCAATTGTAGTGCTCAATTGATTCAGGTGTTGTACGATCGAAAGATCATTACAACCCAATAGTGTGAATCAAGAAAGTCTTTTGACACCACCTCAATTTTCATCAATTAATTACATGAAAGACTAAAAAACTAATTCTCATTAAACATGTATAACTTTATAAATAATATTGATGGTTGAGATGGAATCTTTGTCGATTGTAAATTCATTTGCTCAAATTGAAAAAATAAAGTCATTTAAATCAAATCTATCTTTAATAAATAATATATCTATAATTTTAATTTAATTTAATAGAGTTGATAAAACTATAAAATCTTATATACTTTTAAATTAAAAATTAAACGATATAAAGGTTGTATTTTTATATTATACATAAAATCATCTGAAAATCTTGTACACTATAAAAAATAAAAAAAATTAAATTAAATACCTTTAATCTAATATAAGAAAATTAACAAAATTTAACTACTAATTATATTAAAAGACTTTGGTATCTGGACGCTATCTCATAGACAACCATTTTTTTGTCTGGCTCATTTATCTGACATAACAATCCTGTCAATTCTTTCTTCTGAAACTGAATGAGACAAATAATATAAGAATTCCACTTTCACAATTACTTTTAAAACTTTCTGAAAATATGTCAGGGCCAAATCGTTTTTCTCAATTTCGCAATACATATCGGACCGTACAACCGTTTGAGGTGGCCGGTGACGTGATTTCCACTCAAATAGTAAGGACGTGTCGAGTTACCATTGGAGCAGAACAATGCAGCAGGTAATTGAACTTCTGCCCGTGTTGACCATACGCTTCGAGTGTTCCACTTGTCGAAATCCGGTGCATGCCGGACACCGATTCTGGTTACTTTACCCATTTTAGTACCGCCTGCGTCAGCACAACTTCTGTGCGGCACTGCCATATAATTGAATGGAATCTAAAACTCTAACATGATATGATCGAATCACTTGACCCGCGCGACTCAGTTTAATTTTAGTAAATATTAATTATTAAATAAATATTTTTGTTTCAAAATAATAAGTTTAGAGGTTGCCAATACTACAGATTCTAACATAAGTGTTTTATTTGAAATATTTTATCATGTTGATTTAAATAAATAAAATACATAGTTAATGAAAATTGCCACTTTGATTATTTTGTTTTTCTTAATTTAAAATTTAAAATCTAATATCTCTAAGATGTTTTACGTGACTAAATTTCTATATATTCTTATAATGATTATAATTATTTAATTTCATAAGGTAAAAAGATAATATCTTTCTAACTAATATAGTAAAATTTAATGTAAATCACGAGCTATTATGGTCGAGATTCAATCTCATTTATAGTTTTACTTGTCTTGAGAATTTTAAAATATATATAATATGGTATTAAGATGGAAAATGCAAGATAACTCTTTTTATTTTTCAAACTCCTGTTATTTAAAGTAGTAAAAACTAATGGTTTTTTATTATTATAATGATTTGAGTAAGATTATCTGAAGTAGGGGTACAAATATCGGCCGATACATATCGTATCGGCCGATATTTTTTGATTTTTTACTAGTGAATATCGGCCGATATATATTGTTATCGGCCGATATTCACAATATCGGCTAAAATATCGGTTGTATTATATAGGTCGATATCAAAATATCGGCCGATATCGGCTGGAGAGAGAAAAATATCGACCGATAACGATATATCGGTCAATATATCGTATCGGCTGATATATCGGCCGAAAATGATTTTTAATCGCCTGATGTGAAGTGTAAAAAAAGTGCTTTGATTTAGAAAAGTGTGTTATCACTAAAGATGGATATTAATTCATTAAAAAAAATACCCACGTGAATGTAGCTCGACTGGTTGCCTCCCATCTTAGGAAGCGGGAGGTTGTGGGTTCGATCTTTTATGGATGAACCTTGGTGTGTCCTAGGGCTAGTCGGCTTACAGGGGTTTTACGATGAATATCCCGTGATTTTCCACATGTAAATTTAGAAAAAAAAAATCATTAAAATTTTTTATTATAGGAAAATAAATTTGAGGAAAATAAAATAAATACATTTTATCATGAGTGTTGATGGTAAAACTATTGATATCTAAATCAAAATCCTAGAAATATAGAAAAAGATGATTGGAACCCATCTCAGTAAATCATTTTTTTGTTGGATTTGGATTATCAAGATATTTTTGTGGGTCCATCCACTAAATGACCCAATTACCCTAGGCCTAATCCTACCCAATGTGACCAAAGTCAAATTCCTTACGTGTTGGCCGTCCCTCTTCTAATTCTTCTCTCCACAAAACGTATATTTTTTGGCACTTAATTATGTCTCCAAAATCTCTCCAACGTCCAAGCTCCTCTCTCTTCTCCTTTGTGGCGTGTTTGTGCAAGATTTTAGAAACAAAAAACGTGTGGATGCTTTGAGAAAGTCTATTTCAAGCAATGGACAATTTTGGACATTTTTTAAAAGAATTTTAAGAATAAGTTTGTGACCTAACCATGTGGCATGTGGTCCATTTCGTAACCCACTTGGCAACCACATGAGCGTGTCAATTTGGGAAGTAATTTTATAAGGTTTTTTTTTTCTAATTTCTGAAGGATATTTCTAGAAAAGCGTAGAATAGTATTTTATCATTATTTTTCTTATTTAAGGCCTTAAAATTTTTTAATTTCATATGGGAATAAAATTAATTTTTAGAGCCGAAAAACTCAGTGAAGTTGGTCGTGCAGGAGCACAAATCCGGGCCTTGTGCCTATGGCTTTCAGCCGCCCCTAGGATCAAAGGATCCAAGAGAATTTTCAAGTACGTACCATGTTTAGTTTAATTCTTTATTTTTTAGTCTTGAGTTTTGATTATTAAGAAGATTTAATTAGTTTCTCTTAATTTGATTTAATTTTCAAATCCATTTAAGAAGATATTTTAATCTTAATTCACCCTGAAAATATCGGATTCATGGAAAACTTAGCCTCTTAGACAGATTATTAGTCGCACTAAAAAAAGTGATTGAATTGCTTGAAACCTAATTTTCCTGGAGAGCGAATTGCTGGTTATCTTCCCCACTTTTCATTAGATGATCATCATAGCCAGAGTTCTTTGGAAGTCTTGTGTTCGACACTTTTTTGGTTTCTTGCATCAGATTTGAAATTTTTATTATTTGAATTATTGTTCGACCATTGTAATTATCTGTTCAATTTTTTCATTCAGATGTATTTAATTAGATTTTACTTTCATGAGCCAGTTGTAGTTTTCTTTTTAAATTGATGTGCTGTACATCTCTATGATGACTGCTTGTCAATGAGAACTGTGCACAAACAACCATGACCTATACTCACTGGCCTTTTATTTGTAGCCTTTTATTTGTAGCATAGGAGGATATAAATTAGTAAAATTGAACTGTACATGTTTCCTACTACTCTAAGATACTCTAATACAAAATCAGTCATAACTTCCTCTACGAATGTTAGAATCACTCAAACATGTGCACATTAGAAAGCTTTCTTAATACTGTTGATATATCAAATTTAATTGCTAAATTACACATTATCCACCAATCTTAGAGTGTCATGTATCTATTCTAAAATTAAAAAAACAAAGCATAAAAATAAATCTCCAAAGGGGAAGTGGGCTTATTGCTGAATTTTCTCCTTTCTTCGCAACTCTTCCTTCTTCTAAAGATACTGACCATCTAATTTGATATTTGAACGCCCAAATATTGAAAAAAATTAGACCTTATAGCCATCATATATGGACCTGTGCCATCGAAAATATAATGCTGGGTAACCTTCTATAATTAATTTGTTTTTTAGTCCATAAAAAATTTGCAAATTTTAAATAAGGTAAGACCCTGATTTTTTGTGGATGCTCTTACATTATACAAAAATCAGACAACTAAAATGATTGCATGATGTTCCCATTTATTGTTATCACCATTTTCTAGCTATCCTAATAAAAAAAATATGATTCTCTTTAAATTTAAATGAAACCCTCATTAGATTGGATGACATATAGGGGTCTAGATAGAGGGATTCTACCTAGATTTCTTTATTGAATTAGGACATGGGAAAGGTCATGACAAGAGAGGGTTTGTTAGGGTGGATTGGTATTTAAAGAGGGAGCAGTGAGAGTAATAATTTGGAGAGTGTTGGAACTAAAAAATCAACTGGCCAATTGGGATTGGGGTTTCATTGGACACCCCCAACTTCTAACATCATCTTAAATTTTTTTTTTTTTTTTTTTAAGTTTAGAGGTGTTTAGACATCACACCTGATTAGTTTTTTAAAGTATTGAAAAACCCTCAATCCGTACACATTGGATAATTAAATGAGACTTTATTATATATATATTTTCATGAAAAATGACCCTTTATTAGAGCTCATATGATTTGAACTCAAGACCTCCCTCTAGAGATATTACTCTGAAACCAACTGAGATAACCCCTTGTATTATAAATGGATGTTGCTTATAATATTGGTTTTGAGGTTGATATGATTAAGAGGGTTAGTCTGATGATCAAGAATATGTTTTAGGAATTGTCAATCCTTGTTTGATTCATACTCAACTTCAAAAGATCACTTTGCATAATTATATTTGATATTAATAAATTAAGTGGATTTATATTTATCAGAGTGAGATATTTAGATACATTCGATGATTAAAAATAATAATAAGCTTGGTATGTGCCAAATCATATCACTTAGCTACAACAGGATGCCAATCTTTTTCTTCAAATATTGTGCTAGTGGCAATAATCATCAACACTAACCTGTTAACATTCATCTAGACCATTTCTTCTTCCTTTGCCTTTATTATTTTTACTTTGTCTTTTTCTTTTCTCTTTACCTTTGGCAGTGTGGGCTACACATGTGTTGACTTCGACCGTCGCATATTAGTTACAGAAATTCTAGACATTAAATTTGTGTCTTGTTAGTAGGTGGCATCTGTCATGGTTTTTACGCTTCGCCCTTTACATTCACTTTATTATAATTTATCATTCAGTTGATCATAATCATAGGTGTCATGTTTGGGAGTAAAACTAAAGTTGGGTCAGTTGGTTGAATTATGTTGAAAAATTAAAAATTTGTATCAAATTCAAGTCGAGTTAATTTGAGAGATTTTTAAATTAATTTGATTCGATTCAATCAAATCTGATCTGATCTGATAAAAAGTAGAGTAAAATAAGTTCAAAATATGGGTCAAATCGAATTGCAGATTGAGTCGGATTATAATTTAGATCGGGTCGGATCAAGATGTCCGAGTAAAAAGTTTAAATCGGATCAGATTGAATTGCCCTAATCATGTTTATCACTATCATCATTATCATTATAATTAAAGATATCAATGTCCTCACTTTAAATAATACTTTGAAAAATCGATTGATATTATAAACTATCTAATATTCAATTGAAGGATAGGAAATTGGTTTCATAAGAAGTACTTATTGCATGATTTAAATTCCTATAGGAATTCTTTCGTACACTCCCGATATTGTATTTGCACCCACCATTGCACTGTAAAAAGAAAAAGTAGAACCTTAGGATCCTTTAACGACATACAAACAAAAGAAGAAAGAATGATAAAATTGATTGGGAAGTGATTTGTGCACCCCCTATTTTATCCATGGTGCACTTTTTAAATTTTTTTTTTTTCAATTTTGCCCTTCACCCACGTTTTCTCCATTTCCATCATTTTTTAGGTGAGGGGTAAAATTGAAAAAAACAATTGAAGGAGTGCACCATGGGTAAAATGGGGGGTGCACAAATCATTTCCCAATTGATTTGCTATTCATATTATCGTATTTGATATCTACTTCCAACATTTCCGCTCCACGTAATGCCTTATTGTCACTTGTAAAGGCACTACAATTTCAAAAACTATCTGACACAGTGCCGAAAGGGGTCGAGTGTAAATGGACGGGTAACTCGATGGAGATCCAATTAAAAGACTAAAGGCCCAACGGGTCCTGTTATTGCAACAGTGAACAATACTGATAACACTATAGTATAGTAAAGTAATTATGAAAAACACTATTACAATAATAAAATAATAATGGCAAAACTATAGCAATAATTTTGTTATAATGACAAGGTTGTTGTAATGGACATCCAACGGACGGGCAAAAGATGTGTATCTGACGGGTACTAGTTCGGGTTGGAGAATAGAGATTTCGCAGATCTGAATTAGCGAAGTGACAGTGGACAGAGAGAGATGGCTCTCTTTATTAAGAATGATTTTCTGGCCCGACGAACACCATCTATTGATATGGAAGAAATTGTGGAAAATATAAAAGAGAAAGAATAAGAAGGAGGGATGCCACGATATGTAACACCCCGTCTCGCTACGAGCGCGTTATGTCCGAAAAATCTCAAAACATAACCAAGGATCAGATATCGGGCATATTTTTTTGAAAAACGGGGTAACTACCTCTCGCTCAACAATCTAATAAAGGCCAAAACCAACATAATGATAAACACAACAGATAACCATCGAACATTCAATAAAGTTATACAGTTATCCAAACAAACATGTGATAATGAGTCCATACAACAAGAGTCTCTCAAAACTAGAGCATAAACATGATCATAAAATGTCTAACTACTACTACTGCTGCTCCCCATGTGCCTACTCAAGGGGCACGCCTTGCTCCTCTGCGATTGGAGTACCTGAAAGGTAAGGGGTGAGATAACCAGCTTAGTGAAGGGAATAAGCATATCACATGTCAGCGACATAAACATATATCACTTGTATGAAATATAATGAATATCATAATAGAATGGATGTCTATGTACATGAGTACTCAACTGTACAACTAACCAATGGTCCCACCGACCAATCCGAGACATCACCTCCGTAACTCACAACAGTCCTCCAACAACTTCGATCTCACTACCAATACAAACGGGGGACCACACAATATACAATCGCCTCAACCGCCGGAATGCAACGGGGAAATCGCATTCCCTATAAGGGTCTCAACCGCCGGATCATAACGAGAAAGCCAATCTCAAAGGCAGACACCTCAACCATCGGAACGCAACGGGAAAACTCGCATCTCTTATGTGGGTCTCGACCGTCGGAGCTTAATAGGGAAGTCCTCCCAACAACGAAATTCATTACGTCATCATAAACATATACACATGTAAACAATCCCTCCAATGCATGCACATGATGTTATGATCATGTATAGTAGTAAGAATATGTTCTGATACCAACAATTCAAAATCAGTAAATACTTTATCATGTGAGTCAAAGCATATAATGAGTTACTTAGTCACACATATCTACTGTAACGCCCCGGCCTGATGATGGACTTGGAACGCTACTAATTTTTTTTTATAATCTCCCATCAACTAACATCATAGCTGGGCTGGATCTTCAAATTTGCCAAAAAACCCATCATAGAAAATGTTACACGTGCTCTTCTCACGTGAATTTAAACATGTACCATATGTTCCCATATACAAATACATATTTCACAAACAAATATCTCCATTTATTCGATTAGAGTTAAGAACGAAAGCATAACAATTTACACATGCTTAGATTTATAGTGCCACAGACGGTACTAAAATCAACATAACTTCATTTGCATGAAAATAGATGTAATAAACATATTTCTCATCATCGGGAAATACGATTGACTGCAAAGGCTCCCTCATCCTAAGTCATTGGTGGAGGTTCCTCCTCCTCAGGTGCCAGCCCTACAATGTAAGGGATGTGAGCTCCAAGCCCAGTGAAGAGATCTTAAAATAACACATTCATCAACATTTACCGGTTAAACAATGCAGTCTAATCATAACAACAATAATGGTCTACTCTTACCATTTTAAAATCAGAGTTATCTACTTATGAATGGTCTATTTTAACATATTTACCAATTTACCATAAATGGCCTTATGTACCATTTATCATACCTGAATTCATAATTGGTTTACTTTACCAATTTATCAAGTTACCATCACTGCCATCTCACTGCTATTCTAGTGTCATACCACTGTTATACTACTGTCATGCCGCTGACGTACCTCTATCATACCACTTCCATATTACTGACATACCACTGCCTAATGGTTTTGCATATCATTTATCATACTTGTTGTAATAGCCCAGGTCAACAAAATGGTTATGGGAATAAAATGATCTATGAATCGTACGATTTTACGATTTTCGATTCACGATTCAAACCCATAGACCAATGTTGATACTATTCAAGTTTGATAAAATTGGGTAAAATTGGAGAATGCCATACATTTAGAGTATTGTGAATATTTGTAAAATTTCATACTCACAAGATGTGTGATAATATGTTTGAGTGAATATTGTTTTTTGCACATTCCAATGCATAGTTGGGTAAGGTTATGGTTTGACTTCTTTATGCATATGTGTGATTGATGTGAATATATTGTATCAAATACATATGTATGAGTTTCCCAAGGTCCTTATGATTAGATGTTTTCTGTAATTGAGAATTCATAGATTTGTAATGTGTTAAAGTATGATAGAATATATGATAAATCAAGATTGCCCAAGATGTGTAATGTAGGGCCTTGATAACTTCTCATACTTGTGTATAGCTATGAATAATGTGCGTATCAAATGAATTCTCATGATTGTGAATTCTTAGATGGGTAACTCATATAATAAGTATGATGAATGTATTTTAATGCCATGCTTGGATTATGTAATGATGTGTACATCACTAGTGAGTACCTATTTTGATAATGGTTGTGGTGGATCGACCTAACCATGTGTAGAACGAATTTTCATGATTTGAAGAGGAACTTGATAAAGGGTTAGAGTAAGTGATATGGATGAGTTAAGGTCAATTATCTTAAAACCCAAGGGGGTTAACTTGTGCTACAATGGGGATGGACTAGCATGATTGAGAATGCATGAAATGCAGTGTAAATGCTACGAAAGCCTTGTTTGATTTCTCCAAAGTAAAAGTAGGACACTCCCCAATGTCAACCCAAATGTGAATATAATGAACTACGGTTGATCTGATCCACGAAGTGGTACGTAGGCAACTGAGAGCATTATGCCTTAGCTCGATCAAAAGATGCATTGTGTCATCCATTTATACTTAGGATGATGTAAGATGTTAAGCAAATGTGAATGCTATAAAGGGATTGGTGGGATATACCTTCCCTAATATAGACCCTAATGCTAGATGTTGGATCCCTCGAAGGCGCTAGAAGAGGTTATGATGCTTTGGGAGTCCTGATATGATATTTGTTACTCAAGTAAAGTCTAAAGTGGCTAGAGAACTGTGAAAATTCTTAAGATGGACAAATGATGACTTTGGTACTGAGATGTATGTGACTAGGTCACTTGATTATATTGAGACGTGGTATGGGTACATCCCTTACATGATGATTATATTGAGACGTGGTATGGGTATCTCCCTCATGTGATATTGATTATATTGAGGCATGGTATGAGTGCATCCCTCACATGATATTGATGATTGAGATGTGGTATGGGGTGCGTCCCTCGTTTGATATTGATGATTGAGACGTGGTATAGGTATGTCCCTCACGTGACATTGATGATTGAGACGTGGTATGGGTACATCTCTCATGTGATGATTATATTGAAACGTGGTATGGGTGTGTCCTTCACATGATATTGATGATTGAGGTGCGGTATAGGTGCGTCCTTCACGTGATATTGATGATTGAGACGTGGTATGGGTATGTCCGTCACATGATATTGATAACGTTATGCCTCAGTCCGTTGAAAAAGGAAACTGTCCGATCAGTAGATCATTGTGTCTTACCTTTGTATACTTGAAAAGATGAGATAAGTATATAGATTCCATGAGTAAGGCCTACAGCAGCCGTGAAACCGTGGGAGCCTCGATATGAACATACAAAGACTGTAGCATTGAGATGTATATGTGACTTGGTCACTTGATATTGAGACGTGGTATGGGTACATCCATCACATGATTATAATGGTTGACTGACCGTTTCAGAGAGATATTCGAGACGGTGGGGTTGGCTACGGAGACTTTGTCCCGTAGGGTTGCCGTTGATGATTAGGTCCCTCATATGCTACGCGCTGGAAGGTGCTCTCACGGCTATTTAGCATACTCGATGTGTGTTGATGCGCAGAGCTAGATACTATTTTACCCCATGGGGGCGGTGCTAGCTTCGTTAGACGCGGTTCGACTGCTTTAGAGTTTGACTGAATCACCCACGAGGTAAAGGGATGCAGGACGAGGTAGACTTGATCATGCCACTCGTGGGTCTTCCACTTAGTAAGTCATGGGCCCTAAGTTTTGTTAGGGGTCGTGGTATATTTATGATATGATATGATATGATGATTTGATATTGTTGCTACAATCACATAGTGATTCATTCGAGTGTTGTTCCTATGGATAGAAGATCTCATGGTAGATGATGTGCCCCTGCATTAGTTATGCCCATAGATGGATTATACCCATTGAGGGATTATATTCATGGATGGTTATTACCCATGGATAGATGATGCTCACTGATAGAGTGTTACCACGGATGGATGTTTATATCCATAGATGATGGTTCCAATGGTGGTTTGGATTCATGCTCGGATGGTCTTATGGTAGATATGTTGGTCTCATAGTAGACGTATTGGTCTTATGTTAGACATATTGGTCCCATGGTAGGCATATTGGTATTATGGTAGACCTGTTGGTCTCATAGTAGACGTATTGGTCTTATGTTAGACATGTTGGTCCCATGGTAGACATATTGATATTATGGTGGACATGTTGGTCTTATAATAGACATATTGGTCTTATATTAGACATGTTGGACCTATGATAGACATATTGGTTTTACGAATGTATGAGTATGGATGGTTATTACCCATGGATAGATGATACTTACTGATGGAGAGTTACTAACGATGGATGATGAATCCCATGAATGTTGTTCCCATGGTAGACATATTGGATTCATGCCTAGATATTGATTATATGGTGGGCATATTGATCCCATAATAAATATCGTGGTCCCATGGTAGACGTATTGGTCTCATGGTGGACGTGACCGTTCTATGGATAGATATTATTTTCCCATGGATGGTTATTCCCATGAAGGGTTTTATGACCATAGATGAATATTGTATACCGTGGATAGATATTCCCACGGAGGGCATTGATTCGATAGAAGATTGGACCCATATTTAGAGTAATGTCCCCAATGAGGGATGTATTTATGTTCGGGTATAGGTCCCATGGTTGAGGTTCATCCCATGTGTGACATTGACCCTATGGTTAACAGTGTTCCCATGATTGGTAAAGACCCGTGATAGATGAGATCTATTCTATTGATGAGACCCACGATAGGGTAATTAGAATGTTTTGATGTGACATCATGAATAGCACGGGGTTAGTGCCATGAAATAAATGAATTGAGAACTACACAAGATCTGATCTCCATTGGAATACGTAGGCAGCTGATAATTCATTTCAATCAAATCAAGGGTCCAATAAGTGGTAGGATCCGTAGGAATCTCGCAACACGTGTAGGTATCACGTGTTTGGACAATGAGTTGTGTATGCTTAAAAAAAAATTATTATTATTTTTCACGTGTCCATTGGGTCGGGCTGTGACACTTGTAATCATAACTGGTCTACTATACCAATATTTCAAAGTATCCGTCATACTGTGATGCCATCGTAACACCAAAGCACTACATTGACTATAAATGCATTAAGTCTCGACACAGTCAAAATGTAGCATCTTGCAAGAGCATCTCCGATACACCTAGATAGGTACTAACACACGTGGGCCAGCAACTGACACACCTAGACCGGTAATCGATACACCTAGGCCGATAACAGTTCAGTAGTTGAGGGTACATGGGTGCAGTATCAATATCATAAATGCTCAAGTTTTCACATCAAAGCATCTTATCAATAGTATCAACTTCATATTTCAGTCTTATCATAACATAATGTTCAAGTTCTCATACCGGCGAATTATCATTATCAATATCAACTTCATACTTCAATATCTCATAATAACATGATACTCAAATTCTTACATCGGATAATATCATCATCAATATCAATACCATGTATGATAAACATCGTTAGTAATAATATGAATATATCTTAGCAATATATATCAAGTTTAGGCATATAAGTGGGTCCATTCTTCATTTATAAACTAGTAGACCTCGATTCATTGACACCGTATTATGCTTCCGTTCTAGTAAGAACCAATTTTCATCCCTCACATGGAAGCAATGTCAAGTCTCGCATTCTGGCTTACTCGGTGGTTTCCATATCATGTATAATCTATGAAACTACTCATCACACTAGATTTAGGTTTACAAAACCTGATTTACTGATCTGGTATTATTAAGTCTCTTCATCGTAAAAAGTAAAATATCGCGGGTATCTGTCAAATACACAAATAGAAATACAATGAATCACATAGTCAAACAAAATACACAATCATATACAATACATCATACATTCATAGTATTTCAAATCCTTCTATCCATTTTCCCTAAAAAGTCCAAGGGAAATGGATATGAGTCTTCTTAATGGGTTACTATTCATTTTTAATTATAATAATCCATATAAATAGGTGCTCAGGCCACTAGACATATTGTCTTCTAGAAATGACCATGAAGACATATTGACTTAGGCCTAGAGATATAAGATGATCAGGCCACTACTCATATATTGAGTTAGGCCTAGAGATATAGGATGATCAGGCCACTACTCGTATAGAGTGTTAGGCCTAGAGATTACTCAGTGCCCGAACCCTTCTTTTCTACCAAGCGGCGAAGTTAATCACTCAGCTACTGATAGCTACAGGGTTGAATTTCTGGTGCGCCACAGATAGAGAGTATCGGCCTGAAAGTGAATACATAATATGTGTATATATATAATAGTATAAGCAAGGGTTCATATCATTTTTAATTAAGAATTTTGTATAAAACATCACATTGAAATCTAAGGTTTAAATTTAAAATGGAATTTTAACTTAGACTAAGTTTCAAATACTTGTTTTGAGTTCCTGGATACATGCCTCGGAACCAGGTACTGTGGTTCCGGAACTTCCGAGCCACTACCTAAAATCTGGGTCTTTACAAAGACTTCAGAACTTGGGTTTTGTCCTTCTGAACTTCCGAAATTCAGGTCTTGGAACTTCCGAGCCTGCTTCCGAACAGAAAACTGAAAAATAAAAAAATTATGAGTCTTGGTCCACCTCGGAACCTACCGAGGTATGCACGGAACTTCCGAGGGGTCCAAAAGGGTCTCGGAACGACCTGTCTGACCTGTTGAGGCAGAGAGTTCAGTACTTAGCCTCTGCTCCTTCGAAACCCCAAACTGAAGTTCGAAACTTCTGAAGAGTTACCTTCGGATCTTCCAAAGGCCGATGCTAGTCGTCTTCTTCCTCTGTCACCTGCAATAGTGCAGTGAGTCGAGGGACAGAGTGAAATACGAATCCAGAATTCATTTTTCACATCGTTCTGGTCAGGTGGACTCTTCAATGAGTCATCTTTAATTTCGAAGTCAATTGAACCAATAACACTATTTAAAAATACAAGTTTCAAAGAGAAAAACCAACAAAACATATGAAAATCCATGTTTTCCACTAAATTGACACCCAAATTTAAACTGATTTCACTTCTGTTTGATCCTAAATAGGTTAGAATTTGAAAATAAACAAAAGGTTACCTTTGCTTTGAAAATCGGGTAAGTTTTGAAGTCTTTGAAAATCTTCTACTTCAAAGCTAAGTTGTAGGTGGTTGTACGGGAGAAAGGAAAGAAGAGAAACAACAAGAGTATTTGTAAAAGATTTTTGCACTTCAAACTGTAAATCTCTTGACCGTTGATGAGTTTATATAGATTTTGAGGGAGAGGTGCAATGGTGGAAAAATGGCCATGACATGCTATCGTTGACGCTACATGAAGTGATAGATGATTCGCGCGAACGTAGCTGCTTCAAACCGTCATTTGCTACGCAGGTGTTTAAAATTTTGGGTTATTTACAGTTTAGTCCATTCTAACTTATTGACATTTTAATCCATTTTATTTATTTCCAATATTTACCTAATTAAAAGGTTTGTTTAATTTAATCCATCTTACCCAAAATGTTGGATTTTAAAAACTCTAAATATCAAAAAATTTTGGGGATTTATATTTTATCAAAATTAAATGATTTAAACAAAAATCACATTTTATCATTGTTCCTTTAATTCAACTTATATTTACTTAAAGGGTTTAAGTCCTTTATTTTCAAAATATGAAAATATAAATCAATGAATTAAAACATAATTTAATAACACATATTTTCTTAGAATTTTCTCACTTCTAAAATTTCCTAAAATAATTATTTTCTAGCTTTTGGGATCTTTTCGAGTAGTTTTTAATAATATTTTCTGAAATTAAGAAAGTACTAAACATACTTATAAATTTTAGAATTTAAATCCCTAACAAGGAAATCAATAACACTCAAACAATAATCAAACAATTATTTAGACATAAAATAACACTGTCTATGGTAAATTACCATTTTGCCCTTCCAACTTAAATGAGTTGGATCAAAGAGCTATCTAGCTCCGATTGGGCTGATCCTAGACTTTTTACAATGCCCTAGCTGTAATCTTCATGATTAACAGGTCAAAACACAATTAATTAATACAAATAACACAATTAGCTATAATTTTGGGTCAGGGTATTACGTCTACTTTCAGCATGATTTCATTAACATTTAGTGAATAAACACTCAAAACAAATTGTCCAATTAAAGTTCTCCACAAATGCATATAATTGACAAGAGTACACCCGAGCGGACCCTCTGCCACATGTTTATTTCAACAGTTATCTCTTACCAAGTGGCTAAATAAATAGAGGTTTACACTCAGGTCACTCCATGTCCATGGATAACAGTTTAATAAATGCAAGTGCATGCTGAAACAGTGATAAGTTTCCTCACTTGTGTGTGTGTTATCGAAATCCATGCGATAAAACATGCTGCAGGATTGAAGGAAGTGACGCACGAGCTATGAGCCTGGGAAGCTGGGGCGAGTCTACAAAAAATGGGACGATTCTGCAAAATTGGGTCAATCCCATAAATTTGGCCAAAAACAAGCTACAAACAATCCAAGAACAATCCAAAATGGGCTAGAAAAGCTCTAGAAGTGATCCAAAACAAACCAGAAGCAGCCCAAAATTGGGCTTGAAATGGGCCCAAAACGGGCCTGGTCGGGCCTGAAAGTGGGCCGGGTTGCTGGATTGTGCCTTGACTACACTGGGTTGGGCTTGGAGCTGGGCCAACAACAGGTTGGGTCAGACTGTTGGGCTGAAATTGTAATTGGACCGAGTTGGCCAAAGAGATGGGCTGGGTACGAGCTGGAGCACAACGAACTGGGCCTGATTTGCTGGGTTTGGCTTAGGAATCGTTGACTCAGTCCAACCGAGTCAGATGAGTTGCTCAACTCGAATCGACTCGGTTGGGTCAAGAGATTAGGGTTTCGAAAAAGATAAGTGGAGAGGAAGAAAGAGAAGACGAAGGGAACCAAATGTGGTGGCGGCGGCGGTTGAGATTTGGGGTTTGGGATGGGTACTGAGGGAGGGAAAGAAAGAATGAACTGAGAAAAGAGAGGCGAGAGTGAGAGAAGAAAGAAAAGAGGGGAAAGAGATGAGAGAAGGAGGCCGAAAGAAAGATAGAGAGAAAGAGGCGGCGACACAAGGAGAAAGATATGGTTTGAATGAAGTGGCAAATGAGGAAGGTGAAGAGGCGGCAGCTGGAAAAAGGGGTTAGGGGTGGTGGCGGCTGTGGCTGCAAAGGAGAAGGAGAGTGATCCATTAGGGTATGGATGCTTGGTTTTTTGCAAAGAGAGAGAAAAGAGGAAAAAGGGAGTGGGAAAACAAGGGGCGGCAGCTACACTGTGGCAAGAGAGAGCTAGGGTTTTGCAACGGGAAGGAAGGAGAAAGAGAAGA
The DNA here is from genome assembly GCA_022113865.1 of Chimonanthus praecox. Lineage (NCBI taxonomy): Eukaryota > Viridiplantae > Streptophyta > Magnoliopsida > Laurales > Calycanthaceae > Chimonanthus > Chimonanthus praecox. The sequence goes on from CM039093.1 coordinate 44,558,481, forward strand.
CTAATAGGGGTAGGGTTAAGGTTTGGGATGAGGGTTCCCAAACATGGCACAGTTGTGAACTCGGGGAAACTTACAAAATGCCATAGAAAACACTATTTAAAGAGATCCTTTTTTAAAGCACTTATAACATATAAATAAACATAAGTTATCTTATTTTATGTATTTATTTATTTATTTAATTATATATTATATGTTTTTTTGATAAAAAAAACTCGAAACACGTGAAATTCAAATTTCAAAGCTGACATTTTGTTTTTAAAAATAAATCTAAAACTCGCTAAAAATCGAATGTCAAACATTGGGGGGAAAAATTGTGTGATTTTTGAACATTTTACATGACAAATATTTAATAAGTCAAAATGACCAAAAATGCCCTTTGAGCCTCCGAACTCAAAGTCAAGCAAACTGGGGCCTACCACAAAGCCCACACACTCTTCACTGCCACCAAAACACCAAAAACAATTCGAAAATCCACAAAACTCTTTAAGACCTTGAAATATCGGGTCGGGTCATTCCACGATAACTGTCAATGGTAAGGAATAGGGAAACGGGAATCCACCAAGGAGAAAAGATACAGGGAATCCACTGAAAGGAGAAATTTTTAATTCATCTCATTGTTCATTGTTCTTCTCGTCTTGCAATCGAGTGGTTTTTATACATCTAAGGAAAAATAATAATAAAAAGAAATCAAAATCGACAAAAGAAACGATGCCTGCAAACTGTGCATTTAATAGCACACATGTGTGGAAATGGCGGTTCAGTGTGTGAATTCGAACACGGTGCGGAGCGCGTTAATTATTTTCGGCTATCATGGGCACACATCTTCACGTGTGTGATGTCTGTGCTACATCACTATCAAGTACAATCTAATTCATGTCAAAATTTATTGAACCCAACTCAATTGGTTGACCCGAATTACTCAACTTGACACGACCCAAATTTTTGACCCGAGTAAATACGAGTGTTGTTTTATAACTGGGTGAACTCAAGTCGAATTGGGTCAGATTGGTTTTAAATTTCTAAAGCCGATCTTTTAGTGTCCTGGCTTGCCAAGTCACCTGTTTGTTAATTCCATGACTTAGGAGAAGCATTGCATTGGAGAATGAAGCAATGATACAAGACTCAAGTGGTGTGAAGACTAAATCAAGTGCAAGTATTGAAAGATCAAGTTGAAGATTTAAGCATCACCAACTGTATAGCAATCACCAAAGGTAAATTGGCCATAGATTACTACTTTAGGTGGAACCCACACCCTTAGGTGGACCTTACCTGGGCTTAGAGAACATATTGGTAAATCACAATTAAGCTTAGAGGACCATGACAAACAACATAACCAAGTGGACTTAAACTTATAAAATCAAATTTTCTTTCAGTTGATACATCGACTGGGACATGACAGACCAATCGTGGTCCTCGATATATTGATCTGAATGATTAAGGTTCTAGTTTGGAAAACTTTACATTTTCATATTGCTCTTTGATCGATACGATCGTGGTCACAAACCCATCGAAAGTAACAGGACCAACCCATCGGTGGAACTGGCTTGTGGATCAGGGTCAGACAGGTTTCTAGATGTGAAACTCAATAAGATTCAGTTAGCCTCAGGACGATACGATCGTTAGTCTCGGCACATTGATAATGGGCACAGTGACCAATCAGGAACTCGATCCATCGATAATGACTGTTTTATATCCGTTAGAAGTGCATTAAATGTTAACAGTCATATTACGTCATTATTCCAAGTACCGACCCAACAGTGACCCCGAGTTGGAATTTTTCTCGATGCCCATTTAAACTCAGAATTTTGGAGAAATCATTTGGAACCTTTAACTTGGAAAATCCTAAGGCATTCCCAGAGATCCCAACCTCTCCCAACCTTTCTCTATTCACTAAATATTGGTGAATCATTTGAGATCCAATCTTTTGATTGAGATAGAAAGAGAGAAAAATAGAATTAGGATCTGATATATCTATATCCTAGAACCTCTTCCCAAATTTGTAGTTTCTCATACATTGGCACATCTTCGTTATCAAAGACATCAAGTTTGAAGAGAACTTCAAGAAGCACAACTATATCAAGAGAGCTTTCAAAAGGCAAGTGCTTCTTAGTGTTTGATTTTTATTTAAATGATCTTTGTACAGTGGATTAAAGTAAGGTACTTGAACCACTATAAAAAATAGAGGGATAAGGAAGTAGAACGGGGTAGGTCGAACCTTTCAAAATCTTAGGCGAGTGGTTGAAATTCTCATTCAATTGCGTAGGTGGAATTCTTATTTTATTCGTGAGGGCATAATTCCCCACATAGTGTATTTGGGATAACCCAAGGTTGGGTGAGCCCAACAGTAGATGTAGGAGAGATTTACTCCGAACCACTATACATCGGGTCTTGTGGGTGTTTGGCTCTTTTGCTTGTGTGATTGTTGCATTAACTTTTACACTCTTATTTGCTCACACTTGAATAGTCTTGTTTATCCGATGCAAATCATTGTGATTAATAATTTTATCTAAAAGGCCATTAAAATTGGGATTGTCTTATTCACTCCCCTATAGGAGCAATCTGTTCTAGCACACCGGAAACTTTCAATTGGGATTACAGACTCGTCCTCTATATAAAAGATCTAACCATCTGAGCTGATCCAGTGCTAGAACATCAAATGGATGCTCGAAAAATTATGTATAGATCTCTATTATTTTTTTATTTTATCTTGGTGTATTTGAAATAAAAAATAAAGAATATCTTGGCATCCTTTGATGAAGATGTTTGGTCCTCTATCCAAGATGATTTCATTGAAAATATTTGCAAATGTATAGATAGTTCAATAGAAGGCTCTACTTCTTATAACCAAATGGAGAATCAATAAAGAGGTGCAAATTTAAAATGTTTCATTGGCTCCATTGTTGACGACCAAGTAGAATCCTCAAGTGAAGAAGAGGATGGTGAAGATGATGATGATGACCCACAAGAATCCTATGATGCCTTGTACTTAGAGAGTTTAAAATTGGCTTAGGATCTTTATAAGGTAAAAACTGAGAATTCCAAACTCTCAATCCTTCTTGAAACTGAAAAATCTGAAAATGTCATTCTCTCATCAAACTTGAAATTGTCAAATGAAGAAATATCAAAAATGAGAGAAATTGTGACATCTCTTAAAGGCAAAATCAAATGTCATAAGGATCATATTAAAAATCATAATGTACACAGGAAAATGTTTATTTTTATCTCTGTATTTGGACTAGTTAGTCCTTGTTTTGAGAGTTTTAATTATTATTTATTGGAATTTGAGAATTTTTGTAGGAAATACAAGAGAACACAAGATATCAGAGGAATAATGGAAGAAAGTGTTCACTTTGAGCATAAAGTGATGTTTTTGGAAATCCAAAGGAGAGTTGAGAGTGAGAAAACATGGCCATCGAGAATTGCAGCTGACTCGTATCTGTAATATTTTATATATGTCCCACCTTATTGAAACCCATATCTGTATTTAAACAAGGACCCACATGTCAAATTAAAGTGTGGCGGTTATGAGAACTGTATGAACAGTTGCTACTTTGATGGAAAGTAGTACAGGTTTATCAAACTGCTCTTGGTCCTCCCTTCTGCCTCTAATGTTTTCTCTCTACAAAAATCCCATCAAAGTATGAACTGAAAAACAGAGAAATTAAGAGAAGGAAAGAAGGATAAATCAAAAGCAACATTTCTTCTACTTGTATTGTGATTGCAGGAAACAATTAAGAGAACATCAACAAAGTCTAATTAAGAAAGGAACCTTTTATTAGCGATGGATTCATCGGGTATGATTTTACGTTATTATGATGTCATTTCCGCATTATGTTAATATTATGATTATGATATTTTTTTTTTGTAAAGCATTGATGATTCAAGATCTTGTGAATTTATTATAGAGGATTGAATTATGTTAATAAATGAGTATGAATCAAATAATGAACTAAATTAATTAATTATTAAATTCATACCTAAATTGTCAATCCTTAAGAAAAATATAACAATTGGTATCAGAGCAAAGGTTCTATGAATCAATGATGCTTTCATTAAAGATAAATGATGGAGAATTTTATTTTTCATTAATTAATTAATTATAAAGTAATGATGAAATTTGAATAAGTTCATCATCAACAACAATGTCTGTGACTCTGGCGTAAATATTATATCAATCGGAGACAAACCTGCATTCTAAATTGGCAAAAGCATCACATACAGAATGATTAGAATTTCCGTTTCATCAAATTTGTATGATAGACTCTTAAGACCTCTGCGTTCAATAAGAAAACCAAGCATCTATTCAAAGCAGTCCAAGTTACCCAGAGTTCTTTTTTCCTCACTATTTCATTGTTCTGTATCACTAGACTGTTCAGTGCAAATATTTCCAACTATAAAATATCCATTGAGTATCAAAAGATTTAAGAAAAGACCCTAAGTGGTACTCCCAATTCACAAACATGTACAAGGACAACTAATGTACTCAAAATGAGAAATTTCCAATCAACTGAAAATACAAATTGAACTTCCTGAATAATTGAATGACACCGTAAAAGGTTCAATTTATTATGATGATTTATTTATTTTTGGAACACATGAGGATAAACATAATGTCTTATTTATTCAATGAGATGTTAGTGATATAAAATTTCGTGTTTCAATTTGAAAAACCCTTTTAATTGAATGTGACTAATATTTAATTCGATTATGATGTGAGCTCATTGTTCTTGAACTAAATTCACATAAAGATACGATTTGATAGTCACCAAAGTGGCCAATCGGAATGAGTCGAGAGTCTTATAAACAAGATTCAATACTCCTCCCAAGTATTGGATAATAATGACCTTTCAAAATGCAATCTCTAGCCATAAAGATATTAGGTTGGCCCAAAGGTGCACCGTTCCAAATGGTTAACGGATTGGCATAGGATAATTAATGGGTATTTGTGGTTGATATTTATCCGGACACACAAAGGTGACGGTGATATTTAACCACCTGTATTTTATTAGTTAGTCCTATCGGTGATTGGGAATCACCGTAATGTTTATAAATAGTATACTAGTAGATTACCCAAAGGTACATCACCAGTAACACTATTTGCTAAAGTTATAATTTATCTGTTGCAATTTAAGTACAACTCATAGCATTAAATAGTGATCATGATATTATGTGTATCTTGCAGCATCTTCATCTGTCACACTGCATATGTAAGGTAACTCTGTCCCCATATTGAATGGGTTAAACTTCTCTGAGTGGAAAGAACAGATTGAGTTTAACTTAGGTGCACTTGATTTAGACAAAACACTAATCGATGATAGGTCTAGTATTACTGAAACTATTACGGCTGCAGAGAGGTCAGCCCATGAGGCATGGGTTAAGTCAAACAGGCTTAGTCTTAAGTTCATGCGTATGACAATAGCCAGCAACATCAGGTCTTCTTTGCCCACCTCCGAGAATGCAAAAGATTTTCTTAAAAATATAGAAGATAAGTTCAAATCTGCTGACAAGTCCCTAGCCGGGACTTTTATGGCCAGACTCACCACCATAAAGTTCGATGGGAGTCGTGGTATGTCTGAGCATGTGATTGAAATGACCAATATCGCTGCTCAATTGAAGAACTTAGGTATGACTATAGATGAATCATTTCTGGTACAGTTCATTCTGAACTCGTTACCTCCTCAATATGGACCATTCCAAATTAATTATAATACCATGAAAGATAAATGGCAGATCAATGAGCTATTTAGCATGTTAATCCAAGAGGAGGCCAGACTTAAGCAAATGGGTCATCACTCAGTTCATTAGCAACTCAAGGGCCCAGTAAGAAAGGAAAAAAGCCCAAGAAATTCAAGAAATTCATGTCAAAGTCATGAGTCTAGTACGAGCTCCAAGACTCATGACAAGGGAAAAGGGTGGTGTGAGGTGTCATTTCTGTCGAAAACAAGGGCACTTCTAGAAGGGACTGCCATAAAAGGAAGGCTTGGTTCGAAAAGAAAGGGATACCTTTACTTGGGCAACCGGGAAAAAGTATCTGTTGAAGCCATTGGAACTTATCGCCTTTTCCTTGATACCGATTGTTATTTGGATTTATTTAATTGTCTTTACGTACCTACAGTAACTAGAAACCTTATTTCTATTTCTAAGTTGGACCTTAATGGCTATCATTGTAAATTTGGTAGTAATGCTTTCAGTTTGTTTAAATCTTCTTCTTTTATTGGGTCTGGTTTATTATTTGATGACCTTTATCGTATTAAGCTTGATAATGACTTTGCAAACACTGTCCTAACCCTGCATCATAATATTGGTATTAAACGTGGGTTGATTAATGAAAACTCTTCAAATTTGTGGCATAAACATTTGGGACACATTTCCCGAGAAAGAATTGAAAGACTGGTTAAAGACGAGATTCTTCCGAATCTCTACTTTACCGACTTAGGAGTGTGTGTGGAATGTATTAAGGGTAAATAGACCAAACACACTAAGAAATGGGTCACAAGAAGTAAAGGGCTACTTGAACTGATCCATACCAATATATGTGGCCCATTTGTTGTTCCATCTTTTGGTAGAGAATCATACTTCATCACTTTTATAGATGATTTTTCACGTTATGGTTATGTATATCTATTGCACGATAAATCTCAAGCAGTTAACTCTGTAGAGATTTTTATCGCTGAAGTAGAAAGGCAATTAGATAGAAAAGTAAAAATCGTTAGATCTGATAGAGGTGGTGAATACTACGGTAGGCATGACGAGACGGGACAACACCCGGGACCATTTGCTACATTGCTAGAAAGTCGCGATATAGTGGCACAATATACGATGCCAGGTACGCCTCAACAGAATGGTGTTGCTGAAAGGCGCAACCGTACACTTATGGATATGGTTAGGAGCATGTTGTGCAATACTACCGTACCCATTATGTTGTGGATGCATGCCTTAAGAATTGTAATGTATATTCTTAACAGGATTCCTAGTAAATCAGTTCCTAAAACTCCTTATGAACTGTGGATAGGAAGGAAACCGAGTTTGAGACACCTACATGTGTGGGGTTGTCCTGCAGAAGCTACAATTTATAATCCACATCAAAGAAAACTTGATAAGAGGACGATCAGTGGTTACTTTATTGGTTACCTTGAAAAATCCAAAGGGTATAGGTTTTATTGTCCAAACCATAAAATGAGGATAGTTAAGACCGGAAATGCAAGATTCATAAAGAATGGTGAGGTTAGTGGAGTGATATTATGAGAAGTGTATCTATAAAAGAAGTGAGGGTACAAGTCCCTGTATCCATAACTTCAAGGAATGTTGTAGTTGTTCCTAATGTCACTGAACGACCTAACGATACAACACAACACTTGAATGATCAATCACTCTAACAGGAAGAGACTGTCACCACTGATGAGCCGATAATAGAACAACCACAAGAAGTAGTCTTAAGAAGTTCTCAAAGACAAAAGAGACTTGCTATTTCGAATGATTATGTGGTATATCTATAAGAGTCGGAATATGATCTAGGGGCTGTTAAAGATCCGGTCACTTATGAAGAAGCCATAAAATGTGTAAATTCTGATGAATGGATGAATGCCATGAAAGACGAATTGAAATCCATGGACCAGAATGAAGTTTGGGACTTAATAGAATTGCCCGATGGATACAAGAAAGTTGGATGTAAATGGGTCTTCAAGACTAAATGACCCTCAAAGGGCAATATCGAATGATATAAAGCCACACTTATAGCCAAAGGTTCACTCAAAAGGATGGCATTGATTATAAAGAGACTTTCTCCCCTGTATCTAGGAAAAACTCTTTCAGAATTATTATGCCTTTGGTAGCTCATTATAACTTAGAGTTACACCAAATGGATGTGAAAATCGCCTTTTTAAATGGTGATCTGGATGAGGATGTATATATGGATTAACCTAAAGGTTTCTCCATAAAGGGCAGAGAACATTTGGCTTACAAATTTAAAAAGTCAATTTATGGTCTTAAGCAAGCTTCTCGGCAATGATACCTTAAGTTTAATGATATCATTACTTCCTTTGGATTTAAAGAAAACATTGTTGATCGGTGTATATATCTGAAGGCCAGTGGGAGCAAATATATCTTTTTGATATTGTACGTTGATGACATTTTGCTTGCCACTAATGATCTTGGTCTTATGCATGAAACCAAGAAGTTTCTCTTTGCACAATTTGAAATGAAAGATATGGGAGAGGCATCCTATGTTATTAGAATAGAAATATTCCGTGATAGAACGCGTGAGCTATTAGGTCTGTCTCAGAAAGCCTATATAGAAAGAATTTTGGAGAGATTCAGAATGCAAAATTGTTCCTCTCAAGATGCATCTATTCAGAAAGGAGACAAATTCAATCTTAAGCAATGTCCGCAAAATGAACTAGAAAGAAAACAAATGGAGGAAATGCCTTATGCTTCAGCAGTGGGTAATCTCATGTATGCACAGACCTGTACTAGACCAGACATCAGCTTCGCCATCGGTATGTTGGGCAGATATCAAAGTAACCTTAGAATGGATCACTGGAAAGCTATAAAGAAAGTTATGAGATATTTACAGGGTACTAAGGACTTTATGCTCACATTTAGGAGGTCCGAGAATTGAAGTCATTGGATATTCAGATTCGAACTTTGGTGGATGCGTTGATAACAGAAAGTCAACGTTTGGCTATTTGTTCCTTATGGCTAATGGAGCAATCTCATGGAAAAGTGTCAAACAGACTATTATTGCAACATCTACCATGGAGGTGGAATTTGTGGTGTGCTATGAGGCCACTATTCAAGGAATGTTGCCGCGGAACTTTATCTCAGGACTTGGAATTGTTGACAGTATTGCCAGGCCGCTGAGAATTGATTGTGATAATTCTGCAGCAGTTTTCTTCTCCAAGAACGACAAGTACTCTAGAGAATCGAAACACATGGAATTGAAGTAATTTGTCGTAAAAGAAGTGGTTCAGAAACGGACAGTGTCAATTGAACATATCAGTACACAACTTATGATTGCAGATCCGTTAACGAAAGGGTTGCTTATAAAGACCTTCATGGCACATGCCTATAGAATGGGTCTTGAACGCAACCCATCAGGATGTATTTTGATGTATTATTTTGGACTGATTTATGTATCTATCTGTGATTTTGACACTTGCATACTCATGATAGCGCTTCTGACATTTTATTCCTGTTTACTATATTTATATGTATACATTATGTATGATTATTTACACTAACAGGAATAGTCTTTGAATGAAGATACTTATATGGACTATTATGAAATTTCTCAATTAAACGCTATATTAAGTGGATCATTTATGTTGTAGTGATGGAAGGGACCATATCAGAAAAGATGATGTGCAACCGCCATTACTCGAATTTGTGGATCATTTAATATTAACATTATGATGATAACTGTATTATGTTTATTTGAATGTGAATTATGTGCGCACTTTATGTTATTCTTGTTTGAATCCTATAATGATAATAATGTGGGCCAAGTGGGCGAATGAAATATTTTATATATGTCCCACCTTATGGAAACCCATATCTGGATTTAAACAAGGACCCACATTTCAAATTAAAGTGTGGTTATAAGAACTATATGAACAGTTGCTACTTTGATGGAAAGTAGTACAGTTTATCAAACTGCTCTTTGTCCTCTCTTTTGGCTCTAATGTTTTTTCTCTACAAAAATCCCATCAAAGTAAGAACTGAGAAGCAGAGAAATTAAGAGAAGGAAAGAAGGAGAAATCAAAAGCAACATTTCTTCTACTTGTATTGTGAGTGCAAGAAGTAATTAAGAGAACATCAACAAAGTCTAATTACGAAAGGAACCTTTTATTAGCGATGGATTCATCGGGTATGATTTTACGTTATTATGATGTCATTTCCGCATTATGTTAATATTATGATTATGATATTTTTTTTGTAAAGTATTGATGATTCAAAATCTTGTGAATTTATTATAGAGGATTGAATTATGTTAATAAATGGGTATGAATCAAATAATGAACTAAATTAATTAATTATTAAATTCATACCCAAATTGTCAATCCTTAAGAAAAATATAACAGTCTCCATTTACAACAGTCAGAATTTGAATTCCAAGGATTAAGTTCTAATGTGTGGAAGTCATGAGTGAGAATGGAGGATAAGATACAACCTTAGCTTGTACTTTGCAGAAAAAACAAAGGTAATCGATGGCATGCACTTCAAGGTTGTGAGAGGGTTCAACTATTGATTTCACTTCTTGGCCTTTCATAGAGAGCTACCAGCTACAAAGTGTCCAAGCAGCTTCCAGGAGAAAGAAAACAACCATTGTTTTATTCTAAAAAGAGATCGAAAATCAGTCCAAAAATAGACAACAAAGAAAATGGAGAATGTAAAGAAATTTAAAAAAGTAGAATCAGCTTGGAACAATTCAGTCAGCCGATCTTGCAACCAGCTGAAGAGGAGACAGTGGGGATAGCAGAAAAATCTTTTGAAAACAAGAAAGATTTTCCCAAAAGGTGATAGCAAAGGCAATCAACAACACCATTATTAGAAGCATGGCAAGCCTTTGCAGGTGGTGCAACAACCCAGCATTCCAGGCTAGAATAGAATAGTTCCAAACAACAGCAAAAGTTTCAGGGAGCATTGTCATCATTAAAACAAAGAGGGAGCCTCATCCCATTCGCTCGGATGTGGCTGTCCTTGGCAAATCTAGACAACAGAAGGAAAGATGAAACGGAGAACAGTAACAAAGTGTTGTAAGATCATTCAGCAGAGGGCCTTGCTGTCACCTGAAAAATTCAAAAGAAGAATAAGAAAGAAAGGTTAGCAGGCTAACCGAACATAGAGAAGCAAAAGGCAGCAACACATTGAAAAACAAGCAACCAAGCAGAGGCGAGTCTGACATTGTGAATCAAAATAACACGAGACTGATCTGGATGTTTTTTTTTGCCGTCCAAACAAAATAAAATAAAGAAAAAAATAGAGAGAAAAAAACAAGAAGAGGTGGTAGGAAACCCAATTACAGCCATACCACAGCTACAAGGGACGGTGGACTCTAAGATAGCATAGTGGTAATGTAGCAGTTCCCAGAAGCAATTCAAGAAAACAACAGAGAAGAAGAGAGGACTTTCATATAGCAAAGTACAACAGTAAGATAGAATCAGTGGAGTATAAAATAAAAAAAATGACTGAAGGGATCTGCTATCAGCCACATGGATAGACATTGAATGCCACATCACCATACCACAGCCAATATGCGCATAACACATATGTCCGACCTTGTCCCACATCCGCCACCTCCTTCCAATCTTGATTTTAAGTTAAATCCAAGCCATGTACAGGTCATTTCCTTTCCCATGTACATTCGATCCTCACCCTTGGTGTTGCCTCCTTTCCACAAAAAGATATACTATCCTGGCCTTCCATTCCCACCTTCCTTTCATGAAATTTTCGATCATGACCCTTGATTCCTACCCCTTTCTCTTATAAATACCAACCATCCCTCGAAAGGAAAAATTCGAACCTGGCTGAGATTTTTGGAGAGTTTGGAGCATTGAAGAATTTTGGAGTTTTTTATTAGTGTTTTTATTTTATTCTTTTGTAATTAGTTTTTTTTTTTTTTTAATTCATCTCTTGTAACTTAGTTCCGTTAATAATAGTATAATTTCTTTGTCTTTAATTTCTCCAATTCAATGTTAGTGTGTAATTAAATTCAATTATAAATTTAAAATTTGCACAACAAGTTTTTGGTGTCGTTTTCGGGGAACTTAAAAAATCACCATTGAATAATTTATTTTCTGAAATAATGTTAATTTTAGAAATATATATTTTTGGCAACTCTTTAAAATTAGAAGTTTCTATGTTTCTTAGAAAATCTAATTTTAGAAGCTTACCTTATTTATAAGTTTCTAAAAATAATAAAAATTAGGAGATTATCTAAATTTGGAATCTCTACTAAATTTAGAATTTGTTTTTATTTTTGGAGAATTCTATTTTTAAAAACTTCCAAAAATAGTTAGTTTCTCTTCTTAGCTTTTTCTAATCTTAGAATTTTAATCTAATTTAGTCGCATTCTATTTTTAGGAAATAGATCTAAAATTGGAAGGTTCGAGTTACAGTGTATAAAATAAAATATGGTACGACTTTGTACTCACTTGAAAATCTAATCTTGTTTAATTTGGTAGGTGTTAATTTAGAAATTTTTATGGTCTTAATTGAATTTAGAGTTCTTAATAAAGTTCAAATCATTTAATTTCCTCCACTAGTTATAACATTAGGACACTTGCATTAGTTTAAGAATCATGCATTTTTTTTATGTGATTTAGAATATTCACCAAAGTTTGTGGTGTTTTATTTTGCAGGAGATTTTAATCGCGCGCTCTAAAATTTATGAATTTAAGCATTGTAGGCCAATATAAGTTTCTAAACTCATTTTCTTTCAATTCTCAATTTTCATGCATTCATATAGTTTTTACTAGGTTGTCTTGCATTTATTTTGCATAAAAAAATACAAAAAAAATTGCATATTTAATTCGTTCATGCATTTAGATTGTTAGTTCATGCATTAGGTTAAATTGTTTGCTCATTGTCTTCATATTTGCTTGAATCTTACACTGGTAATTTAGGCTTGTATTAAAAAAAATCCAAAAAGATTAGTAAAATTGGTTAATGCATTGTATGTTAAAATAAATCTAGAACCATTGTTTAGGGTTGTTAATACTCATTAGGACCATCTTTAATTCTGTTATTTTTAGTTCATCGGTGAATAGTTTTGCTTCGAGCACGGTGTCTGGGCTAGTTTTGTCACCAAGGTATAAATAACCAAAAGAATAAGTGGAAGCTTAAGTAGATTGCCATTGTACTCCTCCATTTACCTGGAAACTTACCTGGCTCTGCTTGTGGTTAAACTCTCCTCGGAGGCTAAATTTTTTTAGAAAGGAGATTAGGATCAGTCTAGAGTCTAGGATCTGTGTGTCAGTCTAGGTTAGGGCATATTTTGTGTGGATTTGATTGAGCGTGAATGATCGTGTCTGTGTATGAATTATTAGTGTTGTGACTCTGACAATCGCTTGGTTTGAGTTACGCTTTCTATCGATTTACCGATCGATGTGTCCGTAGCTCAATCTAGCTCAGCCATAGACATAGACAGTCCACCGTCATCACCACCACCGTCACCTAACATGGCCGGAGAAAGAGTTCAAGAGAAAACCCTCCAAGACTACTTTTCACCAGTTACACCCAACATACCATCAGACATCGTTGTTCCAGCAACTTATGTGGCCTTTGAACACAAACCAGGCCAATTACATCTTTTATCCGCATTCCATGGATTTGATCGTGAGGACCTTTACCTACATGTTAAGGAATTCTTAGAGATCTGCGCCACCATCAAATTTCAAGGCATCACTGATGAATCCATTAGACTTCGTTTATTTCCTTTTTCTCTCAAAGAAAAAGAGAAATCTTGGTTAAATTCTCTGCCTGCAAATTCCATCACAACTTGGGATCAGTTGGTCAACAAGCTTTTGAATAATTTTTTCCCCGTATCTAAAACTAACGCCCTCAAGAAAGAAATTTCAAACTTTATTCAGAAGGAGGGTGAACAATTTTGTGAGACATGAGAAAGATTCAAAAATACGTTGAGTAAATGCCCCCATCACGGCTTTGAAAAGGGGAAACTCATGCAATTATTTTATGATGGTTTAACCACATTGAACAGTACAATGGTCGAGTGTATGAAGGGTGGGGAATTTTTAAAGTTAACTGCAAACAATGGATGGAATTTATTAAAATCATTGGCGGAAAGTTCTCAGTGATGGGACTTCTCTAAAAAAGAGAATTCAGCACAAGCCTCAAAGAGAGGAGGTTTGTTCGAAGTTAAGAATGACTTTGACGTTAAGATTGTAATATCAAACCTAACAAAAAAAATAGATGTTTTAGCGATGTCTCAGGTGATGAACCCATCGTTAGGAATGCATGCTGAAGTTTATGCATTGTGTTCTAACTTAGGACACACTGCCCAAAACTGTCCTTCCATAGGATCGAATGTTGAGTGCTCAACCGAGCAGGCCAACATACTCAATAATTTTAGAAGGCAGCAGGGAACCCCTTTCTTTGTCACATACAATCATAGTTGGCGGAATCATCTAAATTTTTCTTGGTGTCAGAATCAACCTCCAGTAGGTCAAGGATCCCCTCAATATCAAGGTCAATATCAACCTCCTCAGTTCCAAGCGCCCAACCAACCATACCATCCATCTCAAAATCATCTACCCCAGCGAAATCCGTCCTATCAGTCCGGTCTTCTCAACAACATAAACCCTTTCTTGAGGATACATTGCAGCAATTCATGCAGTCCACCCAGCAGGCTATTCATAAGCTCGAAACACAGCTTGGACAGTTAGCCTCAGCGATAAGCAAAAGAGAAAAAGACAAATTCCCCAGTCAGCCTCTCCCGAACCCTAAGGGTCAGCATGTGGTTCAAACTTCTCACCAGGATTGGTAGGAAGGTACGCTCATCCATATCTACCCATTCATCCATCCACCAGTCATTCTATGTCTGAGACTGAGTCTGTCTATGTCCGTATGTCCATTTTGTCTAGTTTGTCTAGGTTAGTTTTTTTAATTTTGTATGACTCTCTGAGTCTGTGTTGAGTTTGCTTGTGTGTCGATGTTTGTCAGTGTTTAGTTTAGGTTTTCATTTTTATTTAGTTAGTTTTGTGTTTTTGTGTTCGTCTAGAGTCCTTGTTGTGTGTTTGTGTTTTTGTGTTTGTTTGTTTTGCAGATTTAAAATAATAAAACTATCTCAGGTATTTCTCCACTCAAACTGTTCTATTCTGATATTTTCTTCTAATTTGATGATGCACAGGTAGATTAGGGAACAGTGAGAACAATTTTCAATATAAATTTGGGGGTAGTGGGGGGTTACACTATGTCTATTTTAAGTTTTGTGCCCATTTTAGAGTCATTTTGAAAAAAAAAAATTAAAAATTTAAAAATTTAAAAAATTAAAAAATTAAAAAAATTGAATTTTTAAAAAAAATATTTTTCAACATTAATATGTGGATAAAAAAAAATTATATCATACTTTTCTAATTGAATTTTAAGGAATTTATGCTTGAAAAATCTTTACACAACCATATTAATGTTAGCCTGAAAATAAGAGTATTCATGAGTTGAGTAATCACTAGAGGAATATTAGTGGAGACTTGTGACACAATGAGCTTTTGAGACATTCTATTTTATCTGAGGGTTATAAGTAAATTCTTATTTTCTTTAAAGTGCACATCAATATTATTTTTGTTAGATCTCATTATTCTTTGTTTTGGTCATATATTGAGAACGAAATCAAATTTGGATTATTACACCTGAATTTATTTGAAGTAATTAAATAATCATATGAAGGTTAGAAAATGATATAGGCCATCATTTTGGTTCGTTTGATCCTTTCAAGCCCACCTATTTTGGTCATATTATCCTATTTGTTCCCAAATTTGAGCATTGAATTTGAATTTAGCCAGTTTTGTTTTTAGCCATGTTCTTCATACCCAACTCCAGTTGTGGAGTTTGAGCCTTCAATGAAATATCTGTAACCTATTCTAAGGACCCAAGAAAGGTTAGAGATGATTGTTATTGGGATGGTACTCTGAGAAAAATATGGCATTTGAAAAAAAAATCAATAAATAAATATATAATGAAAAAAAGGAGATAGAAAGAAAAAAAAAATGAAATGCCTTCAAATTTGTGTGTTGAGAGAAAAAGAATTGAGAAAAGAACATCTGTACATGAAAAGAAGGATGTGAAAAAAATATTTGGTAAAAGAGAAAAAAAATGCTTTGAAAATTCTGTGTGTTGAGAGAAAAAAAAATAGAGGAAACAATAGTCCAGTGAAATTTTTGAAGACCTCTAACTTTTTGTTCAAAGCATTTATTTTAGAGCTTTTTTATCCTTCTTTGATATGACCCGGTTCTAAGCCACGTTTCTTCCTATTAGGAAGTCCTATTGATCCTCAGTTAATATGATATTTAAAGTGGAGAATAGATGAGGAAAAATGATTGTGTTTAATTCAACGATCTTAGGAAAATGGCATCCATTCATAAGATCTATGATTTCTTTGTTTTAAATTCGTTCTTTGATGATAAATATGTGAGATATTTGCATTTGAGAGATTATTCCGCTCGCATATACTTTTGAGAGAATTTAACCTTCTCTGAGCGAAAGTCTTTCTGAGATATATATAATTTGTGAGATTTGGAGTCGAAGCGCATTTTCAGCTGGTGGTTACCAAACTTGTACGTATTTTGAAAAATAAGGTTATGTTAATATTGGTTATCACACACTACACTTCGGGTATAAGTTTTATAAAATAATTTTGTAGCTCTATGATGTTTAAATTTTTGTTTCGATATTTTTGCTGAAATCTGAAATTTGATGTTTGTGGGTATCATCACTGGAAGCCCTCACGAGACTGTAAGTCGTCCACTAGTGGTGAGTTAGAGGTTTAAAGGCTTGTTGCGTATGCTAAGTGCAATCGAGAGTGCTAGCAAAACTGGTATAGTTTAGGATTTTTCTTTTTGTTTGCTCGAGGGCTAGCAAAGTCTAAGTTTAGGGGTATTTGATGTATACAGGAAAATGTTTATTTTTATCTCTGCATTTGGACTAGCTAGTCCTTGTTTTGAGAGTTTTAATTATTATTTATTGGAATTCGAGAATTTTGCAGGAATTACAGGAGAACACAAGAAATCATAGGAATAATGGAAGAAAGTGTTCCCTTTGAGCATAAAGTGTTGTTTTTGTAAATCCAAAGGTGAGATTGAGAGTGAGAACAAATGGCCATCGAGAATTGCAGATGACCCGTATCCATTTACAACAGTCAGTATCGGAATTCCAAGGATTAAGTTCTACTGTGTGGAAGTCATAAGTGAGAATGGAGGATATGATACAACCTTCGCGTGTACTTTGCATAAAAACAAAGGTAGTCGATGGCATGCACTTCAAGGTTGTGAGGGGATTCAACTATTGATTTCACTTATTGGCCTTTCATAGAGAGCTACCAGCTACACGGTGTCCAAACAGCTTCCAGGAGAAAGAAAGCAACCATTGTTTTCTTCTAACAAGAGATTGAAAATCAGTAAAAAATAGACAACAAAAAAAATGGAGAATGGAAAGAAATTTGAAAAGGAAGTAGAATCAGCTGGAACAATTCAGTCAGCCGATCTTGCAAGCACCTGAAGAGGAGACAGTGGGGGTAGCAGAAAAATCTTTTGAAAACAAGAAAGATTTGCCCAAAAGGTGATAGCAATGGCAATCAACAGCACAATTATTAGAATCATGGCAATCCTTTGTAGGTGATGCAGCAACCAAGCATTCCAGGCGAGAACCGAACAGTTCCAAACAGCAGCAAAAGTTTCAGGAAGCATTGTTGTAATCAGAACAAAGAGGGATCCTCATCCCCATTCGCTCGGCTGTGGCTGCCCTTGGCGAATCTAGAAAGCAGAAGGAAAGATGAAACAGAGGAGAACAGTAACCAAGTGTTGTAAGATCATTCAGCAGAGGGCCTTGTTGTCACCTGAAAATTTAAAAGAAGAATAAGAAAGAAAAGTTAGCAAGCCAGCCGAACATAGAGAAGTAAAAGGCAGCAACCATTGAGAAACAAGCAGCCGAGCAGAGGCGAGTCTGACATTGTGAATCAAAAGAACACGGGGCTGATTTGGGTCTGTTTTCTTTGCCGTCCAAACAAAATAAAATAAAGAAAAAAATAAAGAGAAAAAACAAGAAGAGATGGTAGGCAACCCAATTACAGCCATACCACAGTTACAAGGGACGGTGGACTCTTAAGATAGCATTGTGGCAATGTAGCAGTTTCCAGAAACAATTGAAGAAAAGAACAGAGAAGAAGAGAGGACTTTCATATAGCAAGTACAACAGTAAGATAGAATTGGTGGAGTATAAAATAAAAATAATAGATTGAAGGGATCTACTATCAGCCACATGGAGAGAGATTGAATGCCACATCACCATACTATTCTGGCCTTCCATTCCCACCTTCCTTTCATGAATTTTTCGATCATGACCCTTGATTCCTACCCCTTTCTCTTATAAATACCAACCATCCCTCAAAGGAAAAATTCGAACTTGGCTGAGATTTTTGGAGAGTTTGGAGCATTGAAGAATTTTGGAGTTTTTGATTAGTGTTTTTATTTTATTTTATTTTATTATTTTGTAATTAATTTTTTTATTTTAATTCATGCCTTGTAGTTTAGTTCCATTAATAATAGTATAATTTCTTTGTCTTTAATTTCTTCAATTCAATGTTAGTGTGTGATTAAATTCAATTATAAATTTAAAATTTGTACCACAAATCAAGTGTTATAAAAAAAGCCCCTGAATAAGAGAGTCTAAGGGTGAATTCAGAATTACAAAGCATTAGAAGTGTCAAAGAACAGTTTCAAGAGAATGTTACCCAAGAAGAGCTAAGTCTGGAAAAACCTATTTCGGGTAAAGCTTTTGGTATAAAATGTGGTATCGGACTTACAAAGTCTAATGGATAGGGACCCAAAAACCAAACTAGATTTGGTAAAGGTCACAACATACATTCTTCAATAATAAATTGTTTTTATTGTGGATTGATTGGGCACTTCAAGCATGAGTGCAAGACTAGAAAATGCAGGTTGAAAAACAGGTGGCTAAAATTCCTTCTCAAAATGCAAAGAAGAGAAAGAAGAGACCATTGGAAAGTCACACCTTACAAAGAAATATAAGGTAAATCAATATGAATATGTGAATTTCCCAATGAAACACAAAGCACCTTATCACATGCATCATCCCAACATAAGCAAATCAAATAGGGATAAGTCAAGACCTCCTCATAACGTGGATAGGAATATGATTATGAGGTTCTTGTCTCAATCCTCCGGACTTGAGGAAAATGTTCCAAATGGAAAAATGAAAGAGCCCAAATTCCAAGGATTTGAAAGAAAAGGTCCAGATAAAAAATTCAAATGGATCCTTAAGAGATAGTACCTTGCTTATGCCCTACACTGATCTAAGACTTGTGCATCATTGGAGTATCTCTAGACCAAGCGTAGTTGAACTCCATTTTCATACTTGTGAGTTCAAACAGCCCATGTGTTGTGGCATGACACATTGACTCAAGCAAGCACTTGATTATACTTTTCCTGGCTATAGTATTTGTCATGCTTGATGAGTCAAACAATTGTGGACTTTAGATCCAAGTCCTACTGTAACACCCCGAATTGCAGAAGAGAGTTGTTGATCGAAGCACACCAAACAAAACTCTCTATTCATCCGGGTAGCACCAAAATGTACCATGATCTGAAGAGACATTATTGGTGGCATGGACTCAAAAGAGATGTAGTTGACTTTGTTTCTCATTGTCTTACTTGTCAGCAAGTCAAGACAGAACATCAGAAACCACCAGGATTGCTCAAACCCTTACCAGTGCCAGAATGGAAATGAGAACATATTTCCATGGATTTTGTGACAGGCTTGCCAAGGTCATCAAAGGGCAACGATGCAATATGGGTTGTGGTAGATCGTTTGACCAAGTCTGCCCATTTTCTCCCATTCAAGATGACAGACTCATCTGAGACTTTGGGACGACGATATATCAAGGGTATCATCATATTACATGGTATCCCCAGGACTATTGTGTCCGACAAAGATGGCCGATTCACCGGTAGGGTGTGGCAGAGCATGCAATCGGCTATGGGGACCAACTTGTTGATCAGCACAACTTTCCATCCACAGACTGATGGTCAGTCAAAAAGAACAATACAGACATTGGAAGATATGCTGAGAGCTTGCATGCTAGATTTCAAGGGTGGTTGGGAAGATCATTTACCACTGGTTGAGTTTTCATACAACAACAGTTACCAGGCAAGCCATTCGAGGCATTGTATGGCAGACCCTGTAGATCACCAGTGTGTTGGACAGAGGCCGGAGAGCCTGTACTTATTGGACCTGAACTAGTCGAAGAGACCACGGAACAGATTAAGGTGATACGACAACATCTGCTCACTGCACAGAGTCGTCAGAAGAGCTATGCTGACAGGAGAAGGAGATTCCTTGAGTTTGAAGTGGGAGACTTAGTATTCTTGAAGGTCTAGCAATGAAAGGGACACATGTGATTCTGAAAGAAAGGAAAGTTTTCACCTAGATTCGTGGGACCCTTCCAATCCAAAAAAGGGTGGGGGAAGTAGCTTATCGTCTAATACTCCCTCCACAGTTGTCATCACTGCACGATGTGTTCCATGTATCTATGTTGAGGAAGTACAATCCTGACCCCTAGCATGTGCTGAACGTACAAGACATAGAAGTACAAAGCGACGTGACCTAAGTCGAAAGGCCTGTCAGAGTGATTGAGAAGGAACAAAGGGTGTTACAGAACCGAGCAATTCAATTCGTCAAGGTGTTATGGGACCGGCATGGTAATGAGGAAGCCACCTGCGAACTTGAATCAAAAATGAGAGAAGCTAATCTTGAGTTTTTTGTATAAGTTGTTTGAAACCCTACTTCGCTTGATTTTCGGGACGAAAATTTCAAAAGAGGGTAATATTGTAACACTCCAAATTTTCGTCACTTATAATATATTAGGTTTGGTCTATTTTGAATTACAAATTGATTGAATTTAAGATTAATGGTTGAAATGGACCTTAGATGGGTAAGGAGTTGGGTCAATTACCCAATTAAGATCCAATGGATCATGGATAGGATTTGATTTGAAAGTAATTGGGTAAATGTAATTAAATCAGTTAATTGCCCAATTAGGACCCAATGGGTCATAGACGAGCTAATTTTAAGGTAAATGGGTAAGGTTAATTTAATTGGGTCAGCTACCCAATTAAGATCCAATGCATAAATCCACCTCATCAAGTGAGGTGGCATGTATGTGAGGTGGCATTGCTATGTGGCATGCATGGAAGCCAACTAAGACAAAGTGCCACATCATCGAGTGATATGGCCAAGATGGGACCTAAATGCAATGTGGAGTATGGTCGGCTAAGCCATGGTTGACTTGGTCAACCATGGGTGAGTTCAAAGGAATTGAGTTAATGACTGAGTTGAGTTGAGTTGAATGGGAAGTTGAGGAGACTTCCATCTCAATGTTAGTTAGGAGGGAAGATGGAGAGTTTCCATCTCATTGGGGATGGAACCCATGACTCGATGGAAGGCCAAGGGTCTCCTTGGTTTAGCCAAGGGACTCCTTGGTTAGATAACTCATTAAGAGAGGAAGGGGAAAGGGTTGAGCTGTTACAAAGAGACACCAACCAAGGGGCACACCACACCCCTTGGCCGACTTCATCTCTTTCACATCAAGAGATTTCTCTCATCTACCTTTTCCATTTCCATCTCTACACCTGGAGGGAGTCGAAGAGCAAGGAAGGAGGAAAGAAGGATTAAGGAAAAAGACAGACCAAAAGAAAGAAGGAGACGGGAAAGAAGGTATGTCTAATGTTTAATAAGATGGGAATGAGATTAAGGAAGTCATGGGGTTGGCCATGGGTGGCCGAATCCATGGGCTCCAAGAGTGGTTGAAATAAATGGTCAAACTGTATATATGATCATGGAATTGGTATCCATTCAAGGAATGGATAGGTGTTGAAAACAAACAACCAGAAGATTGAATACACAACCACATGATTAGGGTACAAAGGTTGGAATGATTGTGAAAGACCCTAGCCTTGACTGGGGGGTGTAGTAAGTACATCAAAACTTATACGAATAATGATATACAGTTTAAAAAGGATAAGGAGTGGATTTCAGGAAGAAAGGATTGTCGTAATAAGCAATAAAGAAGACTGACAAAATAGTCAGTCGACTGAATCCCAGATTCAGTCGACTGAAATGGTGTTAGCTGAAGACAGAAAACAGTTTCTGGGAGTTTCAGCCTACTGAATCTTGTGATTCAGTCGGCTGAACATGGTCTGGAATAAAATATATGGGATATATTGTGTTTCAGCCGACTAAATCTCGGATTTAGTCCACTGAACATAGACGTATCAAACAAGAAAGAAGTCTGGTGAGTTTCGGCCGACTGAATCTATGATTCAGTCGGCTGCAGGTAAACTTACCAAGTACGTAAACTATTGGTTGATGATTCAGCCGACTGAATCCTTGATTCAGTTGACTGAATCTATACTGGCCGAACACACAGTTAATCTGATCCAAAGTCAGCCGACTGAATCTGACTGAAAGAAGATTGATCGAGAATACAAAGGATTTGACTCTAAGTCAGCTGACTGAATTTATGATTCAGTCGACTGAAAGGTTACGAGTCAGGGTTAAAAGAGTTTCGAGTTGGATTTCAGCCAACTGAATATTGTATTTAGTCGATTGAAAGTCTGCGGGTAAGGCAGAACACTGTATCTGGGTATGATTCAGTCGACTGAATTCCTGATTCAGTTGACTGAATTGAAAAGTTGAACTTTTATAATGTTTCCAGAAACTTAAGTGTATCTGGAAGGATGTGAGAGATGATGGGAACTAGATGGATAATCAAATTAACATATGTATGGGAATGAATTCGCTAAGTTAAAGGGATTTCGCAAAAAGGTGTGTGATTGGTTTCGACGTGATCGTTGAAAGTGATCTTCACAAAAACAGCAAGGATAGAATACTGGACTTTGGTAGGATTTCTACCTTATTGAGACACTGCGGATTATATTTATGTTACTGGTTTTTATCTTAAATATGATGATTTACTATGGTTAAACATATGATTATGTTTTATGAACAGAATTTCAATGATATATGTAACTTGACATGAAATGGCATTTTACACTCATATTCTCATGCATGGCATGGGGAGAGAACACAGGGGAGGAGTCCACACTCTATTCAGTGATTCAGATTAACATATGTGGGGAGGAGTCCACACTCCATTCTGTGATTCCGATTAACATATGTGGGGAGGAGTCCACACTCCATTCTGTGATTCCGATAAACATATGTGGGGACGTATAACAGTGACCTGGTGGTACATCACAAAACACTGTGGAAGTAATTGGCCAAGAGAACACCTTGATATGATTTGTTTATCAAGGAGACTATTGATATGATTTGTGTTATGGTTAGATACGGAAGTTGGGTGGGAGATCATTGGCATATGACACCCATAACATGGCACATACATTAGCATGATTTTGATATGAGTATCATGCGCTGTTTTATGTACTATGAGTTGTTCTACAGTTTTGATACGATGTATTTATTTTGATTTTATATTGATCCTATGTGTACATAACCCTATTTGGATTCCTACTGGGCGCGTTGACTAACGCCCTACTCTACCCTATAGATGATGGAACATGAAACCACAAGGACATGGGGCACGATGGGAGCCAAGCTTAGGAGTTTGGACAGATTCATGTTCATGTTTTTAGTTTTGATTTTGGAACAATGTATTGGGAGAACTGTTAATTTTGGGATTGTAATAACTTAGATTATTTTGCTATGTTTTGATGATGTTTTGATTATTTAAGTTCAGTTATAATATTGGTGATTGGTTTCCTTACGTTATTAATGTCATGGATATGAATAACATTTTATTCATATATTAATTCCGCAAGCATTGTTTAGCGTGTGAACTGTTTTAGTGGACTTGGTCCACGCACACGTAGAGGTGGCCAGTTAAGGGTCGGGTTTTGGAAACTCGGACTTAGCTCGCGTCGTGACGTTCACCCTCTCTCTCTCAGTCTTCATTTATATAAAAAAAAATAAACTCTGATTTTCGACTAGTGAAAAGGGTGGGGCGTTACACGTACTGTGTTTGCTCAGATGTGTTAATGTGTGCCAAAGTGATAAACACATTTGAAACATGTTTGGAATCATAAATGGTATCTTGTTTTCATTCCATGTTGATTATTGGTATATTTTTTGTGGATTGAAAAGGTGCATGATGTTTGTGTATGACATTTCATGATTGTAATTGGTAGTTCATATTTTATCTTATGCCATGTGTTTTAAAATCAACAGGGAGAGTTCAAAATAAAAAGGACTTTAAAAAGAATTTCTTTTGTGCTCTATATTGGTGACACATCGTCAGAGTCGATGTGTTGAAGGATCCGACCCATCGACAACGTCGATATATCGGTAGTGCATAGAAGGTTTAAGGTAAAACCCCTCTTCTTATTTTGTGTCTCATTCCATGATTTTAAACTGGTATACTTTTTGTGGAATGTGCCTCACATGTAGGCTTGCACTTTATGCTTTAAATTTGGAATATGTTTAGATTCATCTTATTCCTTATTCTCATTATATGTATAATGTTCGAATGATTGAATTTTGTGCATTGCCTCATGTATTGCTTATGTATGTGCTTGTATTATATGGTTTCATCTCTGTTCTAAATTGGTAGTATCTTGTTTGAGAGATGATCTTGTGCACATACGTAGTGGTTTTTCATTCCATACTCTCAATTTGTGAATCTCATGTGGAATGAACCTTGCTCCATGCTTGTGAATGATATTGATGATCCAAATGTGATCAAATGTTCAAAAGCGTAATACATTCATGTACCATTCAATCCTAAGTATAGAACTTTAATTGGAAGTATTCATGATTGAATGGTGATGTCGTGAAAATCATAGGAGCTAAAATGGTATATGTCAAACACTTGTATGGTTCATATGGAACATCTCTCTTGCACCATTCCTTGATCTAATATTGGTATATCTATTGGTGCATTTGAAAATGTCTTTGCATAGTGTTTGTCAATATGGCATCTAATGAGCTCTTATCATTGTTGCATATTTTTAAAATGCCATATGTTTCTCATACTTCATTTTTGTACACTTGATTGGTATATAATATGTGAAATGATTTTATGATTTGTGTGCTTTTGGTTCTCATTCCTATAATCCATCATTGATATATGATATGAGGAATGACTTCGGTTCATAAAGCACCAAGTTTTGCCAAACCGGAGAATGCCTTAACAAATGACTTCACACAAGGGCTATGGCCTTTCAAATGGTAAATTGAAAATGCCCATGATCCTTGGAGTTGTTTGGATCAAAATTTTAGTTGGACTTATAATGGTGCATTGATCCAAAATTCAATCTAATTTGTGCAAGTGTTAGTAAATTAGTTTGAATCATCAAATGGCACAAATTGGCGTGTGAATGTTTTAGCATTTATTGACATGTGTATTCAAAGGTTGAAATGCAAAACTTGTTGTCTTGTGGACTTGCATGCATCACAAGCACACACAATCATCCCTAAATTGGTAAATCTTATAGGGATGCTTGTCTTTCCAATGTAATGTTTTAAATTGGAAATTTTATTAGACATTGGAAATGTGTTTGGAGAAATGTTCAAATAAGGAAAATCATCATTCTCCAAAATTGTATTTGGTAATGCACTATGTTGTGGCTTCCATAGAATTCCCAAAGGTAAAACTTAATGCCAAAAGGATATTGATAGTGAAAGCCAACATGATTTTGTGGTCCAAATGTTAATGGACTTGGTGCCTTGTGCTCTCAAAATGTTGGGAAAAGAAGAGCAAGCCTTGGAAAGTTTAATGGAAGAAATAAGCCTCCATCTTCCAGTGCTTAATAGATTTCCAAGGATAAGGTGTTAGTTCATTCATTATTCCTTCATTGGTGTATGTTTTGTTGAATGAACTAGTTGTGTTGTTCGATGCATTTGTACTCTTATTGGTAAATGTTTATGCATCATTCTATGAATTGTGCTCTTTATTGGTATATTTGTGTAGTTCATAATGTTTTTCAGATATTATTAGGTATCTGAAATTGTTTTCACTCATAAGCTCTTCTCATGGAGAAATTTCTTGTATGAGTGATTCCCTCCTCAGAGCATGCATGAGTAGCTTTCATATTGACATACTTTAAGATGAAATGCATTGGCTCTGCTTTCCTCATTCTCCTCTCCAGTCCAACAGTTGGGACTTGTTGAAGCACACTGGATTTGGTATATCCAAGCTTAGCACCCTTTGTTAGTTTATGACAAAAAGGAGGAGAAATTTAGAATCTTGGAATAAGCCTGGAGAAAAGATCTTAGGGGAGAAGATCTTTTGGAAGAAAATTCAATGAATAAGGGGGAGGAAAATCTTAAAGGTTATTCCATGTATTAGAGGGAAAAATATTGTTTTTATTGGACTAATGTTTGAGGGGGAGATCTATACTTCAACCTAGCTTGTTTTCTTTGTGTGTACAAGTATTTTGTACGGGGACACCATTGAAGATGAGCAAGTTGAGCTATATTGAAGAAAGCATCTGAAGCATAGAGTCTAAGTTTTTGTCATTTGAATTTGTACTTAATTGGTGTATCAATTTGTATTCAAATGAATTGTATGGGCTGGGTTAAGTCATCGAGTCTGTATTCATAACTTCTAGGATTTTGTCGTGGAAATTGACAAAAGAGGAGATTGTTAGTGCCCCAAATTTTCAAGTCACCTATTTGTCAATTCCATGACTCAGGAAAAGCATTGCATTGGACGAATGAAGCAATGATACAAGACTCAAGTGGTGTGAAGACTGAATCAAGTGTAAGCATTGGAAGATCAAGTTGAAGATTCAAACATCATCAAGTGTATAGCAATCACCAAAGGTAAATTGGTCATAGATGACTACTTTAGGTGAAACCCACACCCTTACGTCAACATTTCCTAGGCATAGAATACATATCGGTAAATCACAATCAAGCCTAGTGGACCATGACAGACAACAGAACCAAGTGGACTTAAACTTGTAAAATCTAATTTTCTGTCAGTCGATACATCGAGCATGTCGACCAATCGACTAGGATAGGACAGAACCATCATGGTCCTCGATATATCGATCGGAATGATAAAGGTTTTGGTTGGAAAACCACTGTCATATTGGGCCACTCCCAGATCGATAGTGAAATATCCCTTTTTCAATGTGCTAGAACAACATGATTGACCCTATTGGGGGGGGGGGTTGGGCAACGGGGGAGGAATAGGTCAATCTCATTTTTAATGGTGTTTACAAATTTCTTAATTGTCTTAAGTGCAGCAGAACATTAATCAAGAGATTTGCTTAGTGTGATAGATTGTTTATAAGTTCTTTGAACATTCACACTAAGATTATGACCCTTTACATATTGCTTGATTATCGATGCTTGTGCACAATGTGTAATAGAAGATAATCAATATGCAAAGTGATGTGTGTTGAGAAGAGTACTTAAATGATAAATACAAACGCATTAGATCAAACACCATAAGACCAATTTAACGTGGTTCGATTAGCCAACCTACATCCACTGTTAGGAGTCACTCAACCTTGAGCTATCCCTAAAATCCACTAAGTGCGGACTTACACCCTCAAAATTAGAGTAGGAATTCCACCTCACTCAATCGGCTGAGAATTTCACCAACCACTGTAGAATAAGAATTCCACCTATCCATTTGGCTAGGAATTCCACCCACCACTTGCCTTTGAAGTTTTTTTTCATGATGTGTGTTTCTTCAAGATCCACCCAATGTGTGTTGATGCCGACACTCCTCCTCGTAGCTGCCATATAGCAATCACAATCCAGAGTGACAAGGAAACTGGTTCTACTAGAGGTTTCCTAGATTAGGTCATTTGCTTCTCTTTCTCCTTTTCAAACTTAATCAATAGATTGGTTGTTTATTGCTTTTCATTCCTCCTCTCTCTCTCACAACACACTTCATCTGATTGGTTGTATTTAATTCCCCAAGTGTAAGCATGAGAGAGAGACAAATTCTTCTGGTGGCCCTTTTTTAAGCTCACTGATAAAGATGAGGGTCCAACTGATCCTGCCAAAGGATATCAACTGATTGCATAAAGATTGATTTATATAGAGAAGGCAACCAGTTGCTGCAACGGTAATGTACCAGCAAGTTAGGCACACCGAGGGGTCGGTGAGTAGAAATGTTACCGTTCAACAAACTTACCGTTGACCAATAATGCACTCCCAACGGTAATATTCTTTCTCGATCGACATGTCATTGTCACCGATTGGTCGACCGCAATGGCACCGAAAGGTCGGTCCATACGAGAGGCTCGGTCTGGAGAAAAAAAATGCTAACAATAGTTTCATGTCTAGAAACCTATTACCCAGAGCGACATGTCACCCTTTACCGAGGGGTCGGTCCTGGCTACTCTCGATTGGTCTTGAACTACCGAAATATCTGTTTTCTCGAGAGCCCACTTGAGTTCTAAGTTCCAAAACTCATAAATCTTGATCAAGGAGTCGTTGACCACAAGAGGTCGTTTCAGTTTTTAACCGAGGGGTCGGTGCATACGAGACTCTCAATCAGAGGCTTTCCCAAAATGACAGTTCAATGATCCAGAACCTATGTCAATCTGGTCGACCAGTCTTTGACCAAGATGGGTCGATCCTGTCTCTACCGAGGGGTCGATGAGAACAATTGTTCGAGCTGACAGTGAAACCAAATACATATTTCCAAGTTGGGTTCAAATTCACTGTCAAGTTTCCTCTCTAGAATTTTTATGATTTAATAATTTGTTCCACTAAACCTAGGGATAGTCCTCTCTAAGGTGTGGGCACCACCTAAAGTCATCTATGGCCATATTACATGTTTTGTGATTGCCATAACGATGAGCTTCAATCCAGTGGAGCGTGATCTTCATTCTTGATCACATTGGGACTTCAAGCTTCTAGCAAGTACTTCTTTCCGAGTCATGGAATTGACAAACATAGGGACTTGGCCAAGCCGAGGAACTAACAGATAGTATCGTGTTCACCAACACATCTATATGGACAGATCAGACTCATCGGTGAGCACGACATGTCGACCTAGGTTTAAAGAGTTCTGGTTTGGAAGACTTTACATTTTTATGTTGCTCTCTAATCGATACGATTGTGGTCACAGACCCATCGAGAGTAACATGACCGACCCATTGGTGGAACCAACATGTCGATCAAAGTCAGACAAGTTTCTGGATGTGAAACTCTGTAAGATTGAGTTAGCATCAAGATGAATCGATCGTCAGTGTCGACATATCGACAATGGACTCAACGACCCATCGAGGAATTTGATTGTAATGGCCTGACCCTAAAAAAATATTAAAATATTATTAAAATATTAAGTTCGTACATAAGTCCGTGTTTGCACGAAATCAGGCTTATTTCACCTCCTTCCTATTCCAAATAGCCATCCCTTCTTTCCTAACATCAAACCCTTGCCTCATCTACCCTCCCTCTATTGATTTTCACCCACTAAAAGCTTTGGATTCGGATTTCCTAAGCTTGGAGCGCTCCTTTGTACGGTTCCTTCTCCTCCAAAGGTAAGATCTATGATCTTTCTCTTTCCCTTTTTTCTTATTTGATAAGATTTTATTGGGATGTGTTCAGAATGGAGTATGTAATGCCTTTTAGGCCTTATTTGGAGAGCAATCAATGGAAGTAATTGGGGATTTTGTTATAGAACTTTGTTTGGGTTTAGATCTGATTTGATTTTGAACTTGGAACTATAGAAAGGGAAGTAAATATGGAAAAAAGGGTATATGCATTGTTTTCGAAATGATTCATGGGAGAGATTTGGGGATTTTCTTAAAATTGAAGGGATTAATCTAAATTAAGGGTGAATCATGAGTCTAAATTGGGGGTTTTGGTGTTTAATGTGTTTTGGGCTTAATATATGAACAAATTAGTGATAATTTGAATTTATGATTGTGATTAGAGCCATCTAATCCCGAACCTGACGTTGTTCGACCCGAAGACCAAGCCGAATTAGCTTAAATATCAAGATGAAGATTGCTACACACATATTGTATAAATGCATGTGTGTTATTTCATTGATTTAGATAATGTACTATGTTATTGATGTGTTTAATGCATGATAAATAGGATGGATGTGCCCTATGTTATGCATGAGATGTTATTAATTCCTTATTATGTGATTTGTAGTATGTCTATTATCTTGTTATGATGACAGAAAATTTGTGATAATTGTTGGAGACTCTTGTAAAGGGCTAAGATGATTTATTGATGAATTTAATTGGGTTTATACTGTGAAAATGGAGTTATTGGGCTTAAGATGTTAAACCACTATGAAACGGATTGAATAAATTGTAAAGACTAAGAATATGTATAAATAAACCCAACGTGTGTATCTCAGAGTTGGTGTGTAGTCCATGTCCCTAGAATAACCCAATGTGATAATTATGTTGAATGTATGAAACGTAATGGAATAAGCTGTACTTGCTATCATTGTGAAATTATGGTCATGATGTGATTATGACATATATGTTGCCCATGTAATTATGAATATGTTTCCTTTTGGTATTGCTCACTGATGTGTGCCTAGGAGATTATCTAGGATGTGAGTATGGGATATTGTGTTAACGGGCATGGTGATATTGAGAATTACTAGCGTTGGGGTGAGACCCAAAGGGTATATAGGACTTGATAATATATTTTTCCCTTGCTTGGGACCCACTAGTAGGACTCCCCACTCCATAAGGGAGGGACTTGGTTTTAGTTCAAGGTACCCTATTGGAACGGTGCCGTTGGTTATGGGACTTGGTCCTGTACGGTTGCTGTCGAGGACTATAGCCCCTCACAGCTTCGCATTGTAGGTCCCTCTCACGATTATTTTGTACACTTATGTACAGTTCGCACAGGGTTAGATACTCGTGAGCCTCTGCGAGCAGTACTTACTTAGTTAGTCACATTGCGTAAGGTTAGATACTCGTGAGCCTATATGGGCGATACTGACTTAGTAAGACAGATTGCGTAGGGTTAAATACTTGTGAGCTCTACTTGGGTGGTACTAACTTGGTAAGTCGTACCGATCACCTTAGAGTTGACTTAATCACCAGAGTTGTGAAGGAAAGTGGGGTGAGGTAGATTATCTATGTTGTATGGAGATCTTCCACTTGTAAGTTACAACTCTTGAATATAAAAGATTTCAAAAGAAAGTACAATAGAAAATAACTTGATGCGTCCACGACCCGGCATCGAGTCACCATCGTTGTGAGTCATATCATCCCTTCACACTTGATACCTGAAACTGTTAAGGAGTGAGCCTCACTTGCCCACGGATCATCAGCTTAGTAGGGGTACAGGATCCAAAGTAAAAGGTATAGGGATTACATCCATATTCCATAATATGCACAATAATAACAATAAATAGTACATACAAACCACCATGCAGTAATATAATACACAGAGATCCATCTACAACATATGGACACACACAACTGTAGGTAACATGGCATAATGGTCTGCCAGACAACCAAATCTACCGTCTAAAAGTTAGCACTTCCAAACGTATATATCTCAATCCAAATATTTTATCCACTACATACTTCTCTCGTATATGCTATTATCATAATCCACATATTTATTTATCCATGAGTAATAGAAATCAATGTTATGTATCTCACTCATATGTCTCCTGTACTGAATGGTGATAGCTTCAACCCTCACTACAGCATGGCAGTGAGGCAGCCTTGCAGTGTAGTAGCATGACAGCATTCCTTGCCAGCCCAACTCACACCTGCATACTCCTCACCCGCCCACAAGAATTTTTGGGTCTATTGGTCTCACCCAGACCTACCATTAACACAGAGTCATACACACCCTAAATCATCTGTCATATGACATATACCAATGTCAATATTTACCAATATTCACAATAGGTCAATGTGGCTTATCTCCCACTAACCAAAATCAACAATACACTTTTGGCTTCCACAAAACCCTATCAACCATCATAAATATCATACATGTTGTATAAAGACAGTCATCATATGCTTTATCCACAAAGACCGTATCTATTGGATTCTAAAATATCACGGGACCCAATAATACACAAGATGAATTACTTATTTTATTCTTAGCTCAATTAATACAACCAATACCTAGATTTCTCACATGAACCTAATCATATCCTGGCATAGAGTAAATCTTACTATATTCTACACAGCTTTATAAGGCCAATCATTTAAGTTGTGTAATCAAACAACATGCATTATTCATAATTGCAAATGCATAATTCATGCATCATTCACACAATTAATCACATAACATTTGTGAAGGGTATTTAATCAAGTTGTCGGGTCTAAGTCGGTTCTTCAGGGCAAATAATAAAATATTCCAGAACCTTTATTAATCAGGATCATACCCACATCGTTCCACATATACCCAAAGCGCATATAAACATAATAACACATTTCCATCATGGCTTTAAAGAAAATAACTATACATACAGTATAATCTCAAATACATGAATAACAAATGATAAACATCGATAAAATCTCAATATATATATATATATACACACACACGATAAAACAACAAAACTGAATATCAATAAGGTTCGTACTCCCTGCCTCAAAGCTGATGAAATTGATACCATCCGGGAGAGTTTTGGCAAAGTCTCGGCTCTTTCGAAAATTTCACCAAAAATTACTTATTCAGAGAAACAACGTAGGAAGAAGAGTGAGAAGGGAAGATGAAAAAGAATACGGGAAGGAGATAGGACAACAATTTTCAATGGATTCATTAAAGAAAATTCATTGCCTTGGGTTTGCTTAAATAGGCAAATGAAGGTAGTTATGCAACTGCTTGTAAACTGATTTTGTAAGCTGCTTTGTAAGAGAGGAGCTTGAAAGCTCTTTATAGTAGCTTATGCAGGTGCTTGTGGGAGAAGAGCTTCTAAGCTCTTTGTAAGTTCCTAGCCAACCAATGAAAAAGATAACATATTTTCATATGTATTATATTCTATACTTCTTAATCTTATCCTTGTTATTTAGAAAATAAAGGGGTTTAAGTAAAATAATCCACCGGTTCAAATGATTGAGTTTCAAAAATCAGTGAAGCTGTAAAAATCTGGGGATGAATATATTTCAAAAACCCGTTGATTTTAACAAAAACGACGTATTTCTTATTTTAATCAACTTTTGAAGTATCTGTTAGTAGAAATCTGATTTCACAGTGACATTTGAAAAATGTATCTCACCAATGAGTATTAAAGCCCGAACATGATTATTTGCACAAAATCACACAATTAGGCCTAATTTTGGATGAGGGTATTACAGTTTATGTTTATGGCATTGATATCCTTGGGTGGACATTGTGTTTACGTTAATGGGGTTGGTGCTCTTGGGTGGACATTGTGTTTATTTGATGAGATTGATAGCATGACATGATAGCATATCCTTATTTATATTCCATTTCATACATTATTATTATACAGGTGCGTGAGTATATAGCATACATATTTCCTCACTGAGTATTGTTCGTACTCACGTCCTTGCAATTTCAAGTAATGTTGCACTGGCTGGGTCCGAGGGACTCTGGGGAAGAGTTTAGTTTATCATGTTACTTTATACACCCTTTATATTGAGTTAATTGCTTTATTTATTTGATTTGAGTTAGTGATGTTGTTTATACTATTTTATTCATTGTGGATTTAGTTGTAATAAATTCTATAATATTTGATAACATTTATGGTAGAGAATTTATATCCCCTTTGAATATTATTGGTATTTGAGTTCATTTATGATCTCAATGATTGAGTTGTGAGTACACGTGTGTTTCCCAAGTGTGATATTTGAAAAATGTAAAATTATTGTGCGTCACGTGCCTATGTTTTGGGTCAGGGTGTGACATCCCATCGGTAGTGACCATTTTATATCCGTTGAAAGTGCATTAAATGTTAGCGGTCACATTAAAACGACATTATTCAAAGTACAGACCCATCAGTGACAGTAGGAATTTTTGTGGATGCCTATTTAAACTCCGAATTTTGGAGAAATCATTTGGAACCTTTAACTTTGAAAATCCTAAGGCATTCCCAGAGATCCCAACCTCTCCCAACCTTTCTCTATACACTAAATATTGGTGAATCATTTGAGGTCCAATATTTTGATTGATATAAAAAGAGAGAAAAAAATAGAATTAGGATCAATTGGCATATCTATATCCTAGAACCTCTTCCCATACTTGTAGTTGCTCATACATTGGCACATCTTCGTCATCAAGGACATCAAGTTAGAAGAGAAGCTCAAGAAGCACAACATCTACATCAAGAGATATTTCAAAAGGCAAATGGGGGACCGATCCTCCCACGGCCATTTTGTGTCGATGAACACGGGTTTTTACTGTTCTCGATTTTACCCTTTGCCGTCCGTACCATAAACAAGAGAAAAGGTCTAAATAACAGGATCCCTTAATCTCCCTCGGCGAACCGAATTGACGGAATACTGGAATGTCCCAAAACGGATAACCAATCGGATCCCTTAATGGCCTTTGGTGAGCCTAATTCACCGAATGTAAAAAACGGATCCCCGACCGGATCCCTTAATGTCCTTCGGAGAGCCGAATACAGGAATGTCCAAAAATGGATCACCAACCGGATCCCTTAATGGAACTCGGCGAGCCAAATTTTGCGGTTGACTCTGTTTTTTAATACGCATCGCCTTAATGATTTGAAATTAACACTTACCAACTACCGACAGCTCTATCTTTACACCAAAAAGTTGATTTCATCCCTCTCTTTATGCCGTATTCATATCTCCTCCAACCCCTTTTCTATCGGTAAACATCCCTTTTTCCATCACTTCTCTTCTTCGTTATCCTCCTAAATCTCTTTACTGCTGTATTCAACCATCACAGACTACTCAGCCAGTTTTGCCGTTTAAATCTCGTGATTCGTACAGAAGGTAATTCTTCAAACCCATATGTTGTTTTATTTTTTAAGTTTAATCCTCAAGTTATTGGCACTGGTTTTCTTATGTAATATTAATATTATGTGTTTTTCATTTTATTTTTTCATGTTTCATAAATTTTTATCCTTTATTACAACAATCTCATTCCCTTTGCTATTATAGATATCACACCTATGAATTCTGAGGAAGGTCCATCTACATTTTATGAATCGTCAAATCGCATGGATTCAGTTGAGAATAGTGAACAACTTCTTTTTTTTCTTTTAGCGGTAAGAATAGATTATATTAAAAGAAGGCAAATAGATACAAGGAAAAGATACAAAGAATAAAGGCCTAAGAGGATTAGGCCCAACAAAAACACAAACAAAATCAAAATAAACTGCACTGAAAGCAAAAATATAGTGACCCAAAAAGCTAAACTCCAGATAACCAGAAGGATCCAAGGATAGAACCAGTCACGCTGTTCTTAGCAAAGAAGTCCGCCACTCCATTCGTAGTCCGACTCATGTATACAAAGGAAACCTCACGGCCACGAGACAACTCCTTAATCTCTCTAACTAAGGTGATAAGATTCCAAGGGGGACGCTTAACCCCCAATGCCTATTTTACGGCATTGGAAGAGTCACTTTCAATCACTAGTCTCTCCCACCCCAAGTCCATCCCTAGAGATAAGGCTCTCCTAATGCTACAAAGTTTAGCTTCGTTGGAGCCCATGGACCCCATTGAATCCGAAAAAACGAGACAGGAAATTCCCAAGTGATCACGAAGAACTCCCCTAATCCCAACCGGCCCAGGATTACCACTAGAAGCCCCATCCACATTAAACTTCAAGGTCCCACGAGGCGGAGGAGACCACTCCACCTGAATCTTCCTATTACCAGGTTCATTACTCATATAATCCTCCCAAGATTTAAAAAGCATAGATGGCTTTAAAATTAGTGAATACCTTATTGGCGCACAACCAGGTAACTAGATACCACTTAGCCTTTTGGGCTAGCTCGCTAAACTCCAGTGATTTGTCTTCAAAGACCCTAGAACTCTTTTCCTTCCATATAGTCCAAACAACTACTGCCGGGATAGTGATCAACGCCAATCTCCGTTTAGCATTAATGTTAGGAAGGGACCGAGAGTTCATGAACTCAACCCAAGATCCTGGGGCAACCCAGGACACCCCCATGAGGTTTAGAAAAACACACCAAAGTCTCCACACCGTCGGGCAGGTAACCAGGAGGTGATCAATATTCTCGTCAGATAGCCCACAAAGCGAGCAAATGGCGGAGGTATCCGAACACAGTAGCCCTCTCCTCCTAAGCTCAGTCCTTGTTAGAATTTTCTTCTTAGCGCTGCACCAAACGAACAATTGAACTTTAGGAGGAGCCAAGCTCTTCCAAATTAATTGTTGGGCGGCAAGGGACCCCTCCGAGTTGAAAAGAACAAGATTGACCAGTGATTTAACAGAGAAAGAGCGGGATGAATCACCGTCCCATATCAATTCATCATCAGCCTCGAAATCTAAGGGGAAAGCCTCCAACATAGCTTTCAATTCAACAACGCTGTCCTCCTCAAAAGATCTCAACTCTTTCCTAAAGTCAAAAGACCAAGATAAATCACTCCCTGCACTAGATAACCTATCTTGGACCAGCGCCTTTTTGTTCCTCACCACCCTATACAGTCTTGGAAAGCAATCTTTCAGGGTTCTATCTCCCAGCCATAAATCCTCCCAAAAGAAAATTCTATTGCCCTTGCCCACTAAGAACCGAAGTCTGCCCTTGAAAAGAAGACCAATCTCCGACCTACCTTGGTACACCCTCCACCATGCTTTAAGCATCCCAGATCCTGTCCTATCCACCTCCTCCCCCAAGCTCCACCTATTATTGTTAGCGGTGCCATACTTCGCCGTGAGAATGTGGACCAAAGCGCATTCGGTTCTCTCCCAAAGCGCCACCATTTACAAAGTAAAGCCTCATTTCTTAACCGAATTGGGGCTAAGCCGAGACCACCTTTGGACGTCGCTCTAATGATCTCCTCCCAAGCCACAAGATGCACTTTTCTCTTCTCCTCCTTATCACCCCACAAAAATCTCCTAAACATCAATTCCACTCGATTTACCACACCCGTCGGTATCTCGAACAAGGACATGAAGTACGTAGGCAAGTTAATCAATACTGACTTAATTAACGTCACTTTACCGCCCAAGGATAAATACTTTTTACCCCAACCCACCAATCTCTTCTCTATCCTCTCAATCACTGGAGACGAAAAATTCTTCCTCCTAGGATTCCCACCAATTGGTTACCCCAAATATGTGAAAGGAAGATTCCCAACCCCACAACCTATTTCATCGGCCCACTCTTTAATTCTCGAACTATCGACTTCAACCCCAATAAGAGTCCTTTTTCCAAGATTGATGCATAGACCCGATACTAACTCAAACCATCTGAGGATTGCACGATACCCTAAAACTTCTTGTCTACCATAGTCACAAAAGAATAGCGTATCATCCGTAAATTGGAGGTGAGTGACAACTGGACCCCTAGGACACACCTCAAAACCCCTCAGAATACCAAGGTCCTTGGCCATCCCAACAAGCTTGTTCAAGCTGTCTCCCATCATTGTGAAAATAAAAGGCAATAGGGGATCCCCCTACCGCAGTCCCCTACTAGCAACAATTGGAGGGGTAGGAGAGCCGTTCACCAGGACAGAATACCTAGTCTCCTCCACACAAGCCCTCATCAATCTCTGCCATCTACAGCTAAAACCCATCCTTTCAAACAGATAACCAACAAATGCCCAATCCACACAATCATAAACTTTTTCCATGTCTATCTTAAAGAGCATTCCGGGTTTTATCTCCTCCCTTCTCTTATGAACCAACTCATTTGCAATAAGGACCCCGTCTAAAATCTGTCTATTTTTTATAAAGGCAACATCTTCTTCAATCTTTCGGCCAACACCTTTGCTAGGAATTTGTAAATGCTACCAACAAGGCTAATTGGGCGGTAATGGGACAAATCCGAAAGACCCTCCCTCTTCGGGATTAAAGTGATAAAAGCATTCTTAAGGCCTTTGAAAATTATGCTATTATTGTAGAATTCCCTGAAAAAACGCATAATATCCAAGCTGACAACCCCCCTGCAAGCCTTAAAAAATGAGAAATTAAAGCCATCGAGACCGGGGGCCTTATCCCCTTCAAGACTATCCAAAGCCTCTTTGACCTCAGTTATAGAAAATTCTCTCTCCAACCATCCTGCCGACTCCCCACTTATGCTTGAAAAAACTATTCCATCCATCGAAGGTCGACTCAAACCATAAAAAATACGCGAAGCTGAACTAAGAACAGAAAAAGGAGAGCCAGGAGAACAGGGATGCGAGGGGGGCAGAGAGACCAGGTAAAAGGTCGACAAGACCCAACGCCAAAGGTACAGGAGAGAAGGCCGCCCCAAGGATAAATCACCTAAATCAAGAGGAGTAGGAGAAAGGATAGAATGTACCCGGGCCGCAAGAGATGAAACCAAGTCACCAACTGTAAAGGCAAGCTCCATGAGAGTGGTCTGTTGAATAGAATCCCACCAAACATCAAGCCATGACCATAGCGGAGAGGAGAAACAATCCACCAAGCTGATGTCAAACACAGGGAAAGCTCCAGACTTGACCACAGAGGACATAGCTCCAAAGTCCTTGGAGAGAACATGCCGACGTAAACCTGACAATCCCGCAGTGGGAGAGCCAAAGCTGCCCCGACCCAGCGCCAACACCAAATGAGAGGCCGACAAGGGCAAGGAAGCCCATCTGGCCCACAACTCCACCTGAACCTGAGAAGACTAGAGCACCAACACACCACGGGGTTTCCACAAACCTGGGAACCAAAAAGAATCTGAACAAAAAGAAGAAGAAAAGAGAGTACCCAGATCTAAAGCCGTCGGTGAAGAGCGATGAACGGGAAGCGAAGGAGGCAGATTAAACAGAAAGGGTGAAGGTGGCAGATCAAGCAGTAAAGGTGAAAGAGGCTGGAAAATAGCAGAAAAGAACTGCACCACCGCTTCCCTAATGCTGGCCTTATCAAAAAGACGCCTACCATCCACGGCCACCGATCTTAAAGAATTTACTGCCCTTCTATTGGACGCACAAGCATGGAAGAATTTTGAGTTCTTATCACCCTCTTTTAACCAAAGGGCCCTGGATTTTTGCCTCCACTCCACTTCCTCCAACCTCAAACAGTCCTAAAGGGTCACTGTGGATACCCTCTTAGCTGCCATTCCATTCTCGTCTAGATCTCGCTCCTCTTCGAGAATGGACCACTGTTCTAGCTCATTCAACACGATTTCTTTTTTTCCCCCCACAGATCCTCCTTTAGATGCCGCCGAGGTTTTCAATTGGGCTTTCAAGAATTGAAGATTCTTAAAAAGAACAAAACCAGCGCACCCATTCACATTAAAGTTTCCCACCAAGATTGCACAAGTTTCACAAAGTTTGGGTCAGTAAGCCAAACGTTGTTAAAGCGAAATGGTTTTGGGCCCCAATCTATCTCTTCAGAATAAAAAAGAATTGGACTGTGATCTGATACTGGACAAAAGAGTTTCATTTGACTAGAGCTGGAGAAATGAGATTCAAAATCTGCCGAGAGGAGGAAACGATCAAGTCTGCTCATAACCCCTCTCACCTGACCACTTGACCAAGTGAAGCACCCACCGATTAGTGGTATATCGATAAGCTCAATTCAATATATGAAATCAGAAAATGCCTCCATTGCCCTTGTAAAACCCCTACCATTCTTCCTTTCCGAAGGATATCTGATGATGTTGAAATCACCCCCCAAACACCACTTAGAGGAAGCCCAAGCTTTAACATCCTCTAGTTCAATCCAGAAATCTTCTTTATCCTCCTCGTTTGGACCGCAGACATTTGAAATACAAATTTCAATATTCTCTTCCACCAGCCACCCTTTAATAGAAATTGATCTTGGGTCCAATCTCATAGTCGACACCTTAATTATTGTTGGATTCCATAGGGTTAACAAGCCCCCGGAACGTCCCTCTGCTGGTTTATAAAAACTGCCACATTTTTTTCCACCCCATATTTCTCTAATCATCTGGATAGAAATTTCTTCCCTTTTTGTCTCTTGAAGCAAAAGAATATCCGCCTTGTTTTTCCTGATAAAACAACACATTGCACTTCTCTTCGCAGAGATCCAAGACCCCTAATATTCCAAGTCAAGATTTTCATTGGGAAACTTGTGCACTCCGGGTTTTCCTTTTAGGTGGCCAAAACCCTCTTTTGCTGAAAAATTTACCCATCGAGGTATGACCCTTCTTGATCAAAACTTGTCTTTTTCTTTTGGTGCTCTGCGAACAGCCGGATGAAGATCTATCTGATTTTTCTATAACTTCAAGATTCCTCAAAGCCTGAGAATCATCCATGAAATTGATCCCCAACTACTTTCCAATTTTCAAAATTTCTTGACCATCCTTTGTAGAGTAACCTTTCTTCTCTAGGTTGTCCCCTATTAGATCTGACTCCGAAGGCAATAAATTTCTTTTCTTTTCTTTGATTTTTTTTTTTTTAGCACTAACATCAGAACTGGAAACCCTTTTAGATGCCTTGAAGTGAACAAAATTTTGAGCTTCAGTCTGGGATTCCTGATGTGTTTCTCCACCGAGCTGCTCATATCCCGCACTCTCTGCTTCTTCTAGAGACACTTTCCCAACCTGAGGTTGAATGCCACCCAATTGCAAGTCTAAAGATTCCACTGGACAATTAGCCCCCAGGGAAGTAGTGCTAGCAGTGGGGGGATGAGGTAAAAGACGAACAAAACTCGACCTACTTACCTCAGCCACATCGGGAGCCAAGGCCACCTCCAACGAATTTGAGTTACTGATTGTGGGAATAGGATAGAAGACAGAGTTCCTGAGGCACAAGTTTGAGCAGATAGACCCCTGGTGGGCCAGAGTTGTTGGTTGGACTGGTTGGAACTTGTGAGGTCCACGAGTGGGCCATATCTGTTGGGCTCTAAGATCGCTACCCAAAGGAGCTGGAGATGGGTTGAGTTAAGGAGGCTAAAGCCAGACATGAATACTTGACCCTGATTAGCAGCATTAAATCCATTGCCACCTGGTGTGTTTTCCTCTTGTAAAGATAGAGTATTCAGCATTCCCTCATCAATGCTTCCTCCCTCCCAATAGTTCACTGCTGCCTTTTTAGAGTCTACACTGCAGTTGTGTGCTGAGCAGGTATAAGGATTAGGGATAATACCCTCTGCATGGCTATCACGTGGAGATGTACTATGATAGACCCCAGACGGTCTAGGACCCATCCCTTCCGAGGAAGTCCAGGAGTTTTCCGATGAAGGGCCCGGCCACCACAACGGATCCTCAATCTCCTTCAACACCATTGGGTAGGACTTGTTTTTTATGTTCACAGTAACCACCGGTGGTAGGCATTCATGGTTCTCCATTTCGATTAAGAGATGAAGCGCCAAACAGTTCTCCTTGGTCAGATTACGGTGATGGATATCCACCAGATTTCTGAGTCTCTGCCCAAAAGCTCTGATGGTTTTTTCAATCCATCCTTCCAAAGGGAAGCCAATACACCTCACCCATACATCTTTTGTGTAGCTGAACAAGTCCAACCTCCAAGGCCCCAACACCCTGTATTTGCTAGAAACCATTTTCAAACTTCTCCCAGCCTCACCGATATTTGAGAGGGTGATAAGGAAGCGATTATCCCCAATCTGGCTACAGAGCACAACAACTAAGCCTTCCTGCTCCAGCATCGAGATCAGCTGAGCCCGGGATATAGGTTGAAATGGGGCAACCAGAACCGCCCGAGACAGCCAATCCTGGATCTCTGTATCATCCTCTTCCTCCATCGTAAGCGTGATTAATCTACCAGGGTAAATCGGTTGTCCAGTATCAGAAGGGGTTTTTCCTTGTTTCAGCATTTCACTCTTATCTTGAGTCGAGTTCTTCACAATGTCAGCCCAGGTTGAATGGGATCAATCTGGCAACCTCTGCAAGTTTGGAGGACCCCCTCTGACTACAAGGTCGAGATCTACAGCCTGCTGAAATTTCTTTCTCTGAAACAGAGCTGGGTTGACCTGGATTTTCCTCCCAGCCAAAAGACGATCGTTTAAGGCAACCATCGCTTTCTCTGCTTGGCACCCCTTCCCCATTCTGACAAAAGCAAAAATCCTTCCATTTGCGTCCTTCTTCTTCGGGATGAAAATATCGATCAAAGGTCCCCATTGACAAAACAGATCCTGTAGCCAATTTCGAATGGTGAAGATTGGCCAATCCGGCAGATTTGCAACAAAAAGGGTAGCTGATGGTTCGTCGTTGCTCTTCCGTCTTCGCCTTCCCTTCTATTGTTGCCATCCCTCCTCGCCAGACCCCTCCTGCTTTCCGTACCCGTCTCTCCGTTCGACCACAGACTCCGGGTCCCCTGCAAGAAAACTCTCACTCGATCTCACAAGGTCGCTCTCCATCTCCCAATAGTGAACAACTTCTGAATGACCTTTTAAATAAAAATGAACTTGTTGATGATACCTCCTTTTCAAGTCGAGATGATCTTATTAATTATGTTAAGAAAATCATAATTTCATAAGGATTTGCCGCTACCATCAAGCGGTCAAGTAGTAAGGACAAGACTGTATGTCTTGGTTGGGATAGAGGTGGTACATATCGCAACACATGGAATTTGAAAGATGATGAGTGGCAAAGGAAAGCATCCTCTCAGCTTGTCAATTGTCCATTT
This sequence comes from Chimonanthus praecox, assembly GCA_022113865.1. Lineage (NCBI taxonomy): Eukaryota > Viridiplantae > Streptophyta > Magnoliopsida > Laurales > Calycanthaceae > Chimonanthus > Chimonanthus praecox. Next base: position 44,600,897 of record CM039093.1, read on the forward strand.
GCTGTGAGAGGGAAACAACTTCTTGATGGGTCTTAGAAGTTGAACATTAAAGATTTGGAGCACAATCATGAAAGGTCGAATATATTAGTTGGTCATTCGAGTACAAGATGAAATTCCGTTACAAGTATAATGCACGACCTAGAGGGGGGAGAATAGGCCTGTTTTCAATTTTAATTCTCTTTTAAACTTTTCTCAACCGATTTATACTTTAAGTGAGTAACATATTCAATGAGTTATTTTCACCTTCAAATTAACTGTTGTTCATAAAACTGACCGATCAATCTATGTGTGTGATATGTGAACAAGCATTCAATCCAAGCATTCAATCACATATAAATATAGATATTTTATAGTAGTTCGGTTTCAACACACGTACATTCACTGTCAGACTTCCCAACTCTAGGGTAGTCCCAAATATACTATATAAGGGTCTCACACCCAAATAGTACAGGCTAGTTTTTTATAGAGGTTCAACCCAATCAGTCTAATCCTCTACACCTATTTTTTTAGAGTGGTTCGAACACACTGTTCTAATCCATTTTACAATGTTTAAAATAAAAGGAAGAAGAAATACTTGCCTTACGCCTTATCCGTTTTCTTTTAAGCTCTTTCTTCTTTACTGAATCTGTGTGCTCCTTTCCGTCAAATCAGCATCATCAAAGTATTCATCAGCACAGCAGTATAGGACTTGGGTATGATTGGTTTTAAAGTCCTATGTGAACACCTTACTCTTCATTAGGACTGGGGTATTGATTACCCAAATATTTATTAAGGAAGATGATGAAGAAGGTGTAAAGAGGAAAGACTGAATGATCTAGACACACTGTAATACTTTTCCAGTTTGTTCTCTGTGTTTCAGTTCCTCTTACATACAACTTACAGTTTATTTATAAGATTGTCTGCAGCATTGCATTAATTCACGTCCACGAGGCCTCGAGGCTTCCAATGAGGCCTCGTGGCTGTAAATATGGAATGACAGCACTTATATGCATAAGTTATTTGTCTTTTAAAACAGTAAGTATCCAGCTACCTCATAAATCACCGTATAAGATTGACAATAAAATTATCTTAGACATCAATCAATGATTAGATGAAAGATTGTAAATGATTTTACAACTCATGGAGGAGCCTTTCCATTCTTGTCATACATGGCCAGCTCCCCAACGGTATTTAAATTCAAAATATTAGAGGTGGCAGTTTTGAGTCTCACCATGCGGATATATTCTTTTACCATAATTAACTCCCAATCAAAAGGATACAGATTTTAATTTCCTAAATCTGTAGGAGACTGAGTCAGTAAGACACAAAGTCAGCTGGATTACAGTTGTCCAAAAGACACCTCAGCTCAACTCAGCACAGCTCAGCACAACTGGCTGCGAGGCCTCAAGGCTGAAAGTCACTTATTATCTTATTTTCCAGTTTATAACCAATTGACTTCTAAGGTTTTTGACTTAGCCTAAGGTCTCCTATGGTTCACTTACCTGTGTGTCAATACCGTATTCGGTGTAGACTCTTCAACTTCATTGTAGATCTTCTTACACATAAAAGGTAAGTCCAACTGAGTCACGTAATTGACAATAAGGGTGACTCGGACGAACCGGGGCACTTACAATCTCCCCCTTTGTCAATTTCGTGACAAAAACCTAAGATCTACACATTACACCAATTTCCCAAAATTACATATCCACACAAGACGACTCCTTAACAAATAAATTTACAATGATATTAAATCCTCTAATATCACAAATATCTGCCCCTTAACTTGTGCCTACAAAGGTACAATCATTTTCCTGCATACAAAAAGATAGATATTGGTGGGACTTGTACGCTCCCCCTCAACATTAGCACATTATTTTACTCCCCCTTTTTGTCAAGAACATTAACAAAGGTAAGTCAAACAAAAAATAGAAGATACGCAAATATGTAGCACAATAAATCTGACAGGAACATAATAGACAACATAGGAGGAACTATAATGCAGAGTAATCAAGCATATACTACATAGTAAGAGAAAGTTTAAATATTACAGAACCAAAAGTAGTTTGAAGATAAACAAAAGAAACAGAGTTCCATAATAAAGGCTTCAATCATGAGGAGACGAGGGAGGAAATTCTGCATCATTGCGGCGACACGAATCTAAAATCTGCTGCAGAGAGTGGAAGATACGCCGGATGGATGTTTTGACATAGACGGAGAGCTCCTGATGTTGATACAGGAGGCGATCTTGACGTTTGCTCAGATCAGAAAGAAATGACTCTTGACGCTTTTCCAGCTTGGCGAATCGCTCATCAAAATACTTGTAATCAATGGAATACGAAGGACTGGTAGCATCCTTGCGACTCCAGCGATCTGTAGAGGGAGCGAAAATGGGTGAGCCACCAGATGATGGACGAAACGAGCCAATGCTTCTCTCAATTCCTGTCTTTGTTAAGGGTCGCACATTGAGAGGAACTTCTCTAGGATGAGGCACCATCCCGAAATGAGTACCAAGGCGGGTAAGGAGATAACAGAAGGCACAGCACTGTGGCCAGAAGACTTCCAGAAACGTTTAACATGCTCACAAATCAGGGAAGGAAGACAGATTTTTTCCCCATAGCTACAGTATATAAGACATTGACCATGTAGTCACTAAGCTGGGACTTGTTCATCAGACGGGAATAGACATTGTAAGTAAAGATCTGATGAAGGATCTTATACTTGGGAAGGAGAGAAGACGAATGGATTTGAAGTTTTCCTTCCCTGTCTACATCACCACCACAGAGTTTGCTTATGATCTTGTGGGAGTCTTCAGGGGCTACCTCATGTCGGGCTACAGAGATGTCCCCACCTTTAAACAAAAGGATGTTCATGAGCTGAGAAATCAGCTCAAATATCACAAAAAAAAAATCTCGATTGGAGAATTTTACTATGAAGGAATGAGAGGGATCATCTATGGATTTATAGATAGAAGAATACATGCCCTTGACCATAGAGGGGTATGCATTGCCGGCCCAAGTTAAAATGTTTTCCCAACCAACCTTCTAAAGTATTTTGAAGATACTGTATTTTTCAAGGTCCGGGAGGTAACATGTACGCTAGACATTGAAATTTTTGAAAGAGTGTTCCTTCGGAACTGATCGGAAAAGCTAAGCATGAGGAGGATCAGTAGGGGGTGAGGAGGCATCAGACCCTTCAAGATGGATCTCAGACGAGTGAGATCGTCTGGATGAGCTGGGAGAGGGACGAGAAGAGGGTGGAGGAGCAGGGACGGGGGTTTCCTGAGGAACAGCCTCTGGTTCTTCGTCGGAAGAAGAAATCATCACAGAAGCAGATGGAATGACCCGATCAGGGTTTTTATAAGCCCTGACTTTCTTTTGTCTAGGCGGAGGAGGAGGAGACTGGGTTGGGGCTGACGATGAGGCTTCATGACTCTTCAAGGATCTTTGGGTATGATGTCTTTTGACAGCCCCTGATTTCCTAGGCATGTTAATCGACAAAATCGAAACAAGAAATAGACCAGATAGGGCAAAATAAGAGAATAAAAAGTACTTGAAACCGAGAAATCAAAAAGATCAAGACACCGAGAGAGAAGACCATGATCGGAAGTAAAGAACCACAAAAAAATCCCCTTTTCTGTCACGCGGTGCTGACTGTGGGAGCCCTAGCTGTTGTCTAACGGATCTTCCGAAAATGACTTGAGTGAATTTTAAAAAGAGGGGACCATAAAGAACACGATGGCGAGGGCTCGACTGAAATCACGAGGCCTCGCTGACGGTGATGTTAAGTCGAACCGAACATGAAGAATAGAACTCGACCACGAGGGCTCGAGGGGTCACTGCCCGCCCGCCTTCCTTTTTTATTGTTTTTTAATTTTAAAATACTATCTCCACTAACTGATCATAGTATCAAAAATATTTAGGATACAATACACACCCCAATTGATTTTCTTAGAGTAAGAAAACGAATTGAGTCAAGTGGTTTTGTTATTATATCAGCTAATTGATTATCAGTGGAAATATATTCAAACTCAATGGTTTTCTCTTCAACTAACTCTCGAATGGAATGATGTCTAATGTCTATATGTTTGGTTCGAGAGTGTTGGAAAAGGTTCTTAAAAATATTTATGGCACTTGTATTATCACATTGAAGAGTCATTGTTCCTCCTGTCATGCCATAATCGACGAACATTTGCCTCATCCAGACAAGTTGAGTGCAGCAATTTGCTGCGGCTATGTATTCAGCCTCTGTAGTTGAAAGGGATACTGAATATTGTTTTCTACTATGCCAAACAATCAGACAGTTTCCAATGTAAAAACAACCCCCACTTGTAGACTTTCTATCATCTAAGTTTCCTGCCCACTCCGCATCGGTGTACCCTTCAATATGAAACGATGTATCAAATGGGTACCAAATTCCATATAGACATGTTCCCGATACATACTTTATGATACGTTTTATTGCTTTTACGTAGGATTCTTTAGGATTAGCTTGGAACCGTGCATATGCACCCACACTAAAAGAAATATCGGATCTACTCGCAGTGAAATACAGGAGACTACCCATCATGCTCCTGTACATGCTAGGATCAACATCTTTCGCATTTTCATCTTTTGATACTTAAACAGTAGTACTCATGGGAGTGTTTGATTGCTTACTGCCTTCAAGTCCAAATATTTTAACAAGATCTTTAGCATACTTAGATTGTGAAATAAAAAATCATCATTAAGTTGTTTTATTTGTAAACCAAGAAAATAATTTAGCTCTTCAACCATGCTCATTTCAAATTCAGATTTCATAAGATTAGAAAAACTAATAGCAACTTGTTCATCAGTGGATCCAAACACAATATCATTTACATATATTTGAGCTATCAGTATGGCTTCATTGGATTTTCTAACAAACAGTGTTTTGTCATCACTTCCCCTTTGAAAATCATTATCCAATAAAAACTGTGTAAGTCTTTCATACCATGCCCGAGGAGCTTGTTTAAGGCCATACAATGCCTTCTTTAATTTGTAGATATGATTAGTGTTTTGGATCCATAAACCCTTTGGGCTGCTCTACATAGACCTCTTCATTTAATAAACCATTTAAAAATGTACTTTTGACATCCATTTGAAAAAGCTTAAATTTCAAATAACATGCAATGGACAATAAAATACGTATAGACTTAAGACGTGCTACAGGAGCAAAAGTCTCATCAAAATCTATTCCCTCAATTTGTGTATACCCTTAAGCAACAAGACGTGCTTTATTCCGAACCATTGTCCCATTTTCATCCATTTTATTTTTGTAGATCCACTTGGTACCTATTACATTGTATTTTTTGTTCTTGGTACCAAATCTCATACGTCATTTCTCGTACATTGAATCAGCTCTTCTTGCATAACATTTACCCAATCTTCATCTAACAATGCTTCATCAATATTCTTGGGTTCTAATTGTGAGGTGAAGCAAAAACAGCTAGATATGTTTTCTAGTTGCTTCCTAGTTTTTACTCCTGTCATGGGATCCCCAATGATGTTCGACATAGGATGTTTTTTATTTGGTTTAAGTTTAATGGATGTCGAAGACGACGAATGAGGATTGTCAATTTAATTTGAAGATTGATCCACCTCATCTATGGTTTCATGTACAAAAGAAGATTGATCATCAATGGCTACATTAATGGATTCCATTATTGCACCGGTTCTAAGATTTTTAACTCTATAAGCTCGGCTGGTGTTAGAGTATCCTAGAAAAATTCCTTCATCACTTTTCGCATCGAATTTTTCCAAGCTTTCACGATCTCTTAGAATATGACATTTACTACCTAAAACCTTGAGATACTTACAACTTGGCTTCCTACTAGTCCACAATTCAAATGTTGTTTTATCTAGACCAGCTCTTAGATAAACTTTATTTATGATATAACATGCGGTATTTACAGCCTCGGCCCACAAATTTTTTGGTAACTTCTTGCTGTCTAGCATGACCGTGGCCATATCTTGAAGAACTCGATTTTTTCTTTTCAGCCACCCCATTTTGTTGGGGTGTCTTAGGAGCAGAGAACTCATGATGTATACCATTTTTTCACAATATTTTTGGAAACGGTGATCTTCAAATTCACCCCCATGATCACTTCTGATTCTATTTATGGGTGTTTATTTTTCAATCACAATGCGTTTTGCAACAATTTTAAATTCATGATATGCATCGGATTTTTCTCTAAGATAACCTACCTATGTGTATCTAGTGTAGTCATCAACAATAACCATGAAATACACCTTTCCTCCTATACTCATATTCTGGGTTGGTCCAACTAAATCCATATGTAGGAGCTCAAGAGGTCTAGTGGTAGTCACAACATTAACTTTCTTATGGGCTGGTCTCACTTGTTTACCCTTTTGACACTCACCACAAAATGCTTGAGCTAATCTACTTATCTTGGGCAGTCCTTTGATGTGTTCACTAAATTTTGACAAATCTTTGAAATTTACGTGTCCTAATCTCTTGTGCCATAACTCAGCTTCATTAAGTTTAGACAGGTTACAATGATTTATGCTAGGAGTTGGACAGTTTTCAAGGGCATAACACTGATCAAAAGTTTTCAACCCTTTAAGGACAACTTCACATTCACTGTTACAGATTTGACAATTATTTTTACGGAAGGTAACATGATGGTCTTTCTCACATATTTGAGTATACTTAATAGATTGTGTTTAAGACCATCAACTAGCAGCACATCATCTAAGGTAAGGGAATCATTTAATTTTAAGGTCCATTTCCCTACAATTTTAGCCAGATTTCCATCCCCAAAAGTAACCGAACCACTATTGAAATCTACAAAGTTGGACATAAATGTTTTATCACCAGTCATGTGCCTTGAACATCCATTATCAAGGCACCATTTTGACTGGTTTTCAACCTTTAATGCTGTATACACAATCAGGCTTTCGTACTTGGGAACCCATTTCAATGTGGTTGTGTTTTTTAAATTTCTAGAGACTGATTTTTTAAGATTATATCCAAATTTTCTACTCATTTTTTCATTTAAAGTTTTGTTCAATTTTTGAGCCAAATCTTCACAGTAATGATATTCTCTTTTTACTTTTTCATAAATTTGCACTTCAATTTTTTTTTTGATTTGCTTTTTCCCATAAGTTTCTTTTTCTAAATTTGCACTCAAATCTGAAGTGTCCCCTTCTAGTACAGTAAAAACAAGTGATATTTGAAGGTCTAGAAGATTGACCCTTAACAAATACAGTTTTGCTCACTGTTTTTACATTGTCTTTGTTGTACCCAATACCAGTCTTGTCCCCATGGTTTTTACCCGATTTTAGCAATCTTTCTAATTTATATTGTCCTTGGGTAAACTTATTTTCAAAGTTGAGTTTATGATTTTTAAAACTGTTTATTTTAGAATGAGCGTTGATAATTTCTTCTGATAAGATACTTCTAATATCTTCCAATATTTTAATATCATTCTCATTATTTCTCAACTTATCATGTAACTCATTTTGAACTTATTTTAATTTAACAATTTTTTCATTTGTAGTTTTCAGAGTTCTTACAAGATTTTCATTTATTCATTTTTCTTCTTCTAACTGGCTTATTAAATTTATATTTTCAGATTTTCTTTTACTTAATTTCTTAGCCAGGTTTTGACTTTCCAGATAAACGGAGTCATAGGCCTCTTGAGGATCATCATCTTTATCATTTTCTGATTCACTTTCTGAGTCACTTTCAACAGTTGCTATAGAGGGTATGAACCCTTTTAGATCTTCAGATTTATCTTGAGTGGATTCATTAGAATCACTTTCCGATTCAGAGGTATTTTCATAAGTTCCTGTTAAGGCTTTTTTATTTCTTTTTAAAGGACATTCAACAGCAAAATGTCCTTGACCTCTACAATTATAACATTTTTGTTCTTTATCTTTGTCTCTTCCTTTTTCTTTTAATGTATTAAATCTGTTGGCCTCTTTTATTGTATTGAATCTATTGATATTTTTATCCATTGCCTCACTTCTTTTAAAGTTTTTAAACTTGTCCCTTTTATTGAAGTTTCTTAAGAATTTTTTAGCCAACAAAGCAACATCATCTTCACTGTCAGATTCAGATTTTTCTTCTTTAAGTTTCTCAATGTTTGAGGATGTCTTTAAGACAACAGACTTCTTTTTAGGTATTTCATCTTCAAAATAAAGTTCATAAGTTTGAAGAGATCTTACTAGGTCATCAATTTTCATGAATGAAACATCTCTAAATTCTTCAATAGCCGCTACCTTAGGTTTAAATCTTTTGGGCAGATTTCTAAGTACCATGGTACATACTTTAGATTCAGGCTATATCACTTAGCTTAGAGTAAAATTCCATAAACATCTCACTTCCATCCATTCGTATGTTATTAAATTTAGATTGGAGAATTTGGAATTTAGATCTCTTAACAACAGAGGTACCCTCATGTGTTCTTTCTAAAATGTCCCAAGCATCTTTAGCTGTTAAACAAGTCATTATACGTTTGAACTCATCAGGTGAGACAACACAGTTAATGGCATTTAAGGCCTTTCCATTTGCTATATATAACATTTTCTCCATACCTGTCCAAGTGAAATAGTCTTTAAGTTTGGTACCAATAACTTGTTCCCAACCTCTTACTATTGATTCCCAAACAGCTCCATCTAGTGATATAAAAAAGCTTTTCACTTTTGTCTTTCAAGAAGCATAATTGGAGCCATCAAAATAGGGAGGTTTAGAAACAGGGTGACTATCACCTTTGTGCATGATTCTAGTAAAAGATCAACTCAGACGATTAAGTCCAACTCAGAATAACTAAGCTCTTGATACCAATTGAAATTATGTTACTAGAGTAATGCACGACCTAGAGGGGGGTGAATAGGTCGGTTTTCAATTTTAATTCCCTTTTAAAATTTTCTCAACCGATTTATACTTTAAGTGAATAAAATATTCAATGAGTTATTTTCACCTTCAAATTAATTGTTGTTCATAAAATTGAGCGATCAATCTATTTGTGTGATACGTGAACAAGTATTCAATCCAAGCATTTAATCACATATAAACACAGACATTTTATAGTGGTTCGGTTTCAACAAACATACATCCACTGTCAGACTTTCCAACTCTAGGGTCGTACCAAATATACTATATAAAGGTCTCACACCCTAATAGTACAGCCTTGTTTTTTTTATAGAGGTTCAACCCAATCGGTCTAATCCTCTACATGTATTTTTTAGAGTGGTTTGAACACACTGTTCTAATCCACTTTACAATGTTTAAAATAAAAGGAAGAAGAAATACTTGCCTTACGCCTTATCCGTTTTCTTTTAAGCTCTTTCTTCTTTACTGAATCTGTGTGCTCCTTTCCATCAAATCAGCATCATCAAAGTATTCATTGGCACAGCAGTATAGGACTTGGGTATGATTGGTTTTAAAGTCCTATGTGAACACCTTACTCTTCATCAGGACTGGGGTATTGATTACCCAAATATTTATTAAGGAAGATGAAGAAGGTGTAAAGAGGGAAAACTGAATGATCTAGACACACTGTAATACTTTTCCAGTTTGTTTTCTGTGTTTCAGTTCCTCTTACATACAACTTACAGTTTATTTATAAGACTGTCTGCAGCATTGCAGTAATTCATGTCCACGAGGCCTCGAGGCTTCCAATGAGGCCTCGTGGCCATAAATATGGAATGACAACACATATATGCATAAGTTATTTGTCTTTCAAAACAGTAAGTATCAAGCTACCTCATAAATCACCGTATATGATTGACAATAAAATTATCTTAGACATCAATCAATGATTAAATGAAAGATTGTAAATGATTTTACAACTCATGGAGGAGCCTTTCCATTCTTGTGATACATGGCCAGCTCCCCAACGGTATTTAAATTCAAAATATGAGAGGTGACAGTTTTGAGTCTCACCATGTGGATAAATTCTTTTACCATAATGAACTCCCAATCAAAATGATACAGATTTTAACTTCCTAGATCTGTAGGAGACTGAGTCAGCAAGACACAAAGTCAGTTGGATTACAGTTGTCCAAAAGACACCTCAGCTCAACTCAGTACAGCTCAGTACAACTGGCTGCGAGGCTTCGGCAAACTGCATGAGGCATCGAGGCTGAAAGTCACTTATTATCTTATTTTCCAGTTTATAACCAATTGACTTATAAGGTTTTTGACTTAACCTAAGGTCTCCTATGGTTCACTTACCTGTGTGCCAATACCATATTCGGTGTAGACTCTTCAACTTCATAGTAGATCTTCTTATACATCTAAGGCAAGTCCAACTGAGTCACGTAATTGACAATAAGGGTGACTCGGAAGAAACCGCGCACTTACACAAGATGTTTTACGTATAAAAAGAAAAAAAAAATCACTGAAATGTCGAGTAGCAATATACCACCTCGTCAAATTCTATAGATACTTAGAAAAGAAAATCCAACGCTTACAGTGACATCGGTAGATTTGAGGAATTACTTGCGTACGGTTCGAAAAGAGAAATTGAGAGGCCATACTTCAATTCAAGCTTTGCTAGAAGATCTTGTAGAAGGTGGTTTCCAATATTGGTTTGAACATGACAATGAAGGTCATCTGTCGCACATGTTCTTTGCACATCCATTGTCCATTGCACTCTGTAAGAGATACAATAATATTTTGCTTATGGATTGCACATGTAAGACCAATAGATATCATATGTCATTGCTCAATATCATTGGTGTCACAAGCTATAATACTAGTTTTTTCTCATGCTTTCTTTTTCTAAGAAATGAGAAAGCAATCAATTATGTATGGGCGTTACAAATGTTTAGAAGAATGTTAAAAGTTGATCCAGGTCGCCTAATTATTGTGACTGATAGAGAATTCGCATTAAAGAATACGATTGAGAATGTCTTCCCTGCTGCTGTTCATATTTTATGCATTTGGCATATCAACAAAATATTATTGCTCGTACTAAACATCTCTTTGAAAACAAAGAAATTTTTGATGCATTTATGTCTGATTGGAATAAATTGGTACAGTCTCCAGCCAAAGAAGCAGTCTATGAAGCATTGGAGATTTTCAAAGAAAATTTTCAAAATGTTCTTCAGGTAGTAAAATATTTACAAAGCACGTGGATACCTTATAAACAACATTTTGTCCATGCATGGATAGGCAAATCTTTACATTTTAGAAATCTGGCCACCTCGAGGGTAGAAGGTGCACATGCTGTCTTGAAGAATTATATACATTCATCGACTGGTGACCTCGATGTTGTTTGAGGTAAGATTTGTAGTGCCATTGAAAAGCAGTTTCATGAGATCACTGCTCAATATGAAGATGAAAGAATACGGATTCCTCTTACAACATGTGATATTGCATTCTTTGAAGAAGTGAATAGTAAATTATCCCATTTTGCATTGAATGAATTGCATATGCAATTTACTATGATGAGAGATAATTCACTTACATGCATTTGCACAGAAGAATTTTTAACAACAATGGGATTACCTTGTGGGCATATGATGGCATCGATGCGGCGGTTAAGTTTGGATTAGATCCATCCACAGTGGGGAATTGGGGAATTGATTTGAAATTGTTGAACCCGGAGGACATCAGAATGAATCGGCATGATGATGAATTAAAGTTCTATGTTGATGGGATTAAGAAGAAGTATGGACAGTTGTCTTCCACAGGACAAGAGGATTTCAAAAGTATACTCCATTGTCTTGTATGCGATGAGATACAAGTCACTCATCCTATTATCATGCACGGAAAGGGGCGTCATCCAGGCTCAAAGAATTCAAAGGGAAAAACTTCAACAAGACGAGATCCTTCTATATTTGAGATTGTGGAGAATGCATCGAATGCAAAAAATGTAGCATATGCAAAAATATTGGACATAATATGCGATCATGTCAAATCGAATTACGTCACAAGTATCACTCAGTGTAGAATTCGATTCCCTTCAAGAATCACAAACAATGGGTTTGTCTCAATTATCCCAAGTAAGTGATTTGTATACTATCTCTATTCATAATTTATCTACATATTTGATAAAGACTAATATTTTCGTATGTTCTAATATAATATTTTTATACTCTATGCAGTGGAATGGTGACCCTACAGACAACGAGGATTTCCTTCATTGGTGCATGTGAAGAATGAATCGGCATAGTGAAGAATGAATATGAAGAATTTCAATGTGAAGAATGAATTTGAATTTCAATGTGAAGAATGTAATTGAATTTTAATGGGAAGAATGAATTTGAATTTTAATGTGAATAATGTATTTGAATTTCAATGTGAAGAATGGATTTCAATTTCAATGTAAAGAATGTATTTGAATTTCAATGTGAAGAATGAATTTGAAGAAGTTGATGTATTTGAAACATGTACATGTATTTGAATGTGAGAATGAAATTTGACTGTCAATCATCTCTCCATTTCGGATCGCCAAGAACTACTTGGCGATCCGATTCTTCATCGATCCGTAGACAGACTGCTCTCAGTCCAATTCGGGTCGCGAAGAATTCTTGACGATCCGATGGTTTCCTGTATTCGGCTCGCCAAACAATTCTTGGCTAGCTGATGCTCTCCATTTCGGATTGCCAAGAATTGCTTGGCGATCCGATTATATGTCGATCTGTAGATAGACTGCTCTCAGTCCAATTCAGATCGCTAAGACTTCTTGGTTATCCGATGGTTTCCTGTATTTGGCTCGCCAAGAAATTCTTGGTGATCCAATCTTAATCCTCCTCCTACTCTCGTTCAATTCGGAGTGCCAAGAAGTCTTGGCGATCCATGGTTTCCTATATTCAGCTCGCCAAGAATTCTTGGCGATCCGATATTAGTCCCTCTCTTGCTCTCGTTCAATTCGGAGCACCAAGAATTCTTGGCGATTCGATGGTTTCTTGTATTCAGCTCGCCAAGAATTCTTGGCTATCCGAAATCGATCGATATTG